>JAGTXR010000121.1:0-1303273 GCA_022606575.1 Glossosoma conforme
ACAAAACAATATATATCACGTCAACTGATGTCAATGGACGGGGAATCTTATGACGGCATATGCCGACAACCGATGCGAAAGGGTTAAAATCTGTATAAATCTCATGACGGCTATAAATAATATCTGCGATGAAGAGTTGAATACACTTAGTACCGTTTAAAAACCCCTTTTCAATATCAAATATGAGCAATATTAAAAGGTTTGGAAATAGACGTTGATCACTAGGATTCAATTAGGTGAAAATTATAGAGAAGAAAGTAATTAGTTACGTAATTCATTTGAATAGACAGATAACGAGTGCCATTTTCAAGGATTAATAAGTCGGGTTTTTTAGTATCATTAGTATATAGCCGGGCATTCACGCACCATCTATTTTTACGAAGAGTATTGTGTAGCATATATTTTAATTATTAGACTACGGCATTTAATTGATAGTTGACGCATTAATTTCACACCAATCGGAGAAATGTGTGGTGCTTATAAATTGAATGCTATTTTTTTATATAAAGCTTCGTTGCTGTGACTGCTAGAAATGTCGTCAATTCAAAAATTCAAGGACCTAGTGATCCACCCTCGTACCGTGGATAGGTAGTTTCCACTTACACATAACTTGGGGATTGAGTAGGACGCGAGGGCGAGCGCGAACCAAACGTAGGGCTGCCTTCAAACGGTCATTTGTCAAAAGAGAAACGTATCATGGCTTAAGTTGGACTTATTGTCTGTAAATTCTTAGAAGTGTAATCGCTTGAGTAATACGTACGAGAAAGGGATTCGCAATTTGATTACTGAGCACGATGAAAAGAACCCCACACCAAGTATAAAAGCATTACTTAAGTATTCTGACTATAGAGATATTATATTCTAGCGTAAGAATAAAATCCTAAATAAAAGAAATTGTATCATATTTTTATGACATAATTACTGCTGGATATGTTTTTTTCTTCGCATGTGCGTTCCATATTTGGAGCACATGGTCACCACTAATTTCCAACACAGTTCTGTTAGCTGCCATTGTCCATGACCTGTCCCAAGACATATCTGCACGCATTAGTCTACCTGGGAATATGGTTCATGGCAACTCCAGAGAAGTAGAGTGAGACTTATGAATTAAAATTTAATTTTGTAAACTTTAAATTATACATTAGATGGCTTTTATAAGTGTACTTCGTACTCCATTTTCTCGCACGTGAAACGTTATCCCAGCGTGACCGAGGTTATAAAATGTACAGTGTAAGAGAGTTCAAGGTTCAAGGTCGACTGAAGGTTGTTAATGTATTGAACATAATGATGCAAGCGTACCAATTACACCGTTATAATAAATAATAAATTATAATAAAAATATACATTTAAAAGTATGTACATACATTAGGATGTCCAAAAAACCTTTTTCGTTTTTTTTCAAGGCTCACCCCCTGGTTTTGTGTGAATGGTGTTCAAATAATTGTAAAAAAAGTTTCACGTCATTAAAACCACGGGAAAAGATAGCGACTTGCATCGGAACATGTCAATACTAGAATTCTAAGGCGCGCGAAAGCTGAACTCTAATTATAAAAAGCAATTATTATTTTTTAATTTTCTGTAATAGATAATAATATTTACATAATAAATACTTAATATTTGTAAGATAGGGATAAAACAGCGTTTTATTTGCTGAATAAACAATAAGTTTTCAAAAGCTCCTTTTGGCCTTCATACAAAAATTTATATTAAAACTTCAATATCAAGTCGCTATCAGAAAACATTGTCCGATAGCAATAAAATTTATTATAGGAGTTATTAGGACCAAATCACATAAAAGTAGAGGGTGAGCCGATTTCATTTCGAAAAAAAAAATCTCATACTTAGCAATTAAATTTATTATGTGAGTTACTAGGACCGAACCACATAAAAATAGAGGGTGAGCCGATTTCATTTCGAAAAAATAATTTTCCCATACATAGCCTGGGACACCCTAACATACATATAGAAATTTAGTTTCTAAAGATTCATTTTCATCTTTATAATCTTTGTCAACATCTCATTGCTGAGGAACGTAAATTTTTTATAACATCACCTGATTGGCTCTTCCTACTATTGTAAGCAAGTAAGTTTTAACTCTAGCTTAGTTTTAACTTTAACTCATTTGCTAGTCGATCTTCCTCTTAATAGTTATCTCACAAGACTCCATATTATTGTCGCCTATTCGTGCTATATGGCTGAAGAACTGTATAACAGACACATTTTCAATAATTATGTGAACAAATTCTAACGAAATTCTAAATAAAATAATAATCATCTTCTCGACAAGAAGTCACGACTTGATTTTAATATATTTTAAATTATTCATTCCTTTATAAAACAATTACATAACATCTCAAGACAATTAGCAATCGAAAAATACGAATTTTCGCTGTGCAACAATATGTGGATGCAATCGGTTTGCATCACCATAGAGAAAGATGATAATGTAGGGGTTCTTCGATCCCTTTCTTATTCAAAGTTATTGGTGGAATTCGAATAAAATATTATCATTTTATACAAAGGGTATTTTGTGAGTCGGCAAAATTCTTTTGTGAAGATAACAATGAACCCTAACCTGGGGTCAAACAACTGTTCAATATTCCTAGGAAATTACTTAGCTGTACGCAATATCGTCATATCAATGCAATGAGCAATGTCTTGTTTTCAATAATTCATCTTCAGACAGCTGCCATAATGTTCACCTGCTAAACAATAATGCATTATAAAACTCTGCTAGGTACATTATTTTTATAGTTTCAGCTTTAGAAGACGAAAGCCCAGTGCAGAAAGGTTGCAAAGGTGCAACTGAAATTTAAGGCATATTTTAACGTCGGTTAACCGTTGTCTCAGAAAATCGGGTTATTAATATGACGCGCACAAGGCCAAGACTACTTAGTAAGTTTTCAGTACTACTTAGTTAATTAACAAAAAAAGCATAGTCGAGTTATAAAAAAATAAGATTTTGTTTTCAATTTAACGTTTCCTCAAATGAAGGAAATATTATCGTATTCACAAAACAGTCTTGACATTTTGTAATATTAAAGTAATAAGGTACATTTTTGAATAAAAAAAAAATATATAACGATATAAACTTGATACACGTAAATAATATAGATATTTGAAATTTGACTTCTGCTTATGACAGCGTATTTATTATTAAAAAAGTTTTTTTCAAAAAAAGCCTTCACCCGCCGAATAAATTAAAGAAGTTTGATTGCAAGCACGGTGCAGATATCAGCTACCTGCGGTGCCGCAGAGTACTGGGGAAATAATATATCACCCGGTGGCCAAATTGCACTCGAAAAAGATAATCCAAAGTTTATGTTTCGTAATAATGCGGGACCCGGGGGTTGGAAGTGCACAGGGTCGGCTGCAGTCCGGGGACAGTTTCGGGTCGGTCGGTGGGAGCCCGCGAGCTCTAATGAGATTTCTAGGCGGCGGTGACAAGTCATCCAGATAATGTTCGAGCAAAACCTGGACATGGCAAAATATAACACAGCGAGCACAGGAAGAGATTATCTTTATCATTATTATGTTTCCTGTTTGTATTTAAACACTCTCTCTATGCACTCTTAATACAATGTCGTGCAATTTTATTACGTTTTCCGTTAATACTCGTACATTGTGCCATTAAACATGTGTTGGAAAATGAAACTAGAAGATGAAAGGTACGTCAGCTTTAGAAGACGAAAGCCCAGTGCAGAAAGGTTGCAAAGGTGCAACTGAAATTTAAGGCATATTTTAACGTCGGTTAACCGTTGTCTCAGAAAATCGGGTTATTAATATGACGCGCACAAGGCCAAGACTACTTAGTAAGTTTTCAGTACTACTTAGTTAATTAACAAAAAAGCATAGTCGAGTTATAAAAAAATAAGATTTTGTTTTCAATTTAACGTTTCCTCAAATGAAGGAAATATTATCGTATTCACAAAACAGTCTTGACATTTTGTAATATTAAAGTAATAAGGTACATTTTTGAATAAAAAAAAAATATATAACGATATAAACTTGATACACGTAAATAATATAGATATTTGAAATTTGACTTCTGCTTATGACAGCGTATTTTTTATTAAAAAAGTTTTTTTCAAAAAAAGCCTTCACCCGCCGAATAAATTAAAGAAGTTTGATTGCAAGCACGGTGCAGATATCTGCTACCTGCGGTGCCGCAGAGTACTGGGGAAATAATATATCACCCGGTGGCCAAATTGCACTCGAAAAAGATAATCCAAAGTTTATGTTTCGTAATAATGCGGGACCCGGGGGTTGGAAGTGCACAGGGTCGGCTGCAGTCCGGGGACAGTTTCGGGTCGGTCGGTGGGAGCCCGCGAGCTCTAATGAGATTTCTAGGCGGCGGTGACAAGTCATCCAGATAATGTTCGAGCAAAACCTGGACATGGCAAAATATAACACAGCGAGCACAGGAAGAGATTATCTTTATCATTATTATGTTTCCTGTTTGTATTTAAACACTCTCTCTATGCACTCTTAATACAATGTCGTGCAATTTTATTACGTTTTCCGTTAATACTCGTACATTGTGCCATTAAACATGTGTTGGAAAATGAAACTAGAAGATGAAAGGTACGTATATTATACTGTTATCTCAGTTATTCTCTTATTTATGTACACATTTTTATGTTGTACAATGTTTTAAAGGGACGTAATTACATTTAGTTATTTTACAATAATAAAGTACTAATAAAACACTGTTGTAATGTTTAATTATTTATACTTAATAATTGTTATAGAACAGCCAAGTCACGTCTAGTACGTGAAAGATATTATATAATAATTACAATGCCGGGAGCGCTGTGTCGTCAATGGCATTAATTATATCATTTTATTAATATGACACGTAGGAGCTACTAAATTAACGCACCTCTCTCGACCTTGAAGGTTAATTTTCTCGAGGTACAAAATTATAGTTCACTTTTAACTACAATAACAAAGATTATAAGGGTAATAAGGTTACACGTATTAATATATATTTTCTCCTTACATAGCATTTTCATTTAATGTAATTTGGCATTACTAATTCAAGAACCATCACTATACATACTTCATGGTTAGGTGCCACGGTTTCTACTTAAATACAAAAATATTTTTTTAATAAGGAAGTAAGTAAATATTAGGATTAAGTTATCGCATATTGTTGTTGTATATAGTTATCGGCACGCGTTGCTACGCATCAGTAAATAAGGTTTTTTTTTCACCTGCACATTTTCGTCAATGACTCTAATGAACCCGGTACGTAGCACCGGAGTGATGTTATTAATGAATTACCATTCGTACTGCGGTGTGCTCCCTCACTCATTCCGTGATCGCCGGCGGTGTAACAAATCACATGATTGTCACTAGTTTTAATACATAAAGATAGATACACTAATGATATATTCGTATCATACGCACGCGTGTTTCAAAGCCACGACCTGGCACCAGACGTCGCACTGTCTATGAAATGGAACAACATCGCTCTGTTATAGTTATAGTTACACATAAACAATGTTGTTAATTGATATGTCGCGTCAGTGAAAACTAAGTACAAACGTCTTACAAACAATACTATAGTTTCTCTACGAACACATGTTGTTTCCAGAATCTTAGACATGGCATTTGATCACTTGCTACACGCAAATAATTAGTCGCTTATGAACAGGACCGCATTAAGGTATAATGAAGCCTAAAACTATTTTACTTGTGAGGTCTGAAACCACCCACACTCACCGAACGTGGCCTATTAGGGCGATGGTTAAACAATAGCATAATGAACCTTAAATTAAACAATTTATGCATGTGCACTACTTAGAAGTTTAGAAAATCCCAATATATTGATTGCATCAAGTATGCAAAATGATTTGAATAATTTTATATTCTATTTACAAGAATTTTGTGTATACATACTGCTGTACTAGTGTTGATTACGTTGGATTAATAAGAGTAACATATAATACTACTTAGTACGTGAGTACTTTTATTTAGTCTTAAATACTTACGTATTTATGTTACACAATAAGTAACGTGTGGACATTCATTATGGACATTAAATTTATTCACTAACAGATAAATATGAAACTAGAAAATAATAAATACGGGCGGCGAAAACGTGAATGGAAATGTTAAGGAATGATGGTAAGGATAATAGTAATTGAATTTCGGTTCCGTAGCATTTACCAAAGAAAATCTTCCAAAAGGTTAACCTAAATATGACAACGAATAATACGAGAAACTCATTCAATAAATACTAATAATATACTGTAATTATGTAACCTTTGTCAAATCTTAATGCCACGGTAAATAAATCATATCATTACGATTTGTAAGTGGGGTGGATAAAGGATACTTTGTGAGTATATTATGTTATATAGCATTATTTAATAGAGTTAAATAACATACGTTAAGGTCAGGTACTGATACGTTTATGGTTAAACAATAATTATATAAATAATAACGATTAATCCGTGGAGATTTCATTTTTAATTTACTATATGCACATAATTATAAATGATTAAAAATTATATAAAATAAAAGAATAACAGTTTAAAAAATTCAAAAAATTAAATTTACATGCTATTTTAAATATTTATACAGCGTGTTTGACTTTATACCAACAACCTTTATCAGTTTTTACAGCATTGTAGAAATATAACGAATAAATCGTTAATAACACTGCTTTCGTTAAAAGCTTTCAGCGCTTTCAAATTTACTAAACATTTCTTACCTACGAATAATGTAAAAAATTCACAAAAAGTACTTACAGCTACTTGGACTTTAAAGATTTTTTTATCTAACGGCAAAATGCTCTCTGTGATATGTTTACAATCATGTGTTTAGCCATTTTTTCATGACTTGTTTGCTACTGAAATAATCAAGTTTTGCTTAGTTGCAAGAGTATGCTGTGGATATTATAAATAAAGTTTGGCGCCATTTGAGAAAAAGGTATAAAAAGTGTTCGTTTTAGGTATTGGTCGAAGCAATTGCCTGTATTCGGGATTATTTGTGAAGAATAAACCGCGCGCACACACCGTTGGGAATGATATTTACTGTGCGTATCGTTATTGCCTACGTACAGCACAAATTCGCAAGGTCGAATGCTGAGGAAGGGTTAAGCACAGCGGTATTCGAATCCTCATCACGTCGCTGACTGATGTGGAGCCGCAGTGGGCGGCAGTGGGCGGCCAGCCCCAGCCCTGCGTAGCTCGGTCCGCCCATCGTTGATCAGCATCGATGGGCGGAGAACAAACCAGCGGGAACACAGAGAAGAAGCCAATACTAACAATCGGAATTTAAAATTGGTTTTCGTGCTACCCGTATTTCAACCTGTAAAATTAGATTTGTTAAAAAAATATTACGTGACCTAGTTTTATACTAATAAAATGTAAAAATATATGTACATAGACTTTGCGGAACATTCATCGTCAACTGATAAGCAGTCATATTATAAAAGATCACAAGATGTAATCCTATCTGGCATTGAGTCAAATAATTTAGATATATTACAATATAAAACATCGAAAACTGCAAAAAAGTTAAAAAAAAAGTATATACAATATTCGATTGCAGGGTATTTCATGTACATGACTTGCAACTATGTGGAAACAGAAATATATAATAGTAAGTAGTTAGGTTAGTTGGTTGACGTGATTTGCGATCCCAATAGTACCTGACATTTTGTACGCCAGCGGAACTGCCCGGTCGACTTGAAAGGAACTTAGAGATTTTCCGATGCTTTACGTTTACTTGCTTTGGAGGACAATCTTATATATCCGGCATATTGCAGTCTTTGCTTTCTAGAACACATTTTCAAGAATTCTTTAGCATGCACAGCTTTGAGTCGAGAAAACAGCAATAAAGAATAGAATATACAAAATTTAAACATGTTAAATATAAAATTACTAGGAGCCTAGACAAGTTTGTCGGTCAAACTTCATACAATCATATTTTTTATTACATAGGTTTGTGCATATATGAACTGGTCGTATTGTATGGGTACAATACAAAAGTCGGATTAATAAATTCAATAGTTTTATTTTTACTAATAACAATTTAAAGTAAGCCATTAATTATTTTAATTTTAAAATAAAGTTCATTTAATTCTAACCGAAAATTTATTTCTTAACATTCCTAAATAAGAGAAAATCACAATAATCCTTTGTTAAAAATAAGTCATCCGAGACGAAAAAGCCTGAAAGCTTTTCAAAACAGCAGATATATTAGTCTCCGCTTTGTTACCACCCTCGTTTCTAAACTAACTACAGAATAAAAGGAGTATAATTTTCAGAACCCCGTTATCCCTTATAACGTTAAAAGAAAATAATTAAAGCGAAATCGTCAACTTTTCACTATGATTATTAAGTTTATCTTCATGATTAGCTAACATTACCGAATGGCTGCATAAAAAAAACATTGCTCACCAAATAACATTATCGACATCTTGTTCGTAATAAATTCAGCCTTACCTGTAAAAAACAAGAAAAACAATTATTAAATGGATATTTTTATGAAATATTATCAAAACATAACAATTTCGTTATAAAATGATTGATTACTTTGAATCATTGGGCCCAGGTGTTTTTCAAGTAGGTACACAATAAGGGTAGATATTATATAATTCATAAATTTAACAAGAAATTCATAATAATAAAATTATTTCGAAACAACAATGGCAGAGTGGCTTGTATTATCTATATAAAAAACTGAGAACCATAGTACACACAAAGAAATGAAAAAAAACACACCTTCGTCGCAACACAATGCAAGAAAGATGTTCTTCGCATCAATAATCGTGTACGTATCTTACCTCGCTAAAAGAGCAGTCTCTAAGAAGAGTCTGAAAACAGGCTGCGAAAATGCAAAGCAGTCATGCCATGCATTCGTCCGGATTAGAGTGCAGCAAGACTGCAAGTTGGGAGACGATGTATACGGTGCCCAAGGAAGCACGGAACTTTAAAAGACGCTCGTGCTTTCTCGAGTCTTGCAATAATTCGTGTGCGAATAATTGCATACAATACTATTCCATTCACGAGAGAGACTTCAATGTCAAAATTTAAAAGCATTTTTTCCTTCTTGGCCCGCTATGATTATTTTTTATTTTATTTTCGTATAAACGATAAGCTAATGAATAGCGGGGTTGTGTTCTGCGTTCGAATCGCCGTAGCATTGTTGCGAAAAAGTTTACGAAGGTTGGCGTGACTGTCTCGAGTGGAAGGAAAATAATTTAATTTGAATGCGATTGTTGAGGCCTAGAAGTATGTAAAATTTCAAGTACTTTTGTGAAGTTTTAGGGAAATGAAGCACGAATATTTCAAGTTACTCCAATTAAAAAAAAACATTTTTTATGCTTTTGCATAAAATGATTAGATATTTAGTCAATTTTTTATTTGTTTGCAATCGAAAATTCTATGTGATATGCATGTCAAGTAATGCAATTAAGGTGGCAGAATTTTTCAACCATATCCTATCATAAGCTGACCCAAAGTGTCACAAATTGCCCATAATTGTTGTTACATAATTCTGTCGGATGCCATTAACAATTGCCTCATCTACAGTCATCCCTCGTGCTGAAACTACTCCGAACGCAGAGTATGAAAAGTTCCTGATGGCCTAAACTACAAACTATAGTATCCCATATTTAGGTAATATTGTAATTAATCAGCATTTCTAAGAATGACTTTTTGGTCCTAAAAGGGCAGTTATAAGTTTGATACGGTAGAAAAATATATTTAAAATTGGTATAAATTTATCCAGTAAAAATAATATTAACTTCGACCTTGTGTGTTTAAAATTACGCAACATATTTGAATAAATTAAAATAAACGTTAATAACAAAACATCAAATTCTAGTGTCAACATTGCTTTTAACGAGGTTTAAAAATTCCTTTTAAATTTAATTATGAAAATGGTTTACGCTTCAAGAATTACAGGAATTTCACTAATTAATTTAATCTACATTCGTTTATGTTAATAATTTTGCGTGGTAGTAAAAGAGAATTGTTTAAGAATACAATACGAAAGATTAAAACTATTCCAATGGTAATTACACTAAGCTTTAATTCCTTGCTAATTATTAATTCAAATTTTACAACTCACTATGAGGGGTGGAATATTTGAAAATTTGCACGCAATTTTTAATTATTTTACCAACCGTTAAAAAAAGGAATAAATAAATTTTATGTGATTGAATTAATATATTGTTGGAACATTGCGAACTATTAGCCTATTTTTATAGAACTATTTTTTTATTCAAGCACATCGGATTTATCGAAAATAATATAAGACCATTGACCGCATAGTAATTTATCATATAGCACATTAATATTATCTTCAACAATATATTTCATTTCAATATACAATGAAACCTCTATCTATCGTTCCTCGAATAATCGTTTTCCCGGATGTGTCGTTTATTTCTTCTAGTCCAAATTCATTTCATACAAAAATAGATCGCATCGATCGTTTCTCTATCCACCATTTTACCGCATTTATCGTTTGAATTACGCTATGTATTTGATATATTTTGTCTGTGTTTTAACGCCGCCAGACGGCACTATTTACGATGCGCGAAACTTTCGAGAGAGAAAGAGAGAATAAGAGCCCGCACAGATGGAGGCGGTTTACGCACGTTTTTCTGCTTGCGCTTGCATTCATCCGTCCATAGAAGTTTTGTAACCACATCTCAACCACTGCGCAACAATATTCCAACGTGTGGGATAGAAACTATAGAAAGCTTGTGTGACGCAAGGTTGACGGAGACAGCAGAAGAGGTCGATATTGATGAAGAGGAGCAGCTGAATGTACCTTCATTTTCAGAAGCATGCAAACTCTTTGAAAGATTAAAAACTTTCTACTACGCACACTCAATAACTGATGCCGAAAAAAATATCATTTGCAAAGCCGAAAATATACTGTTGACTTGCGGAAATAAAACAGTAAAAAAACAAATGTCGATGAAAGATTATTTACAAAGTAATACACTTTAATATTTTTTTGGTTCTGTTTAGCTTTGAATTTTTTAAATAAATACACACATTTCTTTACATCTAAAACTTGTTTTCTTCTTATAATTTTAATCTACCAATGGTTATGCAGATTGGGAGGACGGTATCTTTGCTCGATCGTATGTCCTTGCGCTTATCCTCTTAATCCCGCATTCATTGTTTTCCTGCATTCATAGTTTATTTCAATAGGTCCCTTTAAAAACGAGAGATAGAGGTTTCACTGTATATGTAAATTTCTGACCTTTTAAATACCCCCGGTTGGTGTGAATTTGATCCCTCACCCGTAAAATGCCAGTTAAGTAAAATTGGTAGTGGACGAAAGTCGTTAAAAAATAATTAAAAACTGGGTCTTACATTATATGAGCTTTTATGTTCATCTGTATCTCTTAACTATTGCATAAACGAATCTGAAAGCCAATTTAGAACGTAGGAACAAAATAAATAAACGATAACAATATAGTTAAATATTTTATTTCTAATACGCGACCTAGGCGTTGGATTTTATGAGGCTAGTTTTTATTAAAGATATAGATGAGCTGATTATATATAGAAATCCATTATTTGATTTTGAATAATTGAAAATATGTAACATTAAAGTATGACGTTAGTGATTTTTCAACAGAGTGATGAGATTTACGTGTACGAAACAAGTTTAAGACTAGATAATCCAAACTCTAAGTAAACCAGATACCGGCGATCGATTCATCAAAGGCTCGCATTATACTTAGTTACGAACCACAAACATGCCCCAACGTAATAATGTTAGCGATGTGCCAATTTGCCCGCCAACTTGGAATGGTCAATGAATACTTCATCAGATAATCATCCCGGAATAGCGACCAGGCTGCCGGGACTGGCAAATGACCCGTTTAGAATAGGAGCGACTCACAACAAATTAATGAAGACAAACCTGGACTCGATGTGTGGACTTGATAAATGGGAACGACGGTAAATAAGTTTAAAGTGAACAAAATACATAGATGTGTTAATTACTTTTTGTTTGTGGATAATTAGTGGTAGACGAAAGTCGTCTGTGAGTACTGTAGTGAGTTGAAAATGGATAATGCATTGGGTTGTAGTATAGTGAGTATTTTGATGAGGTTAGCGCATCTATCTTACACGAGCAGCACTAGCTATCCATAAAAATGGCAAACGTCATCAGTGCGGATCTATAAAATTAAAAGCAATATTTTAAATGCCATCACTATTTTTTCTCATAAAAAAACATATTATAAAAATAATAAGAAATGGTTTGTAAGAAGCAAATGTTTTTTTACACGTGTCACGATTACATACTTCCTAGACTTTGAAACTTTCGGGATATTTTAGCGAAAATAATATTTTTGCGAAATAATAAAGTTCCTATGCTATCACAAAAAAAGCATAAAGAAAACATTGCTCAAATACTAAATATCTAAACTAAATAAACAATCATATATTACAAATCATTACTTCAATGTTTGAACGTAAGTAATATCGTATTTCATGCAAACACTTTTTCAATATGAACCAAAAATTGGAAGGTATGGAATGTACACAACGTATATGAAATTCAGATTAAAGACGAAACAAAAAAAACACAAACAATGTTACTGTTGGTGTAATGAATAAAAAAATAGCAAGGTTTATTTTACTTCAATTAAGGCAACGTCTATTAGTATATATAATATTATATAATACTGCAATTATCCTTGTAGAAAATAAAAATTTTAAAATATATTTTACATCCTTACCATCACAACAATTTCAATATTAGACATTTATCTATAATTCCAGATATTGTTACAATTGTAATAATAATAATAAAGTTTTTATTCCAGCTGGATTGGGTGGGTTGTGCAATACCCAATCTGCCATATTTTTAAATACATAGCATTGAACAAAGTTTTAATTAAGTGAAGATAAAATAAAAATTAAAATAAAATAAAATAAAATAGTATTTCATGGTGGTTGGTGCACCATCTCCATCCATCGATGGCTCAGGGAGGAGTTGAGCCATTCAGAAGCAGCCAAGATGATGATGTTGTTGGACCTCCTTATCCTGCTCCAGAAGCCGGCAACACGGTGTCGCAATAATGCTGGAAATGTTATCATGAGAATGCCTAAAGTATTTCACATGCTGAAAATGTGCACATGCGATAAACATTTACGCGTCACGACTGTAACAAGAAAAAACCACATAAAAATGCCTATTCAGAATTCCGAGGAAGGCGTTTACGTATAAAAAAGCGAAAAGAAAATTGCATTGTTATTCTCCTGGCATGGATGTGGCGAGTCCATTTAGCATCTCTTTGTAATACGGCGCGCGGTTCTCCCGTCATTTCTAGGCATCCGTCATCTCGGTGGGCTTGCGGGATGCGGAGCTGGTGGGCATTGTCGCCCAGCACGAGATTTATGCGCATACAATCGGCGGGACCGGGGGGCGCGCGCCGCAATATAGCGAGCTCGATTTGCATAGGGCCCCCCGACCGGTGAAAAAGCGCCCTTGGGGACCCGCCAGAGGTGCCGCCGTTGGGGAGACTCAGCCCGTTTAGTCACCACATATTTTATCCTCTTGAAAAATATTCGCAACATTAACGAACATTGGACTAAGCAAACCCAATTTTCTACGCATGAAATATAGTAGAACATTGTGAAAGAGGCGCTATATTTAATGTCACCCGGCATAGTCCAGTGGTTTCAGCGTGTGTTTGTCATTACGCCGCTGGTTCAAAACGCGACAAAGCATGATTTTTTTAATTCGCCGGGCTCATCATCCAATCTCCGTCAAAAACATAATTATTGAACACCCAAATATTTCTCTGGTACTACAGCTACAGTGTATGCATATTCCCGGGGTTTTGCTGCGGAGGTTTCGGGTATTCAGATTTTCTGGGACAAGGCATAGACAATTTGTGCTTACAGAACTGTGAAACGGCAATTTGCAGTGTCTTTATGCTCCAAATATGAAGCTGATATAGATAAAAATATATATATTACACTACGAGTATTGCAGCGTAAATTTGAATAAATCCTGTTTTCATTTTTATGTAAGGCATAATTGAAATGTCATTCTACTTTATAACATTTAATTAATCGATAATACAGTCCACAAGCTTGAAGTTACACTGTTCCTAACTAATGATATTAATACTCGATTGAATTGAATCGTGGCTTTTCACTTTCAACTTGTGATTTACTTATAACGTGATTTACTCGACGGAGGAATAATTACATTAAGCCGAGAGACGCAGTGTGGCCGAAATTTCTCAGTGCCTAAACAATCAAAGACGGTTCCTAGAAGCACAAAGTGCGGCCACCAACAAAGTTTACTATTGACCGAGATGCGGAGGCTGAAGGAAAGTAGAACCTTCCCATTCCCGAAGCGTCGCCTTTCAGGCCGGAAGTAATATTCCAAAAAGGCGCTTTCCCACCGTTAATAACGAACGCTTCAAGTTTTTTTTGAAAATTTAAGAAGAGCCCCCACCTCACTCACAAAATAGCATATAATATAATTTAAATAAGGCAGATTTATGCGGTTTTAAGTGTATGTGGCGGTGGCATTAGCATGTTAAAAATTTCGATCCTCGTTTGGCCGAAAAATTTCATAAAATAAAATATTACGTAAATTTAGGCACATTGGCGTGGTTAAATCATAGATGGAAGTAAGTGACCATAATGTTTAGTTTGTATTAACTAATGGAATCATCATCCGTGAGAGTATCACTGATTTTTTATACATATATGTATAAGTAAACGCATGCTAGAGCACCAAAAGTGAGTCGAAGCCCTATAATTTACAAATTATAACAAAAACATATGATTATTGACGCCGAAGTAGCTTTTTTAAATGCAAAACATAACATTTTAATGTTTAACTTAATAATTATAAAATTACACTATTACATAATCGCGCCCAAGTAGGAGCTTATACATGTTGACATCCCCCCCCCCGTCTTTAAAAAGGCGACAAGTCGCTAGTTCGTTACGTGGCCGCGTGGAGGAAGGATACAGGAGCAGATCACAAAGCAAAAGAACTTGCTTATGAAGCACAATTCGCATTTATTTTGAATAAAGACTTGATTTCCCCGTTTGACCGTAACATGACGTTACTTCCGTTTCCTTGACTGACGACTGCCGTAAAAATAAGAGACAAAATATCGTTTTTCGAGGCTTTTCGACATCAGCCTAAAAGAGCTATATCAAGCTGATGTCAATGTATATCACAGCAACCGCAGTTAACAAAAATCTGTCAGATTTTTCGCCCTTTCTTCGCATCCTACTCTTCGCATTCTAAACATTATAATCAACGATTCTAAGGAATAAAAATCATTGTCACTAATATCTAACCAACTCTCTTAACTAAATTCACAGTAGTCACAAGCTGATAATAGTTTATAAAAAACCAATAAAAGCGTCGAGTTAATCACTCGGCCTATTTGAAAGATTATGTTTCACATTGATATAATAGATAAAATATTAAATATGATTCAAGATGGTATAAAAATATTTTAATTACTTGTATATCTTCATTTATTGGAGGTACGCCTTTGATAAGCCGCGCATCTCACCGCTATTCGCAATTAATTACACTTAAAATATGTACTGGATAAAAGTATCGCAATTTAAAACACAAACCAAGGGTACTTTCTACCCACTGCGAGGATTACCATTTTATTTTTTGGTGTAATTTTTTTTAAATTATCCGCATCTGAAACCTTTTATTCCCGGAATCGTCTGAAAATACTTTGATAGTAATTATACGCTACGTTATTAGCAAAGTTCCCAACAAAGTTTATACGGGAGAGGTAAATCGTTAACATTTGAGTAATTCAACGAAATTGTTATCTTTCTGAATTGGAAACATAATTATTATGAAATCTGTGCTTTTAAAATTTGGCGTGATGTTTCAAAAGAAGGGCATCGCTAAAATTCGCAAAAACTTTAAGCATAATTCAAAGAGTACACTAATTAGAAGCTGTTTGATTTTTAATTATAGCATACAACTTATATAATAGAGCATTTAACAAAAAATAGAACTAAACTAATTAAAAGGCTTTTATAATATATATTTTAAAAGTTGTTGGGATACGGAAGATAAGGACTAAATCATTTTATTTGACTGAATTTTTTCCACAAATTCTTCTTTAGTCTCGCCATTTCCCATCATCTGAAGTTTTTCAACAATTACGTTCAATAAATAATTATACTGTACTACTGTGTTAGATTTATTAATGACCTCGATAAAAATATCATCTTTACCGAAACAACGACATAATCCAAAAGTGAAGATATATTTTTTTAATAAGTGTAAGTAGGAGAGCGCAACTGGTTAAAACCAGAAAGCTCTATGACACTCTACTAGGGTGGGAGGACGCTGCATGACGCTAACGGTAGCTTTTTTAGAAGTATATATGAGTAATGAAGTAATGAAGTAAACAAAATAAAATATACTACAAGTACACATACATTATAGACGTTTAAAGGCAGAAAAGCTTCTAATACAAAATCTCAGTAAAATATCAAGATATTCGTATACAACAAAATAAATGATATTTCAGTGGTATTGTGAACAGATAATAAATAATAGAAATGTGTTTTAGAATTTTATTTTATGAAGGTAAAAAGTATTGACTTTTCCGTCCAGATCAAGCGTCCCCTCGTTATCCGCCTCATGACAAAAAGTCAGCAATACTAATAATCTCACCCTCTTGATGCCAAGCGATTTGAGAAAGGTAATGTCAACCGTGTCAAGGGCAGATCGTGACCTAATAAAAATTTCTATAAACTGACTTAATATGATCTTCTGATGACAATTGCTGTAGGTAAAGGGATCATATATACAAATATACATATTTTAACGACTATTATTTACGTTATTTAGCCGATTAACGACAGGGTTATAGAGGAAAAGAATGGCTTGTAATTTTTTTTCAGTGCAATATAGTCCGTATCTAACCAACCGAGAACTATTAACATTTTGAAGAATAGTGAGGGTTTGGTATTTTTTTTAATTTATCATTTTGGTAATAACATAAAATACCGAAAATGCATTTGAATAATAATAACATTATTAATTAAAATATACATATAATATACATAAAATTCTTTTTTCAACGCGTCAATCCAAGCACAAAAATAACGGCAGAAGCGGGATGCGAACCGCGGACCTTGGAAACCAACTATGCCCAGGTATTCATACCGCTCGGCGAACTGCGCCATTGCTATGCCTAGAGTGACTTGCGTTGAAACTAGTATTTATATCATTGTTATCATCGTACGATAGATGTCGCTATAGTATATATTCAAAGTATGTATATTTTTATTATTATTCAATCAGTCTTCATTTATTCACAAGCTTAATATTATTACTTCCCGCGGTTCGCATCCCGCTTCTGCCGTTATTTTTGTGCTTGGATTGACGCGTTGAAAAAAGAATTTTATGTTTGGTATATGTATATTTTAATTAATAATAATATTGTAATATAGTCATTGATCTATAAAAGTAGATTAGAATATTGAAATAATAAAATAATATTCTAATAAAAATTAAATAATTCATATAAAATAAATAGACTGCCGGAAAGTAATAATATTAAGCTTGTGAATAAATGAAGACTGATAGAATAATAATAAAAATATACATACTTTGAATATATACTATAGCGACATCTATCGTACGATGATAACAATGATATAAATACTAGTTTCAACGCAAGTCACTCTAGGCATAGCAATGGCGCAGTTCGCCGAGCGGTATGAATACCTGGGCATAGTTGGTTTCCAAGGTCTGCGGTTCGCATCCCGCTTCTGCCGTTATTTTTGTGCATGGATTGACACGTTGAAAAAAGAATTTTATGTATAGTATATGTATATTTAAGTAATAATAATATTTTAATATAGTCAATGATCTATAAAAGTAGATTAGAATATTGAAATAATAAAATAATATTCTAATAAAAAATTAAAAAAAATTCATATAATGTAGATTTTGTTAATGTTTACGTTAAAACTATTTAAACAGTGTCCGACAGAAATACACAATTGTATTTCCTTACATCATTGCTCTGAGATTTCATAGATGGCATTTACCTGTAAATATTCAACGTAAATACCATTTTTTAAATCATGTTTTGACTACGTAAAGAATTGAAAAAAAAATGCAAAAAAGGTAATTTCCGTCCTTTTTGATTGTCTCTATATACACACGCTCTCTCTATTTACGCGCAAAGTTAATAATGATATTTTTACAGTCCACTTCGATAAAAAGAGTTTTCTATGCGCTAAATGAAAAGTAAGTTTTATTACGTTCGCTCACACCTTTTACCGCCGGCTATCGCCAGGGAAATGATAAATTGCTCCGAATGTATTGAAAATTTTATTTCCGTAAATTATTTTCCTCAGAGATTTATAGCGTTTGCTCGAAAACAGAAAAAAAAAAACAATTCGGTAAAGATTTTTTGCAACTTTGGAAACGATGAAAATGGTCATCAATAAAAATCGCTAAATTAACTATTCGTGTACGAGGGTGTACGAAAATTCGGGACTGGATTAATATACTAATATATAACGATTATTTTATATTTTAAATCACACGAAAATTGGCAGGTGAAAGTGTATGGGTTAAAAAGTAAAAATACTAACAAAGAAGAAGAAAGAAAACAATAATATATCTTAAAAAACTAAGCTCAGATTATGACGAAAACAGTGTATTTCAGTAATTTATAAATTGAGGAATCAGTTACCAAAGGTGAACTCTTGTGTAGTTTGGGATGGTTTGATTCATGGATTAAAAATTGTAAGATACATGGAAATTAAGGATCCTAAAAATATGAAATTCATTAGTAAATTCATGAAATTCATCCACTAGTCTCACTCCACCTAGGGGATGTCGATTTAATACCACTAGTAGCGTTTGAAAAATACTATCAATATATATATAATCGTGTCGGAAACAACAGGGTCAGATCCTGTCTGCCCAGAAGTGGGCGACGTCGATGGCGTTACTTCTGGCCATCATCAGGTCTTCCTGGGTGCAGCCACTCGGGCACAGCGCACACTCCAGAAGGTGTGACAGGGTCTGCTCCACGCCGCAGTCACATTCAGTCGGTCCGCTGTAAAACTGCCAGGCCCTCATTTGTGTCCTCGTCTTGCATACTCCGGTCCGAAGTCTGTTAAGGGACCTCCATATATTCCACCCTTGGTCATGTCCAGGGGCTAGGTCCTCTTTCGGGGCAATCCAAGTATTCCCCAGTCAGCAGACCTCAGTTAGAATTAAGGCTAAATAAAATAACATTTCACACAAAAATTTACTTCACGGGTGTTCTTTAAAATATATTATCTTAATAGAGGAAATCTAAAAAAAAAACACAAGGAGTGGAAGCAATCAAAATAATTGGCATACAAGTGTCGATCGGCGGGACACATCTACCAAAAGGACGTCAGTTGGTGGGGAAGAAAATATAATAAGTGGTGCCTAGAGTACTGGCCAACACCCTACATGATGGAATGATGATATCATATGAAGGAAATAGATGCAGAAGGTAAAGTATCCAGAAAGATGAAGCATCACACGGAAGGCCTAACTTCCACAGTAGCAAGACAAAGTCTAATTATGGATCGAAAGCAATCATTTCCATAAGCGCTCCCTAAACTCGCTGGCTGTCAAATTGTTTGCATTTTCTACTTTATCGTGACCTTTATTCAACTTATTTTTATTTCTTAAACAGACACTCTTGCGTTAGCTTGTTTTATTTTGCAGCACGCTCAACATTTTACGTTCACCTTCGAAGACAGCAACGGAACAGTTTTGAAATATTAAAACACGTTTCGATATCTGAAACAACAAAACGAGAGCGTCGGATATTATGTTCAGTGCACGGCACCGTATTGCTTCCGTCCTCCGCAAAAATAACATCTTCCAAGCGCATAGCAGTCGCCTTCGACAGGTGCATGCTGTACTAACTCAATGCTGGGAGGAAATGTAAATAAAGTACATATCGATATGTCTTCCGATACATTTATTATTTAATATTACTTACAATAAATCTTCATTGCTTACAAATGACGTTTAAACGTACTGGATTGATCGCAAAAGACGGACACTAAGATGAATTAATAGCAACAAAATCAAAGGACGTAATTACTTTTTTACAGACATACATGTTATTTACTCGTATTATATAAAATTTAATTTACACAACATACATTTATATTATGTTATTTGTATTGTACGCAATATAATGCTTTTATTCGGTACTGCTCTTATACAAGGCACACATCACTCAATGCCTTGAAACGACCTCTACGAAATTTGTTGAGATTTATTTTAAAATTGAGCTCTCTATTGTACAATTTAATACATTTATGTATAATACAAAAGTAATGTGTATAATTGTGTATAATGTGTATAAGTGAATAATGTAAGTAAATACGTTTTCTTTACACTCCAGCAGTTGAAATAAGACTGATGTGTGCAGCCTAGGGTTTCAGCTTTTAGGTAAAATTTATTTCAGCTCCATCGGATATATACCTGCCGAATTAGGAGTATCAACACAAAACGTTTTAATTTTTTTTAACATTCACACTCATTAATCTTTTATAAAAAAAATACATGCGTGTAATTGTATTGTTTGTTAATTAGGTGTTTCCAAGCGGTAAAATGATGAAGTGTGCGGCATATATGATACGAACCGCGATTTTATTTCTGTAAGTAAACATTTACTCAACGTCATCCGTGTTATAATACGATATCAATCAGCTGTTAACAAATACGAGGACATGCCTCCAGTCTACAGCGAAGGGTTAAAATGTTGACAGGTGCATTGCTAGTAATCTGTACCACTACTTTACCGATACCTGCGCTGGTGACTATAGGAAGCTTCCTCGGCTGACGTTGACAGCTATTCCACCCCAACTGACAGCCAGACATGGTCTCACGGATATTTTTAGTCGCATTCCAGTTTTATATAGACGAAGAGAAACGATTGTGGCTGGACTTATTTTATTATTTTATAAATTTACTTACATATTGAACAGTAAAAAATGTAGTCATTTAAAATCATTATTTTTTTTCAATCATAATAGGTATTTCGAAAAGAAATTACCCCTTTTGCGTCACTTTGACGTCAGTACTTTTTCTATTTTGACGTTTTTTTTTAAATTGCCGCTGTAGAAAAATGCAGAAGCCTAAAGTTGAAGATACACATTGCGCCATATCAAGCAGTTTCTGTTTGATAAAGGACTGAAATACAAAGAAGCCACGCAGACCATTTGCGATAATTATGTGGACATCGTGAAGTTTCGAAAGTGATGTAGATGGTTTAAAAACATTTAAAGTGGTAATAGGAAGTTAACGATAAAAAAACATCAAAATAGAAAGAGTACTAATAGAGCTATAAAATGTATAACCACGACGTGCTAACTCAACGGCGACCGTTGACAAACTGACGTCAAAAAAAGATCATTTCTTTCCGAAATACCTAATATTTTAATTTAAAAATATGTATTCTCCTAAATACTTAATGTAAGAAATATGAAGCGCATAAATTTTAATTGTAGGTACATATACAGCATTCAAATCGTTGAACGAAATTCTATATATGGTGTAATTCGTTTGAATTTCCAAATCAATCAATTTTTTTAATTTTTATTAGAATATTATTTTATTACTTCAATATTCTAATCTACTTTTATAGATCATTGACTATATTACAATATTATTATTACTTAAATATACATATACTATACATAAAATTCTTTTTTCAACGCGTCAATCCAAGCACAAAAATAACGGCAGAAGCGGGATGCGAACCGCGGACCTTGGAAACCAACTATGCCCAGGTATTCATACCGCTCGGCGAACTACGCCATTGCCTTTTTTATTAAGCTTGTGAATAAATGAAGACTGATAGAATAATAATAAAAATATACATACTTTGAATATATACTATAGCGACATCTATCGTACGATGATAACAATGATAGAAATACTAGTTTCAACGCAAGTCAGTCTAGGCAGGGCAATGGCGCAGTTCGCCGAGCGGTATGAACACCTGGGCATAGTTGGTTTCCAAGGTCCGCGGTTCGCATCCCGCTTCTGCCGTTATTTTTGTGCTTGGATTGACGCGTTGAAAAAAGAATTTTATGTATGGTATATGTATATTTAAGTAATAATCCAAATCAATCGTTTATTTTTTCCTAATTATTTAATGGGAGAAAATGACATACTTTATAAGATGATGTTTGCATGTCATTTGTATGTGTGCCAGTTGTTAAATGTTAATATTATTCTTCCTTGGTTTATAAAGGGCCATTAAGAATATTGAAAATATATTCTAACTTCAAAAAATTTTAAGCTATCAATGACAATTGATTTTGGCAACAACAATTGAAGTGCTACTCACAAAATTAACACAAATTGCAAAAATTTTCAACATTTAAGGAGTGAAAGTCATATAAATATATCATTTGGTTTATGCCATTTAAATTATGCAGTATTAGAACGTTTTCGTCTCAACGTTGAGTTTAGAAATAAATACTCGTATACATACGAGTATAAACAATATACTAAAGAAACTATAACATGATCCCTTACTGTATAACTATATAAATGTTATTAACTAGAATCCTAACTTAAATAGAAGTTAAAATATCTGAAATAAGGCAACACTGAATTTAAGCAATACTAAAAGTAGGTAGAAGATATAAGTTATTTGAGGTAAACTGGTACAACATAGAAAAATGTAATAAATATAAACTATTGAGTAAATACTCAGGGATCGTCCTATATTTTTCATGAATTAAATAATATTTTGGTAAATTAAATTTATACATTTTGCATATATGTATGTGGTGTGAAAATCCTTTTCAAAATATGCTTCAGTCGACATCTGCACGAACGCTGAAAAAGCGCTTTGTAATCCTAGAAGCGAACCACCCTGAAGCGCTGAAGTCTTTCCTGCTTTACCGACGGGGCGCGCGGGAAATTCGGGAAATATTCAGAGCGTGCTTCCGCCGGCGGCCGCCACCCGGCGTGCGGCGCTGCACGCCGTCTGGCGCGGCGAGTTGGTAACGATCATTCGCGCGGCGGCGCTAGACGCAAACGGACGGAAGTTGAAAGCATGTCATTTTGAACCAGACTCAATCGATGTTTTAGCGATGTCCGTGTCAAATCGAATATCAATATATTTGTGTAACACGAATGCATTAATTTTCGGACGATACGAACTTAAAACGGAATTCGCGACATAAATAATGCTATTCAATCTGTGAATAAGTGTGCAGTAAATAAAACAGCTGTAGTTTGCACATACGTCATTGGAGCATATAGCCACCACAATCATTAACACAAATATTTATTTATTATATTAATCAGAGACCCTCTGAGATAAATATTCAGCAATAAAAAAAGAACAATCAAGAAAATATATCACGATCCCACAATATTAACCTAAGTAAATTATATATACTGGATCTTTTTAAGTTTCACATGTCTGCCCCATATAACTAATAGTTTTGTTCTTTCAATGATTTAAAATATTTTAATTTTTATACAAAAGCATTTAGAAATATATAATTTATTTAATATTTATAACAGTCAGGGGTTTATGCTAAATTTTCTATAATATTTAAAGTACGCGTGAATTTCGTCAGCGATGTCAATCAATCGCATAATAACATGATTTATCATTTACAAAATTTATTATGTAAATTGTTATTCGGCAGGTGTCATTTACAGTTGTCACCTGGTCTCTTACATTTTCGATAGTGAATAGTTTTTGGGAAATATTATGGTCCATGAAGAGTTAAATTCAGAACGCGTAATGTGATGGTTCAACAGTAGCGCTATTGGAGTAATATTTATTTTACAGTTTATGAAATCATGTAAAGCACGAAAAAAGGAATAGTATTCATCTTATATTGAGCACGTGTATTATAAATTTCACGGGCATCATTCAATTTAAATCAACATTAAGAGATAAATCTACAAAAATATTATCATTGTACAGTAGATTATCATCACAATAAAATAGTATATGTAAAATTAAACATTTTATAGTATAATGTCCTAATATGTCAGAAATATAATTTTTTATCAGAGTTTCAGTTTTATTTTTGATTTTATTTATGCCGCTATATTTGAATTATTCTCGCTTGAAACTAATTTCTCCACACACTAAGTCATTTGTCAAAATCAGCTACCACCGAATTTTAAAGATATTACTGAAATTGACAATTTTTAGGCGCATTAACTCGCAAAGTATCCAATATTAATATTATTATATTTCATGCATATATGTCTTGTACATACTATGTAGAGAATATACGCAGAAAATATACACAGATAAGACACAAAAAACGTTTCGAAATAAGCCGTTGTTTATAAAAAATGCTGTTAGCAATGATATATATTGTTATACATCGCTGGTTAGTTGATTGTTAAAAGGCCGTGTTGCGGCCAGGAGCGAAGTCCCTAGTTATATATAATAAGATGTGTAAATTTAATTAAAGTCTTAAAATCATTAGCTCCAAAGTTCTCAATTGTGAACGATAATACAATAAAATTGTAACTTTATAATGTGATGATTTAATGTGATTAAAATAATACTATGAGTAGGTATATAATATTGTGGTATGAAGGTATAAATACATATAAAGCTTTCTGAGTAGAAAACTAAGGTGTCGACAGTGCATTCATCTAGAAAGGCTACGATATCCAGTGGACAGCGGGAGGAGTTAGCCTCTGAAGTACGGAATTGTGGAGACTCCTACGGAAGGTCAACGTTCAGCATTGAACCGGCACAAGGGTCGCGATCAAAGAGATTTAAGGTCACTCAATTATGTTTGAAAGAAACCTTTTAGTATACACGAAATTACCAGAGAACACAATAAAAAAAAATTCCGTTAGCTATTTTTTTAAATCGCTTTTTTTCTGAAGATCTTCGGTTCACTCCACAGGTTGATTTTTAATTATTGTACGTTAAAATACAAATAATAGCAATGATATAATTACTGCTGCATGCATTTAATTATTGACTAGCGAGCGTAAGATTTATAACAAATTCAGTATCTACGGTTTAGAAATCAAAGCCTTATAATGTTTTCAAATAATCTAATAAATAACATCTTTATCGATTTTTCAATTAGAAGTAACAAACAATACTATATACTAATAATGTTTCATTTTGATTGAATTAAAATAATGCTATGCGTCAGCAAGCCAGCAGGGAAATTCTTTCAAGCTAGGAAATTATGAGGTACCTCCATAATAAACAGCATTCTTCAAAGAAAAATAAAGCGAATAGCTGAAGGAAAATACAACCAGGTCACGTAAAATTATGTCATTAAACATTTATGGGGGAAACACAGGCTTTAATATATACAAGAATATTATTTATTATATTCGTAGATAAGAATATTAATTATTATACTTATATGGCATGTCTCAGAAGAAAAATATGGA
The DNA here is from genome assembly GCA_022606575.1 of Glossosoma conforme. Lineage (NCBI taxonomy): Eukaryota > Metazoa > Arthropoda > Insecta > Trichoptera > Glossosomatidae > Glossosoma > Glossosoma conforme. Next base: position 25,441 of record JAGTXR010000121.1, read on the forward strand.
TACTAAAAACATGGAAAGTAAATTTGACATAATGTTATATAATCAGTTCGTTACATCTTAAGCTTATGAAACGCAATAAAATGTGATTTGTATGATTTATTTATTAAGCAGATTTATCTTTTCGTGGTTATTAATTTTTGTAGTGCGTTTAAAGTTGATTTAAAAAACTAAAATGCTTAAAACAACGTTTCAAAGAATATTCATAAATGACGATGCAGAAACCTGAAATTAAGTAAAGTGAAACATTTAATTACAGAATAAGTTTGATAATTGGTATCAAAATTAACCTAGGCACGTCATCTTTTCGGCAGTGGGTAGATGAAGTTTTGGAGTAGCACTATAAATGTGCCAAAAAGGGTCGAAAACAGCCGAACCTCGTGCTAGACTACTGACATCGTAAGAATAGTATGATGATGCTGGATACAAAAAGCAGATGATCGAGAAATGCTTTAGACAAAACAAATAATAATGATAATGACCATGTACCACCCCAGTTACACAATGGCTTATGTGAAGGGAAAGGACAAATTAATCGTAAAATTATGTTTATAAATAATTTATTAAACAAATATAAAATCATTTTGAAGAAGCGTCAAGATTACAGTAAAATTGTTACATACTAAAATACATTTTTCGGACGGTAAAATGTCACGGAAGGATTATTTGAACGACGCATAAAAGAGAACTGAGGCTACAAGAAAACTTTTTCCAGCGACAATCAAAAACGAATCGCCAACAAAGACGCGTGAGGCCCGGTCCGGTACTTGGCGCCTCAACCTCACAACAAAAACTGAAAACAATCACAATTTTCATCTTTTGTACAGATTGTGATGAAAATACAATTCAGGGTATCCATTTTATATTAACTTTAATATTGTGTAATTCGAGAGAGTAAGCGTAAGACATTACGTATTGCTTTCATCTCAATGAATGTAAACGATTTAAGGTTTTCTGTTCACTTTGAATGTATAGTGAAACGATTGGTTTTTAATGTAAAAAAGTATACACTGTACAAGAAAAGAGCCAGTAAAATGATGTATATGTTACGCTGAATTTGTAACATTGTTTAATATGCACAATTGCCCAAAACACGGAATGCATGTATAATGCATCGTGAAGTATGCATATTGTATGCAGTAACGTAAATATTATTTGACTAAATTAAGTTGGTAACGTTTTCATTGTCAAAACATATACGCTGATGATTATTTTTTATTATATCGTTGTCAATTTCAGATTCACCACTTTACCATTGATGTTGTCGTTTTAATTATTTGAGGCTTCTTCTATGACGTCTAACATACAAAACGAAATTAAAGTAAATTTTAAGATATTTTTGGGTAATATACTCATACATAAACGTTTCTACCCTCAGACAGGTAGTAACTGCAGAGGGCGCCGCCTTAGACTTGAGTATTTGAAGCAAGTGTTAAAACATGAGTTGCAGCTCTTATGCTTAGCTAAAGAGGATTGCAGAAAATCGAGAAGAGTGGAGACCGAGAAGCAAGATTTTGTTGCGGCAAGCCAATCCACCGGATTGATACTACGAAGAAGACATACTCGTATATTACAACAATAAAGAACATACGACTCGCTAGCGGCTAGATAATTGTACAAATTTAAGCAAATAGGCAATTTCACCATACACGATGTCGGAAACTGTATTTTGTTAAAAGTTTATGAAAATAATCACAGAGTCCTAATTGATTACAAAACGAATCCCAAAATAACACTTGATAAAGAAAATAAGATCAAACAATTATTTAACAAATAAAACAATGCCAACATTCAAACACGGTGAAGAAGAAAAAAATGAATCATCATAATAAACATTTATATTTATCTACTTCCAGTATTAGACAACAAACAATTCCACTAACAAGCCTTTGGTGGCAATTCTTTCGCGACAAGAGAGAACGTATTTCCGTTTTTGCAGGGCGGGAAAGTGTGGGTTGAAAATTGTTAACCGGAAACAGATCGAAACTTTCAGCGGAACCGCGCCGGGGTTCGAATAGTCGTACGGGCGAATGAAATTAAAACTGATACAGCATTTAGTTGCCCCAAACATGTCAGCCATTAACTTGTTAGTTTCGAACAAATATTGTTCGACAAACTGATTAAAATAATAATAATTGAAAGCGCGGAGTTATCCGGGTCTACACCTGATAAATGCTTTTCAAAGTTAATATTATTAATAGTGTATAAAGCGCAGAAATCGGCAATTGACTGTTATTAAATCGCGCGACTTATAGCGGGATTCGAATAAATAAACTTATACTATAAATTAATTTAACTTACTATTATCACGCCGCGGTTAGAATAGGTCAAAAGATCAAATTAATATTTGTTATGAGCATGATACTTTACACTTGAAACATTAATCATCGCAAATGATTAATAATTCATATTAATATATAAAGTATAATTAATTAGATACATAATAAAATTATTATCATTGCAAATGAATACACTAGTTCGGGTATACGTATTGTTGATTAAATTGCGTATTTCAGGATGTACATATAATGGTTAATTTAACGTGAAAGCTAAATACAAGTTTATAATTTTGTTAATGTAAAAATACTCTTTAACCTTATTTTCTCTAAAATGTTTCTGAGCGTGTTTTAAATTAAAATATGTAATAAAATACGCCAATATGACCAGGTTGAACCGCTCCTTATAACAGAAGGTTCGAGAGCATCGGGCTAATCAATCGGTCTTATTAGATATAATGATTTACAAACAGCCTGAACATATGTTCATAAAATGAAAATTTGACCACTTAATACAATATATTGGTAATTATAATATACATACGAGTACATCAAACCCTATATCAAAAATACTAAACAGTCTTAGCCTAAAATGAATACTTCAAGAAATACTTCAGAAGCTTCTCAATCATATTATACCCTCTTTATTATTATTTATGAAAAACACGTTATGTTACTAAAGCAGTAGGATTTATATTACAAAGAAATAATTTGGTACATTTTGTAACGTACTCGAATTAGTCTCTCAAAAGATATTAGTATAATATATTTATTAAGCGAAAAATATATTTTAGTAACTTAACTTAATACACAGCAAAGACAAATCACTGAAACATTACAAGAGTTGACATTTATTGTATCTTTATTACGATTATATACCTGAATGTAGCGATTCCACTAAAACAATTTTGGTGATTCCGACATTCCCGCTGCGAATCTCCTTCCAATCCGAAGTGGAGCACATCCACCCACCACCTCCATCCCGAAAGGAAATACAATATTCTCTGTAGTGACTTCCTTCTCCGAGCTCGTCTCAGGAAATGATTCTTCCTCCTCTCAAGAGGAGCGCCCTCGCCGCCATTGTTCGTTGAACGAGCGACGAACAATTTTCTTTGCCGCGGCAACGCTTAAAGGAGAGTTGCCAGTCTTCAGACGCACTCGAGGATCCGAGGCACCAAAAATTTATATTTGGACAGAAAGCACAGCGATGTCATTGCTATTATAATAAGAGAAATCGCTATAAAATCGAATTTAAAAAAATGAAGACCAAACTAAAGGATAACGTTTATAATTTGAGATCAATAAAGCATTAATTTCATCTGTGGATTCAATGACGATTACCATTTTGAGGACGAATAAAAGTCTTTACACTATAACTATGCATTCTCCATACGTCCCCAAACGACAGCATTGGTAAACTCAATATGTTTGGTCGTGTTGAAGTTGTCATCAACGTCAAGCATGAAACATCAAGCACCAATTTCGATGATTAGGCAACATTATGTTTATGGATACACTACTCAGAAATTCGAACCGTACCCGTGTTTTGCTACTAAATGTATCTGTTACAAGTCTATAAATATGGCAACAATTTATACATTCTATTTTTGGTGGCTCATTAAGGTGCGGAGCTGACTTAAAATAGGTGAGTTCGGTGTTTCATGGTTAGCGATTTAAGACGGAGAAAAACTAGCAAAAATTATAAGAAAAAATATGATGGTTAAAAATGTGCAAAGTTATGATAATGAATAACGTGAATGTAAATATGTTATATTTGTCGAATCCTCATGGTGGATTGCACTGGTTGTATAGTACCGTAACGCTACAAAACCTTATTCATCAGAAGAAAACACCATTGACTAACACAATAACCCTAATACATTATTATGGGGTATACAGCCATTAATAAAAAAGGGAAAATTACAGAAGACCCACCCGTGGAAATGTAATTTTCCGAAATTGTGATAACACCTTTGTGTGTGAATTTTTCATTATGAAAATATTCATTCAGAGGCGACAAAAAATAGCGCAATAAACGCGAAGGGCGAAATTAAAGCTCAATTTCTAAGCCCAACTCAAGCAAGCTCTAAAAATGTTTTAATAATGAAACATCTAATTTTACGTAACCTTTTTATTAATTTTACTATCTTAATTTCGTTATTTAATTTGGTATTAAAGATGCATTTTACTGGAACAAAACTCAGCGGTGAGTCGCCCTTACAGGGGTGATTTGCCTTTTAGAACGAAATGGTTCAAGTCTCGGGACCAAGTATTTAAAAACAAATACTAATACAGAATGTCAAATATTGCTTCAGACATGACTTTCATCGGAACAACATTCGATATACTCTAACATGCGACGGAAGCAACAGAGGGAAGAAGATTCAAATATATAGATTCTTCTTCGTAGTATCAATCCGGTGGATTGGTTTACAGCAACAGAATCTTGCATCTCGATCTCCATTCCTCTCGGTCCTCCGCAACCCTTTTCAGCTCAGCATAAGCACTACAATTTATGTCCTCGAATACTTGCTGCAAATACTCCTGTCTAGGGCGCCCTCTACAGTTTCTACCCTCAACCATCCCCTCCACAATATCGTGAAGAAGACCATCGTGGCGCATGATGTGACCAATCCATCGGGCTCGCCTCTCTGAGATGGTTCTTATTAGTTGCCTATCTTCCTTGATTATTTAGATTTATATAGATTATAGGTAATAAATTGTACATTTACAAACAATTTTAAAATTATAAAAAAAAACATGTTTTTTTTGTATTTTATTTAATTTTTTGGAGCCCAATCCTTATACTCAATATATACAGCTGAACTTTGGGATGTGAATCTGAGGCAAATAATGAATAATCTGTCAGGGATTATGATAGTTACTGTTTATAGTGGCCATATTTATTATATTAAATCGAGACCGAATATGGCAAAGAGAGAAGGAGAGTTGAATATTGATATTTTCGAGTTAAAAAAGAAGGATAAATAACGGTGGGAAAATTATAAGCGATAGTGTGCTTAACTATTGTTCACAGGTGTGATTAGTTATTACGCGTTTAAATTCAAGCACGCAACACAAACATGAGTAATGAACTTACACTTTTTTAGATGAGGAATTTTTATAGCGTAGATCGTAACGAAATTATCAATTGTTATAACGGAACGGCACATTAATTAAGAACAGCAATTTTCAAAGAGAATTACGAGATTTCAATAATTGACGTAAGAGTATTAAACGTAAGTCTTCGTGACATATGGCTGGCCGAATTCCAAGACTTCCAAATATCTCACGCCAATAATTAATTGTTCGCAAGGAAACTAATGAAAAGAAACGTAAAAAGAATTACAAAATGTGCATTAATTTGTTTAAATTATAAATTATGCGCTTTATTTAACATTGTTTTAATGACTTTACGATTTTATCAAAAAAGAGTATTTTATTTATTTCGAGGCTTTGATTTTTCAACGTTGTTGTATTACATTGGTGTCAAGTCATATAAAAAACAGAGAATCGCTTCAAGAAAATAAAAATGAATAGTGGTACGTAGAAATCTAATCTGAAGCATATATTCGCCACAAATTGCTACCACACTGGTATTACAACAGTTACCATTACCATAGCCTTGCCCCAAATAATATCCGCACTAGGAGATTCGCCGCGTTTATATTATAGTATGCATAGTTTCTGATGTATCTCGTTCACAGATGCTTTAAGAGAAAGCAGCTGCTATCCTAGACATTAATTGGTCAGCATATTGAACGATTATTCTGAAGGCCAAAGACCGTTTGGTCCTTGGACGAAGAACATGCTCAACCCTCAGATATTCCGTAAATTATTGCACCAAATCAGAATGAAAGTATTAATATCATGATTTAGAGCTTATAATTAAAAACATTTTAATAGCTTTACAATGTTTCATGCCAGGAATACATTTTATAATCAAAGAAAACGCGTTTCCAACTACGCTACGATTTGGTACAATCATTCCTATTTGCATTGATTTCGTTTGTCAATCAGACAAGCAAATATAATAAATTTTAAATACTTAATAAATTGACTAACATCTCTCAATTTCGGAGTAAATCCCTAAATTCTGCAGGCATGATTCGTGGCCCTTACCAAGAACTGGCATAACAAGAGTGCCGAATTCTTTCACCGAAGCCCCGTCGTATTTAATAATAATATTGTCGATGGGCGGATACTTTGCGGTTGACGTTTCGCTTTGATCGCACTCGAATAATGATTTGACGTTAACAGCCCATAAAACGGAGAATATTAAAGCTTGCGGTTTAGCGGCCGGTTGCTGGCTGAGAGAGGGTTTTACAGCCTATGACGAGAGCCTCGCGAACTCCCTAAGAAGGATCTATAACAGGGCGTCTTATTATTTCAAGTACATAACAGTTATGCCATCCAAAGTAATGGGCATTTAAAAATATATGTCCGTATTAAAAATATACTCGCTAAAAGAAAGTGTGATTATTTTAAATATTAGGTACTTACACAAGATACACATACTTGTTAATAATTAAATTTTAAAGTTAATTGATTATTTTAAGACTTGTTATATTTTTAAAGACGCGTTTCTTACGAGATATTACGATGATCGAAAAGTGTGATAAAAATATAACTTTAATAAAGCAATGTAAATCATATTGGGGCTTTTGGGTTTAGTCGTGTGTGGCGAACTTCCTTCAACCAATATTTCGACCGCCATTGCAGGGGTCTTCTTCAGAATTGATGATTTATTTAGTTGTGAGTTGGTTTATTCAGATTATCTTTTTACGAGCGTTATTGATTTATATCTCCATGGCAACTACATACTCAAGTTTCATTCCGGAGAATCGTAGGTATGATCTAAGAATACGGTAGGTATGTTCTAAGAATACGGTAGGTATGTTCTAAAAATTGTACCTCCACGAACGTCATGTCGGACTTATTTCAGTAGAAGTTATTTCAATGTAAATAAAACAAATATAAACGTATAGTATGAATTTTAAGTACCTACACCATGAAAAATGCTATTCATTTCATCACGAAAATCGCACACCTAACATAAAAATTTCAACCGCTCTAGATTGTTGTTATTGTGACAGGCCGCATTTCATTCCAAGATGAAATATATATTTTTCGCATACGGCCTACTTAGACGAGCAACCCCAAAAATAAAAGTAAGCGCATGTTTCGAAAGGCAAATTATTTTTATCGCGATGTAGGTAACGCGACTCTTGGCAAGCAGTCGTAGCAAGTAATCGTCTCTTCTTTGCGGTAAAATGCACCCTGTATGTTCAAACCAGATCGGCGACAGATAGTCTGGATGGCTGTATGTGGGTTAGAGCAGAATGTATTGCCTGAAAGATCGCGTTTTAAGGGTCCGTACACTAATGTTGGTGAACAGTAAGCTTTTCGGTATGAAAAAAAAAAACCTTATATCATTTCAATAGTGCAATATGCCTAAAGACTATTGAGATGGTGGAGAGTTACAGATATACAGAGACGTGTACAGGTGAGTACTGAGAGCAGTGTCTTACAGAAAGAGCTTTCCGACTTGGGAATGCTAGAGCATCTTTAGACTCAATACGCCATATCTAGAACTTTGAGCTATTAACGATCAAACCAAAATGCCGTCTATACAGCACATATATTAATGCTATTCTTTAATACAATTAGAAATTTGGCACACCACCAAAAGCAATGCTGACATTTATAGTTTAGAGAGGAGGTGATTGCGTACAATACAGTGTTTATGATGTTTTTACTTTGTGAGACTTGGCATGGAACGGACACGGCAGAGTTCCATCATACAGTGAGTTAAGAACATGAACATGACTGAAACAAACAGGTTAACAGATGTCACAGCTAAGCATAAACTACAGCTGAAAAGCCCTTGGAAACTATAGGTAGAGCTGACATGGGATGAGGCGAGAATCATCAAGATTTACAGAACTTTGTAGCAATTCTTTGTGACACCCTAGAAAGGATCCGACATGGAATGACAACTATGCCACCAGGTTGCATATAAATGTTGATTCAAATTGGAATAATGGTTATGTTTACGCGATCGAGATATGAATCTTGGCAGCTTCTACTGTAGTGGAAAGAGATCATGTGAGCTGTTCTGGACGGTGTAGCCAGGTCGGCGCCTGTCTGGTGGGCTGGAGGTGGGCTGGTTTAGTGGGCGGCTGGAAGGGTTGAGGAGGAGGCGGCGCCTCTCCCGTGTCCCGATTGAAAGCGCTTCACGCTAATGAGAAAGCGGAAAGGAAAAAAATAACAAAGAGCGCGCAGTTTGTTCCAGTTTGAAATCTTTGTGTGGGGGGAAAATTATGTTTTTAAATCTTTCATTTTAAATGTTATATAAGTATTTACCGTGTTAATCACCAGATCTTACTCAACTATTCATTGAAAATGCACAACATTTTGGGTAATTAGCGGTCCTTTAGTAAGACCAATGTCTGATGTTGCAGAAAAAAGCAATAAGGCATTGGTTTTTACTTTGGATCATGGTTTCTCTATCCAGCAATCGCTCGCTACCAACTCTTTCATAATGACGTGCGAGTATAAAGCCGTCAAAAGCTTTAAACGAATTATTGAGCTTCATATTGTAGCTACATTCTAGTTTTGTTCAAAATTAGTCAAAAATATAACATATTGTATTTTAGTTACCAACTACATACATAGTACGACTATTTTGATGCTGAAAATATTTTACAACCTATATTAACTTCCGATAAAAAATAACAAGTCAAAAGATTAAATGTATATGTCCACGGCAAGCCGAAGAATTATGTCACTGGCTGCTGAGCAAGTTGCCAAAATATTTCATACACCAACGGTATACTTTTACACTAAATATTGTTACAATACTAAATATCGAGGGAGAGAGAGGTAATTTATGAAGCCCATAGTATAATCGTACAATACGTGAACTTCAATATGCGATTAACCTAAGCTCACATCGTTCACACAATAATGATAATTGTCCATGCATACTGCGTGAACCGGAATGCCCACAATACGAGCCTAATAGTAATTAGTCACTCCCATCACCGCAGCGGCAATGATAAGCTCCTGGTATGAAACTGGTGGGGATAGATGGGAGCTCGGCGAACAATCGGCCTCACGTCAGGAGAGCGATTGAAATGTTCCGATACCCGCCGATGATGCATCACGTAACAATGGACCACCGCGGCGAACCGCAAGCTAGAGACATGCTAGTAGAAGCAATAGCAATCCCCATGCCTTTCAGGGATTATTTTACATTTGCAATGATTAAAAAAAATGCCTTAGAGATAGATTTAAATTCTCAATTATAGACAACGTGGGAACAGGACGCGTATACTTATCAATAGAAAAAAAGGTTGGTAGAAATTACATAAAAACTCGATGCAACATATTGTACCTCTATTATAATACGCATACTTCTGGTATGTTGGGTATTTGAAATCAGGCGATTAAAGGGATTCATAGTGCTCTTTTAGTTGCATTTAAAAATTGGCCGATGGTCAAATAAGACGAGAAAAAGACAGCTTTCGTTACGCATACTCGTACATATAATCACTATAATCATCATCTACCCTTTCACAATGGATGATGTTAATAGCCGTCACGAGTTACACACGTTTTTTGAGTGTCATATTACGTCAATATTTTACTGTTGTTACATTTGAAAGTGGAGCCGAAAAGCATAAGTAGCAGCCGTAATATTTTCTTATTGGAAAATATACGAGTATTGTAGTCTATATTAATTGTCAAAAATCGACTGTCAGATCCAAAAAAAATGTGACAAAAAAAGGTAAGGAAGGCTCAGTCACAAACCAGTTGCTCCTTTTTTGTTGCTTTTTTTTAGATAATTTTCAATTTCAATTGATTTTATTTAACTTTTAAAAACATTATAATTTTTTTTCAATGTTTTGAGCATTCACTTTGAGATCCATAATAAATTATAAATATTTATTTATTTATTTACCTTGTTTTCACATGGATCACGTAACAAAAGTTCTCTATTAGGAGACTGCAGTTTCGACTAACTCGTAGTCTTTCTCAATCCTTCTCTAGTTAAGAGATAACTGAGCTGCGTTGTACTTGTAAGTGGTGTAACACATTTTTGTAGGGGAGGGGTGGGGGTGTGTCTAACATGAAAGGAGAGGGAGGTAGGTAGTGTTGCAAGGATGAAGGAAGAGATAAATACATAAAAGTGGTTTAGGTATAAATTTATTTTTATTTTTTATTTTTAATATTATTCTTATATGTCGTATATATAATTTTTATACTTATTTATTTATTTAACGGAAACAATTTTAAAATTGGTGAATTAATTAAGGTATTTAGTTGGTTATTAATTATATCTTCTTTCTTATTAATGGCTTTATAAATTTCAAAGTATTCTAAACTATTTAATTTAACGGTTTTATTTTCTACATGTAATATGTTTAATACTTTTTCTAAGTTGTACGAATGATTATTTTCTATAAGGTGGTTTGCGAATTCAGAAAAATTAGTGCTTTTTAGGCACCTTAAATGTTCTTTAATTCTAATATTCAAATTTCTTGACGTTCTACCAATATAAAAAGATTCACAATCTTGGCAATTTAATTTATATATTCCAGAATTATTGCGTTTATCATTAGTATCTTTATTATTTATAAGGTGGTATCCTAGTTTATTATCTGTATAAAACGCTGGCTTTATCTCATTTGGGAGTAATTTAATTATTTTAGGGGTAAAGTTATTAACGTGTAGAATTCGTCTCCACATTCTATCGTCTTTAATATTTTCTTTAGGATACAAGTATTTATATGTTATGTTTTGACGTTTTTTATTATTCAAGATACTGTCTATTAATTGGTTATGATAGCCATTGTTTTGTGCGATATTTTTAATTGTATTTAATTCTATATCAAAGTTTGTTTGTGATAATGGTATTGAAATTAATCTATGTATCATTGCATGGAAAGCTGAGTGTTTATGAGATTTGGGATGATTAGAAGAATTGTGAATGATTATATCTGTGAACGTCGGTTTTCTATATATATTAAATGTTATTTTATTATTTATCCTAGTAAGTGTTAGATCTAAGAAGTTGATAGACTTATTGTCTTCTATTTCCAAAGTGAATTTAATATTTTTATGAATATTATTAATACTACTTAAAAAAGTTTTTAATTGTCTTGTTGTTCCCTTCCATATAACAAGAATGTCATCTACATATCTTTTCCAAAATATTATATTGTCCGAGAGTTTAATTTGTGAATTTAGTATTTTATCCTCAATATCATTCATGAATATATCAGCAATTAATGGGCTTGAGGGATTACCCATTGGTAATCGTTCTGTTTGTTTATAGAATTTATTATTAAATTGAAAGTAGTTTTGGTTCATGGAAACTTGTATTAAGTTAAGTATGTCTTTATTTAAATCCTTTGCTAATGAGGAATTATCCAGGGTCTTTTTTATAATTAATGAACTTTCTTATATATATATAAGTATATATAAATAATTTAGAATACTTAGAAATTTATAAAGCCATTAATAAGAAAGAAGATATAATTAATAACCAACTAAATACCTTAATTAATTCACCAATTTTAAAATTGTTTCCGTTAAATAAATAAATAAGTATAAAAATTATATATACGACATATAAGAATAATATTAAAAATAAAAAATAAAAATAAATTTATACCTAAACCACTTTTATGTATTTATCTCTTCCTTCATCCTTGCAACACTACCTACCTCCCTCTCCTTTCATGTTAGACACACCCCCACCCCCTCCCCTACAAAAATGTGTTACACCACTTACAAGTACAACGCAGCTCAGTTATCTCTTAACTAGAGAAGGATTGAGAAAGACTACGAGTTAGTCGAAACTGCAGTCTCCTAATAGAGAACTTTTGTTACGTGATCCATGTGAAAACAAGGTAAATAAATAAATAAATATTTATACATTATAATTGGTTATTTCGTTTTCAAAATACCTTTAGATATCAACTTTATAATAAAACTATTTACAAAAAAATATTTAAAGTCTCAAAGCTTGTACAGATGACTCCACGAAATTACTTCGATAAATAAATGCATGGAGCTCATGTCGAAACTGGGATTCTCTCACGTGGAATATATCAATATTCGAGGCGATATGGTTGAACAGTCTGATCACTCTCCCAAGAGGCATAGTCTCTGGCAGGTTAGTATTAATCCTAGGAAGAACAAACAATATATGCCTCCTTATCCTCAAATAATTGTCAAGAACAAACAAACCGACTTCCAACAAAATATCAGGACTTCTAAACACGCCGCGCACTAGCCGAAAGAAATGCATACTCAAGCGCACATCCCTTCTTGTTCTTAACTCATTGTATCCCAACATACCCCGATGGTTGCATAGAGGTATGTTGATGTAGATCAAGAAGATTCTGGCTATGTCTATGACCCACGTGGTATCCATCATAATGTTATACCAATATAAACAGGAAAGTGTGAGTCTTAGATGTTTTATGTGAGAGCTACAGTCCCGATTAAAGATATCGTCAAGACTCATACAACGCAAACGGCTGTATGCGTAAATAATTGAGAGAAGTGTAAACAGTCGTGAGCCGATGCTGTGGTCCGGGCCAGAAGTTTGTAAAGTTATCAAAATATGTCAATGTGCTTCAGAAAAAGTATTTGTTGTTAATCTGCTCCTCATTCTGCCACCACGAGACTGAATATCAACTTTAAATTAGAGAGGAGGATGTTAATATAAACAGGAAAGTGTGAGTCTAAGATGTTTTATGTGACAGCTACAGTCCCGATTCAAGATATCGTCAAGACTTGTACACCGCAAGCTGGCTGTACGCGTAAACAATCGAGGGAAGCACAAACCGGAGTAAACAAAACAGAGATTGACCGAGCTAATGATGCGTAGAGGACAGGGCGGGATTGAATCATTACTGCTCCGGGTGAACAATGGCGACGGGCTGATCGCTCCAGCGCTCAACAGACGGGAGCATTTGCATGCGGGGTCGTCGCTCCCACGCCGACCGAGCTTTTAAACTCTTCAGATGTCCACCGTGCCGATTGGTATGCTGTGTATCGCCTAAGCCAGAGCTCAATACACGTAATGAAGCAAGTAAAGTGGACACGCAGACCTAATAACTCCTCGTTATTGATGAAAATATTAAATATTTGTAGGACAACATATAGATAAAGCTAGACAATTCCAGCGTTCGAAGATTATTGAGTCATAACGATGACTTAAGGATCTGCAAGCAACGTACTAAAACTTTATAGTATGTAAGGAGCATTTTTATGCACGGCTGTTAAGACATGGTCCTTAACAAGGAGACGGTAAAAGAGTTCCTTGAGATACATTGTTTCAAAATAATATTAGGAATTTCCTAGAAATACCTTATGACGAATGATGAGGTTCTCGTTATAATGAAAGAAGGGAGGCGCCTAATAAAAACCAAGTCAGATGTTAATCGATGAAAAAATTTTCGGAAATAAATATCAATGTCAAAGGCATTCCGAAAAGCACAAGATTGCCACAGGTGGATGGATGTCATCTTCAAGGAAAGTAACATTAGCCATCACCATCCGAATCATAAGAATGTAAGTATTTGTCGTTATTATACAGCTCCTCCTTTGGCATCACGTTTGTCTTTGAATTACACTGCCTGCATCAGTATTTTCTCCCACAAATAACCTGAATATATTGTCAATATTCATTATTTTTAAACACATACCAAACGTTGAGCACTTCAGAATTGGAGGACCAAAACCGTCAAATATTGCTGTGTTTTTATATATATAATATAACAATTATGCTCTTATATCTGAGACATTAAGGAACTTACGACATTTTCCGAGATCTCGGGTCCCATTAAATATAATTTCATGGCGTGAAATTAAAATTCCTCTCCACTGGTCGGTGCGAGTTCCTCTCTTGCTGGTATCGGGAAACGCTCTACTGGGAAAACAAGTACGTGGGCGAGTTTGGAATTATTACATACCGCATTCGAATACACACAACAAAGAAGAACGACCAAAATTAATATTGCAATATATGTATTATTTAATATAAAACATTAAAAAAATAAAGCACTCATCCGTGAGGTTATGATATTGTGTTTATTGAAAAAATAAACAGTAAATGTGACCAACCACAATGGAATTTAGTAAGCTGAGATATATTCGATGCGAACCAAAACATGGATGATTTTCCGTCTGTTAATAACTATGCGTCGTTATTGCCATTTTGGAAACACCCAAATATGGTTCGAATAAAAAATCTGCCGTCCCTTCAAGTCTCCGGTTATGGTCTCTAGTGACTTGTGATAAGGCATGTACAATGACAGAAGTGTGAGGGGGCATTTGTGTTACATTTGAGAAGTATGCATACAACGTACTCCAACGCGGAGCTTCCATTCCAGAGGCGACTTGGGATGTCGCAAGGATTATGGTATCTGACAGAACTGTGTGGGTGTATCAGTCTTTCGCTTGTTTATCAAGTATCTGCAAACAACGTACTGACAAAGGAGTCATTATGTACGAAACCTCGTTCATCATTTGTGAACATTGCTCAATGTGATCCACATTAATACAATTTACTACTTAATAATCAAGTACTAAACAATACTTTTTATCGTGTGCATACAACAATTTTTACATAAGTCTAACTCATTCAGAACGAACTTCTGTATTTCAAAAATATTGCACGTTTAAAAAAATAAAGCAAATTTAATAATCGAAATTGCGCGAAGATAAAAGAAAACATACAGCCGGGAGAATGTGAGCCTTCGTGTCGAGGATCTCGCAGGAGGAATAACAACGTCTCGCCTGTCTTACCTGGAACAAAAAAATAAAAAAATATTTGTAAATACCATACACAAAGCGGATACGATTGTTACAATGAAACGGCCGTGTAATTGTTTACCGTGTAAAAAAATGGCAATGTCACAACAATTTCAGCCGACGTTTATATTACGGTTTACGCGACGAGATAATATTGAAGATTATCCATGGGATTTATTTTTTGTCCAGAAAAAATGTATACAGTTTTGAAATACGCAGGAAAATGAAACGCGATTCGTTATTTTTATTTGAGTGCTGACCTTTTACACGCAAAATTCTTCACAATAATAATACATGAATATATTTTATTTGAATTCAAAATATATATAAAGTGTAGGCTATATTTAGCTTATTTCTGAGATTTCAAATAATATCTTACGATTGAAAATTCTTAGCGATATTGTTTATGAAAATAATTTGATTAATGTTTATATAGTATTTTTGATCAACTGACCTGGAAAGATAATCTAATAATAACTCCAATGGCAGCGATAATCAAGTGTAATTAAGCGATGAGATCAAACGGTGCGAATTCCCGCTAAGACTGTGACGTCACGCGAAACGATTCAGTTTAAAAATAACCGTTCACTTAGCAGAAAATAAGAGTTAAAGATGATGAGGTCTTTGGTTCATAGAAAAGCGCGCCGTGAGCATCTCGAAGTGACGCAATGGCATTGTTGAGAATCCAGCCTCCCGTGGACCAATACAGAGTGGGTGGAACAATGAGATCATTTCCACGGTATTATCGTCGCAGTCAACTTAATAGTACATACAGCACAATATCAATAGCCCAATGTGTCACCGTGTCACGGACGATTGCGATAATGTGTTGTGCAAAAAAAAAATGAAAAAAAAAACACGTTACTTCTAACAGAGATATAATACTCGTAGTCTTAATTATATTAAATGAAACATACATATTCAAATTATTATTGCATGCTAATACGGTGACACCACTTACAACAAGAAATAATGATAAAAATGAAGCGGAACTAAAACTCCAACAGAAGTTATTGATGTAAATTGCATTTTTAAGCACCCACTTTGAGATGAATTTCAAATTATTAATTGACAATTATTTTTACCACGTTGAATAAGGAATGTAAAAATTAAAGTCAAAATAAATATCCGTTATATAGCAATTTATTTATTGCATAATTATTCTTTTTTTTCAACCATCGTTTTGAATAATTTATTTCTAAATAAAAATTGACGTTTATAAATGATTTATTAATTAAAATAAAATAGGATATTATACCACATTTTTTATTATAGGACGACACGTTTCGGCTACGTCGGTAACCATTTAAAGACACTTCACAACGAGTCGTGTTATAATAAAAAAAGTGGAATAATTTCTAAATAATCTTTTATTTTTATTTTCATATTATGGAATTCCTCCAAGAATTATCGATCGAAAAAATGGATAGAAAATCCATGCATATCGAGGCATATATTAAATTTAAAACCATTACCCATTGCACGATGGACATTCTTTTTCATGGGATATGTCAAGAAATAGTACTAAAGAAACTATGTCAGTACTGATGTGATCTACAAATATATTTAAATCATGTCGAGTGGATGACATAATATCATCATTTAGGAGACATAATGTCACAAGTAGAGTACAGATTATATGGGCCATGGGACACCATGGACTATCGATAATAATATTATATTGGTCGTACACGAGTGAGTTTCTCTTTGAGCAGGGGTTAACAAAGCACTATTGGAATTTTTTTGGAGGGCCGCGACATTTTTCAAATACCCAAGTTCACTTGAAGTATAATTTTATTCTACCTCTATCAATTCATTCACCTTCTACCTGAATCATTTAAGCACTTGGTGTTAAATAAAAAAAGTACGTTATTTCGGAGCTTTTAAAGGAGGATATCTTTTGACCCTTTGGTTACTAAGAATGTTCTTAGCGAACTTGCGAGAAAAACGAAGCTGTTTTAGAGCATTTTTTGTTCTTTAATAATGTAACATAATTTTAATAATTTTAAAGCAAGATTTAAAAATAAATATAATGTTCATTCTAAACAGTTCATACTTCAGATTAAGCAAATAAAAATTTAATGAATAATAATTATATTTGCCAATAAAAAAAATATAAACATTAAAAAATTAAATATCCACCCTCAATTTTTGATTTTGAGATCATATATGATGTAAATAATAAATATTTATTACTGTCAACTTGTGTTTAGATGAGCGTCGAATATTCGAGGCTTCGTATTTTTCGCACGAGAATCGACCGTCGAAAATTCGATGCTTAGTAACCAAAGAATGCGATTTATGCGTTAGTTATTTATAATGACTTTCTACAAACACATTTTAATAGCATGAAGTATGAATACGTATGATATGTTTCAAACTAATATTATTAAAATATCAAACAAAACTTTTTTTATGAAATATCAAAAAAAAGCATATGTGGTTGATATATGAACCTAAAAAAAGTTTAGATGAGCGTCGAATATTCGACGCTTCGTCATTTTCGCAAGAGAATCGACCGTCGAATATTCAACGCTTAGTAACCAAAGGGTTAAATACTGAAACCAGTCTAGAGTCTTAGAAGAATACTCCAATTCAGATGCTAGAACTCTTACACTATTTCATTGTGATTTAAGCGACTACTGGTGTACGTTTTTACTTTTAAAAAAGATAAAAAAAATACATTTAGACCATTGATGAAACTGTGTGATATCACCTGGGTTAGAGTGCTCTAGCGTAATGGCAAGGTGAGCTCGACAGTACGGTACATTCGTGCGTGGGCCCTTTAACTGTGCAAATTAGATTAATGGCGTATATCGAATACCGGCGCAAAACACAAAGCCGCCGGCGAAACTGAGGGGACAGCGATCATTGCCGTGTTGTCTCGTAAGCAGAGAAAGCGATTAAATTATGCATGTTTAGACTCAATGTAGTTGATGTAAATATTGCATATTAGCATTGTACCAATTTTAAGCTTAGTAGATAAGTATAACCAACAATAATATTACGGTTTCATTGCGGTTCTCTAGATCAGTCAAATTAAACAACATTAGACGAAGACCAATAGTTGGATGGATCGCCGCGAATGCCCACGTGTTGCTGGTTGGGTTAAGCTCCAAAAACCAAATGGTTCAGTAATAAGGAGCATCATTTACCTGATCCTGAAAGAACCTAATATATCTCAGATACTAAAGTTTCTGTTGGTCTAAATTTTCCTAAGAGAATGAAGAAAATGAGATCATCATTGACTTCTAAATTTTAGAAATTAAAGCGAGGAGGACCGATAAAAAAAACAGTTCTCAAAGTATCCGTATGATATTTCGATTTCGATACTAATGATGTTATCATTTCACTTTTAATGCGAGATATTTTTCTTGATGTCACCTACAACAGTATTTTTTCACTACTGACCGACATTATTCTGTCATCGCAGCCAAACAAAACAGCGAAGTGGAGAGTGCCAAGCAGTTGGCTTCCGTAAATACGATATATGAGATTAACCATTCGTATGTGTATATAAACCTGAAATAAGCAGTTTAAATTTATATCTGGAGACCGCCACACAACAAATACGACCACCGACGCGACAGAGAGCTCAGTCTTAAGACTCAACTATGCACAAAATAAATAATACGACCGTTAACATATTAAGAGGATCAACACATGAAAATAAACACTCATGATATATTACACTACATGTGAGGACTTCTTAAATTTATGTATCAAAAAAACATTGAAATGTAAGAAATGATAATCCCCAATCTAACACACTGTCAAAACATCAATTTCAGCGTTTCGCGGTTCGTTACGCTAAGCCAAAGTTTGGCTTATCCGAGAGTAGGCGGAAGCATTTTTGGGAGCTTTCCTAATACCGCCTAGGAAAGCTCAGAACGGAGGATTTAAGTTGAAGAATATTATTACTACATGATAATCCAAAATGGCTTCACTAACTCTCTCTCTCTCTCTCCGCCTATGAAGAATTCTCATCAATATCATGTACGACGGATTTATATGCGGATTTACACGCGCGTGTAGTTACAAATAATTCAGCATAAAACGAGATTATTTAAATAGGTACGAAAAAATTAAACCATTGTGAAGTACAAACAAACAAAATAATATCACAATTAAAACCACAAATTAAAGTGACAATTCAAATAGTTAATAATGTAATTGGAAACGTTAATTGGTGAAGCCGATACACAACATTAATTGATCATAAATAGCCAATTGATGGATCAAATAGTAAATATTTTAGCGTGTGGGAAATACGCCACACCTTGTTGACAATAACATTCGGATTAAGAAAAATGGATACAATAATAAATTATTACAATACAAAAATTATTAAAAAAATTATATACAAAAATCTAGTTATGACGATTGCATGCTTACAGATACGAGCAAAATTTAGACATCAAAAAATATTTGCTTACGTGTCTCCTAGTATTTCAAAACAAAACTTAACAATACAAAAATTACATGCAGTGTTACAACTTTATTTTCAAACTGTCGTGAATAAATGCTATTGTATTTATTTTTAATACAGAGTAGATTCTTCTGCGTGCTCGTATTTACAATAAAGCGTATTTTTGCAGGAATGATAATGGATGTCAAACAATTCATTAAATATTTTAAAGTAATATTTACAATATGATTATTATCTTCTATCATATCAAGAAGGTAAAGAAAAATGACTAACAAATTATTGTATACGTTAAAAGTACATATTCATTCTTACGGAAGAAAAAGTTCGGTGCAATTTAAAAACAAAAATATGTAAATATTTTCAATAAATTAATTAAAATTTCAGCATGAAAGAGAAGTTCGTGAAGTAAAATTTACAATATGATATTATGTGCAGTTTCACGAAGAATTGTCAGTTTATAACCTAAATCATATTAAGCAGGTGAAAAGTCACTCACGAAGATTTATTTTTATGCAAACTGCGAAAGAAAAATCTCCGAGCAAATTTAAAATAAAGATACCTTTACGGTTTTTAGAAAAAGTATAATAAATCTGACAATATAGGTGAAAAAACTGCATTTTATTTACGCAGCGTTCTAATGGATTTTATTATTAATATTTATTTTACACAATACCGCGCTTTCCTATTCGACAATAGTCGCTAAGTAATTGCACTGTCAGCTCTTCGTCGCCCGTATTGAAGGCGTCTTCAAGGCGACCAACTGCACAAAGGACGTCCGTCATAAATGCAATTCCTCCGTTTAGGTCTCCGGTAATAAAGCCAACTGGCGAGAGCAATAACTCTCAATCCTCAAGAATCGGCACGCGGTAGAAAATGGTAATATGCTTTTAATCTGCTGAACCTTTTTTTGTAATTTACTCGGAATTTTGTAGGTTTGTTATAAATTGTGAGTTCTATGGTATGCTTGTAATGAGCTGAACGTTTTTATCTACTGACTTTAACTGTTTTTTATCAAATACATGCTGTACTATTAATTTTAATATTTAATATATTTTTGGCTTTGAATAGAAAAAGGAGGTCGTTTGTGATTAACAAAAAATTTTACACTATCCAGTCCTGTTACACAACATGTGTGTAATCGCCAGGCCGAACGTTAAAGGCGGGTCACACAACATGTGTACGATCGTTCCGCCAACGCTTAGTGGCTGACTATAATACACAGCTTGTGTTATGTGTTTTCAAACGTTAGTGGCCGATCACAAAACATGTATGTTGTTTTTATTATCGACCATAATTTAAAAATCCCAAACCTTTTCAGTGAGGGTCATCTTTAATTTTACTTGAACACATGACGATAAAAAATTTAAGCGAGCATTTTTTGTAAAAAAAATATATGTGAGATTACACTTTATTTCGCTTGTTATAATTATTATTTTGTAATTGGGAAAACGTTGATCGTTTTTCTCGATCAATATTTCGATTGTATGCATTTAAATTTTATATGTTTTTTAGCAAAATAAGTATTTCCCAAAATATAAACTGTGTATTTTTATTTTGTTTTATATTTCAATGCAATTTTTTAATTGTTAGAATTGGTTGACGATTTACGCTGATGGTTTGTCCGATATTCCCGATAACGCCGAGGAGATCGAAGATAGCGACGATGATGGGGGATGGATACATATAAACAAATAAATATTTGCGTTTTATTTTGCAAGCAATTCTTTAAAAAAACAGTCGGCCTCCATCGTAAGTTTAATCGCGTACCGCGCGGACTGAATAGTGTTAATGTGTAGTTAAAACAAGGTAAAATAGGTATTCAAAAAGTATCTCAAAGTGAATGCAAAGTGTAGATAATATTTTATTTATCCCCCGCGTATATATACCTGAAGGTTAAGAAAGCAGAGCTGACATGGGATGAGACAAATCTATAGCAGCTGACAGAGCATTATGGCGGCAGTTCGTGAAGACAATATGCTCCAGTTAGGGGAGCAAACATTGTACGATATACACTCGTATATGAATTTGTAGAATTAAGAATAGTATGATGATAACATCAATGTATTATACTTAATTATGGATGTTTTGAAATGGAGATATGATCACTATTTTTATGATTAAAGGTTACAAGCTCGAATATTGAAGGACCTGGACTGAAGACGACCTAACGTTACGCCCCTGGCTGTGGAAAATTAATGGCGGAGCAAATTATGCCGCGATGACAGAGAGGGATCTTTGAGAATACATCAGGCGCGCCCGGCGAGGCGTTCTCCATATTATTAGTCCTTTTTGCTGCTCGCTTCCTTGGAAGGAAGCTGTTCCCTTACTTAAGACACAAAACACGCTATATTTAGTAACGATTGTTCTTCAAATATTAAGTGATTAACATATAACACACACGTACTTCGATATAAAACTCTATACCTCGATTTTAGTGTTGTTGTGAATAACTTATATTACAGACTAAATTTAATACGTTAATGAATTATTGTATTTATTGTATTAAAAAATAATATACATACAGGTATATCTCCCATCAAGCGGTGTCTATCCATTTAAAAAACTCTTGTAATATTCGAGTCTTCAGTTTTAAAAATCAAAAAAATGGTTTACAAAAAAGTTTTACTTGTTATTTTTTAGATCACAGAACATATTTTAAAATGTGGCAATACAAAATATTTAACAGTAACAGAATTTCCCTTTTATACCTATCATATTTTTCGGATTGCGTAGGAGAGCATAAACTAAAACTGCCCGTTATTCAACACCTCAGCTCTCCGTTCCGGAAGAGGACGCTTTCGGGAAATGTACATATAATGTACGAACAATGAGGTTATCAGGATAATCAAGAACGATAGGCACCAAGTAAAAACCATCTCAGAGAGGCGATCCCGATGGATCGGTCACATCAGGCGTCACGATGGTCTTCTTCACGATATTGTGGAGGGGATGGTTGAGGGTAAAAACTGTAGACGGCGCCCTAGACGGGAGTATTTGCAGCAAATGTTCGAGGACATAAGTTGTAGCTCTTATGCTAAGCTGAAAATGGTTACGGAGGACCGAGAGGAGTGGAGATCGAGATGCAAGATTCTGTTGCTGCAAACCAATCCACCGGGTCGATACTACGAAGAAGACATATAATGAACTCGAGGTGCCCTGTGAGGCAGAGCTGTCATGGGATGTAGTGAGAACCATGACGGCTGACAGAGCTTTATGACAACCATATGCTCCAGTTATTTGCATATGCACAGAAATGGAACGAGGATGATGTTGGGGGTGAATGTCGGACTGTAGTCTAATGACCTTAAAGAATAAACACACAGCATTACTGTGAATGTTTAATTCACTAAAACGGTCGAAATGTCATAGAAAACAAATTCATTATTCTATCACCGTTTGGCAGTGATCTTTTTTTAGGAATCATTGTTAGTAAACAACTACTGCTATGATTATGCGGGGGTCATGTCTTGACATACATAAATGTATGGGCGGTCAACATTGTGTATGGCGTGTTTCACTCTGGGGCAGTCCAGTGTTTGCCGTGGGTGGAGGCTTCAGGAGTAAGCAAGTGGAGAGCGCAGGTCAAGAACTGCCGGCTCGGGCGAGACAACTCTCCACGGCAAGAAGCAATCATCCGAGATGTTTTATCGTCTCCGCGAGCAAATATTACAAGGCTAAACACGGAGGTCCCCCTTGACAAATGACCGCCATTCCGCTGGGCAATTTGGCCGTTTATGTCTATTCACATTCCGGTAGGTCGTGGATGAATCTTTTAGTTTACTTGAAAACCGCGAAACGATCGATTTAACGAGAATTTGCATGATTTTTACGTGTCATAGAAACTAATATTTAAAAAAACGATACAAGTACTCGTATAAAACAGTCTGTTCTTTCCAATCTTTGCAGCTTTACAGACATGTATCAACGTAATTTTTGGTGTTTATATGATCCAGCTAACAACAATAAAATACGTAATATTTATAACTCTAGATACTAATAATCACGAATTCCTAAAAACTGCGTTCTGTAGTTTATATATTTTTAGTATTAAATTTTAGAAACATTTAAAATATGCGAGCACAATGTCTTCTTCCCTTGAAATTGCTTTCTTAAATTGAAATTGAAAATTGAATTGAAATTGTAGTATTATATGTGAGAATGGTTAATCAGGATTTTCATGAGACTAGACAATTAGGACGACGGTTCCGAGACCGGAATCATTACGTCCTGAAAGCCGACTCAATCTAATGTTATATTACTTTTTTTTAAATTATGTATGTATCATGTTAAACAAGTATTATTCACAGAAATAAAACCACGGTTTCGTGTACTCTGCGTACATCCTCAGTCATTCACAAGTAAAAAATCACTAAACACTCCTGTAACAAAACAATAAAAAAGAAAGTGAAATAAGCAGTCGGGCGAAGTCAAGTATACGTTTTATGACATTATCGAATGATCAGCGGACTACAATAGCATTCTAAACAATATCTCACAATGGCATACAATTATTTTTTGCTTCTGTTCACGGACGTGTTAAATTCATCTGTTAATGCATCCATAGATTTTCAACAATTCTTATTCCGCATAAAATGATCCATTGTGTCCGTTTCAGTTAGAATTCCATGCAAAGCCACTTAGACTACTTAGAAGCGGTGTGAAGTTTGCCCGATTAGTGTAGACCGAAGTGTCGATAACGGTGAAAACTTTCCTGCCAATAACTCACTAATAGTCGAGTATTAGCTTATGCTGAATACTCGAAAGTTGCACCTGTGCAACTACGGTAAACTTTACATAATGTTTAATTGAATGTCAATAGTAAGCATTTGCATGCAAGTTATTATGAACTAATCATATCTGATTTATTGACACATTTGACGAATTAATGAGTGCGTATTGAATCGTATTACATTTTAATTGTGCAGTATTATTATATTTACACAAATATAAAATTGTGGCAACATATTATTGATTAATAAACGCAATCAACATTATTGTTTGCTTTATATTTCCACATAGTAATGATAAAAGTCCTGTCAGCTGCCTCACTAATGGCAAAAGAAAGCGATTTAGGTGAACTATTCAAAGCCAACGTTAATCGATTAAAGCAGTGTTTTACTTAAATACGATGTGGCCCTTCTAGAATTTTTCCGGCGGGTATAGCTCAATGATTAGAGCGTTTGCATTGCAAGCCAAAGGTCGTGGTGTTCGATCCCCGACGGAGATTTAAAAAAAAAGATTTCTGAGCTTTAAAATACACTCGGTTGGTGTGAATTTGATCCCTCACCCATAAAATACCAGTCATAGCCTATTAATTAAAATTGATGGAGTTATCCCGTGAAAACCACCCATTCATAGTATATTCCTGTAATAATAAGGATGATGCGTGAATCTCGGGCTGTAGTCTATGACGTTGGCGGATCAACACTCCACATGCAGCGTTTAGTCAAAAGCACCATGGTAAGCGTCATAGAAGTACACAGATGAAACATCAACATTACTATTACCATCTGTCAGTATTCTCCCTTATGTGTTTACATGAAATAAAACGGGCCTGCGCTATTTTTTTAACACAGAGAGTCGAGCATTAACTAAAGGTTTTGGCCCTTCAGTGGAATCAATGGTGCTTAACTGTATTGGCTAGATGCTGTAAGTGTGAAGTAACTTGTAGTGGTTGCACGCGAATTAGATTAAAGGAAATGATGGAAGAACAGATACGCTAAGAGAAGATTCCAAAGCCTAATACAGGTAGTGTATTAAAATAATATAACGAACCCCAGTCACCCTAAATCCAAACGCCCAATACGACCAGCGCCCGCAGTCAATGGGTTCATTGTGGCGAACGAAGCCACTATAAATTCCCAACTCAGCAAATTTTCCTCAACGATATCATTGTCTGGGCGAGGAGATTGCACTCCGCTCCATACTTAATGCTGATGTTTCGCCACATAATTAATTTGCATGTATGAATTCGTCACTGTCTGCAACATTATTAGTGTTAATGGAGCAAAAGGCAGTTCTGCGAGGACACTTTTGCAAAAATAATGTTGTGCTTTTAATTATCCCTTAAACACTAATAGTGTCTAAGGCATAATTTAATAGCATTTATAATGCTTAATCATACATAGAAATTTGTTTGAAAACTAGATACATATTAGTAATACGAAAACGGTATTTTAGGTACACGTTTTGAATGTGTAGATTGATATTTACGGCTGACAATATAAAAAGTATAGTCTTGAGTGTTGCGTTAATCACATTTTTTCATTAAAAACTAAATATCGTGACTATAATAACTTTATAATCCAAGAACCCTATATATGGTATGATCTAGATATCTAGATTTCAGTAATTGTTACATGTTACAAATGAGAAACGACTTTGGCACTATAACAGATAATTGAGCTATCTTTTCTTCAAGCTCCGGACTCTCGTCTTCCAGGCTGATCGGAGACAACCGAATGTATTCGGTGGCGCTTTAATGGGATGACTTTATTTGAATAATAATATAGCTGCTAAATGAGATTTTTGACCGTTTATGAAAGACAAATTCTCCAAAACGTTTTAACTCTTTATAAAATAAACATTCTTTTTATACAGTAAAAAATATATTTAAATAATATAAAAGCATTTGAATTTTTTTAATTTTTATTAGAATATTATTTTATTATTTCAATATTCTAATCTACTTTTATAGATCATTGACTATATTACAATATTATTATTACTTAAATATACATATACTATACATAAAATTCTTTTTTCAACGCGTCAATCTAAGCACAAAAATAACGGCAGAAGCGGGATGCGAACCGCGGACCTTGGAAACCAACTATGCCCAGGTATTCATACCGCTCGGCGAACTGCGCCATTGCTATGCCCAGACCGACTCGCGTTGAAACTAGTATTTATATCATTGTTATCATCGTACGATAGATGTCGCTAGTATATATTCAAAGTATGTATATTTTTATTATTATTCAATCAGTCTTCATTTATTCACAAGCTTAATATTATTACTTTCCGACAGTCTATTTATTTTAGTAAGTACGTAAGTAAGTGAATAATAATAAAAATATACATACTTTGAATATATACTAGCGACATCTATCGTACGATGATAACAATGATATAAATACTAGTTTCAACGCGAGTCGGTCTGGGCATAGCAATGGCGCAGTTCGCCGAGCGGTATGAATACCTGGGCATAGTTGGTTTCCAAGGTCCGCGGTTCGCATCCCGCTTCTGCCGTTATTTTTGTGCTTAGATTGACGCGTTGAAAAAAGAATTTTATGTATAGTATATGTATATTTAAGTAATAATATAAAAGCAGTTTCATTTTTTTTTTTAGCTTTTAAGAAATTTAAATAAGTATGATAGAAGTTCTAGATATTTTATTGCATTGTCGACTTAGTAATAAAATACTACGATTCATAGTATTCAGTAACTACCTGACAAAATATTTTCTTGACATTTTCATTGCATGACAAATCTGCAATTTCATGAACCTTTCCCCTGTCAGACCAATTGTGCAAGAAAGACCCCCATAGGCCAGCCGTTTTCAACGTCAGAAAAGTCATTTAAAAAAATCAACAAGTGCTTAATATAATGTTATATAATGTAAACTTACCAAATTTGGATGTTTTTCCCCTTTTCCATTAGAATAGACACACTTAATTGATAAATAATGTTGTGATAATTTATACGAACAGGGTTGTCACAAATTGTGTAGTTTAATAATGATCTGGCGAGTTAACTCGTCCGTGGCCTGGCGGGACCTAACGAGTTTGGCGAGTTAACTCGTCCGTGGCAGGGAAAGGGTTAATATTCGATTGTTTGGTATTTTAGCACAACATCGAATGCAAATAATGTTTAATATAGTAATACACATGAGCAATCGAAAATACAATGAAATGATAATGATGTCACCATTTCAAATAAAATTTTGCATTGACACATTCCATAAGCAAATATAATTCATTTTACGGAAAATATTATGTACCGACACTCACCAGTCATATATATTCTATGTTTCGAGATTTCGGCATAAAAGAATCGTGATATACAGGTATAGTCATGGATATAAAAAAAAAACATTTTACCTTGTTTTCATATAGATCACGTTGAACATTGTCGATTCACACACTGAAATACGGCGTTCCTTTTTCAGTGAAAGCTTCGTTAGTTGCCTACGTACATAAACATACTATCATAATGATTAGCTCAGTATATTCAAAACACAGTTATTTATGAATGAATAAAGGAAATAAAGACTAATCGCAAATTGTTTGCTGTTCGAAGATTGAAAGTAGTGTAGCGTTCAATACAATTATGCTAACATAGATTTTGCTCCTCATCGCGTTGATAATTAGGCGAAGTTGTTGTCGACTGAATGTTTCAAAAGAGAATACTCCTTCTGTTTTCCTCACGTGTTTATGCAAACATTAAACGTTTAAATTTATGCGACTCGCTGTCTTCTGCGTACCACGGCGGAATAATTAGTTCTGAGCACAACGGCTTTCGCGTATGCGCGATTCTTGCCATTTCCTGTGCTATTTTGATCGTCAAGGAGATTGTGTGCAGAGCATGAACGCCTCGCGCTGGAAGCTTAGCGTAATGTATTTTAATGTGGGGGTTCTTAAGCGGCGCATTCACCAACATTCAAACTTGAGGTTTTGACCTTATGAAGGTTTTCAGCGTTAATATCCAAAGTCATTAAAAAATACAATACCTAATGCTTTAAATTTTTGTAACGTTGGATTTCTCATTGGTGGTATTTTCATTTAATAACTCACGTACTGGTCAAAATACATTATGTGAATTGTGGCGACATACGCTCTGAAAAACAACCGCAAAAGAAGAAAACAAAAGCTGTCTGTCCTTTAATAACGATACTGAGGTTGTCATCCTGAAAGAACACCACAGTGGTCAGTCTCCCTAATTTTGAGTAGGGTCTAAAAGTCGGTATGAGGTGATTTTGTAGGGGCTTATTATAAAGGTTTTTGGTTGGCTGCAGTTTAAAATATTCATATTCCCCTATATTTATTGTATTAACTCGTATATTTGTTGCTTAGCGCGGTCAAAGAAAGCTTTGGTACAGATAGAAAGAAAGCCATTGTTTTGTCACGAGGTCATAGTAGTTCTACGAAAGGCTTTAGGTACGCTATGAGGATCCCCCCCCCCTCTGTTCACAACATCAATAAAAAACGATATAATAGACAAATATCACAACTAATGATCATTTATACTCGGGCTTTAAGACATTTGGGGCAGCAAACCGTGACAAAAAATAATCATTTAGCAGAAAGGAGTATTTCTATTCGTAAACACATTGATGTACGAGTATATAATCCAAACGAGCTGTTCCTTGCAAGATCATACATAGCAACATAGAAGTTATCGATGTTGCCAGATACAAAATGGAATCTATTTGGCTATTCTAACACGAAGAAGAAGAAGATGACATCCATTCCTAGTTTTTGAGCATCCCTATTCGGTTAACACAATTATGTCGCTTTAGTACAATAAATTTTATTAAGCACCAAACGTAGGTTTTATAATTGATCCGCTTGGTGAAAACCCTCCCTGTCCCGTCCTGTTTTTGGAGACCCAGATGGGGACCAGCACGCAAAAAGCTACTTGTTAGAGAGTGACTGATGGTCTTCCCGTGATTCTAGGTGCATCATTTTTGGTTTTTACACAACATACAAATTTTCTATAAAATCTACAAAACGCAGGAAAATTTAAATTATTTCAATCCTTACACGCAAACAGCCACTACAAATACATCACGCAGAATCTATCTGATCCGGCTGGACGTTGTTGAGTCTACTGAAAAATCAATGTATTCCGTCTATATTATCTTGCATATTTTTATAAATAAATAAAGCATCCCGGAGATCCCAGGCGGAGAAATAGCCGAGGGGGTTAAGCGGTACATAAAGACCTGAGCAAAGGTTGGTTCCAAGGGCCGCGGTTCGCATCCCGCTTCTGCCGATATTTTTCTGAATGAATTGATGCGTATAAAGAATTTGATGTATAGTATGTGTATATTTAATTACTAAAGCATCCCCGATTGCGAACATCACCTACAGTTTAACTGTCGATAAACGTACGCCATAGTCATCATCAGACCGGCGAACGCTCGGAAAGATTACCCTCAAGGCGTCAAGTAGGCACGGTGCGGAATTTTCATAAACACTTAGTAGTCGCATTAACGGGTTTAGCAGAAAAACAAAGTTGGTCGGGACCCGGGGCAGGTGCGCCGGTATCACGACACACACACCATCTACATTACACTCACGCCCGGCGAAGGTTCCCTACCTGGGTATCACCTTAATGTTGATTAAAATAATACCACGCGTATTATGGGGCAGCCTTATTCAGCGATGCCGCTCTTCATGAAAACCCTAAAGCTGTAAAGAAGTAATACTCGTAAACACTTTGAGGTACTCTGACAGTTCATTTTGTGTGTGCGCATATTCATGAATTTTGCAAATCGGTGGAAATGTATTCCAGACAAAAAGCGTAATTTCATAAAATAATATACGCTTTTTGTTTCCTACAAAATGCGACGTATAAAATATTTTTAATCTTTTCAACATATATATCCTAAATTTAAAGCAAATAGCTACCGCAAACTATAGTCAAACAACCTGCCAGTTGCCACATTCTGCATGCTGACAAAAATAATCTGATAAAACAACTATAATACTTTAAGATTATTAGTTTACAAAATCTAGGTAATAAATTCTAGCCGCGTTCACGATGCGAGAAGTTGTTGTGGGAAATTAATCAATATTTTTAAAGTAATCCACTGTTCATAGACAACTTTGTTTTGACATACAATATTTTAAAAAATACGAGTCTTAAAATCTTGAGTATCATTTGTATGGATGTCTAAGTATGAACTTCATATCTAGCTCTTAAGTCTATCCACCTTTCAACATATATATATATATATATATATATATATATATATATATATATATATATATATATAATAGTCAGCTG
Source organism: Glossosoma conforme (assembly GCA_022606575.1). NCBI lineage: Eukaryota > Metazoa > Arthropoda > Insecta > Trichoptera > Glossosomatidae > Glossosoma > Glossosoma conforme. The sequence continues at coordinate 55,990 of JAGTXR010000121.1, forward strand.
GAGAGACCACGTTACGAACAATGAGGTTCTCAGAATAATCAAGGAAGATAGGCAACTAATAAGAACCATCTCAGAGAGGCGAGCCCGATGGATTGGTCACATCATGCGCCACGATGGTCTCCTTCACGATATTGTGGAGGGGATGGTTGAGGGTAGAAACTGTAGAGGGCGCCCTAGACGGGAGTATTTGCAGCAAGTATTCGAGGACATGAATTGTAGCGCTTATGCTGAGCTGAAAAGGGTTGCGGAGGACCGAGAGGAATGGAGATCGAGATGCAAGATTCTGTTGCTGCAAACCAATCCACCGGATTGATACTACGAAGAAGATGTCAGCTTCATACCGCAAAGCTCCATTAAATATATTGTTTTTAAGGTTAGCAACTAGCAAGGAATCTTGCAAAAAAAAAACAGCTATGCTTCAGACAGCAAAAGCTTCGCGTAATTTATTATTTCATACTTTACGTCGTACTCGACATTAAAAATGAGTAATTTATTTTAAGAAAAAGCTCACTTAAAGTCACTTGTGCGGAGCCCCCTTTTGTGCACGGCGGCGGGTACTCCGGTCAAAGACAAGCCCCGGGCGGAGGCCGCGGCACGGGGGCGAGTGCCCTAGAGAGTGCTCCTGACCGCGCCCCCTTCCTGGCACACCCGTATGTATAGAGGATTGATATTTTTAGAAAGCCGGCTTTACTCCGAGTGTGTGACAGAACAACGGCGTAACACATGTTATTTCCAGTGAATAGAGTGAAACTACAATAACCTATGCTTAACGCTTCCTGGCGCCACAGTAAGAAGTTTTTGTTGTCGCTGGGTTGAAAAGGTTGGCCGGAAGAGGAAGTCCGAAATTCCATTTCCAGGGGGCACCGCGTGGAGGTTCTTTTCATGCTCGCAAAGTTATATGCGCCGAAGAAATGCGTAAGGCAATCAACCAACCATCCCACTACTTGTATTATCAGATACCCCCAACACCCAGACTGAAGTCGCGAAGCAGCTTTTTGAGACACAAACAACCTCTCACATCCGGATTTTACTACTCCAAAGGAAGGCCTCCTAACTGGAAAGAACCTTGACTGGCAGACCCTTAAATCTCTCTGAAAACAGATTAAGAACCGGAGTTGGTAGAAGAAAGGACAACCTCGAGCGGTGGGGAATGCTTCGGAAGGGAGAATCACTATTTTGCGACTGTGGAGACCTGCAGACCGCCTCACACCTAAGATCCTGCTCCATATGCCCAACAAGCTGCACATCTCAAGACCTAATGCTAGGCAACACACGAGCTATCGATGTTGCCAGATACTGGGCAAAAACAATTTGACGTCGCTGTCACGAAGAAGAAGTAATCAGTTTGAAAATATCCAAAGATCGTCCTCGGAAGAACTTCGGGATGCGGAAACGGGATGTGACGAGCGATAACAAGCTCTAGTTGTTGAGGAGACAAGGTGAAGAGTTATAGATTGTCGGTTTAATATCATCTGGCTTCATCAAAAACGTATTATTTGGATGTTAGATTTGAAAAATATATATTTTTCACATAAACAAGTCATCCCTGAGCCGTTACACTTGATTTCGATCCCAAGGTCATTTTTTAAATAGTGAAACTCGTGTTTGATCGACTCTCCCGAACGATTTTTTAAAATACTAAGCATTTAAGTCCCGACGGGAAGCTTTTTAATATGTATATCAATTAATTAAAATATACATATACTATACATAAAATTCTTTTTTCAACGCGTCAATTCAAGCACAAAAATAACGGCAGAAGCGGGATGCGAATCGCGGACCTTGGAAACCAACTATGCCCAGGTATTCATACCGCTCAGCCGACTTGGCTATTACTATGCCTGGACCGACTCACGTTGAAACTAGTATTTATGTCATTGTTATCATCGTATGATAGATGTCGCTATAGTATATATTCAAAGTATGTATATTTTATTTTTTATTATTCTATCAGTCATATTCACAAGCTTAATATTATTACTTTCCGACAGTCTATTTTAGTAAGTACCACTCGGGTCTCGAACCAAACTATAGACTGAATGGATGAGAAACGACTACTTGTAGTTCCGACTCGGACTTAATAACCAATCATTTACCTGTGTTACTGATGTATAGTTTTACCTTCTTGATATTGTCTCAAGGAGACATTATTATATATATTTTTTAAATTTTTATTAGAATATTACGCGTTGAAAAAAGAATTTTATGTATAGTATATGTATATTTAATTAATTATAATATTGTAATATAGTCAATGATCTATAAAAGTAGATTAGAATATTGAAATAATAAAATAATATTCTAATAAAAATTAAAAAAATCTATATGTATATCAATGTTTAAGATGAATAAATCAGAAGAGAAATTTATAATTACTTAAGCCTCCATATAAAAAAAACTTTCATGATTGTGTCAGGGATAACTTTGGAATTCTGTCGTGAAATATGTGAATACTAAATGGTGTTAATTTCAGAATAAATATATTCTTTTTCGAGTATTGCGTAACTGTTGAGAAGCACCAATCCTCTCATTTACCTCAAAATCCTTTAAATCTTGTCTGACAGGCCGCCAGATCTTTTCACGTCGAGGAGAAATGTTTTTTCCGATACAAAAAAGCGCTACGCCAGTTTTTCGCCGATGTTTTTCCCATCTCCTGGCGTGCGCGGGGGCGGGGGAGCCCTACAGATAAGACCTCCCTCGCGGCCCCGCTCGGCCCTGACCCACATACAGCATCGCCCGGCGCGACGTTCGACGTTTAACTAGGCAAATATGGGGCGAGGAGAGCAACCGGTTGATTTTCCACGTGAAATGAGTGGGCAAACAAAAATTCCGGACGAAGAGCGGGGGCGACTACAGACGCGTGTGTATCGCAGGGTGAAAACGCATTTTTTTAATATACTATTTAAACACAAGCTCGAGAATACCGCCACACAGTGATGAAGAGACCTTACCTTTAGATAATATGATGAATGCTAGATGGTCTATGTGTTGTGTCGATCTGACTGTAGTTTGGTTCTAAACTTAACTTACACTTTTAAAACCACTCACTTAAAATGGGTATTGTTAACATGACAACTGTCGTATGTTTTCATACAGAAAAGGACTATTAAAAGGTGATATCTAGATGTATTAATCCGCCGCTGTTATTAGCAAACGGGTCCAAATTGAAGCATCTTCTGTTTTTAAGGTGTGAATGAGTGGTATTGACGCATATCTTTCATATTTCTTTGTAGTTGTCTCAATTGTTGCTAAATGAATATATTATGAATAACGGCATCAAAAAGGATATTTCAATATCCTCAAGTGTAAGTCGGAAAAGCCCAATATGAAAGGCATTTAAGGAATCAATTCTACATCAAACTAGATTAATTATAGATATATAATTGGAAAACAATATCGAACGAAATTCATTCGTTTTATTTATTTTTAGCTTCGTCAGGGATTAAATCCGTGATCTCTCGCATGGCAGTTGTCGGCTTCAAAGTCTCTTTATAACTGCTCGGTGAATGCGTAGCGGAAAAATCGAATTACCGTCAATTAGGACGGAGAACCGCGCGGATGGAAAGTGTGTAGCTCCGACAAATTGGTGAAACGGTAAGTAAATTGAATATCCGATGGGAGCCATACGCCATGAAATGTATCGACAAACAACAACACTTCAGACGCTTAAATCAATAATGTTTGACAGCAAACAAGCTTAACGTATGTATTATATATGAAGTACGAGTCTAACCGTAGATCGCCTCGCAATAAGTAAAAATGCAAATGATAACACTTCGCAAATAAATTATTTTAATAATAGCTATTACTGTAAGCAAAATATAAAATAATGTATGCGTAAATAGGATACATCTCCAACAAATACTTTACTTAATTGATTTAACACTCATGAAGTACATCTCACAGCCATGTCCACCTTCGTCTATTGTCCGACTGAAATATGGAAGGCTGCCTTGTTCACACCCTAAGTCTACCATCGTACCTCCAATATTCTACGCAGACATCTGCTTTCAAAACCAATTATACGGCAGCGTTGGTAGCCATAAATAATAATAGCGACGATACAGGCACTGAATAGTCGGCACGAAAAATAATCCATATCGATATAAAATAAAACAAAATGTAGTATTTTTATAACAAATAAAAATATTTCATACATAACAAAAAATGTTAAATGTGTTTGCAATATGTCCATTTTACGTAGTCGCTCATGTTTAGCATAAACCGGCGAGATAAAATTGTAAACAGGACGGGTAAGACTCTGTTAAATGTTTGACTCGGCTTCTGCGATCACAAAGTCCCCTCTTGCGAAAAAACCTGTCGCCGCGAAAATATAACATAAGCAACAAAGCGGTTACTGCAACCGGATTGTCGTCAAGCGGAAGATTTCACCCCCACATCTCCACAGAGGAGTCAACGTGTCGGGTTAAGTAAGCTAGAACGAAAATACAAACCACTACAAGCTCGAAGTATTAATGATGGACGTGGAGAATACACTGATCTATTCATGCATAAATATTAAAATGACAATTATTTTTGCCCGCAACACAAATATGTCATTAAGCTTCAAGATACACAGCTGACATGGAACGAGGCAATAATTATGGCATAAACTGAATATCGATAAGTGAAAGCTTTACGCTGCAGCGAAGACGAATTGGAATTATCGTCTTTTCAGTTTTAAGACATCATAATTAAATGGTTGTAGGTATTTCAGGACGCCTTATAATAAAGTGAAAATAATAAACTAGTGCATTTCTCCCCTTTTCCTTGCACTCGACACCAAATATTTTTGCAGATTATGTATTGTTTGCAAACGAAGAACTGATGAAGACATAAGAGAAGAGACAATTTATCAACGAGTTGTTAAAATAAGGTAAAATAATATTATCTACTTACGTACACACATAGTATTTGCCGGCGGGCATAGCTCAATGGTCAAACCGTTTGCTTTGCAAGCCAAAGGTTGTATGCTCGATCCCCGACGGAGATTAAAAAGAAGGATTTTTAATCGATTTCTGAGCTCTAAAATACCCCGATAAATTTATGTGAATTTGATCCCTCACCCGTAAAATGCCAGTCATAGTCTATAAATCGAAATTGGTGGTAGACGAAAGTCGTCCCGTGAATACCACCCATCCATAGTAAATTCCTATATTAATAAGGATGATGCGTGAATCTCAGGGTGTAGTCTATGACAATGGCGGATCAACACTCCACATGCAGCGCTTAGCCATATGCACCATGTTAAGCGTCATAAAATTCCACAGATGAGACTTCAGAATTACTATCACCATCTATCAGTATTCACCTGTATGTGTTTACATAAAAAAAACACATCCAGTACTGTTATTTACTAATATTACATATACAAGAGCACCACTAATGTATATGACACATTTAAATGAAATTGTGATTATTTGAGAAAAAGGTCAGTTCGCGGAGCAACATAATGCACGATATGTATCTAAAAAAAATCTGGAACTATATAATATTAAGTATTAAAGAAAAGTAGATGTTTCTTAGACTCAAGAATCGAGCGATTTTGTGCTTCGCGGAGCACTTGGAGCACTCCTCGAGGTGCAAAACTAAAAAACTAAAAATAAACTTTACTGCGTAACTTTGGAATCTAATAAAGAATTATTATGGATTCATGTCATATTTTGTAAGATACTATGGACTATTTTTCTAAATTGTTATAAATATTAATATACTAAAAAACATTCACAATACTCAGTGTATAACGTACGCCTTATTGTCACGTGGTGTGAGGGAAAATCCGGTATAAAAGCAGTGGCGAATATGAAAAAAGTATCGTTTCAGGATTGCGACGTTCAAAAGCTCGGAGTCACGCCGTCCGCGCCACATTGCTTCAATTTTGCAAAATTGAATGGCCGAGAGCGGATCCGGGGCCTCGTAAAATTGCACGGGCGTGAGCATAACCGCATAGAAAGCGTAATGTGCTGGCTTTACGACGCTTAGTTTTTATGATATGGTGACAAGACATGTAAACAACACAGCCTTTCACAGTGGGTCCCCTTAAAAATGGACGACGCGTGAAAGGTAGGCTAATGTCCTATGAAAAAGACATGGTAATCGGACAAGAAAGATTCGTGATTCATGGAAATTTTATGAAGTAAATTGTAGCAAGGCCGAATTTCACTGATTAAAGGGAAAGATGCTGGAGGCTCCTACAACACTACCGTTTCTCTATTAGGTACATTAGCCCTCCTACCTACATCCAAGACAAACTCAAGTATGTTACATTGATAGATTGATACTTGATTCAGATCTAAATATAGTTTCAGTCGGACATCACTCACTACTTAATTTATAATTATATAAGTAATGGTCGTATTATTTAAATTTCCTAGTGCCTTCTAAAATTTGTAGAAACTAAGTCATTAAAGTGGCAACGACTGCATTTATTTGGTCAAAAATGTCACGTTCAAAGTGTTTTCGGAGTGATATCTATATACTCGTACATTACACGTTTTTTCTCACGCTTTCATAATAATACGAGTATATTATTTTTGCGATCAATGAGTATTATATTTACAAATTATTATGCCTGCTGCTCCTAAACTCCAAAATCGTAAAATAAAATATCAAAATGAAATATCAATCATCACAATGCTGTAAGAGCGACGACGTATTCCTAAATTTTAATGTTTTCAACAGTTATAAATTGACTCGATAATTCAAAATGTTTAAAAAAACCTTGTGTTATTTTAAGGTTCTAATCGTAGTAGTTTCCAATTCCAAACCTTTTCACACACTGATACGATCACATTCGTCATTGTATTTTAGAATCTTGAATATTTGATAGTATAGCTCGCGCCGCCGTTTCTGGCCTGAAAATGTAAGAAAGAGAAATGCAGAAATGGCGAGGGTTGAGGGAGAATGCTGGATAACCGTGCGAGATGTAGATGATGGCAAATTGGATGCTCACTACCGGAGAGGCGCTCCATTGAGAAAAGGCTAAAAACATAAAACGCTGTACGTAAGAATACTTACGATTCTTTTTTCAAATAGAAAAAAATACGTCGACTATGCTGGACGTTTTACTTTAAGTTAGACCATGCCAAGTCAACAAAAGTAGGGGATATTGTAGTAACTTTTATACAATCATTATCAGAAAGCTGGACTACGTCGCAGTAAATAAATTATTTTTCGTTATAATTTACCTTCTAAATCGGAGCGTACCGGAGAGAACCACAAACAACTGTCAAGATTCTCAGGTATCCTTTAATTAAGTTGTGATTTCTAAAAATTAATCGAATACATGATATTGTGTCATATGGTACGTTAGGATAGCCCAACAGACGGCAAGTTATCTATGCTTTTGCTATGACAATCACTAAATTATTGAGGGGTATTGTCCTATCCTACAGATATATAGCAGTTAAATAGACGCTATTCTGGTAGGGACAAAATTAATTATATTTTTCAAGGTGGACGATTAGTATAACGCATCGCAAGACTTCTCTCCTTAAAACACATCAGCTCCTGTTTGAAGCATATTGCCACCGCAAATGTTCTTCAAGGACCTGGCAACTACGATATGATTTTAATTATCAAATGATGCCACAAGACAACAAATAATTATCTTTTTCATTCTGTTCTGCATATGGGAATTCCATCGATTTTATTATAAACTCGTATGTACACGGGAGAGTGATCTATAACGGAGCATAATATATGGCCTTTAAAATAATAAGCAGAACATTTTTTTTACCTTTTACAAATACATCATACATTTACAGTTTTATTTATATATTAGATGTTTTAGGCCAGAAGCCGAAGTTCACCCACGGAGGTCAGTCTTCACTTATACCTTCCCGAATTTTGACAGAGAGCTTAGTATAGAAACACATATTTCCCAGATGCCCCATAGAAGGATTATGAAGGTATGTGGTGATATAATAATAAACGGCATTTAGAACTACTTCCCTCTTACTACAATACATTATACTCGCATACACATCACGCTGACCGTAATAAAGCAAGGAGTGTTACGTATGTATGTATAATGTATATTACACGTATGTGCAATTATATCTTTCAATAAGTCAATGATATTTTACATTATTCTACTCATATGAAAACAATTAAAATAATAGTAAAAGAACAGTAACCTTGAACATAATTAAATAATTTATCTGCATACGATTTACAACAAATACTCCTTCACAAATATCTGCATGCGGTCTGGAATAGGTGGCTAATAAAATTTAAAATAGGAATTTATCGTACTTGTACATCTTAAATTGTCAGATTTATGTCGTACTTTCAGAAGTTTAATTAAGCTGAAATCTGTCATGCATGCCCACATCAGTAAAAGCAATAAATTCAAAAAGTATTTTTTAATGCAGCAATTTATATTACGATTGTGATACTACTGAACTTAAAAAAACATTACTCATGGAAAAATGCATCATAGTTGTATACATTATTGTATTGACAGTTTGAACGTTTGAAGGTTAGGATTGTTAGGAATATTCTTATTTATGGACTTCGGTGTATATTAAAGCATTGATTTGTTAGAGATCGTTGTATTCGAAGCAAATAAAAGATAATTGATTTGGATGGCAAAAGTAGAAAACATGTTGACGCAGACAGTTGGGCACATATGTCGAGGCTTTTTGTGAGCGAGTACAGAGATTAACAGAATGCGTCAAAGCCATGAAATTTGGGGGTCAAAATGCTCAATAATAAGATTTTGACAATAATGAAGACTAATTAATTTTAATATCTATGCATATTTGTTTGTTTTAATAATGCACAATACACGAGAGCTCAGTTTGAAACATCAAAAACTACTTTTGCAATTCTTCAAACTTAAACAAATAAGCAATGGAAAACCAATTATCCAAACTGTCGATTATTTTAAAGACGTCGAAAAATAAGAAATTTTAATACACAAGTTGAACATTTGAGCTTTATTTTTATTTTAAAGTATTTTTTTGCAAACCATTTAATTGATAATAATCGAAACTGTAATAAAAGATTTAAAATTACTCAATTATCATGCTCAAAAATCATTTAATTTCACGATATCTCCTTCTATAATCGTATCGCTCATGACTCAACTACGTGGCACCAATGAAGAAAAAAAAATCTTCTCAAAACCTTCTCAAAACCTCTTCATTGTCTCTTAATTGGAAAAATAGTGTGACAACTCCAATAACACCAAAGCAGGGTGCTTGCCGGCCACTGGCATCATCACCAGGTGTAATCGTATCGGATCTTGTAGTGAAACTATGCTGAATAGTAGCGGTTTCCTCAACAAGTAGTCTAATGTGACCCACGCATTTTACTCGGTGCATCATATCTCATTCAATGTCATGTGACTACAATTTAATCAGTATTATTTCGAATTTCAAAGAGATTTTGATTAATTTATGAAGTTTTTTTATTATTATTAAAATTCATAGTTGGTTTCCTTTGACGAGCGTAGATTAAAGTTCCCGCCGACTAGAATGAGCGCCCGCTCTTGTGTTGCATCTCAGAGGCGGCGGTTGTTCTTTGTTTTCTTATTCGGAAACTGCGCGAGATGAAAAATAAGATGCGAGAGAAGTTCGGTGGTTGGACCGCAACTCGCACGAGAATAATCTCTGAAGGAGAAGAGCGCTCAAAGGAACGATAGAAATGGATTAAATTACATTATTGCATACCGAATCGTTGGCAGTCAATTTACATTATTTTATTATTTTTCTTCAATATTCAGTTGGGTCAAACTCTCGATACGAATGGTTCAGGCGGTGTAATTGGTAGTTAATCATTTGTTTTCTTTTTAAATGCCGCTAAATAAACGTTCAAATATACTTTGGGCCAGCTGCGCTTCAAGGAGGCAATGGAAAACTGTTTTGCGTAGTATTATAACGTATAAAACGTAGTTAGTTTAATTATTTCTAAAGTATTCAATTTCAGTGGCATGTTATTATGTGAACCCGTGAGTAGTTATGGGCTTCTAGGACATTCTGAAATAGTATTTTTTACATGGTATATAAGGAGTATGGTCTTATAACAAAATTAACAGTGTATACAAATAAAGGGTAAATAAAATTTAAAATAAAGATAAGTTATTAAAATTCGTTTAAAATATCATCAAATAAATAATGTTTTCATTACAGTACAGAGTTTTGAATGCATAGATGACATGAGACGAGGCAAGGATAATGGTAACGGATACATTTATGTGGCAGCATGGTGGCGATCCAAAGCTCTCTAGTGAAAGAATATAGAAGAATTTTCAGAATTCTAGGATACAAGTAAGAGCAAGAATATTTTAGACAAAAGAGTAAACCTACTACTACTCTGTATTATGTTGAAAAGGAATTTTGAAACAACGTCTATTATAGCATAAACATTATCACACACTTTCCAATATATTTGTCCTGTAATATTTTTTATTTATCTAATTTTTTTGCAATATTTTCACTTATTTTACTAAACAGAAAAAGCTACAAGCCTAAATAAAGGATCTAATTATATATCAATGACACACTGTTCTAATTAAAATGATTGCTTGATTCAATGATTAACATTAAAATTTATCTCCAACCCATTAATCTATTCCCACATGCATCTAAGAATTATGGTTTTCTCCTTGGCGGTGCACAAGTGCAATAAAGAAATTGATTGCACAAGCCCACGTGCACTACATTTCATTTAAAATGTTGCATGCAACAGTCATACATACAATTACGTAGATTAATAGATAATCACAATTTATTATTAGATTTATGAGACTAAATAATATATTATTGCGGACTTGAGAGGATAGACAGAGCGCTCTCGGTCGGGCCGGGAAATAATTAGCTGGGTGAATACAACGCTGCCCATCTGGCGGTGCGAAAATGGAAGTGCAAGTCGCGAAATCGCCAACTATGGCATCGACCACTTACCGAGCAAGCATGCCGTGACTTTCCCATGGAAAATAATAGCCATTTCATAGTAAATAGCTAAGTAAAATAATACACTGACTAATATATAATATAAGCAACTGGTAATGTGACAAGGCAGAGGCTGGCTGAAAAGTTGAATGTAGGCATGTCTTTCATGATGCATATTCGCTTTTGATTTTATGCGTACATTCAAAAGACCATCATCGTATGAAGATGAATTATATTTTTCTTTACTAGGAATATAAAAAAAAACATGACTACGAGATCTTAAGGTAGCTTTAATGTTTGGCTTTTGCAGTGAAAATTGTATTTATATTTTTATAGTGGCCTTGCACTTTTCCAAAACTAAGTACATTTAATATAAAGTTTTAAAAATAAAGGTCAGTAGAATATATAGTTTATTACTTTAATAGAATAATAATAGATACATCCAACCCATGTTCAGGATCAAATATAAGAACTCAATAAGTGCTGGTGAAGTATTAAATACTTTAAATTATAGTAAATTGAGGTTCAAACAAAACCGTAACTCCAAAACATCTGATTTTGTTCTGAGCAAACAATCCGAGCATATAATTCAAACAAAAATAATTGAATCATCTTGCGACGTATGTAATGAACTTTATTAAATTACTCAACATACTTTTAAAATTAAAATAAACTGTACTTATTATTTATTATAGTTTCAGAAACACCCAAGCGAGCACTTACCGCTCTCTACCATTACGCTTACGCCTTGGCTGCGGGGGAAAATGATAGAAAGCAAGTCGGCCGCGAAGAGAGGAAAACTTGTTCCATTCTCGCGAGTTGTTTCCGAGCTGAAGGAGCTGATATCGCGGCGATGCATTTGCAGGAGTGACCGGCCACTTTGCTTTAGAACAATGAGCCGTTACAGCGGCTTATCTGCGAGGTGCATTTTAAATATTCATAATGCGAAACTCAAATGTCTTTTGTTCCTGGTTGTTGTTTACAAGCAAGAGATGAATGTTTCGCACAATCCACTTCGAATATTTAAAAGACCTACGTTCTTATATAAAAATAGTAAAACAAGTTTTAATTTTTCGATCTGTATCGATGTTTTCTTCGGTACACTATCCGTTTTATAGCACCTATAAAACTCTTTTGAAAACATATTTTTTATGACGAATGAAAATCAAACGACTAAAACCATCCTAAAATGATAAATGCATAATATCGTTCACCATGTTAAGTGTTTTAAAGCCCTCCTATCTGCCAAAATTCACAGTTTCCAAACCTTTTTCCTATATGTGACGAATAGGACAATATGAAGAGGGTCGAGAGTTTCAGATATCTAGGTGTTAATGTCGCTGAGAGCATAGGCCTATAGAGAGCTTTAACCACCACGTAAAGCTGGAGAATCTTCTTTTTCGCAATATGTGGGACTCGCAGCTATGCTCGATCAAAAAAAAGGTGCTAAGCTATAAAGAGTTTCTATTACCCACCCATATGGCTGCGAATTCTGTCATTTTAGTCAATGCAGCCGTTTAATAATTTTGATAATCCACCTGTTAAAGTTGCCTGCGTAGAGTTTGATGGTATGAATTTGTTAGGAATAGCAAGATAAGGGTGTATTCGGCAATGTTCTGCAAGGCAAGCTGACAATGGCCGATGCGATGACAACAACAGGTGACAATTATGACGGCCTTATGCTTTAGTGAGGAAACAGTTGTAGATTGATAATTCTCGGTCCTCCGCAACCCTTTTCAGCTCAGCATAAGAGCTACAACTCATGTCCTAGAACACTAGCTGCAAATACTCCCGTCTAGGGCGCCCTATACAGTTTCTACCCTCAACCATCCTCTCCACAATGTCGTGAAGAAGACCATCGTGGCGCATAATGTGATGATAATTATGATATGTCCATATAATAAATAAAAATATATCATTTCAAGGATCTTGTCCGTCCGTTGCGTACCTGCGTCTATCGGGCACTATTATCGCATATAAAATACTTTCTCGAGTGTTGAATCGCCTTCGCCAGAAACTATTCCGCTAACGAAGCGATGCAAATGCGAGGTCCGCCGAGGAAGGAAAGGAAGAAATCTCGCCAGTTCAGCGGTCGTGGCTAATTAAAATCACTTCCCGGGGCCGTGGGCGTTCACACGGGCCTCCGCGGCCCTTAAGGCGGCCGTTAGGGCACCCGTAACGGCGGATCGTAAACACCCGTAGGTTATCGCCGCAGTGACTTACTGCCCGGCGACAATCGGCGCGGCGAACAGGGAAGCAGTTTTCAAAAAACAAGACATTTACAACGCCAGGAGTTAAGCTTTAGACTTAGAGCCTCTAATGGTTAATTATTACACTACGTCCAGTATATTTAACTTGTTCAAGGTCTTGGTAGGAAACATTTTCATTCACTTTTCAGATTGTCGGCTTGAGGATCAACTATACTCGTATAAATATTCCCCGAACAATAAACTTTATTATTTGGTCATTATACGTTGTAATAACAACAAATTTATTTTTACTTAATTAAGCAACGCATTTTTCTGGAATTTATATGGCATTATATATTCGAAATTTGTAATGTAAAATCCAATAGGCCTCAATACAAAAAAAGTGGAATGACCGCCTCGGAATAATATATCGTTGCACTGGTGAATTAAGCTATCTTTTAGGATCGGACTTCCAGAGCGTCGGACTTATCATCCAATATCATTAAATATATCTCAGATACCACAGTGCTTTAAGCTTTCTTGCTCTAGCCCCAAAAGCCGTTATGAACTATATGAAGTAGCTATAAAGAGGAACTTCAGATGTATACTCGTGTATGGTTAGCTAACAAAACTTTTAGACAGCAATATGTGGCGATCATATGCAGGTAGTGCATTTGGGAGAGGAGGTAGTTAAATCAATAACTGAATAAAATGGTTTCTTTACCATATGAACCTTGCATTCATGTTATTAGCAAAGTACGAGTACTTCTTGCCTTTGTGAAACTATTGACTATTTCTAAATGACCCTAGTTCAACATCAGTTTAAATGAAACGATGGAATTTTCGCTCGTAAACTAGCAGAGGTGTCAACCGAAGGCAAGCTACTTACTGCCAACCACAATCGTCTTGGCTAAGAAGATATATATTTTTAAACGAACTACACTTTTGGCTTTCAGGCATATGCGATATTTCTTTTGTTGCCTCATTGGGTCAATCGTTTGCAGCCAATCACAAGAAATATCGCTGCTACCTGGGACCCGGATTCCGTTGTGTGTGGCCTTGTTCAAACATTCAATTAATAAACGTATAAACGGTACAACAAAAGTATAATTCAATGGCAAAGACTATAAAGGAGTGCACACAAGAAATAATGTTATATTAGAAACAACTTTCAGGTGAACATAAGTTTTTACGTATATTTTTCCACAGTAATTTCTAGCAAAAATTTAAGATGCTTGAAGAAAATGTATAATGCAATATAAGCAAAATATCATTGCACAAGATAATGTAATTTAATTGATACTTGTAGTTGCAGTCGTGCTAAGATGTCATCCCATCAATGTGCTGTGCAACCCTCCGGCTAGTTTTACAGTACATAATTACATGTATGAACCGGAGTCCATTATAATAAAATAATAGATACAAGTCATTACTTTAAATTACATACTCTGCCGACACAGTAATTAAGTGTTCGCGAGTGTAATTGCCCCAATGTGATTTAGTGCTTTGTTAATCCATTTAGCTCACAGAACAAATTTGTACAGAGTCGGTGGAAAAATTATGAATTATTAACCGGCAACACGAATTCCGTTCGGACAACCGAAATTAAGCAAAGCACCTAGTTAATTATTAAAGGCAAAGTATGAGGATTTAAAAATTACAAGACAAAGAAGAAACAACGTTTTTTTAAGCAATGAGTTGTTACACAGGAAGGTGAACATAATTTGCAGTAATTTAAGCAAATATTGAACTTACAAGTAATATTTTTAATGGTTCTGGTTATCGCTAGTTTTAATTAAAAGTGTACTTCTGCTTCTAATATACCAACATTGTGTTATAGGAGTAGATGTACACAGTACTGTCGAATTTTTTTCAATCTTGATATGAAACTATAGAACCCAGATGTAGAATAAATCAAACATTATTTAAAAAAACAGGTTTTTTCAGTTTTTCGTATCGTAACATACGTTTGCACTTTAAATAGTTTGCCAAAAATAATAAATTCGTAAGGACATAAGCTTAGTACAATTGTCGTTAGAGAAATATATAAGGCGTAAAGCACTTTAAACTCTTAAAAATAAATGAAAATTACGCCCTGACCACATGATTGTTATATTAATACGAAAAAGGTATATTTGTGTTGTGGTTTTGCCGAAAACATTTAGACATTCATTCCAAAGTTATCACAATTCGCAATACAAGCTTTCTGACTAAAAAAAAGACAACATTCAGCGTACAAAACATTTGATTTATACAAGTGTTCATTTCGCATCCCGTATTCTCCAGTCTACAATCTACGAACAAAATCAAACAAAAAATCCTAGATCCGCTAAACAAACCTTGCACAAAAAAGATAAAAGCATTAACCCTCAAATGAAAAATATTAGAATAGTACGAATAAAGTAACATTAAAATCAAATAATTCTTTCAATTTTAATCGTATTAAAACTAAGACTAAGAGGATTTTAAAGAAATCTGTTAATCAAATAATGTATTTTCAAACAACATCGAGGGTATGATTTTTTTATTGAAAAAATGGAAAAATACTATAATAATAATACATAGTAAGCGTGTAATAATTAGGTACTTAAACTATTCAAGATTATGTGAGAGATCTGTTTTAGGCGGTAATTCTTGAAACATGAATTGTAATGGGTAGTCATGATTTTCTTGTTCATATATGCGAATAAGTGCGAAAAGGGTGTGTAATGTTTGCGTAAGTGTTGAGATCGCAAGCATATATTGATATTTATAGAAGTGATCCAGATTGTGTTTGTATGAAAAAGGAAACGCAGATTGTTGAAGAGGATTCCACGGCTAACCAAAGGAGTTTTGGAAAAAAAATGGAATGTGCATAACAGTCAACATACGAGTATATTAACCATTTCAAAATGTTCAGCAAGTGTAAGACGAGTTGTTAATGGGTGCCGGTAGAAATGATTAAGTGTACCAACTTTACGTATGCATTTCAAAATTGGAAGTAGACGTAAGTGTTCCATTATTTATAAGTAGGGTTGCTTTTGTTTGAACGGAGTCAATTGAATTTATAAAGTATTTTGAAGATCCAACCTGAAGTTGACTGACGTATTTTTGAACAAGGCGACACTATATTTTATAAAGAAGTGGAATAGCGGATGACAAATATATGTGGCATCTATTTAAGCGACCATTTTGGTTCAGCTTGTAATATGGAAGAAAAATAAGTTAAATTAATTAGTTCATATGTCATCAACATATCGCCGTACCCATTAAGGGTTAAAGTGTCCAACACAGCGAGAGTCGTGAAAAGCTTCAGACGATTCGTCGGCGCTCGAACAATTACGTCGAGCATTCGAGGGCAGCGTCGAACAAAAGTTCCTACAAATTGAGTTTCTCGGCCGATCGGGGTTTAATTTAGTCGCGGCCGCCCCTAGCAGGGCTCGGCTGGTAGGCGGGGGCTATTATCTCATAACTGGCTATCAACTGCCATTGAGAGGGAATGGAACTTTGTTTAGTTTAAAGAGTCACATGGAATTGACTGCTGCCGATTCTTCACGATCTGCACATCAAAATGATCTAGAAATGGTTTAAGTTTAATAAAAAGAAGGTACATAACTGTCGATTTAGAGATTTCCATATTTCAATAATAACGAGTATAATACGCCTAGCTCTCGAAGCCACAGTTCTAAGACCACTACAAACTAAATAGTTACGTAGGTTTAATAGTGTAAATTAAAGTTTTATAAAATGGTTTTAATATTTTAAAGTGTGAAGTTACACAATAAAGTAGTAAAAATATGTATGTTATAATATGTCAACCTATTCAACATCATTTGCCATTTTATTTATAAAATTCCATTTTTTTTTACTAACCATTTCTCGGAATAGCAAGAATATTATAATTTTTGTTTTTACCTTACGTGTTGAAATAAGAATAAGTCGGAAGAGTTTTCATTTTGTTAGCATAGACGTGGGAGTGCATTTGCACTGAGGATAAGAACACTTTATATTTATATTATATTATCGTATTTTAAAATATTTTTAACTGTAAGATGAAAATTAATTTAATAAGTTTTTATGTTATTTATAGTTTTAGCATTCACTTTGAGATCCATTTAAAAATTTAATAGATAAGAATGTCATACCTTTGTTTTAACATCATGTCACACTGAGCGTACGTTTGTGCACAACTGATAAAGCTTTCATGGATCGCGAAACACACTTATATTTCTTGAATAGTACACCTTAAAACAAATTTAGGGATCCGGGCCATCTTGAAAAGATCATGAAAAGGACGGAAAAAGAAAGATAAATCTGAAAAGTCAACTTCGATTAAAGTTTAATAAAAAGAACATTGGAAAATGCCTCGATTTATTTAATATGTTACTTTTTCGTTTCTTTAACATACTCACTTCAATCCATTTCAACCACGACTTGATATATTCAATGCTTACCTGAAAATAAAGAGAAAACGAAAAATTAATATGTGATAAAAACGACGTAATTTTCAGAGACATAAATTATATTTAATGTATGAATCACAACGTCCTATTAGGGAGAATTATTTATTCTCTCTTATCTTTCTTCAATTTCATGTCATATTGATGTTACAATGCGCAACTTTATTTGGAAACGTTAAAAAAATTATAATTATGTGTAATATACACTATAATTTAACAAAAAGCCAGTGTAGCTGTATAATGGACATATTAACGTTTTCTTAACTATCACTAATGTGAATACTACATTTTGTTTTAGACATTAATTATTTTATTGTATTATGTCATTTTTCTTATATATTGTTTGTTGCTTTTCTTATATTCTCTTTTGCTTGACTTTGTTTTTTTTCTATATATGTATTAAAAAATAAAAACATTGATCTTTTTGTAAGTTGGGTAATTCATCCTACATTTCAGTTATTGATATATATTTTATATTATGAAAAATTACAACGTGTGAAACAATATACTGGGAACAGCACTACATGCCAAGTTCTATTCGGTTAGGCGACGCGTCCCGACGCCGGCAGCAAAAGTCTTTTTTTTATATTTTCATTGCGGCGCTGAGAGACGAGGTGCTATAAATTATATTTCTCGGGCGACCTAAGTGGTGGCTGACTTTCGGGAAAAGCTCTATTGAAGAATGGAAAAAAATGGACTCCACTCTGTCTCGCCGAGTGTAAGAGAGGTTTGACAATCAACGCACATCTCTTTACGTCACACGGGCTTTTACTTTAAGATTTATATCGTTTATAATTTACAAATTATTTTAACGGAACGATTATTTAAATGGCCTACCAGCACACTTCAAGCCTTTTCTTACATCATTTTCCTCTTTTGTCGATGGTATTGTTTTTTTAGATATCTATGATCGTGGAATCTTATTATTTTTTTATGCTATTTTGTATCTATTGATATCCTCCATCTTATTTGATATCGATTTACTGGATGAAGGATGCAGGATCAGGTTGAAAATATAAAGAACTTGTTTACGTTTCTCATATTATGACGGTTTATTTGTCAAACACCTGCAACAAAGACCGGTGTGGCACACGCCATATAGGCGTGCCCATAACGGTCGCGAGCGTTGTCCAACTCAGCAGTAAACGAACTATGCTATTTCACGTTTGTCGCCTAGAAAAAACCAATCACACTAATTAGATCCTTCCTCCACATCAATAAGAGTTGAGTTATAATGTAGTGCGACCACGCTTGTTGATTCTACAAGTACTCAAAATGGCAGATCAGGAAGTTACACAGCATCCTCCTTTCAAATGGGGCACTGTGGTGATATTACCAATCTCTAATATTAATTAATATGATATTAATGCAATTTTTACTAGCGATAAAACAGACAAATCGAGAATATTGACACAGTTTATTTGTCAAATATTGTGATCCTACAAATTGGTCTATCATGTTACAAAAAACATTTATATTTACGGTACGCGAGGATCAAAATATCCTATTGCATAACTTGAATTAAAGCCGCATCCTTCCTTCGAAACTGCTGGTAACATTGTAGACCGTGTCAAGGTTAGGTAGAAAGTAAATGAGTGTTCTGCGAGTAACTGTGAACTTTTTATTTATAAAATAGCGTAATATTATACACAGTGGCTATGCAATGAAACTTGATCAACTCGAAGCACTTCTAACGATCCATTATGTACTTGCATTGCTCAAGTATACTTTCAGGAACCTTTTTTTTCACATTCCATTAAAACACTGGCTAAAACCCTAAATTTCTGCCCAAACGTGTTAAAACTCTGCAGCATGTTTTCAGCCCCAAGCGTCGGCGAGGGTTTTGTTTAGCAGACCCGACGAACTGGGTCGCAGCGGGCTTACCGGCCTGGAAGAAGGGGTTAAGGACACGGTTGGCGTGCATTAACCCTCAAAAGACGCGCGGGGCGCACCCCACTTCAAAGAAGAGGGTAAAGTTTGTTCGACACAGAGACAAGAGTGACACACTGGAAGTGCGGACTCTGTCGACCCCATTTCAACCAATGGCATTAAACCTAAATTACTATAAATTGTGGCGTTTACTTTAAGCGTATCTAAACTTTCGAGAAGTCTTCACCAATCCACACAAATTAGCATTTTAATTCTGAGGATTTCGACTACAAAATAACCCAAATAAATTAATAGTAACGAAATTTACCCAATATATTTAAGGCTTCTGTCCATTTTGACATTTCATATATTTTATAATTTTCATATATTTTTAATATTCAATTTAGTTATTAAAACATACTTGAAGAACGCAGTAACTTTGTGGTTTTTCATATTAAAATAATAAAACAAGTAAAAGTTTGTATGAATCTACTGATCGATGTACGTCACTGACAGTTTTACGTATAGTTAAAAGTAGCTCCTGACGATGGTGACATGTAATCAAAACCGGCATAATGATTATTAATTAAAACTAATTGATTTCATACAAAGTTTTATTTGTTTTATTCTTTAGATATTAACATATTTAAATCAAAATTATAGCAATATATTATGAGATCGAAATAAAAAAAACTTATTATAGAGATAAATATGTAATTTTACATTGCTTCATTATGGATAACGTTAAGCATTATTTATTCACATACTGAAACCAGAGTAGTGCACACATACACAAGAGTACGTTTTTCCATGCGGAGAATTGTCGAAGCTTCCATTGAAAGCGAAACCACGGTCTTCCAGTATGTGAATAAATAGTGCTCAACGTGATCCTATCAAAACAAGGTAAACAATATATATGCATAACTAAACTACAAAATGTTCAACTACTGAATAGTAATAACGTGCGACGTTCATTTTCATAAAAAAAATGGGTTTCCGTACAGTCACGCCCGCCGGGGAAATTTCTTCAATCTCCATTCTTCGGAGACATAAAATTCCCGTAGTGCCGCCTTCGAAGCCACGCGGCCTAACCTCTTTCGTCTTGGGCGGCCCGCCATTAGCGGCGGTCGATACTCCCCGCCCACCGGAGAGGTCTCGGAGAAATCTCCGCCCGCCCCGACATACGAGGGCGCGATTCTTGAAGCAGGCGGCCGGCGACTGAACACGTGCAGGATTCTTATATTAATAATATCGCAAGTTATTTAATTATATTATTTTATTACTTGGCTTATCGGCCATTGGTGAACGTAATGAAACAATTCTGATACTATTTTATGTATTTATAAAAAAATGCTTTCTACACATTTTCATAAGATCGGATAACCAGCCCGAGGCTTGCGAAGCCTGGACCAATTAGTCCTAGTAGAGACGGTTCAATCCAAAATAACAAAATATAAGTTATATTTTAAAAGCGCTGTAAGGTAAATTTCAGTTACAAATCAAAGAAGTGTGTGTTATAGCAGGATTGACTGTATTATATGATATTATAGGACATAGGGTTTTTTTTTATGTAAACGCACGCAGGAGAGCACACCCGGTCAAGACCAGTGCACTCTATGACGCTCAGCCAGGGAGGCTGGACGCTGCATGCGAGAAACGTGTGTTGTGTTCGTGTTTGTGTGTGGTTTGGGGAGATTGCAAGTGTATATTTATTTGTTTCTTGAAGAGATCCAGATTGTAGGAAGGAGGAAACACAGACGCTGGAAGAACATTCCATAGCTTACCGGTGGCATTAAGGAAGGAACTTTGGAAGCTGCCAGTTCTTGGTCGACATACATTAACCGTGTATGGATGTTCGGCAAGTGTAAGACGATTTTGTCAGCTCTGAGTGGGTGCAGGAGGTTAAGGTGTCCCTCTATTTTTATGTCATTTGTCCTAATACCTCACATAAAAAAATATATTGCAATCGGACAATGATTTCTGATAGCGACTTGCAGATGGTAGAACTTAATGTTTATTCAGTAAATAAAACGTTAATAAAAATTTTAATAAAAAAATGAAATAACACATAATTAATTCGTAATTTTTTAATATATATTTTATCTGTCAAAATGAGTAGATGCTATTTATTTATTAAACTTTTGTAGTAATATTTATCTTATATTTTTATATAGACATATTCAACAATTCATATGTATAGAAAATGACATATTTTACGAGATATATTTCATCAATTAATCCGCAGATAATAATAGTCATGACTAGTCTATCGGACTAGATGATAACCAATTAAACTAAAGCCCCCACCTCATCGAGTCGCTTTTCATGTACTATATATGTATAATCTTTACTATGGGTGCTATGGGTTTGTTATTATAATATTTTGAATGATAACAATACATAGCTAAAGAAATTAATAAAAAAAGAAATATAATACATTTTTAAATAAGTACATAAGAAGTAAGCATACGAAATTTAAGAATTATGTAATAATCAAATTATAAGTAAAGTGTTGGGAATTATAACGTTCATACAGTTTACGAAAAAAAAAATTATACATATCTGCTAAATATTTATTGATATTAATTAAGGGATAAATCGTCGAAATATTGTTTTATCGTCATTATTCCATATCCGATCCCTATGTATATATGGTCGTCACAAACGGCCGCCACAATGGTTGGTTAATATATATATTTTTTTATGTAAGCACATACAGGAGAATACCGACAGATAATGATAGTAATTCTAGTCTCATCTGTTGAATTCTATGACGCTTGCCATAGTGCATATTGCTAAGCACTGCATGTGGAGTGTCAATCCGCCAACGTCTTAGACGTAGACTACAGCCCGAGATTCACGCATCATCCTTATTATTACAAGAATTTACTCTGAATGGGTGGTCTTCACGGGACGACTTTAGTCTACCACCAATTTTAATTAATAGACTATGACTGGCATTTTACGAGTGAGATATCAAACTCACACAGACCGGGGGTATCTTAAAGCTCAGAAATCGTTTTTAAAAATCACCGTGGTTAAAAACAAAATGATGCAAGATATTGCGACGGATGAAATTTACCACTCTTTAGTAATATTCTCCTAAATATGATTACACAAATAAATACTGGACACTCAATCATATTAAGGTTTGCTCTCCTAAGAACAGGTTCAAAAAAGCGGTGATCAATCCATGTTTTGGTTATCGCCCAATGTTTCTTAACATCCATTATAGGTGAAATGGTGTTTTAACATGTTATGTAGTTGATCAACGTAATTCCTTAGCACGATAAAAGAGTGATTAGAAATAATCATTACATCAATTAGTTTTATATTGCAGTACGTAAAATTAGGTTTAAAATGCTGATTGAAAGTTTGATACAGCGTGTGTGTTCGTTAATATTTAAAAGCTGGTTACAGCGTGATTTGATTATGTGTGTTACACAGGTGAGTTAAATTAATAAATAAATAATTAAACGTGCGATCGGTGATTTGATATGTGCGCACGCCATTTGTATATAGTCCCGCGATTGGTTCGATAACGCAATTAAAAGTGTCTCGGGGGAAAGGGAGAGAGGAGACTAAAGTTTGGAAACTTCTGCCGAAAGCTTTAAGCCTACTTGCTATTTAAGGGCTATTTTTAAACAGCCCCTAACAGATCGCTGTAGAATTTATTTGCTGTCTCTCGGAGAAAGAAACTCTTGCGAACATCGGTGTAAAAAAAGTTTTGCGTTTCCAATTCGTTTTCGTAAATAATTAGCCGAAGAAACGACGTGAAATATCGATTGTATTGAAGTGATACATTATATTGATGCATGGGATTTTTTCTTCTTCTCTCGTCGTATCACACATGACTGAGAAAATAGACTTCATCGGTGTCGTACGAGTATAAATCACCTCCAACTGTATTCATAGATGTCCTCTTCTGTCTTATTTATTCACCATATTATAGCAAATAACTGCATATTCAATATCAAGATGTTTATCATTAAAATTTAAAACTACTAAAAAGTAGAAATATATATAATTTAATTATAGAGAAGATCTGCGGCTTTTGTCTTAATGAAAAGAACGTCTACATAGAAAATATAATATAAATTAATATATATAATATGAATAAATACTATAGAAACATATTGAATGAAACACGAATTTTAAAGCTAAGATGTAAGAAGGAAGGTGTTGAAGGAAAGGAATTTAGTAACTAACGATGTATTTGCGAGATATTTAAGGCCATAGCTTTTGGGGACTATATGATATATGTCATAAAAGGAACGAAATACATCTCAATTCCTTGTTTTTCTACTTCTTGATATAAAACTGCAGGTCTTAAATATAGTAAAGCCTACGTCACTATATTTGGTAACGTTTTAAAATATGGCAAAAATAATGACGGTAATAAATATTAAAAAAAAACAGATTCATGTCGGGATGGGAAGAGCAATGGCGAAGAATAATACAAAATTGTTGAGATAACAACGGAAAAATAGTAAAAAAACTCGTTATTTATACATTAAGTTTATAAAAATTAAAATAAACTACATATTTAATACCACGTCTCCTTAGATTTGCCAAAAAAGAGTTGGTTATTTTTTATTTTACGTAACGAATTTATTGATATTGTATATACTCGTTTATCATCATCATCATCATCATCAGCCTGTGTCCGTCCACTGTTGAACGTAGGCCTCCCGCATGAGTCTCCATCCTCTTCGATCCTCCGCCTTCCGCATCCAGGTCACTCCCGCTATTCTTCTTATATCGTCAGTCCATCTTGTAGGGGGTCGGCCAATGCTTCGTTTGCCAGTTCTTGGGCGCCATTCCAATACTTTTCTTCCCCATCGACCGTCGTCTCTTCGACAGATATGACCTGCCCATTGCCACTTGAGTGTGCCTATTCGTTGGGTAGCATCCACTACTTGAGTTCTTCTGCGTATTTCCTCGTTTCGGATACTCGTTTATAGTACATTGATATTCTTGCCATACTTAATAGTGTATTAAAAAACTGATAATGAACCCAAAAGAGTGCTTTCGTCTTACTGCGCCATGATCTCTCTAAATAACTTTGGTCACAAAGATAAATGTTTTAATATATTCCGCTCCCCTTCTGCATACAGAAAGTATAAATGTAATCTATACATATCACAAATCTCGAGACGTTTTTAAGTCTGCATTTTTTATTCGTTTTTCAGTTTCCGTCTTCATTAGTCGCAGAGAGCTGCCGACAGTGAATGAACGTGCCCTGACACACGCCTCGCCCATCTGCTGAGCAGACTCAAGAGAGATCCCGAACATGACGAGTGTCGCGACTAGGTAGGTAGGTGGAACGAGCTGTCGCCATTTTTCGTCGTTTTTGTTCTCAGCCACCGGAAAGTGACTCGGCGGCGGAGTGAGCCCCGCGTGCCAGCGCATCCGGTCGCATGCTCTTCTGATCGGACTTGGCAACGGGACATGACATATGTTGGGATAGGACAAATGTGAAGGACAGGGCGCCGACATAAAGCGATCTCCAATGTCAGAATGACAATCGACGTCGTAATCTGGCTTTCTATATAATCTAAAATGGCTTATTAATATTGACGAACGAAAACTAAAAAAATGATTAATAAACGCGGTCGAACCATGATTTTGGCTCATACACCGGTTAAGCATTACAAACTCGAGTTTAAAAAAATATAGCATGATTCTTGTGACAGTTGCAATTATATGTTTTTATTTTTTTATCAGAACTGAATTTCCAATGTAAAATAATAAGAAACATAGATATAAACAGAAATATACAATACATAGAAAAGAGAATAAAAAATAAAAATAACATAAAAGAAGAAGAAGATGAAACGTGTCAAAGATCACAGAGATATAGGAGAACAATAGCATCGAAAAAAGAGGAAAAGGATGTAAGAAAGGATCGAGGTGTGCTGGTAGGGCATTTAGGAGCGCCATTGCCGTTGTACTAAATTGAATGCTCGAAGCTCCACAAGAAAGCATTCCTAGAAGAAAAAGAGTTGGGTAATGTTCGGAATTGATTGAATTGAATGGATACTTATCGTAAATATAAAAAAAAATAGAGACGTCGGAGAAGTTTTTTATGATGTCTTTCGAGCATCATAACGTATTTCATGTTTTATATGTATATTATTTCATTTCATTTAAAAAATACTTTATTTTTTTTTGCTAAATTTTATCTAAAATTCCATGTATGTACTCGTAATTTTACTTGCATTAAAAAAGTCCAAATCGATCATTATAAAAATCAAATGTTATTTTTATTGAATGTATCTATATAGTATATAAATACTTATTTTGAATATTGTTTATTTTTCTATGGATATATATACAAAAATATCTAAAATCTGATCAATCTATCCATAAACCCACATTTCAGGCTTTAACGGTAGAAAGAAGTCACTTAGGAAGCCTGTCGACAAATTTTATATCATTTTTAAAAATCATGTGAACTTTTTGCTCTCCTGCGGCATTCGGGGTGATATTCCCGCTACATAAGAACGTCGTCATATTGTGATAGCCTGCAGCATTGAAGGTTGTTGCTTCGAATAAAACATTTTAAGCCAAAATTGTCCAGTAAACACCACCAAATGATGACCCACCTGAAAAAAGACGATGCGGGAAATCCGGGCTGTAGCGTAATAATATTTTATTATATTAGTGTATTATATTATAATATTTATATTTGTAAAAACATAATATTATTGTAATTAGGAATATAATATATATTATGTAAATCACAGCACTTTTCCACGGTCAATAAATGGCAAGCAACATAAATGCACATGAGATTTCTCTATGAAGGTCTGTCAGTTTATTCATGGATGTATTTACATAAAAAAAATACATAACAGAAGGCATCGACTCGGTGAGAGATAAAATGCGGCCCTGGCTTCCTACAGTGTGTGTCTGATGCCTAAAAGCACGAGGAGCATCTGCTCAGTAGCAGGGTCGATGCGAGCTGCATGTTCCACAATGCCAAAAAATCTGACACACGCGACACACAAAAAAAAACTAAAACCGTCGCGATGAAACGACTAGTCATAACAAAATACGAGCCCGTCGACTATCTTCGTGAAGTCTAAACGTTTACTTGAGCGAAAAATATTTTATTTCGTCTCAGAGTATCAAAGTTATGAAATAATAACACGACAGGAATGTAAAAATATTTTTACAAATATTTTCAACAGTCGTTGTGTACTTTATAAAGTTGTTTGTTGGGAATATTAATCCGAGCCGTGATTATTGAAACATTAATTTTATATAAAATATTATGAAAAAAGATAAAATTTCTGACGAACATTTCCAACCGATTAATTATTAAGATTAGAATTAGAATTATAACTGGGATTATTTAAATAGCTTAGACATTGATTAAAAATATATTTTATTTTTATTCTCCGTCGGGGATCGAACCCAGGAGATTTGGAACATAGGACGCAAAAGATTTACCTTTAGCAATACGGCAATTTCAAATTCATCTTTGAGACCAATCCCACACACACTCCTTATATTATGAAATCCATTAAAAGATTGATTGTTTATTCTCTCATAAGCCATGTGGATTTTCTGAATTATGTATTGAGGGACAAGGAGACAAAATTTCAAACAAAATAAACGTTTTTAAATTAGGCGTGTGTGCATAATTTATTGTATTTACAAAGCGGCATTTGAAGTGCTCTGTAAACATATGTAAAAATATTTGTAATGTGATAAAGGTAAGCCAGGCTCAAGGTTTGTATGTAAGCTAAAATATGTGATAATTTTGGCATTTAAATAAAATTAACGAACCCGTACAATGAAGATCATTGATATGAGACTATTCCTTTATTCTATTATATTTATATAAAAGTTATGCGTGACTTTTCACTTACATTTGATTCATATGATTATATTTTACAAACATCTAATAGCATTCCAGTTGAACGTCCTTATCTTCATAGCAAACAAAAAAGGTCATTGTCATTGCCTATTGTATTGAAGCAATCTTTTTTTCGATGCTTTTGTGATGTCAAATAGTAGTTTGCCAATTACAAAAGCGCAATGTGCAGTGCGGTCGATATTTTATAAGTGAACATCACGTCGGCGTAAAAAGAGTTACTTCTGGCCTAGGGTTTGCAATACCGGCCAAGTTCATCAGTACAACAGATATACAGAGAGTGGGACAATTCTAAATGCTTTCTATTCCCATCGATTGATGAGCGAATGGCTGCAAAGTGGCTCGTCCCGCATCACTACACGAGCCAGCTGCTAGCCGGACACAGATTCTTCCGCAGCTACCTCGACAGGTTTGGACAGCTGGAACCCACATCCCAGGCAGAGTGCCCATGTGACGGCAGCTCTCCGCAGGGCGCACTTCACGTTCTGTGGAACTGTTCGATGCACTACTCTGCTCAGATTGCGCTCTTTGAAGTAGTCCGACCGTCATCAGGTCCGGTCGGATACCAGGACTTCAGATGCAGACGCAAGTAATGACTCCTAACTGATGTCTGCCATTCTGCAGAATCCATTTCCCAACATTACATTTCCTTATCCATTCCCACGTATTGCGTGGATAGCAACGTGTTACCAAAGAAGACTCGCTGTATTATACTTATTTCGCAGCCTTAGACTGAGGTCTATTTGACATGTAACTGATGCACCTAGAATCACGGGAAGGCCTTCAGCCACTCTCTAACATGTATCTTTTTGCGGGCGTCCAGTAACGGGTCCCCATCTGGGTCTCCAAAAACAGGACGGGACAGGAAGGGTTTTCACCAATCGAGTTCAACAGATATTACAATTTTAAACAACGGTATTACAAAAATGTCAAGTATACTACTATACCAAGGATAGCTAAATAAGCACTGGATTTATATGTAAATAATAATACATGTTATATTTCCATTGGAATGCAATGCATAAATAATATACTTATTTAATATAATCATATTATTTTTGGTTAATATATTACACAAACGAGTCACTTAAAGTCTTTTAAGATCTATATTTCTAATAATAACCATAGAAACGTCGACTTTCGCACTTTTAATACGTTATCGAGAACGTTCTTCGGTTAATTTATTTATTATCTTTAAAAAAAAATGGAATTTCGATTCTGTAAATAAATAAATAAATTTCTTGATATAATCGCGTGAAGTTTGCATTGTTACCTGGCTACATACACAATTATCACTAGTTATTTTTTTGACGCGGGCCCAAGCACGTAGAATGCCAGAAACAAAATTTCAATAAATATATGGAGAACTAAAAATGTATATACATATAATGTGATTCAAATATACTTTTAAAAAAAAAGGTTTTTGTAGTCTCAAGACAGTACCATAAAAATGGTCTAAATACCGGGACGCTGGTTACGGAAATACCGGTATTGCAGTCCCTATTCCGGCCCCAGACCGAGGCGAGCGCTCTACAGCGGTAACGGATTTACCGCATTTGTTATTGTGAACACTTTCGCTGAGAAAATGCTTCCATACACCAACGACAGGTTCATTTCAATGAAATTTACGCGGAAAGGATCAACTTACAAGGCGAGTATTCTACTGCAAAAGCCACATTCTTCGCATAGGAGTGTGGAGGAGTAGTTACTTTACAGTATAATTGCATTTAGCTTAAATTCATTCATTAAGCATGTTAATATGTGACTGTGAGTTTTTCTCTACCCAAATCCATACCATACTTGAAACCAGGTCACCACAAATTGCTGTCATTCAGTTGTCAATTGCCATTGTCCATGACTCATCCCAAGATATATCTAAACCTGAACATATATGGTTTCTGGGATGTAGCCCGAGGAGTTGAAGATACAGCAGCTGTAGTATCTGAGGCATATTTTTGAATGAACAATTAATAGTTTTTATTAATTGTTACGAAAAATGTAACAACAGCAAGACGAGCGTACCAGGATAGCAAATCACCAAGAGGATTTACGGGCGAGGATAAAGAACCTACAAGGACGCGTCGCCCTTGTGATGTACGAGCGATCAAACACGTCCTCCGATGTCCTTGCGTAAGAGCGAAGCCTGTGCTCCAAGAAAAGTCACATAACAAACTCGCGAGAAGACAAAATGTAGTTTCTTACTTTAGGAAAACAAAGGAGGAAAAAAATATTTCAAGTATTCTAAAGCACGTTATAGGATCCTTTAATTTGAAACGGAGTAACTAATATATACAATGATCATTTTACAATCGAATGATAATGTGGTTGCCATTCATCAAAGGCATGTAGCAAAGCACTGAGGAGCAGCTGCAGAAATGCGTCGAAACTCTCTAGTGGACTCTAATATGTATAAATTATTCTCAGATGTCCTGGTTGAGCGTCAATCGGAACAGCTGGAGACTAGATACTGTTAGTATATAATTTGATGTTTGTGAAATGGTTTGAAATATTACAATAATATTTAGGGGGAAACGCAAATTACTGGCAGATCATTCAATATTAGTACATATGCACGCTTACGTTAATAACGCATACATCGAATGCATGAAATTCATCCTATTTCCTTACAATTTTCGAATGAAAATGAGTCAGATTTCTTGCACCAGTACTTTACCGAGTCCTTGACGATGCATTAATTTTAGCAACTGATATATGGGGGAGTACCCTCTGCAAAAGTCCTACTTTTGGACACTTTAAGCTACGATTCCACAGCACTGGTGATGGCTATCAGGGCTACGTCTCTCTGCCTACAATCGCATCGCCAAACAAAACACGTCCCGGGAAGGCGCATAGATTAAAAACGCATGAAAAGTTACGTCACACCCGGCCCGGGAACGTAATGGGCTTTGTTGTGACGAGAATACCGCGAGGACGAATTTCATAAAGCGACGTCAGCCAAGGGATCCGGCAGTTGATGGTTTAGCGAGGGTTGAGGTATATGAAATAATTAAATTTAAGGAACATTTGTTTTTTATTAAATTTGTACGTGATTTTATAAAGCATCACCCTTTATGTATAATTTTCAGAGGCCAGCAATTTTACTCCAGTTTTGCTACTATATGGAAAAATTTAAAGTAGTACGAGTCTCTCTACGCTTTTACAATAAGTTTTTTTTTTATTTGTACATAATATTCAGATACAAAAGTTGATAAGCGTAGTTATAAATATCTCTTTTATTTCTGTTTATCTGCTAACATAAAAAAATACTGACTCACCTCCCAGCAAATAAAATATTTTCATGTGACCATCACCTTACCTGAAAAAAAGACAAAAACGATTATAAGTACAAAATCAGTAGAATCAAAATTATGTTTTGTAAGATCATAGATTCATAGACATTGTGAACATAGATCTCATTTATTGAAACGGGGACGGGTTTTGAAATTCTTCTCCTCACTGAAAGATTCTCCCAGCATT
The DNA here is from genome assembly GCA_022606575.1 of Glossosoma conforme. NCBI lineage: Eukaryota > Metazoa > Arthropoda > Insecta > Trichoptera > Glossosomatidae > Glossosoma > Glossosoma conforme. The sequence continues at coordinate 86,747 of JAGTXR010000121.1, forward strand.
TGTGTTGTTATGGAGATGAAATGCGTTCAGCCAATGTGAAATATATTTGAACTCAAGAAAATATAGCATGATACCCGAGTATTTTATATACAAAAATGACATTTATTACAACTTGTTATGTTTCACGTGATCGCTTCAAAAAACTAATAGCTTAAAATATAATTATTTAGTTAAAAAGTCAGAAATCATGCTAAATCTTCTGGAGTTATACAATACATATTAACGTGTTATTTTTATATATATTTTAGTATAAAGTATAAAAGTGTATTTTTTAAAATTTGATTAAAAGTAAATAATAATTTTAATAATAAAATAATATTTTAAAAATTTAATTAAACGGAATGGCTAGCATCAATCGAGCTCTCGTCTCAAAGTCGCGTGGTATCAGGCGCTCAGCGGGCGAGAGGAGGTGGCGCGGCCATACGAGCGGTAGTACGGGCGACCTTGCAAGGCCACCGGCGCGCAGGCGCGGGGCGCGGGGCCGCGGCCGCACCGCTCTGACCGACACACTCGCCACCGCCGTAACAAACCTGCCATCCTGGTAGTATAGTTTAATGGTGGGGGGATTTGACATTTTTTGTACTTTTTTCGTCACACATAAACACAAGAACGGGAAACGCGATTCAATCCGGTTTGTTGGTTTACGAAATCGATAAAGGATTTATAAATTTATATAAATATGCCATATTTTTTTAATATAAACCAGAAAAAAACATTTTACCACTTGAACAATTTCATACGAAGAAGTATTTATGATTTTAACGAATACTATTTCAAATCGTTAAGCCAAGAGTCAATTATACACACTTATATTGTTAATTCCTTCATTCACAAGTAATTCAATACAAACCCAACAATAAGCCCAAATGCATTCAAAGCGCAATCAATAAACTACAAGATTCCATATACAGGTCCATACAATACACTATGTTCTAGTTTAGATGCCATCTTCTCAATAAATGAATCATCCTCGTCCAATTCCGTTTATCGAACATGTAATTCAAAAGTAGACTTCGACACAACCTTATCTCGATTTTGACTTAGTGTTACATATTCAAAAATAAATTATTACGAATTTATATCTATAACTTATGGGGGGGGGGGGTAATTGATTTTAAGGTCCCAAACCCGTGTTTTTTTTTTGCTAAAATCGATAGATAAAGTCAAGAATATACTGAGAAAGTTACGGAACCCAAAATTTAGTATTTTCAAAACTGTAATGCCAAAAGTATTGGAGGAGTGTCGAACATTTTATGTAGGTATTTTTCCCTGTTCCAAAACTTCTAGTGAGTTTTCACGACTCTTTATGTAATACTTTTATAAATTGGCGGTCGTGCTAAAAAAAATTAAATAACTTATTAAAACATTAAATGTTTTATTCATCAGAATTTAAGAAAAACTAAAGTAGACTAAAACTATAATCGTATATCCTTTCCTTATTCCAGCGTCCACTTATCATACCATAAAGCCAGCTAGGTGATCACTTACTACTTTTGGTGTTGTTCTATATGCGTTTAAATTAAAAATGAATTTGGACCTGATGCAATCCTTGGGAAGTACTCATAAATAATATATTTTTTGAAGAAATAATTTTAATCTTGGACGACGACTTAGTTGAAAATTTGTTTCACGAGCTGGAGGATTTAATATGCTTATGTTTTCGAAATATAAACACGCATTATAAAATACATGTACTACGAGTATATAAGATCCCTCGTTTATAAAAACATTTTGAAAAATTCCAACAGGCGTCTAAAGTTGGATTTAATTATTAAGCTCGTAGTTTTATTATATTCTAGAAATACAATAAAACTTTGGTAAGTTACGAATACATTTTCGACTTGTTTATGGTAGCGTTCTAATTATAAACCATAAATCTTCGCGCCAAAATGGAGCTTCTCATGATAATATAATCTACGGAAACTTGCACAAAGCGAATCTAAAAAGTGGGGTTCCCGGCTTCCTGGACTCGGGAGCCGAGCAGGTTCCCCGCTTGGAGCACTTCCGCCTTGGCGGGCTCCCCTCTTTGCACCCCAATTTTGCAGGTAAAATATCATTATGACTCACTCTATCGCTAACTACATTATCATGCAAATTTATACATTTTGTTTTAATCATTTGGCCAAAAGTACAGCGAAAATAGAAATTAATGCAAGTTACTTTTGGTCATTTTTTTATAATTAACGATATATACAATACATGTATAAGTCATGTACATTTTATGCTTTCGTTTTTGAGATCTATCTGAAAATATAAAATGATTTAACTTTCATTAAACACAGATCACGTCAAGGAACTCATAATAATCAATTTCGTTAGTTTGGAGACAATGTGTTAGGCCTTAGGGGAATATAATGCCAGCTTGGAACGAATCGCGGTATGTTTTGAAAGTGGTTGTTTAGCTGAAAATTGTGGCGTCCATAGGTTCCATCAGAAATACAAGCATGATAAAGAGATAGAAGTATTGAACAAGCAATTTAATTAACTAATAAGGAACTGTAATCCTAAACAAAGGTTTACAAGTTAATGTTTAAATAAAAATAAATAGATGTAAATAAGTAATTTGTAACAAATTAATTGAATGCTCTAGTGCTAGTCATTCTTAGAATAGGTATATCTGATTCAATTACAAAATAATATTTGTAGTATTTCGAGTTAATGTTGTAGAAATGTGAGGTTAACAGGGTCAAATTAATTCATCTACATTACCATACCGTTTAAATTATTAATGCACTCTGTACGTTAAAGAAGTATTTAACACCATAGTATGTAAGACTGATGAATTATGTATTTAAATTCAAAGGATATTACAGGAAGACAATAGTTCAAGCATATACTCGTATATCACAAATGTTTCCAAGATATTGTTTACAACAAGTTATTTTGTACAATACTGATAATACTGATTAATACTGAAGTAATTAAGTGTACATTAAAACAATGTATAGAGTGACCATTAAAATACGTAGTAGTTTATGTTCTTTAAATTCCAATGGCTGTAACTTTTTTTCTTGAATCTTATTCGAGAATACATTGAGAACATTTAAAGGTATAGGTAGTTTAGTTGCTAGGGATATATCTTATGAAAGAGATATATGTAGGTATAAAATATACTCTTGTAAATACAATCATATGTACACCACTCCACTTTGAAAACTACGAGTATATTATGTATAAAAAGTGTCAATAATTATAATTTCTTAAGAACTTCAGTTAAGCTAAAAATAAATTCCTTTTTATGGTATTGGTACCCTTGAAAAAAATTATATAGTTAACCATATTACATTTTGCTAAATATAACTCCTTCTCAAATTAGATGCAGCGGCAAGCAAAAAACGTATCACCCCTACATCATTCTGCTCTTTCAAAAAATATATCTACGCTATTATATAACTGCTATACCGGCACAATAATATACTTCTCCCACACGGAGGGACTATTCACACAAAAAGTGGGTGGACAATAGGGGCTGCGGGTGGAGGGCCAGTTCGAAACTTAAAACAGAAAAAATAAAAGTGGCCGGCGCTCCTAACGCGCCGTCATCACGCCATGGGCATTAATCACGGTAATGTTTGAATGAATCACCTGTGACGGCCAGCCACTGCAATAAAGATGAAAGTGAACGCCGATTTTTTCCCGTTGAACAATAAACATTTTTTGACGCTCTGTTTTCGTAATTAACGCCGAGCTCTGTGAGCGCTTTCGGATATTGTAATGCTACTTTATGTTTTGTTTGTTTAACTTTGTATCCGTTTTCAGATTCGGTTTGGAATGTAAGTGTTTAATTAGAAAACATTACCCTCAAAAAATAGAACGTGTATATAAAAATAATGCGTCTCAGTTCTCTACAACAGATAAACATTTAAATGGTTAAAAAAAGAACAATAAAAAAAAAGGATATTTAAGAAAGCCCATAAAGCCTTTGTTGTGGTGACTTTTTCACTGTAGATCAACTGACCTTATGAATGATTATTTTTTTAGATTACGGCACTATTATTACATAAATTGAGGTATTTTTTCTACATTAAAATCGACATTTAATCCTCCAAGGAGTTATTTTATTACGATAATCAAAGCTCCTTCTGCAAGACGTAGGTTCTAGCTATCTTGCATGAAAGTTAAAAACTAATGTAATATATGTTTAACTATGAATAGTATTGCTACGATGATATATTGAAACAAAAATTGCGCTCTCATTTTAATATGAAAGAGCAGAATTTTAGGATTTCGATATAATAATACTGTGACAACGCCTCGCTAGGATCAACAAACGCTAGACTCCGTTTCGCTGCAGTCCGGGGAAGCGAAGTCGATGGAACAGTGGACGATGACTCCGCGTTATAAATGCGCGTGACGCATTTCCGTCGCGGCGGGAGTGCCGGGACAAGAGGCTGATGACCTCCCAACAGTAATAATTGTCATTGTTGCACCACAACACTGCAGCAAACATCGGCAACTCGGAATAAAACGTCAAAAGTACTGCTTGATAAGATGCTACTATTGCAGGAGCGAACTTATGATCTACCTTGAATAACACCAATTACAATAAATGAAAAAATAAATGTGATCGGCGTTTAAATGTTACAATCCTTAATAATTAGAGAAAGACTGCTGTTTGTCATAGTCGTTTCGTGGTCACCACAATTCACCTACTTTACTAAACGTTTGATTTATATTCTAAACCAGAGTCGAGTTTCAATACTTAAATCAAACTAAATATGTTATGCAGTCAATGATCTTCGAAGATTATTAATGATTACTATGAAAAGGCCGCTTTAGTTTGTGGTTTCATCCAACAGCTGCTTATTAGTTGGAACATACGTTCATTACATACGTGAACATACGTTCACTACGATTCAGATAACACATTTCAAACACGACAATCCCGAGTCGGTTGTCAATACTAAAACCCCACCGTATACGTCATTCAGTGAATGGTCTACGAAGATGAGTAGTGTGCACTATGAAAAGGCAAACATTAGTGTGCTATTGTTTACCTGATGCAAGGCTCTTCTTTGAATTGATTCGATCAAATCAAGCAAGCAATAAAGCATCCATGTGCACATGAATTAATAACATCAGGGAAAAAATGGGCCATAGAGAGGGGGTTAAAATACATGGCCAAAAGATTGATATGATAAGGTTTGCTGACGACATTGCTCTGATTGCTGAAACTGAAGTTGAACTCACTGAAGCGCTGACATCCATGGAAAACATATTTAATTCCAACTACAATATGAAGATAAACAGCACAAAAACCAAAGTCATGAGAGTAAGCCGCAATGAGCAGCAGAAAATTAACATATCAATGCTAGGAGTACCCCTAAAAGATGCAAAAGAATTTGTATACCTTGGAAGTACGATCACCTTGGATGGCAGAACAAAAAGAGAAGTCAACAGTCGAATACATCAAGCAAGGCTAGCTTTCAATAAAAAGCCAAAATTCTTGAGTCAAAGAATATTACTTTAGGGCTCCGCAAGCAACTTGCCAAAACACTTGTTTGGAGCATCTTAATGTACGGCTGTGAGACATGGTGCTTATCTGAAAGTGATAAAAAAAAGACTAGAGGCCTTTGAGATGTGGTCGTACAGAAGAATTCTCGGAATTTCCTGGAGAGACCACGTCACGAACAATGAGGTTCTCAGGATAATCAAGGAAGATAGGCACCTAATAAGAACCATCTCAGAGAGGCGAGCCCGATGGATTGGTCACATCATGCGCCACGATGGTCTTCTTCACGATATTGTGGAGGGGATGGTTGAGGGTAGAAACTGTAGAGGGCGCCCTAGACGGGAGTATTTACAGCAAGTATTCGAGGACATGAATTGTAGCGCTTATGCTGAGCTGAAAAGGGTTGCGGAGGACCGAGAGGAATGGAGATCGAGATGCAAGATTCTGTTGCTGCAAACCAATCCACCGGATTGATACTACGAAGAAGTGCACATGAAAGTTAATCCATCTTACTATTTATAACAGCATGCGTTAAACAAATAATTAAAAACGTTAATCACCATTGATTATAAAGTATTTCGTTAGTATAAAAAAAATACAAATGTATAATATGCAAATACGTTTCACATTAATTAATTGAAATTTGCTCTTAATTAAATTTGTTTGAATACTAGCACAATTTCTAATAAAAATGCATCGTAACAGTTTATTAGACGTCATACAATCTAGCAAGATGTGGCTCCCCTCATTCGTAATAGATTTTTTTCTCGCTACCATTGGCATAGAAAACACATTTTTTTTGTGCAGCTATCTCTATAAAAAGTCCTCTTCTCGATTTCCTTCCAAGATTAAAAGCAAGAGAAGACACTGAATAAGCGCCTTACCCTAATTAGTGGTGCAATTACGGGGTAGGATTACGGATGCCCCGAAACGATACACAGTAACTAAGACTTAACAATCTGCCTGGGAGATATTTCTGGAGCAGATTGAAGTAAAAAACGTGTACTATATCCACTTTCCGTTTAGAGCATATGGCAAACACAAACAAACTATTTTCAAGTAATTATATTATTATGGAACATCATTTCGATTCGTTATATTCAAATGGATTGTTTATATATTTATGGGTAGTAAGTCAGGATCCTTTATGTTAGCAGTATGTGAAGACTATATGCTCCAATTAAAGAAGAGGACATGGAAATGATAATGATTATTTTAGGGTGATTAAATGGAATGAAAAAAACACTTCCGTCCTTCACTTTTCAATGGTAACTGTACCCAATTGCTAATATTTACTCAGTACATAATGTTAGCAAAAAGGTACTGGATGCTCTAAAAATCATCAAAAAGGCTGAATTTGTACACATATATTTATTGTTGCAAATGTTTGTAACATCTTGGAATTTGTTAAACCAAATTATGTTAAAAAGCTGGGCGTCTTTGAAACAACGGTTTTGGGGTATTCCAAATATTGTATTTGAAAAAGGTGATGGAACCCAAAGCAACACTGCCAATGCCATAACATTTTCTGTTTGGTTTGTGTTGTGAATAAATATGTCGCACGAGTGTATTTTATTTCGGGATAAGACTAAGTCAGCAACTCGCCTGTGGAGCTGCATAATGATACAAACACAGGTGTGAGAGGTGGGCACGTGCCGTGCGATATATTCCGTAACAACGCGCAGCATGTGTAGCAGTGATGTATAACTTTTTGAGAGAATGTTGATACAGCATTTCCGTCCTCCTTCCTCCTTCCCCAAATTGAAGCAAAAGGTTATCGCACAGGCGCCATGTGTGAGGCAGCTGTCTGGAGTAAATGAGAGATTTCAATTTATCGTGTGATGTAGGAAAAGCTCAATAGTTGTTGCAAATGTTTACATAATATTCAGAGAGCATTACTAACACAACAAGGATTACCGTAGCGTTTAAGTACGAAAAATTTAATGAAACCTTTTTGTTAATGTATGTACTATATATTGTATGTATTCTTTTGACATATTTATTAAGTATTTGACGCTTTCAATCTGAATATAATTTCAGAGGTCTTCTCAATAGATGAACCAACCACCCGAACTATAACAAAAGATGCATCATTTTTGGTGATTACGCAGAAAAAAGGACAAACTGCTTTAGGAAACTACCTAAATATTCCGTGAATTCCAAACATATGACATATTATATTCTCAATATGTGATGGAAGAGAGTGATTCTTACATGTTATTCTTCAGATGTCATCAGTGCATCCAGCAGTCAACCGGCGGATAACCCGTTTGCCGATCCTTGGGTTCCACTCTCTCGCATGCCTTACCCATTGACTGTGATCTACGCTGTTTGCCAATTGTGTGTATCGATTATAATATAATCATTATATGATGTTTGAATACATGAAAAGGCCCTATACAGAGGGCTGTACTTAAGCAAGCTTTAAAGGTTCGACATCACTGACATACAGAGTACTTCTGCATACTATTACACTAGACTAGACATACAAACTAAGCCCGAATCTGAAGCCTAGGATTACGCTTTAGGCCCTGCCTGCATGCACTACTAATTATATTTATTGCGCTAGTGCTCCAAAACATTTTCACTTTAATGCAGTATAGTGCTTTAACTGTGCCCTCTCTCGCCTTCTCTTTTTTGGCAATAGTTATCCAAAAGCCAAATAAATTAGCTAATTGGGGTAGAGTGTTTTCGGATGCAGTTGTTTAATAGTGCATCATTTAACTGTAGTATAATAATGTTAAATAATCTGTTTTTTTTTATAGTCTTATTTTTTTCTTCGGTAATAATACAAAATATACCCTGTGGAAATCCCATTCTAAAAAGGTCATGTGTACCATGTCTCGCTAAAGTTGAAATAAAAAAATAAACTTTTTGAATAAACCTAAGTTCTAAACTGCTTACAATATACAAACACCTCTGGTTTGTGTAAAACTGATACCCGTCAAATAATACGAGAAGAGATTTTAGAACGCTAAAAATATAATGAAAACCTACGCCAGATGTATGTTGTATTTTATACAACATAAAATGTTTTAACGTAACGTCATAAATACATTAATGCCTAAATTCATTAACTGAGAATATCTGGAGAGTTCAACAGTTCAATTACTTTGCAATGATGTTTGTAGAGCACTAATTCATATATCTGCAACACCAGCCTCATAAATAATGAGACAGGTAATATATGGACCACAAAATCATTAACAAACGAGTCAGCTTGACGCTGTGTGTAGGAAGGACATTTAGTAGTTGAGTTTGAATATGTATTGATAGGATTACAACAGTTTAGGTTCACAGGTGCATAGGTTAACAGGTCAGATAGGTTTTTTTTATCTCTTTCCTGTAATCATACAAATTATATGTGAAAAGGAGCATTTCAAACTTTATGGTGCTAAAGAATGATCTGTGGAATAGGTTTTTCGGATATGACGTGATAAATATGTGAATGCACGATGAATTGACAAGTTCACATGAGCACTGTCCGAGGTAGAAGCGATAAAAAAGGTTTTACTGAACGTTTGTCTGTTTATGTTTTGTGGATCTGAGTTCATAAGGTACTGCTGTTCTTGGTTTGTTAAAAATTTGACTTATGATACTTCATGGAACATCAGTTTCCGAGCGCTGATGCTCCGATGCATGCGCCGTAGTACGGAGGTGGTGGACACAAATTTATTGCGGGGGAGTATGAAGGGGCCTGCAGGGGGAGGGGGTTCATTCACTGCATTTAACCGTACAGCATTAGAGAGTAAGGTTAACGTTGAGGTGTTTTGCAGATTGTACTTGTCAATGGCATACCATGATAGTACTTAAAAATAAAACTGAATAAAAAAATATATAGATATGGATTTTTACATAGTTATATAGTAATTATAACTCACGTTGAGTCAGAATGTGTAGACATCCAATTTATCCTAACACCTATAATCTGTCATGTCCATATCAACATACATTTTTAATATAAACCAAATCGTAACGTTAAATACTCGTATATAATTTAGTTAATACATTCATGCATTCGGTCAACACATTTTTCAAGATATCTAGGCCTACGCCTGGTAATCTGTCACCTACGTGACACTCACATAGTCAATTTTTCCACATAACATCAAACATACATGGTAAATACGAGTCAAATCAGACGATGAATACGAATTTTTGACGAATTCGTCCCACGACAATCGCTTCCTAGTTAAATGGCTACCACGAACAACAATTATGAGCAATAAAAACATTTTCTCTATCAGTAAATATTCATTTACATGTCAGTATGTTTGTGCACATTGTAACTGATGAAGCTTACATAGATCGCGAAACTGCAGTATTCCATTAATTGAAACAGAAATTCTTATGTATTTAATAATTAAGAACCACGTTTGTCACAATACACAAGTTGCATCATTTTACAGAAGTGTGATAAGATTCCAACAAAACACAGAAATATGACAATGATAAAAACATCGTACCAAGGATGTTCTTATCAAGGATGATCTTATTCTAAATATGCAATATTTGCGTTGATTTCTTCATAATTATGGTTCCAATAAACCTTCTCCATTTATAGTAAATTGTGTTTTTCGCATCGTACATATTTTTAATATGGCAAACTGTTATAGTATAGTATTTTTCATGCACCAAACAAAGGTCTCCCTCCGAGTGTTGCATTTCCCTTGCAGCCTGAAACTTAGATGGATGGCTCTCGCGCGGCTGCGTTGCGTCAGGATTATGGTTGGGACAAAAATAGCACCACGCCGGGCGGGCGGAGATCACACAGGGAAGGAAGTAACGTTTACAAGCCTGCTAAGAATAGGGCGGGATAGCTATAGGACATCACTAAACGTCAACTCAATGTATTCTTTATCTTTTCCTATATCCGCTCCTATCCAGCGATACTTCAGCTCTGGCAGACCGCCTCGGACGATTTCGTTAACCCCAAAGAATATCTTGCAACTCAGATTGGCTTTAATTTTTTAGTCTTATACATTTTTATTAACCAGGTCCATTTCTTTAGACATCGCGGCGACCACTCGGCCACTTATCGCCGCCTCGTAGAGTAAAAAATTAACACGCATTATAAGATTATTTATTACGATAATACGTTTTATTTATTGATGTCGCTTGTCATTTTAAATGCATGTATATTTATTTTATCAATTTTCAATCAATTAATTTATTCACAAGCATTATTTTTACCGACAAACTATTTATTTAAATCTTATTATAATCCCTCGGCTAAAAAATAAACTGTTTGTTAACAAGTTATTAGTCCTCTACGGATATTACAACTTTTATACCGATGCATGTATAAATATAAAATACATATACAGAAAATAATTGAACAATAAAAGATTACTAGGTAAATGGATGTGGAGAAATAATGAATGTAATAAAATATAAACGTTTTTGCACTCGCATAACCCACGACCTTTCCGTATGGTAGATGATAGTATTAGACATAGGTCATACCCCTCTTTGCATCCTGTTAAGCGAGAAGTTTCGGGTTACAATAAATTGATTACGCTTAAAAAATCATATTTATATTATAAACATTGTCATAAATATAAGTAGCATAGTAGGAGATGTTGAGTAAAAGATTGGTATTATGAAACATTGAAATGACTGTTTAATGACATTTTTGTATGACTACTACCAGGAAAATATGTACATTATGTCCTTATGAAAAATGATAATTATTAAATTAATGCCACCAAAACGATAAACGTCTAAAAATATATCAGTTTTATTGACGCCTTTCCTTAACCACACAATATTCATGAAATAACTTTAAATAATTAGGAAACCTTATGTTAAACAGGCACATTATATACCAAGATCATAAAACGTAATGGAAGTATTGCCTCGTGTTACTTGTATCAATCTATAAGGAGACGTACTTAAAATAAAGTGTACTGGTATTAAAACGATACCGAAATAGCGACATTGTTCTTCTTCGAGTACATAATACATGGGCAGAGGTTTTATTTCAATAAGAGTTAATTATTGTATGGTTATTTAAATAATATATTATATTATATTCGGAGTCGGAACTATAAGTAGTCGTTTCTCATCCATTCAGTCTAGTTTGGTTCGAGACCCGAGTGGTACTTACTAAAATAAATAGACTGTCGGAAAGTAATAATATTAAGCTTGTGAATAAATGAAGACTGATTGAATAATAATAAAAATATACATACTTTGAATATATACTATAGCGACATCTATCGTACGATGATAACAGTGATATAAATACTAGTTTCAACGCGAGTCAGTCTAGGCATAGCAATGGCGCAGTTTGCCGAGCGGTATGAATACCTGGGCATAGTTGGTTTCCAAGGTCCGCGGTTCGCATCCCGCTTCTGCCGTTGTTTTTGTGCTTGGATTGGCGCGTTGAAAAAAGAATTTTATGTATAGTATATGTATATTTAAGTAATAAATAATATATGGTTATTTTTTTTATCATAAGAGGAAATAATGGTTTTTAGCCTTCTTAAGTTTTTTTTTATATTCTTAGCATTCATTTTGAGATACAAAGGATATTTTTTAGTTTGTTTTTAGATTAAGAAAATAATCTCGTTTCATGCAGCTTTTTTCAGTCATTAATAAGTTACTGATTTCAAATTTTCATTACATACTCATAACGTTTAAACATCGCGAAACAAATGTAGATTTTTTTCGTCTACAGGCTTTCGTCATTTTGAAGGAACCTATATTGAAACAAACACATTCGTTGGAAAATTCAGATAAGTAACTGACCCGAAGCGAATGATTTGATAATTTAAAATACACGATACGAATTTTAAGCAACCCTTGTTGTAAATAAAATTGTATTTATTTACTTGGTGTACAATAAAATGTAATTCGAGATAATCCGTAATTGTGATCGAGCGTCTGATGGTGTTTAAGTGACCAATATCGTGAGTGTATCTCATTGATCTCAATTAATTACGCATATAAGACATAATTTATGTTGACGAATAAATCCTTCTCAAACAGCCACAAGACAACATGTCACATTATTTATCCAATTAGCCCAATCAGCGTGGGAACAATACAGACACATGTACTACAGTTAAGTAAGACACATACAGTATTTAGTTAAGACACGTAATGAAATATCTACTGTAATTGTGATTTATATGTACAAAAGATGTCTGCCATAGTGATCCATTTTCAAGTATCAAACAAAAAATGTTATAAAAACAATAAAAGGTTTTTTATAAAATGGTTATAATTAACAAAAAAAAATCACCTTGCAAATGATCGCTACAACACAATTGCATGATGTTTTATCATCTAAAATTATTCTTTCTTATCCCAAGTCATATTATGTACCCAAAACTCCGCTGAGTACATACTATGTGCCTAAAATTCCGACAACACAAGCCACTCGACTATCAGAGGCACTGCAGTATCTGAGGTATATTTGAGTGTTTGCTTAAAAAAATTACTAAGGCTACCTAAGGATTATCTCGACACCCACGATGCCTGAACAATTTGGTCTAAATAGACTGCGCATCCATGTTACATCCACGCTCATTATTGCTTAACTTGCTCGTTGCATGGTCGTTGTTTGTTAACAAGAGCGATACGTGTATTTTTTTAATGTAGAAAAAAATATATAATTACGCGTACCCTGCACATTACACACAAGGTTAGATTACGCGTCTGACAAACAGTTAATGAACGTAGGAGCCTATTCCATGTCAGCCTCGTTAACCGCGTGCGTAGCCCAGACGATTTCCTTGATGACGTTTAACAGCAAGGGACCGTCAGAACTAAGCATTGTTATAGAATGGAACTCGAGAGACACGACCATACCTCCACATCGTCCACCTACATGAAAGACGTATAGCACGTACAGTCAAGGAACGGAAAATATGGAGGATCCAAGAGGAAAGCCAATGTTCTTCAATAAATAAAAGAAAAGATGATTTATAACTAAAGATTTTATGTATAAATGATACGACTGTTCTTTAGCTTTTACTATCGAGATTTAATATTTTTACATACAATTAGTTCAATATTGAAGGCATAACTTTAACATTCAGTGCGTATGCAATCTCAATATCTTATCGAAGCATTTTTACCGCCACACGTGACGGGCTTTCCTAGAGCAACTTTCTTAATAAAATGACACATCGTGGGGGCGTTTTCCGAGGGGCCGATCTGGTCCCAGGTGCGTAGGTCTAAGCACCGCGCCCCCCGCTTCAATAATTTATGATCCAGCTCCGCGCGTAAAACATCCACTTACGCCTTATTTACGAGCGCTGGCACTCGAGAAGCACGAGCAACGATGCAGTCGGTGCAGGATGGGAAAGATTCTAATAATCGAATGAGTCATGATCTTTAAGGTTCAATCGTGAGTGGACGAGCGCTGAATGTGGAATCGTCTACCTGGATTATTTATCATAGTCATCATGCTACATCAGCTCCCTGACTAGAGCAAAGTTGTCACAAATCGCTGTCATGGTCTACGCCTCATCTTACACCACCTCTGCCTTCCAGAGCTCCACAAAATATATATATAAATATAATTTGGAAGCCACGAGGACCAAAAGAACAGGAATTTTAATGTTTGTGGTCATGAAAAACATATCCTAGGTAGATCCACCTTCATCTCTTGACAGTTATCTTTCTTTTGAAAAAAACTAAAAATTACATGTTGTTCGGTGCAAAAAAGCTGACGGTTTCAAATCAAAACAACGACGAAAACCGTCAGCTATTTTGGCACTCCCTGTATATGCGAGATTTAAATTATAGATAATATGACATTGTACAATGTTGGTTAAGCGTTGAATCATCAGAATTAAAAAACATTGTATTTGGAGACCCAGAAATTGCTGGAATATTTATATTACTGAACAGTTGCGATGATATGTTTGAAAATAAAAAGAAAAACCGTCACCAAAACGAGAAAAAAAGTTAATAAGAAATTGATTTTTTTGTGCTTAGATGTGAGCCCATTATCATTTATTGGTTTCTTTAGAAAAAAAATATGAATAAAGTGAAATGTCAAGCACGCGAATATAATTACTTTTTTTCTAAGATTCCATTTGAATAATAAAAAGAAGGAAACTCTCGGTAAGTAAATAACGTCTAAAAAAGTTTCAGCTAAAATCATATCATCCCCCCTTTTACTACATTTTTAAGCGAAAAACTTTGATTGGCTCACTCATTCAATTCTCTTTGAGCGAATCTGATATCCGAGGCATTACTTTATCATAAGAGAGTGCGCGACTGGAAAAATAACAGAGGAGAAAGAAATGCCTCAATAATAAAATTATAAATCACGACAAGATTCTTTTCCATCTCTTTTTTGCAGATTTTTACTGCGACCATTATTCAATACAAAAAAATTATATGTCACTTTCTCGGAAACCTAGAAAATAATGTTTATTTAAATCTGACTCCAGACACCTTATTTGTAATTACGCATTACTTTAAAATGCATTGGTTCAACGGTCAACAATAATCACTAGAACAATGAAGTTTAGCAATAAAACACACCTGTTGCTTACTGCGAGTCGTTGGTTGGTTTGAGTTGCTTCTTATGACTACAAGTCGTCCAGGCTTTCGGAGTGTCGGGCTTATCATTTGATCTCTTTAACAACTCTGAACAACAAATCACCTTAAATTATATCTCGCATACACATACTACAGCTGACGTGTATTCACGTCCTGATCTGAAGGCAGACAGGAACCATATATGATCCCAAATAAACCCTTCCGGAGATGTCTTGGAACAAAATATAGACAGTGGCAACTAACAGTGGCAGCAATTTGTGTTATGTATTACGGGCTCTCATCGTCCTGGAAGACCGTACAGATCTACACATAAGAAGAAGCATCAGGAGGCAACGCCGGCATGGGATTAAGCGGCTCGAGCTTTGTCGCGGCAATTTGTGACGACTATATGTTCCAATTATATGGCTGTATGGAATAATGATACAAAACGCATTACAGTCATGACAGCTATATTGTAGATGGATAAACGAATTCGCCACGTTCTCCTTTCGCCGAATCTTTTATTTTACGATAGAAATTATACAGTATATACCAAAAAAAATTCTGTATACTTTATATATAAAAGCTTACTTGAACCTTACTTTTAAAAGCCTTTTCATGCAGGCAGTATCTTTCTTTGTTAACAAAACATAGTTTTATTTATAAACTATGCTTTCAAAACAAGACAAAAAATGACTATCGTGTACTACTGTTTCATATAACTCGGTCATAGCGGGGAATAAGTGCTCTTCAAATATTTTCCCAAGGGCCAGTTCACACGATTAATTCCTTCGACTGGCCGGGAGCAGTTGTTTATGGGGTAATTTGGGGCAAAGCAGAACAGCGGCAAGAAACTTCGCTCCTACTCAAACAAACAAACAAACAAAGGGAACGCCGGGTAAATCGGTCATTTGATTACTACCTATTTTTCCCACAGAAATCGTGAACAGCGCCTCGGGAATTGAAGGAGACAGATGACAATAAGAACATAATTATATCGATTATAAACGCAGAGCTAGAATAGCAGCCATTCGATCTGCTGTAGCCTTTGATGACATAAAATCATTTAATAGTACGTACTTTAATATAGAACGATTTTCATGCAACAGATACAGTCCACTTAGATATTAGGAGTTTTCACATGATCACGCAGAAAACAGACAACACATTACTTACGCACAAATCCTCAAATAACAAAACAAAGGTGTATACATATAATATTGATTCCTATGAACACATAATTTTGTAAAGGGGTAGAATCACCGCAGTAAGACACTTTTCTGCTAACCAAACAAAAGGAGTAATGAAGTATATCATAGGTCGTTTAATTACTGCGTATTTGCCCGGGTAAGCCGTAAATGGTACCTTGCCAGCTTGAGGGGATCGAAGATAATTCGAAGCGGGCTACACTTGATGATAATAAACGTGAGCATCGTGACCGGTCAGTAGTCTAATGCTTAAATTGCTACAACCTCAGGCTGAATACACAACAAGGTTTAATTCATTCCACGATTCATGTCCTATTAGATACGTCACGATTTATTTATATTTTCAGTTAAATGTGTAAATTTAAATTTCTGTTATCCCGATGAAATTACGTACGTGATAATGTCCCAAATATTCCCATAATACAACAGATGGATGATGAATACTGGGAAACAGTTAAACGTTCTAAGCGGATCGACATTCTTTATACAGTACTAAGTCATACTCGAAATAGAAAGCGTCATGAGGATTCGCATATTCAGGCATAGCTCCATCGATAGTTTTTAAGACACAAAAAAATATCAGCGGATGGGTGATAACAATAATCTTATTGAAATTTAATGAAAACAGTTTACCTTACAACCGGATTGTTCATTTCTGAACTTATACCATCAAAAAAGCGAAAATTCCGCAATGTCTTATTACTAAGGCGTTTAACCAATGCATCCTCCCTGTATTAACTTATGGCCCAGAGACGTGGAATCTGACAGCAAGTCTTACCCATAAAATAAAGGTCACCCAGCGTGCTATGGAGAGATCCATGCTCGAAGTGTCGCTAAAAGATAGAATCCGAAACGAGGAAATACGCAGAAGAACTCAAGTAGTGGATGCTACCCAACGAATAGGCACACTCAAGTGGCAATGGGCAGGACATATCTGTGGAAGAGACGACGGTCGATGGGGAAGAAAAGTATTGGAATGGCGCCCAAGAACTGGCAAACGAAGCATTGGCCGACGCCCTACAAGATGGACTGACGATATAAGAAGAATAGCGGGAATGACCTGGATGCGGGAGACGGAGGATCGAAGAGGATGGAGACTCATGCGGGAGGTCTACGTTCAATAGTGGACGGACACAGGCTGATGATGATGATGATACCATCAAAAACTAAATATAATGATTCCTTAAGTTCAGATTTGACATGAAACCTTAGTCCCGTTCAAGTGTCTGTCAATTTTACGAGTACAAAATATTTCTATTGTTATCGATTCGATACACTTCAATATAATATTTGCTTGTGCTTGTAGGTTGTGGATAACACAAAATGAATCCGTACTACAAAATAATACGTCCTGAAAGTTCAATCAATACAGCCAGCGCCGCCTGAAAATAAGCTTAATAGGTTCGGGCGAAGGACTCAATATTCCCGCTTCATAATTATTAATTTCTGTGAAACGATTTGCGGCAATAGTCTCACGATTTTCAGTGGAATTTTTGTTTTCCTCGGTTATTTGAATATTTTATTGCGCGCCGAGGAATCTCGAGAAATTTATTGATTGGATGCATACCACAAAAAGCACTTGTGTTAAGCTGTTATAGTAAATAAATATTAAATTAATTGTTTCAGGCTATTTTCGTGTCAATTTCAGAGCTGCACAAAGTTGATGAATCGATATCACGTTATAAGAGATTATGAAGAAAAGTAGTAAGACAGTTAAGCTTTTGACTCAATGGCTTCTATATAATAAGAATAAAATTGTGGATTATACTAAAACATCCTCTTTCATTTACAACACTGAAATTTAAAGAAATATAACTAAAAATTATGTAGTATTAGATCCTGCTAGTTAAATCGCACACACTGATAACTACTATAAGGTAATACTGCATGAGAAGATTTACATAAATCAAGAACACCCAACCAGCCGTGGAGAGATCAACGATTCAAGTGATTTTAAAATATATAATCCGAAATTACAACGGTCAAAAAAAAATTGTGGCGCCCAAGAAACGATAAACAGAGTATAGGATGACCGTAAATGTTCCAATCCTGCCAATCAGACATTGTTGAGAATGTAGATCAGACACGGAGTAGAGGCGTTGTTGTAGAAAACTGTTTATTTTTTTCTAGGATTTAAAACACTGTTGGCAACGCCATTAACCGAATCTCAATTGCTTAGCTGTTTAGCATACTCCTATGTGAACGACTGAATCGCTAGGATTACCTCTAGGCTCACAGGCAGTGGTCTATAGGTGCGCAAACATTAAGTCGGTTCATCCAATACAGCGAGGAGACGCATTTAACGGGCTTGAGAGCTGAAGAGCTTGAATATGAGCCACTGCTTTGAGGTGAACCGCAGTAGGCATTTAATATTAACTAAGAATAATTAAAGGGAATTTTCACGACATGTGTTAATGAACCCGTTATCGACTCACAACAACAATATATGCACAAAATATGATGTTAATAAACTGCTTCCGTATAAGAAAAATCAAGTGAGATACATTAATATAACCGTACATAAACCACGATAAAAGAAAATCGTTTGTGATGCAAACACTCGTAGGAAATTACCATAAAAGGGTTTGGACGTTTAAAAATGTTTTTTGCAAGACGATGCATGTGGAAAGAATATTATGGAAGTTATAGTTTGGGAATGAAAGCATCTATTTATTTGTCTTTTTAAAATATCCACATTGTAATGTCATCAAACATGTATTAATTTAACATTGTCAAGAATTTAAAAAAGTCAAATTAAGATTATTTTGAATATTAAATTAGTCTGTGGTTATAATCAAATTGGTTTGTATACTCTTAGTTGTTGTTTGGGTTTAATTGGTAAAAGACTTTAATAATTTTACACATTCATTTAATGTTTTGTTAAAATTTAGTACATTTTACTCTACATATTAAAGATCAAAAATACAATTTTTCAAACCTAGGATTTGAAAACTCAAAATTGCAAGCACGTCAAGAAACAAGTTTACGTTAGTGAGAAGTAGCTTTTAAGCTTACATAAATTTTATTTATAAACATTATTGAAATTATGTTTAAACACAATTAAATATATGATTATTACAAATATGTTCTAATCTATTGTTATTGTTTACTTCATCCAAAAGCTCATAAATAAGAGATAAAATATAAACGTATACCGTATGTAATAAGATAATTATTATGCTAAATGACTTATTTAAAATTCTCTAAGCAGGTATACTATGTTTTGGTTTGAAGCAACCTCAGATCTGTATGCGGGACGCGCATCGAGAGGCAGTTGCATTTGCATAAGACACAGCAGAAACACATAGAAACTGCCGTAACAAGCCATAACCGGAGGGGCAAAGGAGGCAGTACAAGACTGGTGGCACCACTCACGGGAGGGGACATAGCAAGCCCGCAGCCTGACACTCGCCTAGTCATTGGATCAATTGTATCCGGCAGGGATTTAACACTTAAGCTGTTTAAACTCTGCAAACTACTACTAATTCCTTGAATACATTAAAGTCCGCATACTATCGATAACAGTTTGAGTAGATAATAATCCGGATGTAAATTAAAAAAAACCAAGCCACATTGCTATTACACAGTTCTGTCAACTCCATTATCCGATCCTTTTTTCGAAGAATGTCCACACTCAGAAGTCTACCTGGGAACATTCACGTTTACCGGCACATGAAAAAATGTAGCTCTCGTATCCAATGCATGTTTGAGTGTTTGTTAATTTTTAAGTAGATTGGATAACTAACCTTGGTCAATTGATACTAAAAAGCAGCTAAACCCAAGCAACACGCGTTGGAAAACGGGCGGTGGCCTCTACAAGTTTTGGTCAAAGTACAATGTTGCCTAACTTGTGAGATCGTATCGTATCGATATAAGATTAAAAACGTAACGAATATTCTTTATCGCATTAAAGATATCAAATATATTTCACTCAGTATGACGTGAATCTTTAGTAGGTTTAGTTATTTTGACGCCCTCTAGTTAAGGAGAGAATGAACCTTCATATCGTATTTCCTGGTAACAGACTTGAGAACTAGACATCATACAATGATTTAATAACATGTAATAGCAGTCCAAAAGCCGACATGTCTCTCAACATTGGATAGAACGGTGTAACACTGATAATCAAACTAGTAGATTGTATTATACTAAAAACGGACAACTAATAAACAAAGAGAAAATAACGCTGTACCAAAGTACGGTAGACTAGCTTCGATGATAATAAAACAAAACACTGCAAGAAGTAGTAGCAGCTTACTAAAGCTTTCTAGACGCGAAATTATCAAATAAATTTGTTTAGTTGATATTAGATTACAAATAGAAGTAAATTTTACTGACTAATCAAAAATAATTTTGAAAATTGCGCACTATAAACATTCAAAATTTGATTGATAGTTTGTATGATTTATTTTCTTTGATAGTTTCAAAATATGATTTATGTCTTAGATGAAGTTTGTGGAGAGGTTCATTGTACCATGTGATAAGAAATCACATTAATCGTAAGGAGAGGTGAAGGATATAAAAAAGTTCGGGAAGGAAATCAATGAGAAATGTGTCTAGACGCCTCGCGAGGCTGGGGACGATCAATGCTGGAGCCGCCGTGGGAGGGAACATCTAAGTGATAAAAATTGAAGCTGTAAAACTAAAGCTCTGCAATAATATAGCAATTCTCCTCACAGCGAGTACTGTCCAATAATAATTCAATAGAAGAATAAAACGCGCTTTTCTTGTCGATGCCACGTTGCTTTAATCCTGACTGTGCAAATTTCGACTTTATGGAAACCATCTATGAAAACGATTGCAGCTATCAATTTGATCGTTTTTGAGATTTTACAAAGAGACGTTTAAAATCTAATGTATTTTATTTATACATCGAGAACTCTTTAAATATCTTTAGGATGACCTCTATCAAGGAGAAATATTTATTTTTTATTACTAAACAAAATTTAAAATAACTTATTTTGTTCCTACCAGAGAAACCTGTAACACAATGAAACTTTCTGGTAAAATATGCTTTTAATAATGTCTGTATACCTTAAAGGGCTTAAAGCATACAGTATATTTATAACATTGTTATTTCAGCAGAAAAACATAAATGTAAACAATCTTATTATCTCTAGTACTTAGTTAAAGCCAGAACTATATTTATTATATTGTGATACATTCGATGTATAGTCTTATGTATTTATTTTTTCTTGTGCGATGTAGATACGAGTATTAGATGTATCTTTAGATTGTACAGTCAATTTAGGAAAATGCGGTTGACTGATCTCTATATTAATCTATTATATAAAAATAAGTCGGGTTTTCCTTCCTGACGCTATAACTCCCAAACGCACGAACCGATTTCCACGGTTTTGCATTCGTTGGAAAGGTATCGGGCTCCGTAAGGTTTATAGCAAAGAAAATTAGGAAAAAATTAAGAGAAAAGCAGGAAAACAGGGAAAATTATTTTTCACACACAGCGCCATCTCTGATACATAGCATGTACTATAACGGCGCAAGTAGTAGCGTGGTGTGTGACTTCTAAGATGGCGCCGGTGCGTGATACATTGTTTGACAGCTACGCTTTGTACTCTGCTTAGTGAATTTCATGTGACATTTATTATGCGCACGTTCTTTCAAACGCTAAAAAAACGGTATTGTGTTCACTGTGAAATTGTGAAATTGAGGTTAAGGTGAATTTAACCTCAAATGCACGATTCACATAATTTTGTGAAATTGAGGTTAAAGTTATTCGTTTCCTAACAGTTCAATTGGAAACCATCAAATCAACCACGCGTATTGTGCAAAGCAGGCATTTGTCCTTAAGGTGGTAAGTTGAACTGTGTAAATTATGTGGATCGTGCATTTGAGGTTAAATTCACCAGTCTGTCCGTAGTCCAAGATGCCGAGAGGACGACGTGCGAACATCGGCCGCCACACTAGACATGCAAGCCAGCAAAAAGTGTATTCACAGAACTTAAGCGAAGAAAGACAAAATATAATAAGAGAAAATGCCAGATTGAGACAACGCGTGAGCACACGAAGATCATTGGTATCATACAATCGCTTGGCATTCCATTATGATCCCACTGCAAAGTACAGTGATGATGACAATTTAGATATTGGACCAATGACGACTGTATGCCGATATTGCAATGCGTTAAAGTTCAAAAGAGAAACGGCTGGATTGTGCTGCGCAAGTGGAAAAGTCAAACTGGATCCATTACTTACACCACCACAGCCACTGAAACCATTGTTCGATGGAACTGATCCCGATTCCAACCATTTTCTTCAACGCATCCTTGAATACAATAACTGCTTTCGCATGACTTCCTGTGGAGCTAATATCATTCGAGAAGGCGGCTTCATGCCGACTTGCAAGGTAAAAGATACAACACACACAACCAATCACTCACACCAATCAAAAACACAAAAAAAAAATGCATCACATAACAACTACACATACACCACATACTACACCATCACACGATCAGAAGTCACACCGGACTTTCTTTAACAAATTATTGTTTGCCATTACAGATACAAGGACAAATTTGCATGGTTCAATGGTGCCAACACCAGACGAACCGCATCAATTTCTGCAAATATATTTCATTTCGTCGATGGTGGATCAGCTGAATGTGCGGTGCAATATACAGGAAACACGACAGTTAAAGAGACGAATTATTGAACAGTTGCAAGCATTTTTTCACGCTAAAACGCTGTGGTTATAGTGTTCAAAACAGCATTGGAACGAATGCCATCGAATACGCACGAATCAACTTGGAGTTTCCCTGTTTCGCGCATGGACAATTATACGTTGCATGTTCGCGCGTCGGAAAACCGTCTTCTTTGTATATTTACGCACCACAAAACAAAACAAAAAATATAGTTTATGCGAAAGCTTTAAATTGATTAACATACTGTATTATAACAGTGTGTGTCTGTCAATATCAAATTTAAGCCTTATAAATAGCCAGTATTTCAGGAAAACTCTGTTTTGTAAGTAAGCAACATGATATGTCGAAAATAATAATAAAACTTCATGCTTCATTCAAAAAATGATTTTTTATTAAATACGGATTCGTTTTGTTTGTTTAAAGATTATTTTATACAAAAGTTTAGGTCTTTTATTGATCGATTGAGGCAGTACGAAGTCTGCCGGGTCAGCTAGTGGTTTATAATTATCATAATTAGTAACAATATTTTTTTATATATTATTTATTCTTTGAGCATTATATATATAAGCTATGTCGGTTAAAATTAATAGCATATCAGATTTATATAAAATTGATAAGACTATATTCCTACTGAATTACGTCGTATATATTATACTTGCAACCACCAGCTTGTAGTGTAGACACTATACTAACAATAATACACACGTGTTACTACAGCCTGGCCTTCCATTTCCGACAGTGGTATGTGGGTAATTGAAATGTCATCTTCTGGTCCCATACGGCGTGAGTATACACGTCGTTTTGTTTTGTGTCCGGATCCCTTTTATTTATTGCATTTTTATATCGACGGGTACGCCTTTGGAGAGGAAGAAATATTTAAATTTGATCAAATAAACTGACTGAAATAAGACAACATGTCCTAGACGTTCTTCAAACAAATCATTATTACATATAGCTGTAAGTTATATTGAACTAGATTATAAATTGATAAAGATGTTCAGGCGGATTATATAAATATATACAATGAGCATATAAAGCATGAAAAAAATGTTATATTAAGTGTGGCATTTTTTAATAGTGTTTGTTGCATAGCAAAAAAAAAATCTTTCGCGTGAGTTTAACACACAATGGTAAACATGTTTTTTATTTTTCATTAATTATTTAGATGGACAGCATTTTATTCAGTAAGACTATAACAAAACATTTTTCAGCGCTGGTGATTTACTGACACTGTTTGATTATTGAGTTTAACCATGAATTAATTGACAATGAAAAATTGTAATGTTATTTCAATTTTTGTTTCAATTTTCAATTTTTGTTGATTTTGCCTTTCAGAAACATTACAAATTATGTTAACTCAATTCATTTCTGAAGTACAATAAAAATAATTTAAAAAATACAATATATACAAAAATAGGTACTTATGATTAAGTACTATGAACAAAGCAATAAAGACAAGCAACAGAAGGTCCCTATGCTTATCAGACAGACGAAGCCAACCAATTATCCCTCCAAAGAAACTCTTGGAGTTCTTGTCTGAATTGGGCCTCTCTTACGTGAAATATATCAACATCCGAGGCGATTTGGTTAAGCAGTCTGATCCCTCTCCCAAGAGGCATAGTTGTCAAGTTATATGATAATGATCATCGAGGAAAGACTAACATGTACATAAATTTTAATTGTGTGACAACACGTTTTTCTCTGTACATAGAAACATCTCCTTCGCGTAATTTGGCAAGCGAATCAAAAGTTACTTAGATTTACTGGAGCGATTTCAAAGCTTATAAAAAAACACCTACAAGAAAAAATACAAAAAAAAACGCACAAAAGGCGTCTTTCCCACAGTTCGGTTTTTTTACGGCTCGACATGAATTAAATAAACTAGATGTTATTCCTTCGGCCTTCCGCACAAAGGCGATTGATGCTCCCTCAAAGGGCACGCGCGGGGCCTGAGGTCCGACAGTGGCCGGGAATATCTTCCCCGCAGTTGACCGCCGAGGAGACATCAACATTTCAGGGAGGTGTTTTGCGAATGAACAACCTACAGAGATGGCATACATTCGGAACCAAAACAACCGGAAATTGTAAGCGGAAGTTAAGTATGTTGGTTCACAAAGCTTATTTCATCGTCACTGTCACGTCACTACTCAATCAAACGATTCATTGTCTACATCCATTCACTGATAAAGTAGGCTACCCGCATAAGATTCCATCTCTCTATATTGTTTGCCGGTTATTGACGCTTATCTAAGATCTTCCTCCTTCGTCAACCTTTATCTCTACAGTATATGTGTCGTAACGTATCAGCTCAGCTGCTTCTTAGTTGAAATATAAAACCGCAATTAGGAGACTATATTATAAGCAGGTGCACGATGATAAGGTCTGTTGTTGTGAGAAAATACTACGTTTAGTTTATAATAAGACTTTGATGAATGCTCTAGTTGTTTGATAATCTCATATCGACTTTAAATTATCGCTTAGAGGTTTTGTAGAAACATCAAATTTTCTAGAAGCATACTTCTTTTATGAGCTACATCCAGAAATAAAAGTATTTCGGTATCTAAGTAAGGAGTATTATTTATGATTATGGCTGCATTTTTTATAACATACGTGTTGAAATCTTACCCAAGTAGTCGAGTATCAATGACGTAATAGTACTAACCTGGAACAAAAATAAAAACATAATAAGTATAACAGTTTTTAAATCCATTTTTCAAAATGTACATATAAATAATTGATAATTTCTGTGAGATGAGCTTATAAAACGAAACGTTAACTTAAGATTTTAATAAATTATTTATATTACGACGAAAAATTTAAAGACGCTTCAGTTTTCTACCTCTGTAGTTTTTTCGTAGTGGTCTCGGACGAATTTCTGGCGTGTGGGAGGTTGACCCAAAATCTGCTCCACTATTCCACTGCCGCATCCCTCGCAAGGTCTAAGCGACCAAGCGTTTGGGTCCATGGGGGCTCTGACCACCGCAGCAAAGGTCGCCGTCTCACATATTGCAAGAAATGCGCACGTTTTTTAAATTTTTGTGAATAGTGTCCATAAAGATCATGTGAGCATTTAAACTGATATGACATATTGATGCCTTTATTGCATAAACAAGGCTTACATCGTCAATAAGTAGTTATTTTTTCTATTACGAAAAATAATTGGTGACACCCTTAATCTCAAAAAAATATCATGCATATATGCAAAACAACATCACACTCATGGAATTTATTTCAAGCATCTTTACACGGCTGACATACAACGAAACAAAACGAATCAGCTTCATTATTAACATCCATAGGTAGGCTATAAAATGCTCTCCCAGCATATTTTTCTCCCACATACAACATCATGTATTATTAATTCTACCAATACACATTCCTCCTACACACGGCGTCCAGTCACCCTCCTAGAGTTTCAGGAAATGAAAAAAGGAAACGATTTTCATCTACAACTATAAGTGATTGCTTGGCAGTGTTGAAGATTGTTGATGGTTTGAAAAAACGAAAACTGGTAAATAAAGATTAAAACGTACCGATAATAATTAAATTTAATCATCGCGAACATAAGGAAATAATGAAAAAATCATGGCGTTATCGCGGCACAAATTGAATTACGAATGTAGTCATTAATAATAATTTATGAAAAAAGTTATGTAAGTCATGAAAATATCGGCCGCAAAGAGTGTTCCGATAATGCCTCACACACGTCAGCGCCTAGAAACGCGACCGAGATTTTGAAAGTGGATTCTCATTAAAAAGTCATTAATCCATCTGTTATACAACAAAAGCATAGCTGATGAAACGCAAGCCAACACAAAAGAATTCCGTATTTTTAGTCTAGCGCTTAATCCACGTAATATTATTATGCATTGTGCAAAACTGTAATTTAATTCTGCAGTCGTTCGCTGGCAAATAAAATCGAATGGGTGTAACTAATGCTAAGTCAACTGGGTGGAGAAATTCAGATAAACAAAACAACGTTCGTGCGCCGAACAAGAGAGTCAACAGTATTAAGAGACACTGCAAATACGTATAATTAGCGACACAAAATTGAGTACTTTATATTCTTCTTCTTCGTGTCAGCGACGTCAAATTATTTTTTCCCAATATCTGGCAACATCGATAGCTCGTGTGTTGCCCAGCATTAGGTCCTGAGATGTGCAACTTGTTGGGCACATGGAGCAGCATCGTAGGTGTGAGGCGGTCTGCAGGTCTCCACAGTCGCACAATAGTGTCTCTCCCTGCCGAAGCATTCCCCACCGCTCGAGGTTGTCCTTTGTTCTACCAACTCCGGTTCTTAATCTGTTTAGGGATTTCCAGGTCGGCCACTCGAGGCTCTTGCCAGTTGGGAGGCCTTCCTTTGGAGTAATGAAATCCTCTGGTACGATTTGTTGCCAGAGTTGGAGTCTCTCATTTTCAGAGCCGGATGTGAGAGGTTGTGTGGATTTCAGAAAGCTGCTTCGAGACTTCAATCTTGGTGTTGGGGGTATCTGATTATACAAGCAGTGGGACGGTTGGTCATTGCCTTACGCATTTCTTCGGCACATATGACTTTGCGTCTTATGTTCGGTGGTGCGATACTTTATATTGATATTGCTTCTAAAAGGATACACAAACTAAATATATATTACAATACTTAATCCATTATAATTTATATGGTAGCGACTCTTGTCACCTTACTAAAAGCCATAGCAGATGTATAGTGGATTTTGAGGACAGGAGCTATTGTAGAAGACTGGGAGTACGATGGTTTGACTTTGTGAAGAATGACGAGATGAGGGAGCGGACTCAGCAGTCATCCATTCAATGTTTAAGAGACGATTCATCAGATTCCGCAGGAAAGAATAAACTACAGCAGTATTTTTGTTAAAGCTCACGTCCTGGAAGACCGTCTATACATCTTCGTAGAAAGTACTCCAGGAAGCAAATGGGATAGAAGAAGGATCGTGGGGGCTGACACAATTTTGTAACGGCAGTTTATGACAATCAGATGCTTTAACTTGAGAACAGATATTTAATCACATATTATTATTATTGATATAAAATAATAATTATTAAAATCTAGAGAAACCTTTCACAGAGACCAATGCTTCTTAAAGCAGTGTATGACATTTTTAAATATGCTGCCTGGATGTTGAAATAGCCCGTGCAGTGAAACTCAGTATGCACAGGTGTATTTGTTTTAGTAGCGCTGTTCTTGTAAGCTTAGCGACATCCCGGGGTTTATCTTTATTGTTTCACATGACATAAAAAACCATTTGTGTGTAACAAAATACAAATTGTAATACGCGGGGAAAGTACCGTACCAAGCAGTGGATGTTGAACGTCCTAGAATGATGTTGACAATAAAGATATTAAGACATAATTAATATTAATGATTATCAATGAGTTCCCAATAGGAGCCAAACTATCCTATTGGACTATGACTATTTGACTGAATAGTATTGGGATAAATACGTTTGTGTTTATAGCGATCTTACAATAAATGAACAAAATGCATTCATTTATTAAATTAACAAAAAGTTCACGAGAAAATAAAATAAATCATTTTTCATATCGAGTCACGAAATTATGGCTATGTAACGTAAAAGTTACGTATGTGTGTCCATTGTACACACAATTTAATGTATTGTTCTTATCTTTAATGGTTACAAGTCATGTTGTTGAACGGCTACGCTTTTTTCTACATACCTGTAACTTTTATTACCGGCCTTTTATTCGAAGCAACACTATAACACGAATCTGATACTCGAAATTTAAGACAAAGCGTAGATGCGAGATAGGGGCCTGAGATGATTGTTGGATGTGGGAGATAAGTACCAGGAATTTAGTTGGTGATAAGCGAATCTCATAATTGTTATCAGCAACAAGAAATGATAAAACTGATGAAGGAACAAGATAAAAAAAAACTACAAATAGTGGATTTTAATAAAACTTAATTTTTTCAGATAAAAAATACCATGTTTCAAAATAACTTTTTTAAATGAATCAAATTGAAATATTTAAAACAGTTTTTTTTAAGTTCGTTCTGGTAAAGATGGGTTGTCTCCGAAACCGGTTGACTAATAATAATCATAACTTAGTGGCTTTAAAAATGTATTAGTTCGTTGTTTATGTTAAAATATTTATATGTATTTTTGTAATAAAAAATATATTGAGCTTCCTTTGAATGAAGTAAGTGAATGAAGTAACACAATAAATACGACATTTGAAATCAGAAGACGTTTTCCGAACTGGTGCGATGTGACATCCTGTAATTCCATTTGCGATTCACACACATACCACACACACATATACATCATTAATATCTTGCCTACATAATACACACATGGAAACATCGTCTGAAAGGCTACTGACACCTTAGCTAGTTAGCGTTCATTGAGTACATTGACATATAATAGTGGAATGAATATAAATACTACAATTAATAAAATCATCTTAATGTTTTAATGCATACCTTATAAATCATATGCAAAGCAAATTTATAAACTACAGATAGAAGGCAATCATTAAACTTTTAAAAACCAATTGTACAAGAAAAAGGTGAACTAATAAAAATAAAAGAAAATTATCATTCATATAAATTGCTATAATAAATAAAATATTTACAGGCAAGTATAACAGAACACAGTTCTAGAAAATGAAGACCCATGACATCTCTACCTCAAGGAGCTACGATGAATACATACTATGTGATTAGGTGCCCGACGGTCTTTCGTAGTTCATGCTCTTCTGCGGCAATCGAAGGTCCATTTTCGTCTCGTAACCGATGATAAAAGGATAGGGGTAATACAGACCGGTTTAAATGTATAAATTATATATCTGTTATAATTACAATTTTCTTTAGATAACAACTATTTTTATCTACAGTCAGTTCTAGTATGAATGAATGGTTGGTTTATTGATTTCTGATAAACAAACTCGGTTTATTAAATTCAATATGCTAAATAAACAAGAAAAGTTATAATTACCCTGAAAACTTTGCTCAAAATATTTTTTTTTTTTTTTAATCAAATATAAAAAGATACACTTTTTACATAGTAATTTACATACCAATCGTTTTTTTTTTCTTTTTTTTTTACATTCGCTTACCACACCACTTTAATCCGTATATTTGTTAACAAAATATAAACAGTGATAATTTCTTCTTAAGCATAATTTCGCAGACTACACTTTCCTCGAAAATTAAATATTTGCTAACCACAATGTTTATTTCAGCAAAACCTCAATAAAATTAAATCTGTTTGGGTTCACCGACCATTCTGCTAAGCAAGTTTTAAAGCAGATTGCAATTTTTTACACAATAACATTAGCAACATCAGAATTTATTATTTAACTGCGAAAGCGTTAGGAATAAATTTCAAAATTTGCGGCCTTAGATTTTTTGGGCAACTAATTTTATAGAATAATTTCAGGAATTTTCACTTGCAAAACCAAACTCAAAACACAATCAAGAGCGTAGAACAATGATTTATTGCTTCACGCTCGATGATGCATTCAAAATTGATTTATTTTTTGCAATAGGATCTGCGCGCTAGGGAAATAAAAGTCGAAAATGTATGTCAATCTATTTTTAAAGAGGCAATGCGACTGCTAAAAAATAAACATTCTCTGTATTTTAAATTTCAACTGAATCATTTTAATTTAATTATTTCAATCAAATATTTATTGTACATACTGTTAATAATCAAGTGTAAATCATATGGCTAAATTATTTGTAATGTTGTATATTTAAACATATATAACACGATACAATAAATTACAATAATAAAGGTTACAAAAATATTATCACAAAAATAATCTGCAGCATTGTTATTCTCGATGAGATCGAAGAAGGGATAACGGCTTGAATCTCACACAAACTCCATCCCTTGCTCATGCGATCGAAGAAGGGATAACGGCTTGAATCTCACACAAACTCCATCCCTTGCTCATGCGATCGAAACATAAGGGAGGATCCAATTGATGCCAAAAAATACTGCATTACAACCATATGTAAAAATTTCAAATATATTTTTTTATAAAATCATCAAATTTCGCGTAAATATAGCAAGAATCAAATTATTTAATAAATCATGATTTTAATCGTTATACCATGGATTACACATTAAGCAAATGTTCATCACAGTCTATGAGACCGCGGTTTTTTCATTCACTAAGCGCTTTGTTGGTCCTTCCTTCACTAGTAAAACTACTCACCTTAATCCATGTTAACACAATACGTTTTTATTTTAGCACCGTAAAGGAAAGGTTAATAGTTAAAAACATATGTAAAATTGACAAATATAACTTTTTGTAAGACTCATCCAATATCATGTAAATATGGCGTGAATCAAATTATTTTATAAATCATGATTTATACCTTTGTATCATAGATTATATTAAGCAAATGTTCATCACAGTCAATGAGATCGCGGTTTTGCATTTACTAAGGGCTTCGTCGGTCATTCCTTCACTAGCAAATTTGCTCTCCTTATCCATGTTGCCACAATGAAAAATAATTATGCATTTAAAATGCATCTTAAAGCGAATAATAAAATAATAAATATAAAATTATTTCATTGTGAATGAAATCTAAATGCGATAGTTTGCAAAAGGTTAGAGCTTTGAAATCATAGCCCAAAAAAACAATTCAAGCTTCATCTATGTTTTAATATAGACACCTCACTCGGTCAGATATACTATAAATTTCTCCTCCACATAGACCGACCATTTACCGCACGAAATGGCGGCGATATTTTACTATATTATGACACTTAAGTCGTTCGGTAACAACCGGAGACGACATTAAGCGTTCCCGTTAGCGATCGCCTGAATCGGGCGCGACTCTGGACACCCGCAAAATCCGGGAAAAGTTTCAAAGTCTGTCTCCCACAATCGCCGGGAGAAATGAATGACATCGGCGGGTCGTTAGCCGGGAAGTTGGTCCTCAACTGGTTGTACATTTGTCTTGGGGATAAGCCGGGACATAAATCGGGAGCGATGATGCATATTGGCGGAATTGCATTATGCTAATTCAATTTATGCTAGTCAATTCAAGCTTGCTCAGATTTAACATAAATGTCACCTTAACGTTTATTTTAAACATATTATTAATGTGCAAGCTGTACATACTCGTATATCTAATTAGCTTATTCTTAAAGTCAATTCAAGTTTACTCTAATTTAACATAAATATCATGTAACTGTGTATTTATATCGTTTTATTAAATTCATAATTTATTTATCCTTATTAGATCACTCGTCGGATAAGTCAATTAAATTATGTTCAGAATTTAAAATAAACAATTATTCAATAGTTACAGATGTATATTAGGACTATTAGGGGAAGCATAATAATATAATGTATGTCTTATAAACTCATTATTATGTCAATTTAAGTTGAATCGGATTTGAAGTAAGAAGTCATCCAAACGTTAGAGATTGATTATAAAAAAACACATTTTCTTGATTTTATAAGTATCATCAGTAAATTCGTCGTATATTTTGATATAACTATAACAATAAATAGATAATTGTAAGGGTTTTGTATTTTAATGTTTGTGTTACTGACTTAATTAAAAACAGACGCTGGATTAGCCTTTATAAAAAAGTGGATTAAATAATAATTTTCCCAAAAAGGGTGATGGAAAAATGATTTTAAATACATACCTAGATTTCTATAAACATATGATTATGACTAACCGGTAAAAGTAACAAACTGATTTTCGAAACAAATATTATGATAAAATTCACAAAAATACACATGTTTCCTACACATAGTATTTCCGTATACTAGGCTAATGATTAATGAATTATTCAATAACGCCAAGGATGTTAATTCTATCAAATTATTCGATAGGCAAAAATATCACTATTATATTTTCATTGAAATACTAACGACACCATATTTTCAATGTTTTGAGCATTCACTTTGAGATCCATAATAAATTATAAATATTTATTTATTTATTTACCTTGTTTTCACATGGATCACGTAACAAAAGTTCTCTATTAGGAGACTGCAGTTTCGACTAACTCGTAGTCTTTGTCAATCCTTCTCTAGTTAAGAGATAACTGAGCTGCGTTGTACTTTATAAGTGGTGTAACACCTTTTTTGTAGGGGAGGGGTGGGGGTGTGTCTATCAGGAAAGGAGAGGGAGATAGGTAGTGTTGCAAGGATGAAGGAAGACTCCCCTACAAAAAGGTGTTACACCACTTATAAAGTACAACGCAGCTCAGTTATCTCTTAACTAGAGAAGGATTGACAAAGACTACGAGTTAGTCGAAACTGCAGTCTCCTAATAGAGAACTTTTGTTACGTGATCCATGTGAAAACAAGGTAAATAAATAAATAAATATTTATAACTAACGACACCATTCATCTTACACCATACATTATAGCTTACATGTCATTTTTATTTTTAAAAATGTAGGTATTCTTTTGACGGTGACATCATGTTATGCCAAAAGTGAGTATACAAACGTCTTCATTATTTGAGTGATAAAAATATTTCGCGTGCCTAATAATAATATGTCCACCTACATCTGTAAACAACAAGGGATTAAATCGCCCACAAGAAAAAGTAAATTTTCCCACGCAATTTTGGAAGTAAATCCATTACATTAGCAAGACGGTGTAGTTGCTGTGTATCAAATGACAAAGCCAGCGGGATATTTTAGATGAAAGAGATGGAAGTCTGGATACTGGGACAAGGTTCTGCCAAATATAGCAAAGAAGATAAATCTAATATTAGAGCGAGTGCTTCTCAGCGTGTCCATCTGTATTTTGAATCAATTGCGCCAGAGATTTCTCAAATTGGGGCCGCATCTGCGAATGACAATGATAGTATCGCGGTATTTGTTAAAAATGGGTCACATAAAGTAAGTTTATATTTTATGTTATGAAAAATTGTTTTTTTTTCATTTGAAGAAGAGTTTAAGATAATGAATGGTGTCAGTTGACAAAATACTATAATTTCCGACTTAGATAAGTAGACTCTAAGTCCAAAAAGTTTTATATAAGAACATGACCACTTTTAATACTGTCGCTCATGATTAAGCATCGTAACACAAATGACATCGTGTGAGTATGCGAGGCTTTTCCATCATAATTGGTGTTCTTGTATGCATAGATGTGGTGAGCTTCAGTTCTTATCAATAACTGTCTACTAGAGTTACGATTATTTTCAATGTAATGGCATACAATTTGATTATATACATACGATATACAAACTGCATTTATTATGGATAAATAAAAAAATAAGGCGACTGTATTATAAATAATTCACAATAAACTCGCAAATTATCTTTAATTAGAAGTATTAGAAGTGTTATTTAAGCCGTGAAAATAAATGATTGAATCTCATTCAAATATTACTGCCTCTTCCCATTTATTAAGAGATCCGTGGTTACGTTACACCCATCACACATTTGAAACCATTCAGGAATCTAAAAAATCGAATATTGAGAAAGCGAATGACTTCGGAAAAGTTCTAGGGCCGCTGGAAGCCGCCCACTTTTTCGCGTTCGTCAAACGGCTGTCGTCTGACACCGCCCACCATATTTACCAATCAAAAGTAAACAGATAACTGAACAAATGACCCGTCGTTATCGCGCATCATTTCCCGGGTGACGCTGCCTACAAACCACGTCACTGCCTGGCGTGACCAAAAGCATATTTTTCACACATCTTCCATATGCACACAAGTTGAGCATGTGGTAGTTAAAGTTCTTTCAGCCGCCGTAGTTCCTGCCTCGCTCCTACATCCTGAAGCTTAGACGACCTTTCAGGACGAGAGTCCGATGTTAGAATAAATGGTTGTAATCGTTTATGCTCTTCAGCGGTATTTGGAGAACATATCTGGCCAGATCCACCTCTGTCTAATAACTGACTGTAGGGTACAGTGACCGAATAGTATCCTTATAAACCAGGTGTTCTTAAACCAAAGCCCGCAGGCACACGTGCACCCGTTGACAAAGTAACAATCCCAAAATTGTATCTCAATTGTAGTGTTCAATAATATAATTTAATCAAGAAATAACTCTTTATGTAACTTTATAACCATCAATATTATTTTACAAATGTAAATGTTTTGTTCTTATTAGGAATGTATTTAATCAATTTGAGAAGTTATCGCTTATATTTCTTATTGTACTTATAATTTTAAATTAATTGAAATAAAATAAAAAATTAAATAAAAAAAATACTTTTGATTCAAATTTATTTTAAATGATTACATGTTTCGGCCTCCCTGGAGACCATCTTCAATAATGTAATTTATATATTATTCTTTGTTATTTATTATATATATATTATTATAATTATTGAAGATGGTCTCCAGGGAGGCCGAAACATGTAATCATTTAAAATAAATGTGAATCAAAACTAAATATTTTTAATTATTATTTTTTAATTAAAATTAAATTAAAATTATAATTATGCAGTTTACCAAGTATTGTCAGTTGATAACCTTAATGTTACTAATTGTAATTGTCAATTTGAACATTACATAGTAAAACATTTTTTTGAATGATTCTATTGCAAATAAATGTATAACATAACAAGTTACAATACTACATATGTAAATATATAGCACACAGCCATCTATATTATTGATGAAGTTTTTTTACAACTCTGTCTGTACTCCGCATGGTCAGAATGCTCCATAGAGGATTCTCGGCGATAAATTCAGTAACCAATTAATTAACACAATCTCGCATGTAACTGTTTGCCGGAATATTAGCAAACGTATTATCGTATAATGTAACAGTCGATGATGTAATAAGGTCATGAATTTGTGATGATCCTGTCAAGGTTATCGGCGTGCTGTTTGAACGAATGTCGTTTCGTTTGGCCATGTCGCTATGGAGACTAGTGACTTGAGAGGCATTTGGTCAGTCAAAAAACATTTAATTACCTAAATATGTATGGGTATTTTCAACGCATTATTTTATCATACGTGGTAGATAAACTCCATCTAAAAAAAACGATACGCTTTTATAATAAATTTATAATTTCACATGAAACAAATACAGCAAATAGATTCCAGATTTATAATAATATATAAAAAAGGGCTATTAAGTGTAAGATCTCGATAATTTGGTAGTTCACTTATAAAAATAGTTTTTCTAGGAATCTTGGCACAAAGTGTGTAATTTTTTTATAATATGTTTTTCGTGTATTATTAAATTGAAAACTGAAAATATGTAACTACAATAAGAGATAAGCCGTCGTCATTTTTGTCAACAAAATAAATTCTACAAGACTTCAATTATTCTTATATATATATATAAGTCGTCATATATAAATAATATAGTCGACTTATATTTATCATAATATACGTAATCTGTTATCGTCTACTTAAATCATATTTGTCTATTTTATCGTATGCAAATACCTTCATAATGACTTTAGTACCCTCGCATAGCAGCAATACTATGAAATAAAATCAAACGAGCTTATCGGATATTGCCAGGCGATAAAAACAAACGACATATTGCAAACAATGTGTTCACTGCAGTGCATTCGTGTATTGGGTTGCATTACAAATTTCAATTGCCATTGCTGACATAATGATCGACGATCAGACTTGGTTTAATGACAGTTGTGCCCTTCCTTTAGCAGTCAATAAAATAATCAATCAGATATAAAATTATCTGATTAATTAGACATTTGAGACATTCATAGATAATTAACTCAATTAGGGAATGCTTATATATATGTATATTGAATACAAACACGCACTTACTTTCCTTCGTCGAAAGCCTTTTTCTAAAATAACGAGACACTGCATTTTAGCCAAGTCAAAGCGGAAAACAATTTATCCTTAATGATGCACACACTAAGATTATGATTAACATTTTAATTAGTCTACTGAACAATTGCAGCTACTACCCAAAAGTGCTACAGACAAAAAACCCGTGATATATGAGAATCGCAGGTAAAAGTGAGAAATATAGATTCTCTTGTTAAAAATACAATTATGAGCGGTTAAGCATTTTAAATTGAGCTTTTTGGAAGCCACTAAGTCACGCCCGAGTGCCGAGAAACTATTCTAGAATTGCATCGAAATGGACAAGAGGAAGTGACAGTTTCAGAGAACAACAAAGCGCCTTACTGAAAACAATGTTATGGTCAATCTTGTACCAATTGCACGACATCGCATACCACCATCGCTTTTGATTATTTTATCGCATAAACTTTACATAAACTTATATGATTTTAGGTCTTCTATTCAAGATATAGCCGCGCGATAAAAACAAACGCGCATTGCATGCAATGGTGCCGGTGTCGCATTACCTATCTCAAGTGCAGTCGCCGCTATCAATGACCGGCGATCGGACGTAAACAATCCTCGCGGGGTCGGCCTCAGTGGCGTCACAACAAATATGCGTCCACACCGCTGGAGAGCAAGAGACGGAAACCTGAGAGGCCGGGGAAGGCCTGGGAACCCGACACCCGCAACAGCGACCCTCGAGAGCCGAGACAGATCACAGTTTGTGAGCTGAAACGCTGGGAATCGGAGTTTGCATTCTTTCCGTATGGTTCCTTTTGCTCTGTTAAACACTGGTGTATATCACGCACCTGCAGTTTTGCAGTGCTCTAGTAAGCAATTCTTTTTTAATATAACTCGTTTAGAACAACTTCGAACAAGGACAGTGATCGATGAACACGATTAATTATTTGCTTTTTGAAAAATATCAAAAGTCTTTAACAAAGAAAAACTTTTTAATAACTCTCCATGCTATGGTATCGTCGGGAGTTATTTTATTAAGTGTGACGACATTTAAACATTTTTTTCAATGTTTTCAGCATTCACTTTGAAATCCATTATAAACATTTATCAACATCAAAACATATATCTTCTATGAGATTATAAAATCAATGATTAAGAGATCACGGATGAATATGTTTTGTTATTCGTAAATATAATAATTAAAAATGCGTTTTTTTGTGAAGTATTTTTTTATGGAATTCCAATATTTAAACCATGTGTATATTTTTTTAATAAATAAAAACTTCATCTTTATGTAGACATGTTTTGTGTTCGTCGACTGGCCAATATAGTCCACAAAAAAACAATACATTATTCTTGTATAGTGCTATTTTTATTTTTGGCATTCACTTTGAGATCTGAAAGCGAATCAGTATTCGGATATGTGAATAAGAAGTGTTCAACGTGATTCATATAAAAACAAGACACAAGGAATTTATTTACTAAATAATATTTCAAAAAATGCAAGTAATACTCCTAGTTTATATTCGTATAGATGACTGTAGACTATAAAATATTGAGACTTATTTTAATGGCCATAAATTACAAGTTCGTAATGTTTTCCAAAGCCCCTGCCTCAAAGTTTCAAAATTCTGAATTTTGATTTTTACTCTAGGCATCGATGAAGATTTTCCTGTCATAGAGACACTTACTGTAGAATTTATTTTTAAGACGTTGTTTATAAACATGCCAATATTACTAAGCGTTTTGTCAATTATATGATGCAAAATATAACTATGTATTGGGTTAAAATATTTAGATTAAGTAAATGGTTATAAGGTTTACAAAAAAATGGAGACATACAACATATCAAAATGTTATAGATATTTATTATAAACATAATATATTTAAATTATATTTATGATTATGGCCAACAACCAAATCATGTTAAAATGGTTTTCGTTGGGATCACAAAATTAAGCAACACAGGGTGTAGAAAGGCTCGTTGATTCACTTTCGAAGCAACTGTTTCAAATTAATCTTTCGATCTCCTTAAAAATGAATGACTAAAAAACAACCCAAATAACTCTTCAAGCCCCTGGGCTCTCGCCCTGGAAACTGTTGCGAACTATCATCAATATGGCTTCCGTGTGCTCCTATGGAGCGGTATGGAAGAAAACATATGTGTCAAGTTAATAATACATTATATAAATGTATCACAATGAAAGAAAATATTTCTATAAGATCATCAAAATATAAGTAGTTTAATTGATTTTTGATATTAGTCTCTTTTAATATTGTGTACTGTGAAAAGGGCGTGGGTTCTTGAATACCATTCCCGAGAAAATATTATCCAAGAAAAACCCATACATAAGAGAAAGGCAATATTTTTGTCAAGGATGAATTTTTTGTAGGTTTATATATTTTATTTATTTGTCTCCGTTTTTTCGTATAAATACGCCTCAGATCGAATCAAAAGGCCTTTCCATGTAAAGTATGTGACATTTAAACGGATATTTTGCATGCCCGAAATAGTTTTTTTCGGAAATCCCTCGGGAGAACTAGAAGAGAGTTCAAATATTGCCTTCTCTGCGGGGAACTACAACACGGTTCCTTGAATGGGAAATCTGTGTTAGCGGACTACCGTATAAATCATACAAAAAAAAACTATTTCCATTTAATATCCTTAAAGATATATTTAATATAACGCAAAATAAAATGATTTCGCTAGTAAAAAATACCACAAATGTATATTCTTTAGGTGTGTGAATAAAAATTCTGGTCATCTTGTTAAATATAAATACTGTTATTATAAAAAAAATATCTAACAGTATTCGCGATTACATAACACTAAAAACTAAGTTCAAGGCAATCTTCTAGACGTACCTAATGGAAACTGAAGGCATTTGAATAAGTAAAGACTGAACGTTCATCATTCGTGTCGGTTGCATAGTCGAGAGAACGATAGACCAATAAATAAGACGGGATTCGCACTCGACCGCGAAACCCAACCCAGCACACAGCTAGCTACACGTGAAGTCACTATATATGCGATATTGCTTCAGAACAGTGGTCTTTAAACTCATTTGATAGTGTACCCCTCGAGTCTAAAACTCTACCCTAAATACTATCAATTTCTACGGTGATTCGTGATAGCTTCGTATCAATAATAATGATGAACAAGTAAAGTCTTCTCAATTTCTTACGGTAGCTTACTTGATTCGATATCGATCCAATATATATAAGAGATGAGTGGTTTCATTTTATATATACTTGAATCATGTTGCCATGTTGTAAATTAAAGAATATTGAGTTCAAATTCCGCAATTTTATTTCAGAGAAGCTTGACAATTGAGAATGGCCTCACAAACAGATCGTCAAAAATAAAATTATGTAATTTAAAGTAAAAATAGTATTTTATGGAACCAACAATTAAATTTATATTCTTATATAATCTCTTAACCCATTTTGAATCCAACGAACACTTGTGATTTTATAAGTTTACATACTTTGCGGAGCATTAAAATTATATGGCAAATTAAGTATTGAAGAAAATAAAATAATACGTTGTATACAAATAAAATGAAACAACATTATACTTAGCAGAGCACTTGACAGCATTCAAATATATTAATTGTTTTTGTTGTTGTAAGAATGTTCAATAGTATATCGTCAGCGTAAATTTCTCTTCTATTCTATGTGTAGGATCATGATATCGCAAATTAAAATAAATATCTAAGATTCGCGAACTTCATTACACTACACGAGCATCAATTTAGAAACCACTGCTGTGGAGCAGTCTCGAGTCTAAACTCATTCAAAGCCGCATACAATTCTACGATGAAGTAGCAAATCTCATAAATTTTCGGAAATAGACAGACGGCTGGCTGGTTCCGTGTTCTCTCTGTAGGCTTCACCCTTCCCAATGATGTAGCGGAATGGTTGCCCCCGAGTTGAAAAACTGTGTTCTTACTACTCGTAAAAAAACAGATGACCATCCTCGTTTACAATTTCCTCGTCCTGCTATCAAATTATCTGCTTCAATAAATTTTACTACTCGGATCAAGGTCCCTACTAGACTCGCTACCCCAGTTGACCAACAATATATGTATATTACATCTTTATCATAACGAATTCATTTTAATATAGACGCAGAGTCTACCGCATACGGAACTATATTGCTGTTTTTGGTATTTAGTCATATTTACTTGTAATTATTTACA
Organism: Glossosoma conforme; assembly: GCA_022606575.1. Classification (NCBI taxonomy): domain Eukaryota; kingdom Metazoa; phylum Arthropoda; class Insecta; order Trichoptera; family Glossosomatidae; genus Glossosoma; species Glossosoma conforme. The sequence goes on from JAGTXR010000121.1 coordinate 127,495, forward strand.
GCCCTCAAAGATTATAAATAAATCTACATATTTATATAAAATTGAAAGGCAAATACTAGAAACAATTGGTATTGATACAACGCACGTAATTGATATTGATAATACGTATTTAAATTTCACTAAGCCATCTACATATGGCTCAATGCAGTCATAAAATTCGGTTGAGGTCAAACGAACCAATGCTAATTATATTCCCATTTAAAAATCGCGTAATTGCACGAATCAAATGCGTACGGTGCACATAATTAAATAAGTGATTATTGACTTTGATCCTTTCGTTTGGTATAAACCTTTTCATTAAGTATTGAAACGATATTCGCTTTTAAAACTCAACAGATCTGTAATGGTAACATAAATTGTTAATACAGGGAGATTAACCAAACAGAAAATCTAACAGCAGATAGACTGCATAATATGCACAATCAATTGCAAGGGCAATCGAAGTTGAAACTCAAATGCTTTGAACAAATGAACTATTATTGAAGTATCTAGAAAACACTACAGTGATGACGACGGATGTGAACTATAACATAGCAAAGAGAAAATGAAAAATCGAAGATGCTATATTGCAGTTTCGGTAGTACGAGTATCAACAACATATTTGGCTTTAGATGAGTTCAAGAAATAAACTTAGGCAATAAAAATATTTCTAAAGCGTTTTAGTCATCGTGTGTACATATGATTATAGTTGCCGTTTCTTTGAATTCGCGACGTTCCCAAAATTTGCGCATTACAACTGAGATCTCAATATGTGGCTTACTGGCGGGCGTAATTGCTATCAGTTTTGGTTTTGTGTAAACACAGCGAATGTTATGAACAATACGAAAGCATGGCTTGGTAACGAATGATAATGACAAACTCAGAACTAAATACGATATACTTATGAAAACAAAGTGCAAATTTCAAATGAATATTTGGAAGTCAAATAATAACTGTAAGCACAAATAGTATGTTTATAACAGTTGTATTAGGATTTTGGAAGGGTTATTTTTTTAGAGTTGACAACATTAATGTTGCAGGTAACGACGGATTTGACAGTTATATAATACTAATGGCGAGAAAAGTATCACCAGTCGACAACGGAACTGGTGATACCTGAGGCCACCCTGCGGCTGAACATGTGGAGAAGCGCAGTTGAGGGGAATACTTGAAATGCCCCGAAAGAGGACCTAGCCCCTGGACACGACCAGGGGTAGAATATATGGAGATCCCTTAACAGACTTCGGAACGGAGTATGCAAGACGAGGACACAAATGAAAGTCTGGCAGTTTTACAGCGGACCGACTGAAATACTTGCATTTTTGATACGATAACGTTAAACGAAGAAGACATTAAATAATAAGTGGAAGTTATCAATTTCAGTAATTTCATTTAATAAAAATAGAGCCCAATTTGCATTTACCGAATGTAAAACCTGTCAAGTCAATATGTATTTTTTTTAAATGATACACTACTGTTTCAACATTATTGATACATATAATTTTATTGTTCAACAAAACACATGAATTGCTTAATATAGGATAATATAACCACCAGTAAGCTATGGAATATCTTCGTTTCCTCCATCATACAATATGGATCTCTACAAGAAATAGATACTCGTACACACTTGCAATCTGCTCAGCTCGCACAAAGGTACAACATAATTTCTTAGTTTTTCACGGCCAGATTTAGTATTGTGGGTTATTTGTTTGCCGTGTGTAACGAATTATCTAGTACCAATATTTCGACATTTGCCATTGCAAGGGTTATCTTCAGGATTGCCGACTTTGTGTCATAATATATTATACACAATTTGAGAATTCGCCACACACGGCAAAACCCAAAAGCCACAATACCAGATACAACATGCGTTGCCCGTATGCAGCGTTCAGCCTTCCTCTGTGTTCTCCTACATGCGATTTCAAAAAAATAAAAATATTCATGCATATTTTAGCCATCTTTGAATAGAAAACGTATCCAAAAAGAGGTCTCTACTGATGCGTTTTTTTTCTTCTTAAAAAAACTACGAATAAAAAGTAAAAGGACGATTATTAACGCGAAGTAGATAATGGGTCCGCCATCTAACGTTTTTTTTTCAACTAGTGCTTATTTCGTGAATGGTAACACTTAGCTCATGTCTGATTTGACAGATAATTAGTTTTATTCTTCCGCTGAACGAATATGGTTGTGCATACGCTTGAACAACGCTGGGAAATATTGCGACATTACTTTGAAAATCATGCTATTGTCCGCCATCTAACGTTTTTTTTTCAACTAGTGCTTATTTCGTGAATGGTAACACTTAGCTCATGTCTGATTTGACAGATAATTAGTTTTATCCTTCCGCTGAACGAATATGGTTGTGTATACGCTTGAACAACGCTGAAAAATATTGCGACATTACTTTGATAATCAGGCCATTTTTCTTCGAAAATGAGCAAGGAGTGGCCGTTACAGTCAATGGCGATCGTTATTGAGCCATTTTTGATCACAAAAATTGAAGAGGAGGATATTGGCGACATTTGGTTTCAACAGGACGGCGCTACGTGCCACACAGCCGAAGCTACACTCGATGTTTGGCGCCCCATTTTCAAAAAAAAAAAGTTATTTGGCGGACCCGTTATATCTCCTTGAACAGGGGAAGGTTGTGTTCTGGGCGACAACAGGGCGCTAGTTCTCTCGGTAAGCGCCTCACGTCACCAGGGAAGCGTGGGCAGGGACGCCTGATGAAAGAAGGCTCGCGGGGAGGCGGCCTCTGTCGCGTGCCCATACAAATTATATTCATATTGACCGGGCGTTCCGCGAGATGTGATGCCGACACGCCGCGAAGCCTTCCTTACTCTCCCCATAACATATTTAACGTACATAAATATAACCACATAAGACACGCGATGCGCAGACTCCGATTGATGGTGATACATCATAATAATTCTTAAAAAATAAATTTAAAAAAATAAAAATGAATTAAACAAAAATACCATATCAGACTTAGACTTTCAATTGATTACAACACTAGACAGACAGGTTGGGTATTTTTCGTTATTCACAGATCTCAACCGGGTTAGCTGGTCGCTGCATTTAGGAAGGATATCTAGTGGATGTGAGCGTGTAGGTATTGAGGGGACTGCAAAATATTTTTGTATATGCTTCTTAAAGATATTTATATAGTACGTGGGAGGATACATAGATTTTAGGAGAGTAAATTGTCAAATTACAGTGATTTATTTGCAAATTACTCGTATATTATTAATATGATCTGCAAGCCGAAGAATCCGTCTTTCGAAATATAAAAAAAACACATTTCTCACGATACAATACAGTGAACAGTTACAATTAATACAACATACTTTCTTAGGTTTTCACGGCCAGATTTGGTATTTGGCAATATTGCACAAATCTGTGCAATATTGTCAAAAACGAAAGTTCCGAGTACCGGTTAAAACAACGATGCAAGAAACCGAACGAAAACTTTTAATAAACTCTCTGGAAGTATCGCTTTTAATGCGGCCGCAATAATCGAGCTGGAATTTAATCACGTCGAACTTTTTCACCGTATAAATATCGGCATTTAATAACGGGGCACTTTGGGAAATTTCATTAGTCCCGTATTTATGCGGCTCATAAAAGTTTCTCCCGTATAATGTGTACAGTATCACATGTTGTAAAACGTGTGCTAAGTGAAAAGTTATAAAGACGTATAATTGGAATACTGTTACGCTGGGTTTGGAGGTGGTACTCGAGCGAATTTCTGTGAAACAATATCACGTTTATTACATTTTTAGTCGGCAGGGAAGACTTACTAAGAGAAGAGGTGGACTAAAAATAGCCGAGTTTAATTATATCGGAGCGCCGGTAAAAATAAATACCCACCCCTTTGGTTTGATCGTAAGAACTTCTTAAGACCAACTGAATTTTATATCGTATTAACAAATAATTTGCCTCATCAAATTACAGAAGATCTTTTATTTAATATATGAATTACGGGCTTCGCCTCTATGGTCGTGACATTAAAAAAATTGTTTTCTGGTAAAATAAAGATTAAGAAGAACTTTCCTACTGTCATAATTTTTCATTGCTGCCTTTGAGGCTGATAAGCGTATCTATAATTCGAGTGCTAGGATACCAAGCGGCAGACAAACCTGATTTCTCTTCCCACATCAATTCCATATCTATAACATATGGTCACCACAAATTGCCACTATTAAATTGTCAGTTGCCATTGTTCACGCTTGGTCTCAAGACTACATTTATAAACCATACTACTATATCTACACCCGAACTAACATATATGATTCTCGACGAACTCCAGCCAAGGACTTGAAGAAACGGCAGATGAAGTATGCGAGGCATACTTTATTGATTTGTGAACCGATTTTCTTTTACCGAGAATAGATGATTAGCCCAACACTCCAAGGACTTATGTCATTTGGTCATAAGGAGCGGCTCGAATAGAAAATTTAAATTTAAAACAAGGAAAACATTTTTTATTTTAACAAATTAGATAATAAGAAAATATTGAATATAATATTTGTGTACCTTTATTATTAACGATAGTTATACGTACGTGCATACCCGCGTCCTGAACTATTTTCATCGTAGCATTCAAATATCTATACATAGTATCTTAAACTCTACTATACGCCAACGGTTGTTAAACTTTAGGACATCACGTGCCACTCAATGAATAATCTTTAATACCGTAGAACACTAAATTATGTAAGTGTTAAATAAATAAATTAAAAATCGCTCCAACTTTGGTTACTACGATAAGGTGAAATTATTATTTCACAGGAATGAGCTGTGGATAGATAAATTAGAATTTCCAATTGTTTTTTCACTTAGTATAATTCTCTCGTAGACCACTATTTTAGGGGCACTGGACTAGTCTACCCGTGCCGGCTGGGCCACGTGTGCCGCAGCAGCGCGCGTGGATCACGACGCGTATTTAAGTGGATTTCCTTACTATACGCTGCATGGGGCTGACTGCACGGTTACTGACCCGACCTGGCATAACATCAACGATATATAAAATCAAACTTACCCTAATACGCCTAGGTTAGCACCTAACATAACACCCGACCTAACCTATGTAATCGACGTAAATAAAAATTGTGAAAAAAAAACTGATTTTGAAGCAAACTAGAACAAATAAACCGTCACAAGAAATCTGTTTCAGTGCCCAAATTTCTACTAAATGGTCAAGACCTCGGAAGCACAAGACTAAATCACCTATTTTCTTAACAAAGCTGCCCAAAAAATCGACACAGCAGCTATTTTTTCGTCAACCCCGAACTTCTCTGTCTTGTATAACCAATGAGATTTTACATAAAATATCTTTGGCAGCTAAGGTAACTAAAAGGCGGCAATTTGTGACGTCCATTTTTCCACATAAGCAATGAATATCGAGTAAGAACAGTTATTCAGTATAAAACTTGGTAGGTATTATAAAAGCAGCAATATGAATAAACGGTTTAATAAAAATACTTCTTATCTACAATACAGTTTTTTTTAATCACTTATGTTGGTTTATGAGCATTAATTAAGCGATACAACGGATGAAGGTAATAATAGATAAAATAATTATATAAAAAAAATCTAGTCATAAACATCTCATTTAATTAATGCAATTTATCAATTTGTAATGCAGATATTTAATTAATAAAACAAATTTCAAGCATAACAATTATACATTTTTATTATTAAATAATAACAACGTAATAAACGATTATTTTATTCAATTTGCAGCATACAACTTTCACTAAAACATCCGCTATAAAAAAGTATATCCTGCCTAAGAACATCATTAAACATTATTCATATTTTTTTTAATTTACGATGTTTTGCATGGTAAATCTGTATCGAGATATCTGGCGTCGAATCTATATGGGATCTAGTATTTTTAGGCCTGTATGTTATAGATATTGTTTTAAAGAGCTATTAATCAAACCGCAGACGTATTTCACCGCATGTGGACAAAGTAATCGCAGGCTGTATCAATTAAATTGCTACCTGTATATTTTGTAAGCATTCAATAAAAAAAATCCTTTACTGTAAAAAGTTATTAAAAATATTCATTAATTTCTAAAACATCAAAAACATGTAACATTTATATATTTTTATCAACAATTATTACCCTTGTAACATTAAAAATGTGTAATTAAATTAATAAAACTAGTTAAAAAATTATGTATAGCTAAGGATAAATTAAAAATGATGGCATCAAATTATAATATAATGACAAAATTATTAATTTGGCCGTATTTATAAGTGTTAAATGTTTTTCTTTAATTCAAGTTTTATTAAATGATTTTTAAAAAGGTGGAATAAGTGAATGGGATTCGTTAAGAATTTACAACCTAGGAGTAATAAAATTTAATCAAAACGCATAAATTGAGTTGTCTGTATCAATTAAATAATTAAACACGTTATGACCAAATGAAAATTGAATAACAGACCGGTATAAAACTAAGGTCCGAAAGGAAGCCAATAAAGCAGGTTTAGAGCATAAATTCTATAGATACTACTACCGCATCTTATATTTATTTATCACATGGCTGCTAATTTTCTAGTTATAATATTGATTACAGCTGACACCTACCACATTTACAGTGGCATAATTGGATATTTGTTAGAGCGCCAGGGTAATCAGTTGGCTCATTTAAGAACCCACGGGACTATACTGGATGAATTACCTAGAATCTAATGATACGAGTACATCACGTTAAGAATGCTTTAGAAATAAAAAAACCCTTTTAAAAAATATATTTTCTGTCGCCGAGATTGAAATCTGTTATCATACTCATATTTACATGGTTTGAAATTTTGGTACCACATTAAGATACAAATTATATTTTAGACATGACGAAGCATATGAGAAGCTTATTTTGCAGAGCATAATAAAGACTGAGACTCAAAGAGGCCTTTGAGATGTGGCAGTACAGAAGAATTCTCGGAATTTCCTGGAGAGACCACGTCACGAACAATGAGGTTCTCAGAATAATCAAGGAAGATAGGCAACTAATAAGAACCATCTCAGAGAGGCGAGCCCGATGGATTGGTCACATCATGCGCCACGATGGACTTCTTCACGATATTGTGGAGGGGATGGTTGAGGGTAGAAACTGTAGAGGGCGCCCTAGACGGGAGTATTTGCAGCAAGTATTCGAGGACATGAACTATAGCGCTTATGCTGAGCTGAAAAGGGTTGCGGAGGACCGAGAGGAATGGAGATCGAGATGCAAGATTCTGTTGCTGCAAACCAATCCACCGGATTGATACTACGAAGAAGAATAAAGACTACGAAGAGTTGTCACTTATGACGCAACATAGTCAACAAAAATGTTTATATTATTTTCAATATAAAGTATTTTTTCTTGATTGTATAAAAAGCTACGTACTGTATTGAACATTTCCTTTATTATCCTAAAAAAATCCTCTGTGCACAATTGTATATTGCCTACACATACAAAATTACCTAAATAGTCCAAAAAAGGTAATCGCTTGAATTTAATATAATATTCCGTAGACTTAAATCTGAACTGTACGAGGAATATTTAAATTATTTGAAGCAAAGTGTTCAAGTTACACATCACTGGTAACCTAAGACTCCTTAACTGTGAATGTCACCCCGCCAGTCTTCTGCAGACAAGAAACTTGTTGACTTTACGTCTGCGATTCCCGATCGCTGAAGTGCAACAGGGACGCGCTGCCGGCGTCCTCGCGGGATGGAAAGGGAGAGACTGCTCCGGGTATGAACGAATGCAATATTTCACCGGGGAGAAGAACAGAGGGAAGAGAAGGAGCAGCAGAAGTGAGCGGCTGAGATTCCATCCGAGAAGATGCGCCGCTTTCCTTCAGTATTATAATGCCGGTCGTGGGGTGGCGGGTCGCATAGGAGATAAAAAAAACACCGCTTGCCTTCTCCAGCCGAGTAGCCAGATAACTGCTTCGGATGGAGAAAATCTTGCGGCGCTTCGAAAGATTTTTTAATCACAGCATTTTCACGATAAGCATGATTATTGTATTATATTTTAAGTACCGGTGAATGCTGTATTAGCACCATATTTATGCTGTTCACCTACGAGTAACTACTGGATATGCCGCTTTTGAAAAGCAGAATAAAACTAATAATTTAATAACGTTAATTTAACCTTTCCTTTACGATGCTAAAATAAAAACGTGCGTTCCGGTGTTGGGTAGACAGTAGACAATAAAATAACAGCATTCATACTAGAAATTAATTTATATCGCAATTTTTAAGCAGCATGAAAACATCAGAACTTTATTTATCCTCGTACGGACTGTATGCACTTGCCTTGTATTTTTAATATCAATATATGTATGTATTCTTAAATAATACCTCGTTATAAATATAATTACTAGAAATGTAAGAGTTTCTTAATTTATTGCGAGTGTCTCCCAAACTGATGACCTCATAAAAAATCATAAAATTAAACAGGTTTTTTTGTTAAATTTCACATAATAAATCAATGATGTTTCTTTTTATGGTAATATTTTGTTACAATATATTTTGAATAAGTTATGAATAGTTTGAAGGCAAAACCGCCCACGTAAGGATTTAAATGTCATGGGTTCAAATCCATTCATTTGTTGCGAAAAAACGTTATTTTTGGTTAGCAAAACAGAATATAGTAAAAATAACTTCATTTTAATACGAGAGATGTACCAATTTCAAATGACTTAGGTTTGGCAGCACAAGCAGTAACGTTTGAAGAAGTTGAGGACATCCTAAGCCAGGGACTCAACGAGATGTCCCATTACTACGAAACCAACCATCTCAAACCTAACCCATCAAAGACACAAGTCTGCTGTTTCCACCTTAGAAACAGGGAAGCTAACAGAAAGCTTCGTGTCACGTGGGAAGGTAGAGTACTGGAACATAGCAACCATCCAAAATACCTCGGAGTCACTCTAGATCGCACCCTCACCTTCAGGCGTCATTGCAGCAACACCAAACAGAAAGTTGCAACAAGGAACAACCTCATCCGCAAACTGACCAACACTCATTGGGGAACCCAACCACGCCTTCTTCGTACCTCAGCTTTAGCACTTTGTTTCTCAGCCGGAGAATATGCGGCACCAGTGTGGGGTCGATCAGCCCACTGTAATCAAGTGGATACTGCCCTGAATGATGCATGCAGAGTCGTCACAGGCTGCCTCAAACCAACACCCATTTCTAATCTATACCCCTTGGCTGGTATCGCACCACCGAACATGAGACGCAGTCATATGCGCCAAAAAAAATCGTAAGGCAATCAACCAACCGTCCCACTGCTTGTATAATCAGATACCCCCAACACCTGAAAGTCTCGAAGCAGCTTTCTGAAATCCACACAACCTCTCACATCCGGCCCTGAAAATGAGAGACTCCAACTCTGGCAACAAATCGCACCAGAGGATTTCATTACTCCAAAGGAAGGCCTCCCAACTGGCAAGAGCCTTGACTGGCCGACCTGGAAATCCCTAAACAGATTAAGAACCGGAGTTGGTAGAACAAAGGACAACCTCGAGCGGTGGGGAATGCTTCGGCAGGGAGAGACACTATTGTGCGACTGTGGAGACCTGCAGACCGCCTCACACCTACGATGCTGCTCCATGTGCCCAACAAGTTGCACATCTCAGGACCTAATGCTGGGCAACACACGAGCTATCGATGTTGCCAGATATTGGGAAAAAATAATTTGACGTCACTGACACGAAGAAGAAGATTTCAAACCATATTAAATAGTTATTAATATATTTCTTTAAATATCTTGTCTATGCCTATCCATACCTGAACTCAAAGCTTTGCCGAGTACAGCCTTCCAGAACAACGAAAGTTCGGGGGAAAGCCAGTTATAGTGTTAAAGGAAAGTGCCCTTTATTTTTAAAACTTGTCACACCTGTTCAAATTTCGCATATAAATTATGTTAAATTTGAACAATAATTTGCCAAAATTAAACTTTTATTTTGTATATTTTAACATAGTGATAATCCTATTACATTGGAATGATCATTCGGTCATAAAAGAGCGCTATACAAATACTAATATAATAATAATAATATTATTATCAAAAATAAAAGTATTTATACCTAGTATATTGTATTAATATGAAATTACATTTGATTTTATTTATTAGAATTATATATTTATATTTTACAACAGATGTAGAAAATTCTTGGTTTTACAACCCGCCACACTGATACTATTCGACCATTATTTGAAATGATCCCATTTTATGTGTCTCTCTAACTCTTAACATTTCTTTATAATGCACTGGAGAACTAACATATTACTGAAGCACCACGGAAAACATTTTTTTTATGGCACACTGATTCTAAACCGATACGCCATGGAGCACTGTTGTTACATTAAGATATTGTAGATACTCCGTGAAACACAGTTTTTTTCTATGACGCTAAAAATATTGTTTTGCGTATACGCAATAGTAACATTCATCCATGATAATATTGACCTTATAAAACACAAGTGTTCCATAGCTCCAAACGTTTATGAATCACTGATCATACATAAAGCTGTTTCTTTTGCGCCGGAGCCTTTTATACGAGTATATAGGACGATAGGGGGTCCTTATTTCTTCGCCGGTCTTGTCGCGCTTAAGGCCTTCTCGCTACGTCAATGGCATCCCATCCGGCCGTGTGCAATTACCGGAATAACTGTGTTAGAGTCCTGTATCCAGCAAGCGCAATGCTGTTATTGAATTAACATTCGCCAAAGCGATCCATTACCGGCGTAGTTCCTTCGCAGGAGAAACATAATATCCACTACAGGTAGCGAGCGTGTTTAAAACATCATGGGAAATTTCAGCTTTGAAATCTAGATGCTGTGTGCAAAATTATATATTTAACATGCACGTAAAAGGAAGAAATTCGAGTATATTAAATGAAAGATAATATTTAATAAACGAACGTTATTAATTAGTTGTATAAAATATGAACACAGGAACTGATAGCAAAAATGCGTAAACCTCGTAGATGATATCAATCCATTTGGAGACGTATATTTCTGAAGTACTATAAATTAATCGAAGTTCAAATTGCACTCATAACAAGGTCATTTAATATGGTAGGAAATTATTCGCATTATCGTTTATTTTGCATTAATTCCAGCGACTGAGTTATTTTTAAAGTAGCCCAGATCAGACAATATGGACAATAAATTTAAGTAAACGACATTTGCACGTCATATCAACATTACGAGTAATCTTACATTCATTAAATGTAATGTAATACATAAACATAACCTTTGTGCCGCAAATATTAAATTACCATGAACAATTTATTTAATTTACTTTTAACCACGTGAAGAAATATCGTAAGAAAAAAATTATAAATTAATACAGAATGGACTACGTTTTATGAATTTTCCTACTTAATATTATTGTTATTTTCATACCATAAAAGCTTGAAAGAAATATGGTATATCACATTGAAAAGAATCCGCAATGATAAATAATAATTCTCTAGGTCATTTATGAATAGTCCAAATGCCAAGTATTTTAAAAAAAAAATTTGGTTGAAAATCCATTTTCTTCTGGCAAAGTCCGAGGCTGTATTCAGCCTCTTGGCATCGACTAGCGTCCGAACGAAACAACCTGTCAACGAATCCAAACATATAATGTACGAGATATCTCGTAAATGTGGACTCAAGATTTTGATGAAATTAAAAGTCACATTTATGATAAAAACATTATTTACAATGTTAATTTTAAATGTTGGGCGCCACAAAGCCAGCAGGCAGCTTACAATAACTATATTTCCTGAATTTCATGATGATAAAGATAGCTAGGGGACTTGACAAAAATAAAACTAATAAACCACTAAAATAAGTTCTTATGTTCATAGTTATCACATCGCTGTACATATTTCACAAAATTTTAAGCAGCATAAAAATCAATAGAAGTCTTTGTCAAACTTTTAAGAACAGTCATATTTTGCGTATGCAATGAAACGTGAGGATCTGCATCAATGCACAGGCATTTCATAAACGCAGTGTATGTTAGAAGCTTCGGTTCTTACTGATCGACTTGTATGATCTTCCAACCGCTCCCTAGTTAAAGCATACGATCATCGCAATCCGATGATTACTTAAGTTTTTAATATGCCATTGTGCTGTCGCTCGCATGGTATTTATTGGCTGTGCGGAAAATAATTGCGCAGTAACAATTATTGTTGTAATAAAGACAAGTCCGCCTTGACACGGAGAGAATTCGCGGAAAAGTGACGATAATCGACACTTGTCATAAAATAATTTGCTGACAAACCGAGAAAATGCTCAGCTGCTAGTAATTCAACAAATTATTTTACAAAAAAAAACAGGTAATAATCGTAAATCTATAGTATATACTCAGTTATTAAAAAATCATTACAGAAATTCATTCTAATGATATAAGCACCACAGTAATGTACTAAATGAAAAACTCCTACGTAAAACGCATAAATTTATCTTAATCAAAGCCATACGTATTGATTTGCTGCATTTACAAATCGAACGCCGCATTCAAATGTCTCGAAGCATAATTAACAGCGTCAAAGCGGAATGAATTCGAAATCTTGTATCGGAGAGGTATCCCTTTGTTTGCGTTAGTTGTCCGTGACCAAGTTGGCTGACTTCCAACATTTCTTTCGTTCGGTTTGCGGAAATCCGCTGCCACTTCGTCAAACCGGCGACACTGCGTCAGGTCCGCTACGTTTGCATTCTACGTACAATAATTCTATGTACAACGTCTGCATCTAACCATATAAACAACACATATAGTATGTTTGTCCAATGTTATTAACAGCTACAGTATGTATTTGTTTAGAACTGGCAAATATATCATATTTTGTGTAATGTAATGATTTTGCGATACCTATGAAACAAAGTTACCCACTGTCAGTCCGGTTAAAAGAGGACTGATAAAAGCTGCAAGCACATATCCTCAATGTTTGCAATTTAATAAACAATTCAGATAATGGATGCCTCATCGCAGTCAACTAAAGTCAACTAGGCATTGATCACAATATATATTATTTACCAAAAAAATCTTTGAGAAGACAAGACATTTACTAACATGGTATTCTATCAAAAGTAATTAAATCATTGAGGCACTCTTTGAATGATGTGTGAGTAAATTATGCATGACAATATTTGATATATATATATATATTTTTTTTTCCACGAGGCAATCTAGCCGTCTCATTAAACGATGATGGCGGCGCTTATCTCGAGCAAAATAAAACCATTTCATTCAATTTGCATTTTTCCGTGAACTTATTTCCCCGAAGCCAAATTACTGAAACAATTTGAGGCCCACGGGCGCGACCTTGTAACGTGCGGGCCGGAGACGTACACAACACATAAACCATGAAAAAATGACACTATTTTATATTATCTCGTTATATTTTTTTATTTTTTTAAATAAAAAAATACATTCTTAATTGTATCAATGAAAAATATATTAGGCCCATTGGTAGGTATGAAACTAATACATAAAACTGCTAGAAATATTATATTTAACAATAAAACGTCGATATCGGTATAAGAAATACTGTTATTGGCAAAACTACCACTTTCAGCAACCTCTAAAAATCAGTTTGCCGTCAATCATTAAAATACTATAACGATGGTATTGCTAGAGCTATGCCCATAAATTTAACATCTAATGGCCGGTATTGAAGTGGGATTTATTTAATGGTCTTACAATTTTAATCATTTAAAAGATGCAAGGTACTTTTAAAAAGAATTGATATTTAATATATTATTACAATACATCCTATTTTGTAAATAGTATAATTTATTATGTGTGTTTTAGTATTCAATTCTTAGATGTCCGAATTATATTATCAACATCTGTGAGAAGAGCGTCGTTAATCACTGAAATTAATAATCATATGTTAGAATTGATATGTAACATATTTTCCTCCATAAATGGTAAGCAGCAAACAATTCAAACATGAGATTTCTTCTACATGTGACGCTAATATCCTGAGTGTTGACATAAAAATAAACATTTTAATATCACAACCTTATAACGACCCCTGCTACGGTGATCAAAATATAAGAGAAAACGATCACCAGAACACGGCTCAATCCAAAGCCATGAATCTAAAATAACAAATTTTAGTGTTATCCGCAAAGATGGTGATCTTATTATCGTCTCGCGTATCTATCTATGAATGATTACATTCCATGAAGTCTGGCATCTTATATAAATCGAGCATGTTATAAATATTTAAATTTCATGTTATGGATTGCTCTTTACCTGCAGTGCGGCATTGGAATTAATGGTCTTACAAACCGCCTGCAATATCTATAAGGCAATTCATCTCAAACATTATTCATACGTAATTCAGTATTTTCACAGAGAGTAGCTTAATGTTAACATACTTTAATAGGAAATGAAAAATTCTGATATCAAATAACAAGATAATAATAAATACCCTGTTTTTATAAATCCAAACGTAATGTTTTATGAAAATATATTTTGCTTTCACGTCTTGTTAAACCATATACATATATACATATCTACCATTGTATTACGATAAGCTAACGATAAATATCTTAAGGTAGATATTATTTATATTATATTAATGTTAAGTTACTGTTATATTGACGTTTACATCAATAATATGTAATAAATAAAATTATTGAAAAATATATATTAAACTATAACATTCACAAAAGTTGACAGCATTTACTGCCAGAGATTTCGAAATACTCGTACATTAAATTTTTCACTAATAATCCCTCTAATGGTATCCAATGAGATTCCAAAGACTCGATGGGAATTCAGCGTTCTAGTTGTCGTTAGTGACAATACGATGTTTTTATTAAACGTGGATTTAAAATTGTGTAAATGGAAGTTTTTTTTTTAATAATTCAAGATTTACGAGTATTAAAGACAAAATTCAATTCTCAAATGGTTCCTCGACGAAGCCGAAACATGTCATTTAAAATAACACTTTGAAAAAATTAAAAATTTACCTATATTAACATCATTAAAATTCCGACAAGAATTCATTATCAATCGAAAAAAAACATTGTTTTAAAGCTTTCTAATTCAACAAAAACCATGATCCGGCCATGGGCTATCTAGTAAGTACTATATCTCTAATAACATTTTACCAGTGACCATATGAAGAAATCGTAATTAAGATTTGTTTAAAATTAAGTCTCGCATTCTGGCTAGAACAGGCTTACAAAAATAATCGGTTTGAAATATACGCGATAATGCCTCGCAGCTCAAAGCAAAAGTAAATTTAAAATACGACACAGTGGATTGTAGCAAAAAATAATAATCAACAGGTTGGCTTCGTGATCGTTGGTTATGACCGATGGATCGAGATCCTGATCCGACTGGCCGTCGGTTTACAGTCGAAGATCACGAACCACTGAGATCGCGCCCGATAATGGTTCGCGTGCCATTCGTTACATACCCCTCGAATCTGGACGAAAAATCTCGTCGATCGCCGATAGTCGAAAAACGCTTATAAAATTTAGCAATTATAACGATTGCCATGCGATACGTTATCATTCTTACACACTTATAAAATTGCTTCAATTAATTATTTTCGACTATTAAAGCGGCCGGTCATGAAAAAAAAACCTAATCGTGTTTTTTGCTTTGCGATTAGATTCGCGTGCTGTTGGCGATTGCGTTTGTATCGGTGTGGAACGTGGAAGAACCTGTGTAACATAGAATTATGTAATTATAAAAACAATACACGACAGGTGTGTGCCTGTTAATTAGCTCTAAATAATTATTACAACAGCAGAAATACTGATTTTAAATTGAAGAACTATATAAACTATCCGAGTAAGAAAATAATAATTAACTAACGTCAGTCTTTTCTTCCTTATAGAATGAAAAGTACATAATTTTTAAATAGATACAAATTCTCTAAAATGTTTATATATATATTACAAGTTATCATACAGCCCAAAAAGATTATTGACTTGATATAAATCTAATTGTGATCGATCGACAATATCTGCATTCTGAAAACAATTGGAACCACTGGGTCTGTCAGATGTCAGAGTATTCTACTCTCCCAAGTGAACTTTGCATCCCTAAATGTGATCGATGGTTTTCTGATAAGAAAAGCACCTGGTTTAACGAATAGTATTTTTCGTAAATGTTCTCCTTTAGTGTAAAGTTTACACTAGTTGAAGCAGTCGCCCATCGCAATCATTTGGACATTCATAACCAGACATTCATGTCAGAAGCCGCAGTGGTGGGGTTTTAATGATCGATCGGCAGTCTGCACGAGCAAACAAACTGCGAAAGAGATGCGGTCATCAAGTATGCCGATATTAATGGCGGGTCGGATAATAAATTCAAACTTTGTCTGCGTAAGAAGACACGGGACAATAAAAGTGTTTACGGCTAAATAAAATGGCACTAGAGTCGGCGGGCGGGGTAGGAAGTAGGAGTGGAGATAATAGGTGTAGCGGAAATATAATGTCGTTTTCTTTAACAATCGTTGTAATTAAGTACACTGTTACGATGCTAGACATACGATATTACACAGAGCGCAATACCGTCGATTGGATACATAAGAATAACTGCCATTAAAATATTTTAAATCGATAATTTTTGAGGAATTCCATAAATTAACGCAAGATATCCAAATAAAACATACCATTAAATGGCTATACATTATGCATAAATTAAACCGTTATCTACAAATAAAAAAAGGAATTTCGCACACAGAATACAATTTATTAAAATTATTTTTACCAATGCAAACATTCTTTAATCGAATGAACTTATACTTCTGCGTAGTTCGTATAAAATATTAGGATGATTAACTGCCTATATAACAACATTACGTCGCAGATTCACAAGAACACCATCGTAAGTCTGAAATAAACAAAACAAGCAAATGCACATTTCACTCCTTTATTCCTGTAAATTCAGTGACAGACATTCGTAAGAAATTGATGACTTACACTTTAGCGTTTATAACGATAACACTGCGTGAGTAAAATGGAAAATATGAAGAAAAAAACTATTAAACTTATTTAAAACGAGATGTTTCTCTGTGGTACAGCTAGTGCTTTGAGAGCAGAGCACATCTGGTGGCTTTGGCGCTTAGCGATGCCCAATGCCGCCCTCGAATACCAGCGTCAGAACGTCTGCTTTGTGGCTGCCATCGACATTCGCGATGTATCCATCAGCGCACGTCACGGGTGAACAGCCGGCGGCGCAAGAATGCGAATTACGTTTTTTTTATGAACTCATTCTCTTAATACGAGAAGATGTTTTTTCGCCATTTGTCTCGTCCGCTGTGACAGTTATGCTGTCGGCGTTCCCGACGGTGACCCACAAAAAAGCATCTGCCAGAATGTTATAATATGTGTTTAAGCTGGATTTTAATAGCATGAGCTTCAATAAAATAGGATTTTCTGCATAAGAAAAAGGACTGCGACAAACTTACATTTATCACAAATGCCACGTTCTGTATTTTTACCTATAACCAATTTATGGATTTCTGTAATTTATTTATCAATTATTTGAGTGAGAAAACAATCGATCACATTGTGCAAAAGTTGAGTTACAAAGTTCACTTGAGGCTGTTCAATAATCTGACAGCCGACAGACCCAGAGGCTCTGAAACTTGTACTTTTCGGAATGCAGAAAATGACGATTTTTTAGACTGTGTGGTAAATAATAAACATTTTATAGAATTTATACATAATTTTATAACTTTATAAAGCGCCTGACTGATGGCTGCTTTTGCCAGCACTAAAACCTGTGAAATAAACATTGTATGTGTATTTTACTGTGAATTTAAGTTTGTAACCCCTGTCTTTATTGTACATATGTTGAGTTCGTATCCTGTATGTGGTAGGTATGTCAATCTGCCGGCCACCGGCCTCTCCACGTGGTTTGCGGCGCATCTGCCAAATATCGCAGCCCACCTTGGCTTGCTTCGCCGGCCCACAAAAGCTCGGAATACGACTGAAGCAAGATAAATACTTCAATTCAATTTATTTTAGTTAGATCATGGGCGCGTTGGTATAATCGTTTAAGTGGGTCTGACTCAGATTTATAAGCAAATACGTAATCTCGTTTTTACCTGTAGAAAAGTTTTAAACCGAAGTTAGGAATAACAAAATGTTATAAATTACATATACGCTCCATAAATGCATGATTGAATTTAATCATAAGAATACTCTCTTTGGGACTGTATTTCTCTCTAACTCTCTTCTCCCCTTGCCAATTGTCGTTGGTATGATTGAGTCACGCCTTAGGACTAAAAAATTGAAGTAAATCTGTAAAAAGTCTGGTTAATCATCCGATCCAGACAACACTGCATTGGGAACCGTATGTATTACCAGATGAACACTCGGGTGAATATATGTCTTCGAACAAGGCTTGGGCAGTAACAACTGACTGTGTGTCGGCAATTTGTGTTGGTTAAATATTACAGATATGGAATTTGATTTGAAACACAAAAGAACCCACTCGTATTTATGAATATATATTTTTGATCATTTTGACTATCTTCGAAATAATTAATTCTCTATGGAGTTCGAAAGCGAAGATTTACAATCAAGTTTTACTAGAAATGCTAAAGTTATATATTTAATTGCGAAGTATGCTCTATGATCCCAATCTGTCGATTGCCCGTGGCACGTGGCGCATCTGCTGAACATCGCCCTTTCTCCACCGGACCACAAAAGGCGTAAACATGACCGAGCTGATCGTAGTCTGCATCTGTTTGCTTTAAGTAGACAAATAATGCATTCGCCATTATTCATAAGGTGCACAAAGATAGCGTGCCGCAGTAAGCTTTTGAAATAGAAATCACCCCTGAAAATCGCAAATATTTCATAATTTTAACATTATATTTTATTCCCTTTATGACACGTACTTTTAAATAATGTATTTATATCTTTGATACATTATTATACCCTATGTAAACTAAGGCATAAAAAGCCTTAGTTAAAATATTCATAATATGATAATTGTTGCATTGATCAAGAAGTATTGGAGTAATTTCTCGTTATTTGAAATTTAGAAAAGCTTACACTTATAAACTGTAAAAAGTTTCACATTGTAAAAAGCAGGAGGAAGACATTACGAATTATAAATAAGAGCAGTTGCCGGCGGGTATAGCTCAATGGTCAAAGCGTTTGCTTTGCAAGCCAAAGGTCGTGGGTTCGATTCCCGACGAAGATTAAAAAAAACGAGGATTTTAAATCGATTTCTGAGCTCTAAAATGGTCGGTGTCAAATTGATCCCACACCCGTAAAATGCCAGTCATAGCCTATTAATTAAAATTGGTGGTAGACGAAAGTCGACCCGTGAAGACCACCCATTCATAGTAAATTCCAGTAATAATAAGGATGATGCGTGAATATCGGGCATCAGTCTATGACGTTGGCGGATCAACACTCCACGTACAGCGCTTAGCCATATGCATCATGGTAAGCGTCATAGAATTCCACAGATGAGACTTCAGAATTACTATCACCATCTGTCGGTATTCTGCTGTATGTGTTTACATAAAAAAATATATATCCGAGAATAATTAATTACAGAATACGAACTGCACCTCCATTCGCATAAATTATCATCCCCAATGTTTCGAATTTGCATGGTTAGGTGCAAACAACAAATCCGTATTATAACGTTGCTCTATCAACCGCGTGTAAGCACTGCAGGTTGAACAGGTCAAAACAAAACTGTGTACACACTATATGAACATTCATGCTCGTGTTCTATTTCTATGTTCGTTTGGTTTAAATGCACCGTAGGATGAAATTGTATCGTCTATTTTATTCAAAACGAAAACGCGAGAAACCAGTGTACACCATAATGTTTAGCAAGGACGGCTGTACGGCGTCATTGGAAAAATTTCAAGTTTATATTGACATGTTTCTTGAAGAGATCCAGATTATACGAATAAGGAAATACAGATACTGGATAATATCTCGCGATAAATCATTTGCGACGACGAGCTTTCGAATAGCATTTCATAGACTAGATAATGTAGATGTACTAATCCGGTATTCAAACATTTTTTCACCGAGTCGTTTTACTGAAAGCCCATTTATCAAAGTTCACCAAAAAATAAATAGCTTCTGTGATATCAATTTAGTACTTCTGTCAAAAATTGACAATAAATCTGCCGTAGAATCAGTTTGTGGAAGGGAAGATAAGAACTTTATAAAATAATAAATCAGTAGCCTCACATCCGTGTGGATTTATTTCACAACCGACTTGTTTGCTGATATAATATTAACGTGTTCGGCGCATTATTTATTATAAGACCAACTTTTATCGGCTATAAATCATCGCTAATGGACAAACTTTTGTAAAACTGGTCCAAGACATTCGCATATTATTTTCACATGGCCGTGCCGTGTCGGGCCGGTAAATGATTCTCCATTTCGGACTCCATGTTATTATCATTCCACGGCGTTTCCTAGTTTCGCTTTCACCTCTAACCGGTAACGGAGGCTCACTTCCTAGAGCCGAGAAGCCGGCCATCGTTGTCTGAAGATGGTGAAGACAAGCCTCCGGATAGACACCGCGACACATTCATAATCAATCCCCCTCAATCAATCTATGTATCAAACCTTATCCATTTCGCGCAGATGGTTGTGTTACAACAATTTCTATATCGTGCTTATTATTGATGGCAATGTTGAACGTAGCCATTACAACAACTGGATTTACCAAACCAATTCAATTTACTAACACCTTTGTATATATTTTAGCACTTTGTTCAATCAAACGTTTTAATGTGAATCAAGTTATGCTCTGTTCAATTAATGAATCGAAAACCGAGGTTTTGCACTCAACGAGGATTCGCTTGCAAACGACTTTTTGAGTACGAAACCACGGTCTTCAATTATGTGACTAGCTTTGTTCAGCGTGATCAATGATAAGGTAAAAAATACGACCAATTAAATAACCAACAAACTAGTTGCGTATATAAAATACGTGAAATGAACTAAAAGAATTGTGAAACAAAAGTTCAAATGAAACAATACAGCAACCAGACTGCACAACTTGAAAGACAAACCACAATCCACGACCTTTGTGATTTGTCATAGAATATACATATAAAAAATAAATAGCCATGTTAAATGTAGGTATGTGTGAGAAATATAAGTAGGAACATATATTTGTTTCGTTTAAAAGTACAATAATAAATTACCTCGAAGCGATGTGTAGCGAGTAAACTCTTCCCGCAGATTGACGTCAACGTGAGCACAACTATTTTAATCGTCGGCCGCAAAAAACGCAATTTATCTCAATTTCAATCGCTTGCGGCCAGCATAAAGAATATTAATCGCACACTGATCCACAGACGAGATCCGTCGTTGGAGGACACCGACTTCTCAGACGATTATCTCAGATTGCAATGGGTGAAGCATAGTATAAGCGAAAGAGCATAGTGCAAACATACTGGCTGTATTAACTCTCTGTATTATAAATTAGCAGCTTTTAATGCAGTGGTTCTTCTAAACTGGAGATCCACAAGGATGTTTTTTTTTTGCTGAGGCGCATAATTATATTTTCCAATAAAAAAACTTATTCATTAGTATTAAAGTGCTCCGCAAAGAAACCGTATACATAAATCACATTGCTCCGTGGTTCCAAAATGTTTAGGTTACTATTTCAATTCACTGCTCTTTTAGTTATCTTATCTTTTCCATATATAAATCCGCTTCGGCTCCCTAACTTGAGCATACAGTCACGCTTAAAATTGCAGTCACACAGTTCTGTCAGCAGCCATTAGCCTAACCTCAACTCAAGTCATCAATACATCAGAGCTTTGCCGAGTACATCCTATGTATAGGTCTCGACAGTACATTGAGATAGCCGCGGTCCTGAAGAGAACAACGAATGATATGCAATGTTTCCCATCAAAGTACAATTTGCGCCAAGTACTACTTAACTTCGGCCCTTTGAACAGACGTCAAGCGGTGTTTCAACGTATTAGTCTATAGTCATTTTTTCACAATCGTAGAATTAATCAATTTTAAAATTTGTTCCTAAGAAATAGTGAAGAAATTGAATTGAATTTTGAAAAAATGGCGTTACATTTATAGCATTATAGTATGTCTTTTTAGTTTTCAATTTATGTTGAAAATTTTATAATACTCGCATATAAGAGATTCCCAAAACGAAGATTATATAATTAATATATTCTCGCGTTATTTTTAAGAAACATATCATTTTATATCCGATGCATAGTCTCGGCAGTATAATAATAATTGCATTTATCTGACGAGAGAAATGCAGTAAACGTGTAAAAAAATAATGAACTTGCCAGATAAATTATTGAACTAAATACTCGAGTATCAGAACGTGCGTAAGAGCAAAAGGTTATGCAATAAATTGCCGGCATTAATCAACGTTTTCCTCGATAACTTCCAGTGCGAGCAAGAGACAGTTATGACCATCTGGATATCGCATTTTCATTCATAGTCGGGCAATTAAGTTAAGTAACGTGGAAATTATTACACATCGCACCTATGCAATTTAAACTAATAATACACATTAGATAACAAAATATTATCATAGATCGAGAGAAATGGGATAGTATTTTTGATAACATTAGTATAAACTAAGTTTAAAAGTTATTTAACATTGCTGTTCAAGGTCTGCTTTTTCCAATACGATAATATTTTAATAATTCACCAGTAAAACGTGTAAAATTTTCCTACTACAATTATGTCATTTAAAAAAAAAACTATGGCATCTATGATGGTCAAGCGGGAAGGCTGGACATAGCATGTTAAAAAGATGTGTAGTAGTTAAATGCAAGCGTTTATTGATCTTCTTCTTCAGGAAATCAGTGTATACTGAACGAAAAACAGATGCTGGAAAAGCATCCAAAGCCTGTGAAGAAAGAGCTGGACTAGCTGTTCGTCTTGAATAGACTATGTCAACCGTGTAAACATGCTCAGAAAGTGTTCTTCAATGTCTTCTTTTCTTTCTTTGGGGTCTCATTGTTTTCAAATATGTACTTCAACAAGGTTTGTATTCGGTTGAACTTTGAAGTTAATCTGGAATGCGACTAAGATATTCGCAGTTGATTGTAGTTCATGACGGTGATTTTTTGTTTATAAACGATCTTGCTAAAGAATAAAGTGTTATCAAAATATATAAAGCTTTTAAGAAATGATAAATCGTTGTATTTCGGTTAATTAGACTGTAGCAATAGTAATTGGAAAAATATTTGATATCGTCAGGCTTGCGTGAAATCCTTTTAAAATAGTGATTGAGACATTAGCATTAGTCGATGTCTATGAAGTATTTCACTGCTGGCCTCCGCGAGTCTCATTCACGCCTTTCGCTGCCACGTGTTTCCGCCAAGCTTGTTTATCTCGTCACTCTTGCGGCATTCTGCAGTAGCCTTTTATACTCGTAGCATAACCAAGGAATGACTCTGGTTTATAATCAAACACATTTAATCAACGATCGTTTAACGAATAAATTATATTTTTGTTTTACCATTTTAACTCCTTACTTATTTAATTATTTCCGACTGTCCAAGCTGCGATATGCGAACTTTTTGCGAACTTTTTTATCGATATGTGTTTATTTAACGATTAATATTTTCTTTTTTTTTAACCTGTAGCCATCCTCAATCCATCAATTACTTGCCTCTTAATAGTGATGGATTGAGGAAAGCTACGAGTTACTCGAAACTGCAGTCTCCTAAACAGAGGCCATACCCAACTCATCCATGTAAAAACAAGGTAAATAAATAAATATTTATTACTAATATTTTCAGCTCGGATCGAAGTTTAAATTTGTCTGTATACATTTTGTAATGGGTTGTCAATTTGCTTGTAATGCTAGAAATTCCGCTGATAAAAAATGCTATTCTAAATTTATCACGTTATTTTCATATTTTGTATGAGAAAGTCTCCCATTCCTTTGATAATACGTTACAGGATTTTTGCGAAAGATCTGTCTCATATAATAATATTTGCTAGTACATACCTGGAGGATATGATTGAAACAATCGTAATTTAGAAGTCAAGAGACTACATTTGATAATTTTTTGTACGTTGAGGTGGTGAAGCCTCGCACAAGATGATATGTGCCACGATGCTTAGTAATGAGCTACACGATACGGAACAATCGGATGTAAGTTGAAAGTATGTATAAGTCAGCGGTCGGGGAACTTTTTTAACCATTACCCCAAAATATTTTTGCGCAAATCGCTATTACCCCAAAATATTTTTGCGTATGTCGATATTACCCCGTCCCCCCATTTTGAAAAGAAGACAATCAATGTATATTTACATAAACATTTTTATTTTTTTATTTAATCATATATAAAAAGATACATTTTTTACACAGTAATTTACATTCCAATGTTTTTTTTTTTCTTTTTTTTTTTAGATTCGCTTACCACACCACTTAAAGATAAGATCTTGTGTGTGGCGTGGGATTCATCTATGTTATTTTACAATTTTATTATTTATTCAATTAATTTACACGGAAAATAACAAAAAAGATTAGATGAAAATAGTAAGTTTTATGAAATAGCAAACTAGAAAAAATTCTTATTACCCCAAAAAACATATTTTTACCCCATTTGGGGTAATTTACCCCGGTTCCCCGACCGCTGGTATAAGTATAGAAATTTAAATTTTTACAGCGGTGGCATTGACCGGTTAAAGTGCGACCAATTCATAAAACCATCATGTCCGTACAACAAACAATGATGTTGCAATATTCCGCGACGCGAGCAATTTAATTATAGCGCCATCCAGTGACGGCGAACGGGATTCCTTGGCAACAGAACCAATAACAATAATATTGTTTTATAATCATTATTACAACAAAAGGCTCCCATTCATGTCGGGCGGCGCTCGGGGACCGGTCTCGCTCTCGCCCGGGGCAAGGATGTCTCAAGATGAATGGAGAAAAAAAAAACAGACGTCATTCCGCGGCCATTGAATCGGCACAATTGTGAGATTGTTCGTGTAATCTTTACCTCTCTGTTACACGGAGAAGAATGAGCGGCGTTTATTACGCGAGAAAAAATTAGATCAGTGATGTGTAATACTCGTATGTACTTGCACTTTTCATGGTAACACGTGGTGATAAAAAAGCCGACAAGAAGAGGCGTCTTTCTCAATCTTCTGAATCGTGTAATTCATGAAAGTCGTTATAATTTTAATAAATGAATAAATTATATGCAAGTGTGGTTTTAACAAATTCCGGTACACTAAATATAAAATTAAATATGTATTTCTATATGGACATTTAATATTGAACGAAAATAAAGTAGATAAGAAATGAGTAGTTGCCATTAGGTACAATAGTGAATCAAAGTTTTCGTGGACAAATTATAAATTTGTAGCCTTTTGAATTGAACTATTTACGGCATATAGTGATTTTCTTTGATATTTCGAACACCGTTGCAGAGGTCATCATCACATTCCGAAGCTTGGAACGCTAGGCGAAATAGAGCTTCCTAGATTTTACAATGTCCGCTATATATTTGAAACATGTGACCACCACACATTCTACGCCGTTGAACAAGCCTGGGCCTAAAGCACTGATAAAAAGTTAGTAATATGTATTGTATATAGTCGTAAAAGACTATTACAGGATGATAATTGTAAGTACTCGTACTTATTTGTCACAATCTTTTTTTTATACCCCATAAGATATATATGGCTATTCTATATGCCTTCTCAAGGATTACTAAGTTAGATCCAATGTCGTATTCGTAGGGACAGCCAATATGCCGTCAGGCCGCAAAATATCATATTATATTATGAAAATACGAAACGTGTAGGAATATACCTCTAGACGGCGTCCGGGCGGGACAAGGTCTGGGGGCGGGATGGCCGGGGGTGGTGTGGGATAACTCCTCGGGCCGCAGCTGAAGATTATGGGAAGCTGGCGCAGATTATACGTTCTGTTTACTGGAATGCGGCGAGCACGGCTTGTAATTTAATTGGATTATATCGGACGGGGCATTTTTATTCGCGCTCCGGGCGGAACTCCTTTCAAACTAGTAATGGGCGCCGCGGATCGCCCGCCATTGTTCCCGCGTGATTGATACTTAAAACAGGAGAGGGCGCACTTAGCCTCCCCCCTCGCGAGTCCGATTCTTCGAGCGAGGAGGGACGATTCAATTTTAGTGTTGTTTGCGATTTATCTCGGATGGATAAATAATTTAAGCTACAATAAACACGGCTTAAAAATCAAATATTTTCGAGAAAACATAACTCTAGAGAAAAGAAAAATCTTAAGAAAAGCGTCATTAAAACATACCTGTAGCTAAACGATTCTGCGAAAGGCACAGAACCAACCATATACTAGTATCTACATAATATTCATTCATCTTATATGGATACCAAAATCCTTTACTAGGCGTTTTTGTTCCGCCTCGTACATATATTAGTTCTAAGATACTCATAGCTTCCCATACCAACCACCTCCAAATACGATCTGCGATCAACGATCCTGGGTGATAACGAGACCGGGGGCTTGCTAAAAAGATCATTTTGATCAATTTGTTCTGGCAACCATCCCCTATATATGGTCTTCCATACGGTCATCCATAATTCAAAGAAGACGATAAATACGAGTACATATGTCACACACCAGATGTATAACCTGAATATTACTTTCACATTACGCTGAAAGCATTTTTTAATATAACCTATAATTAATATAGTTATTGTGAACATTTACTATCCATTAAACTTAAGGGAATTTATCTTATTTAATAAATATGTGGAGATTGTATTGCTGGTATGTCCAGAAAAATATTCGATGTCTTTAAAAGCTTCACTGTACAATTTTTTTTACGCCAACAAGATCTTCTAATGATCTATATTTAAATATCTTATTTATATCTTAGTTCCACCAAGATTCCAAGTAGAAGCTGATGGTTACTTTACAATAATTTATCATAAAATGAGAACCACCTTAATTGCAAAGATTAAAAGGTTTAATAATTGACGGTCCCCCCGGTTAGAATGAGATTAATGACATTTCACACATAAAAACGCCTGTTACTACCACATTAAATACTACATGAATATCGCAAAGAGGAATTTTGATCTTTTTAAAATATATTACCAATTCTTGGTGATATATTTAGATGAATATGTACTATATTTCTATTGGTATTCTATGTTTGATTAAATACAAATATCAACTGTACCAATTCTTGGTGATATATTTAGGTGATTATGTACTATATTTCTATTGGTATTCTATGTTTGATTAAATACAAATATCAACTGTACCAATTCTTGGTGATATATTTAGGTGATTATGTACTATATTTCTATTGGTATTCTATGTTTGATTAAATACAAATATCAACTGTACCAATTCTTGGTGATATATTTAGGTGATGATGTATTATATTTCAATTGGTATTCTACGTTTGATTACACAATAAAAACCATTTATTATTATTGTGTATTACAAGAATATTTACAACTGTTTCAAGTAGTAAATCATCATTTTATGCATCGTCATTGGTTCGAAGATAAAATAAGATTATTTTATTCATAAACCACATTTACGGCAATGATTATTCATGGATATAAAATCACCGGATGGTTTGATCTTCAATTTAATCGCATTTACAACCCACGCATACACACATACCAGACACAAGTCAACGATTTTGTTGATTTACCAAAGATAATTCCTTACAAATAAATTAAGTCTTAACAACGTTGTATGTTTGGTATTAATGTATTACACGTATTAATAGATCGGAACACGAGGAAGTAGAATCGATAAGGCAACATAGTGCAGTAACTAATACACTCGAAATTTAAAAATATATGATAATTAAATGGAGTTCAATAGTTTTCTACAAACAATACGCTAGTAGATTGATTAGAGAATATATATTCCGTGGAATTGTGAAGTAGCGAAATCAAAAATTATGAAAAACCGTGCCGACAAAATAATGGACTTCTCTTCTTATGCTACATTATCAAATTTTCATTATATCCGGAGCATACGGTCGCCACAAATAGCCGCTTTACAAACATGGAGTGTAAATCACTTACTGATAATAAGACGAAATGTACTGGTTCAAAAGCACATCTTATATGAACCCTAATTATATTGTAGGTTATCATTGTTTCATTGTTAACATGGGTTATTTGTGCTCCTATTAAAAAACAAGACAGAAAAACTGTAAAAAAATATATAAAAACAATAACAATAATATACCGTAGGTAGGTAGGTATATCAATATTATGAACAGTGTTTAATATATTTCGTTTTTAATTAATTATTTCTTGTATAGGTTATACCACCTTCACAATGCGATTCTAATGACTGATTTCTCTAATCAGCTTTTCTCTCTTTAAGACAAATAATTTTGATATATATATATTGCATTATAATCACAAAATATGAATAGTGCAGTTCTTTAGTCACATTGTCTGAAACGAACTAAACTTCTCAAGAAGACCAGTCGCTGGAAGAATCGAGGTGAGATCGCCAGATGGAGTGAGTGACCTCGTTGGGGGTGCAACTGGACTATCACAGGGCTTATAGAACAGCACAGGACCGCTA
Source organism: Glossosoma conforme (assembly GCA_022606575.1). Lineage (NCBI taxonomy): Eukaryota > Metazoa > Arthropoda > Insecta > Trichoptera > Glossosomatidae > Glossosoma > Glossosoma conforme. Next base: position 156,030 of record JAGTXR010000121.1, read on the forward strand.
CAATGACAGACAATATGCTTAGCATTGATGAATAGGAGAATGAAGATACATTATTTATGTTACAAACCAAGAAGTGTCTGCTAATATTTGATGCTTAATTCAAGAAAACAGTCAATACTAAAATAATCAATTTTTAGATTGATATTAATATTACATCGAATTGGTTAGGTTAGGTTAACTTAGTCAGTTCTTGGATTTTACCATATTTATAATCGAATTACTTCCTAACGGAGGTTACATACCAAACAATATATTTTCTTTTCGGCCATAATTATATGTTACTTATATAAAGCTTTTAAGTCTCACGGAGGGAGGTTTATTTTATACGATATTTCGGTCGCCGTTTCAAGAACATGATGTGCTATGCATGTACTCAGAAAGGGTAAGATTTTGGACAGTATTATTAGATCAAAGTAAGTCAAAGCGCGATTAGACAATAAAATAGGGTCGTATTTATATAAAATTATATGAAGAATATATTATAAAAATCGTACTCAATAGAGTACATACGGGAGCAGTCAATGAAACACCACCCTGAAGTCAGCGCCGGGCAAGATTGTAAAGACCATTAATCTGACATGAACGAAAAGGGGATATTCGCCGACAGGATTTACACATTAAATAATAAGATTAAATACATAAATTTGTAATAAAATAATGACATTATGTATTTGTTTATGAGATAAGCTTTTGCAGTGAGTCCGGTGTAGCAAGGGTTAAGGTTCGTTCGATGTTTCATGTGGGGGTTAAGTTAGGGATGGATTCAGAGATAGTTGTGGCCAGACCTGAGATAAACTGTCGGCGATCTGCCGCTGGAGCGAGTCGCGCTGCTTCTCCACGCCCTTGAGCTTCTGCTCCGTGTCGCCGAGCCGCTCCTGGGTCTCCCTGAGGCTATCCACCAGCTTATCTCGCTCGTCCAGCATAGACACCATCAACTGCTCGACGTCGGCGTTCTCGCCGGAGAACTGCAAGCTCCGCTGGCTGATGCTGTCCTCCGAGATGGTCGGCATCACGTCGCACATCATATTCCACATTCTGATAGATATTCGGCCGGCGGGGAGCCGACACGTTCGGTTCGTTCACGCGATCACTAACAAAACATTAACGAGATCATTTTAAATCGTGCGTTTTGAACGCTCGGTGCACGCGGTGAAACTGATATCTGAACATTTTGTCGACATTATAGCGAGAGATCTGGGTTGACACACCTACAAATTCCTATCGCGCCAGTCCCGTCATTACACTTCCCGACCCAGCGGCCCGGCAGCCATCTTGGATCGTGACGTCAGGCGCTAGTGCGCGAGCTTCACGCGGGTGACACCACCGGCGATCTCTAACTAACTAGCGACTAACAGTTCTTGGTCGCAAGGCACAGATGGCAGTGTGCAATATTATATTCTTCTAAATCTAATGCTAGTTCTACTGAGTGATCAGAAACTGACAAACTCATAATCATATTATTTAAAAAAATAAGTAGTATTGAATCCCATCCTTACTTTTATTAATTTAATACGGAACTATACTATTTTGTAGGGCTTACATAGGTGTACGCCACATACCATTTTTTTCACCATGGTGTATACCTATTAAGTGTTAAATGCAAAGAAAACGTGTGTAATATTTTTAGTAATAAGCATTTACGAAAAAATCATATTTTAGATTTATAAATGATCGTTTCCGTAACGTTACCCAATCTGGGACAGACATCAGTAAACTATGATTTTAGACACGCACATTACAAACTGATTAGGTTTTGAAGCTCCATTTCATTTAAATGTTTCCTTTACCAGTAACTTTTAGTAATTATATTCGTTTCTGTTCTTTTTTTAAATATTCTTTCGGTAGGTATTACTACATTAATGAAGTTTCGGTCAACGGAAATCCATTTTGCAGAACGTTACTAACTCATCGCGTATCAATACAACTCTTCTGCTGTCTTAAATTGCTGTTTCACGAAATAAACTCTATTTGAATAATAAATTTAATTTATATAAAATTAAAATTATTTTTTAAAGCCAAAGCTAACATGCACCAACTATTTATCAAATAGTCTCTATTTAGTGTTTTTATTTTGAGCTATGAAATAGTTTATAGTACTTGGTCAATAGGGGTCCTATAAATAATTAAATCTCGACTCCTCAAAAAATCGGAAACAACGTTACAAGTCACAAAAAAGTTAGTAATAAAAAGGAACTTTCGTAAAAATAAAATAAAGTTGAATATATAAAAACCGATTTTTGCGGGCCCTCTCAAATTTAGCCAAAAATAAATCACATTATTTTAATGATAAAAAACTGTCTTTGGCGAGAATTTTTTGTAGAAAAAATGTACTACTAGACTGCTTTCTAAAATATGTCGTCTCAGGGGGATCATTAACCATGTCCCCTTTAAATAAACTAGTTATTGTACCTATTTGTGAGCTGCCAATACTGGTGTACTAAAAAGTGATTTTCACATAGTAAACTAATTTATACCTAACAAGCATTCAAGATAAAATAGAAAAACTTTACTAACGTATAATAATAATAAGAATAATAAGAATAAATAAATCATTATGTATAGAAAATTCATAATATTTTATTAACCTTTTGAAAAAACATTTTATTGTTTTTTATCATGGCGTTTATTTAGAAGTGTTTTTTTTAAACATTTGACTAAAGCTGAAATGCCAAAAAAGTGACAGAATATCCTTAAAAAGTGTGAATAACGTCATTTTTAATCGTAAATTATAAAATCAAAATCAACATACATACTAAGCATGTTTTGAGTTACAAAAATACATATTTTAGGTAGAAGGATAAAAAATTGTGGCCGTACCTAAAGGTAAGTAATCTGTACGTCTTCAATAAGGAAGAAGAAAATTAAATAGTGTTTTTATTTGACACTTGACAGCTGTCATGTAATTATTTAGATGTAAATTTTATTTTCTTTAGCTTTAATAACTTAATCATCAATTATGTAAAGATATATTATTTGATTTTAATTAATTTTTATCGATAAAAATACTTAGATGTAGTCTGATTGCGCAAGATTTCATAATAATCATAATCAAAACAACATCATGTCAAAGAAAAGTTCAAAGAAAAAAGGCAAAAATTATTTTGAAGGTTAGTTTGAAGTCGTTAAATTAAATAATATAATTATGAGATGCTAAGCAGTTAAATAAAATTTAAAAAATATTTATTTATAGTGAATTATATAAATTTTATTTACTTAACTTTTTACGCCAACTGTTCCGCCATTGCCGGTCACAAGCCCAAATACAAAAGGAGGAGATTTCAAATGTAAAGTCAGCATCCTATCTACGGTAAAACTAAGCAACAAAACACGATAGATCTCTAATATTTTCCAAAGCTTAAAATCAGAAACGATTCTGAGACCACGGAACAAAAGAAAACAAACGAATTCTGAATTGGATTACCATAAGATATTTGTGAATAAAATAGAAAGGCAAGGGAACCACAAAAAGTTCTAAATATTTCTTGATATATTGCGGAAGGGATAGGCACCAAAAGGCTTGCTCAGGTGTTGATATTATTTACATGAAATGTATGAAAACACAAATGACAATATATTAACCATAGAATGCTTCACATTTAAATGAAACACCACAACAAATTTAATAAGTGTGTTTGCTCTTCATCATACATATATATAGCCAAAAGAGGAGTCTGTGAAATTCTAAACCCAATTACTGTATGTAGTAAACCAAACATCACTAGCCGAAAAAGTAATCATGTTAAGTGGTTCTAATGTTGGAAAATGGATAGGAGATACAATCTAGGGAGACATAAAACAAAATCTTAATGATTCCGCTTTCAAATCATCAATGGTGAAATTCTGATAAATCTGAAGATATTTGTGCGGAGAAAATATTGAAAATATGTCACAAATACTACTTTCCACAAACTTGCAGCTTAAAATATGCATTTCAAAATACAAAAGGAGGTAAATCTGTAATTGACTGTGTAATAATTATCAGAGATATTCATCCGTCTGAAATGATATCCGTATATTATCCTTAGAAAATATTGGCTCCAACCATCACCAAAACAAAATGGAAAGTGAAGGAAGAACCTGTATTCATATAAAATGTGAACCTATTATCAATTAATTTTGACAGCGCAAGAGAGCCCTATATAAACATAGTGACTCATAAATTGTATCACAATGAGATATGTGAAAGGGATAATATAGAGAATGCATGGTAGAAAATAAAACATAACATTCACACAATACAGATTGGGGCCTGTGAAAGAGAATAATTAATATAAATCCTTAACCCAACGTGAAGCCATGGTGATAGTGGGGATGTAAAAACCATACCAAAGGAAAAGAGTGACTATTATCAGTTGTATTGAAGCTATCCCAAGGCAAAAGAATATACAAAGTCCTAATCAGAATTGAAATTAAGTCCCCTCCATAATGATTTATGCAAAAATTATACAGTATATGATTTTAACCAGAATTATTTACCGAGTTAACAGTAATAAAGTGATAACAATGGGTAAATTTAAGAGAACTATTTTTTTTTAAATTTTAAATTTAGTTTTTTTTTACAGACGTTTCTTGTATTTGTTTGAAAGATTAAATATAATATTGGAATAAACTTAAAACTACCACATCCGTTAATGACATGCCCTTTGAGGCTATTCCAGGACAAGACGTGCGGTCCAAGGAATCACTTTTTGTCCCAACCATTTTCAAGTGACAGTTGAGGACACACTGCTCAAACGTTGGGAAAAAATTTAACATAACTGAAAAAACAAAGATACTCTTAATTTTTTTTACTACATTTAAAAAAATATACTAATCTATTAACTAATAAATTCAATAAAAATCTGCACAGGGATGGCAATATATATTTTAATTTTATGATAACATTTAATTCATGTTTTTGTACACTTATTTTTTTCATTTAATTCATGTAGAGTTCCCATTTGATAAGAGGTTTGATACCAACACGTAATGTCTGGTAGCAACAGATTTCCATCTTATTTGATCTGGAAAGTTATAATTATTGTATGGATATTTTATTTTTTTTTACGTTTATATTTTATTATTTCCTATTATACCTATTATTTGTGCCCATGACTATAAAAGTGGTGTAAGTCATGTTTCATTCTTTCTGAGATATTTAAAGGTTTGTGCTTTAAGGTCGGTTTTCAACCGATGAAAATGACAACTTCACGTTGTATAAAATGCAAGATTTAAAAAAAATGTTGTATAAAGATTATATACAATTCACAAAAATGTGAACTGAAATAAATGAATAACTCTATTTTTCAATTTATTCACTTAAAACACTTTTATTTATTATTATGGGAATATTTATTAAAAAAAAGATGCTTCATCTGAAATATGAAGTATAGTACATATTAGAAATATAAATATTTTAATTTCTAGACTATCAAAAAGTGGTCTAAAACTGCTTTGTTTTTTTCAAAAGTTCTCTTCTCTTAGTAACCAAAGGGTTATTAATATTGCTTTCATTATTATAGATGTAAATTAGTTTCGTATGACTGCCTTCAAATAATTTTAATATTTCTGAATCATCTACTCAATCCTAATTTTATTTGGTATATTCCAGATGTCACCATTGGCGAGTTTGCAAATTCAAAATTCAGTTCCAATCGTGCTAAAAAGTCCTCATGCTCCACGACTATAAAAACGGAAGTCGAGGAACCGCCCATCTCATGGGAGTGGGAGGACATCGCTGATGATGACATCGACCTCGTAGAGGAGGAGAACGAAGATGGCACCACAAGCATCGTCGTCGCCAAGAACAGTCCTAAAAGAGAAAAAAGAAATCTGTACAATATCGACCACGGCAGCAGTGAAGGAATTCAGTATCCCAGCATAGTATGGTTTCTGATTTCTGAATACATTAAACCGGAAGACATTGGAAGATTTGCCGGAATATGTAGAGACTGTCTCCATGCAACTTGGAATGCTAAGTTCTGGTATGACTTATACAACCGATACTGCAGAAAATCAACCAGCTTACCTCATTATTTAAGGCCACAGTATGTTGCTAGGCGTTATGGTCTGCGCGCTAAGGTTATCCGCAGCTTGTTTTACACTTATATTCCGTTCTCCCATCGTCCTACGATGGTTAAATATTCCACTCCTGAGGATTTGATAAAAAGGAGGTGTATCGGTATGTGGTTTCATCCGCAAATGTTTAAGCAGCACTGGACGTTCTACTTCAAAATGAAGCACATCTATGAAGTGCACGGGCGATGCCGTCATGACTCTGGAAAAAGTCGTGATTGGCTCACTATTATGGATGACATCAGTTGGAATAGTGAAGAGGATTGTAAGGTGCTAGTGGTTAGTATTTTGAACTACTTTATGACCGTTTCAATTATCATATAAAAGTTTAAAATTGAAAGTCAATAATGTATATTTTTACATATAAAATAAGTGAGTGAGTGATTTAGTGACATAAATCTAGTAAAACTTGTCTTCTTTAGTAACACTTATGTTAACTTATTTGATATTCATAAATGTGCAGACTGTATGCAGGATACTTTTTGAACATCATGGATATTTTTCATACGAAATGTTACAAAATTTATTAATTAAAAATTTAAATTGACGTAATTTATTAATTTTTCAACTATATTTGAGAAATTATCGACATTTAAGAAATTTCTTTGATTTTAATATTGTTAATAATTAAACGGTTTTATTTATTTTATCAACTTTAATATTAAAAGCCTCAATTTAAAGTTTGTAAATATAAATTTATTTAGGTATATTCTGAATACATTACATAAAATATACAAAAATAACATTAAGTAAATATGTCAAAATCAATTAATATTGGATAATATTAAAAGTCACTCCATTTGACTGCTTTAGTTTAAGATAAAGCATTAAAATATTTTCCTTTTATAAAATTTGAAATAATAGTATTAATGTAAAGTGAATTATATCTTCTTTTATGATATGTACATTGATTTAATTCAAATTATATATTGACATTTACTCCATAGATTTAATGTTAGTAAGCTTGCAGGAAATTTTATAACTCCTAAAAAATGAACACAAAAAAATGTAAGGAAGAAATGGCCCGGTGGCCGAGCAGTATAATTACCTGGGCAAAAATGGTTGGTTCCAAGGTCCGCGGTTCGCATCACGCTCCTGCCGATATTTTTTCTGAATGAATTGACTCGTTTAAAGAATTTTATGTATAGTATATGTATATTTAATTACTTATAATATTGTTATATAGTCAATGATCTATAAAAGTAGATTAGAATATTGAAATAATAAAATAATATTCTAATAAATAATTAAAATAATCCATTTAATAATGTCACCTTGAGACAATATCAAGAACGTAAAATTATTCATCAGTAACACAGGTAAATAACTAATTGTGTGCGCGTCGTACTTACAAGAAGTTGTTCTCATCCATTCAATCTATAGTTCGGTTTGAGATCCGAGTGGTACTTACTAAAATAAATAGACTGTCGGAAAGTAATAATATTAAGCTTGTGAATAAATGCATTCTGATTGAATAGTAAAATTTTTAAATATACATACTTTGAATATATACTATAGCGACATCTATCATATGATGATAACTTATATAGAAGTTCCGAGACGAGTCAGCTCAAGGTGGAAGAAATGGCCCGGTGGCCGAGCGGTATACTTACCTGGGCAAAAATGGTTGGTTCCAATATTTTTTCTGAATGATTGACTCATTTAAAGAATTTTATTTATAGCATATGTATATTTAATTACTTACAAAATATTGTGTAAAAATATTTAACTTATTCTTTCTTTTGAAAGTAAAAGATTTCAAGTATCATAGGGATTACAGTACTTTTTTCATTTCAACATTTTATAAAATAAAGAAGGTCTCTTTTACCTTTTTTTTCATATTTGTATAATTTAAATATTGTCTAATATTTATTATTGAACTCATATCATTTCAGGTGCACTGTTGTAATTTCTCCAGCGCCCCGCCTGTGATGGGCATGGTCCTGCAGACCCTCCAGACGTCTCTGTCGCCCAACATGCGGGAACAGCGCTTGACCCTTGGCTTCAGTACCAGCTCCATCCACCAGACCTATGCAGTGCCGGAGTCTACTGTTACTTTGACTGGAGTTATGAGAACACAGGTCTTAGATTGGTGGCTTCCAATGTATCCTTATTCCCACGATAGTGTTCCAGTGTTCCCTAGCTCTTTGGATCATCGCTTAGTCAGTGAACTGACCATCTAATGATGATATTCACAATATATTCATAGGCAGATTTAAAAATTATTAATTAACTTTGTATTAAAATTCGGTACATTTTATTGGTCCAAAATAGATGGATTACTATTATTTATACTATAAGCATTCATTTGGAAATCTATTTTAACAATTAAATGAGTAAGATATATTTAACTTTGTTTAATATCTTTATAAAAAAACACTCAACATAATCTATAACAAGGTGAAATTATGTCTTACACATTTAATTTTTATAAATTACATATTTTTTACTGGCTGTTTCATAATTTTCTCCTTTCAGGTTTTTTGTTTCCTTTGTAGGGACCGTTATCAATGTTTGACGTATTAGATATATTTCTTAAAAGTTGATCAATTCTGATACAATTAAATTTTACATGTTTACTAAATCAGATCAATGTATTAATCATTAAAAATAGTTTAAGGTCTAAATGTCACTAATCAATATAATTATTTTCATACATGAGTGGAAATAAAATAATTGTAAACTAAACATATTTTTGTGGTTAAACCAATATTAATGTAAAAAAATGATAGTTTTTGATGCATTTGATGCTTAGACTTATGCCAAAAAAGTATGTATGCAAACTGTTTTTATTGTTGTAAATTTCACTCATGATAAAGTAGAATATAATTATTTAAATAAAAATAAAAAATGCAGTTGTTATTTCTTAAGGACATTTGACCTTTTTTATCCATTGCACAAATACTTTATGGTTAATTTTAATTTCATAATACTATTTCTACACAAAAATTATTACATATTTATAATAACAAAGGGTAAATTAAATACAGTACATTTGTTTCTCAGATTTATTTTTATCTAAAATTCTAAAAAAACTAAAAAAACTCTGTGATTGATTTTTTTTAATAAAGAGACCCCGCCAAAAATTGACTATTTAAAAGAAATTAAAAAATACTAATTAAAATTTTCTTAATTTTTTTTTAACCACATTCTATACATTTTGTTAAATATTTTGCGATAAATCCTAGGTTCCTAGATAGATAAATCCTAGATGTGATTTTAAAAATTTACATTTTCATTATTAATAATAACAAAGAATAAAGCATCAAAAAATGTGTCTAAGTAGACATAGTTAATTTACAGAATTTTTCTAAATAATTTAGTCAAACTGTAAACTTCAAATGAATTTATTCAAGAAATAAATATTATCAGTTTTCTTGAGAATTGAATAAATCCAGATAATTTTTTCATGTATGATAAAAAAAGTCTTACCCTGATTTAATAATTTAACTTGATGAATGTGTTTTATTATTAAAATTGATTTATTGATGTGTTTTATTTGATACATAAATGGTTTATTAAGCAGGCTTCATTACAGGCAATAAAAATAATATCCGGCTGGAAATATTTCACACAATTACTGTTGAAATCATTGTAATGCCATCATTCATAAGTTCCTGCCCCAGGTAGGGTAAAAAGCGAGATAAATAAACACTAATTATTGGCTTATTTTACTCCCTTTAAAACTGAGGAATATTGCAGGCCTTTATGTAAAAAATATAAGATACTTAAAAAATATTGTTTGTTAATTACATATTGTTTTCTTAATTATTTGATAAATTTATAGTCATTTAACACATTTTTTATTCACATTAGTCACATATTTATTTATGATATTTGTACAACACAAGTCTGTGTAAATATGAGTAATTTTAATGATCCATAAATGTCTAAAACTAATCTAGTTTTGAATGTCGACTTAATCGGACTCCATAATAAAATATTCATATTACCCTAATACAGGATACTTTAACATCTTAAAATTTTGGAAATGTAGGATATGGCAGCTCACTGGTGACTATTTCTCATGTATGTGCTTAAAATTGAGTTTGGATACGGGATAGAAATTACGTTTTTTTTTTACATACTATGAATTCAGTGTTAAAATGTGTAAAATAAAATAATTGTGATCATGAATGACATGAAAAAATAGTGTCAACTGTATGTTTATCACATAGAAATATACTTTAGTATAATCAATATTATTTTTTATTAATCCCATAATTAAAATACATTTATATTGAAATTCTAATGATTTGACTGCTCCTCTTTTTGTACACCAACAAAAAGAATTTCAGTAAAATTTGAATTCATATAATATGTATTTTCTTCCACAGATGGCAGTGTTCTGAAAATAAAAATAAATATCTCGATTAATTATTTAATAAATTAATATCATTTTCGAATAATAATTATGTGCATAATATTAATGTACTAAATTACATCCGAATATTACCTACATTTATTTATTTTTGATCATAAAGTTCATTATAGAAGAAATAAAAATTAATGTTTTTTTTTAAATGATGGCCTTGCGATTTATTAATTGTCGTCGTAGATACAAAATAGTAGATTCAATTAAGTAACTGTATTGTAATCTTACAATTAGTCATGTGCTGTTGAATAATTTTGGTTGATTTATATTCCCGAGGAACAGGATCCGCTATCTAATTTTTAAAATAAGTAAATGTAGTGGAATATCAGTCAGTTTAAGTCTATTTAAATATTCTACATGATAGACGGTTGCCTCCTATTCGTTAATATTTTCGTTCAATGATAAGAATATCTTTGAATGTGTTTCAATCATCATTAGTTTTCGATTATTTATTTCTTCAACGTTGACATTTAGTGGCTTATAATTTATTATTATTACTTTTAATTTACGATTATAAATCTAATCTTTGCTCCTTTTCGATACTCACTCAATTGAACACTGAAAACAAATGAATGATCAATGTAAATTTGAATCTAAAATATGTTTCATTTTCATAATGTCCCGGTAGGTACTTAAATGTTTTCAAAATACATTTGAAACATTTAAACAGTTAAAAATAAAACGAACATTTTGACAATAAAACATAAAATATTTATATTAATTACAAATAATATCACTATTATATGTATGGCTACAAAAGTAAACAATAATTTTAATTCATTTTTCGAATCAAATTTATACTTACATTGTTTTTTTTTATTAGAATGAAATGAAATTAGAATGCTTTCTAGAATATTTAACTTCTTATCATACTTATACCTACACCTATCATACCTGCCGGCAAGCAAACAAATAAGCAAGCGAACAAACTCCATTTCAGTGTTATATATACGATATTATACCTAAGTATTTTTTCAATTATTTAGGCAACACGAAATTCAAATGACTCGTGTGGACGCAGTTTTAGGTATTATGAGTATAGGCATCAATGTATAATTTTGAAAAAATATATAAGGTATTTATGTACTCGATAAGATAATTAATTTTTAAAAAATATAGTATTTATTTCAAATATTTAGATTTTGTTTGTCAAAATATTTTTTGCGGGCCCCACCTCCGAGTTTATTATCAATTATTTCCCCCTTCTCGCCCCGGTTATTTTACCGATGATATTTTGATATTGGCGCATAGACGTGGAATCTGACAGCAAGTCTCACCCATAAAATAAAAGTCACCCAGCGTGCTATGGAGAGATCCATGCTCGGAGTGTCGCTAAAAGATAGAATCCGAAACGAGGAAATACGCAGAAGAACTCAAGTAGTGGATGCTACCCAACGAATAGGCACACTCAAGTGGCAATGGGCAGGTCATATCTGTCGAAGAGACGACGGTCGATGGGGGAGAAAAGTATTGGAATGGCGCCCAAGAACTGGCAAACGAAGCATTGGCCGACCCCCTACAAGATGGACTGACGATATAAGAAGAATAGCGGGAGTGACCTGGATGCGGAAGGCGGAGGATCGAAGAGGATGGAGACTCATGCGGGAGGCCTACGTTCAACAGTGGACGGACACAGGCTGATGATGATGATGATGATTTTAATAGAAATGAAATTTGGCTGACGGGTTCTACGGCAATAGGCATGAAGACTTTTAACAATAAAATAATTATTCATTGTACAATAAATGAATATTGGCATTTTTTAATATAAGTTTAAAATTAAACTGATGATTACAAAACATTCAGGGTTTTTTATGCAAGAACATTCAGGAAAAATCTTCATTAAATATATTTGTTTGAAAATTACTCATTACCTACTTTAAGGTTAATTATTCAAATTTCAATGCATCCACGGTGATATATGGTTAACTGAAACAAACGAAGGTAGTCATATTAATACCAGTGTTCTTGTCACATTAAATGAATACGGAAGTAATTAATAATTCAATTCAATAAAGTGAATACAGTTGAATTAACTGGGAGATAAATAAATAATTACGAACGAGTCCATCGTTTCCTTTTTTTCCGTCTCTGCATTATATTTTTTGGTAAAAATACTGTTCGAGGCTTTAAGTCTTAATTTTACGCTCTTATTATTAGTGACAAAAATTATAGCATAAATTAATTGTAACAAATTTATTAATTTTTAATTTTGATTGTCATCAATTTTCTCCGTATCAACACATTGACTTTCGTACTGGACGTCTGGTGCATGGGACATTTGGCGCACGTGACAACTGGTGCACTGGATGTCTCGCTAAACTGACCTAACCTAACCTAAGAATTTGTCCAGTGATCTTAGAGTTCAGAGATCCATATGTCTCGTTTACGAAATGTCAGTGAACTATTTGTAACGAAACATCCAGTGCACCAGTTGTGCCGTGCGCCAAATGTTCCGTGTACCAGACGTCCAGTACGTCCCACGTACTCGTTGTTACCGATGAGTCGCTGAACGCATTGTCTGTAAACGATAGGTCGTGATACCGTTTAAGTTTTGAGAACTCGAGACCACGGAACATTGAAACCACAGCACTTATTAAGTTTCTTACATAAAATATATTTTTAAGCATGTCCTTGAAAGGATTGGTTTTTGTTTTGGTTAGTAATTAATAAATTAGTTCACAAGTTTTCGATTCAGAATCACTGGTGTTATTTTAAATACGGATATTTAATTAAAATAATGATTTATTCATTTACTTCGCGTACAGAATGTATAAAGTATTTCCTTTTTCTCTCAAAAAGGTGATTATTTGTTAATTATGTTCCACAAAAAGTTCTACTTACAAAGTTTTACGCGTTTTTAATACTTATGATCAAAACAACAGGATTAGCAAAATATATTAGAGTTCGAAAATACTTTTACTGACTTTGAAGGATTTTTTTATTTAGTAGTAATATCATATTATTATTTGGTATCTATTAATTACTATATATTCAGTATTTACGCATTAAAAAATACATGTTTATTATTATCATGGACGGTGAATACTACAGTAAGGGAGTAAACTTTTTTCGATTTTATTTCTCATTACTCAACACCAACGACATTCCATTAGCATTTTTTATTTACAATCTTTTTCTTTCCTGGACGGTCTTGCGCTGACCGGATAGTTTCAGAGATTGTTGTTCCGGTTGCATTTTTAATTAGGTCATTCCATTTGGTGAAACATCGTCCTCGTGACCTCTTTCCTTCATCGTCGCGTTACCATCTGTATATTAATGAAATCTCGCGAAGTTCTCTCAGGAAGTCATAAAATAGTTTGCTAATCAATCGATAAAATCGCATTGTTCGATTCATTACATAATCATATGAAATTGAACCATATGTTTACTATTGAAGATCGTTTATAAACACAGCATTTGACATATTGGCTACTGCGACCGGCACTGACACCTGTGATTGAAAAGATATTAAATGTATATAATCACCAATATTGTTATACAATCCTAGTTTACTAACCTTCATCTTGTATCATGGCCACGATACTTGCACTGGTGTGTCAATATAAATAATTGAACTGAAAAAAATACAAACAACTTGAGATACACGATTTTGTGTGCAGTAAGTTCAGGTTTACACGGAATCAACAATTTACTCTATCCGCAAATAATGTTTCCGCAGATTGTTTGAACATCGGCTGGTCTTCCAATAAAGCAGTGTTATTAAAAGCGCCCACCTCGCGTGGAACCGAGTCACGCTAAATTGTGTCATCCATTCCCGGATATAACGTCAATCTGGTTCATCATTCTATTTCGGGCAAAATGGGGAATTGTGACGCGAATCTTTTAATTCAAAAAGTGTATACGAGAGCCGCCCCATCTGTATGGGAATGGTTAAATCCCTTATTCCGTATAATGCGCTCCGGCTGTATTCTTCCGATACGCCGGGAGATCGCTTCAACTAATTTAACGAATTATCCAACCGAACAGCTCCTTAGAATAGTGAACTTCGTGACGTACTTACAATTTTTACAGGTGAATGAGCGTAAAGAATAATGTTTTTTTTTTTCGAATCATTATTTTGATATTTTTGCTTCGTTGTTTTGAAAATTTCTCTATTATGTTTGAGTAGAAGTAAGTAAGATCCTCAGAGAGGCTTTCTGCGGTCGGTCCTTTGTTATTTACGTGGACAGATTAGTTCACTTCTCCCGTTCCTTTGTTCTTTATATTGAATTTTTCCCAAATGATATTGCTAAATTAAAAATATAATACAAACATTTTTTTTTAAAACACCGTGTTGGAATTTTCAAAGACTTTATTTATTTTGTATTAAAATTTGACTTACATCAAAAAAATACTCTGCTTTTGAAATTATGGAAAAAGGCCAGATATACTCGTTATAAATGCAGTTATTATAAATCTAAAACGTATCAATACTAACGTATTAATACTATTACTTCACAATTATTTAAGGATAAGGAGGCACAGATTGTTTGTTCTTCCTAGAGGTAATACTAACCTGCCAGGGACTATAGCCAGACTGTTCAACGATATCGCCTCGAATATTGATGTATTCAACTTGAGAGAAGCCCAGTTTCGACATGAGCTCCACGAATTTATTTATCAAAGTAATTTCGTGAAGTCTTCTGTTTAGCGGGCTCCGGGACTTTTTAAATGATTCTATTATTATTGTGTTATTTATAAATTGTTAATCTATCCTGTTTTAGAAATGAATTAAATATTGTTATTTGTAATGTTTCTAAAAAAAATAATTGAAATTGAAATATAATATTGCTATCCTACATATTTTCTTCCTAGCTGCATGATCACTGCAAATATCTTTTACATATCCTTCACGATTCGAGGCATGTTAGGGAGTTTTTTAAAATCAGATTCGATGATTAAACGGATGATTCATAAGTCTGGACCATTTAGTTCTTAAATAGTGCTCAACCCAATAATATATTAAAAATTTTTCTATTTGTAATCCATTAAGTTTGATATTTTAAAATGCATTACTTTCTACAATTGAATAGTGTAATGACCCGATATAAAGTCGACTTGAAAGACTTTTCAGCCGGCGAAGTTAACTGTTAAAGTTGTCAACGTCTACTTTCAAAGTTGTTAGCGACAGTTGGAATAACGATACTGATACTCCCATATCTTCAGGACTACACGTACCATGAAAATGGAAGTCATCGAAGTGCGTCTCGGTTCTCATGTTCCATCTCATCCACTTCTGGGTACGACTTTGTGACACACCATTAAAAAGCTAGCAGCCCGAAAACTCGTGGGAATCCAACAATTTAGATTGCTCTCCCGCATTTTTTTTGTGTAGGTAACATAGGATTCTGTTTTACGCAAATGCATGAAATTGTTTTGGTAATAATGTTTATTTTTGCCGAAGATATCCGCAGTTTATATCCGAATGGATAAAAAGTATACTTAAATACAAAATCTATTAACTGCATAGAAATATTGTTGTTTATTTTTTAGTAATCACTTTAGGTTTACAATTGAATTCATTATACCGCGAATGATGTTACACGCGTATTGATGTAATGTTTTAATTGCCGGATCTATTATATTACTGAATATATTACTTTTTGGATTCGAGCCAAAAACTATAAGTGCCAATTGTTATAAACATGTACTTGTATGTTTACTGGAGAATATTGTACGATCTATTTCAAACTTTTATAAATCGATTAAAATATCCGCTGCAGTAAAAAGGGTAAAATAAATAATGATATTTTCCCTAGTATTTTATATGGATCACGTTGAGTAACTGTTTATCACGGAAACGATGCGACTTTATTGTACGCGACATCAGTTCATAACTTGTATACAATCACTATGTAAGTGTGATGGACTGAACTGCGGTCTCATTCAACATGATCCATGTTTATAAGAGTTAAATATAAAAATAAATATTTAATACCCATAAACAGTCAGAGTAAAGAGCAATGAACACTTGTTTCATTTTAATATTCTAATCTAGTTGTTATATACTGTGTTAGTTTAATAGGCTTAAAATTTTTGACTGCCACATTTTCTCTCGTTTAATTAGAACCGCATAGTTGGTCGAAACGACGGTGATACTCGTATAAATAGACATTAATCGATCATAAAAGATAGTGCCAGGTTTTCCCACTGAAATAATGCAGCCTAATAAAGGAAGTTGTTGAGTTGGTACGTTAAAAATTAAAATCGTATTTAATGTCACAATAAAGTTTATCATAAAATATATATTAAAATTATCATATAATATTTTTACGGCGGCAGTGCAGCATGTTGCATTCAAATCAGTCCTTAAATGGAATGGCGCTGCCTGTCGTTAATGGTTTATGGAGGATTTAACGTATGTCCTTTTAGGAGCACTAAATAAATTTTATTTAAGCTGTGAATATAAAATAATGCGGGTTGGAATCCACCTGCAGCATTTTGTTTTGAAATAGTTATGAAAATTACATCTTAATAAGATCTAAATAGCAATTCTTATTATTAATACTCATATCATTAAATACAACAATGTATTCACATGGTTTATGTATTTTTTTAATCGAAAACTTGACAAATCGATTTAAATTTTATTTATGTATGTTAGTAAATGCAACATTTATTATGATTATGTCAGTATAAATATATTTATGTTGTCTGCTTCTATCAGTAATTAATTCAATCCTTACACGTAATCTTTTGAAACTTGTCTTGTATTTTAAATATTGCGTTCATTTAATATTTTTAATTTTTTTCTTTCAATGCTTATACATAATCTTACAAAATATGACTTTTCTATTTTAAATTATATCTTTATTAAATATTTATGTAAGTATTAAATTAAATATGTATAAAAAAAAACTCTTACGCGTGCAGAAATCTGATATCCTAAGTGAAAATCATAGAACCCGCTACAGAGTAAAACTTACTGTTCTCTTGCATGCTCTTAATAAAAAATACAAAAATAATTTAGCTTATAATACCTAATAAATTATTATTGTTTATATATGATGCACTTGTATTTTAACATTAAATTTTTTTAATATATATTTTAATATTATATTCTTAGTTGTTGTGGATAAAACAACACTTTAGAAAATTATATAAAATACATAATACTTTTCTTCGTGTAACCTCACGTTCAGAAAACATTAAAGTCACACTAGAAAACAAACACCGCTTTAAGAAAGAGTGAAGATAAAATATTACCTTCTTTAATACTTGTAATACTTCTCTCTCACTGCCATTCTCACTTCCATTTTCGTTGATAAGTTAATAATTTTGCTATTGGAAACCCTTTTCAGGATAAATTGTCCTGAAATACGTTCTTAATATCGTATGAAAATATACCATACTTACTTACTTCAAAACAATGTGGCAATATAAACCCAGGAATATTATTATCATGTATATATTTAATAATATCAGTAAAATTAGCTGATTTTAAACTCTCGCGGTGACGAACTACATATCACGTAATAATCTTACTTTTAATATCAATAAATATAAATTAAGTGTAGCAATATATTTATATCACGTTTTATTGTATAATTAACAATTTATAATTTTCTCACGGGTATAAAAAATTGTTTAAGTAACAATATTATACTTTTATCAATTTATTAAATTCTTTATAGCTTAAAATCAGTTATCAGTATCATTTATGATTTATTCGATGACATTCACGGAATTATGTGTGTAAATTGGAAAATACAAAACGTCGGCTTTGGTTTATAGAGAATGCCTGAATCCAGACATATTCTCGAGTGCATCTGGGTTTATTACAGACATTTATATTTCAATTCGACAACTGAGAGCTTTTCTCCAAGATAAGAAGCTAAAGCTGCGAATAAAGTGACATGCGAAAATATTATATCAACAAAATTGAAAATTGTTTTCCCTTCACTGGATAATAGATGACACTAGACGTTTATGAACAAAAGAAACTATTGAAGAAAATTCCTTTGATGATTACATTTTTTGTGGATGTAAATGAGAATCGCAATATTAACACCGTCCAGGACCGGTGTTAATATTGCGTTTTTTCCTCGTTCGTTTAAATAATTGTAAATTTACTGTACGTATAAAACATTTTTAGGTATAATTTATAATCGTTTATCCAAGAAAATATGTACAATATAAATTAAAAAAAAATATTATTAAAGATATTTTTTATGTATTTACAGGGTACGCCAAGCCCATATACCTGTATTTGGGCTTGGAGGAAAACTGCAAATTATTATAATAATATAAAATTCCTACAAGTAAAATCTTATGGACTGGTTTTCTCATCGACATTATTATTCAGGCTACAGTCGGTAGTTTCCCAAAGACGATCGATTGTCTTCTTTATTGGCGCTTTCATTATTTTTTTTTGTAAGAATAAACTAATCAATATTTGTGAAAGCATATTCATATAAATAATTTGTTATGTAAGCTTTACTCAAATAATTTTTGGCTGACCAAATAATCACGTTATTTATAATTATAATTATTTTATAAATATAAAAAATATATTGAAATTTGAACGATTGTTAAATCAATCATTATGATGCACTTAGGTTTTAGAATAACGACGAAACTATAACAACAACGCTGAAATTAAAATTTTCCTATGTATATGCAATATAATTTTGAAACTCTATTTTTCCTAGAAATACGACTAGAAAATTAATTATTATTAAACCGTAATTTAGATAATTTACGTGTATATGTATATAAATTCCTTGCATCTTTTGATTCTATAAACAGTCAAATATGGTATTGGTTGGGACATTCAGATGACGCACGAGAGTATAAACTAAATTTGCATTTGCTTCAGACCCCCGGTTTTTTGCCGTCATGAAAAATCATCAAGAACTATAGATAAAATGTAGTTCCGGGAGACGGAGTTGACATTGGATGACATGAATACTAGGGCGGCTGACATAATTTTATGTTGGCAATTTTCGACGACCGCATGCTCCTGATTTTGTTCGCTGAAGCAACATATTTAATAAAATCTAAATCAAACACTGAAATTTAAAATGTTTCATTTAGAGTAATGAATTCCGTTATTTTTATTGAATGGTATGTAAAAATGTGATGTTTTTTTGTGATATCTAAATAAACATTTTAGATTTGAGAATTGAAAAAATGTAAATAAATATATTTCTACTATGGAGATTAAGATGACAACATTAAAAACCTAGAGCTTTTTCACAATCAGTTAATACAATTAAATACACACAGTTGTTTCACGTTATAAATATTCCTTTATATAATAAATAAAACAAATAACACCACGTATATTAATCGTTCTCCACATCTCGGATTTAATCAATCAGAGTACTACATTTATTTTTCGAATTACGGCAAATGGTTTTGAAAGAGGGACTTGTTGTCGTAGGAAGATAATTTATGCAATGTTGCTTCGCTTAATCTAGTTGAATTTTCTTTAAGATAATAAACACGAGCTTTAATTGACTAATCTGAGTATGAGCCAGTAACGGTCCGACATTTTACCACGACTGCATGATTACGGAGTGCAATACCAATACATTATTCTATATCATCCAATGTATATTTAATATAAAAATGTTGGAAACATTTTTTTATTAAAATGCGCCTTAAGACGATATGCATAAAGTTAATGAATCATTTTATATAAAAATAGTGAGAAATTGCATCAGGACCAAATTTTCATTTTAAAACACTACCATCGTAATGGAGGACAATAAATTCTCGATGGTTATGCACTCATTCAGAGTATAGTTAGTTATTTTTATTAGCAAGTTTAGTGAGGGTTTTAATTTTGAAAATTCTTTGTCGTTAAGCGTCAAACCAATCATCCGATATTTAAAAAAATGTGAGGTGATAAGGAAACGCGGAAATATGCGTATGATCTTCTACTACAGGCTATCAGGATCAATTAATATAGGGTCCGCCATCTAACGTTTTTTTTTTCAACTAGTACTTATTTCGTGAATGGTAACACTTAGCTCATGTTTGATTTGACAAATAATTAGTTTTATCCTTCTGCTAAACGAACATGGTTATGTATACGCTTGAACAACGGTAAAAAATATTGCGACATTACTTTGAAAATTATGGTAATGTTGCAGAATGTGTGCGAAAATTGCGTACGGATTTTGGAAGAAGAGAATCACCGTCAGCTCCCTATGTTCGTTATCTTGTGAAAACAGTGAAAAAAACTGGCATCCTCATTGATAAACCAAAGCGTGAAAAGCCAAAAACAGTGCGTACACCCGAGAATATTGCTGCTGTAGCAGAAAGTGTGCGTGAAGCGCCATCAATGGCGCTTCCATGCGGCGCGGCCATGTTGAACGAATTTTTGTTCACAAAAATTGAAGAGGAGGATATTGGCAACATTTGGTTTCAACAAGACGGCGCTACATGCCACATAGCCGAAGCTAAACTCAATGTTTTGCGCACCGTTTAAAAAAAAAAGTAATTTGGCGGACCCTTTAGGATGTTATCAGTTTTGGCATGAGGCAAGGGTCATAGCTACTGACAGAACTGCGAGGCGGAAATTTTTAAAGACCAAATGTTGTATATATTTAAGAAATGCTATTATTTTGTATAAAATCTCCGTATATATCTGTGATATATTTTCATTTGTTGCAACCCTTTCTGCAGACGCCATACTAAAATGTCGTTATCTTTCCGTCCAATATGGAGAAAGTAATTATCCGATTGTAACACATAAAGTAATTCTTGGTACTCTTGGTAGCTCTCGTCATGTCTAATCAAAGTGGTTTATGTCAACCTTACTTATACTAGCCGATCATTAACGGACCAAGAAAAACAGTAAGGCAATTATTTTGTTCATCTTTATTTTAAATAAATTATTAAAATAAATAATAAAAATTACCATCAAATCCAATTTACGCAATATTTTTGGCAAATAGCCACGAAAATATGATAAACTTTTTGACATAATACTTTAAAAATATTACAAAATAAAATATTAACGGTCTGAATAAAAATATTGTTGCTCCGAGTTTAAATTAATGATGCTCATAATGAATATGTTTAGGTTTTTGTTAGATTATTAAAAATGCAATTTAAAATAAATTTAGATCAATATAATAGAAATTTGGATCTCCGAGTGTGTTATAAAATTTGGTACTAAAACTGTTTTAAGCTTAAGACCGTAAATATACTAGACTAGATTAAATGAGTATTGATTTAAGTATACACAAATTTATAAATAGGATTGGTTATGATCCCACCACAGCAGCGTATGTCTTCTTTGGCTTCTCTGGAACATTTTATTCGGTTAGAGATGACCATATGTTCCCGATTCGAGAGATGTTGCTAATGGAGATAATTCAAAGGTTCCTTATATTCATGTCACAGTTGAAATAATTATAACAAATCATTTATCAGAATTGAATTAGGTAAATAACTAGCCAATTAATTTGGCAGCTGAATTTGTTTTGCTTAGCTTGCGATGGCCATTTGTGCTTTAATTTAAGAGCGGAAACGATAGAGATAACCATAATAAATTGCAGTATCTTCGCATAACGTACATCTTTAATAATTTAATAAAGCTCATGTAACAACTTTCTTATATGCAAGTAATTATAGTTTGCTCGTTTATGGCGAATTTCCGATCAGCATTCAAGTATGAAAATTCTGAAGGCTCTAATCAAAATATTGCGGAAACTTTAAACCTCCGATATTAATATTACGAACTACTTACATAATTAAAATATTATATTTATACCTTTTATTTTCAAACTTCGCAAGCAGGTATTTAGATGTAAAATTTAATTTTTATTTGATTTATAAATAGGTTTATTAAACTGAGTGGGTATATTTTATTCATCTTTAACGTACGCTCCTTAGCTGGAGCATATTTTTCTCCAATTACATATTTTTTGTTTACATGTTTATAGATAGTTCTTGTAGACTTAAGGGATCGAAAAGAAGTCATCTATAGGCATATATAATTAGCATCCTTAAATATATCATATGATAAACCAGATGCCCCTGATATTTCTTAAATAAATTAAACTGATATATACTAGTATTAGCATTATCATAGCAACATTAAAAGTAGATAAGCCAAATGATAAAGCAGATGATTAATGAAAGATAATATAGAATTTGGCGAATCTATTGTTTTGAAACTTTCTTGACTAGAAGGAGTGCATTTTATATTACTTTTATATAATATATTAAAGTGCAATTAACAAAAGTATTTTTTAGATTGGAAAGTTAGGTTTTAGATGTCTAAATATAGCTATATTGACCCCATTATACTAAATTAGTTCAGATCTTAAAAGAAGCGGGCGTATTATCCGATAGATTATAAATATGCTATTAACGACCAAATATGTCTACTTGGAGAGTACGATTGCCTTCTTTTCAAGCTTTTGATCTCTCGTCTTAGAAGGCCATTGGAAAATAGAGATAAAATGATTTTTTTACCATGCTAGAAATAAAAGTTCAGTTTCGGTCAAGACTTTATAATATTTATGTATAAATAATTTTCGATTGATTTATTATTTTTAACCCCACCAATAAAACACCTATAATAAAATATTGAATTGAATTAGAAAGAGAGAAGAGTGTCCTGTAGAGACCACTAATAAGGATTGAATTTCTGTTAAAAAGGATGCGTGAAGGACTTGCACAACTTTGGCGGATTTACACATCACACGCTACGCAAATAACAAATTTAAAATGGCAAGCGTCGTAAAATCCAAAATAAAACATCTTATTCACCATTTGTCGGTATTCTTTTGTATTTTTTATATGATCTTTTGTATTTATCGTATACGAGTATAATAAATACAATGTCTCTATTGATCCTTAGGTGTAGATATGACTTGGAAAAGACAAGGATAATATACAGTACAGAGGAAATTTATGGCAACCATATGCTTCAGATTGGAAACAGATATGTTTAAAAGAGTGCTAGTCCTCGCTTTGTCCCGAGTCAGACATGTATTCCGTAGTTACGCCGAGTACAATACATGAATATCTCTAGTGCAGCTGAAAGTTATACATAAATAATATAAAACAACATAGAAAGTTATGACAAATACAAATAAACAATTGTGAACAAGTAATTTCTCACGGCTGAAAACTTTTAGTTATTTATTGATGTTTCTTTGGTAAAAAAAATACTAGCATTACAGTTCGTGACATCTTGGAAAAAAATATATCAATTACTTTTTGACACCGTCACGATATGAGTCTTTGATACGAGTATGATTAAAATTATTTACAATGGCACGTATGTGTGAATACGTTCTTCAATTTAAAAATGTAACAACAATAAAACGCGATTATATATTACAATTTTTTTAAAGAAAGTCAGTTCCTGAATCCATTATTATGAATTGCTAATTTTTAGTGGCGATGTTTAAGATTTAAGGTTAATAAACGACTATTAGCTTTGCTTTCATTTCGGCCAAAAATACAAATAGAAGCCATAATTTGGTTTTGATTTCATCTGAATATTCGGTTTCAACCGATCAACACTATTTAGTTATTCAATTATACAATAATTTACAAAATATCCGATGCTTATAAATTACGAAAACGTGTGCTGGCCAAATCCGGTGAATTCTATGCTGCTAAACCACAGTGGCTGTATGCTGCATACGGAAAATATGTATGATTTTTAGTAAATGACAAATGTATATTGATTCCATTCTTGAAGGTATACGGATGATAAAAAAGGAACACATATTGTTTAAAAATAATTAAGGTGATATAACTTCTGTTATGCTGTTTCAGGTGATACTTACTCGCTATTATTATGTACAAAATATTATTTTTTCATATTCATATTAATACAGATTTTTTAAAATATATTTATATATTGTAATACTTAATAGACAATTAATCAAACTAATATTTTCATAATTTGATACATACATACAAATCTACTTCAAATATCCTCTTTCATGACATTTCTCTCACCAATTTCGGAGAAAAATGTCATGAACATATTTTATGGAGATTTGTATGTGTGTATCAATTTATTATAATACAATACTTTTGATAAGAGATAACAATTTTGTACTTTTATATGTTTTATGAAATACATAAAAATGTTTTTATAAAGTTAATCTTGATCTTATGCATTATTTACTTCATCTTGTAAACATAAATTATTAAATTGAAGGCTATACTCGAGAAATTTAAATACGGTCACTGATAATTTGATTATTAAAATAAACTATATATTGATCTTACATAAAAAAAAAACGCTCAAAATCATTGAAAGCAGGTACAATGTATAACATATTGGAGGCACACTTGTGAAACATCAAAAGTGTTCAGGGATGATGCTATATTTTCTTGATTTTAATGGTTTTATTATTTTTTCAGTGTGTTTAAGGTTTCTTATATATAATTAGTATCGATTGGATATTTTTTTCACAGGGTGGTCCTTCCATTATACAAGAGGGCGAAATTCCATGGCACGGACTAACGTTAACACGATGGTGAAGTCTAAGGGATGATGGTCCGCGAGGGTGGGGCGCCATAGTCGGGAGGGGCGGGGACGCGTGGGCGGCGCCTTGCCTATATAACCCCGGCGTCCCGACGTCCGCTACTCACTCTCAGAGCGCCCACTTGTTGTTTGCCGCCGAAGCCTTCGACAGGAGCATCCACTGAAGCCCCAACACAACCCTCTGCGATCAAAGTTTCAGCAAAGTTCTGCAAAAGCTCGTCCTACCTGCAGCCTTCCGGAGCTTTAAGCATTTACAACTCCACGAGACATCACCAGAAAGGTAAGTGTTTTTTTTTTTCAAAACTTTTTTTAAAATATTTAACGTAGACTATCGTTATATTCCTGCGTTTTTTATATTTCTTTTTAAATATATTGAAATATAAAATTAATAAATTAGAGAGATTTTTGTATGGTAATGTGTAAATTAAAGAAGTTTTTTAGTTTAAGAGTCTACACTTTTTTATTCGATGACATATTTCGTCTCCTCGCTACAACCCAAACGTGTAATCATAAGTAAAATTGTGCAATTTTAAATTAAAAACTCATTTATTTTACACAATTTAACTATCGAATTCCGCCAAGAAAATTAACTTACGAATAATTCAAATCTTATTAAAAAAAAATTTTTTTTTAGTACATGCTCATTAGGTCTACGTAAATATTCGACGGTTTTTATTTGTCTAATAAAAATTTCGCAATATTTAACTTCGGTAGAAAATGTAAAAAGGTTTTTCTCGCAAACTTTTCGTTGTTATTTGTGAAAGTTTCGCAGCATGCTGTTAAAAGAACAAGCCGAAATGTTGAGGAATGAGCTACTTTAAAAATGTTTTATCAGAAAATTAAATGCTACTTTATTCCACGAGCCACGCCGTGTCGATAGATTAGCTATTTGGGACATAGTTCACGAATAAACATTTTTGTACAAAAATTTGTGCTTATATGAATGCGTATAATACACAAAATAATACAACGCGGATAATAATATATTTTACTGCAACGTACAAACGTTACTTTGAAGCTTCTAAAAAAATATTAATTTTCAGAAACAAAATGTTTTGCTAAGCATACTGAATAGTAAATATTTCATTATTTTATCCGGAATTACATCTTACGGAATTATTATATTTTTATATTAATATATGGCATCTTTATATTCCATTAAGATGCGTTTTGCCTTGGATAAGAAATAAAATGTATCGTTTAAGCATTTTAAATAAATTGTCATCAACAATTAGGCTCACTCTCTATCAGTAATCTACAAGAGAGAGACTATAATTTTTCACGATGTTTCATGAATAAAATTGATTTTATTGGTACGTATTTACTGAAAATATGTAAATTCACGCTAGAGTAATTTGTTTACATAATACGTTAAAGCGCCTTCGTATCTAATTCGCGGTTGGGAGTTAAATAATTAAAACTAATTAATTCCCTTTCTAACCAATGTTGAATATAATCCGCTTAACCTACATTATTTAATATGCATTAGATACACACATCGGAAGTAAAGGATATGCATATCACTTGATTTATATATTTTTTTATGGTTGTGAGATATTGTTTCCTTAAAAACAAACATGGAACATATTAGTTCCATTGTTATAAAGGATTGAAGACTGTGTTTACATTTAAGGAAATTTTAAACATAATTTCAGTTCAATTAATTATTTACAAAAATTCAGATATTTTTCGAAATTTCAAATGTAAGCATGTGATGTATTAAACATGCCAAGGGAAATAAATTTGTTCAAAACCATCACGTATTATAATGAATGAATTTTTAATGCGCACGTATAAAGCAAATGCTTGAGGATTAAAGCCGAAAAGTATTTATGTTTTTAAATCTGAATACCGAAATTTATTTGCCTTCAAATTACTAATAAATATATTCTCAGTATTCAAATTATAAAATGAAAATATTATCAATAATGTCAAAAGTTGTTTGATCTGTTGAGACAAATTATCACCAAATTAGACAACTTCAAACCGTTTTTTTTTAAGAATATTAAAAAATATTTTACAGTTATACATTGCCATTTATTTGTCGTGATTATAATTGATAATGAAAAGAGTATTTTTACTTGAATTTTTTCTTATTTCCATTAAAAATCGGGTAAGCATATAAAATGTTTATTTTAAAAGTATTTAGCTTAACGGTACAAAATAACGTAAAAATATATATTCATACAGCATTTTATACGGCCATTTCCTATTAAAAACACTTTTTTCTTTTACTCTGCATGGAGGCTGAAGTACGTAGAAATATATTCTTATAAAATGTACTTCACCGAGATTCATCACCAAGAGAGAAAATACAGAATTGAATTGAGACGTGGAAGAGATGTTAGTTATTTTTATTTTAATTTTGAATAATGCCCCTCGGATACTACAGTTGCTGTCTTTACAATTGCCCGTTTTATTGTGTGAAGTTTGTCGGGAACCATATATGTAGCCAGGTGGACTTTTGGATGCAGATATCTCTAGGAACGTATGGACAATGGCAACTGAAAGAACTGAGTGGCGGCAATTTGTAGTAACCATTAGCTCCAGGTATGAAACAGATATATCGACAAGAGAGAAATATATGGTGGTAATTGAAGTGACCATATGCGTCAGTTATGGAGCAAAATATAAAGGAAAAAAATAGCTAGTATACGTGTATGAAAGAATAATTAGGAATTCTTGATAAATTTTCTTTAAAAACATGTGCATATAGGTTTTAATATTTAATTTTAAGTGTGCTTTTACAACCAGCGTGCCAGAATCCATAAGGGTGTACAAGGGCATTACTTAATCAAGATGGCGTCTCAAATTGGAGAGGATACATGTATATTGGCTAACTTCCTGGGAATAATAATTCCAGTGAGCCGTGTCTAATTACATACATGTGACGTCACATTCTAATTTTAATGGAACGTCCGTGCCGAAGATTGTGCACACCTGCCATCTGCTCTTCTTCGTGGAATTAATAAATTTAAAATACACATTTTGATTATACTTTCAAAACATCTGAAATTTTCTTCGTTTCTTAAAAGAAAATTTGCATAAACGAATTGTATAATTGTATCAAGCTTATAACTACGAGTATTACCTGGCTTCCTTAAAAATCGGTGACTATGCTTCCATCATAGTCCCTGCTACATCATCTACTTGATTTATATATGTTCTTTATTGTATTGACTGTTGCTCCATTAAAAGAGTAGTAGTCATAGCAGAAAAGACGCAGCCTTTTAATAGAGCCTTCGTCCTTTTCAATCCTGGAAGACCGATGAATAAAGAATGTATTAGATGTAAGAATATATGATATAACTTTAGTAGAGACTATAGAGAGATGTTTTGTCGGCTAGCAGATGTAAGTTCATGTGTTGTCGTTATTTTGAAGCTTTGCTGTCATCACAATGTATTGTGTGAAACATCGGATTGTAGAGCTGATAATTCTTACGGAAATTTGTGGCAGATCAATGACTTATTTAATGGATTTTTCACTCAATAATTTATGAAACGAGGGGTATCCGAAAAATAAATACTTTAAATGAAATACTTTTCATCGATATTATAAAATGAAGACGCCATCATATATTATTACAGTTTCCTTGAAAGTTGAACGTGAAAAATAATATTTTTTGTTGGAAGAAAAACACTCAACCATTGTGAATAGTTAATGTGCGTATTTCATGTTTTTGATCTATAATTTGATATTAAAATACTGTCAAAGTCTTCTACGAATGTGGAAAAAATTACGTATTAACATCTCAAAACGGTGATTATATAGACACTCGTGTGTCGAAAGATCGAATATCTGTATGTTTCAAAACTAAATTCTTGGAATAAAAAATACGTAATTATTGTCAATGTATTATATTGAAGGTACAAATTCCTTGAACCTTGTCGATTGCTTTTATTGTAAGTCATCAAACTGTAAATTTTTACACTCCGGAGAAGATACTCGTAGTACAAGTATACGAGAACAAGCATTATTCATATTTTTTAATATCCATGTATCAAAGTATTATTTCACATTATATTTTTATACATTGTTCATGATTCTTTTTTACGAATTTTTGAAATGACGTTTACCAAGAAAAACTACAAGAATTGCTTATGACACCATTAATTAAAAGAATAATTTTGTACGATAATTGTCATGTGTTAAGGCAAAACAACGTTAATAATTTAAGTTTGATCATTTCAGTCTATGTCTTTCAAGTGTTGAACCTAGTACTCCGGTATGAATCTTCACCCATATCAATCCTCCTCCAATATACTCTACTCCTGTTTTTTTCTATATCATCAGACGATATTACAAATCTATTACACGGGTTGAAAATTTTCCGTTTGCCATTTTTCTGCCCATCAATTATCCTGTTCGGCAGATATTTACTATTCCTATTATTTCTGTATCATCCACTTTTCCAGTTTTTCTTCGAAAATCGTTATTTCTCTCCATTGATCGTTATTAATTAGTAATACAATTATACGCGAGTGTAAAGCATAATTAAATATTACTCCTGTAACCGACATGACTTAAAATCCTCATCGAGATAGTAAATTATCTATTCAATAAAAACTAGGCACACATAGTACATTCATATAAATAAACTTGTATTCATTTTAGTCCTTTTAAAACTTTCAATTCAGACTGTTTATCGAGTATCTTATGATGACAATGCAATCTTATGATAACAATCAAAATAATCAGTTAATAACCTCCACCTAGAATGCTATAGTTTTCTTTCTACTGAATAAATTAAAATATATGTACGTAAATCATGCCTTCATAAAAAGTTTAATTGTGATGATTAAATTTAATACTAATAAAGGTGAAAAATACATGACAATTTAGTTCCCAAAAAATTTTCAAGTGGTGTAGAGGCGTAGCTATAATTAAGGAAAACGTTCACGCACTCTTAAATAAAGTTTTTTTACCGTCAAGGGTGTTATTTATAAATAATTAATTTAAAGAAAATATTTCAAATTGAGTATGCTATCAGGTCGCATTTACTACCATGGAAATGTTAGAACATTGGTTTTCCCTCACAGGAGGTTCTGTGAACCGGTAAAAGCTCCATTGTTCATATCCTGTTGAGTAAAAATAATAAACTTTGTTCCGGCGACTGTTCGGGACTCTTCGCATTTTCGGGTCACATTTTGGAGTTCTAATACTTTCGGAACATTTGCGTAATTATAATACCTCGCGATGGAAGCACTTTGAATTTCAGTGTGATATGAAAACAATATCATCTTGTGTTAGACTGCTGAAATGTAAAAACGGAGCATCATTTTGATCCATTTTTATAACTACTCAAACAAATAAAAAAACAAACACCTAAAAGGTGTAATGATGAAAAGTCAAAAATAGGATTTCTTAAGATTTCAAAGCAAAAAAATTTTTTTACTCGTATACACGCAACCCGTCAATATGGCGATATCCTAAATACTGCATATTATGACATTATTTGTACTAAGAAATACTTCGTAGTATAATAATAATAATAATAATAATAACGTTTTTTATTCCAGCAGGATTGGGTGGGTTGTGCAATACCCAATCTGCCATATTTTTAAATACATAGCATTGAACAAAGTTTTAATTTTGTGAAGATAAAATAAAAATTAAAATAAAATAAAATAGTATTTCATGGTGGTTTGTGCACCATCTCCATCCATCGATGGCTCAGGGAGGAGTTGAGCCATTCAGAAGCAGCCAGGATGATGATGTTGTTGGACCTCCTTATCCTGTTCCAGAAGCCGGCAACACGGTGTCGCAATAATGCTGGAAATGAATGGACTCCGCCCTCCACAAACATGTCAGATGCGCTACAAAATCTAGGGAGTTGCATAAGTTGGCGGTATGAGTTATTATACGCAACTTTGAGCTTCTCCCACTCTCGTTTAGGATAGTTAGACCAGAGTTCTGAGGTATACAGTGCCATACAGTGTGCTTTGAATAGCACTTTCCTGACAGCATTACTACAATGGTAGAACCTCCGAGAAAGCATACCGATCCGAACGCTTATTGCTCTTCTTTGCCGCTCTATGTCTTCAATGTCACGTAGGTCATCTGTGAGGATGTGGCCCAAGTATTTTATTGAGGACACTGTCGCTAGATCCCTGCCCTCAAGACTCACTGTGGGTATGATCAGTGGTTCATTATTGTGTTTGAAGACACAAACGACTGATTTTGTGGGGTTATATTTGAGGTCATGGGATTTAGCATACTTTTCACTAAGGTGAAGAAGGCATCGCAGTGCATTTATTGATGGCGATAGAATGACCATGTCATCAGCGTAGCTAATATTGTTAGCACAGTAGCCGCTTATATGACAACCTTTTCTGGAAGCATTTAATGACTGGATCAAGTCATCGATATATACATTGAAGAGAATAGGTGACATACTACCACCTTGACGAACTCCGCTCTTCATATATAAAGGCGAGGACTCAGCTCCAGCCCATTGTACACAATTCTTTTGTTGAGCATACCATACAGCCAAGACGTATAATACTAAATTTTAACTATGTATTTATGAGTCATAGTGTAATTGTAATGGATGAAATATCTGGCATGTTTTGATTAATGTTACTTATGTTACTTATGTAACTTATGTTAATATGTACTTTAATGACGAATTAAAATGTTTTGTATTTTGTAATGTCACTTAAAGAAAAATAAAAAGAATTGTAATTAATAGAATGATGGAATTTGCATTAATTAGGTAATTAAATACAGTTAAACAAAATATCATAAATTATATATTATTACATTATAATGAGCGAATATCACGACGGGTTTGGCAGTCGTACAAAATCAGACAGTTTTCAAATATAAATTCAAGTTTTATTTACGAGTTAATAGAGCACTCCAAGAAATGAAGTGCAAAATAAATATTTTAAATTTTTTGTCAGTAATACACTTTGTCATCCCAGGTTTATTTTTAAAGGTATACATTATTTTCTGCCGCCTGGTAGCACTAGCACAGGACTTCGATACTTCAGTCAGGAAACCCCATTTTTTATAAGAATGGTTTTGATTATTTATTTTTAGCAATAAATAATATAAATTTATATATTTTTATTTTCTGTCTTTCCAATTAAATATATTTTTTTCTTCAATTTTCAATGATATGACGAAAATAAAGTTTTGGAATATTGAAGTTTAGCATTAAATTATATTATTCAGTTCAAAACAATATCCTCCTAAAATTTTAAATTTAAAAAAGTTTCAAAGGCGTATGTTTGAGAGTTACGGTTCATTGGTAGCTATAACTTGTTTTGAACTTGGGGCAAAGGTACGATCACTAATACTGTCTCAGGCACGTACTTCGGTGCCTACAACAGGTAAGCGTTTAAAGTTTAAACGAGCATACCTGTTGTTTAATTATCTTGGTACAAACATACCCTTCCTAGTATTTATTAAATATTCACGTGTCCAACGCCCACTTGTTCAAAACACAAAACTAGAATAAGTAGATTAATGCAAATATTTTGAAAACAATTAAAAGCCACCAATAATCATAAAAAAACTCTTTTAACATTTTTTCTTCCCTTCATAAAATCTATACCCGATGAAGAAAAAACTTAAGTATCGTAAGAATATTAAAATACACACAAATAATGGAAGATTATTATATATTTTAAATAAATTAAATCTACGTTAATGCAACCTGGGGTCGTAAGTGCAACCTGGTGTTGCAATTAAGAAAAATATAGGAAGATTTTTTTATTTTTTATTAATTGGTATTTAATTAATATATTATACGTAGTCAGTTAACAAAAAAACGTATATATTGGTGTTTACCAAAAGTAAAATAAAAAATCAACATTCATTATTTGATATTTTCAATTCTTCTTCTTCGTGTCAGCGACGTCAAATTATTTTTTCCCAATATCTGGCAACATCGATAGCTCGTTTGCCCAAATGTGCAACTTGTTGGGCACATGGAGCAGCATCGTAGGTGTGAGGCGGTCTGCAGGTCTCCACAGTCGCACAATAGTGTTCTCCCTGACATTCCCCACCGCTCGAGGTTGTCCTTTGTTCTACCAACTCCGGTTCTTAATCTGTTTAGGGATTTCCAGGTCGGCCAGTCAAGGCTCTTGCCAGTTGGGAGGCCTTCCTTTGGAGTAATGAAATCCTCTGGTGCGATTTGTTGCCAGAGTTGGAGTCTCTCATTTTCAGGGCCGGATGTGAGAGGTTGTGTGGATTTCAGAAAGCTGCTTCGAGACTTCAATCTTGGTGTTGGGGGTATCTGATTATACAAGCAGTGGGACGGTTGGTTGATTGCCTTACGCATTTCTTCGGCGCATATGACTTTGCGATACCAGCCAAGGGGTATAGTTTAGAAATGGGTGTTGGTTTGAGGCAGCCTGTGACGACTCTGCATGCATCATTCAGGGCAGTATCCACTTGATTACAGTGGGCTGATCGACCCCACACTGGTGCCGCATATTCTCCGGCTGAGAAACAAAGTGCTAAAGCTGAGGTACGAAGAAGGGGTGGTTGGGCTCCCCAGTGAGTGTTGGTCAGTTTGCGGATGAGGTTGTTCCTTGTTGCAAATTTCTGTTTGGTGTTGCTGCAATGACGCCTGAAGGTGAGGGTGCGATCTAGAGTGACTCCGAGGTATTTTGGATGGTCGCTATGTTCCAGTACTCTACCTTCCCACGTGACACGAAGCTTTCTGTTAGCTTCCCTGTTTCTAAGGTGGAAACAGCAGACTTGTGTCTTTGATGGGTTAGGTTTGAGATGGTTGGTTTCGTAGTAATGGGACATCTCGTTGAGTCCCTGGCTTAGGATGTCCTCAACTTCTTCAAACGCAAACCTAAGTCATCCGCATATATGAAAGATTTTGTGTCTTTAGGGGTGGGTTGGTCGTTTGTATATATATTAAATAGTATAGGATCAAGTACACTGCCTTGTGGTAAGCCGTTCTTTTGGTTACGCCATCGGCTGGTTTTCCCCTGAAAATCCACAGCGAATCTCCTGTTATGCAGCATAGCCGCGATCATTCAATTATTTAAATAGTATTTTCAACTTGTTTGTTTGTTTTCATCAACAATTTGTTTTTTACTATTTCGAGAACTCTCATTTAGTTTAAATGATTCATTTAAATACACAACGCGTTGAAAAACATATAGATAGATACTCCTGTTATGACGTGATGTTTACGTGATAACAAAATAGATACTAGAAAGCGAAAACTGTTGGAGTGGCGTAATAAAACTTAATTTACACATGAAATAATCCCCCAGAGCAATAAATTGATTTTTTCGAGCGCGTGTTACGAATACACACATCTGTTGACAAAACGTGAATTAACGTTAGCAGCCAGTGTTTACGGTTCGACATGACTGGTGCTTTAATTATTCAATAAAGCGTTCAATAAAACCATAATGAGCTCATATCACGATGGAGATATAATTCATTGGAAAACCGTAAATTATCACATATAATCGTAATACGAGTGGGACATTTACAGCTACGGTAGCTGCGTAATTACACCACTGAGCATAATAAAAAAATCACCATCACCATAAAATTACTCGTAAGGTTGCATAATTATAAAAGCTAGTTATAATTATGCTAAAAGCCTTGTATTTGAGTGCGTTTTTATTATTTACTTGTTCTGGAAGCGTTAATGACTTATTATTGTTTATTAATTATTGTTATTATTCACTCAATAAATATGTACTCTTTATTGTGGTTTTTGGGTTTAGCCGTGTATCTAATACTCACGATTCTCCAGAAAGAAACTTGAGTATGTAGTTTCCATGGAGATATAAATCAATAACGGTCGTATAAAAAAGATAATCTGAATAAACCAACTCAAAACTAAATAAATCATCAATCCTGAAGAACGCCCCTACAATGGCGGTCGAAATATTGGTTGAAGGAAGTTCGCCACACACGGCTAAACCCAAAAGCCACAATATAAAATCTGGCCGTAAGAACCTAAGAAGTTATTTAAATATGTACTCGTAATGTGTACATTAATTTAAAATAATCTAGTTTAAAATATTATATAACTTATATTGAACTTAAGGCATTGATAAACATGTAGTCTTAAACAGCACAGATAGCTTTATGGATGATCTCCTAACACATGCAGCGTCTAGTCGACGGGTTGAATGTTATAAGAGTCCGTGAAAGACCAATTCGTTCTGTTAGTAGTCTCATGTGTTTGTGTATATAAATAAACATACATTAATGTTTTATCCTATAAAATATATTATTATATAAATCGTTTGTTTCTTTTGATAATTTTTCGTTATGAAACGCTCAGTCAGATTAGATAAATTTGAAATAAAGTTAAAAGTTAAAATTTAATATTAATGGAAACCAATTCATTATTATTCATTGTCAATGATGGTCACAATTTTTTAATGTACAAGCTCAATATAATATCTCTTTTTTGAACTAAATAGTATTATGGCTACCGTTATTTTAGAGATGATTAATTATATATCATAAAGAAATTAAATAAAAGCAAACGTAAGAAATGCCTTTACCATACTGCCTTTACCATACAGCCTTTATAAAGTGATACAATATAAATGTATAAATATTGAAACGAAAAATATATCTTGAACATCATAAATATCAGCTTTAAGATAGTGATTTAGAAATATTGTAAAAATAATAAAAATTAAAGTGGTTATAAAAATTTAGGTGGTTTTTATTTGTAAACAGGTATGAAGCAAAAATATAAAAACCTAGTACCGAGTAAGAGCTTGGAAAAAAAATATTACGCAAAACGTGCATTTACTAACATAAACTACGCATATATTTTTATATAAAATATGCGTATATATTACGGTTTCATCACAAGGTATATAAATTATTTGAAAAATCGTTTACAAAAATGATAAAACCGTGTCGAATTTTAGGTAAAGTAAAATGCCTAATTTTTGTCATTTTATTTGAAGCGAGCGAATTATTTCAGACCCTCAAAGTGTTTTTAATTTTTTCATCTCAATTTTAACTTCATTTTCTTTTGCGCGTCGGCTGAGAAAAATTGTCACTTTAATTGTCGTTTTTGGCTTCCAAAAAGACGAACCACCGGCGTCAAAGCCTTACCTGTGAGTATAACACCATACTCTCATTAGGAACCCAATTCATATTTGTTTTTTAATATCCGTTTATAATGGTCCGTACACGTGTCTCTTTATTAGAATAATAATAAAAATATTTTGACTCCAAAAAAATATTCTTCAAACAAAATTTAAGCTTCAAAGTAATTGAATTTTAATAATCTTATGGAAGAGTGACTTCAGAGAGTCCGAAACATGTAATCACTTAAAAATAAATTCGAAATCAAAACTAAATATTTTTTAATTAAAATTATGCAGTTTCACAAAGTATTGTCAGTTGATAACCTTAACGTTATTAGTATAAATAATTCAGAGTTTTAATGTAGACATTACTGAACATAGTCGAGTCAGTTTTAGCTCAATATATATGATTATATGGAATTGTTTATACTTTATGTAATTTATGAAAATTATAAACATTATAGTTTGACGTGATTAGATGAATGAAATGCTGATAAATAAATACCAATAAACTTGCCTTGGATAATAAAGTTGCCGTCTTTTCAAGTTCCCGGGTTCATGCCATGGACTTTCTGGTGCAGATGTCATGTGACACGGTATGAAAAATGAATCTGGCAGAACTGTTTGGCGTAAAATTATTGTATGTTCCATAATTTAATCGTTAATGGAGAAAAATAACTTGCCAATTTGGAATAATCTTTCTAAAACCCTTGGAAATAATATATTAACCTTGATTAATATAATTGTAAGACTTAATGTGTTCAAATTGGATTGATGAACTTGATGATGATTCTTTAAAACAAATTACTTTGCGATTTTTCTTTAGCTTATGAAATATTCAAAACGCATATTTACTACGTAATTAACAGCAGTTAAGTATGTACTTAAAAATTTAAATCAACATGGTAATGAGAATAAAAGTCACTTAACAGATTTGAATTATGGAAGTTACTTTAAAAAAATAGCGCCCTTTCGAGTTGCGATCTTATACTCATACCTTGTTAGGCATATATAAAGAAATATATCAAATAAGGAGAACTGTAGCAAACATTTGCTTTAAGAAGAATATAAGGAAATGTGAAAGGTTTTAAGTCTGTTTGTTTCGCACAGCCACCAGTTGACTCGTGAATCGATACACTTTTTGAACGAAACACATAATACTTGGCAGCGTCGCTACAAGACATCGCTTAGCTGAGCTCCTCATTCTAATGCAACTGAGGATAGAGGGGCTCTTCTCTCACTCCACTCTTTCTCGCTTGTTGAATTTTGAAAGTCAAGTTTAGATAGTGTCAATAACGCTTTCAAGAAAATACAATGGTTATCCATTCTGCTTTGTCTACGTGCGATTCGAATGGACGTTTGAATGGAAAACCGATGATGTATATTACATATTGAAAACAAGCATCTTTAACCGTTCACTGTTGGACGTGTGTGAAATCAATACAGTATTGCCTCAATAACAAGACAAAATTGTTATTTTAAAACACAAAAGTATATTTTCAAAATAATTAAGTTATGTTATACGAGTATAAACACGCAAAGCAGAGAGCATCAGAAAATTGTTTTTGTCCTCCATGAACTATGTGACTTGTATGATTATAGGTATTAAAAATATTCATTTTGTACATGGAAGTACACATAGATACTAAGAGGGTTTTTACAAAACTTGCACTGTGAAAAAATTACGTGCTGTATTTTTTTTATGCTTAACATTCGATAAGAAAATTCTAGCTCGATTTGTAACATTCAACCTTCTTTGAGATTGATATTCCTGGAATGTAAATGCAGGTATGGAGTGATCAATTGTTGTAAATAACTGGATGTACCCTGTATATACCTCCTCTTTGTTCTACTAAATAATAAAATAATAATATTTTCTTATTTTCAGTTGATTTATTGTACATCAACGTTCATCGGTGTTGATGTGAATAATTTTAGTTACAAGTTTGTGGACGGTGTTTTTAATTTTGATGGATCATTTTATCTACGTTCTGGGTAATAAATAAATTAAAATAAATGATTTTGCTTAGTGATCTATTTCGAAAATATTTTAGTCTAAAATGAGATTTATCTATCTCGCGCGGGAGATAGGTATTCTAAAATTCGTTGAATTTATTCTTTTAAATTTAATACTTGCGTGCTGCAGAAAGTTCGTTTTTAAGCGCTAATAAATTATGATGAGGGTATCCCGAAAAAATATGTTTTTGAAAGTCTTACGAAAATTCGTTTCTATGAAAATGATTTGATATTTAACTGCAAATTAAATAAAATAAGCTTATGGGAGCATTCAAAATTGATTTTTAAAGCCAAAAATTGTAAGAAAAGAAACTATGTATATTTATTTGCAGTCAATGTTTCTTTTTTTATCAATATTTGTTACTATCCGGTATTTGAGTGTTAAATAATGATATCAAATTACAAAATTCTGTCTCCATTAGTTTTTATTTATTGTGTTGTATCTAAATCTTTTACCAGTTTACCTTTGTATTTCCTATTTAAGTTGGTAATTCGATAAAATGAATTGATTAATATTTATATTTAGGCATTTGACATAACCTACTTATTTCACTTACCCTTTCAATTTTCTCGAAGTTTATTTAGTAGGCGGATTAAAGGAGCCATTACTCTTTCGCGGAGGAATTTAATTTAAAGCATTTTTTCCAAGCAGCATTTCCAAAACCCAATTTACAACGCATACTTTGCTCACTGTTATTCAGTAAGCCCTAAAGAAAATTGACAATTTAGGTAACACGGCAAAATAATATGAGTGTATCGCTTTGCTGCTAACGATATCATGCATGGAATATATTCAATTTATTTTTATTTATTGAGAAGAATGCGAACGAGACCCTTTTTGAAAGCTAAATCAAAAATGAATTTGTATCGAAATTTATAAAGAGATACGCTTTGAATTATGTTACATAATTTGGTGAATTATTCATTATTTTCAAATTAAAAAACATTTTCTTTTCAATAACTGAACCATGCTGTATCACAAATATCACTCTGCCACTGTATCACAAATATCCGGAATTCAGTTTAACCATTAATAAAAAATTATTTTTTTCTAAAAGTTTACTCAAAAAAGGTTTTATTAATGCATGAATTATACGCAACAATGATTTGATTATTTTAAAATCAGATACAATATTTTCCCAAGAGAGTACACATTTGCCGAAGAGTACGGTCAGAGGTAAAGCGCTAGTTACCATGCCAATATCACGGTTTCCACCCCCCGATGAAGGTAGAAATAAAAAAATATATAAGCTCTCCCCCAGGTTGTGTGAGATTTATCCCCCAGTAAAATGCTTGTCGCTTGTTAAACATAATTAGTGGTGAAAATCGTCTGGTGAATGCCATCATTATTAACGAGTCAACGTAAAGATATTTAATGCGTGATTTTTTTTCTGGAGTCTTGTGATTTTGGCGGATCAAGACATCACATACAGTACTTAGCTATTTAATAAAATGAAAAGCGTCATAGAATCTATGATATTTTTCAATTACTGTACATCGATATTCTGATCTATCTGCATACATTATTAAATAATAAGAGTTAACGAAACTGCCATACTCGTACATATATTAATCACTAATGTTTTGATTTTCAGTCATAAGTTTCACTATGACTATGAATAAGAGAAAGCAACCTTGAAAATAGAATTATTGATGTTTAAAAAACTAATTAGTAATTTATTTATGTTTAATAATAGTGTGGCTCTGATTTACGTTTAGAGCCTTTGCAATTTCGCTAGGTACAGGCACCCCACCGTTACATATAATCTAGATAGTGTTGTATTCACGTAAATGCTAATGAATCTTGTTTTATCAGGTCGGCCGAACATTACAGTCCTGCTACAATGTCATCAGAGTTTGTGGTGATGGTTTGGCATATTCTGTTGTCTTCGCGGTTGAACCCTACATATTGTTGTTTCATCATTTTATAACCGCGTATGTTCTAAATGCTTTACCTTATATTGAGGTATGTGTGAAATTATAATCTAAATTTATAAATACATTACTATTCGAAGATTTTTTTCAAAATATAAGCATTTTTGATAAAATTGTATCCCATTTACTCAACATCGTTTTACGTTTATATTGGTATCTTATGTTTCAGTATAACGATAAGACATTGAAATGAAATAAAACAATATAATAAAGAGAGTAAATATCAACCTCGATTTTTTATTTGTAAATGTTTTATGCTGTTAAGCTAAAGTTGTATGGTGTATATTATTTTAAGTCACTTTTTAAATGAATTTTAATTATCAATTTCTTACGTTATTTTTGCTTGTTTTTAAATGAAACACGTTGAGTAACTGACAATGAGATCATTGTTTTGCATTTACTGAAACGCTTTATCTAACTTATACTGGAAAACATTAATTTAAATTACAGTTCGTAATATGTTTACTGTTTTGTATAACGTAAGTGAAGGAATTTTAAAACTTTCAGTATACCTAAATTGCTAATAAATAATTGTACAGCTTTAATGCTATCTTTATGATCTCGTCGTAGACATCCGAAGAAAGTCATTTTAAGCAACTATCTTGCTGCTTCAGGCCTACTTAGGCAGACTTTGTGGAGTACTTCGCGAACGACTTCGATCAGAATACAAAGCTAGCTTACTAAGTTTTAAGTTTAAATTTTACCAACAAAAAAACACGTTAAGGTGTGTTAAACTATGACGTCATAACTTTGTTGCCATTACGTACATAATGATTCATTGCGAATTTAGTTTTATGCTTTACTAATTAATTTGAGAGAGATTTCTTCGCACGCGGCAACACTAGCGTGGAGCAATTTGAAAAGGTTTATTAACAATTCATGGGGTGATGTGTTCCCGCCAACCATATAATCGCCTTACTGTGTATCGCAGGTCTGGAAAACTGAGGTTCTTCATTTGGACTGACAGGTTGATTTTTGAAAAAATATTGTTGATTTTCAAGAATCAGCACTTGTAAGAAAATTTAAAACAAGTTTTATTAGGTATTTCACATTTTTGGGGTTGAAATAAAAAAAAACAATATTTTATATTTTGAGGCATTATTTTTTCATACTATCATTTTATACCGACTTTTCATTAAAAAAATAAGTATAAAATTGGCTCGAGCCGCTCTTTAGAACCAACTTGAACGTTGCGCTCCTCAAATGATTTTTTCAAATACTGATTAATAAACAGAGATGTTTAGGGACTATGCATAGATATTATCTAGGAAAAGTAACTGGTGGTACTTTGGGGTGACTATTCGCTCCAAATATGGAACGTTTTTTTTTTAATAATGGTGATATTTAATAATGGTAATATTCATAATACTCATTCAACTTACAATGACCGACCAAATTAGAAATCAAATTGTTAAGTTATTACAAGTTCATGGTAAACTGTACAATTTATACTTTTCAAACCTGAAAACTCAGATTATATTGTAGAAAAAATCTACTACTTAACATAAAATAGGCAAAAACATCATAATAAAATCTATAAGTGTTGCAGTCATTTACCTGTGTTACTGTTGAACAATTTTACCTTCCTGATATATCGACAAAAAAATGATGTATAGTGTGTGTATATTTAATTACTAATAATATTGTAATATAGTCAATGATCTATAAAAGAAGATTAGAATATTGAAAAAATAAAATATTTTTCTAATAAATATTCAATCCATATTTATAAATGTGTTTTCGCAGTTTTCACAGTCCTTATATAGAATTGTCTTCAGCAACGATCCCTGAACTCAATTCCTCGAGTCGACAAAATGGCGGCCTTGGTCTTCTGAACGTAAACCGTTTTCAAATCCGGATGGAATAATTAATCCAACATAAAATATTCAGCTTATTCGTTTAATTAACTTATTTATATTGTGAGTTTGAATGTTAAAGGATCTCATTCAGATCCCGATGAATGCAATCATACGCTGATTGTCAAAGAGACGAATTCATTTGAAGCGAAATATGAGAGACTGTTTATTTTTCTAAAAGAAACAGCTGTGCGAATTTTGTCAAATTTGCGTTTTAATTTAATGAACGTAAAAAATATACACGTTGAAATTTCAATAAAAAAATGGTTTAAATAATGTCATCACGTGTGAAACTTTTTCTTTAAGCTTTTACACTAAAATTAATTTTAGTAAGGTGTAAAAATATGATGATTTAAGAGGAGTTAGTGAGGAATGACAACATAAGGGAGTGGATAATGCAGACTTCCATACTACTGTTGATGGTTGAGAGACGCAAGTGGATCATGACGAGACATGTGCTTTGAATTCCGCAGTAAAGCACATGTTTTAGGTGCATTTTTTCATGCTCCAGGCTCTTGTCTTCAGGAACGATATACATAATATAATCGGGGAAGTTCTAAGAGGCAGAGCTGATATGATACGAGGACCATAGTAGGCTTTATGGCAGCCGATAGAATTTTATGACAGCATTATCGTGACGACTAAATGCTACAGTTTGAAATGTATATATAAGTGATGATCTTTTAATAATGACTTAAGTTTTTGGATAAATTTATGATTTTGAAACAAAACAAATGATTTATTTCGAAACGGCATAAAATATTTCTGGCACGTAAAAGGTGAAATATAATTTGACAGTAAATAATAATGTTATTCAGCAATTAACGCTTTAATCAATTAATTGCCCTTTAAAAGGATAATAAGCAAACAGATATAGGCTGGAGTGAGGATTTATGGCATTGACTTTCAAGTATTTACGGCGTTCTAGAAGATTAGATAAATTAGCGGGAAAATTCCGAAAGGTGAGGTTAAATGATCTCCCTAGCGCGGGAAGATGCTTCCCAAATTGATTATTTAACGGCAACACCCGAGGCGCCTCCAGGAGATACGCTTTATAATTGCCCCCAGATGTCGACTGCGAAATGCGAAAAGTAAAAAAAATAAACGC
Organism: Glossosoma conforme; assembly: GCA_022606575.1. Lineage (NCBI taxonomy): Eukaryota > Metazoa > Arthropoda > Insecta > Trichoptera > Glossosomatidae > Glossosoma > Glossosoma conforme. The sequence continues at coordinate 198,896 of JAGTXR010000121.1, forward strand.
CTCTTAAACTGTTTTGCAAACCGACGTTTAGATTAATTGAGACAATATATAAACAACAATAGACTTCAATGATTAATCCTCTTTTATGTATAAATATGGGCTACTGAAACGTTTTTATTTTAACGTTATTTGCGAGTCTCACATCTCTTGATTATTTATTGCGGCGTTAAAAGTAACTTTTTAATTGATGTAGTGCCTGCATAGATGTTTTAATAGTGATGTATGGTATTACGTAACTGATTTAAAGTAACTTTACATACCCAAAACAATACGGAACAGCAAATATACTATGGTAAATCATGTAAGCAACGGAATTTCCAACAAATAATACTATACTTCGTACAAAATAAACTTATTATCGTTTTTTGTAACAAATTACGATCGACAATAATGCGTGTATTTGTTTTTTTAAGCATTCATGAGACGCAATATTCTGTTTCAGTGGATTGTAAGTGGAAAAAACGAACGTATAAAAATATTTTTATCAATAAATATGTAAAATTGCTATGAGTGAAAAATTAAACATAATATTAATTTTGTAAAAGGATTAGTTTTCTTATTTTCAACCTTTATTTAAAATTTAGAATTTTCAGCTTTGTTCCTACGAAAATCTCTTAAAACATAATTCAATTACCTGCAATGAGATTGGTATTCAAAATACTTATCAGGAACGCCTTTGAAATTTTGTCAATTTATGAAGAAAAAAGTTTCCGCGTGAAATCAGAAAAATGTAAAATTGCTGAATCTCATTTGACAACTTTTAATTTATGGAGTGCCACAATCCCAACAGAGAGAAAAGAGTTGCGGAGTTATTAAGAGTCGGCATATTTGTGTAATTCAATCAAAGATAATAGTTTTTCTTATATTTTCCAATTTATTTTTATTGAATCGTTGTGGTTAACGTTAAATGGCCACAGTCAGATTGCAAGTAAAAGCGATCAAAAGTTTCAGGAAAATTTCAAAGTTAAATCTTGCGCCCATAGCAAAGGCGAAAGTTCAAATTATACGTTTCCTATTATGTTCAACGCGTTTCAGACTTCGATTTTTCTCTTTCCCTTTGGTCTTTTTTAATATTTGTAATTGTGCTATTTTCTCAAAAAGAGAAAACGCCAACGTGCAAAGAAATGCATTTCAATTTATGCAATCGTTTTATTTTCTTATTAACTCCGTTGCCAACTTTTTGCAGCGTTTTATTGAAATGTAACTAATTTCAATTTTTATAGACATCAAAGGAATGTCAAATAAACAAGGTCTGTAAGTTGTTATTGCTTTTTTATTACATTAAGCGGTGAGCAATGGAAAATAATAAATCTTATTTGATTTACACGTTTTTCTTATAATCATTTTTAGGTTGTTTAAGTACTATTTCTATTTTGCCACATTCATATTACTTGTTTTTAAATGCTTAGTACCTGAAAATCTATCAAAACATGTAATACTCTCATATCAAAATGTTTAAATAATAGCTTTATAAATTCAAAAATTGACTATTTACTCAAGGACTCAATGAAACTTTAAATTTAATCATTCCTAACAAATTGTTGTTATTAATAAAAGGAAAAGTTTATCATAAACGGTAAAATAATAATTAACTTCAATATCTACTTTGAAAACCTTCAAGTAAATAATTCTGATAATTAAAACAATGCTTTCATATAATGAAAATAGAGATTTTGCAAAAGCTTTGTTGGTAAGAACTTTATTTACATATATATTATACTAGAATTTATCAACATTAATTAGTTTGGTTATCAATAATTTTCTGCCACTTTTGAGTCTCAAAATACGTTCTCGACGTATTTTCATAAAAGAACAGTTCACCTGGTAAATAATGTCGCACTAAAATCTAAACTCTCATTATTGGAATACACATTAAAAGATGTTTTGCTATTTGAAAATACAATATATCACTAATGTCATTCTTCTGAACTCAGCAAAGCTGAATCTCTTCCGCACTCACCTTCAACTAACTAAATTGAAAAAATTATATTATTGCAATGCTTTAAATTATTGATAGTATTTTTAATGATTTTTAGCTAAAATGAAGACCAAATAATGGTTATTATGTACTCGAGTACAAATGAAATCAGTTGTCATCGTGTATATAAAAGTTTTGTTTTACGTCATATTTAATATTAACTAGAACAAAAAAATCTTTCGATGGACAAACATTTTTGGGATTACTCTGATCTTTGTGAATTATTATGTTAGTATACAAGCCGCTAATTTCCGGTTTCCAAAATTTAGTTAATTATCAAGGGACAGCTCAAAATACCAGTTTGAGCTGTCGGTGGGTTGAAAAGATTGGCCGGAAGAGGAAATCCGAAATTCCGTTTCCAGGGGGCACCGCGTGGAGGTTCTTTTCATGCTCCCCAGTGTGGGGTTGATCAGCCCATTGTAATCAAGTGGATACTGTCTTGAATGATGCTTGCAGAGTCGTCACAGGCTACCTCAAGCCAACATCCATTTCTAAACTATACCCCTAGGCTGGTATCGCACCACCAAACATAAGACGCAAAGTCATATGCGCCGAATAAATGCGTAAGAAAATCAACCAACCGTCCCACTGCTTGTATAATCAGATACCCCCAACACCAAGATTGAAGTCTCGAAGCAGCTTCCTGAAATCCACACAACCTCTCACATCCGACCCTGAAAATGAGAGACTCCAGCTTTGGCAACAAATCGCACCAGAGGATTTCATTACTCCATAGGAAGGCCTCCCAACTGGCAAGAACCTTGACTGGCAAACCTGGAAATCCCTGAACAGATTAAGAATCGCAGTTTGTAGAACAAAGGACAACCTCGAGCGGTGGGGAATGCTTCTGCAGGGAGAGACACTATTGTGCGACTGTGGAGACCTGCAGACCACCTCACACCTAAGATGCTGCTCCATGTCCCAACAAGCTGCACATCTCAGGACCTAATGCTGGGCAACACACGAGCTATCGATGTTGCCAGATACTGCGAAAAAATAATTTGACGTCGCTGACACGAAGAATAAGACCAGTTTGAGGTTGACATTTGAGGATCTATGATATAGAAACTGCCCTCTTAAAATAAATTATAACATACCATGCAATTACACATAGTAGGTTAGAAATTGAAGTGATATGGAAATAATGGTAAAAAGTGATAAAAACGACGTTTACGAGTTATTAATTTATACAATTTTTATTATTTTGTATATTTATTATTAAGGTATTTTTGATTATTTATTTTACTTTGAAGTTGAAACATTACCAAAAATTCAGTATTTATTAAAAAAACGTATTATATAACAAGATTTCTTTGGGAAATTCAATAATGGCGTTAGAATTTTTTATGATACGAAATAATTCCGAGGAAGATTGGCGATCAATTTTGTCAAATTGAACACCTTAAATAAGCATAAAAAATTAACACTTTCAATTTATTTATTTAGTCCAAATTATACTAAATACCTCCTAGAATAAAATTATTAAGAAAATATTTGTGTCAAAATAACTTAGCGATTCAGTGTTATTACCAATTTAAATTGATTATCAAATAACATTAGTTAGTATTCAAAATATTCTTATTTTCAAAGTATAGAATATTTTAATTATGTTACTCTCATAGTTATTACGTAAAAAAATTAATCTGCATATTTTTGTTTGATAGTTTTAATTTTAACTCTGGATGTTTTTTTACCTGGTAATTAACTTATTCAAATATTGTTTACATCCATATTACTGAAATTAAATGTCTAATCTTTAATGCAAAAACTGAAATCAAAGCCTTTTTTATTAAATTAATCTGATAAGCCGAGATTAATTATTCATCAACATCAAATTTTTTTACAAAGAGAAAAAGTGAAGAAAACTCACGGAAAAAAATACAATTTGAGTTTTTCGCATAATGAGCCTAAAAACTCAGCGGGAATCATTAACGAAGGCAGCATTTTCTTGTACTGAGTAATTCGGCGAAAAAATCCTCGAAGACATAAAAATACTACAATGTGTGTAATTATCAAGCCGTAAAGTGTAATCATTTCAAACTTACTTATTCGGCCTGTTTATAAATAGAAATACAGCTTGACTTTTACATATTTTCTTTAAAGAATTTAAGGTATTCATTTATATATAAAAAAAACATATGAATACTCTTCTATTTACAAGTCAAATTGTGTAAACAGCATTCAAATCCTTTACATTAGTTAGTTTTTTTATTTTTATTTTTTATTTTTACTAAATACTATCGTTTGGCTACTTGTTCTACTACCAAATAAATTGTCTTGTTATAAATATCTCAATATTTTCATACTTTTCTCAATGAGTATCGAGGCTTTATACAAAGGCAGCTTTAATTTATTTTCTACTACTCTGTTGAGCATTTGGCCATCGCTATTCGGTAAACATTTTTACAAGCAAATCTATAGCGAACTAATCATTGGTAACAATATAGTTTGTATTTTTAAGGAGGCCATATAATTAAATGACTCCAAATAATAAGTAACGCTCCAAATTATTCAAATTCTTCTACATTTCTTGTAGTAATAAACACAACGATTATAAATACCATGTTTGTAATGTTTTTCACAACCAAGTTACAGTTACCAAGTTTTTTTACCAAGTTATAAAAGGTTTTTCAACAACAGGTTCTAGTAAGTAACGATGACTTTAAAAACTTCCGAATAAAATGACAAAATTACAATCTGACAGCTGTTGTCAGTTTGTACAGTAAAAATAAATACTGATCGTTCCGGAATTAAAAAAAAACAATATATTATACAATAGTAGATAAAATAATATTTGATTGTAAATATCTGACGTGTACCTGCGTTCATGTAAATATTAAAATTAAAAGACACTTAATAAATATTCATTGAATTAATCATGTCGAGTATCGATTAATATTTTTTAATTAAAAGTTACTCCATGAAACACATCATTAACGCTTTCTTAGGTTCAATAACACTTCGAATTGTTGTTCGAAATGACAATATAAAGAGCTCGTCGTTTTATTACGTCACTTTATATCTATCTAGTCGGAAATGTGCGACGTCATGAAAATTGTTGAGTGCGGACCTGCAGTCCCAGATTTACGGCGGAAGCTCGCAGAGACAAAGCCTCCCAGGATGCGGGGCGCGAGCTTCTAATGAGGCTCCGCAAACACGTGAAACAGGGGGCGCTCGTTTACGGCTACGTGTTGCTACTTGCCAGTAATTGCTGCCTCTCTCGCTGCACCGGGACATTGGCTCAGGGATGGCCCGTTATCCGGTGCCTCATACACATACCGTATCTATTCAGTCATTAATGAACTGTATCATAATTGGTAAAGTCCAACAATAAGCTAACTAGAGCTCAACTATTAAAGTTACAAAGTTTAAGATGATAATATTTGATTGCTGTTATAGATAACGAAATCGCTTTATTTTTTTCATAATCATTATCATCAGCCTGCGTCTGCTCAACGTAGGCCTCAAGCATGAATCTCCATCCTCTTCAATCCAATGCCTTTCGTATCCAGGCCACTTCCGCTATTCTTATTATGTCGTCAGCGCATCTTGCAAGGGGGTCGGTCAACTCTTCGCTTGCTTATTTATCGTGGTGAAAATTTTATCACAATTATCTAACCTACTTGTAAGTCCATTGATTTCCTTTATTATTTAGGAATGATATATTTTTTCGAAATTTTTCTTTAATTTGTTGAATTTAAATTTGATTTAACTTTACGTCTAGATTGCTTACTTAATTTTCAGTTTGGTCAGTTGTTTATTTTTCTAATTTAAACTCACATTGTTAAGGCTATTTCAACTCGTGTGAAAAGTAAACTTTTAATCGACTTTATTGATAGAAAATGTTTAAATGCCTGTACGGTTGATTTTTTCTTTTACGTTTTTAAGTTAAATAGAATAAAAAACTGCTTTTTCTAAAACATTCACATTCAACATTATCCTAGAAAACTGTTAACTATATACATAATGTATTCATTAAAATATGGATAGAAGAGTTAACTTATGATATTATATACGAGTATTACTACAACTTTTTTAATAATGTCATTTTATGTTTATTTTATTTATTTACTTAACAAACCAGATGCCCAGTATACACATTAAATAATAAATATAAGTTCAAATAAGAAATGTTATTTTATTAAGTTGATATTAAATTTAATACCATTAAATTTTTTAATGCATCATAATAATAATATGCTCATAATATCTACGAGTCACTTTTCTTCTCATAACTTAGAGACATTAGAATATTATACGATATTTAAATTGATTCTTATATATTACTTTTAGTTTTCAACTATCGCACTTTATTTGTATTCAGAAGCGACCGATAGTTAGGTAACTTCAATAATACATTTTTCATAACGCAAGGTAAATATGAATTTCTATAGTCAATAATCTGGATTAATGATAGTGATAGAGTAAATTCAAACTTTGATGGCAAAGCTTAGAATCTAATATATCATCCGTTATACTAAATAGCTTTCAAATCTCTACTGTCATACTCATATTTATATTCAGAACTGAAGTCACAAACTATTGTAATATATAACGTAAAAGAGTGAATAAATAAATGGTTTTTTATATTTATGTTTGTGATTTATCTGTTATTTTACATTTTAAGGTCTCAAATACTCGAAATATTAACTCTGATTTTCTATTTATCGAGATATGTATATTTAAAATATACATTTACATTTTTTGATATTATTCATGTTTATTTGGAAAGTTTTTTCGTCAAGATTGAATCTCAGGTTCTTGAATATTAAGATAATATTTGCAGCTAAGTTAAATACATTAAACTTTGAAGCATAAAGGCATTTTACCGACTTGCAATGAATGTATCTCTAGACGTCTCATCTTATTAAACTTCATTATTGTATATCTCTTAGCAAACAAATTACGTTTCATTAACAGAGCTGTAGAATTTCTTACTCTGTTCAGATGCATAAGGTCGATAGCATGCAATGCTGAATGCCCCTTAAATAGATTGCAACTTTACTACGTTATCTATGAATATCCAAAACAGCTTTCATTCGGAAAATGCAAAACCTTTGAACTTTAGAGATGCAAACGAGAAACTTATTTATTCAAAATTTTACTTTCCAATATGCTTGGTGTATACATTTATATTTATGAGATAACTTATTTCAAAACTGCTACAAAAGTTCAAAGTGTTAATTTATAGTTTTAATATATTAATTAACATTAAATTGATAACTCAATTGAATTTCGTTATAGAACATGATGTATTTTGACATTACGCGTTTCATCTCTAGAAAAAAATGTATTACAAAAATATTTTTTCTGAGAATTCAGTACGGCCATTCAAATGAAGTATAATAAATTTATTTTATAATTTTGCAATCTGATATTCTGTTAGATGAGGCAAATACCCGTATTAAAACAAAAGGTTAGTAACTATGTTATGGAAAGAGTTGACACATTATATAAAATAATTTAGTTAATTTCTTAAGGGAATTCAGATCATATTGAATTTATATAAATTTTTACTATGAATGTTATCGATAATTGGAGCAGATTTTAGGACAAATAAAAAAATACTTTATTTAAACAATTTTAAATACGGATGAATGTTTTTTTGATAAAGTAAAATTGTTCACTTGGCGAAGAAGACAATTTGAATATATTTTATATAATAGCAATAAAAAATATTTTAATATTTATAGCATTTTATTTAAATAATATAAAACAACTTATAAATATTTACGTTGCTGTATTAAACGAAGTCAGTTGAATATATTTCGTTAAATGCTTCTTTTTTCCATTCATTTTATTTAAACCAACATTGATGTTAAGTTTGTCTCAATGTTATCACAATGAAAACCATAAAAATAACTACCAACCATGCAGCATTGCAAAATATCACAAAACCGTTGAAACAACAGGTAAAGACGTATAATAATCACATATCGTGATATTCCAAAGCTCTGTAAAGCTCACTTCGCTAACGTGACATGGTAAGCTGCGTCGACTCCTGATATTGAGCGCCTGAATCAATGATAAGTTTATATCGACTTGCACTTAGTGCTCTGGAAACTTTTATGAAGCTAAGGTAATAAGGTGCTTGATGCACAGTGAGGCGAGGATCGTGGAAGGTATAAGCTCATATAAGGTATAAAGCTCCACCTCAATTAACTATTTATAACGCTTTAATTCGACGGTAAAACTTCGCGTGTTGGCAGAGCATTATCGGGTTATCTTCTTTGTCAATCCCTGCGAGAGTTCGTTATGACGTTGTTGAGTCTAGAAACTTGAATATTGGATCAAGTTGTCTCCATGTTGGGTGGCGACAATATGAGAGGTACTTATGAGTTATGAGAAAATTACATTGTTTCGATAATCTAAGGCTACTTACAACTAAAAAATATTATATTTATGATATTTTAACTTAAATATAAGTCTTATGATAATTATTATTATTTATAATACTTAACTAAAGTCTTGGATTATGATTGATTTAAAAATTATATTTAGTATTCCTTACTAAACATATTTGACAATATTTATTATTTTATTTTATATAATTAAACTCAAGTTTACTTGCCAGATCTTTTTATCATCTCAACAAAAAATGTTAATACATCGTGTCCTATTTAATATTTTTACTTGAAACTGAATTGCAAAAAAATTGACAATACTCGTTTTTGTCGTGCAGAATTATATTTTTATTAAATAGATTTGAATTAGGTTTTTGTTTTTTTTTTGTATGGAATATAAAACCAAAATGCTGAAAGAGTATTCTAGATATTGGAAGGATTAATAGTTTTAACTATGTTTTAATTTGGATCTCGTTAAACTATTTATGTACATACACGAAAACCGTTGATTAATTTAGTTCTTCACATGTAAAAACGTACTCAAGTATATTAAAAAACATCCCAAAGTGATTGCCAAAATATAAATAATAAATCCAGAGCTTAGCTTTGGAATTAAGGTAAGAATTTTTATGAAATTTGATTGAGTGGCTATTCAGCAAGTATATTATCAGACGATGTACTCGTAATTATAGTGATAAAAAAGAAAATTAAACCAACTTTACATCTGTGTTCAAGTATTGAAGGTTGAGCGTAAATGCACCGATTATTTATGGGATGTAAAAGTCGTACTTGTTTCAAAATCAAATTTCCCCTTTGTCATAGAAGTTACTTCCTGGTTTATCGGCTCGAATTCATACAAATCTTATTTTCGTGGCGAATTTATTTTCGCAATTGTTCTACAGAACGGATGCTGAAAACTCTTGAGATTTAAAGCCCGATGGCTCTGAAGTAACAAGACACATCGCCGTCTCTCAAGCTTCAGGAGAGCGGATCAAATGTCACACAAATATTTCAATTTTCGTGTCCTAAACAAATAGTTTACTCGAATGAAGCATATTAAAAAAAGGAAAAATATATTAAATTTTCAACGGTATATTGTTCTATTAAATTCATAATAAAGTCTAAAATAGAGGTTTTCTGGAATATTAAAATTTCAACAGGTAGATAATTCCTGTTATTATTTTAATTGTTAGAAAGCGTAATAAGTAGAACGCAAAAGATGAATTGAAAGAAGTTATGGAATATTTGAATGACCAACTAGCTTTTCTTGTATTACAACTTAAAATCTACGCGAGTGATACATCTTAATGTAATTGTTTATTCCAAACAGAAACATATTCAAACTTTGTTCGTTATATAAATTAAGCAGTTAGTTTAAACACCATAAAACAAAAGTATATTTTATGTAAATAATAATTTATTTTGGCATAATTTATTACTTTTACAAATAAAAAAGATAAATTAGATTATTGAGGTATAAAATTTAGTATTTTCCATTTTTAATTATTTCGTTCAAAAATCATTTGACTATGACTCAAGTACTGACAATACGATAATAAAAAATAAAAATAAATTAGTAATTTACTCATTCGATTAAATTTATTCTTTGATTACAAATATTTTTTGTCAGGCGTTTATTTATTGTGAAAAAATAAGTTACGATTAAATTCAATTGAACGAAAAGAGTTTTTTTTTAGATAACATACGAAAAAGTTTTATAGAATTGTGCTAACGAAAATGTGAACCGAGAAAAACACGAAGGACTTTGATAAAAAATTACCATAAAATATCTCATAAAGAGGAATCAATCAATATCAATAAGATATTACTTTTGGGATAAATTATTTTCATAAGTATATTATCCCTACAAGGAATATGTATTATACATACACAACGTGGTACTTTTTAAAAATACTTTGTATGTTTATAAACCACGTCCAACGACAACATCAGTATTTTGAAACATTGACTCTCGTTCGATTAGTGAAGTTAAGCAGCATTAGATGCGGAATATACATGGTTGCGTCACGTATCATCTACGAGTAGTATTGGGTGAAGCTGCGCCTTAGAGTTAGAAAGTACATGGGTCTGAAGTGTCGGGCTATCGTACCTTAAAATGTTGATTAAAGAACTTCTAAATTTGCATCGAATTCTGCATCTGAGAAGACAATTTGTATCGATCTTTTGATTTGTAAGCAGATATGAAAAAAAATAGCCGTATTAAATTTATCTTATATTCGATAACGTGAATGTTTTTTTCTAATTCTCTGTTAAAGTTTCAACATGAATTACTGCGGCTGAAATAAAAATGGTTTCAATTAGCAAGCAAAAAGAAGCTTCTTTTACAAGAATTCATTAGCTAGAGTTTTCGTCTCCATGAGCGGTCGGGTAAAGGCAGAATGTTTGCAAGAATTCTATGAAATAAGAATCTGCTACAGTTTGCGGAGCCTTCTCGACTTGTGGCCTTCCTCGACTTCTTGTGGAAAAGTTCTGGAATGAGTCCCAACTATGCGACCTCTCGTTTTGGATATAATAAAAATGGGAAGCCGCGCATAGTTGGTACAAGTTTGAGAAAACTGTGGTGAACTGTAGTTGTTCGATATTATTTATCGATAAAATATTTTAAGCAATTGTTTGTCTTGAAAAACGTTTGGTTGTTCTAAAGTTAAAGTTAATCTTGCTTTGAAAATGGTCTCGGAGGAGTTTAAAATTAAATAAGTTGGTTACCATTAATTATATCTCTTATATTATCTCTATTAAATATCCATTATTTTGTTGTTGCTTGGTCGTCACAGATTGTCCCTATAAAGTTTATCGCTATATTCTTTCCCGAGTACATTCTATTCGCAGACTTGCACTTTTTAAATATAATATACATTTTATTTAGATTTTTGTTGGATAAAAATAAAATAATATTTATGATAAATCGACAACAATACAAAATAAAAATACGTATTTTTTTTGTCTAACGAAAGTCTCGTTAAAATTTAATGTTAGCTTATCTATGAAGCAAAAATTAATATAATTTTACTGAAAGTATCAGTAAATAATTGCATAATATTTTTATGAAAACAAATTTATAAAATGAATTCGAATATTATAACAATTTAATGGAAACTCAAATTCAATTTGAACTATTATTGATGATGGCATTTATTACCAAAGATTTAAAAAAATTAAACAAAAAATTAAGAGTTTTGACTGCGTTGCCAACGAACATAATTAAAATGTACAAAAAAATATATAACTACTACGTAACATATTTATTTGAAAACATGTTTTAGTTATTTATTCTAATTATTTTTGCTTATTTTGTATAAAGGCTACGGTTTCATCGTACTCGTACATCCGAGGATTGTCGGTGGTAAATTTGTAATTATAACATAACAAAATTTCTTTGAATTAAATTTAAACTTTGATAAATTTTATTGTACATTGAAACAGGGTATTTTATTTTGCCTAATCTTCATTGTTCCAAGCGGAGTACACCCTTTCACTAAATCTGGATCAAATCCTCCGAGGGCTAAAGATTTCGTATTTTAAGAACAAGACCCGTAGTTTTGTAAGTTTAGTTTTAGGATACTCGTGTTTTATATTAGGGACCTGATTTTCCCTCACAGATCTGCTTAATAGAGATTTATCTGAAAATAAATACAGGTGCACATTCAAGAAAAAAGTAAAAATACCTTTTCGTATACTTTTAAGTCGTATATTATAATTACAAAAAAAGGACAGCTTAAAACAGATATCTGTAATTTATTTTGATTTTGATAATTACTAATTATCTAAAGCATTCGTTGAAATAGTTAACTTAATGCTTTCACATTTATTTGAGGAGAATTCTGGAATGATAATTTCAGCAAAGTTTGCTAAAATGCCCGAAGAGATGTTATAGTATCCTTTCTATAACTCTGAGTAACTTGTTACTATCAACTAACAGCTGTTTTACAATTCAACGGGTGCCGTTTTCACTAGTAACAATGGAACTTGTTCATATTACATGAATACTATCAAAAGGTAGTTATTGTACTGGCATTATTTCGAACTGCCAGAAAGTTTTCCATAATTCAACATCATCTATATTTCAAATGCGAAAGACGTCATTTAATAAGTTAATCTTCAGCGAAAATAACGTTAAATTAAATGAAATAACGGCATTAGATAATATTTATTTAAAGTCATTTGAACTGTTCGGCTGGTTGAATCCTGAAGACTTTCATGAAGGAACAAAAACCTCCGTGAATACTTAATACTCACACTGAGTAAATGTTCTTTGCGTAGATTTTATAAGTCGGTGATTTACATTTTTGTTATATTTAATATTTGCGTAGAGATTCATTTAGTATTCCCGGAGCATTTTACAAGGCAAAGCTTGTAGTTGGAGCGACGAATGAATATTAATGTTAGATTATTACGAATTTTTCTGTATATATTATTCTATTAGTTAGTGTGATGAAGTGACAAAATGCGGTGGTATAGTTCCCATAAAATATGGTTATGAAGGATATTACTTTATATATATATAATATTGTCACCATACTGTGCAGTTTTATTTATTTATTTTACGAGTATTCTTTTTCGTCGTATCAACATCACAAAGAATATCTCGAGCGTTGTTTACTGGGTGACGGTATATTAGTATTTTTGTGATTCAGTAGATCAACAATAAATTTATTATTTTATTTATTTACCGCATAATTGATGCGTAAAAAATAAAATGAACACGCTCAGCTATAAATTTTCGTGAGAAAATGTATCAAAATAAAAAATATAAAATCAATTTTAAATTATAAATTTAATTTTGTGTCTATGAATGTATATTGTTTTTTATAAATTGGAACCTGTCTTCCGTTAATAAATAAATAAATAAAAATTAAATAAGTTTTTGAGTTTAGCAGATTTTAATATAACATTGCTTGCTATTTATCTTCCTTCTTGGAAGGATACATTTGTATGGATTTGACCAAAACATAGAATATAAGCGTACAGTTTATTTATTTATGATAATTACAATTTAGGAATACTTTGATATGCGTAAACAATAAATTCCCAGGGTGGTTAACCTACATATACTGTTTACAAAATATTTTTCAATTTACTTATATATTTATATATACTACATCATGATTTAGAAATACAATTTAATAATTCGATAGTGATGAAGTAAATATTAAAGGTAGTATTAAAACGAATATAAATATCGTACTGTAAAGGTGAAAAAATATGACGCGATAAACCTTCTAGTGGAATTGATTATAACCGATCTGGTGTTGATTACTTACTCATATATGATATGCTTTGTTTTCATTGTAAAAATTAATCATTATGATGCCGGTTATAAATTAGTAAACACAATTCATACATATAGTCTATATGATGCGGAACACATTTGTAATTTTATTGCCATCGCAATGACTAAAAATAAAAATGTAATAAGTTTTTTTCCTGCTATAAATGTGTTTATACGAGTAGAATTAATTTTGGGTATATTTTTTTAATCTCGAACGTATTTATATTTATAATACAATTACAAGAAAATAGTAATATTGTAATGTAGTTCTATGTTTGTATTAATATTTTATATTGTTTATTTATTCTGTGATATTTTCAGTTTATACTTTCATTGAATAGAAAGCGTCGGCTTAGGATATTATCGCAAGTTATAGGCTCCGCATAGGCGGAGAAGTAATCTCATTGTTGAAAGAAAATCTATTAAGCAAGATCGGATTTCGGAGTCTTTAGCTGACGCACGAAAGTCGAGCAAAATGTCTAAACCACTATGCGTGTCAACTTAATGCGGTTGTAGAATATTATATTTAAGTTCTCATTAAGGTGCATTTAGACCAAACGAACATAAGAGCTAGCACACGATTAAGTATTTTCATTTACTTAAAATAAGTGGAAGTCGACAGTGCTACTAGGTCTAATTGCCCCCATCACATAGTCGAAGACCAATCTCTTTGAGATATATATATATATATGTACATAAAGATTATGCGATTATGATTATGTATTTAAAATAAGTTTTTTAACCTATTAAATCTACTGCGTTTGTTCAACGTTAGAATACGGATTAACAGTCGATTTTGAAGTAGTTGGTACATAATATTCGTTTTATTCAAATGCATTTTTACACAATGCTTAGAATGCCCTATCATGTTTTAAATATTACGTGCCTTTATCCGTAATGAATGATGAATATTGAAGAAGCAAATTAATTTACATTAGCAATCCATTCATTACTTACACGGACATAACCACTAAAAATTACTTGGTTGAGAAAAAGATTCCGTGTAAGACCTACGCTTTTTATTGTTATTTACTGTATAAATTCATTATGAAAAACAATTATCGATTGCGGAAAAATTTCTCTTGGTTGTAGTTGAGTCAGTATTCTAAAATTTCACAAAAGATGTTCGGATTTGATGTTTTTTCTGGATGATAAGTGGTTTATTACGCTTTTTTTTATAATAAAAGTGCTTAATTTAACGATTTTCTAAATAATCTAATAGTAATACGCCTCTGCATAAAATTGCCTTTTGGCATCTTCAGCTTTTCAAACTCACCCAAATTTCTCATTTTGTGCGACAGCTTCCAATGATTGAATAATGCCTCGAAGATGAATGTGTCAAGACGAATGTTCGTTTGGAAATAAAGAAGAATTAACTGTAATATAAATATTGAAACTTTCTGATAAGTTTCAGGCAAGAGTTTGTACTCGTAACTTCACGAACGCCATTAAGGGTATTGAATGACTTTTTGTTGACGGACTGTTTTGAAGTCACAAAAATTGATCAATACTTTTAGAAAAATTGTTTTATTCACTTCGCTAACGAATCATTTTTCGTTTGCAGACAATTTTGAAAGTCTATTCCCATTATCGATGTTTAGATTATAATTAAAATTTATATATAGTGATATCTTCAATCAATATATTAGTTAGGTACGCAATATTATATACCTAACTAAATGAAACTTTAACTACTGTACTTTAATACACCATTCCAATTTACGTAGTATAAAAACATATTATATTTATGTTTTTATAAATAAAATCCCACAAACGACAGCAATACAAAACGGCGCAAAAACAATGAAACTCTGCTCAAAGTTGTACGTTAAAAAATATACAATCGCCCAATGAAACATTGATTACAAGAAGATTCTAAGTCTGGAAATGTTGCTGAAAAAAACCTCCAACTCAAGGCGAAAGGTTAAGGCTCCCTCGGGCTTTCAGCGAATCAAATAATGGAAACTTTAGAAGGATGAAGCTCAGATGAAGCAAAGGCTTCAAGAAAACAAGTGGTGGAATCTTATCAAAAGTTCGCCACCACCTTTTGTCTTTGTTTTTTTTTTGCAAAGTACAACGTATTTATTTACGCTCCGATGTGCAATAAATTGCATTTCAAACTTAAATTAAACTGCGAATAAAATTGTGCTTTATCACTATTGTGTTGTATGAGCGACTCTTAAACTATAAATGAGAAGAAAAAATATATTAATATGAAAATGATTACAAAACTTAGTTTTTGTTTTAATAAATTCGTCCGTTTTTTGCACTATAAAAATATTTACAGATGTTTAAGATTGAACATAAAATTTTGTTCAATATGCCCGCATAAAAGTACTAGAACTAAACTTAATTGACTCAGTTCAAAGAAGAGCAATTCGTTTGATAAACAATGACACCCTTACGTCTAATCTACAATCAATGGAACACAGACGTAAGCTTGGTTCTCTTAGTCTTTTCTACCGTTATTACCACGGTCGCTGCTCTTCGGAACTTAAAGAACTAATTCCTCTGCACCCACTCACAGCCGACAAACTCGTCTTACACTTGCCGAACATCCATACACGGTTAATATATGTCGACCAAGAACTGGCAGCTTCCAAAGTTCCTTCCTTAATGCCACCGGTAAGCTATGGAATGCTCTTCCAGCGTCTGTGTTTCCTCCTTCCTACAATCTGGATCTCTTCAAGAAACAGATAAATATACACTTGCAATCTCCCTAACCCACACACAAACACGAACACAACACACGTTTCCCGCATGCAGCGTCCAGCCTTCCTGGCTGAGCGTCATAGAGTGCACTGGTCTTGACCGGTTGTGCTCTCCTGCATTCGTTTACATAAAAAAAAAAAAAACTAGATTAGGAGTTTTAATTTTATTGTTATTTTTAAATATAACTGCAATACTATATACATAATAGCAAGGAATGAACGAACATTGAATAAGTTTGTCAATGAAGTCATAACTTTTATTTTATTTTGTGATATTATGCTGCAATATCATCATCAGCCTGTATCCGTCCACTGTTGAACGTAAGCCTCCCGCATGAGTATCCATTCTCTTCGATCCTCTGCATTCCGCAACCAGGTTACATCCGCTATTCTCCTTATGTCGTCAGTCCATCTTGCAAGGGGTTGGCCAATGCTTCGTTTGCAAGTTCTTGGGCGCCACTCCAATACTTTTCTTCTCCATCGACCGTCGTCTCTTCGACAGATATGTCCTGCCCATTGCCACCTATTCGTTAAGTAGCCTCCACTACTAGAATTCTTCTGCGGATATCCTCGTTCCGCAATATACCTTAAAACAATGTCTAGGTACAGTTTTTGATAAATTATGTTACGGTTTTGGCATGAAATTTATGACTATAATAATATTAATAATAATAATTAATAATATTAACTAATAATATTAATAAAATACTTGCATATAACAGTGAAAAAATGTGTCTTAAAATATTTAATGTAAATATAGTTTAAAACGAATTTAAGTACATATTTCTCACAGTTATAAAAATGAAATTACAAAGATATAAAATTACAAAATAAGCCTTATAACGTAAAAAAACTACGAGTACGTTAAGTCCAGCAGCTGAGAATTATTTTAATCTTGGGAAAGACTTTCACTAGGTAACTTTTAAATTAGATTGAATCTCGTTTTCAAGTTGGAGCTAAATTACTAAAATTTAATACGAAACAATTATGCGGTGCCATGATCTAACCTTGCTAATAACTTTTCAGATTTTTTAAATTCATAAATATTAAAATTTTAATTGTTGTCATTATAAATTTGAGAGCTATTAAACGTAATCGTTTAACTAAGAATAATTGAATTACGAGTAAGTTTTGCGAATTACACTAATTGTTTGTGTAATAGTTCTAAGTTTAACTTAATTTAATTGTATATAAAATGAGTTTTCGTGGGCTTAATTTATAAATATAAAATTTTATGAATTAAAAGTTTACTGTGTCAATATTATTTTGTAGTGGTTAGAATATTTTGTAAGATTTATAAAAGAATAGTTCAATTTACGTCACTTCATCGTTTTTTAAATGGCAAAAAATATTGTTAGTTACATTAATCATTTGGTATTATTATATTGTCGTAATAGTTAGAAAACCATTATAATTTTAACATAAATAAGTCAGAAACCTATAAAAAATGGGTCTTTTTAAAGATTGCCCATTGTATAAAAAGGCGCAAAAGCACGTGAGAAAATTGATACTGAATGTATTATATATTAATTTTCAGTTAATTTGAAAATCACGTGATCTCATTGAATCTTTTAAGCCATTGAACATTAAAAAATACATTATTAATGTCGATCATCTTGTGAATTATTATAAATCTTTGGGTTTTTTAGGGTCATTAATATAGTGAACGAACGCTAACGTGAACACATTAAATGGTAATGATCGTTAGAAATTTCACCCGCAAAAGTATCTGAAGATATAAATCGCTTAAAGTTTTTTTTTTTTTGAAGTAATAAGATATTATTAATAATCGAAACGATTCGAGGCTCCATTCGCTGGAGTAATCCAAGCTTGAAATTAACGATGGTTATCATTTCTATTGAGGCTGCAGGTTGCCTTTTAAATATCACAACATACCTTTTAAAAATAAACTTCGTAATGATCAATGGTTATATTATATTTAAAACACGAAAATAATAGTATTGATGACATAATATTTTATAAAAACATTCTTTGAGTTAGCACGATCTACTTACTTAGCATTGAATGTTGAGCATATGTTACTATATAATTCTTTCAAGAATCTTTGTTTATTTAATTAAAAAGTTAATGAAATATTAATAATCAGAATCTTCTATAACTTTGTAGGTTTTTCATCCAATACGCTATCGAATACAATATGCAATTGACGGTCATCCAAGATGACGAGACTTTACATGATTTGTGTAGGGGCATATTTATAACATAAATTTAGAAAACAAACTTTATGGTCATTTTTTTCTTTACTAAAATCATGTTAAGTTAAGACGTAAACATATCACGTCTTATTTTTTACGTTAGTTTTACGGTTATACTAAACGCACTTAAATACAATAAATAAAAGTTGAAAATTAAACAGTAAATAAGAGAGTTTTAATTTCTTCGGGAATGCGGGTACACACTCAAATATCCACTTTGTTTCTTAATATTTTGTATTTTTTTATTGATAACAAAACTTGTTTCATTATATCATCATCATCATCAGCCTGTGTCCGTCCACTGTTGAACGTAGGCCTCCCGCAT
Organism: Glossosoma conforme; assembly: GCA_022606575.1. Lineage (NCBI taxonomy): Eukaryota > Metazoa > Arthropoda > Insecta > Trichoptera > Glossosomatidae > Glossosoma > Glossosoma conforme. The sequence continues at coordinate 217,760 of JAGTXR010000121.1, forward strand.
GAGTCTCCATCCTCTTCGATCCTCCGCCTTCCGCATCCAGGATTATTATGTACAATGGTATATTTAATACTCGTAATGGTTAAAAAACGATGTAATATCAAACAAATGTCATTGTTGTTCACAAAAATTAATGTTTTAACAAAAAACAATAAACCTATGTTTTTTTTAAAAAGTGACCAAAGCCAAATAATTTTTTTAGAAACTAAATATACGTCTTGTACATAGATTATATTCAGTATCATATATTTAGTCTCGCAAAAAATAAAATTTTCTATTATCTATCTGGCTCAACATATTTGCCAATTTTCTTTTAAGTAAGCATAAAAAAAAACAAATAATTTCTTGCGTCGACAAATATATTTTTTAATTCGCAATAAAAAACTTTTTAATATGAAAAAATAAACGTTCGTGATCGTTATTTGAGCACACTTTCAGAAGAATCGCACGAAATTGATAGTATTAAAAAATATCGATTGAAATGAAGACGGTCATATTAACTTTATTATTTCAGAGCGCTCTACCAGAATGCGCACCGGGTACTTCATTATAGTGTCCCATTACGTTATTTTGGTGTAGTAATAATTATTATTTACGCGTATTAAACAGATAAATTTATTAAGCAGGTGAGGAGGCTTAAAATTTAATTGCGGCTCATCTCTTTGGGTAATATTTCACAGAGCTTTTGTTCAACTTGCGGCCTGTACTGACGCAGCTTTGTGAAAGCTCTCAAAGGGACGCTCAAGTTCCCCGCGTCCGATGCGAAGCCTTTTAAAGCAGATTAGCCGTCACAACAATATTTGTCCGATGCGCTGTAGAAATTTAATGAAATAACAATGTTATAAATGTACACCGGTGTAATACGCTTATGATATTGACCCACAAAGAGTAATTGCAGTAGAATAATCAAACGATGATATAACTAATGAGCGTATGCAATGTTATTCAATTATATGAAACCACACACGGATATAATTTTAAGTTTTGTTAAATGTATTTGTTATGAAATTTTGTCAAATTATCGGTCAATTGTGTAATAGAAATAACATTATAATTATATTTTTATGAAACATTTAAATAATAGCGTACTGAAAGGGAAGTTATATCGACGTTTTAAGAATCAATAAGACATTAATAAAACATATACACATCACAATTTCATCAGATTCCTTTCATGTGAGTAGATTTTAGCGTTATTTATTTCTTATAATATTTCATTGAGAAGTCTGTAACATAGTAGGAATTGAACTAGGGCTGCATTTTCGTATTGTTAGCAATATTGGTATAGTAGTAGGGATTTCCTGTGGGAATTCTGACGAGACGTTTGAATAATGCGATCAGCTTCTTGGGGTTTTCAGCAACCATGGACTCAAATACCAACTGGACTCAAGCAAACAATAGTTGCAAATATTATACTGTGCGAATTCCTCGGAATGAAAGTTTTTCTTTTATGTAAGAGTTGACAGTGCAAAAAACATGCATCTTCTCTATAGCAGTTTCAGAATATTAATGTCTTTCATTTTAATGTTTTATATTTTGTTTTATTACCCGATAGTATATTTTTATTATGTAAAAAAGTTATAAGTTTTCTTGATATTTATGAATTTGGTTCATACTGCCAAGAATATATAATTTGTGTTATATATTTCTTCTCATGCTCATTTTTTGCGTCTTATTTTTTCACTGAAAGAATCTGAAATCCTCATCTAAAAGAAAAGTTTTCTTGATCCCATCTTGGAAAACCGCAGTCTTTTCTCTGTTTATATTTCATAATCTCTAATGGAGGTTTTATAATTCAACGATAACATTAAATAATGTATGACGGCGTACCGCAAAGCAAAGTAAATAGACATAATATAAATCGCACTCATAATATTTTTGGGCAAATGTACATAAAATAATATATTTCTTAGGATTCACTTCGAGAAATTCGTAATCTGTTTAGATTTTATGAAAACAATAATTAAATGCTGAAACCACACTTTTTTAAGTGTCTTTAATAATTAAAATATAAATAAAAATAATTAATTTTTAAATTAAATATTTTATTTAATTTAGACAAGACTACAGAAATTTAAATAATGAGTTTTTTTCGATTTTTATAAGTTTTACACATCTTAATGTTTTTAATGCAACGAGATTTTTATTATAAAATTACATTATTTAACTTTGTTAATAATAATTTTCAATATTAAAATTATGGACTTTTAATTAAACAAAGTATTATAATTTTATATTCATTTTAATAAAAAATTAACAAATTAAAAAATATGATTTTTTTTTAATTTTTTATTAGAATATTATTTTATTATTTCAATATTCTAATCTAATTTTATAGATCATTGACTATATTACAATATTATTATTACTTAAATAACTAATAAAAATTAAAAAATCATATAATAATGTTCCTTGAGACAATATCAAGAAGGTAAAAATTATCCATCAGTAACACAGGTAAATGATTGGTTATAAAGTCCGAGTCGGAACTATAAGTAGTCGTTTCTCATCCATTCAGTCTATAGTTTGGTTCGAGACCCGTTGAAACTGGTACTTACTAAAATAAATAGACTGCCGGAAAGTAATAATATTAAGCTTGTGAATAAATGAAGACTGATAGAATAATAATAAAATATACATACTTTGAATATATACTATATCGACATCTATCGTGAATGATGGTAATAATGATATAAATACTAGTTTCAACGCAAGTCAGTCTAGGCAGGGCAATGGCGCAGTAGTTCGCCGAGCGGTATGAATACCTGGGCATTTTTTTTTTATAGGTCCGCGGTTCGCATCCCGCTTCTGCCGTTATTTTTGTGCTTGGATTGACGCGTTGAAAAAAAGAATTTTATGTATAGTATATGTATATTTAAGGTTAAATTATAAACTGACAATCGCTTTAACTATTACAAGTCTTTTTTTCTTTATGTATATGGTTCAAAATAAATCATCCTCATGTATATATTTCGGATGACAATAATCTTACTTACCTAATTATGGAAGATATTGATGGCTTAAGAACAAGTATCAAATATCCGTACCAATGTACATTTGTTAACATGTATATATGTGTTTAAATGTAATTACGAGTATCATACTACAGTTTTTCAAACTTAATCAGTGTAATTCAGGGCGAAGGTTCAAACAAATCTTTTCCGTTCATTTCGATGTAACCTAAATTACCTGCGGAACCTTTTTGCACTCTGTACTCAAGATTCTTATGTATTTTATTGTCATCAATTAGGTAACAGAAACTAGTTGTGAAGGCAGGGAAAGCGCTATTAGAATTAACGGCCATCACCTCCAACGTAGGCCTCTTCTACGTCGTAGAGCCTCAGACCCTCCGAAAATTACGTACCGCAAAAACCTCCGCATTAATCGTAGGAGAAATAAAAAGTCTAGCAAGTAGAGAACATTATACATTATATAACACACGTTGAATATAATGGAACGACTTATAATACTTTAATTATTACGTCGACATTACTATGTGTTTCTATATTATATGATAAAATATGAATAAAAAACATGTGCTAATAATATTACTAATAATATTGTAATATAGTCAATGATCTATAAAAGTAGATTAGAATATTGAAAAAATAAAATAACATTCTAATAAATATTTAAAAATCCATAAAAACTTGGGCGTTTGTTAGAAAATTCTAATCTTGGAAATCTCTGAAGTAATCGCATCCAAATTTAAATATTCAGGATGCGTGATCCCATAGGTTTTTATTTTACAAAAATTCACCAGGTGGTGTTAGTCCGAAATAAGTACATATTTTTGATCGGGTTTGATATTGTTATTTGATAAATAGTATTTGATTTAAATTTATACGAGATTCAATAGTTGAATATTTATTTTATTATGTTTCTTTTCACTGTAGTGCTATAATTAATAAATAAGATTTTTTTAAATATATTTCTTAATTCACATATTTTGAGATTAGAGTTCTCGTTATTCTTAAGAACTGTTGATTACGAATGCATATCTATAGAACTTATACAGTTAATCTACGAAATGTCTTTTTTTCGTTTCGGGAGTTGACGTTGCGTAAAAGTAACTTTTATTAATAACTTAAACGTGCAGATATTTTGTCATTAAACTATTTAATAAATACTTTTTTCGTTTTGTCACATAAATGCAAGTGTCACAACTTGACAACGAAAAAAATAATCGAATAAATTAATCTGCTGTAACATGCAGTCTGTTTTACATAATCCATTATTTTATTCATGCCCTTGTTATCGAGAGTGCATCTGCTCAGAGATGCATTGAGTAATCTCTCAAAGTGACGGCTTTTATATGCAATGTAAATACAAACAAAAATATGGCAATGCATAAGAAATGAATTTTACATCGACAATAAATTAAAAATATTTGTTTTATAATAATTTAGAAAAGACATCCACCTAGATGAAATTATTGACTTTGCATATGACTTTATATTAATGTGTCAAAATAAAAATCAGAATAGAATCACATTATAATTGTATTATGTATTAAGAAATTTTATTATTGAATCGCAAGGGGCAAAGTAGAAACGAAAGTTTGAATTATTTTGTAATGAAAGAAATGTTACTGAAAACGTTTTTTGAACCTTAATTTTCTAAGCTTCTCCAATAAGAGTTGCTTGAGTTTAAGCATCAATGAAGTCTCATTTGTTAGAAGGACGTTATGAAAGCTTAATACGTAATACATCTTGGAGTTTTCCGAAAAAAACTAAGTTGGGGAAAGGCTTTACTAATCCAGAAAGTTTTCATTTTTGTTACTGAATGTGTCAAAAACAAAGTGTAACCCAAGAACTGTAATTCAATAAAAGCTTTCGAATAACATGAAATAATTAATTGTAGGTGACTGAGATTGTTTTGCCATTAAATAAGATGTTATGTTGTTTTTTTGCGTATTTAATATTTTATAATTTTATTTTTGCTGCAAACCAATCCACCGGATTGATACTACGAAGAAGAATTTTATAATACTAATAAGTCAAGCATTGAAAAAATCATCATGATTACATTTTATTGTGATTTTTGTCTTGTAATATAAAATTTATAATTAAATAACAAAGTCAAAGGTTTCCAAGGTCCGCGGTTCGCATCCCGCTTCTGCCGTTATTTTTGTGCTTGGATTGACGCGCATAATTTTATGTATAGTATATGTATATTTTAAGTAATAATAATTTGTAATATAGTCAATGATCTATAAAAGTAGATTAGAATATTGAAATAATAAAATAATACTCTAATAAAAATTAAAAAATTAATATAAAGTCTAATAAGTTAAGTGTAAGTAATTTTTATTTTTTATTCATAATGCTTAGTTTTATATCATTTTGTGTATTTTTAGTGAGTTTACATGTTTTGAATCAATGCAGGTCCATTTCATCAATTTTCAAAGATGAAATTATCTTACATTTTTTTTTTTTGTATAATACGAGTGAATACGTAAGAATGCAGTTTCGCTAACAATTGTCACAATGTCCTAGCGTTTATAACAAAGTTTTATTAACATCTGTCTTTATTCAGTCATTTTTGGTATTTTTTTTTTTTTTCATAAGCATAAAAATTGCAATATTTGTACTTGATTTTATATTTTCATAGTTGTTCATGCCTGAAAATCATATCATCAATAATTTATTCCGTATACAAATTGGAAAATTATAAAAAAAATAAGATACTGATTACATTGTAAAAATTAACGTTCATAGATTAATTAATACTGATATTATAAATAGTGAATGACAACATGACAGGTTTTATAAAATGTTAATATTAAAAACTGTCACTTATTTACTAATTTTTTTAAATCACCTCTGTTGGTAAAGGACTTTTGTTGACTGAGTGAATAAAACAATTATTTTTATGACCTTCATCATAGCGTGACAACCACAGACACGCTTTCTCGAGTACGTACTGTACAAAAAAGGTACACTTGAATATTTTAATTTTAAAAACAAACATAAAACTCATTTTTGCAGCGTACGACAAAACTACACACATTCAAAAGCAGGCCAAAGAAACACTTAAAAATACTTTGTAATTCATAAGCACTCAACATTCCGTCAGCACGGCTATGAAGCAACGAACTTTTGCCGGGTTAAAGATAGTTTCTTAAAAATACAATTTATGGTAAAATTAATATTTTTTAACGTGATAGTTCTTTTTTAATTTCATGTTTTACTTTAATACTAGCATGTCATCATAACTAATGGTTTATATTAGCAAAAATAATCAAATAATTCAAATCAGGATAATCAGTCGGCTTTCTTATTAATATTTCAATTAGTAATTATGTGCCCCACCTTAGCACTATCTGGATTTTTATTAGCAAATACTTCAACTACCTGTAAATTAAATCCAAAAGTGGCCTTGTCATGACATTTATAAAAACAATAAAAATTGGAGTCAAAAATATTTAAAATGAGTGTAATTGAATTTGAAGTTAAAGACAGCATACAACAAAAAATTACAAGATTATATTTTATTTACTGAAATGCATTACGAATCTTAGAATTTATTTACTACTATTTTTTGCTAGACATTAAACAACGTATATTTAATTATTTTGATTTTTTCGATCGATATTTCTTGGTGGAATTCCATTATATCAGATATAAAATAAAAGATTCTTTAGAATTTATTCCATATATTTTTTTTTTTTTTGACTACATGTTAGGTCGGATGGCCATTTTCAAGTGAAATGAAAATGGCCATCCGACCTGGCTGAAACATGTAGTCAAAAAAAATAAAAATAAATATATATGTGGAATAAATTCTAAAGAATCTTTTATTTTATATCTGAACGTATATTTAGTATAAAAACAGCAGCTATCGTTATTATCACCGATGTTAAGCAACATTGGATGAGTTATCGCATGTCGTTGGTTTAGTTTTGCAGCTTCTTAATACAAATTGATATTGGTTTTAGAGCGTCAGGGTAATCTCTTGATCTTTTTAAAAATTGTTATTAATGACAACTACAATATGTCTAGGTTACAAAAGCTGCGTTTGCTTCAAACCACCGTACTCCTTACCTGGTGGCATTTAGAAATGTGCGTAAGTATGTTTTCGGCCAAACTTCTAAAGATAATAGGAGCTCACAGAACTATGTAGCGCTAACTGCGGTAAAAAAAACAGAATTCGAAGGATGTTGTAATATTTCGTATATTTTAGAGTACTCGAACTAAAAATAAATGTACCCATTTTGCATGTAATGACTATATTGCAAATTATATTTTTTAACAAATAATTAATGTTTTTTCAGCGGAATAAAGTGTATATTTTTAATGAGTTGTAGTTGCGAGTCGACATGCCAATTAAGGCCGCTGCCCATTATTTTTGCTCTGCTCAGGGCGGCAATGGCCTGGGCGGGAGCGAACTGCGCGAGAGTTTACTGGGCGGGAGTAGTCGAACCACTGTACGGATTGCGATCGCCATCCATACGGGTAGATATAACATACGCCTATAAGCTGATAATATACCTCACGAGACAGCTACATATATAATAAATAACTTAAAAGCCTTTTTCCTTGCATAAATGTTCTGTCAGGTACTAGGTCAGTTGAAGGCCTCCTTCAAAGATGCATATTGGTCTAGGATCTTGGTCTTGTGCTATTTGGCTCCAGTTACAGCCAGCATTTAAAAAAATTCCGTATTCCCATTGTGTCAGTACTTTCATTCTACCTCTTTTTATTTGTGGACCATCACACCATTTGGACTATGAGCCTTGCTACGAAGCTTGTCTATTTCTACTTCAGTTTTTGAGAATAGCTAAAGGATTTATTCCCTTTTTATTGTTCTTATTTTTGTGTACCTTATCTTTTCTATATATTTTACCTTGACCTCCGCTCCATTGCTCGCTATAATATGTTTATTTTGTCTACACAACAGCTTCATATGAAATATAACAATCTAATTACGCTTTCAAATCTTACTTGAATAAAACTAAGCAGGAACTTTTACTATGTCTCATATAAAAAATAATACAACCTCATTCCTTAAGATTTTTTTGCATTGTCATTTCTACATTGGGTCGCTTTCTTATCTGACTGAAGTTCGAATGAAAATTTTCATGTGAAAATCACACATTTCTTGTCATCAGAGTTTTATGATGTCAATAATAATGTATTTGTATGTAAAAAATTCGTACGTATTATAGTAGTAGCGGATTAAAATTTCACATAATACATTTAGCTAAATTTACAAAATCTATTATAATGTAACATAAATAACTATTTTCATTTAAAAGGATACTCTTATGTTTAAATAACATATCCTTATATTCGACTTTCAATTTATATTTAATAGATTAAACATATTTGATAACTTATCTCGTAATATACCATGTGATAAAACTCCTATTAATGATTTATGGTCGGAAGATTTATTTATGTATTTTTTAAAATATTTTACTACACTTTATTCATAACTATAAAATTTACATTCTTAAAATGTACATCATGATACTAAAGGGAATAAAGAAAATACGTCTGTTCTCACATATTGAAATTTCAGTTTAGTGAAACTGAAAATGTTTATTTCATTTCCATACGTATTTTAGAAAATATTAAGTTGGGATATAAATTCACTTAGTCAATAGAGTAAAACCCCAAATTTCAGAATTTTCTCCCAGATATAGTTTTGATCCTTTTAAAAAACGATTTAATGTGTATTTAATCGTATAAATATAAACGTAAATTATAAGTATTGAAAATACATTTAATTTAAAGCGAAAAAAACTGGCTTCTTACTGAAACTACTTCATAATTAGAAGCAAGTTTTTAATTAAAAATGGAAAAATATTTGCATTGAAATTGCGTCAGATATTTATTTTTCTAAAAGCCATAAGTACAATGAATGGAGTCAAACTTCTTATTGAATTAATTTATATTTTACTATTCCAACTTAGCTATTATTTAGTTACGGAAACGAAGATCTTTAATTTATTTACGCTTTAAACATTTATGTACTATAATAAATAGCTTAGATTAAACAATAATTAATGTTGAACACTATTATTCTATTGATGATTACCATATAATTAATTATGCTAGTTTTTAGTGCGTATATACATAATTAATTAATTTCATTTCATAGGTTAACAATGTAAAGAGTAACATCATGTAATCTTATGTAAAAATAATAATGAAGACATTCTAGCAACTTTTACGTTAATGTAAGAAAATATCCGTTACTAAAAGAACACAATGGGCTAAAAAATATTATGTGCTTTCTTTATTATTCAATATTTTACGTGATGACAGATGACATAAGAAAATTTACGCAGTACGTTTTATTAAAGGATGAAAATAACTATACATTAAATTGTCATATTGTTGCTATTATATATATATATATATATATATATATATATATATATATATATATATATATATATATATATATATTTATTGTTAATTTTCGTCTCTCTCCTCAGATCTCATAAATATCTTATTGATATCAAATCATATAAAAATATTTTGACCGTTTTTTATGAAATTTGTGAGGAATCTTTTTAAATATACTCGTTATTAAGTATTCAGCTTCTTCTCCTAGTTAAAGTATATTGATGCCACAAATTGCAACCATATATTTCTATCTGCAGCCGTCATCCTTTCCTCGTGTCATGTACATATTTGTATGGTTCCTGAGGATCCACCAGGAAGATATATCTGTACCCGGGAGCTTACTTACTTAGGAACAAATATGGTTTCCGATGACCTCTGGGATAAGGTTTTTAAAAAAAATCAGTCGTATTCGAGACACATTTGGTGTTTTTTAATCAGCATTTTTAAGGATATTTGCTATATAACTTGATACTGCCGAGGCTAGAAGCATTTGTTCATAAAAGATTGCTCAAGCTAAGTAGTTTATACTCAACCTGTTATAGGTAGATAACATGACCATTATGAACTTAGGCATCACAATTTTCCTTTAAAATTTAACATAAAAATAAATGTTCCAGGAATACTTTTAACAAAAACAAGACAACTTTGTAGTGCTTGTAATCGTCATAAGTTTAAATATTTGGATAGTCCTAAACTATCTGTCTGATGTCAACACAGACGCAGTGCGTATTAGCAAGTTTCATTATAAAAACAAACGGTAGAAATAACGTTAGCAGAAAGTGCCAGTAATTAACGTCACCTAGGCTGGCCGTATTTCAACACTTTGTTGCTGTTAATTTTCCTCTGTTTTCCTACAAAAAGTTTGTTCAGTTCGTTTATTCTCCCGTCTCATGATTGTATTTTAATTTAAACTTCTTCTCTCTTCGTCCGCAACTTTATTACCAAACAGAGAAATGGTTATTTAACAATTGCTATTTATTAAATTTTATTACTTAACAAAAGACTTTATTTGTCCATTCAAATATCAAAGAAGATCCTTAATTTCTTAATAAAATAATATCAAAACTGGGTTAAAAAATCAACGTAAAAATTACGTAAGTTTTACAGATATATGTTCATATATTATTTTTTTGGATTTTTATATATATCTAAAATATTTATATGATAAATCTATTTTAAATAGACAGTAAAATTCTTCGTTAGTGTCATATACGAGTATGCTATTCGTATTCAGGGATTTCCCTTTTATTCGCATCTTGTAACTTTTTATCCTTCTGTATATATATTTTTTGTGTATACACATTTTACTTTTTTGTTTATTTTGTTCATTGGATTATTATAAAATGTACCTTGCCATTAATAAATATACTTAGTTAGCAAAATTTAAAAAGCTAATAATGAGCTTCAATTAAAATATTATCGATACAATAAATGTTTTTATCAGAAGAGTGAAATGAAATGACAGAATCACGGTGAAGTGCTTTTAAAAAGACTAACAAGTAAGGTACATATTCGACTGTACTATAAAATGTACATTTAAGATTCTGTATAGCAGGGTTTCGTTATATTACTCGTTGGTGGATAAATATGTGTTGGTTAGTAATGAAAAATATTAGCGCTATTCGTAATGTGTCAAAATTCGGTAATGAAATATCTATATCGAAATTACAACGCTTAAATGTATTCCATCTCTAGAGACGCTGAGCAATTGCTTGAAATGTTTTGTCAAGAGACCTGAAAATTAATCACCAGAATGAGTTTTCACAATTTCCGGTCTAAGTTTTCAGAACATTGAGTTATCTAAATTTCTCATTAACTCTAAATTCATTTCAGAACCTATCACTATTATTTAAATGATTGAGTGTGGTTATTTAAATAAATTTTCTGCGCAGTTTTGCATAATTTGTAATATTCTGTTGTTTTACCAAAAAATCTTATTAATATAACATTATCAATAAGAGTTATTAAACTATTGACACATATTTTTTTATAAATATATATGTTTTTTTCTCTGTCAATAAATATTTCAAAGAGTTTTTATATTTAAATTAAATAAACATAAAAAAAACAATCAGCCGAGAATCTAAATTTTATAAAAAAAAAAATTTTCACATATTAACCAGAATATTTTATTTATTAACAACACTGTAGCAAAAAAGTGTGCAAAAAAATACTGAAAAATACACCGAGATAAAATATGAATACAGAAATAGAAAAATGAACCATTACACAAATTTATATTAATAAAATAATGGTTCTGGTTTGCTTTCTTACTTATAAAAAATAAAATATGAATTATAATCAAGCTTATGGTTAAGAAATATATTATTAAGTTGATTTTACATTGATAAAGTCATTATAAAACAATCTATTGAATACGTATTTATACAAATACATGATTAAATACCACCTGCATTAAAGTACGCAATACCCTAAATATATATGTGAACTATCATACAAGTTTGATCAATAATAAAACATAATTACATTCATAACATTGCTTGACATTCAGTAATGCATTTATAAACTCAGTCCAAAAAAATGTTATGTAAAGCAGAACAGTCTCTTTTTTGTGAAAATTTCCTCAATCAAATCATTCAAAGAAGACAATAGCCAAATAAAAGAAATAAAATATCTCGAGCAGCCAGAAATATTTTCCTAAACAACCAGCCCCGGCTTCACCGCCTCGAGCATGGAATACATAACCAAAGCAAAATGGAGTTAAATAAGTTTAACGTTCAAACGTTTCAGGCAAAACAATGTGAGTCGCTTACAATACTACATTTATAGGACCTTTAGGCTATTATTTTTTATTCCATATAAGCGGAGCGTGACAGACATAGCGTAACATTTAAATAAGTTATAAAGATATATATTGTTTTTTTAATCTTTGAAAATTAAAATAGTGACATTTAAATTAAATAGAATTCAAATTAAATTAAAAAATATTTTAATTTTAAAACAATCTTTCCAAAACCACTTTCGAGGCATAACATATGGCTGCATAGAAATTGGTTTAAAGTCTGTTTTGCATTATGGTTCCAGTTATCTAGGAATTTCCACGCTGCACACACTTATTATATGTCTAATACCCGATGTTTTGTAGGAAGGCAATGGGCCGAAATCTTGATTAAAAAGCTGTTTATAGTTTAGGAATTAAAAGTATTTGTATATTTTTTGGAATGTATTATTTTTGTTTATTTAAATAGGTTACTTTTTTCTCACATTCATATATTGAACGAGTGAAATATTTTATAGTTTTTTTTTTTTTAAATAAAGAGCTCTATACTCTTAAAATGCGGTAAATCGATCAATTGTACTGAAGAGATAAATAAGTAATCTTCCGCATGTACGTTAAATGCAATAAAATTAAAAATGGAACTTTACAGCGTTACTTGAGATGGATGACAGTCATAACACGCCACTCGGGTGGGTTGTTATGATGTCTACACTCAGCGCTAACAATTTCATAACGAAAGCTACCGACCAATAAGCGTCATAATTCTAATAAAAATATATGAAAACTGAAGTGTCTTTAAGAAAAATGGCTCTCTCGTAGCTTCCGGTAATCGCATTGCCTGCAACGGCCGCGTCGTACCGAAGCGTCGCCTCTCATAAACATCTCATCGGGTAAACTTTTTGCAGCGGGGCGCGCGAGTTCCGCCATTAATATAATTGAAACACTTCGCTAAATTGCCTCGCGGATTTGCATCTACAGCACAAGTGGACAATATCTCGGCGGAGCACTTTGCATTCTCCGCGAAACCACCCGGGTGATCCGTCTGTTAGGAATACAGGAATGGATGCTTGCTATTCCGGCTATCTTCTCTTCCTGCTCATCTTGCACCTGGATGGGTTTGCTTTAGTTTGAATAATTAGTCAGCGTTTTCTTTGTTGCGGTCGCGTTTTGTGCCGCACAATCCACGAATGTAAATGATGTACTTTCTGTGATGCATTTTCGTGTGCAGCATACAACAAATTGATGTAAATATTGCGGTTTGTTAGCAAACAACTATAGCTGTAACGTAAATAAAAGTACTTTAATTGACTAAATTGTCATTGATGATGTCGTCATAAGCTTTGAATTGGAAAATATTACAGTCTGGGCATGAAAACTATGCCACTTTTTGATATAATTTTACTATTTTTCATACAAAAATTTCAAAACAATTTATATTGATATTTTTTATCTCTTTCTTATATTTAGTAATAAATTATTGAAGCAATAAATTCTTACCAATACCTAACGTGTAAATGTCCTTAATATACTTGATTACGTGTGAATTAAGTATTAGTTCATACCCACTTTCTAACTATAGCACATGGTTTCTACAAATTTACACAAGAAGTTGTGTAAGCTGACGTGATCTCCACTACTTCCCAAGTCAGCTCTGCATCCTAGACTACATTATATGTATAGTTTTCGACAGTATTCCTGAACGGAAAATAATGCCTATACTGTTGTCTACGGAAAACATGTCCACCTTCATCTCTTGACTTACTGAACGTTGATTGCTTGGCGTGTATAGCACTCTCCATTAGTTAGTCAGCAAACTAAGACAATTTATCTTTTTATTTTTTTATTTTCCTAGAGCCCTGTATAACCCAGTTGTTGCAACCATGTTCTGTTTCCCTGCGGTGAAACAGTTTGATACTTCTTTGTTTTCCGCTGCAAGAATATCAAATTTAATCTGCATGCCAAAGAGACAGCCGCCGCTCATAGCGGACGGCAAAGCGACTTGCATAAATTTATTCAATTTGTTAAAAAATCTCTCGGAAAATTATTTTTATGCCCTATTAGTGCGCTTATAAAAGTAAAAGGAAAAATGTAACTTGATATAACTCAACTGAAATATATTTATTTTTACATTTTGTGTTTGTGGAAACATAAAAAAAATACTGCCAGGTTTTGAAAATGTTTGTTGATTCTAAGACGCATTATATCTTGAGATGGCAAAATTATGTGTGGGAGGTGTTTTATTTACTGTCAAAATAACCGATTTATTATGAAAAATTGGAAAGTAAAATTGTATTCAAAAGATTATTTTAATTATCCCTATTCTCACGAAAGTATTTTATAACATACCTGCACATTTAAATAAAACAACAGTTTTCAATACTCGATCTTTATTTATATAAAAAATATTTACACTTTTACTTTTTATTTTTTTATTGACTATTTAAAAAGTTTGGGTAACTTACCTTTTCGTATCTAAATACTTTTTCAAGAAGATTTGCAAGAATAAACCATTTATCTTATTCTTAAATTCGCGTTCCGACGTCCCGAAAAACTTTGAGGTCAAGTTAAGTCTTCCGCTAATTAACCGAGAAGTAGCGAAACAACCTGAAACGTGAAAGGGTTCACTGAAATAAGTCGCTTTAATTAAGTTACAGCTAAATACCACTGACACTAACTTTTATCTGCAAACTACTTTGTAAAATACCAACAAGACTTACTGCACTGAATTATTTTTCTAGTTTTTTTAAATTAATATAAAATTATTTATATGAACCTTAAATCCTACAGTTATTTATCTTTTGTCGTATATAACTAGGAAAGGCATAATTAACATTGGTATCATCCTTGATATTTCATAGTATCAATGTATTCTAACTATGTAATACAAAGTTGTATATATATATATTATAATATGGAATTATTTTAATGACAACTATTATTCATACATGTATTTGTATGAAACACTAAATTGTATATGATCATTCACGTTTTTCATTTCATCTTATATTAGTGTTTCGATTATAGAAGACGATTAATTTATTTTTAGTCTCAGCTGGATTTCGATAATACTATTATTCAGATTGGCCCACATGTGAAGTAGGTTTTGGTCAATTGTATTGTCCATTTGTATAATTTTACGGAAATGGCTATCCCATTGATTCTTAGCTCGGGGCGCATATTTCTTATGCGCATTTTTAGAAGCCAAGGGATTTGAGGGTCCATCACGTAAACAATAAAACCAAATATAAATAAAGGACAGGGTTGACAGTCGTGATCTTCGTACGTAGACAAATAATCCCAACGGTGGAACAGTGAACCTCACATAAACAATAACTGTATTCCGACCCTATTTAACATTTTATTTTGTTTTGTTTGGACCATTGCTTAGAATGAATATGTTAATTTCTATACTCATATAGAATTTGAAAAGTAGTAAACTTTTCGTGAACTTTCTAAGAATATCACTACCTTTTTGATATTCAATACAGACAATAAAATTTAGTTCAAAAATTTTCAGTAGGTATGTTTGATGATTACAATTTGTATATTGGTTGCAAGTAATGATTTTGAATTACTCAATCACCTAAAAAAGTGCATTGAAGCACCAATATTGGAAATTTAATTGTTTTGGCATATAAAAGTAAATAATTAAACTACGCCTTATTTAAAATTCTTTCAAAACTCTTATTTTAATTAAATTTATTGACTTTATACTGCAATGTGTTATTTTACATTTAATTTTAACGCGTTCTATTCTTCACTATTGAAAAAATATTAATTTTGCCCGCTCATTCAATTTTCATATTCTATATAAACCAATTTTCGAACGGGGGCGATACAAGTAGTGCAGTAACATAATTTGAAATTTATCGAATTGAATTCGAGCGCTTTTGTAAAGCGCCATCAAATGCACTTTCTATGCCATAAACCGGTGCATTTATTTACATAAAAGGTCCTGCAAGCGCGGGTGGCCAGAGTGACTGGGTACCCGCATAAAGCGGAGCATATTCCGTTAAATCCGGTCCGTTTATCCGTTATCCGCTCGCATTGTTGTGTAACAGGTTTTGTAACAAGTGGCGAAACATGCCTCCTCGTTCCCACGCAGTCCGTATCTCGGATATCACAAATCCGCAGCACGTGAAAACGTTCAGCTGCATTGCTTGCAATTTGTGCTTAGGTAAGTGTTTGCTCCGCTAAATGTTTGATATGCGACAAGCTTTCATGCGATTCGAGCGCTTTACTCTATTGTTGCTGCCAAGAAATCTCTACTTTGGAGATCTTGAAATTGATTTATTATAATTGGATTTAAGATTTTATACAAGACTTATCCACTTAGTGGAATAAACAGTCATTGTATTTTTTTATTATTATTTAACTTTTTTATCAGATGCTTTAGAATAACGTTTAAAAACTATGAAAGCCTTAAAAATACCATAAACAGGGATAATTAAACGACGTTCATAATTAAATTAAATGTAATGTTGATATATTTAATTAAAAACATTGTATAAAACTCAATAATAACAAAGATTTTAATTTAAAAATTGTAAGGAAACAATCATTTTTTTGCATGAACGAGTTATATATATATGTCCATGCATTTATAGAATATTGTAACTCGTTATGATGTATTTTTTCATTAACGATATAACGTTTTAATTTGCGATGGCAGTAAAAGAATAAATGTTTATCAATTTGTGTCTAAAGTTTGTGGACTGTAGAGCTTTTAGTTCTTAGCAGCGCCGCCGTATAGCCAGGAGCCTTAATATCTCAGGAGGGATTATCCTCTGATCCAAGTTACTGGAGTTGAGGAAGGTGCAGGCTCTAGTACAAGCCCTTGTGTTGTTGCTGGGCGTGAAATACAAATTTGCACTCCGCGTTACCAGTGCGGTTATCTTCGACGCCACACGTAACCGTCACGGCTGAAGCCAATGTCGGGGGAAATTACATTATTCTGATGTTTTCTCAGACTTTATAAAAGATTTTCAGTCAGTTTGACAAGAGCATTATCATTCAGGAAGTTTCCTAAACAGTTTTATATGCAAGAGTCTTTTTAAAATGTTCATATTTTTCCAGTCTAAATTTTAATACAATCTCGTTCATTGTTTTATAATATTACTCTAATAATATGTTAAATGGTTACAATGCTTCGATAAGAATGAATAATTTGCACACATTTTATTATTAAGTATTTTTGTTTTTACACATCTTGCTTAGTCAAAAAAAAAATATGTTTCGTTATTGTCATCCATTATGTTATCCAAGCAGTTAATTGAATTCAATTCTGACCAAAAAATTATTCAGTTCAGATGCAGTGATGTCTTACGACGAGGCATGGAAAATGGCTACTGAGAAAACTAAGTGATGGCAATTTTTAATGAGCATTTAGTCATAAAATACTCTGTTAGTCGCCATTTTATTTTCCTTATCCCATGTCAGCTCTGCTTCCCGGAGATCACCGTTGAGAATTAAAAGTACAAACGTTAGTTTATTTAATTTGGAGTCGGCTTAATATATTTCATTCTTCTGTCTTACAGTACACGTACATGTTAAAGAACATTTTTCGACCCTAAAATCATTACAATGTTAAATTGACTTAAAAAAATAGTTTTATTTTATAAATATATATACCATTGTTTCATTATTTTTTGTACAAATTGTTGTTATACCGCATTATAAAATAAATGTTGCTATTAGTCATCTTTAATACACCATTATTGTTAAAGTTCTACAATTGCCTGTAGGTTTAATTATCTTCAGCAATGGTATTTCAGAGCGATGACTACGGGTTGACAAGTTAGGCTTGTATGCTTTACAGAATACACTTTAACAGTTCTCACAAGGAAATACCTCCGTCTTGTGGACAGAAGTACATTAATTACCCAATAAACGTATGAGAGCCTCAGCTTTAGTCAAAGTGATGAACTTTTAGTGCGATAACGCGGGTTAACGAGACACTTCTTTAATACCCCGAGAGCTTTAATTTATATAATTCTTCCTACAAACTTTGTAATTACCCACCTACGAGCGTTTCAAATTGCTAAATTTATTGCTTGTCGTATTTACGAACGTAATTTATTTTTAATACGCTCAGTAAATAATGTCATATATGTTATAACGAATAAGTCACCCCACATGATCGTAATTCAAAGCTGAAAAATACTTACAGTATGCGTGAACGTCATTAAGAAATGGAAACAAATATTTTGATACTAAGAATGTTTATAAGCACTCAAGCGTATAATCGAATATATTATAAGCAAATATGTTTATAGGATTTAAATAAATGCTAGTTATTGTGGTTAAATTACATATTTTTTATAATAAATTATAAAATATGAAAATTTTAAAAATTTAAAGCTCTTAATATCTATTAAATATAAAAAATAAAGGCAAGATTTCAAGTGGATTTGGATCTGGTATTTTGTTTTTCATGGTAATTAAAAAAAATACTTAAAAATAAATACGTTGTACAAAAAGCGACAAATTTTTATCTTGGGCATTTAATAAAACTTTATTAAATATATTTAAAGACAACTGTCAAACATTGAATGGCTGAGGAAATAGATGGTGGGCGCCAATCTATTTTTCTGCACGTCTAAATTTAAGCAAAGAAATTACAGTTTAGAAAAAAATTATATATATAATATAATAATAAAATTATTATTAACATTTTAATTATTATTAACTATAATATACAATTATTTCTTACAAAATAAATATATTTTTTGGTTTATTACGGACGAGCTCGTAAAAACATTTCCCTTAATTTTAACTTAAACTATCTCTTTACACATCTCATTTCTTTGTCGTTATGACGCTACAAAAATAACGTGTCATAGTTCCCAACGCATTTAATCTGCTAGCGGATGCATTAACTTAACCAGTATTGAATCCTGGCTTAGATATTAACGTTATATTAAAATAAGTTACTAAATGTTTAGATGAATCTCCTTATTTACAACATAATATATTTTCAAAAGTAGATAGGTAATCAACCTACGTATAAAAGTAATATAAAATAAAGTAATTTGTTTATAACAACACAATTTTAGTTTTTTTTTTTTGGTTCTAAAAGTAGCGAAAAATTTTAAGTTTTATATCAAAAATTAAGAATAAGCTTTCAATAAAGCGTTATTTTTACTTAATTATACATATACTATACATAAAATTCTTTTTTCAACGTGTCAATCCAAGCACAAAAATAACGGCAGAAGCGGGATGCGAACCGCGGACCTTGGAAACCAACTATGCCCAGGTATTCATACCGCTCGGCGAACTGCGCCATTACTATGCCCAGACTGACTTGCGTTGAAACTAGTATTTATATCATTGTTATCATCGTACGATAGATGTCGCTATAGTATATATTCAAAGTATGTATATTTTATTATTATTCTATCATTTATTCACAAGCTTTAATATTATTACTTTTATAAACTCATTTACCTGTGTCTCTTTACCTTCTTGTTTATTATTTCAATATTCTAATCTACTTTTATAGATCATTGACTATAAATATTTAAATATACATATACTATACATAAAATTCTTTTTTTACAAAAATAACGGCAGAAGCGGGATGCGAACCGCGGACCTTGAAACCAACTAGTTTCAACGCAAGTCAGTCTGGGCATAGTAATGGCGCAGTTCGCCGAGCGGTATGAATACCTGGGCATAGTTGGTTTCCAGGTCCGCGGTTCGCATCCCAATTCTGCCGTTATTTTTGTGCTAATTGACACGTTGATATAATGTTATTTAAGTAATAAATTTGAATATAAAAGTAGATTAAAATTCTAATAAAATTAAAAAAATTCATAAAGCGTTATTTATAGTGCGGGTTGATATAATATTAGTAATTTGAATCATTCTTTTACTTGAAATGGTTTACTTACATAACATTTCTCATACAGACGCCGATAAAGTATCCTGAAAATATATGTCGTTATTTGGAAAAAATAATGGAACTGAAAAGGTTAAAAATGTAGCAAGCTTATCCAAACTGATCCGTGGAATCTACTAGAGCTTTTGGACTTCATTGAAGATCGTATAGTATCAGACATACAACTGCTTGTGAAAATATTTCTTACTCATATCATCTATTTCATATAAATTGTCTTCTCTTTTAAGAGCGCTTGTGACATTTTGCTTTATACAGGTCATTAATAAATAATACACTTTAATATTATTTAAGTTTCTTTGTATGTCATTATACCATAACAAAAGCAATAAAGTGGTTTCTTAAGTGACTAACGGTATCTTTAAAAGGCTATATACTAAAGATGGGCTATCAAGTTTGTTGTAAAATTTCAGGTAAAGTGTTTCATATTGACAATATACACAGTTCAAATATGAGTCTTCAGTTTTTGAAAGAGTAAATTAAGGGAAAAATTAACGGGGTTCTTAGAAAGTTCCCTTGGATTCTAGAAGGTATAATTATTGTCAAAATATTTGACGAGATGTTTTCAAATTTAAAAAATCATTTTTAGTTTTTATGCATACTTTATTTATGCCTAGAAAACAGGGAAAATAATTCAGAGCCTTGCCATAATAGTCTCCTGAAAGTATAAATATTTTTTACTGAAAAGAAATAATTTTATAATGTAACTTATGAGTAGGTAAACACGATACTTTGAAATAAGTATAGTCAACTTAAGATATAAAATATTTTAATTTAAAAGTCGTTAATTTATGTTTTTACTTATTAAAGAAATTTGTTTAATACAAAAATATCTCCTACCTTTTTGTGATGACTATCTGTTTACAAATGTGTTCCAAAAATAAGTATTTTCATTTGGCATTCACTTGATAAATATGAGTGACCAGTCAACGTAATATAATAATAGTAATACAATATCGGCCACCCTTGTCATAGAAATCTCATGTAGTGTTTACGTTGTGAAGTTAGACAATACGTGATATACTAGTCGTATCCTTTATTGACAGGAAAGAGGAAAAATAAAAATATCCTGAACTATTGTGCAAACGAACAATCTCACACCTGAAAAGAGTGCCATAAAAATATTAAGGATGGTTCGATTGAAAAACTGTAGTTATAACCTCAAAATTTTGTAATGTTCGGGTTTATTGATAGCTGTTTCCAATTGGTTTATTTTCATCTAATAACAAACGTATAAATGCTAGGGTTAACAGCAGTATAGATTTAAAATAAAAGTTTTAGTATTTAAAACTTGACTATTTGATTATTATACGTCTTTTTGTTTATTGAGTACATACTCGTAAACAGCATAAATTTCTGTTCACATATTTCAAATTTGAAAAGTGTTAAATTAATTTGTCTTTATATTTTTTTATACAGGGTGCTGAAAAAAAGCTGATGGTTTTAAATCAAAACAACGACGAAAACCGTCAGTTTTTTTTTCCGCTCCCTGTATAACTATAATGGTTCAGGAGTCAATATGTTATATTTTTTACGTAAATGTTGTAGTCTACTCTTAGTACTCGTACTTAAAAATAGAATGATGATAAATATGACGTTATATAAACTTTAAATTGATTCTAAAGCGATTGGTGAGTTTTTAGCAACTTGGAGCCATCTTGTTATGAGCTTTTAGTGTTACGCTTCATCAAGACGTGGACCCGCCCGGTCGGTGATGGAAGTAATTTGCTGTCTGATATTTTATTTGCGAGGATCGTTGGCAAAATCCAATCACGGCCGGTCCATGTAGACCGTAGGGGACGGGCGCCAGCCAGGGTGGGAGTGGTGAAGATTATGAGCGGTGACATGACGGATGAAAGGGAATCTAAAATTTCCTAGAAGCACTGGCGCATCTACGATTACATCACAGTTCATTTTTCTTATTTGCATCTACAAATCACATAAAATCAGCGGTTTATATGTATGCTCACAAAGAAGAATACCGAACAACTATGATGGAGAAATTTACGTGGATTCTATTAATTTTACCATTATAATGATTGGTAAGCAGGGTATGTAAAGTATCAATTCGTTAAGGTTATTTGATCACAGCCCAAATCATACGTCGTTCTTTTTTCACTTATCATTGATTTTCGACTCACATCAGCATCATCATGTATCTACTCCATAGCTGGAAAGTATGGTCGTCATAAATCACTTTAGTCCTTTCTGTTTTATTGAATTTCAATAAAATAATCCTCAGAGGCAATTTATGAGAACTCCGTTACTTCCATGAAATGATAATTGAGTTTGACGGCGGGTCAAATAAGTTTTGAATTTTTCAACTACGTTCAAAATATTCGATCATTTTTAAATAGCACATGCACGTTAAAGTTTTTTTTAAATTTAAAATTAATATATTTTTTAAATTGAAAATTAATTTAAAACTCAGCATTATAAAAAATACTCTGAGTATTGTTATTAAATTAGATTTACAAATGCCAAAAAACCGTATAGGAATAAAATTACATTAGTAATTTATTACTGCTTCTTTTAAACTCTATTTTTGAATAGACCTTATAACAGACCAAATTATAAAATATTATTTATATAAACGAGCATAAAAATAAAAGTGACAAAATTAATTTATTAATTGACACAATTGAAATTTAGAAAAAATACATCGAGCGTAATTTCTTGAATACAAATTTGTCGTCTGCAACATTTCAGAAGATTTTCGTTTTCTCCAGCCATTGTTTTTTGTTTAGTACTTTCCGTTGACTTTAATAATATACAATTGACATCAGGCGGAATAGGAAATCCATCATTTTATATACGATTGGAATATTTTTCCATATAGCTTTACCATATATTTATTTTACCGGCCGATGAGATTTTTTCGTATCAAATTTATAAAATAACCAACTTACCCCAACAAACGTTGTTTTTACCCGTTTTTTTTTTAAATTCGCGCAATATATGCTTAGGACTCACATGTTTACTAATAACAAGTTTATATATTTTTACATATAAAAAACGTGTGTGAAAGGTAACACATAAGTAATTGGCATTAACTCGTAAATAAACAAATCGCCAAATATTTTTTTTGTAATAAAAACACCAACTAGCCTAAAAATATATAATGTGAATATTGCTTTGATATAATTTGTAGTTTTCGGAAGTTAGCGAGCAAAAGAAAGTACATTTTTATTGGAAAACTAAAGTAAATTTTTAAAGCGAAAATTCCGCAATGTCTTAAAACTAAGGCGTTTAACCAAGGCATCCTCCCTGTATTAATTTATGGCGTAGGGACGTGGAATCTGACAGCAAGTCTTACCCATAAAATAAAGGTCACCCAGCGTCCAATGGAGAGATCCATGCTTGGAGTGTCGCTAAAAGATAGAATCCAAAACGAGGAAATACGCAGAAGAACTCAAGTAGTGGATGCTACCCAACGAATAGACACACTCAAGTGGCAATGGGCAGGACATATCTGTCGAAGAGACGACGGTCGATGGGGAATAAAAGTATTGGAATGGCGCCTAAGAACTGGCAAACGAAGCATTGGCCGACCCCCTGCAAGATGGACTGAAGACATAAGAGGAATAGCGGGAGTAACGGATGCGGAAGGCGGAGGATCGAAGAGGATGGAGACTCATGTGGGAGGCTTACGTTCAACAGTGGACGGATACAGTCTGATGATGAAGCGAGCAAAAGCATCTTAAAAATATAATCTTAAAAAATGTTTCTTGCGAAAAAAAATCTCTTGTAATGTTAATCTGACCGTATGTTTTAATTTTATGATTTTATTTATATATTATATTTGATTGAACGATTCCCGATAAATCAAAAGTATCTTTATGAACAATGTATACCAATTTCTTTCAATGACATTATTACTACTGACTTTAATTACGTGTCATACAAATGCTTAACACTGCTTTTCGGTGGGAGTCAACCGAATAAGTTTTGCAGTTGGTAGTAAATGTATGATGTATGTATAATGGTCATGTTATTATAAATATACAAGAAATAAACAAAAAAGTAATACATCCAGTGATAAAAAACACAAGATCATCGATTAACTATTAAAATATATCGAACAAAGATGTTGGCTTTTTGACACATGAACTGTGCAGTTTTTTTTAATAATACTCGTATTTATACATTATTTATAATGTACAAAATAAAATTCACACATGGCAAGCTATTCCTGCAACCAGGAATTTTTATCCAAGGGGATTGAGCGCATTTGAAGTCAAAATAACATACTGAAGTAAGCCATCAAAGCGCGGAGTCGGCATAATGCTCAGAGCAGGAGAAATAATAACAGTTTGGAAGCGGATACTTCTGACATAAAGTTGTTAAGCTACCCATCGCGGGAGACCAGCACAAAATAAAATTTCGTTTGAGAGCTTACACTGCAGCAGATGTTATTTCTCAAGCGTTCTTTGAAAACATAAATTAATATAAATTTCATGAAATTATTTCCCTTTATAGTGTATTATATTAATACTTATTTTGATATGTAAATGTTTTCATAATTTTAATTACTAGTTCTATCATATTAAGACTATTTTCAATATATTGATTGCTAATAACATTTTAAGTACTAATAAAAACGACTATGTACGTTATATTTAATAGCATATAAGCGTCACTAATACATTCATGGGTTAAATTACTCCTTAAATGCCTATTTCGAATTACCTGATCTCCAAGTAAATAAGTTATTAAAAATAACCAAATTAGAAAAATAAAACTGTTTTTCTATTAGCCTCAAAGCTCTCGTCGTTCGTGAGGTTCTATATGAGAATATAGAATCTCAGAACGACGGGGGAAGATTTATATGACGAATGTTACCCGAGAAAGCTTCAGGTGCAGAGATAATTTAGAACGAGGCAAGGATTACGCCAGCTTTCAGAACTTTATGGTAGCAATTTGCGGCAATTTGTGGAATCATATAATTCAGCTTGCTTTTATTGATGAATAAGAAATTAAAAATATCCTGCTACAGATTTAGCTCTATGATACCGATACCAAGAAACAGTATATACTTCGGTAATTTGCTAAATATAAACAGTCGTGGCATATATAAATATACAATAATTTGTCTCTATACTTTATATATTTACACCGTGCATAAATACAGTTGTTATAGAAAGTTAATTATGCAGAATTTCAATACAAAAACAGTAAACAAAGACCATTCATGTTGATTTAAGATCAACCCTTGATGATTAAATTATTCAAATCTGATCGACCCGCTTGTTGGCATTTCCGCTATAATTGCCAAATTTTCAGGGATAGATATTTTACGTAGCATTTAATAATTATCACTATAATAATTTCTGCCAAAATTGATGCCATAAATACATATTATATTTGCTTCCAAGGGGTAGGACCCTTATGATGCCAGAGGTAGTGTTACAGGATATTGGAGAGTTTGTTAACATAATCGTCGATGATGTTCAAAGACTAAATATTATTTTAATCTCGGTATTTCAAAATTATTTGATCTCGCTAAATTCTTCAATAAAATACTACTTTACTTTAAAAACTGTAATAATGTTGAAATGTTTACTATATATAACTCAATTTCAAGTACGCCTAAAATATTAAACACACCATAGTCTCAATAATAATTCTACAATACTAATATCTAATTTTTTATATTAATTTGATTGACGAAAAAAATAAGATTTTTTACTTAAGATTATTTACATATCAAATTTATCTATGTTTACAATTTTAATTAACTATTTAGTTTGAAAAACAATTATCGTTTTTTAATTTATAAATTATTTGATCTCAGATAAACGGTTTTTAATAGCCAAGGTCGTAATTTTCTTTTTTATTCGAATATCCATTTTTATTGAAGGCAACCCACGCTACTGTTGGCAATAAATACAATCAGCGAATAGGGCGTCATTTATGATAGAATTCGCAATTTTGCGCGGCAATTGATTTAAAACACGTAACAATCGAAAATGTCGTTAGAATATTTTTTCGGTACGTGCCGCCATCTGTCTGGAATTTCAATACAAAAATCTGAAAACGATTATAAATGGGACGTTTTAAAGCAATATTTCAATTTTTAGATTTTTAATAATTACCTCGCACACATTTTGATAATTCAACTGACGTTTGACTTTCAAATCTTAAATTATGGATCACACACAGGATAATCCCAATAGTTGGCTTAACCTAATACGTCCGGTTATTTTTTATTCACCGTCTTAATTGTATGTTTTTTTTATTACTTAATTAGAACAAACAGGTATTATTTACGAGTATAATAGAAAACATAACATAACATATTGATAAGTGATCATTTATGAAAATTATGTTATTTTTGAAATGCTCATTCCAATATTTCAAATGACATATCCAATTCTGGACTGCCACATATTACAATAATCTATTAAGCTTCAAATAATAACGTTATTTTTCTTCAATAACTTTATAAATAGAAAATAAAATTTATTAGAGCCATTTACAAACTGTAACATTATCGACATTCAATTGGAATATACCGTGTTTACCTACCCGGCTAAAAATTACCTGTCAATAGCTATCACTTTGAAATATAAGTGTTTTCTAACGAAAAAAAAAACTATTTTTGCCTTTCAAACGTAAGTCGATATATTTTTCAACAATAAATAGTTTGAAATAACTTTGTTATTACTTTAATAAAATGTCTAAGCTACGACTCATTGAAACGTCTATAAAATGCCAAAAAAAGGGTTTTTTTTGTTCCAGTTATTGATACTAATTTTTATGGGGGATAGGAATTTTGTATTCACAATAATGAAGTGAGAAATTCTTAAAGTTATTCATGACAGTAAATTGAAGTGTTATATTGAAAATATTTGGTATGATTTAACGTTTTTGCGATGTCATTTACATTTCCCATCGTCTCCTATAGTCATAGAGATGTTCCTTGGGCTGATGTGGGTATGGTCAATGTCAAACTAGGGAGAGATCTGAGTGAAGGGGTAGAGAAAAATAGGCCGCTTGCTTCCTGTCAAGGCCTTTGACAGAAAATCGATATTAGATGTAAGTAAATAATTAGAACAATATTATAACCTTGTTAATGAAACACACAAGACCTTACAGTTCTCTCATTATACAAGTATGTAATAGGTCAACAACTTATAAGTAAGGCATTTCTTTATATTGTTAAATAAATTTTATTGAAACCATGTGCATACTCTGAACAATTTATCAAGTAAGGATTAATTTATTTAAAATTATATGTACTGTTTTTTCTTCTTCACAAATTGTAAAGAATTTGATTGAACTGTTCAAAATTACAATACTCGTAATAAATATATTTACGTGATTTTCTTTCAGGTATAAATTAATAGTAATAATTTATTATTCCACTTGAAAAGGGCAGAAATACGGCCAGTGAAATAAAAACATCCGAAACGAGTTCAAGTGGTCCTTTATAATTGATTTTATTTGAATATTTATTATTTTCAGTTTAGTCCATCGTTCTTCTTGGCTCTCGTTTAACGATGTCGTTAATTTAGTAAAATAATATTTTTGTTTTATAAAAAAAATATTCTATAATGATTGCGTTTGTTTCTTCTGTGAATTTTTTAATCCATTAACTGCTTAAAGACTTTGACAAATATTACTGTTAGGAGTTTAATGTCAGTTATGAAAGTTGTCTTAATATGTAGATTCTAATCTACATCATAATAAGCATTAACCACTAATTCAGTATTATTACAATTCTTTTGAATATAATTACATTGAACTACATTTGGTATGCCTAATTACTATGAAAAAGGGGTTACAAAACTTAATTTGCATTAATTACTAAAAAAAAATTAAGACCCATTCTATGTTATAAAACTAAATTTATACTTTCATCATTTTGGTGATCCGCGAATATTTCTAAGATAATCTTAAGTGGTCTTAAAACCGTTAAGAAAAAAAAATCAACATGTAATTTTTGGTACGTAATAATGTTTCAAACAAACTAAAATCAAGCAGATGATAGTATTATTTTTCATTTTGCAATAACCATTTGCATCTTCATTATACTAGCTCAAGGCCGCAATCATATAATATAGTAATAAATTTGCATTATCATCAAATAATTGTGCGAAATTTCAGATCATTAAAAACGTCGGGAAAAAGGTTAAAATTAGTTTACATACGTGTCAACCTACAAAGTGACCGAGAAAATTGAATAAAAGCGCGTGAGATGGCAAAATATGAGATTATGTGAAACGTATATTTTCATGTGGGTGCTGACCTTGTGGACTTCTGTTTCCAGGAGCCGACCCACATCATCATCATGCAGCTGCGTGTGAACCTCCTCCTCCCCGCCGCCCTGCTGCTGGCCACCTTCTTCCTGATGGCCTCAGCAGCACCAATGTCCAGGTAGAAGCTGCTAGTTTTTCATCCAAACTACGTTTTTCACTCCGTGCAATAATATATCCAATCAACACCTGACGTTAATTTCTTGATGAATTTTATGTTGAAAAGTTATGAAATATAAAAGAAACAGGTCAAATAAAATCTGATAATTAAAAAAATAACCATATACATAAGCGATACGCATTGAGTGATGAATTAATTATTGAAAATATAAATAAAAAATATAACATGTGTACGAATTTCTTTAATAATCAGTGCGGTAATGGCAACGAGCATATTTTCGCATCATTTGCTGTAACATTTCTGTCACAACTGAGGGCAGTTGTGACAGAAATGTAAATGATAGGTTAAATACAGATTATATTTTCTCTTATTTAAAAGAGTTTTTTTTCCTATGTTTTCACTTTGTCCATTTATTTGTTGGTCTATTTAAAAATACTAAAATCTTTTATGATTATAAAAACAAATGAATAAGCAAATAAACAATGTTCACAATGCAATAGTTTTAAATAAGCACGTCCATCTGTCTATAAACAATCGACTATTGATCATTACAAAAACTCTGAAGTTGCAAGAAATACCAGCACAAAGGGATTGATTACTGATGGAAAATATCTAAAATGGAAATATTATCGCAGAGTTTGAGGGAGTTTTTGTTTTATTAGAATTTTTCCTTTAGTTCTGATGTTTCAGATTTAAATTTTAAACATAAAATTACGAGTAAAAACAATCTGGGTCGCAGCATCTGTAGTAAAAGAATGCTCTTTCTCAACTCTTCCTTTTTGAATGATGTATCCTTATTAATTTTATTGATTGTCATGCATTATAAATACGGTTGCCCTTAACCTTCGAGTCTATGCGGTATCTTTGAAACAACCCTAATGTCGAGCTCGCCGACAAACTTAAATTGTTGTACTAAAACAACATTGGCTGAAAATTTATTACGCATGACTCATCATATTAAGTTATCGGTAGGTTAAAGAGGGGAATATGTTAAACGAAGATTGTCCCCTCGGTGCGCGGCAAACCTCCAGGAGAATTATAGAATTATACCACGTGGAAGCGCCTCGGTCGGGGGTAATTCGTCACCTGTAATTACCGAGGCTTCCGCGCGGCGCGAAACCTAATTTGTCTCATATCAAAATGGGCTCACCGAGACGGCCAACTTGGAAACTCGCCGTAATCTGTCTCTCCGTGATGGGCTGCTGCGGGGTAGAGCACGCTATACATTCGCGATGAGAACAAGCGCGATTTGCAGTGGATGTTTGTAAGGCTGTGTACAGATTAGGCGTTTGATACGTTATTAACCTCTCCTCCCCGGTGATGTCTATCGACTACACATTGCTTGTAATAACTTAAATATCTCTGTAAATATAATACACACAGGGTTCAGATTTTAGGTATTCCTCCTTAATACATTTACGTATTGAAAAAAAAAATATTTATAATAATAGGCACTCATCGGGAGCAGGAAATATTTTTCTAAAATCCGGAATAAATTCACCAATACACTCAAGACGCGTCAACTGTCATGTATTCATTCGACCTGTCGGAGTCATACAAAAGCGTGTGAAAAAATAAAATAATACCCAGTTACGTCGGCATCTATACTCCTCACTCTCGCTGACGTACTAATATGAGTGAGCGAGACGGGAAACCTTAGTTGGTCAGCTAGTTCGAAATGATTTCGATGCGCGTCGGCTCATCGATATGTCGACAGGCTAAGTAGTGTTAGTAGCTCTCGGAAGTTCACGCGCAAAGGTGCGTCTGGCCGTTTGAGGTCTTCGTCTGATGTTTTTCATGTTTTTAGCTATTAAATGTCAATTATTACTGCTTATTGACATCAACTATTATAAAATTAAGCGATATCTTTGAATATTTTCATTTTTTCGAATTTCTACTCATTTTATTCACTTTAAATCAGAATGTGTAACGAGTACACACCATCGGAACGCGCGGAAGTTTTTAACATAGTAAGGCGAGGGTTAAAGCAGCGCGTTTTTGAATCGCGCCGTGATAGTAACAAATCGGCGAATTTACGCGAAAATAAGGAAAAACGACTTAATCTGTTTGAAGGTGTGCGATATGATAAAAAACTGAATTATGATCGCATACCAACGATAGAATGAACATTTTATAAATTTAAAATTTATTATTACAGAAGAGAGAATTTGGATTGTCAGGGATATAGTAAAAATATGAATAATTTGCAAGAAATAATATATTTTTAAATACATCATTAGGACATAAAACATAAGCCCATTTAACCAAAATAATAAAATACAATATTTAACTGTGAAACTAATGCCTTTTAATGCCAAACACAGTATTGTTTGGTGCGAAACCATTATTTAACGTTATGAAAGCAATGAAATGAAAAATAATTAGAAATTTAATTGCATGTTTTTGGTACATATGAAATTTTGTGTTAAATAATTATGTCAATTTAATTTAAAAACTGCAATTCAAATTTAAAAATAATTGACCTAACTTTTTCACAACAATTTATTAAATTCAGCCCAGTATCTGTACACTCGAAACGCTGATTATTTCTCTATGGAATTATGAAAAAGTTTAGACCACAACTTGGTATTCACGCATAGTCCATATTTTTGTTCCAATTTGCAGGGCTAACCACGCATTTTTTACGAATTCTTGTACATAAATATAAAGAAACATATAAGTATCTTCGTCTAATTTTTAAAACTTGTAATTAAAAAAAGGAAATAAATTAATAGCGCCTTCTTTAATAATAGCGCGTGTAAGTGTATATTTATTAAGTATCTTATTTACCACTAGTCAGTTTGCAAAACTTTATGAAAAAGACTTTTACAACCAGAATATTTTCAATTAACATTTTTATTAAAATACATACGAAAGTTTCCCTTTGGCTGTGTAAAAATGTGTGCTGTTTTTTTCTGGTGGTTTTGGAATAAAGTGTCTGAAACCCAAAATAATTCCTAGAGTAGGTACTTAAGATCTCAAATATATCAGGGGTATCGACTTTCTTCTGTTTGTGTATAACAAACCGGCGTTTAATGTATGTTTGTTTGGAATGGAAGCTGATATAAAACAAATACAGCAAAACCGAAAAGGTTATGAATAATACAAAGATGAGTTTCAACAACTTAAATTACTGAAATTAAAATAAAAAATACTATGAAAATTTGTTTAATTTTGAAATTTAGTAGAAAATGTTCATGGCGATTTAATTACTCATTGTGCATTGACGAGTAACTCTGCTTCTTCAATTGAAATAAAAAAAAATAACCTTTGTCTTCGAATCAAAATATCAAAAACGGGAGCTTAAATATAAATATGAATTAAGAAATTTCGGCATTTGTTTTAAAGGAACTGTTTTTCACACAAAAATTTAATAAATCTTTTTAGAATTGTTTATAACGAATTTATCTAACTTGATTTGTATATTTGTATTTATTGTTAGTACATTTGTTACATATACTGAAAATGCTGGTTGTGTACATAACCAGTATTGATCATTATTTCGATAATTGCTTTTTCGTGTTTATAATGGATAACCAATGCTGGGGAATACGAGTAATACGTAATAACATGTTATATTTATTAATATGAGAGATTTGTACCTATAATAAATATATATTAATCATATGTTAAATTACTTAAAAATACGTTATTTGATTCCATGTTTGAAAAAATACGTAAAAATTACATAATAATTACATTACCATTTTTATTTTCTTCTTTTTTAAATTGAAAAATATTATTGATAATAATTATTTTATTTAAAATAATATTTTTCTGTACAAAATAATTATATAAGAATTTAAAAATATTTGGGTTTATTTTGGCGTATTTTTATCAATATTCAATTTTGTAGTGGCATCTGTTAAATATTATTACAACTTTTATCGCTTAATTTTGGACATTTACACCAAATTCATATTTTCATAAAATAAAACTAGATATTATACACAGGTTACAGAATCTTTAATATGTATAAAATTAATCTTTAATTTCGATGATAATAATATATGTACAATTAATAAATTTACAAAAATACTACTTTCCAGAAAAAAATGGAATAAATATTTTTGTAAGAAATAAGTGAACAGTTTTTATAAATCATATTTCGTGTACGGTCTTATATTATTTTAATTTTCTAGAGAGAACGTTATTTAAAAAAAATAACTAATGCACTCTAGTGACAAAAATATGAAGCTTTTGAAGAAGGAACGTGTTTATTAATAGGTTTGAATGTCTGCTATTTTTTAATTTTAGATTAAATTGTAGGACCCTTGGCACCTACTTGCCGTTTTATATAATAAACACAATTAAATAATATTTTTTTTTTTTCAGTCAACCCAACTACTACAATGACGCAGAGTCCGACCCAGACCCAGAAGTAGTTCTGGAAATGCTCGCCAGATTAGGACAATCTATCATCAGAGCCCGAGATAACGCTAAGTAAGTTAAGCCGCACTCTTTATTCACCTCCCGTATGGTCTAGTGGCTAGGATACCTGGCTTTCACCCAGGAGGCTCGGGTTCGATTCCCGGTACGGGAATTACTTTTTGCGTTTTTTTAATGTTATTTTATTATTTTTAATTTATTTGAATGATTAATAATACTCCTAATATCAACTTAAATTATAAATACAATCCTGTCCTATTTGCACATTTCAAAATTTCATCTCAAATAAGTTACTTACTTAATTAAGGAGGAATGTATGTTCATTAACTTCATGTTACTTCGTTTAGCTTCAGGTGTACTTTAATAAAGAACTTTGAGAAATGTTGTAATTCGGATATGTATAAAAATAATTTATAATTATTTAATGAAACGCAACTAAATCATTTGTATACCAAGTGTTATTATTTATTAAACTTTTATTTTTAAAAATACGTTTTAAACTGCAGCAATAGAATAAAAAATAATTTAGACAAGAAGAACACATTTCATATGAATGTACATAATTATTTTGTTGTGGAAGAAGACAGTCCTTTTTAATTATAAGAAGAAAATTATTATTGGTTTTACAAGTACGAGTATTTCAATTGTTAAAAATATTTATTAAGCTAGTCGTTGCGATGGCAGTTCCATGAACTAATTTCTCATTGTAACAAATATAAAACGCGTTTCACAATAATTAGTCATTCATTTTGACCATGCCATGTTTAACCAGCATACATTGAATGCAGTGGAATCAACAATACTTTGGTTGAATCCAGTTAAATCTCATCAGCAGCTAGAAATTCCTTGGTCCAGTAATGAATTGAAAACAATATGTATAAATGATCTATTACATTTTTTATAATAAACGAACGTTAAAATTAGTTTTAGTAATGTAATTATAATTTATTGTACATTATAAAATATTTAATATCAAAACAGCTTTAGTAATCGTGTTTTCAATATGATTTTCTTTTTTATATCGGTAGCAATTTAAAGTGCAATGCCGAAAATACAAATTTAATTTGAATAGCGTTCAAACGTAATTGAATATAATTATTTGTTATAATAAATTTTCTACGGATGTGTGCTAAATAATTATTTTTAAGCTGTTTATTTATTGATCTTATTGTTTCAAAATATTAATTTAACATTATCCTGAAAGAATTCATCTTAGTATTTAGGAAAGAGAAATACAATTGAAACATCATTATGTTATTATAAAAAATGTTGAAATATTCCATTTTTCATCCAATTATAAAGCAAAGAATAATAAAATAATAAATAATTTATACAGATAAATAGGTAGTCAATATATTTATTGGTGTACACATTTTAAATTCAATCAAAAATCGTTAATCAATATGTTTACAGATATTATTTATAGTTTAATTAAAAATTAAATCAAAAATATTTTTGATAAGCGAGCTACATGTGTCCTATCAATATATAAAAAAGTGTTAGTATACTTTTAAATCATTTTTTATGTAAATAGAGAATACAAACATACGGCGATCGATTCACAAAAGGATATGTCATCTGTGGATTCTATGACAATTTGAGGATGGCTTAAGGCTGTATGTGGAATATTTTTTAATGAAATTCGGTAAACGTCATTACACTGTAATTCACACGACAGACTTCACTGAATTATGTTTTCGGGAATGAATATAATAAGCATATTTTTACTAAGATTTGTTGTTGACAATCTAAATAGAACCTATATTTTTAAGGCTAAGTAATGTAGCCTTTATTTTTCTTAATATATTATGAGTCTGACCCTGTACTTTTCTGTAAGAATGTATTGTAACATACACATAATGTAACTATATTAATTGAAATTATCTACATACGATAATGTATACGAAAGCAGACACTGAACAGACAATAAAACACTGTTTTTTTTTAATCAACGCCGTTTTAATTATTTTGTGTAAAATGGAAACAAATCGTTTTTGCATGATTCACCCAAACATTTATAAATGTTTACACATCGGAATGAATTAAAATAATATTATTTGCTGAACTAGAAACAAGTATTACAATCTATTCTTGAACATAATTTAGTTATGTATGTTTGTTTATTAATTTAAAAAGTTTTGTTAAATTTTTAAAATTAATTTATATTTTTGAACACAGGAGAAAGAGACATCATTTCGAAATTTCATGACGTTTGCTATTTTGATGATGGTTAAGCACTATGTGTTGCGCATTGGCGCTCTAATCGCCAAGTTTTCTATTTTTATTTATCTGTTGTCTAATTGATATAAAGTAAAAAATATCTACGAGAATTAGTACAACAGCTAACTTTGCATAAAAAAGATCCTCAAAAATTTATTTGTGATTAAAATTTCTCATAAAATAATAAAACGCCACTTTTTTTTAAACTTATATAATCAGAAGCTGTAAACAAAAAATAATAAAAAACCTGTAAAGTAAGGGAAATTATGTAACAAACGTAATTACGAGAAAATTTAAATAATTTACATATTAATACGCTAATTCCTCGAAACAATATTTTAATTTTGTCCTTGGCCAAAAACAAGACTAAATTTTAAGCTCCCTTTTTTGTTTATTATATTTTTAACTACCCATTAACGTTATAAAATAATCAGCGCTACTCCAAGTGTCGAGTCCGAATGAACCCTTAACCCTTTTGGTGGGGTCCACGAATACCAACATTCAGCGGGAAAATAGTTGTACTTAACATAATTTGCTACTAGTAAATTAGTAAATTTTTTTCATTATCATTGTTATAAGTAAATAATTCTTGTTCTAAAGCTTGTGTCTGCTTTCGCAAGATTTTAAAATTAAATATCCATCAATATATTTTACTAGAAAATATGAATAACCCCTTAAATTATCAAAAGTTTTTTTGCTTCAGTATTATTTCATATTTCAACATCTTCATGAAAATTGTACAATGTGAATATACATTGATTAGCATGCTCCTAAAAAAACAACTTCATTCAAAGTAAGGTTACTAAAAAATAAGTCACTTGGGGGTTAACCATTTACGCAGCAGACAGAAGGTTGTACGTTGTACCGACAGGACGTGAGCGGGTTAAGCATGTTCATTTTAGCATTACAGTTTTATCATAACTTGAGTTTAGTGTTATCATCATAAAAACGTTAACCTTTTACGCGGCCCGCTGCTCATTTGTGGCTTTTATTCGAAACGACCTTGCTGAATTTGGCGACATTTCGAAGGATAGATTAAAATGCTCTTTGTCTCTATTTCTCTCTTTCTCTCTTACTCCGGTGTAAATGATATCAAATGAAAACTGACAATTTCAAGTTGAAATAAATTTTAATTTTCGACATTTAGAAAACATTTTAGTAATCCGTTTTATTTGTCCAGGCCGTTCTTTGCGGTTATAGATGACAGGGTTAAATTTTAAACTTACCACTGTTCTTGGATGATAATAAAATACTGCATTTACATATGTACAGTTAAAATTTTAACACTACAAGTATCTTTAACATAATTCAACATCATCTTCTTAGCTAGTAGAACAAAATTGCTATGATAAAATTGTCAACTTCTTTAGTATTCGTTTCGTCTTATGTCACCTCTGACTCCCGGAATGCCCCCGAGTGCATTCTGTCTATGATTTTCGAAGGCGTACCAGAACGGTGAGTGTACTGTAGCCAGCTATAAGTAATGCTCTCTTTTGTCATTTAGAGAGCATATACCAACCAAGTTCATATTCATTTCTTTACCGACTGTAGGATGAAGGACTGCAGTATCGGCTCCTTCACCTCACCTATATTCTAATTAGGCATATGTTCTGAAAAAAAATTATGCGGCAGCATTTACTTCTGATAAGATGCAAGGATACGTATCCGCACAAAATGGAGGTAATACAGGCACCTAATGAGCGCTATTTTGTTTTGATTGACTCTGTGACTCTCATATATTGCGTACGTACTTTGCCGAAATCTGAGAAACACAACTGACATGGAAGAGGCAAATACCATGAGGGCTAACATTATTTTATAGTTTACCGAAAATTTGTGACGACCATATGCTCTAACAATGGAGTGGATATGTAAAAAAGATAATATTTACATAATTTTACCAATTATACCATACATTTTACATGAATTGACATTCTTTCAATCGACCAATCACACTAACAATCACATAAAACTCTAATTTTACGTTGAAGAAATTTTCAGCGATTGAAACTTTTGAAAAATTATAATAAAATGCCACCCATTCTCCCTGGGCGACATTTTATTGTAAAATGGCCCGCCTCTTATCCGACCTCCCTGGCGATGCTCATCCAAGAGGCTGGAAGTGCCTCTTTTTGGAGCACCAGGCGCCTATTGTCTCCAACTTTCTCGCCGAGTTGGCCAAAGCCTGGAATGAGAAGGCAAAGGGTTGAGAATCTTAATATTTACACACACAAACACTTACCGGCAATTCACAAAAATTTAAAATTAATACTACATACTATTATACTTTAAACATTTGTTTGTATATATTTTTTATAGATCGTATTTTCAGTATAACGTCTTATACTATTATTCATTTAATAGTAATTATTTTATTTTATTAGATTTATTTTTTAAAGGTGTTTGGTGTTTTTTTATTTCGTACTTGCAACGCTGGTTGCTGTCATATAAAGTGTCATTTGTTTAGTAAAACAATCATATCAATCTATTTAGATCGCATGGTTTTTACACACAACTATTTCCATCGGGTATTTCAGGTTGTACTTCATTATTATCTGAGTTGAGTGGTGTAGCGGCCGTTGACGAAGCCCCTAGTTCAGCTAATAACCGGTATAATTGTTCAAGCGATTAATATATTTC
This sequence comes from Glossosoma conforme, assembly GCA_022606575.1. Lineage (NCBI taxonomy): Eukaryota > Metazoa > Arthropoda > Insecta > Trichoptera > Glossosomatidae > Glossosoma > Glossosoma conforme. The sequence goes on from JAGTXR010000121.1 coordinate 255,384, forward strand.
CCGGTATTGCATCCCTAGTCGTGTCAGCGTGATGATGCTAAAGAGAGAATCTTTTTTTAATTTAGATATCGACTTGGCTTTTTATTTTTGCTGCTCTTAAAATATCCTTTGTTCGGTTATTTCTGCATTGTATATCGATAATGACAAAGTTGACAGGACAAAATAAACTAACTTAAATCGGCAGCTCGTCAATGATCATTTTCGTTGAATAAAAATAAGCAATTACGATTATTATCTTGAAAAATTACCTGCTTCACAGTCAAAAAAAATATTCAAAATATTTGCATAAAATGAGAATACAAACCTAAAGTCTAACCAAAAACTTTATGTATGACAATTATTTCGTTATTGAATTCGTCTGCGAATTAATATCTAAGATGAGTGGGTGGTTAGTTAAAATCGTCACTTAGTTAACAACACAGAATAAATGGAAAAACTATTTTTTGTTTTAAGTATACTTTCAATGCGAAATTGTGTATGAATCTTAAGTAAATAATTCGTGTAAATATATTTTAAAAATTCCTTTATCCATGAATATTGCTTTGCAACTATAAAAATTCAGCCTTAATACACATTAACTCAATATATTTAACAACTATGTTGTAATAATAATGTATTGATGATGATGATTATAGGTTAGCTAAACAAAATGTCTAACTACAATATCAGCATATCATTTAATGTAATTAATTGATAATGGGTGTCTACAATCAACGATGGTTATTTACATATTGCTTGTTGTATAATTGCGCTTAATATATTACATGAATTAGGTATAAATAATGACAATATAAACATTCTTCATTTGTGTTATGGCTTTAGATCTGTCAGTGAAACTTTTCCCCGATTTCAGTTTTTTTTCAATTCGATAGTCTCTTTACACCATTCCTTCAACGAAAAGCCTTTTATTATACTTCAAAGGCCCAAAAATATATTTCTTCTTAGTAAATCATATTTGGGATTTAACTCAATTTATTGTGTATTTAAATAATACGATTAAAATATATAATGTGATATTTACTTAAGCGTTTAGCTAAGTATATTAGTATTCAAAGGAAAGTAGCGAGGGCTGTGTAATTTCCATAAATATACTGAAATTAATGGAATTTTCAGTGGGATAAGGTGAATTATTAACAGTCTCACACTATTTCCGACCTTTCGTAATCCTATTTGGTGAATTTATTATTTACAATTTAATTCCAGTCTCAACTTTTTCCCTCGCAGCAAAAGAAAATTTATATCTGTTCGTATTTATAAACAAACGTTACTCTAATTTTGTATCGATTCAAAGCTATTACAACAGCTAATTGACTATCTATTTCTGTGATTTCTAATCAAAACACCAAACGCTATTCGTATTTATAGTTTTTTTTACATTTATACTATTGAAGCTTTAGATAAAAATAGAAAATAATTAATAATTTACAATGTAACCTTATATTTGGTACTTTTACTCATAGATTTAATATTATTTTTAGTACCGTAACACGAGTTTTAACGAAATGAACATTCAGAATAAAAATGACAATTATACAATATTCAACTTACAATAGATGTTTATTCTATACGAATATAAATTCATTCACACATTTTAATTATGAAACTACAATTCAAAATTACTCTAGTAATAACGTAAATTGTATGAAAATGATTCGTTGTTTTTCTTCAATGAACGCTTTTTCTAAGCAAAGCCTCCAGGCGTCATTCATGAAAATAAATATTCCCTGAAAAACGCGTGCTCCGCTACAGTTCTAGTGATTGTCCAACACTCCAAGCTTTCGTATTACCGTCATTCATACTTTAATCATATGGCTCGCAAGCTCGTACTCAGATGGAAAGATATATTTTCAAAGAGTTACTAGAGAAGGATCTGTAGAAAGATCAGGAAAATTCCCACTCATTTCCTTTCATTTTATCCCATTTTGTGCGTAAGGCCCTGGTGTATCCTACGCCTACGCTGACAGGCTGACGCAGACATGTAAAGTTCACGAGACAATTTTTAAAATGGTTCATATGTCATCTTACCACTATAAAAAATTTGACTATAAAGACATTCATATCATAAAGGACTTCATATGGGATAGCAGAATACATAAACATTGTTTTTTTAATAAAATAACGTGTGAAAATGATTTTAATTATTTAGTGTTTTATTTACGCTATTAAAAATGAATCTGTGTGGTCTGTGAAGCAGCATTTGACTTTTGACTGTGATTGTCAAACAAAAGTAATCAATATTACTGGTAAAAAAAAACTTATAGATATTCCAAAATAATTCGGTTATTTAATATATTTTATTGGTTATTTGTCTTATTAGAATAATTACAATTCAGCAAGATTTCTGCCTCACAATTAATAATCCATTTTTATATTTAATGATTTTGTTTTTTTGTCGTCTCTCTTAGGGTATTGTATGATGTATTGATATATAATAACTAATAATTTACGGTTACAACAAGCGACAAAAATATACAAAAAATGTAGTTTTAAATTAAAAATAAATGTAGGTTGTTGAACTAAAGATCAAGATATTTCCAGTAATTTAATATACATTCAAAATATACAACCGCAAAATGGTTAAAATTGCGAAAAAAATTGTATTACTACGACCTATTTTAATATTTTCAAAGCCATAAATTAACGATTTTCAGTTTGTCATTAGCTGAAGCCTTCGAGCCTTAGGGACAGGAACCTTCCAAAGAGATAGAGAGCAGCCTTATAACCCCTCGGGTTTAATGACCACCCCTGAAAGTATTTTTTTATCATGAAAATAAGTCATTAGGGAATTCCTACCTTTTTCATCGAGGTCATGACCTCAAGAGCTTTCTCGAAACCCAGAAAGCGATTATTTTCCATTTTCAGCACTGGCGATTGGCATTGCCTTTGGCTAAAAAGTTTCCGTTGACCAGTGGCATACTTCATACGTGAAACTAATTATAAATACTGTTGTTCGACTTGATGTTGATCAATTGATGCTGCTTACACCTATATGTATACCGTCAGATATTTCAAACCCCGTCTGAGCATTTCTTGAATAATTGGCACACAACAATTATTTAAAGCAATCTCTCAAGTTCCCTTTTTAACAGCACCAGTAGACTTTGGTATGTTATTTTTGTGCGAACATAGGTTATTAAAAATAATACTTTTAATTTCATTTCTTCACGCACACACATACTTTTTACATACAGCGTCTAGCAAATCTATTTCAGATATCATAGACTCCCCTAGGAGTACCCCTAAAAGATGCAAAAGAATTTGTATACCTTGGAAGTACGATCACCTGGGATGGCAGAACAAAAAGAGAAGTCAACAGTCGAATACATCAAGCAAGGCTTGCTTTCAAAAAAAAAGCCAAAATTCTTGAGTCAAAGAATATTTCTTTAGGGCTCCGCAAGCAACTTGCCAAAACACTTGTTTGGAGCATCTTAATGTACGGCTGTGAGACATGGTGCTTACCTGAAAGTGATAAAAAAAGACTAGAGGCCTTTGAGATGTGGTCGTACAGAAGAATTCTCGGAATTTTCTGGAGAGACCACGTCACGAATAATGAGGTTCTCAGAATAATCAAGGAAGATAGGCAACTAATAAGAACCATCTCAGAGAGGCGAGCCCGATGGATTGGTCACATCATGCGCCACGGTGGTCTTTTTCACGATATTGTGGAGGGGATAGTTGAGGGTAGAAACTGTAGAGGGTGCCCTAGACGGGAGTATTTGCAGCAAGTATTCGAGGACATGAATTGTAGCGCTTATGCTGAGCTGAAAAGGGTTGCGGAGGACCGAGAGGAATGGAGATCGAGATGCAAGATTCTGTTGCTGCAAACCAATCCACCGGATTGATACTACGAAGAAGAAGACTCCCCTAGAGTGCATAAATATACAGCAAATACTCACTTCAGTTTGTTTGCTTATAATATATGTCAAATTTTTAAATAAATAAATTTTCTTCATACTTTATAATATATATAATGAGGATTAGTTTGCAAAAAAAGATAAACCACTTATAAAAAAGTAGGTACTACTAGTATTGCATATAAAATATAGAATAATTTAGTTATCATATTTAGAATAACCTCCCTTTTATAAAAATAGAAGAGTTTTACCCTGAAGTAATTGGAATTAATAACAGTACACTTGACGTGTATAGATAAATCAATTAAATATCCAGCACAGTATTCTACTTTTCTGTAATGACTCATCGTTTCTTTATGTTGAAAAATGGAGCAGACAAGCGAGTTTAATATAGCTTTTGATATAGTCAACGATAAATAATATCACACACGGCTAAAGTCGTGAGTGTGATACATAATACCTTTAATGTTGAATTTGTCAACGGAATGAAAACTTCATGGTACCTATTTATTTGACATAGCAGTATTTTTCCATTAGAAAATACTCCTATCTTCCTCGTAGTATCAATCCGGTGGATTGGTTTGCAGCAATAAAATTTCGCATCTCGATCTCCACTTCTCTCGATCCTCTGCAGACCTCTTCAGCTCAGCATAAGAGATACAACTTTTTTTTGAAGCTAATATGTTATGGAGAGAAAGAAAGAGAGAGATTTTTTATTAAAAAATATTTTTTAATTATCTAGGCACTTGTGTAATTTGTTTTTCTCGTCATGCAATTAAATAAGGGGGAAAATTATATTCCTGGTAAAATATAAGGTTAAAATGAACGTAGGGCGAGGCGATCATTTTACAAGTTAGCCTCGTTACCCACCCACATAACCAGCGTAATGGTTCTTATGCAATTTGTTATTTTGCCATCAGGGATGCACCAAGCAAAATAATTATTTGAAATTATTCGTAGCGTATTTCGTTAATTCCTTACCTAGTAAATGTCTCAACATTAAATATTTTAAAAATATGTAAATTTTGAGTCGAAGAATGTAGTTCAAATTGAAAAAATCGTCGCCTAGTTTTCAGTCAAATTGATTTTGTTAACCTGTCCTAGCATATAATCAACTAGCAAGGTAAAATTTTACAGAAATCTATTGAGACCTCATCTATGGCACATATTTTTTACAGCAATTAATTGTTCTTACTAATTACAAAAAAAACGATAAAATTATATTATGTGAAGTAAAAGCAGCCCCAAGACATAAAAATATTCTTATTTAATAAAAACTTTATTATTTTATTAATTATTAGTAATAATAATTAATATTTTTACGATGTTTTTTAAACTTTTTAAATTAATTGTGTATAATTTTCCCAACCATTGATGTATATTGATAACATACTCATACAAATTATTTAATACTTAGAGGTTATTCACTTCAAATTCGATAGTTTTATTTTTATTGTTTCGGTTTCAATTCTGCTTCGTAGTAGTATCAATCTGCTGGATTGGTTTGAAAAATCTTGCATTTCGATCGCCACTTTTCTCGATCTTCTGCAACCCTTTTAACTCAGCATAAGAGCTGGTAACTTATTTCCTTGAACACTTGCTGAAAATATTCCCGCCAAGGGCGACCTCTGCAGTTTCTACCCTCAATTCAGTTTCAATACTACAAATTCAAAATTAATAATTATATACACAAAAATAACATTGTAATTCAAAAGTGTTATTTTAAATTACAATGCAAAATCATATATGTTTAAATTATTTATTACATAAGAAAAAAATCTTGATATATTTAATTTGAAAAGCCAAATATTAAATTTGAAGTGATTAATATTTTATTTATTTGTAAAATATTGAAATTGCAGTGAAAAACTTGTACATAAAGCTTATCGTAGTGCAAAAATAGTATAGTATAGTATATCCCAATTCATTCATATTACTTTTGAAAGAACACCGAGTGTGCGGATAGAATTGGCTTTCGGTCGTTTGGTTTAACCTAGATTTAAAAAAACTTTACATTTTAAGCGACTTATAGCTTCTGAAATAAACGAAAAAACTAAAAATCACCTGCGATGGCTTTTACCTCATCGATATTTATGATTCAATCATCGACCTCTGATACTGCACTGGCGTCATCACCTGCAATGAATGAAACATCATCGCCCTGCACATTAGGTCCATATTAGCGCGGCACGTGTGTCGGGTTGGCCTTACATGGCCCTGCAGGTCTCTCGCAGTGGTGCAAGCGAAACTTGTCTATCTCATCAGAGCCAAGTCCTTAAATGGCCTTAACCTGGCTCAGCGCCACCAGGCGGCGATAGTCTGCCCCACCTCCAGCCTCCCACATCTGCTATAACCAGTACCCATGTGAACTAAGAACGTCGTAAATCTTCAATAGATTAATAATAATTCAAAACATTACTTTCAAGAAACTTTATTGATATAAATATTTACTATTTCTAACATTTTTAACATCGAATAATCCATCTCAATTTTGAGCATGTGGCAATTACGAGTACAAGATGCCACCAAGACCTTCTGTCTGCTGCTAGATCATCAACAAGTAAAGTATCCATTGTATCTAAGGCATATTTTGGGTAATTTGTTAATCGGATTTTTAAAGAAAAACAAGGCGGCCTAACTTAAAAACAAGGTACAGGCTGGTATATCGTCAATAGTTCTTCAGTATGACAGGAGCTTCAGGACAGTAGTTTATGATGGTTTTATTTTTCTAACATCTGCTCCGAATTTGGAGCGTATGAAGATATAAATCTACTGAAAATAGCTTAATAATTGTATTACAAGCCATTATTAAACCTTCTACATTATATTATATTTCTGATATATTATATAAAGTGCACCCAAAATTTAAAAAAATATGTTTTGATATTTTACTAATAAAATATCCATATGTTTTATTCACTCCTAATTTGGATCAAATCTCGTTTATAAAATGCCAAAAAAATCCTCCGTTAACTGCTATTAATTCATCTTTGCGTAACAAAATACTGCTCGGAAAAACATGTCCACATCGTATTCAGTAATTAAAGTCGTAACAATGCATTTAAAAAAAAAAACATTAAAAAAAATCTTGAATATACAGGGCTTTACTATTCTTAACATGGCAAGCATCATTGAATCCACTGATGTAATTTCTCCATCCCCGTATGTCACAAAAAAACGTAGTTTTGCCTACGTATAACAACAATAGCTCTTTAGAAGTTACTCAGAGCGGAGCTCACAAAACGTAGAAATAATTTATAAACAATTTTTGTTGTTCGGTTACATTTATTGACAAATATTTTTTAAATGGTAATAAAAGATTAACAATTGAAAACGAGTTATCATACTTTATTTATCGTAATCCATAAGCAAAGTAATCACTTTAATCTATTTCCCGGGCTTCTTTTATTGAGACTTCCAAGAGAACCCCCGCTGACGCTTATCAGTTGTAACCATACACAATAATCAACAAAGATATCATATCATTATACTTTATCAGAAAATGATTATTGAAATTTTTTCATAATAATCATATGCTACTGAGAAATATATTGAAATTAAATTTCATTTCAATATATTACAAGGTTCAAAGCTCGTATATCAAAATAATCAATTTAATCTTTGGACTGAGATTCACGATCATAATACTGTAAGGACATCAATACGCACAAATATGGCTGAACATTATTTAGGTATTTTCAATACTCCTCAATGTCTATCGCTATAAAGTAAAAAATGAGAATAAACACTTTCCAGTAATTAGTTGCATGCCTGGAGCACATTTTACTACCAAAAGTATGTGTTTTGCCTTATTCTAAGTTATCTTTGCTCCTTACTCCACTAGGATGCAAAGCTGTTCATTTTATTCAATACACGGCATATCTAGAACTGGACCATTTATTTCTTTGGGGCGGCTTATCTAAGCTTAAATAGGGCCACGTTATTTGAGTATACTAAAGCGATCACCATCCAAGTACGTTCCGCGTACAATATTGTTCATCTTTTATGATCGTATGCGAATTGGTGTTGAAACACGCTATGATTGCTGGTCGCTAAGCATTGTAACCCAATATTACTCATTATTATTCAATGATACAAGTACAGTATCATATCATTTTTGGAAGTGAGCGAGAAAAGTATCGTCTCAATGGCAGTTTATGCATTGTGTTGCAAGTGCATTATGGTGGCACATTTTAACAAATGATAAAAAGCGTCATAAAACATTACGGATTTTCACAGAAAATTATTGAAGTTGTAAACCTATTCGTCTTACATCGACGCTCGCATTTTCGCGGTACATCTGATAATTCGATCAGTTAAAAGATAAAAAATTAAAAAAAATGCGCCACAGATAAAAAAAATATAGCGCCACAGGTGAATAAATGATCAAAATTGAGAACGGATATGATAAAAATGTAATGATGGTATGGTTTGACTCAACATAGGTAAGCTTCTCGAAAGAACGATTAAATTCACTTATTTTTACTTTTTTACTTACAGTTGTAATGTATTATGTTTACAAAGCATAAAAACCTCAAAGGTTTTTAAAAAATGTTCTGGATGAATTATTATATAATAAAATAAATAATTATTTACATCACATATGAGGATAAAAACTAATGTGATGTATTAACATAATTGGTCATAAAAAGATATTTCAAAAAGTTTCGTACTATTAGATTCTGTTATATATAACGCTCGTTAATTGAGCCCTTCATATGAATAAAAATGTGTTGTATACACTTGTATATGTAATTTTTTTATGTCCCCTTGTCTATTGCACATATGGAATAATCCGCCACTGCTTTGTACCTTACTCCATTATTTATCTGCGGTGATCCAGAGTAGCTTAGCGTCGTCCGCCGTGTGGCTTAGCTAGTCACGCCCTTGACCTGTGAAACTCGGGAATATACAATATATAAGCAGTTACCGATACTATTTTGAACAATAATATTTTCGATTCTTACATGAGAGCAGAGACTTAATCATTAAATATTATTATCTTATTAAAAGTATAATTACTATGCATGTGTTTCAGAAAAAAACGCATACCTACTTGTAACTGAAATGTTGTTTGATTTGTTCATATACTCGTAACAGTCGTAACTATTCCCTCCTAAGGCCACGACGTGGTATGTGGTGTATAATGTAATTGCCATCAATGTTGCCAAATAAGGCATAGAATTTCTTTCAACTTTCTTAATATATTATATTATGAAGAATTAAGCATCGGGTTAATCAACTGCAACAGCATCCTTGTAAATACATATTATGAGTGTATTACTACAACACTTACCTACTACATCATGTGAATAATTGAGCTTAATATTTACATATATATGGATCATGCTGAAAAATACTTTTAAACTATAGTGTTGAAATTCTTAAACACATGTTTCATTTTCAAAGAGCTCTGTTTTTTTTTGAGACTGAAGACTGTTTAATTTAGAGCTTATTCGGTGGATATATGGAGGTTAAAATCTGCAGATTAAAGACTTTTATGCATTGGTTGTAGACTTTTATAGAAATATAAAAAAAATGGACGTGAAGTTGACACAACGAAAAGAATATGAAATGCCAGGAATTATTGTATTTTTACCGGATATCTGGTTGTTACTTATGTAAGAGAAAATACAAAGCATATATCAGATTGGTTTGGGGTTGTAAGATTATATATATCAATTGAGGAGAAGTTGTTCAGCACGATATGGTGTAGGTTGGACGTAGATTACAGAGAGCCTTGCCCTTGACCGTGCGGAGAACAGTGGAGCTCCAGAGCCTTCGCCTCCACTAAGTAGTTTCCAATATTATTCGAGACGTGCCCGAGTTACAGTCCGACTGCTAGCAAGGTGCTCCCACCCTCTGCAAGGGCGCCCCCTCTGTTCGCCAGAAGCCCCTTTCTCTATCAATGAGCCCCATTTCTCTACGGAGCCTCGAACCTTACAGTGGGGATAATTCCTTCGGAGAAACCGCTTCCGAAAAACAATCACGATCCTGCTACCAAAGAATCATAAATTAATTATTTTTTGCAGCAGATTGCTGAAATAAATCATTTATTTTTTGCAAGACGTGTAAATGTCAACTGAGGACAAATACTACCAATAACAATATCGTACTACTTTTTCGCTTGACAATAAAAGATAATTGGATCAATCTTATCGATGACACTTTAAAGTAATCATAAATTGTTGGAATTTCATGGTACATTGATGTAAACCTTATATTTAAATGTTTAAATTTTGATTGATTTGATATTGGGTTAAGTGATTCTTTATATCAAATCCGCTTCTCACAAAATATTTGAACTTTTGACAAAATAAAATGAAATATTTTTAAATAATGGGTCTGCGCTATTTATTTTTAACACCCTTATAGTTCAATGAATGTTTTGTTTACTAATTTACTAATCTGTCCAGTCATCGTATTACCTTGTCAATGAATTATAAAAAATATGTCATTAAATGCGCCACGCAAATATATCGAATCGTGTGCGTAGTTTATTGAAGTAAATAAAGATAAAGTTTGTTGTTATAACAATGATACGGGCTTTATTATATTGATACCATAGAATTTATGCTTTGAAATTCCAGTTTTGGTTGACACCAAAACAAATTTAACACAAAACATTCCTAGAGCATCGGATACCTATTTAAGTCAGGTGACCAAATGTAGAAATTATAAAATCGATTATTTATTTAAATTTAACATTTTTATTCTTGAGCCACAGAGTTAATTCAATTCCCATTATTCATGAATTGCTTACTGCAATATTCGAGTGCGTTTATTAATCAGTATGTTCAATTAATTATTAGACTGGGGCCTGGATTATTTAATCCTCTATGGCGGCTCAACACAACCAGAGATACTCGTACTTCAAGTCACCATCCATTCCATACCAGTTCGATATTGTTTCGTTAATCCAACAATACCCGCAACATATTATGATTACTTCTTAATTAGTAATTCAGGGATACAATTTTTGGAACTGCAATCACTCATTTAATTCATTGTATTTGAATATTACAGTATCGTCTCATACGAACGCTCTTCACGACTAAGCGTAAAACTCTTTTAATATTCTTTCTGCACGTATTCATTATTATTTCGCGTAGTTTTCAGGAATTCCTAACTCACCAAAATTTTTATTCAAACACTTTTAGAGAAAATGTACTGCAAATAGAATCACGCTTTGTCGCCCTAATTATACAATATGTGTGCCAACTCAAGACCGTAAAATACATTTTCTCGCACAAGAAAGGCTTAGTGTGAAGTGGATTTCGCGGATAGATGGCGCTGGCGCTGCTAAGCGCGCCAACCAATCAATGGAAGTTATACAAGACTACTTGTCTATGGAGTGTATGGTTTACTACTTGCTAAGGGACTGACTGCCATGCGAATATTATTTTTCAAACTTTTTTATTGTTGCATTAATTTACTTTTTTTCTTCTAAAAATAAATATTTTTTATTTCATCTGGATTTAGTTGGTAGTGCAATATTTAATTTGTCATATCTAGAAAAACATACATAAACTGAAAAATTAATTAATCATCATTTTTTTATTTTCCTATCATACTCTATGTCATAAACAGATCACTACAGTGCATGCAGCGCTTAGCCATTCTTAAGATGTTAACCCTTTCATTACGGCTTGATTTGAATACAAATTATAAAACTGTCAATTATAAAACTAGTATTTGAAGCATAAACGTACTTATCTGGTCTATTTTCAAATATCACATTGGTTCTTGTATCCTTTAGCTATCAGATGATGTAGAAAAAACTATTCTAAGAAAGTAGCAAAACGATATATCACGTCAACTAATGTCAACGGTCGGGGAATCTTATGGCGGCATATGCCGATAACCGATGCGAAAGGGTTAGGGGTCATGTAATCCATAGATAAAAAAAAATCTCTCACCGGTAATATTATTCTGATGGGCTTATCAAGAATAAATGCGAGCCGCGTTCCTATGCAAGATTGGATAATCTCAGTTCTTATTAGGTCGAGTTTTTTGAAACAAAGAATTTATTTTTTGCGCGTGGTGAGCGATGTGGGAAACGTGTCAAATACGCCTGTCGCGCTTTTGAAAATCGAACATGATAACTCAAAGAGAGATTAACGAATTCAACTTGTCTTAATCTTTAAGGCTACTGAGTGAGTTGCGTTTTAAAATTGAAAATCATTTATTTACGGCTTTTGTTTACCTATTTCGCAAAACACTTATTTAAACAATTTAATGGCTAGATATTTGGAGTACAATTAATCATTATAATAATTTAAAATATATTTACAGATGGTTCTTTAGCCTGAAAAAACATCTAGGTATATGTCGAGGCAAACGAAAATTACAATTAGTGCGAGTAAATTACAAGTTATCTTTATATGGTGCTGAATGATAAATAGTAAATAAGAAGAATCAAATCTTATCTACTAATTTTTTAAATGAAATTATTTAAGAAAAATAAAATTATTTGGATCTGTAAGGGATAGAAGCTTGTACATAAGTTCAAACATTCAAATATAAAATAGCGTATTAGAACGTCTGACTGCGTTGTATGTGACATGTGGCAATAATGAGTGAAAAAAGAGTGCTTGATAAGGCACTCTCTCAAAACTTAAAGGTGTACGTAATGATAACTAATCCAGGAACAGAACACATAGCCAAAGTAAGCCGATTATAGTCGACATGCATTCCGTAGCTATGAATATTATTATTATTTTTATAAAAATGTTTTATAAAGTTTCTATTATATTGACCTGTCAATACTACATTTTCCCTATTGGTAAAATAAGTACACGGGTATTTTTATTACAAATTCTTCATTAGTATAATCTTTGGGTAATTTTATAAAAAGGAAATCATTTCAAATGAGACGTCTAATAAATCATGTTATTTCCATGAGAAGTTAATTGCTGTGCGACATTTACCATTTTTAGATAGCTGCCTACTCACGTTTTACTGACAATAATACATGAACGCCATAATCCAGAAATAATCCAATTTCATGATATTACGAAGATAATATCACTTACATTATCACACACACTCTCAAAAATGGATAAATTTTTTGACCTTTGCATTGTATTTTAAAAGCAGACAATCATATTTTCGGTAAAAAAAAATAGAACACATTCCGTAAATAGTTTCATTTATATAATTACATTATACAGGTGATTTAAGTTAAATTCAACCATATCACCTGCATCATCTACAATTTATGTAATGTATTTACTATCGAGGTTAATAATATAAAGTATACCTACATCATTTACAATTTCAAAATTAATGCTTACCAACGAATGACTTTACATGCAACAATATTAACAATAAAATTCAAATAAAAGAACTCATACATGACTCGATCAAAGATCTCAACCAATTAGTACAAAATTTTGAAAACACAATTACAACTTACCATATGAATAGATTTTAATGATATTATTTTATATTCTAAAAAATGTATATATGCAACACTTGAATCAAGGATGAATCCCACGTCACACACAAGATCTACCTTTAAGTGGCGTGGAAAGCGAATTCCAAAAAAAAAAAAAAACAACAATAAAAAAAAAATGAATGTAATACTGTCAATTAAATCTTAAATGTATCCTATTATATTTGATTAAATAAAAAAAAAAAAATATATATATATTGTATGGCTTATTAACTTAATGTCTGAGCCAGGATGTCACATATTTTAGAGATTTTAGATAGATTATAATTATAATTACCAGATTTAAGTCCGTAAAAGTTATTTTAAGCAATTATTTGATTAATTATTTCATTTTTGTGGTAATACCGGCATTTTGAATCGTCAAACGAGAATACAACAATAAAAATATCCACCAGCTGTCATTGTTGTACAAGATTATTCCGTTAGTAAGTCACTTTTTAGTTTTTTTTTAGTTTTCATTGTAATCGGCTGTAGACAAAGAATCAGCCAGGATCGAAGCCTGCAAATCATAAGATATGACAATTTTCAGAGCAAAGTCGTCATTTTTGTTGCATTAATGACCAGTCATCCTATAATTTATAAATATATAATTTTGATAATCCTTCGTAATCTTCTCTACCTAGATAGTACCGAATTAATTTGTATTTACTTAAATATTAAAGATATCATGTATTATTATCATGTTTAGTTTATTAAAAAAAAGAAGTATTTATATCACAAAGAAACAATGATATTATTTAGTGTGAGTATGTCATCGACCCGTTTGTAAATATACAGATTACAAAATGAATATAGTGAGCTTTTCGGCATAAGTTTTTTTATAAAATATTGATTTTATATTGCGACTTTTGGGTTTTGCCGTGTATGGAAAATTTCTTCACGTTATTGTAATCTCCATCGCAACTACAAAAAAAAACTGACTCCAACTCACAACTAAATCATCAATCTTCAAGAAGACCTCTGCAATGGCGGTCGAAATATTGGTAAAAATAAATTCGGCTAAACCCAAAAGCCACAATATCAAATCTGGCCGTGAAAACCTAAGAACTTATTTTATATTGATTTTTTCAAATAATTTCCAATTCGGTTGGATTCAAAATTAATTAAATAAATAATTTTATTAATATGTAATCCATAAGACAGGGATAATGACACCAAAACTGCAACATGCGACGATCAAATGTTTGACCGATAAAGCCGATATAGAAGAAGAACATATTGTTTTTTTATACAAATACTACTACTTAACAGCTATTGGATGAATGAAGTAATAAGTTTCAACAGTTGAGAGACGTAGTATAGTATACTCGCATGAAAAATTGCTGATGCAATTCGATTTTTGAATATTTTGATCCTTAAAAAATCTCGTTGCTTTCACGCTACGATGGTCGTCAAAAAACACGAGTCAGCGTCCGTCTCTTGCAAGGCTTTTAGGAAAATTTAGTACAGGATCTTTTCAGGAGAATTCTCAAAGCCAGACATGTGGCTCATATCGAAGAAAGGACGTAAATCTGAAGTATACTTCTCCTAATATATGTGCGCAAAGCCGAAGTCGTCCATCTCGCGAGGGGAAGATCTATGGACATATTTTATTTCCAAGAGGCCATCTTCAAAAGCAAAGCATAGAGTTTTACAATTTCGTCCAACAGTCAAAGAGAACTGAACTATTGAAGGTCATGTAAAAGGCACGTATATTTGAAAATTACATTCGTTTTAAAGAAAATGTTGGGTCGAGAAAGTGAGTAAAATAATAATTTGTGCTGATAAAAAGTTTCATCCCAAATGTAACTACATTAATTATAAGATTTTTTGCAATTTTGATAATGTATTTGACTGTGTATTTGATATTATATATATTTTTGTATAGTTATTTACTATGGAATTTTAGCAAAATATTTTATTATTATTTTTCTATTTAGATTTACTTAGAATTCTTATGTACATTTACTCAAGCGTATATTTATAATTTCAGACGTTTGTGATACTCGGTAACTTGAATATTTTAAATCACCTACTCTTTTCTGTTACTAATAGGCTTCGGAATGCACTCGCACTGCAGTAAAATCTGTACAAGAAATCATTATTACTTATACCATAAAGTAGCAGATTAAACAACGATTTATAGGTTTTCGTTAAAGAATCCCAGTTAAATTAAAAATAATTTTAGAAATTCAACCCTGGGTTTAGCGGTGTGTGGTGAATTACTCCTTTCCAATATTTTGACCACCATTGCAGGGGTCTTCTTCATGTTTTTGTTTCTAATAAAATTGCAACATAATTAGTTTATCACAGTTTTTCCGGTCTTTTTCGCTATCCATATTGCTACAATGTGACGTCCTTTTCCTTGTATTAATGATGAAAATTTTAATTTTGTTTTTAAGTAGCAAATTACAAAATTCGTTTCAATCCCGAAGATGTTTAATTTATCACTCATTATCTTAAAACAAGTACATACCTCATTAATTATTAATTCTATCATAAAAATCACGAGATGGAGCGTATTGTGTCACGAGATGGAGCCACGTACATAATTATTATACTTAACGTCGCATACGAGACATGTCATAAAGTGCTACGTAGCGTAGTTGTCTTCCACTCCATCAAGTTCTGTTGGGATTATAATAATCACTGACACCTACTTGAATATTCATCACCGCCCCTGCAGTCTGTGAAAGGGCTTAGACTTGCGCGATGCGTGAAGCCTAAAGATTATAATTTATATATACGTAAAAATACCTAAAACCTTATTTATATCTGGATGTATTCATTGAACCGCATAGACCTCGTATGTGATTGCGTAATTCACTAACGAAAAGCTACTCATTTGAACGTGGCCTATCAGCGTAGAATAATGGAGGCTCTAACGTCGAATTCGTATATTCTCATTTTCTGTAATAAAGGTTACTTTGTGGTTTCCAGTTAATATACGTTATACTCCTAAGTCTTTCCTTCTGATTTTGACCCATAATTTATTATTGCTGTTTTTAATTAGACATGATAACATAACGCCTAATTTACTTATAAAGTAATACAAATGGACACCTTCGGTTGCAAACTTAATTTGTTTTATAATGTTGATGACACAAAAATTTTATATAATCAATTTAAAACGTATATAGTTTTGCGCAAATCTTGTGAATCGAGAACCTAAGAAAATGTTTTATTATTTTATCGGTCTTTGTAAATATTTTTCGTCCAACAGTGTTTAGTGCTCCTAAAACGTATGTTCGAGTTATTTTAAAGTTTTCTTCACTACCATTATTCCAATTCCTATTCCAATTCCTATTCCAATTCCTATTCCAATTCCAATTCCAATTCATAACCTCAATTTGGCTTTAATTCGATGCTGTTTTTTTATATTATTGACGTATGTGTAAGTAATTAATAAATTAATATTAAAAGGACAAAGATCACACTGCGCATTTTGAATTAAAATCACGGTTACTCGCGCTGTTATAACGTTTATTTTAATATAATTTATTATTTTTTTTATTTAATCAAATATAAAAAGATACATTTTTACACAGTAATTTACATTCCAATTTTTTTTTTTTCTTTTTTTTTTTAAATTCGCTTACCACACCACTTAAAGATAAGATCTTGTGTGTGGCGTGGGATTCATCTATGTTATTTTACAGTTATATATTTATACAGAATTTTACATATATATATTTATACATTGACATAATTTTGATATAATACTAACATTATATAATTAAAAATTTAATTACTATATATAGAATTAAATCTAAAGTATAAATAAATTAATAATACATTTTTAGTACATTTCATTATTTCAATTTGTTATGCAGTGACGTCATTTTTTCAATAATATTGTTGCATGTGAAGTCATTCATTTTTATTTAGTTTTTTGATTTATTCAATAGTTTGTAAGTATTTATATTGAAATGATATATGATATACAATGTACATTTTTTATTTATCTCAAAAAAATATGTACAGCCAAAATCAATTCGACTATATGCTATTTTCATCATTTTATCTCTTACCATACAAAGGTGGCTATTGGCATTATGGTTAGTAGGTGTGTTTGTTTTGTGGATTTTATTTGAATAAGTGCAGTTGTTACAAACTGGAGTCTCCTTACAATCTCTTACAATTTGTGTGATTGTGGCTGCCTGCACAGTACAAGCAGATGGGAGGTTGGGTCTTGGCCAGACATCTTGCTGCTGTGTGTCCAAACTTCTGGCAGTGGAAACACTGCATTAGTGGATTGCAGTCCTCTATGTTCACTCGGCTGTATCCAATGTTATTTTTTTTTTTCAATTAGTTGTTGAATTCTTTTTCTCAATTGAAAATTTTATTGTGTACTTGCATTCTTAGAAATAAGAATACTAGAGTTATCTTAAATTCACACTCAAAGACCTTTTGTAATAGATTGAAAAATTGTCCTCAGCCTAGTATTGTATGAGGATGAAATATAGCTATTTGCCTCTCTTGTTAAATCTCAGTTTCCTATAAAAGGTAGTTACTAATATTAGTATACATTTTAATACATAAAAATCCTTTGAATAAGCACGTATCTCATCAGGATTACAGTTATGAAAATAGCCAAAAATATATTAATAGCATAGGATGCCCCTACCCAGTGGACCGCATAGCCTCGCCTATGGTTGCGCAATTTCAAACGGAAAGTTATTCGCCCGGTTGGCCCAGCTCAGGTCGCCGGGGTTGCAATTATTTTTCAGCCTGGCAATTAAAAGCGTAATTGTCGCAGTTTGGAGGATTCCCCTCCGACGGCCGTTTCGAACAATTATTTTATACGCGCCGCAGCTCCATCTCTCGCGCTTAATTACAATTTCAATTCGTCAAAAGCACTACACTGAATGCATTTTTTTAAATAATTAAATAAATTTATTATAGTTATTTTCTCGCTCATAATTTTCTAGAGACAAGAGTGTAGAATACATGCCTCGGGCACATTGAACGCGGCAGCACTTTACTTGTGATTGGTTGTGACAGATAAAATGAAATTGTGAAGCCAATTACACGAAAGATCGGTGGCTATTGCTACAGATCGCGATCTTTGATTATAACGTTAGGGAGTTCGCGAATCATTATAAATAGATTGGCTCATAGCATCATTTAAAAAAATGTAATTTCAATATCAAGCTTGTATTGCCATTTAAAAGATATTGCTTTCAATAAATTTCAATCACGCTTCAGCAATATTAGTTTTGTTCAACACTATATGCTTAAGCTTTCTTATTTTAAAAATCAAGAATTTCGTAATGAATTTAATACGATATATTCTTCAAATAGTTTTGTTTAATTTTCACAACTAAGAAGAAAACCTTTTTAGAAAAATCAGCTCATCAGTTGTTAGCGAAGAGACAAATTCAATACATTTTTTTCCACGACAGTATTTCATTTCTGAAATTTGTAAATTTAATTAATTCCATGAATTTTTGTTTGAGCGCACACATCTCTCTTTAGCCTGCTATAGAACTTTTGCAACGCAATTTAATTTATTTCAACAAATGGAATTACTTTCCTCATTTAATAAAATATTTCATACGCATTTCTTGATCTGTTTTTTTCTCTGTAATATTCGATATGGAGATGTTTGATAGGCAAAAATGCCACATTAAATTCGCATCCCAAAGTTTCGCTGATCGTATTTCATGTTGAATGTTTTTAAGAATGACAAGTTACTGGCACTCGAAGAAAATGTAAATTATTTATTTATATACAGAATCGAAATTCCATTTTTTTTTTACAAATATTTAGAAACATAGAGTATACATAAATATACAATAAATAGAGAAAACAATAAAAAATAAAAATAACACAAAAGAATAATTCGTAGAAAATAAAAAAACTCGATTCTTAATAATTTTGAAAACATTTTATTACATCGCTTATATATTTTTTTCTTATCTTATATATATATATATATATCTATACGTATTTACATTTCATTATAATTTATAAAATGTTTATTCACTTTTAATTCGGTCAGCTGTTTCTTACGGCGGCCATTTCGAATACGGTTAGTTTGTAATTTAGCCGCGTGCAATCAAAACTTGATTATTTCATTTGTAATATTATTTTACTCGTACTTATCCGGACCAAATAATACTCGTAATCATTTTATATAAACGATTTTCAAATTATATTTCAAAATGCATAACGTTTAAAAAATACAATAATTTAATTTAATTATTTTTCTCTTCGTCGTCGAACTTGTTATTACTGCGAGTGATGATCTTCTGAAATATCTTCAGTCTTTCGCATAATTTGCTTCCATTCATTCTGTGTTGATGACCAAGTCTTACCATCAATAATTTGGATTTCTTTGAGGTAGTATAAGAGTTTATTTATATATTATACATAACCACCACCTTCTTTGATGATAATGCTTTAATAAAAAACAAAATGATTCATTTTGAGACCCATGCCTAATATTAAATATATAATTTAATTTTTATCTTATTTTAATATGGGGCACGTTGATCTCAACAATTATCTTCCATGGCAATTTGGCGTATACAATTGAACAATGCACAATAAATTAGACAGATTTTTCATTAACAACATGACTGATATAACCTTACAAATTATGAGAGAACTTATTGAAAGACTACAGTTTAGTTTATTCTCATAGATTAAATATACTTGTGGACGAATGTTAACCTGGCTGGAACATGTACTTCGGATGCCGCAGAAGAGCATAAGCTAGCTCTCACTGTCTTAGAAGAACATCTGGAACTATGTATATAATATACTCGGGGGAGCTTCTAGAGAAAAAGCTGACGATGAAAAGAAAACCATGCCGACTGACATAGCACAGTGTTGGAAGTGGGTGACTACAATTTATTTCAGTTAGGGAAGCAGCCGTGGAATGATTATAATAATAATTTAAGTCGTAAATAAATTATACTTATGTATTATAATTATTATACAAAATATTTAATAGCGACAATGTAAAATATTGGAGATATCGTGAGATAACTATATAAATATGTTGTATAATAGCTAGGTACATTGCTTAGTGATTTTTTAACAAAAAAATATATGATCAATTTTACCATTTTTAACAGCATTGTTCTTATATTTACAAACATGTAAATCTTACGATGATAATAAAGTGCCATAATATTTTATTTGTTCGTTAACACAGGTTATGGATGTCCATCGATGCTCAAATATTTCAGTCTCGCGTGAACTTTGAACACGTTAAACGTTATTCAATGCTTAAATATTCTATTGCCACTCAGTATGGAGTATTTCATTAATAATTCATTGACTTATATTCTGTATTCCACTATGATGATGTTATGTATTATTCATACACTTTACGTCAAAAATACGAAAACACTTAATTTAATATAAAAACCACAACATTTAATAATGTTAAATTTATATACTCAACAATGGAAAATTACTGAAAAAAAACCCTTATGATATCGTTAAAAAAAATAGTCAATTAGATCGTTTATCTTTATGTTGTTATTATTTATATTATATTATTTTTATGATTGTTTTGTTAATTGTTAATTTACTTCGGGATATATTGATGTTGTAGAATGTAAATAATTTGACCCCAACAAAAAATAAAATGTTTTTGTGAACTTGGTGTTTAAATATTTAAAATCTTTTTCAGATTATTTACATTTTTAATTACTACTATTTGAAACGTCTAAAATACCGTCCTTAACCTACCCTTCAATGGCCAAATAGTACCTGTTTTTTTTAATGTATGCTTATTGAAGAATGCTAGCCAGTAAGTCTGTTACTAAGGAGCATTGTATGTTCATTCTTTCAAAGCTTCCCATTACTTCCCATTCCATACAGTTGCTGGAAGTAACAAATTTATTTTTAGTTTTATTTATTACTACTTTTAGTTGGTTACTTCGTTCATACAAAAACTAGATTTAACCCGAAAAACACACTTTTTTGTATTGAAAGCATAATTTTATAATATTATGTTACGACATTCATGTCAACTAACAATGTGCCTTTTTTCCTGAAAAAAAAAACTTAATTTTTATAACTATCTGGCATGATAGTCTGTTGAATGTGCCGCGCTGTACATTGTGTGAGGCTCTCTCTCTAGTGTCACTTTGCTACAAAGGCTGTATATAACATGGGACAGACGAGGCTGGGGGAGGGCAGATGGAAATACAGGCATGACGTCAGACTACTGCGGCTGTAATGTGCCGGTTGTTTTTCTTAACTACCTAGCTATCTGCCTACCGACAGAGATTAACCTGGTATTGTGTTATTGTGTCGACGTGTAAAAATATATTAAACAAGAGATGCAAAGAGCTGTACATATTTGTTATATGCGTTAAACGAGTCTTGAGGCATATATAGAGGAAAGCATTTGATTGCAACAATACTAGATAATATGACATTTTTAGTCAGCAGAAACGTAATAGTATTGAGAATGTATTAATTGATGGAAATACCGGTGCATTAAAACAAGCCATTTTAAATGTTACTGCAGCGTGGAAATAAACGGAAAGCCTGCAAATTTATTCTTTAAAAACTGTCTCAAAATTAATTATTTAATCTAGGCATAATAACAGTCAACAATGAAGAAAATTATGAAAATAAAAAATGATCGTGTTGATCAGACGATTTTCAGTGCTTTAAACATTTTTGAGATCATGTAGGTCTTTTCAATGATCATTACTACATTTGATAGACTAATATTACAATCTATATAAGTGTGACTATCACAGGGAGTGATTGATTATGAATAAATTCAAAGATCTGATGGTACTGTAGTAAGATAATGTTTTGATTCTTGATTAAAAAAATTGAATCAAGATTGTTTTAAACAGCATTATTGTGTAGAATTGAAAGCTAAACTCATTTAAGAAACCTTTTTTGTAAAATATTTTGTTTATTTAAAAAATTTTTTTTAATAAACAAAATAATATAATAGACAATAAAATATTATAATAGACTATCATTAAAAAAAGCTTACAAAAATACCATAGCTTAATCATAGTCTTAAAGTTTTCATAAAAAAAGCATTTTCCAGCTCTGATCTAATATTAATTAAATATATTTGATTTACTTCGTGGCCATTACGAGCATTTAATAAATAACTCAATATTACGTTAAATTTTAAAGGCTGCAGAAATTTACAAAACAGTGCATTAGTAATGGTGTAGTCTCTTTAAAAAATATATTTAAAGTGAAAACCTTAATTGTTTATTTCACTAGTTTTACTTTTAATTGAGAGATATTTTTACTTTGTTTGTGTACTTTGATGAAACTTATTTCAAAATTTGTTTTTACTCATGACGTCGTTAATTTCAAAATTGTACCATCTTCAAATAAAAAATGTACTTACTTATTGCTTCGTGTCAGCATTAAATATTTCCAAATAATATGTGTTTAAATTTACGGCGTATTTACAGTTGAACGATATTCATATCATCATGACAATCTGGAGATTAGTCGACCGCGGTTAATCCTCAGATATAAAATTACAAACATATCTGGCGAACAATCCGTTAATATTATTCTCGTGCTGTGTGTGTGTTATTTATGTTGTATTTTATCGATCACTCAGTACTGGTGGGTAATTTTACCTGATAGTATTTATTTTATTTCCTTCAGCTAACCTTCAAAATAGAGATTACAATACACGGCAGCGAAGGATGCTATTAACCTGTATGTTACATATTTTTGCATTTTCGATCATAAATTTTGTTTGATTTGTATTCCTGACTAATACTTTTGCTATTATACTCATATACATATTATCTTGCTAGATAAACTGAGAAGCACAGAAGTTCGGAAATTTCATAATGAGGCGGTCGCTAAATAATAAATAAATACAAATTGACGTAGATATATCGGTGGAAACTGAGATTGCGGAGCTTTCTTGTTACAAAGCGTTGATATGATTGAGAGTGAGCCTACTAGGGGGCACAGCTAAAATAAGCACTATTATTATTTATTCTTTTACCACCATAGTTCCATGACTGAAGCCATTTTGGCTGGGACAAATTATATAACCTTTATACCAAGTTCTCTGTATACCTTATCTCGAGTAACCCATCAGAATATGCACGATAATTTACAGGGCGAGAGCTCTTAAAGAAAGGACGCTGTAGTATCCAAAGGTATACTGAGGCATTTGTAATTTAACATTATTTCAGTAATTATATAATAATTATAAGCATTCTTAAAAGATTGAATGATTAGCCTACCTTCATGTGGTCAGGTTTACCCTATCAGCAACAAACAATGCTTGTTGCATAATACTTAAGTGTTCACTATTCGATCAAAATTATTGCTTTGCATTTTAAATTATAGACGTAGCTGAGTACCATATGCTTTAAATCGCGAGCGGTTATGGTGTACATAGATACTTTTTTCGATCGCTCTGTGCGAGTACTCTCTCTGGCGTGCTGCGAATTGTGGTGATATTTCATTTTGTGGTGACTCGTGTGCGGTTACAATAACCACGGAGTTTACCTACAAATTTATGGATATGAGTTTGGGCTCAAAATTTTACTGTAATTGCACATGCCTTGATAATGTATCACATCTATATTATATGACTAAAAAAACAGCTATGTCATATTTAATGATATACGTATAAAACGCAAATATTAATTATTACTACAAACACGTCATTCAAAATGCAATATAACGTTGTGCTCATTTTGATAATACATACTACTTGTTGACAGTTTTCTTTGTCTATTGTAGTGTGGTGCATTTTGAATTACTTCCAACCGTCCAAACGGTCAACAAAGAATAATATTTAGGTCTTATGGGTCGTTTGCGTAATGATATGGGGTCAAAAAAGGCTGGATTCGTGAAGAGTTTTTTTTTTGTTTTTTTCATCACGATAATGCACCATCTCATACTGCACTCATAATTCGCGATCAATTCGCCAAAAACTCGACCCATACCATTCCGCGCAACCACTGTATGCAGTGCCGGTTTTAGGGGGTGACGCAGTGGGTCGGCAGCCCAGGGCGCCGTATGAACTAAGAGCGCTAAGGGCGGCCTTAGTCCTTACAGGGGTGTTTTCTGAAGAATTCCCCTCCCATCAAAAAAAATATGGGGGCGCCAGATTTTTTTTTGTCCAGGACGCCGAAAGGTCTAAAGCTGGCACTGACTGTATGCACCATCTGACTTCTAGATATTCTATTAACCCAAGAGACCGCTCTCCGTAGACACCATTTTGAATCGTTAGAAGAGATAGAAACCGAAACGAAGAAGGCATTGAAGGCTATACTGAAAGAGAACTTTGCAGCATGTTTTGAAAATTGAAAAAAACGTTGGCATAAGTGTATTGAATCCGGGGGCTACTTTGAAAGGGATGAAATGAATTTAGAAGAATAAAATAAAATAAAGTTTTTATTTATTTATAAACAAATTCCCGGTATTTTTAGCATATAAATCAGTATGTATATAGATCAATTTTTTTTACCAAGTCTAACGTGATTTCTTTCTTCTTTCTAGCTCAAAGCGTGGTATGGATCTGGGGTTGAGCCGCGGGTACTCAGGCTCCATGGCCGCTAAGCACCTGATGGGGCTCGCTTCTGCCAACTTTGCTGGCGGCCCGGGGCGCAGGCGCCGCGAGGCCCCTGCTGCCTAAGAAGGAGCTGCGCCCTCCAGCCAGCACACCTCTACCGATCACCAGAGATACTCGATCACCACACTACCCCCAACAAGACATCAACCACATCAGATACTATAACCGACGCTTACATTTCTACAACATGCAATCCGAGAAGTAAACAGATTTCAACAACATACCCTACAAAATCTATCGCCATTTAGATAATACAATCTCTTGATGGAATCATTAAGTTTTTGCACCATTTTACATCTTTTTACAGCATGCATAAAACTATTAAATACATGCTATTGTATCTGAAGATTCGATTTAAAAAAGTCAATGACTTATTTAATACGCATTACTTTTAACTAGCTGTTGTAATGAACTTATACATTTATATAAACTAGATTATGTAAAAACATAATTATGTAATATTTCAGTAACTAGCATGGATTTTACTAGATAAAGTACTTTTTCTTCTTAAATTTACAAACTGTAATTCATAGGCATGGATCTCTAAAACCTACGCTCGATAAAGATGTGAATTTCTACAAGTTATCTCTTTGAAGCTTCTTGTTAGATATTTGTAAATTTTAATATTCCACGTTTGGATAACTATAAGCTGTTATATCGAATGTATTGATTCATTAGAAAAGAAACTATCGATTTCATTGAGTCGCACTAATTCTGTATTCAATACTTGTAAACGTTGGTTTAAAAAAAATCAGATCTATAAATGTGTAGTATCCTATACATTGATTTTTAAAAGCTTATGTATTCTAAGAAAGATCTCTTATAAAGTCTTAATCATCTTTATTGTAGACCACATCGTAGAAATGTTACATAACGAGTTTTCTCTAGATATAATCTGCATGCCGAATCTACCCCAGTTATAGTTTACAATTTACTAACTCGATAATTTAAGCCAGATTTCTACTACATCCGGGAATCGTGCTTTAGGTACTTCAAGCGATAGTTATTCGAATATAACAGGCTTATTTACCCAAGTCATATAAACAGTACGTAGATAATCATCATCTCTGAAATTGCGCATCTTGACAATGTTTCATTCAATTTACGACATGCAAACAAGTGCTAATTCTACTATTAGTAAAGTGAAAGTATAAAGATTAAATTTTCATTATGTACATCTGAGACATCCCTTTTTAAATATCCTTTTCTTATTCACGTAAATTGTGATTGAAACCTAAAGAGGTAAAGGTATTTTTAGAATCGATATCTAATTATTTTTCCCTCAAGTATTTGTGTAATAATTTGGTCACACGTGTACATTGACAGAATGCTTGAATTTTTGTCGATTTAAAAAATGCAAATGGATATGGCTACACAATTTAAATCAATAAAATATCTTGTAATGGCCATTTTTATCATTAGTATCAAAACAATGGTCTCTCAGGTTAATTACTGACAGGACATTACATAAACATTAAAAGATTGTTTTATTGTCTAGCGGCGATTAACCTATCCAAGATATGCGCATTGTAATAATTTATTAATGTGAACAAAAAACAATTGTGAACATGTCTATGAGTAAGTACTGTCAGATTAAAAAAATATACATGAATATCATTTAGGCCAATTATTATCACATTGTATATTGCAATACCAAATTGATACTGAATATTACGATTGTAGAACTTTTCGTTTTTATTATAATTAAAAATTCTCATAATGCTTCCAATTTCACCTTACAAGCGTAAAAATTACCAGTTTTTTGGACTACTTTGGACCAGTTTATGGTTGAGTTGTTTTATATTAAGCATATACAATGTAGATAAATTTATTTATATTGTTTTTAGTTATAATAAGTAATTATAGATGTCTCTAAATGTTACAATAAAACTCTATAACTTATCTTATAACATGTGTTTTAATTTTTGAAAGTATTATTTATAAATTTGTTATTTATTTGCATAACATTATGGCAACACGATGACGTTTCATTACGGAAATAAATTAATGTACTACGGTATGGAAAAAAACATTTTACATATTATAATGTTAAAATTTATATAAATATAAATAAACGTTGATATTGTCTTTTTAAATGTAATACCTATCTTGCATGCCGCAGAATGCAAACATAAATGGGAGTTTAATCGACAATATAGTAAAAATATTTGTAATTCTATTATAAGCTTCAAAACGTAGAATTTTAATGTTTATTTAATTTTACAGAAAAATAGTAAAAAGGTCGTGTAATATTGAGCAATTTTTTGAGGAAAATTAAGAGTCATAAAAATAATCTATGACTCTTACTGCATAGTAAGATATCAAATGAAAATATTGCAAGCTGACATGAAATATTATTGCATGCTTAAAATACAAAAAAAAAACATCACTTTGTTACAATGTCAACTATTTCCTTCATATATTCACTGGCACAAAGTTGCTGGTAATATTTCACATTATTTAAAAAAAAATGCTTTATTTTATTTCACATGTTGAATGGTCCTTTAGGCCTAATTTTAAATGAACTGATAAATGTTAAAAACACTATGGTAAATATTTTTATATATATATTTCGATTATACCCTCTTGCTTCCTGCCTATGCGTAAATATGATTAAAAAGTTTTGAATGTCAAATATTGATAAATAAATTACATAAATAAATGTGCCAATAAGTAGACCAATAACTTCATATTGACATTTAACACATATAAATAGAAATGTAATCAATATTACAATTAATTAATTGAATCAAATTTTCATTGTAGGGTTTTCATTGCACATAAGTGTATTTGAGCTGTATTCATTGTGTAATTAAATTAATTGTATTTAACTGTTAGATCATTGTATGTGAAATATGGAAATGTTAATAATTTGCGATCTTTGTGTGCGGGTTTCACAAACGTAGAAAGTAATCAAAATAAAAAACCTAATCCGTCAAATATATTAAAACCTGCGGTCATATTTCTTGCTTAGTATGCAAATAATTTAGAAAAATCATAATTTTAAGCTTTTTAAAAATCAAATTTATTTATTTTTATAATACAAAAATATTATTTTTATTATTGAGGCAATTGTTAGTTGCCTAAGAATGTGTAGTTTTGGAGTTTTAAAATGCTTCGCATAATACATTGTATAGATTTTCAAATTTATATTTTAAATTTTGTTTTTAGAATTAATGCTACTAATATATATAATACCTTATTAGGCTGGCCTAAATAAAGTGTTCCCAAAAACATTATATATTTTTAATATTTTCCCAATTAATTTAAACATTAAGTCATTGCCAATTATTTTTATTAAATTTTTATTTTATTAATATGTGTGCTTAAATATTTTATTTATTTATTATAAAGATTACTCATAAAATATTTCCTTGTGTGTCATATGATTTTAATATTAAATACAAAACACATAAATATGATCGGTAAAAAAATTAAGTGAGGTTATTAACCATTGACTTATAGAAATTTTGAAGGTCACAAACTTGACTAACACCTCTGCTATAACAAAAAATCATATTTCATATACGTATTGAGTAAAAAATAAATAAATAAAGTATATAAATACAACGTTTAATTATACATAATCTTGTTGATTTATTGAAATAGTTTAAAATAAATAAAATTTAATAATTATTCAAAATTATTGGCGTGTCAGGTAAATTATGCGATAACCTTTAAAAATAAAAGATGGTCTCCCCACCACAGCCGTATCTGAAACCATGAATCTTAAAGTTACATTTACATTCTTCGAGTTATGATGGCCATACGCGCCATCTTAGGAATGGCTTCCGTGAGATGACATAAACTAAGCTGTCAATCTTTTTTTGCCTTTAATTTTTCCTTTATCATTTTTTTATTATTATTAAAAATAATCTTTGTTACGTACAGTAATAGAAAGGTTGGGACAATCCGAAGGTTCTGACAGCTGAGAGATGTTCCAGGTTGCGGTTGATGGTGGACATATGCTCCAATGCGAGAGCAATAGAGGTTTATAAATGTTAATAATAAATCAAATGCATACTACAGTGTAAGGTATAATATTTAAGTAATATGTTAATGTTGTGACATCTTTAGAAGTATGTATTTACGATATTTTTATGTAAATTGAATCATTAATGTATTGAAATGACTTGATGATGACATAAAGTACTTCTGGTATATGAGCATTCACTTTCTGTGTATGGAATTACATAATATTATTTGCTCCCAATTTGGATATTTTATTTACACATATTAATATTGCAATAATTGAGAGAATGCAAGCCTACAAAAACTATTCATAATTACGTATTTTTAGAAAAAAAAACACCTCACTATCTTAAAACTGCATTTAATAACAAGGCACTGGAAATGTGTAATTTAATCTTTTAATGTAAATTAATCTTTATTTATGTACATATAACGAGCGGTGTGACTAGAGTGGACAGAGTTCGAAATGAGCATATTCGGGGTTTATTTCAGGTAGCCCCCATATCTGAAAAGATAAGGGAAAACCGCCTAGGATGGTATGGCCATGTGACACGGAGAGATGAGGACCACATGGTGAAGAAAACCCTCAACATACCCACGCTGAGGAGAAGACCTGGACTGGAACTGTAGACAAGGATCTGAAAACCCTTGGCTTGAGCGAGAATGCAGCGCAGGACAGGCAGACATGGCGAATGTGCCACTGGGAGAGCCGACCCCAGATGATGGGAAATGGCGAGGTAAACGATGATAGTACATATAACACAAAAAAATACAAAAAAAACACAATAATTAAATTTACAAGAGACTATCATAAATTCTTAGTGATAGTGAATTTTCTTTCACTTAACATGTAAATAAACGAAAATAATCCCTTATACTCGTAATGAAAGCAAAATTATATTGCTTTATATAAAATAAGACTTGCTGTTAGATTCCACGTCTCTGCGTCATAAGTTAATACAGGGGATGCATTGGTTAAACGCCTTAGTTTAAGACATTTCCCTAATAATGACACACAATTAATATGTCACAAAAGTGAGAATGACTAAATTTTTCCTGTCAAATATTTGACTTTTTTAAAACACAATTAAATAGTTCTAAAAACTTTTGCGAGCACAAGTGTTTGGATAAAATTACAGAGTAATATATATAAACCTGAAGTGATTAAACAATGAATGAGCTTGATTATTTTATGTACGAGTACTTTCTTTTTTATTGATAAAATATCATATAAATCACACATATGAGAAAGCACTACAAGTGATTATATAAAACATTGTGAATACACCAACATTTGATATAATTAGTATCAGAGATAATATTAATTATTTTGTTTAAGATACTACACATGAAAGCATAACATTTACTTAGATAATGGAGTAAGAGTACACCTGTGTCTAAAGGCTCGTTTATAAATAATCTGAAATAAAACAAAATGTATTTTATTATTAATCGAATAAACATAATAATAAATAGTTTCACAAAATAACATTAAATTTAATAAAAAATAATACATAAAATAACATTATTATATTAGAATTATAGATTTTTTTAGTTAATGCCCTGAAAAAATAGACATACTCAAATTGCAGTTGATTGCATCATTAGAATAGGAGGAGAAAGCAGTTTGCAGAAGGTGAAAGATCACGAAGAATGAAGACTCATTATAAATAATAACATTCAGTGTTGGTTAGATACATGCTGATGATGATCGAGGATTTAATAAGATATCATAACTTTTTTGTTGGATAAAAAGATGAATATTTTCCAACGGGTGCGGATTTTCACCTTTATAGAAAAATTTGATTAATATTCACTGAAAAAGGAGACGCCTACTCTTTAATATAAATTTATTTATGACGCAACACTCACTGGGAGAGAAAACGAGTACCAAAAATAATTTAGTTGGCAGTTATGAAGAGGATAATAAAGAGATATGCAACCTTTTATAGACCGTGAGATACAATCTAGTCAATACTTATTTGAAAAGCAATAAAAGAGTTATGGAATAATAACCAGATTTATAATATTTTCTTAAATTACTTTAATTTTTTATTGCATTTCAATTTTATATATTTTGACACAACCGATTGTCACGTTCAAATTTAAAATTTACCAATAGTCTGTTGGCATTCGCAATCAATACCATGAATAATCCCGACTTGAGAAGCAAGAAAAAGAGGACCCATTATCCAAAAAAAATAACTAATTAATATAAAATTTGAAGACGGTTCTTTTCGTTATTGGATTTGCATGGAAAATTTATCATCCTTTTTTTAATACATTTCCTCTCAATTCAGAGCATATAATAATATGCAATGGCAGTCGAAATATTGGTGAAATGAAATTCGCCACACACGGATAAACCAAAAAGCTACAATACCAATGCATAAATGATTTCTCACGTTAAATTAATGTTATTCATCACACATTCAATGAAAATTAACTGGAACTTTGACACGTTGGTGAATATTTAATGAAAACTCCATTCCTGAAGCCCGCAAACTTTCAGTTCAACCTAACTATGTTAACGAAGCGAGCTGCTCCTGGCTGACAGCGGCGCGCCATTGCGCCATCTGTCGCCATCGAGTGGAACTACGCCACATTAAGGCTGTGAAGATATTCAAATACAGCCTCTTCAGGAACTTAACGACACAACTTTACAAGGCCGCAAGAATTTCAGTCACTTTCAGTGAGTTAATAAAGCTGTTTCTTTTATTTCCTTAGTCTTATTGTTGAGTTTCGGTGGCATTAAAACACTTTGATGTTTTATTTTGTTGCAGAAAGCGCTCAGCGGTCACCATCTACTTGCTAATTAAAATTAAAATCTGATGAAAACTCCACAGAGCTTAGCTACCTTTAAAATTGCCAAACGACAAGTAATTTACAATATTTTTTTTGTGTCTTCTTCGTAGTATCAATGCGGTGATTGGTTTGCGGCAACAGAATCTTGCATCTCGATCTCCATTCCTCTCGGTCCTCCGCAACCCTTTTCAGCTCAGTATAAGCGCTACAATTCATATTCTCGAATACTTGCTGCAACTACTCCAGTTTTTTTATAATCATCAGTTAATATTCTGCAGTAGGTGTTTACATAAAATAATGAACATTCCATTTATATAATAAGCCCTTCAAAAAGCAAACTGTAATTTTTGAAGGATAACATGTGATTGCCGACCTGTAGCTTAATGTCGTATGCAGATCAATGCTCTTAGACAACTCGTTTAGTTGTCCTCAAAACTAAATGCGGAAAAAAAATCAATCCATAACATCTTTCCATCACCATCTGACAGTAAATTCTAACAATGTGTTTATTTAAAATTAAAAACACAATTTTAAATTAAAAAATAAGGCAGTTGACAGGCAAAGAAGAGTACAATTAAAAAACTTTATTAAAGCATGCTTTTATGGGTGTGTATACACATAAATATGCCAATTTAAACATAAGGAAGTAGGGCAAAATTTACTTTATAAAAAAGGTTCACTGACACGCAGTCTCACACACAGACAGTTATAGCAAATTAAATAATAGCATGTGAAATAGACATTTTATGGCGATGTTACAGTTAATATTAACTCCTAAGCGAATATTTATTAGTTATTTCCCCTGCATTCAATCATTTCCGTTCAACTTTTAGTGACTTACAAAGTAAAAGCAAATATTCAAATCGCCATATTTCTTATTTATATAAAAAGCTTACGTAATTTTCTTTTAGCGTCACTTCATCCCACGTCCGTTCAGCTTGATGGAAAAAGTATCGAATGACGTCACCGTTATTTTAATGCATCTATTTGTATGATAAAATTATGTTAATATTTTTAAAGGGTGAGTTTTACTTTATTTTTAGGATTAAAATAGATGACAAACGATTACTATCTTATATATAAGTACTGGTTTAGGTCAAATCAGTAAGCTGAATAACATTATTTTCATATGGTTAACCGATCATACTAGAATTATCCAGTTAGAGAGCGATTATAGAAGAAACGGGATGAGAATAATTGATTTTATATCGAT
Organism: Glossosoma conforme; assembly: GCA_022606575.1. NCBI lineage: Eukaryota > Metazoa > Arthropoda > Insecta > Trichoptera > Glossosomatidae > Glossosoma > Glossosoma conforme. Next base: position 288,221 of record JAGTXR010000121.1, read on the forward strand.
GAACAGTGTTTTGCCCATCATTAGGTTTTAGAAAGATAAGTAACTCAAGCACATGAAATTGGATGTGATACTCTGTGAAGGTTCCAGTTGAAAAACAACTACCCCTGTTTCAACCACCCAAATTGTTGTAAATATTTTTAATTTTACATTTAAATTAAAAACCGTCAAAAGTCACGAAACCTACATCAAAAGAAATCAAAAATGGATAGTAATATATTATATAATGAACACTAAAAACAAAATTAGATAGAAAATAAAAAAAGCATATCATTGATTTTTTATTACGACGTCATTTGAATGTGCAGTTTCACCGTTTCGCGAAAATTACGCTTGCTTCGTTATCGGAAAAATATTTTACACGGGTAAAAGGTACGCTGCGGGATCACGTTCCGGCACGTGGAGTTCGATAAGAGCATCTCGATGTAAAGGCACGTAGACCACAGCCCGCTGGCACGTGTCGCTAATGAAGGAATACAAACAACCCCGCGGCCCATCAATGTTAAGGATTTTTAGTCACGGAGATTTCAACCTTCAATATTAATAATATTTACTGAACAATAATAATCCTTGGATTTGCAGCGCATGTAAAGAAAATACTCAACGTATTTGTTGTGTTTCGGATAATATCAAATTAACAAATCTTAAATAACTTTTTGAGTGAAAATATCTTTTTTATTTCATTATTGTTTTTTTTGCAAGAGATTGTTTGGCAACGTTATGGAAAATAGATGGAATAATAAATGAAAAATATGTCGTAAAAAAGTATTTTCATCATAAGCAATCTATTTATATAACATTTTATCAATTTTAAATATTATTCATCAATTAACATTTCATAGATTTCAATTGTATTTTATCAATTTACGTAATTTTTCATCATCATATTATGTGATGAAAATCGATGGAATGTTAATGTGAATTTGATATAAAAATCTTATAACGTTGCTGCTGCTTTTAGTATACGATTGGAAAGTTACATTTTCTCTTGTTTGGAATTAAATCAGAGTATATTCGGAATTTACTCTTAAAAATGAAATATTAAAGCTGATAGATAAGCTAAAAAGGCTTCGAAATTACGGTATATACCTTCCATATATATTCCTTAATAACTCGTTTTCATTTCTTGTCATTGCTTCGGCGGTTTTTTTCAAGTGTGAGATCATAATCATGGTAAGATTAATATTGCCAATGAAAGTATGAAATATATTTTTAAATTGAGAAACTCACATTTCGAGTTTTATTTATGCTTGTATGCTAAAGTTTCCTCTCATCCTGCCTTTTTTCTGTTTACGAACTTTGACCTAGTTAATATAATACCTTTATAAAACTAAGCACTACCATGAACTAAGTATGTTTTATATTTTAGAGACGCTATTATTGCCAGTACTGCAATTGCTGCCAAAGCAAAATTATGTCACGATAAAGAAATAAACTATCTGTTTATTTTTAGACTGAAACGGAATACAATAGGACTATCGTTATTACTCTAGACTGGAATAAAAATACTTTAGCTTGTGTGACTACATTACCCAGGTGATTGATTTTTCAGAAATTGGGTCATCGTGAATCTAATTTTGCTCTCACTGGAAATTTGTACGTTCACTCCATTTCTAATGAAAGTACCGGATTAATTAAAACTGAAACATAAAAATTATTCCGAACAAACTCGATTGGAAAAGTTTTCAACGTTGACTTGGAAAGAAAAAGTTTCGATACTTTTACGTGAATATTTTCCCAATTCGACAAGTACGGCTGATTGTATAAGTGTACCTGCACCAAACTTTAAAAAAAAGTGGAAGAGTTTTTTATATTGTTAGTATTGAGAAGACGACTCGTGGATATAGATTATATAAATATATTTCAATATAATATGTTAAAATACTAAATTCTAACAAAAAAAATAATGAAAACACTGTTTATATAAATACAAAATACAAATTAAAATAAAGCAATATATACGAGCAAAGTAAACCTACCTGGAGACCATCTTCAAAAAAATGATTGAAGATGGTCTCCAGGGAGGCCGAAACATGTAATCGCTTAAAATAAATGCGACTCAAAACTAAATATTTTTAATTTTTTGATTAAAATCAATTTAAAATTATAATAATGCAGTTTCACCAACTATTGTCAGTTGATGAGCTTAATGTTATTGAAAAAAAAACAAAAATTTAAGTTTCCGTAGTTCATGATAATTTTTGAGAAGCGAGTAAAAATGTATTTATTTGAATTAATGAATAAAAATAAATGTGGCTTACACGAGGCGTTATGATAAAACACGAAAATCTGAACGTGATGTGTTTTGTAACATGTATTGCGGTGATATAATTTTGAAAATATTTGTTTTGAGTACATAGTTTTGGTTTGGCGTAATTGATTGCATAAAGCGAGATGAGCTGGTGGTGATTGCCAAAGGAAAATAGTCGATATGATCAAACACAGCGAGGAGAGGTCCGTATTAGAATCTTATCAAGCGAACTCTCCCCGAGGAGTGCTACCAAAACCTAACCCTATACAACATCTATGAGTACGAGGATGTTATACAAGCTCTCCTCTCTATTAGATTTTCATAAGCTTAAATACTCAGGCGAGGTATTCGATAATATGTTTTACTATATATTACTTTGCTTAACTTAATAGGGTTTAATTATTACGACATGAAACTTATATGGATTATTGGTCATATAAGATAAACATACACGTGATTTATGCAGAAAAATATAAAACAATGTTCTAAATTATTTATTTATTGTGCTCTTTAACATTTAATCACGACGTCTATGCCAATGCGTACGGCAACAATATATTGTGTTTATGCAAGGATTACTGATATTTCTTCAATAAATTAATATACTTCCTGAATAAGTCAAACTTTTATGAAGAAAGAAACAAATATGTTGTTTTTATATTGCCTAAATTCAAAAGTATATAGTTTTGCAATGCTAGTTGGAAAAACTCGTAATAAGTCTTTTAATATAATACAAATTAATGCAAAAACAAGATCAGAACTGCATTATTATATTGTTGCAAATATAGAATTTGTTATTGGATCTAGCTTATATACCTGGACGCAGATGGGAGACTTGTGTACTGAAATTTCATTTAAAGAATATAGAGCCAAATTTAAATTGGAATATGTCAATTTAAAGACATTTTTATAATATCGATTAAATAAATTTACGCAACGACTTTGTTACAAGCAAATTTCTTGAATATAGTATTGTCCAAAACATCGAGGAAAACGATGATTTGCTTTTTCTTCTAATTATACTTCTCTTCTAAATGTTTTCGAATAAATAACTGCTTAATAAAGGACACCGCTTGGATTCCTTGAATCTTCAGCTGGGATTCCGTTTTATATCTAAGATGATGCTTCTAAATTTCTAACAACATTTTGGAATCAATGAATATAAAATCTATGGTAGTGTCGTCATGCTGAGATAAGCTATAAAGAGTTTTAGAAAGATCGCGAGATAAAGAGAGAGAGATTGAGAGACAGGTGAGAGACGGTGAGAGTGGCAATTGTTGTAGTTTTCGAAAGTATGCCGCGGTGTTCGTTCGTGGAGTCCTCCAAGTGGATGATCAATCCGCAGCGATGTGGAATGATTAAAATATACGGCGCCACAAAAAGCGACGAGCAAATTTTACTGCAGCGCTCGGCCCCGGCAAACAATAAAAAGCGCCCATCGCTTGGGCGGCCCTGGGTAATCAGATTAATATGAAAAATAATTTATACACTTAACCCCTAACTACGCAATTTAAAAAATCATCACGGATTTTGTGGATTACAGGAACTCGTTTAAAAACGTAAAATCTATCATTGCTCGTAAAAAGTAAATAACAAAAATAACATCCCGTGCAGCAGCAAAGGTTCTCAACATCATATTTAAAGCTGTTCTAAATAGCTACTGCCTTTCTACCAACTTCACAAACAAGGTAACACTAGTCTGAAAAGTAATGTACGTTTGGTAATATCTGTAGTATATTTTTATAATACACCATCGTTATTATCGATGCTTATATTTTATACAGGTAATGCCCGTATTTAGCACCTTCTAGTGTGTTTTTTAATTTCAAAGTTAATTGTTCTCCAGCGCCTAAACTATTTATCTGATGACAAAACTTATTACTAGTTCATCGTAGAAAATTTAAAAAATTTCCCTTTTCGTTTTCTTAGAATTAAAACGAACATTATTTATTTGAAATACTTTAAAAATACTAATAAATCCTATTATTTTACACATACGAGTATATTACCAGTATATGTACACATTATCGAAAATTGTCCCAATAAATTTATAAAAATATATTTTTAATGTTTTCTAGACAGATAAACATATGAATTGCTTTATATTTATATTTTTTAATTATCATCTGGCCATAATCCAAAAATATTTTAAAGCTGATTACGAATGATTAATATGTTAGAGTGATTATCTTTAAGCTTATTGATAACAGAACGATTAACTATAAAAATAATTAAAGAATTCGGTAATAATTTCCAGTTGGACATTGACACAAATAGAAAGAATGATCAGTTACCAAATTTAGAGTATTATATAGAGATTATCTAAGTATATATCTAAATCGTTATTGAAAATACTTTTTATTCGTAACATAAATATATGTTGTTTAATTTTTAAATACAAAATAATGTATGAAAATAATTTATACATTATTAATTTAATATCCAAATATTTAATTATTTTTACAACCTTATTTTTTTCTACTGTAGGCAGTTATTTGAGTGCTAGGATTATCAGGATAATCCTAGCACTCAAATATCGATCAAATTTAAACGAACCAATATTAATTTATTCATCTACCTGTCACAGATGGCGTTATTATATATTTTGTAATATTGATTTAAGATATAATTTTACTAATTTAAAATTCAGGCCACATTTCAAGGTGTAATTGAATCCAGATGTGTTAAAAAACTTCAAATTTCATACAAAATAAAAAAAATAAAAAATATATTTTTATTTTGGTAGATTGTGTTAAAACTTAATGATTAATACGAGTATTTAGTGTTAACAGTATTAAATATTCTTTTATAACGATTGTTCAGTGAATAAAAAAATATGTGTTAATCTAATTTATTTTAAAAATATATCTAAAGGTAAATATACAATTGCCGAATAATAACCACTAATGTTTTTCACGTTGAAAATAAATGCTCGTTCATAAATGTACCACGTGTTAAGTTTGGAACTCGTAATAAAACTAATGTTAGAGAAACTCTCCATAATATGTTGCCAGGGAAAGGAAAATTGTACGCCTGAGGGTGCTTCAGACAAAAAATAAACACGGGGGAATTTTTTTTTCAAATAAAAATAGATAAATTTAACTCGGTCAGCAGATATACGCACACGAATGGTGAGTCGGTGTTTTTCTACAGCATCAAATAAGAATAAAGTGTATTTAAAGTGGAAAATATTCTTATTTTAAATAGCTAAATTTTCGTAAATGCAGATGAATAATAAAAATTGTGCGCATTAAGAAACCCAGGCAATATAATAAGGAAAACAAATAAGTACATATATCGACGGAATTTTAATTAATTAAGCAAGCCAGATTTAACAGTAATCTTCTTCTTCCTAGTATCAATCCGGTGGGTTGGTTTGCAGGAACAAAATAATACATCTCAATCTCCACTCTCCTCGATCTACTGCAACCCTCTTATATAGTAATCATGTACAAGATAATAGTAGCAGCTTAAATATGTTTTTCCTAATTACTTAATTCTGTATGTACAATGTATGTAAAATGTACAAGTATAGGCACTCGTATATGTGTTTTTTTTACATTTTATGAACTCAAAAATTAATGCAAAGATCTCAACGCAAACATTATAATGAGATTCGACATGCATATTCGCATTATATTTGAGGTTGGTAAACTTACTAATTTTTCTAAAAGAAATAAATTCAAATTGAAATTGAAATAAATACTCTACAAGGAATATCGTGAAGAAGCGGACACGATAGCCTAGCATCTCACTTTTGGTTATGATAAGAAGGTGAAACGGTTACAAATTCCACAGTATGGCATAAAAACAACTGTTTTTATCAGACTCCCAAGTTTTAGTCATCTTGAAATGGCCTACGAATAGAGAAATAGAATGTGCCTGGTGGAGTTCTTGAAGACAGAGCTGACATGAAACATTACAAAAACTATAGTGGCTAACAAAACATTATGTTTGCAATTTGTAATGAGTATCTGTTTTAACTAGAAAGCGGATATGGCAGGAGAACAAGGCAGTTAAAATCATATGGCGGAGGACAATGTACCCCAAAATCCATATAATTAAATTGTATCACAACATTTAAAAAGCATTTCAAAACACTCTCAATTTCAAGAGTTTATTTTAAAAAAATGTATTCTGTTATAAATAAAAATGGCGTTTATAAAGAAGAAAAGAATGTGATGTTTTCTAGTATCACATAGATCTGCAACCATTGAAAAAATAATGTTACTTTTTGTAATTCAGTAAAAAGCGGTGGTGATTATGTAGCATTAGAATAATGTGATACTATCTCGTAATGAGCATGTACTTGGAGAAGGTGAAAGAATATACCTTTGCCTAATGGAGGACACTGCGCGGTATGTGTACAACTAGGTTCTAGGTTTGTCCAACATTAGTACAGAGTGTACCAAATAATTGGGTCACGATAACATCTACCGAAGTAATAGCATCACTTTTGGAAAAGTGAAGCACAATAATTAACATTCACAAGAGTTAAGTAAACCTTTACTTGTGGGGTACAATGGCTTAACTTTGGGAGGAATGACGTGGTGAGGAAGCAGATTTAGCAGCCTTCTATAATACAGTTCGTCAAGAGACAAAAATAAACCCCACTGGGACATATTCTTCGTTATCTTATGTGGTCAACAAATATAGTAGCAAAGAAATGTTTGACGTGAAATGTGCTTAAAAAGTAATATTTTTAATATATTCCATTTAGAGAACATTTACGAGTAAATATTCAGTAATCTACCATATTCGTATCATAAGATAACCACTTCATGAGTATCAAGAATCTTAGACGCAAGGACTTATTTTACTACCACATATAATGTGTAGTAATATGTCGTCATCTATATCTCTCAAATACTTGTATAATATACTTACAACTTAAAAATAAACACGAAAATTAAGTAAATAAAAAATAGAAAATTATATAAAAGTGGAGATAGATGTTACGTGTCAGATAAAACAATCTGGTAAAAAAGTTGACAAATAATATACTCGTATGTTTATCAAAATTACGCAGACACAAAAAAGGGTTATTTATTTAAATAAGAAAATACATTTAAGAAAATAGTAATACAGAATAAATACTTAAAGCTAAGACAATAAATTTCGACAAAACATAAACATGAGTAAATAAAACCGACATCTCGCACATCAATAGAGGGATCTGCAAAATGGCGGAAGGTCCAGCCCGAAAAAGTCCAAGTCACTAGAGGAGTTAACCAGTCTACATATTCTCAACATAGGAATAGAAACCGTAGTTGGATGCCCTTACATTTAGCAGGTTACTGCCTCTAGTGAACTGGGAGGGAACATTGAATGCAATTTCCCTCATATCTACTCGTTATAAAATTATAACATAGATAAACATTGATACCGAATAGACATCAAAGTTATGGTTTATATAACAATGATAGAATTAGAAATTTTAAGATAAAATACATATGTATAGAAATAGTTCGAATATCTAGGGAATCAATGCCCGGGAAAAAGGTGAAATAAGATACAAAAGACTGATCAAGGAGAGGTAATGAGTGAGAGGTATGCATCATAAATTCGTTTTACAAATGTAACAATAAAATAATGACAATATTTAAATAACATATTACGGGACATATATAATATATAAGATGAGTCACATAAATATATGAGAATATAACCTAGAAATGGTAATAAAAAAACAAATATCATGGAGAAATGTCTCTCATTTCAAAAACATCATTATTCTCTGTTAAGCCTGCGATTGTCTTTCACTCAGGTGAGAGTTCTACTGGCTCCGGATAGCTTTGAATCACGATTAATATTATTTTAGTCTAAAAGCCATACAAACTAATTGAATGAGAGGGTTCATTGACTCTGGAATTTCATCGCGGAGCGTAGTAATGTAATTTGAAGCTAACTTTTCACTCAACCAAGAATTTCGCTACCTTACTGTTTATGGCTTATTGAACCCAAAACGTTTTGCCACCCAACGTAGTCTAGTAGAAAATGATAATATCTTAAGATGAATAAAAATAATATGACATACAATATTAAATAAAAAGATTGAAATACTTGATACACATGTATTAATTAAATTAAAATGCATATCACAGTGTAAGCACTCGTTAGATCAACGACGTTAAGGAACATTGAAAATGGACGAAAACATGGATAACAATACAACCTATTGGTGATGGTATGATAATACTCTCATAAGAAACTGATTGTAGTGGTAGATCATAAGGGCTTTTCATATTTTTCAAATTGGATGAGAATTTAACATTGATCAGGATAACAGTTGAATCTATATGATTCAAATTAAAAGTGAATATGGCATTATTATTTATATACAAGTATTGCGGACACATTTTAATTCCATGTCTCTTTATATAGTGAAGATTTAAAAATATATACAAAAAAACTGATTTCATTGAACATTTTTTGTATTATTCATTCAAGGTTGCCAATAAAACATCTCTTCAACAATTGTATTCGTTTGACTGAAAATCGTACATTTTCTCGGATAGTTTCCAAAAGACATCACATACATGTCATGTTTCCTCTTTGTTTCTTGTTGTTTCAGCAAGGGTTTCTTGGTCATATCCATTTCCTCCACGAAAAAGCCTTAAATTTTATTTTCCGTTTTCGTGACCCACTCTACCCTCAAGCGGAGATAAAATCCAATGGCATACACGGCACTCTCGTACAGAACTTTATGACGTGTGTGCTTCGGGTAATGTCTATAAACGAGCTTTGTAAATGAAGCTTTTTTCTGCGAGGAAAAAATAAAAAAGCTCTGAAAGGTACACAGAGCAGAACAAATTACAATGACGCGCTTTATAAATTCAATTAATTTTAATCATGCGGGATGAAAAGCGGACTCTGAAATAAGAATATACAGACTTTATGAAATTTGCTTACAAGTATTTTTGTAAAATAATTTAAAAATAATATTTTCAGTCTCTGCTTCTCTTATGACTTCATCCGGTAGATTAATATCTAAAGAATTATATTTTTTTTTAAATTATCTTTTATGTACTATGAAACCACATTTAGATTAATAAAATAAATGCATTCTAAATAAAAGCAGTAACATCAGCTTTATATAAATATAGTATTAAGATCCACCCATGATATTTCTCCATAGTGACAGTCAGTTATGTTTCCGTAAAAAAATGTATTTTGGTTTCATATATTTTGATAAATATTTCCCTTGTTTTTGGTTATACTTAATATATATATATAATATGAACCAATAAAAATGCAGTATCTGTACGTTCATCGAGAGTATGATATATATTTTTAGATTGTTCATTTAGATTTTCATTCTAATTGTTTTATGCCACGACAGACAGGGTGAATTTCCTAGTTATTCTTATTAACATACACGATTAGCCACTTTATATCAACAAGTGAAACAAAAGTAAAGTGTTGGAATCTTTGATGGTTGCTGTTTTGCTTTTAGGGCTTAAAACTCGAGCCTTCAGTGGTGGAGAGATATAATTATTCAGTAATTTTCATTGACCTATTTTCGTTTGCAATTCCTGAAATAGCACCGCTCTGCCTACTTGCGCGGGTCCAGTACAGCTCGGTACGCGGCTATGAGCGCGTGAACCTGTCAATGGCTAATGCCCGCACTGTCAACACCATCTCTGCCACTGAAATTCGTGTGCAATAATACCTAATGACTCATTCAGTATGAGAGAAGTGACATTTCCGCAAGTTACAATACATTTTTAATTAAATTTCTGTGTCATTGTGGCACAACAAAGATTAAATATCAGAAAAAAATCCGTATTCAAATTTTTACACGATTTTCCGTCAAATTTTCTGCCAGCTACCAAGGTTTTCTCTTTGTTCTACTCAAAATGTCTCTGGGTTTAGTCGCCTCAAAGGATAAATGGTCCAGGCCTTTCACCTTTAAAACTGATGATTAACCAACGCTCAAATATGCTTTAAATACTAGTATTCTCTCTGAGCTCCAATACGTCGTTTTATTTTTACTAGTTTCTTAATTTCATCACGGATTTTTCAACCTGACTCGAGTGCATAGATCATTCTGCATTCATAACTATAATGTGGTCTATAGAAGTGTATTATCATATTTTTAAGGTGTTGATCTAAAGCCAAAATTAAGTTAGGTGGAATAGAGTACTTAAACCGTAGTCTAATGTTATTGTTGAGTTGTCTGAGAATATGATATCATTTGTACACCGTAAGTGAGTTAATTAAACGCTGTTTATATTTATTCCCTTTACAAACATGTAAAGATGTTAACAATATATTCTATATTTTTTGAAATTTTGATACATAAAATATGCATATATATATATTTTAACATTTTATTAATGAGTGATATTGGACAATGGTTGAAAAGAAGCTTCTTATATCCCTTTTTATGATGTAGGAGTATATTTTCTATTTTCTACCGATATTTCTACTTACTTTATTATGCCCCATACCTGCTTACAAGTTTTGCTAAATATAATTTGTATTATAATTATTATTTTTATTATTTTTTCCATATTTAAGTGCTCAAGCGGAGTTTTATCTCTACTGAGCTTAACCATTCTTCATCCGTATCAAAAGATTTTCTCATAAGTATCATTAGAAATAGGGATTTATAATTAATTTCATTACTCTATATGCGTAGTGTGCAAATAGAAAATGATTTCAACGTTTATAAGTTGAAATACGTGGCAAGGGATGAGCTTGAAGGTTGATTATATGTTTTAATGGAATATGTTTTATGAGTATATTAGCTTTAAGCTTCGGGTCTTCGACCTTTGAAAGTCCTTTGACATTTTCGCGCTAGCATTTACCAGTTTGTCCCTCAAAAGTTTGTGGATGGTTTAAAAATGAATTTAAATTATCCTCTGTGGATGACCAGCTCAGCAAGCAAATTAGAGCCTGCCTTGTGTTGGCTGTGAGAATGTGCAGCGTTTGTTTACTCCCCAGAGAGATGGAGTCATAGACGTCACAAAACGTTTCACTCGAATAAGAGACTAAATAAATAAAATGAAAATAAAAATATTTGTAGACCATGACGAGACATAACATTTAAAGATACTATGAAGCATAGAATTTTTAGGATAGCCTTAATATTACTTAAGCATCGTCCATTTTTAGGCGTCTCACTGCGAAAGCTTTGTGTTAACGGAACGACTTTTTGTTCCTACACGGCACGTTTGCATGTTGACACTCTAATACGCGTCAAATTTATAATAAAATGACTACAAAAAGTGATTCGTGAAAAAGTGTACATTTTGATAGTGATCAAACTTGTGAATCCTCGCTATTGTTGAATAAATTAATTGATTGTAGCTTGCAAAATAAATTCACTGACATCCTCCTCTCTAAGTTCGTTATTGAATTGCGTGGTGACTGGATGAGGAGCAGCAGAAGAACAACACACAGATTTTTCCAGAAGCACATATATATTTTCATGATAAACTTTACAAACTTCCGGCCCTAGCGGAATAACATAATAATAAATATGGCCGGCCATAATACGACCTTCTCGCGGTCGGCACACAACTGACCGCGCACCGGGCGCCGTGTTCGGTGACACCCAGCGCTGCAAGTGGGGATCTACATAACTAGTCCTCCTAAAGGCATTACAAAATTACTACACATGCTTGTCCGATGAGCAAAAGAAAATAATAGACAAAAAATTGTAAATCGAGGTTTTCGGTACCAGTCAGCAAGGGCTATATCATGCTGATGTCAACACATACGGCTTATAACAAGCGCACATGTAAACAATAGACATTGATCATATAAAATGTGTCACTTTCTCGATTCAGTGAAGATAAAATGGCCGAATGGTTATCGCATTGGACATAGAAGTTTTTTAGCCGTTTATTTTTGTCTGATTTATTGATTAAATTAATGTATTTTAATAAGTGTTTGCTATGAATCTGTGTATATATCAGTTGTTGTCGAATGACAGTTAAGTACCTCAACTCTCCGTCGTATCCTTCAGTAAAACAAATACGTGTAGTGAACACAGCATGAACGTATTCAAGTGGTTGTCCATGTTGTCACGCCGCTGAAGTCTTTGGTCTATATAATGACAAGTTATAGCAAACTCACTCCTCGGCTTGTTGTTTCTTGTCTGAGGCACGCTGTTGTTCCAAGGATCGCTTTGTTGGACTTTCAAAGAAAATCCTTCAGACCCCCGAAGCCAACGTACCAAAGAACAATGCGACTTCAATTTGGGATTATAATTATACTCGCAAAGTGCGCATTTTGATCTGTTGTGTTTTTCAGGAAAATATCCTAATTGAAACGCTTTGTGACTGTTTTGAATCGAATTTTAACCTCTGAAAGCTTTAAACAAAATATATATCCAAAGTTTGTTACAATAAATTATATAATGTTATGATTTTTAAATGGGCACTTTATTTTTTAATTTTAATTGCAAATATATATATATCGCCTCGGCTATTTTAAATTCACTTTTTTTACAATTAATTTGCACACTGCAGTTGTTTACTATTTGAATGCTTGATAAAGACTCTCTTCTCTACAAGACTCACTTTTGTATACTGTTTTCAAATACATGTATGTATTCAGAATATTCTAATAGGCTATTATTAAAATGTTAGTGTTCATGTAACGATACACTACTTAAGTATATTTCTTTAGTTTTTTTAATACTCCTGGAGAAATTAAATTCTTCTTGCTTCTCGCAAGTCCTTGTTGTGACGATACTTTGACCTCATCCATGTACATTCGTCTTCCAGAAATTGTTGAAGACAATAATAATTATATTAATGACATCGTGGCTCCAGTTCATTTATTAGATGATAAAAATACGGCGTCTAAAAATATCTCAAATTCAGAGAACTGTATATTAGGGCAGCGGTATAATGTTTCATGCACGGAATACACAGATTACTGAAGGTTTTCTTCAGTGGTTGTGAAAATTAGCAGCGAGAGGCCGATGATCTCATTTCCTATAAATTGAGGTGACTGTTCTTCACTCATTTCCGGAAACAAACCCTACTGCTAAATAACGGATCTTCCATTTTAATAGTAAATTATAATTATTTTAAAATACAATATTTGGCGGAGATATATAACAAACTAAGACATTTGTGTTATTTACTTTGAAATCGTTATAATATGCATCACTCTAAGCATATGTGCAATTATGGTTTCGTATTCACAGTAGATTTTGAACACTTTAAAAAAATAGTATTTTTATATTAAAAACGAGTCGTAATAATATGTTTATACTCTTATTATATGTTATTCGGAAAATATTACTGTTTCCGCTTTTCCTCCAAAGAAGATTTGGTTGTGTTTTGTTCACAAAAATTTAATCGCATTATCATCAAATATTTTGACAGCAAAACTTGCTTGTGAAATATTTGATTGATTTATACGACTACATAGTAGATTTTTGTAAGTACCCTTTCAAATATTGAAGGTGAAAAGCTGCATTTTGCAGCAGCAGCTGATGAATACACAATAAAAGCATTAATAGATGCTAACCAGTGAACAACTAGTTACTGACTTGGTTTGAAAATTAAATTGAACAAACTCGACTGTTTATGATCATTTGAAATACCTATGTTAAAGTAGTTCTCGACAGCTTTTAATACGAGAAACCACGGACTTGAAGACGATAAACTCTTAAATGCGAAAAATATTTAGTTTTTATATTTTTTAAAGATGTCGGATGATTAGGTGGATATTCCTTAGGTCTAGACTACATCTTAAGAGTTGTTTTTATTTCGATTGTATTATTTGATTAGACAAATAAAATAATAGATGGTCACTTTAGTATGATAGAGCAACGGCACCCATTTGCTCAAATTGTCAATAATTCATACCCCGTCCCAGCTCGTTAGAGAGTCTTGCGAAATAATTTAGAGGAGTATTATCGGCGCCAGGTGTAATTAATAGCAGAGGAAACTTACGGTCGTTATTTCAGATTTCCTAATTATTATTACACCACCTCGTAGTGTCTTCTCTGCCACAGACTGTACTGAAAATCATCAAACTCAAACCATTATACATTTTTTTATACCACAAGCTGTAGGTGTTTCATCAAAAGACTTTTTTTTTTCTCTTATAATTAATTTTTTGTAAAAATATTTAAAATTCGGTTAAGTACCTAAAAATATTTAAATAGGCTGTGAGACTCGAATCGTATGGAAAACACAAGAAGAAATATTTTTTGTGGTTCAATCAACCCTTTTTATGAATTAAAAGCAAACAAAATACTCGTAATATCATTTGATAACACACAAAAACGACTCCTTGTTTAATGAACTAACGACATAAAACGAGTAATATGAAAGTAGGCTGAATGTGGAAGTATTCAATAGAGATGACACAGGTTGATGATTTTGATGATGATGATGCTCGAACTTTGATTAATTTACTTTTTAAGCACACTGTATTTACGACATACCGAACGGTTAACATGTATTTCTCTGATCTGTTCGTAATCAAACTATATGATATTTTCAATATATTTCCACTATCCGGGCAAACCGGTCTCGCTTCCAAAAAACTAGGTGTATTATATAGATCACGTCGGTATTTCAACAATAAATAACTTCTTCTTCTATATAAAGGACAAATCCGACCTATCCTTGAATACGGCAGTCACTTTTGGATTGGAGCCCCAAAATACCTTCTAAACTTAATTGACTCAGTTCAAAGAAGAGCAATTCGTTTGATAAACAATGACACCCTTACGTCTAATCTACAATCAATGGAAAACAGACGTAAGATTGGTTCTCTTAGTCTTTTCTACCGTTATTACCACGGTCGCTGCTCTTCGGAACTTAAAGAACTAATTCCTCCTGCACCCACTCACAGCCGACAAACTCGTCTTACACTTGCCGAACATCCATACACGGTTAATATATGTCAACCAAGAACTGGCAGCTTCCAAAGTTCCTGCCTTAATGCCACCGGTAAGCTATGGAATGCTCTTCCAGCGTCTGTGTTTCCTCCTTCCTACAATCTGGATCTCTTCATCAAACAGATAAATATACACTTTCAATCTCCCCAACTCACACACAAATACGAACACAACACACGTTTCCCGCATGCAGCGTCCAGCCTCCCTAGCTGAGCGTCATAGAGTGCACTGGTCTTGACCGGTTGTGCTCTCCTGCATGCGTTTACATAAAAAAAAACATTTCTGGATATCATATGTTTGAGAGGAAATTATTTAAAAAAGCGTGTAACACGAATAACATATTTTAATATAATATTCAGTGATCGCGTAATATGGATCAGTGACCCTTAACCTCTTTCGTGACCCTTAAATAGGTCGCTATCTTTTTTAGTAGGTCACTTGCTTCGAAGCAGAAATAGGCCACAACCTGCTGCAACGCTGCAAGAGACTTGCCCAATATAGAACTATTTTAATTAACGCAAGCATCTGTTACCTAACTTATTTGATTTAATGTATTGTTTTACTATAAGGGTTGCAAATATCAAAAAAATGTCCAAATATATGTAATACATTGATTGTTTTTCAGAATACATATTATTTTCACAGATGAGCTTTGCATAGTTCAAATTAAGCGAACAAATTCGTAACAAAATCAATTTCGAGCACATCCAGTTTCAACAGAAACAAAAACGGAAAGTTTATGAAAACTGAAAATTACGTAGTAAATTATTATGCTGACAAAATAAATAAATATCAGTTAAATCTATATTAAGCATCGGTATTCTTATAAGCATTGAACTTCCAAGTCATTATTGCTACATTTAAACTGTATTCAGTGTTTAATTGCGAGGCTGAAAATTAATTATTCATGCTTTGACTTTTTCCAGGAATGCTAGCACGCAATAAAATATATATAATTATATATATTTCACAAACAAAATGTTATTTTTTGAACTTTAAGCTAATGTTGTAAGATATCTTTAATTTTTAGTATGCATAATTTTTTGTTTGTAATTACAATTCATCAGTAACACTACCTATAAAATGTAAATTTCATCCACTAAGATCAGGTGCTTCGCGATAAACTTAAAACTATGTTAAGACCAGTGAAGAACCTTTCAATTTATTAAAGTAACAGGAGTATTTAGATGAGTAGATCATCATATGATGGATTCTAATGATTATAAAGAATGACAAAGTTTCGTTAATGCAGGTGATTCATATATAAAGTACCAAGTAAATAATACTTTATTTACTTTCATTGATTCGTATCTCGATCGCCGGCGAGCATAGCACTGGTTAAAACGTTTTCTTGCCAAACCGAAAGTCGTGGGCTCGATTTTTGGCGAAGATTACAAAAAAAAAATTAATCGATTTTTAAGTTCTATAAATACCTCCAGTTTGTGTAAATTTGATCCCTCACCCGTAGTCATACATAGCCTATTAATCAAAATAGATGGTAGACGAATGACGTCCCGTGAAGACCACCCATTCATAGTGAATTCCTGTAATGATAAGGATGATGCGTGAATGTCGGGCTAAATTCTATGACTTTGACGAATTAACACTCCACATGCAGCGCTTAGCGATATATGTACAATGGTAAGCGTCATAGAATCCACAGATGAAACTTCAGAATCACTGTCACCATATATCGGTATTGACTTGTATATGTTGATTTAAAAAAAACTCCGCTGAGATCAGAAAGTCGATAATTTATAAAATGTAGTGCTTCGAAATATAAATGAAGAAATCGTCTGAGCGATCAATTGACTGAAGAATCAAATAACAGGACGGCCTGATGTACCAAATATCCGAGATACCAATTATCCAAGATATGAAGATACGTAACTTATATGTCTGAAGACCAATCGTCAAGGGATTAAATATTATTTGACATCATAATTGTGTTTGATATGTTTATGTTTGCTCAGCCCTTACCTTCATTTATACGCATTCAACATAACAAAGTTGCCGTATGATTTATAAGAAAATAGTGCTATTTTATATGATCCACTATACAGCGGCCCCTTTGCCGGATTGCTTTGTTAATTACTCTGGGTCAGGTCAATCCACCACGCAACAAAATTCAAGGAAAATATTTACATAAAACTTATAAATATCTTAACAAATTCTTACCTTCCAAAGGTAAATTGTCACAAAGATATCAAAATTAGCGGTCTGAAAATAATTCTAATTATTTTCTAAATAAACATTCTTCTGTTATCAAACGCATTGGATGTTGCGAGAGCAGATGACTTTCTGAATTACCTTGTTCCTTTAAATGCAACAGTAGTCCCGTCAACTTCCGTCTATTTATATAAATTGTCAAATTTTCAGCAAACTGCGGCATTTAGTTTATGTTTGACTTTCATGAATTTTAATGAAAATATACAACAAAAAAATTAAGAAGTGCTGATGAAGCATTATTTTTGCGAAAAAAACCATCACCAAAACAAAGAAAAGGCTTGAAAAATACGAATAACTAAATAAATACAACTTTACAAATTGTTTCATTCAATCAGATCGGCGTAACATTTGACTGCTAAGGTTAATCGGGGTTAACATTTTTAAGCTGATGACGAGGTTAGGAAGTTGAAAAGATAGCCTTTCATACTACGTTCGGTGAAGAAACGATTATGGTCTCGGCTAGGACATTTAATGCGTATGTCGTAGGAGAACAAATAGCTCCAGAAGCTATAGCTGCCTTTTCTTCAGGTATCCGGGAATTATACGAGTGTTATCCGTAAAAAACGTCAATGCGTTGTAGCGGCCCAAGAACTTCTTCAAGACCACAGAACTCATGGCGAGGAATAACTCGACAGTCTAAGCAATGGAAGCACCCAGAGTCGCCGGCAGGAAACGGATCACCGAGCGCAGCTCATACCTGGCGGCCAAAGCGAGGGGGAGATCCATCACGTACGGCTGCCAAGCCAAGACTGAGCTCCGCAGGAAGCTCGCTAGGGAAGGGAATAGGAGTTGGGGATCCAAGGTACACTAATAACCACGGGATCCACCATAACAGCGCTTTTCAGGACTGTAGTGCCATGGGAAACTTATTTTACGGATAACCCGTGTAAATACATAGAATGTATTAAAGGAGCCAGAGCTGACGTGGGATGAGAAGTGAGGACCGCGGCAGCTACTAGAGCTTTGTGGAACTTTGTGACAACTTTATGCTCTAAAAAGAAGCAGATATTAAATGATGGCGATGATGATGACGATCTCATTAAATTAACTCATTTGTAACACATTTATATGCAAAATTATTTATACCTCAGAATTCCCCTTCCGCTCAATAAGTCTATTTCGAGTACAATTTTATTGCCGGCATTTAAATCGCTCCGTTTGCGATTAATTAATTACTGCTGAAAATGTTTTAAATACGCCTCGCGATGGGATGTAAAGGGATGACAAAACAATTTAGTTTTTTTTTTCAGTAATCCCGTTTAGCTGATTATGTTTGGCCTATATTTAGAATTTCTTTATCCTCCGGTACATCGTAATACAATAACAGCGAAAATAATTCAACCTCTACAAGAAATAACAAAAAAATAATATTTGCAAATATTATTTTTAAGGAGAAAATCTATTAAGAGAACACCGCAGTGAATTGGTTTCGGTAAGATAATTGTATTTTTTTCTTAGAATTGTACCCACGTATTCGCTTTCTGTCATATAATAATATGTTCATGTTACCTGTACATCCGTTTTAAAGATGTTTCATCTAATCGCCACACCTACACACCTGCTGTTACTGTTGCATCGTTTTATATAATTTTTACAAAGCTCCGCCAAGTACATACTATGAATAGTTGAAAACGGTGTGTGTCTAGGGCGAAAGCTCGGTCGATTAAGAGAGGATAGGAAGTGTGAGGAAAGAAAAAACTTATAATCATATTTGATCTTTATTACTACTATTATTATTATTATATTATTCTTTATTATTACTACGAAGCGCAACTGAGGGGAATACTTGGATTGCCCCGAAAGAGGACCTAGCCCCTGGACATGACCAAGGGTGGAATATATGGAGGTCCCTTAACAGACTTCGGACCGGAGTATGCAAGACGAGGACACAAATGAGGGCCTGGCAGTTTTACAGCGGACCGACTGAATGTGACTGCGGCGTGGAGCAGACCCTGTCACACCTTCTGGAGTGTGCGCTGTGCCCGAGTGGCTGCACCCAGGAAGACCTGATGATGGCCAGAAGTAACGCCATCGACGTCGCCCACTTCTGGGCAGACAGGATCTGACCCTGTTGTTTCCGACACGATTATATATATATACTACTATTTATGCATCAACGCTTCTAATTATAATTTTTAAATGAAACTGAATATCATTTTTTCTATAATTTTAGTACTATTTATACAAGTAATTTATCAATGACTAGCATATTGAAAATGCAGTTCATTTATATCACCATATTTAAGTAACATAACATGCAGAGCTTAACATGGTCCACCGCCTGTTGCTTATGACGTTTTATTGGTAGGGTTGACTTGATGCTTGGAATCAAATAGCCCAAGACTTGGAACATTCAATCGACTGATCTATTTAAAAATATTTTATAACAAACACTGAAATATGTTTCAGACAGTACCGCATGACATATATTTTTTCAAATTCATGCGCTTCCGCCTTGAAGGCTCTCAGAAACTATACAATAAGTTTCCAAGAGAACTTTTTAATGCGTATGTGTCTTAGGACAAAGAGTGACAGAACTGTGTGGCGGTAATTTGTGATGAGCATATGCTGTAGACGTGGTACTGATATTGGAATAAATTTA
Source organism: Glossosoma conforme (assembly GCA_022606575.1). Lineage (NCBI taxonomy): Eukaryota > Metazoa > Arthropoda > Insecta > Trichoptera > Glossosomatidae > Glossosoma > Glossosoma conforme. The sequence continues at coordinate 308,177 of JAGTXR010000121.1, forward strand.
AATTATACTTTCTTTTTATAGATTATTCTCTGATTATTGTAGAATTTACTTCCTATTTTCTTGTATTTTCAATACTATTTAATTATCTTATATCTTGTTTACTTGTAAGTGGTTGTTGTTATTTACAAATAATATAATTTTATAACTGCATTTTAAGGCGTTTATTCATATATATAATATATAATATATATAACTTACGTAAATAATTTAGATAATTAGGCATCTTTAACTCGTTATCATCAGAATTCCATACTGTTGAATGTTTGTCCCATATGTGTGCTAAAATGCTACACGTCTATTGATTTTGGACGGGATAGGATAACACCCCGGTTGGCTCGGAGGTTCCTTTAATGTCGATAAACACGGAAAATTCATCGAGGAAATACATCCCGCTGTGAACGGATCAAAAGACCTGCCCGAGTGGATAATTCTCAGGTATATACTATATGCTTTGTGCCCACCTAAATTCACGTGAAAGGCTGAACAGACCCACCTCACATTTGTTTGGAAATCTTTGGAAATTTGGCCCATACATTGCACAAGAAACGTAATTAGTATAACTTATCAGTATAATTTCCTAAGTGCTATGACGAAAGTAACATTGCTAAAAAATGTTTCATATATTATGACGAAAGTCACCGTATAATTTTGGAATTTTATTTGTTCCATCCAATGCATATACACAATAATTTAATTATTAAAATACGTTAAGCTCACATGGTAAACACACAAAATAATATATCTTATGGCAGAAAGTTATGTGTGCATTTCGATTAAATTAACAATTTACAATTAAATATATATTTAAAAACTTAAATATATATTTTATTATTTAATACTAATTTATATCAATCTTACAATAACTGGTATAAATTATTATTATACGCTTACCTAATATGTTTGACAAGTTTTCCAGTATTGAACAAAAAAATGTATCTGATAGTAGATATTTATGTTTGAATTTAAATTATTTAAATTTAAATTTATGATGTAAGATATATTCTAAAATGCAACTATAAAAAATACTATTTAAAATATATTTAAATATGTATAAATAAATATTAATTTGTTATTATCTTTTATTATATTTATTTTCATTGTTTATCTTTTATTATCATTATTTATCTTTTACTTTTATTATAAAAGTCATTTTAAAAACATTTTCAAGTTACCCTTGCATATATGAACAATATGTAATTGAGGTCAGATTCAAACAAGTTGAAGGCGTCCAGTGACAGGTTCATCTTATGTAGCGACATCATTAGACTAAGTCACCGCATTAACGCATCGTCCATTTTTTCTCATTTACGACTCAATGTGAAAGTGGAATAATTGCAGGTGATTTTCGTTTACTTCAAATCTGATGAATACGCCAGAATAAATGGTGATTTTAATTTATGTTTGTGATCAATTATTCTATTTTTTGTGTATCATATCTCGTCCCCCAACTTTGACTATTGTTTAAGAATAAAATTCGCTAGTAAGACAGCTTCTCAACGCTCTGTTTACTTTACATGTTCAGTATGTCCGTACATTCCACAGCTATTAGATTTATTTCTTGTCAACTTCTTACTCTGATCCTATATTTCCCCTCAATTTTCAGGTGAAATGACATATATTATAAACGTGTATAGATAGAAATTATTTTTGAAAAACAGTTTACTTTTAATGGGTACTACGACAAATTGCTTAATAGACAGGCGTTTTCCTATAAACCATACTCCTCAGCAAATTTTTGATTAGTATTTGATTTACTGAATTTATTAAGCAAAGAGTGACTTACTGAATTGCGCCAAGAGTCCGTCCCTGACAACGTGGGCCGGGCTGGGCACCCAGGCCGCCACACTCCCTTGTGCGGCCCTGGTCATGTTTCCGAGTATTTTCCCGTGTAATCTTATTTCACAAAAGGTTGAAGCTTCTGCTGTTGAAGGTACGTTTTGTCGCATGGCCGCGATAACTTTTTATATATAAAATATATAAAACTATTAAATTCATAATACAATTTTCGGAAAATTTCGCTTTAAAATATTGGAGACTATTTTAAAATATATTGAATCACTGAACGGATTCTTAAAATAATTTGATAAAACTGGATAAATTTTGTACAGAAGTTTCAATATTTAACTGACATTAAAATTTTGTTCCTAGCTTTTATCAATTTTACGAAAAAATTATGCAATTTGAAATTTGCAAAAAAAAAAAATATTTGAATCAATTTTTCTTTTATAAATTTAATAACATTGATATACATACGAGCATTTTGATGTTTTGATTACGCTATGCTAATTTACTTGTATTTATCTAGCGTCAAATATGACAATTGCAGTAAATTCAAATCAAAATGCTAAAATTATATTTCAGATGAATATCACATTTGAATTAATAATAATAATAATAAGCTTTTTATTCCAGCAGGATTGGGTGGGTTGTGCAATACCCAATCTGCCATATTTTTAGATACATAGATACATTTTAGATACAAAATAATAATTATATATATATATATATATATATATATATATATATATATATATATATATATATATATATGTATAATAATTCATTCATGGTGGTCGCTGCAACATCTCCATCCAGCGATGGCTCAGGGAGGAGTTGAGTCATTCAGAAACAGCCAGGATGATGGTGTTGTTGGACCTCCTTATCCTGCTCCAGAAGCCGGCAACACGGTGTCGCAATAATGCTGCGAATGAATGGACTCCGCCCTCCGAATTAATGAAATGTTAAAACAAGTATCATAGCTATTGATCCTGCACGTGACTACTGAATACTATCCATTAAATATGGTATCCCAAATGTGATTCCATGGCGTTATATTTATTTGTTATTTTAAGCCTTGCAATATCTATAATTACATTTTATTCTTACAGATATTATTGTAGTTTCATCGTTGATACAATGGTAGTGTAATGATTTTGGATAATCTTAAAAGTCATAAGCAATCATCACTTTTCACAACGATTTCGTAAAAAGAGTAAAAATTTAGTCTAGTGACATTGTAAGCGTCATAGAATACACTAATAAGATTTCTGTCATCACTGTATATCATATAAACGGATTTGTCTATGTTAACTAAAAATAACGAAAAACCACATGCAATGAAAGTTATGATGTGATAGATAAATAGCAAAAAACTGGCTGGAAATAAAAATAGCGCTGGCGCAGCATGCCGCTGTCAACGAAGCGTGGTATTGTGCAATTTATGTTGCTTTGAGGCAACTTTGTGCATCAGTAGATCTGACACTTTTGAATACAGCGGCTTGATGTAGATCCATAAACATAATAGATGTACTTCAGTTTAAATAAAAAATATAAGCCTTTTTAAATTTGTATATAATATTAGTTAATATGTTTTTCTATTCATTTTATATGTTTATAATCACCTGATGCAATCAATCATTAATTTATGAAGTTAAAGACACCAGGGTCTTCCAGTATGTGGATAGTTCTGAACCTCATTTTATGAAAACAATATTAACAGTGTTGATTTAATATTTCAATTGAATCTCAAAGTGAATGCTTAAAATATGAATAAAAATACTGACGTTGTTGATTCAATATAAAATTAATGCATCAAAATACACTCTCACAGATTTTTTTGAAAAAATAAATGTTATTTGGGTAATCGTTTTTTTATATTTTATTATTTTTATGTTTGAAGTCTTTCTCGTTATTACAGAAACGCCAAGTTTTAACTTAATGAAAAGTCAATTAACTAATAATTTACCTCCGCGCCAGACTCCGGAAAAGATACTTTTAGCTTCAGCTCCCTCCGCCAGCAATTCATTATGCACATAATTACTCATACCCGTAAGCTATTATAATTAATTTCCATTACAATTAATGGGCGAGCGCATTTTATAATGTGTACGGAAAATAACACTACCGCAGTATTTAACTTTTCCATTACTTTACTCATAATAAATAAAATACTTCACTGAAGGCTTTAAAGAAGTGTTACGAAATGCGCTTTAGCGTTGGAGCAAGTAAAATGAAATGTGTCGAGAATACGAATATCTAAGTATAAAGAAAAATAATCTTTCTGATTCGTTTAAATATATAGTAAGTGATGTATGTAAACAGATGCTTTATTTTAAATTAAATCTGATCACCTTGTTAGGTGATTTGGTTACAACTCTTGATCGCTTCTTAGTCTTTGTACGTTGTTGTACGATATTATTATACTCAAAAAGTATCATGATCCCTGATTATTTAAATTAATAAATTTTATTAAATAGAATCAAGACTTGAGTTCAAATTTCAAATCACTGAAAGCAGGTACAAGGTATTTTTTATTTTGGATTAACATTAACAACTCAATCAGTGATCATGCTATATGTTCTTGAGTATACTACGAATATAGCATGGTATGTTAATGCCAAATCTGTGATTATTAACATTAACAACTCAATCAGTGATCATGCTATATGTTCTTGAGTATACTACGAATATAGCATGGTATGTTAATGCCAAATCTGTGATTATTAACATTAACAACTCAATCAGTGATCATGCTATATGTTCTTGAGTATACTACGAATATAGCATGGTATGTTAATGCCAAATCTGTGATTATTAACATTAACAACTCAATCAGTGATCATGCTATATGTTCTTGAGTATACTACGAATATAGCATGGTATGTTAATGCCAAATCTGTGATTATTAACATTAACAACTCAATCAGTGATCATGCTATATGTTCTTGAGTATACTACGAATATAGCATGGTATGTTAATGCCAAATCTGTGATTATTAACATTAACAACTCAATCAGTGATCATGCTATATGTTCTTGAGTATACTACGAATATAGCATGGTATGTTAATGCCAAATCTGTGATTATTAACATTAACAACTCAATCAGTGATCATGCTATATGTTCTTGAGTATACTACGAATATAGCATGGTATGTTAATGCCAAATCTGTGATTATTATTATGAAACTTACGAAATAAGAAAAATTTACAATCTTCAAACGTTTTTGTAGAAATTCAGATAAATCGTTTTTGTAATAATATCTGCCTACAGTAGCATTATATTGAGTTATGTATTTTGATAATGACATTTTCGAGTGGTCGTTCGTTTTTTCAAATGCAAACAATAAATCATGGCATTCGCCAAACATGGAGAATCTAAAAATAAGCTGCAATCGATTCCGTCGCAAAAAATCTAACGACATTGAAATGTACTGCAAATTGTTTTTTCTACAAGATAATGATGAGACAAACCGCGCTGAAAACATTGATGACCAAAAAGATGGGAAATATGAATACGAAAATAGAATTTTTTAAGCAACTTCTGCCGTCATTGTATATTGGAAACTGAAGCGAGAAAGGCACTTTTTTTGGTCCATCCGAGAACGCATCGTATTTATTTTTCCTGAAAGTGAATGCTTTGATGTTTATATTTATGCATAAACTGAGATTTTATATGAAGCTTGTCTCGAAAATATGTGAAAAACTTTAAACGAAGAATAATTGCTTGTTTTTAAATTAAATTATTAGTAAAATTAAATAAGCATTAAAAAAATCTTCCTGAATTGAATGCGTGTAATGTTTTTAAATCTAAAAATAGTTATATGGATTTTTTTTTTTAATTTTTATTAGAATATTATTTTATTATTTCAATATTCTAATCTACTCGGAAACCTATCTCGGAAACTTAACTCGGAAACTATCTCGGAAAAAAGAATTTTATGTGTAGTATATGTATATTTAATTACTAAAAATAGTTATTTATTTAGTATCATATCACTGATTGAAGATTATGACTGTGAGCAAAGATCAGATGTTGTGCTCAATCCTAAGAGATACTAGAAGCAGTGAAAGGAGGAACACGTTATTCTTCAAGCTGCTCTAAGAACCACTAGTTCTCCTATCTGTTATTTTCATTTTTTAATAATGTTTTTAATTTAATTGAATTCATTGAAATTTACTTCATCCATCTATGTTTCAAGCCATTCTTGTTCAGATTTCAGCTTAGATAACGTTATAAAAGATTTTTAATACTCAAAAGTTTAAATAATGATCGATGTTATCAGATCATAACATATAGTATAACATTAAAAACCAAGAATTTAATTAAAACAAGACAATATAATTATTAATTAAATATTCATATACTATACATAAAATTATTTTTTCAACGCGTCAATTCAAGCACAAAAATAACGGTAGAAGCGGGATGCGAACCGCGGACCTTGGAAACCAACTATGCCCAGGTATTCATACCGCTCAGCCGACTTGGCTATTGCTATGCCTGGACCGACTCACGTTGAAACTAGTATTTATGTCATTGTTATCATCGTATGATAGATGTCGCTATAGTATATATTCAAAGTATGTATATTTTTATTTTTTTATTATTCAATCAGTCATCATTTATTCACAAGCTTAATATTATTACTTTCCGACAGTCTATTTATTTAAGTAAGTACCACTCGGGTCTCGAACCAAACTATAGACCGAATGGATGAGAAACGACTACTTATAGTTCTGACTCGGACTTTATAACCAATCATTAACCTGTGTTACTGATGAATAATTTTACCTTCTTCCGCGGTTCGCATCCCACTTCTGCCGTTATTTTTGTGCTTGAATTGACGCGTTGAAAAAATAATTTTATGTATAGTATATGTATATTTAATTAATAATAATATTGTAATACAGTCAATGATCTATAAAAGTATATTAGAATATTGAAATAATAAAATAATATTCTAATAAAAATTTAAAAATCCATAAGACAATATAATTTCATTTACATTTAGTAGTGAACATGATAAAAAGAAACTAGTGTTTTATAAATGCAGTATTCGTATAATTTAGTGTCAAGCGATTTGGTGGTATGTAATCGAAATAAAATGTTGACTTTAAAATTTTCTGCATAATACTAATAAGATTTGTGAAACGTTTAATGTAGATTTTGCATAAATGTTGTCGTTTTAAGGATTTCCTTTTGTTTTCTCATACGTGCGTTAAAATTATAAAAATTAATGCAATTATTGTGGCTGCACATATTAAAATATATGCTGTATTGCCGCCAGAGATGCAAACTGCAATTAGCTGTATCCGGCTTCACTCTTGCCAGGCTTCATGCATGCCCCGCCCGACAACATCACTGACTATCGTGCGGTGGCGAAACACGCATCAGGAGCACAATTGCATCATATCATATTCATGAAACAATATGCATTCAATCCATAAATATCTCAATGAATACTATTAAATAAAATTATGATTAATTGTTATACTATTTTTCATCAAATAACGGCTTGAATCAATACAACTATTTTATTTAATTGGTGTTTCACTGTGTGAACAGTTTTTTATCATATTAAATATAAAAAATAATGAAAGAATTATACAGTAAAATAAATGTGGATTAGGAGATAAAATATTTAATTAGTATTTCTCGATTATATATCGTGAGTTACTCGTATTTACAAAGGTAATAATGTTTATTTGGCAATTATCATGTACTTTTGTGAAATATCGATCAAAAAATTTAATAGCTCATCTATATATATAAAAGAAAGTCGGGTTATACTGGTTTTTATAACTCAAGAACGGCCTAACCGACTTGGCTGAAAATTGGTGGAAAGGTAGCTTAGAACCCAAAAACGTCCATGGGATACTCAAAATTGATTTGATTAAGAAAAAATTTTGAACATTTACGTAAACATGTTTTCATACAAGACTATTGTAAGTTGACAGCTGTCAGTTGAGAAAGTGTTGCCATAGTCAACATAACTAAAAATGACGCAATAGTAGGTATTTTAAGTAGGTACCTACGTAAGGTACGGAATATTTTGAAACAAAAAAAAACAAAAGGCAGGAAAAAAAGACAAAAACAAAATAAATATTAGTGAAAATATCAATTTAATCTTTTATTTGTTAAAAATGTTATAACAAAAAGAAAATGAAAAGGCATCTTCTTATTCTATTGTGTTATTTTTATTTTTTATTATTTTCTCTTCTTCTTCGTAGTATCAATCCGGTGGATTGGTTTGCAGCAACAGAATCTTGCATCTCGATCTCCATTCCTCTCGGTCCTCCGCAACCCTTTTCAGCTCAGCATAAGCGCTACAATTCATGTCCTCGAATACTTGCTGCAAATACTCCCGTCTAGGGCGCCCTCTACAGTTTTTACCCTCAACCATCCCCTCCACAATATCGTGAAGGAGACCATCGTGGCGCATGATGTGACCAATCCATCGGGCTCGCCTCTCTGAGATGGTTCTTATTAGTTGCCTATCTTCCTTGATTATTCTGAGAACCTCATTGTTCGTGACGTGGTCTCTCCAGGAAATTCCAAGAATTCTTCTGTACGACCACATCTCAAAGGCCTCTAGTCTTTTTTTATCACTTTCAGATAAGCACCATGTCTCACAGCCGTACATTAAGATGCTCCAAACAAGTGTTTTGGCAAGTTGCTTGCGGAGCCCTAAAGAAATATTCTTTGACTCAAGAATTTTGGCTTTTTTATTGAAAGCTAGCCTTGCTTGATGTATTCGACTGTTGACTTCTCTTTTTGTTCTGCCATCCCAAGTGATTGTACTTCCAAGGTATACAAATTCTTTTGCATCTTTTAGGGGTACTCCTAGCATTGATATGTTAATTTTCCGCTGCTCATTGCGGCTTACTTTCATGACTTTGGTTTTTGTGCTGTTTATCTTCATATTGTGGTTGGAATTAAATATGTTTTCCATGGAAGTCAGCGCTTCCGTGAGTTCATCTTCAGTTTCAGCAATCAATGTTTTCTCTATTTATTGTATATTTATGTATACTCTATGTTTCTACATATTTGTAAAAAAAAAATGGAATTTCTATTCTGTATATAAATAAATAAATAAATATATAGATGTGCCATCTATGTTTTTTTTGTCTATGGTTTGATAGATATTTTGACAATCGGTTGACGTTTTGTTTCGAGAGCATTTTGCTGATTTTATTATTGATTATTGATAATACCGACACCAAAACGTTCGAATCTTTCACAACAAAGCCGTCACGCAACAAGGAATCGAAACATTGTTAATGAAAGGACTGACGAAGAGCAAAAAATCTTGCGTGAACAATCCATCGAACCCATCTAACCTGTGGCACAAATACAAGAATAATATGTCAGAAGATATTTTACATCAAATTCGTGTTAGATCAAGAAATCCTGATCTTAAGATGAATGAGGAAATACATAATCGGGCTTTGCTCTTAATCGAAGACATGTGTTAACCTCATGTGCGGTAGTTTATTAGTCAGGTTAGGAATGCCAGCACCAAATCGTGAAATGAATGACGCATTTAATCGAGAATTGGAACGGGAACGTGAATATGATCACCATGAATTAGATTTAGTAGTTCAAACGAATGTACCGCTGTTGAATCCTCAACAAAAGAAAGTTTATGATACATTAATGAAGGCAATTGATGATGGAAATGGTGGTTTATATTTCCTGGATGCCCCTGGTGGAACTGGTAAGACATTCCTCATGTCAGTAGTTTTAGCCACTGTCCGTGCGAGATCCAACATTGCGGTTGCAGTTGCTTCTTCTGGAATAGCAGCCACATTGTAAGAAGGATGCCGTACGGCTCATTCAGCATTAAAATTGCCGTTAAATCTTCAAACTATTGAAGAACCTACATGTAATATTTCAAAACACTCCGCAATGGCCAACGTTTTATCAGAATCGAAAATCATCATCTGGGACAAATGCACAATGGCGCATAAACGTGCATTGGAACCACTTAACCGATCATTGAAAGATGTACGCAATGACTCGAGATGTTTTGGAGACGCAATGATTTTACTGTCTGGCGATTTACGTCAAGCACTGCCAGTAATTCCAAGATCAACTGATGCCAACGAAATTAACGCTTGCCTCAAATCGTCGATTCTATGGCGCTATGTAAAGAAGCTTCAACTGACAACAAACATGAGAGTTGCATTGGTGAATGATACATCTGCTGATGATTTCTCTGAGCAATTGCTGACTATAATGGTAATGGTCTAGTACCTGTCGACATATCGAATGGATTGATTTCATTTCCTCAGAATTTCTGTATCTTTGTCTCATCGAAAGACGAACTCATCAACTAAGTATTACCAAACATCGTGACTAACCACAAAAATAATGAATGGTTGAGTGAGCGAGCAATTTTGGCGGCTAAGAATAAAGATGTAGACGACCTTAACTACATAATTCAGAATGATATCATTGGTACACTGCAATCATACAAATCTATTGACTGTGTAACGAATGAAGACGAAGCCACTAACTATCCAATTGAATTCTTAAACTCATTTGATGTACCTGGCTTACCACCGCACAATTTACGACTAAAAGTTGGCTCTGTAGTAATCATGCTTCGAAACATAAGCCAACCAAAACTGTGCAATGGGACGCGTTTGGTGATAAGTAAATTGATGAACAATGTGATTTACGCGACGATACTCAAAGGAAAATTCGAAGGTGAAGAAATCCTCACTCCGAGGATCCCGATGATCCCAACAGATATGCCGTTTGAGTTTAAGCGACTTCAATTTCCGGTCCGTCTTGCATTCGCCATGACCATTAACAAATCACAAGGCAAATCCTTGAAAGTTTGTGGTCTGAATCTTGAAAATCCATGTTTTTCCCATGGTCAATTATATGTGGCATGTTCACGGGTTGGAAGACAATCTGCGTTATTTGTTCTTGCGCCTGATAATAAAACAAAAAATGTCGTCTATCACAAGGTGCTTCACTGAAGAGTGCAACCCATGCACAAAAATACATGGCCAATAAAGAATCATTAAAATACTAGGATTCAAATCATTGCAAATTAAAGGACTGGAGAAGAACAATTGCACCTGGACGTATCTAAGAACGAGGATTTAATCTGACATTCAAGGTATTTATTTATTTATTTTTGTACTTACACACAAAATAATTAACAGAATAATATACTACACTTATTACTTTGAATTATGTATGCTAATTCTAAAAAAAAGTGTTTATAAATCAATAATATTGTCTTTGCTTTTGATTCTGTAGATACAAGGAAATTCACCATCGAATCGGATCATTCCAACCTCTCGAAGATGCAAAGTATAAATTTGTTCAAATATACTTCAATGGCAATATGGAGGAAGAACTTGATCGACGTCTACAAAGTCGTGATCAGAGCGGATAAACGACCATCTGGTACACACGTCGTGATACTGGGCAACTACAACAGATATCTGAAACACGTCGTTCATATGACACGTTGCAATACCCACTGATGTTTTGGCAAGGAGAAGATGGATATTATTTCAATATCAAAATGAAAAATCCATTGAATGGTGAGTAATCAATATATATATAATCAATATCATAGTTTTGATTCCGTCATGACATACATTTTTCAGTGCTTGGTTTTGCTTTAGGTTTCCAATAAATGACCAATTACACTGCTTATTACCAGGAAAATAACAGACTTAAAGATTAAGATGTTTTTTTAGAGAAAATTGGACAAATAACCGGCAAACGATTTAAAATCATTTATCTTCACCCCTTTATAATTATGCTACAAATATGGATGTTAGCTTTACATACAAAATTACAAATCTATTTTCTTAATTTCAGGTGAAGAAACTACCAAGAATCTAAGCTCGATGAATTATAAACGCATATCGTTTGACGATTCGTCGAAATGCTGACAGCTATTTGCTGCGGTTTCGTCGATATGGAGGAAGAACTTGATCGATTTCTACAAAGTCGTGATCAGAGCGGATAAACGACCATCTGGTACACACGTCGCGATACTGGGCAACTACAACAGATATCTGAAACACGTCGTTCATATGACACGTTGCAATACCCACTAATGTCTTGGCACGAGAAGATGGATATTATTTCAATATCAAAATGAAAAATCCATTGAATGGTGAGTAATCAATATATATATAATCAATATCATAGTTTTGATTCCGTCATGACATACATTTTAAAGTGCTTGGTTTTGCTTTATGCTTCCAATAAAAGACCAATTACACTGCTTATTACCAGGAAAATAATAGACTTAAAGATTAAGATGTTTTTTAGAGAAAATTGGACAAATAACCGGCAAACGATTTAAAATCATTTATCTTCACCCCTTTATAATTATGCTACAAATATGTATGTTAGCTTTACATACAAAATTACAAATCTATTGTCTTAATTTCAGGTGAAGAAACTACCAAGAATCTAAGCTCGATGAATTATAACGCATATCGTTTGACGATTCGTCGAAATGCTGACAACTACTTGCTGAAGTTTCGTCGATTACTGCAATAGAATTCAACCAGACCAAATATATGATATCATATGTACCGAAAAATTCAACTTAATAAAATCCAAAATCTGCTCATTTATTGCCTTTCGGGTGAAACAAAGTTCACCGGGTCAGCTAGTTACTTATAAAAAGATTAACGAAAATTGATGTTTAAATATAGTTTTTTAAATCTAATTTATGTTCCAATATAGGCATTAAAACACTATAAATTTTCTAGTCAAAAAAATATATAATATTTATAATTTGAGAATTTATTTTAATTAAAAAATTAATAAATTAAAAATATTTAGTTTTGATTCACAATTTATTTTAATGATTACATGTTTCGGCCTTCCTGAAGACCATCTTAAATAATTGAAAACATTGATGACAACAATTGAGAACAATTGAAACATTATTGAAGATGGTCTTCAGGATAACGAAACATGTAATCATTAAAATAAATTGTGAATCAAAACTAAATATTTTTAATTTATTAATTTTTTAATTAAAATTAATTCTCAAATTATAATTATGCAGTTTCACCAAGTATTGTCAGTTGATAACCTCAATGTTAATTTATAATTTCTTATAATAATTGTATGAATAGCTTATAACTTTGCCGATCCAGCTGACAGTCGCCATATTTACTCTTATAGTGTTAAATATGATTCGTTTGTAAGAGCGGCCAAGAGATTTGATAGTGCTTGCTATCTGAATGGACCGGTTCAGTAATATTCAACTTGCTTCATTATACAGAGAGTATATATTATTTTACTTAGAGTTGCGCTTAGTTTATCATCCAAGTGCAGCAATACCATTGAGCTTTAATACCATCCATCTATACGTGTATAATATATACTGGTATTACAGCTCTGGTTTAACATTTAAGCACTAGGGGGAATAGCAACTGATATTAGTTATGACGCTATTTTCTATGAATATATTATATATACTAAGATTTTAAACTAATATTGTCAACTTTTCCTTCAAATACATATTGTATCTAACGTATAACCCAAAAAAAACAGGTATAGTTTATGCTCTTCAAAAGATACGATGGATTAACTCTGCAAAGAATGGCAAAGTAAGATAGTGGACATAATAAGGACATAGAGATGTGATTTTTATATTGTAGAAAATAATGAAACCCAGGGGGTATTCTCTACGTCTCCAAGTATTTTATGCAGAGCTCTGTTTATTACCTTTTTTTTACAAAAATAAATTTTACATTGGCTTAGAACAAAGTAAATAACTTGATTTCGCTCAATACCTTTTATTGCAAAAATAATAATATATTTCCTAATACTTTCTAAAGAATACCATTTCCACTAATTCCAGATACATATTTAAAATGTTACTTCTATCAATATGATGAATTGGTAGTTGTTCAAATATTTAACCAAAGTAAAAGAAAATAAAAAATAAAACGTAAATTGCTACTTCTTTACTTTTGCTACTATAATATAAACCATTATAAAACATCGCAGGCAATTTAAACAATACTTATTTCATCATATCAATATGGATGTCTAAAAGATATATCTTTAAAAGAAACATTAATTAGAAGAGTTAAGACTATTTACTACTATGTTGCCTACTACGCAAGTGATCTCTTATAAAATTAGATATGCAAATATATGTTCCTAGATATAAAGATACATAGCTTTGCGGTTGTAACGTACATTTATGTATTCTCTCAGCTGTTCATAGATCATTCAATATGTATTAGCGCGAAAGGTTTGGGTACTAGGCTGTCGCGTTTATGAGTTACATTACGATCCGGACATCCGAAGATATAAACATTGGTTAAACCATGCCGCTCATATTTCAAACTTGAGAGAATATAGTGAATTATTGATACGTCTACCCCGCTTGGAGTTGTGAGACTTTCAAATGGGAACATGGACCAATAAATAGAGCAATAACAAAACATAGCTGTCGTATTATTTTCAGACATTGACCGTGAAACTGAATTGGATAATACACAATAGCATATACTCTTTTAACTCTAAATAATGTTGTGGTTTCTTGAACAGTTTCCAAGAATGTTAAGATTATTTATATTATTTAGCGGTGTTTTTATGGGTTATAATATTTTATAATACATTTTATTATACTACACAACATAATAGAAAGGTTTTTTCACTTAAATATTAAAATAATTTTGATGTACATGCACGTCAAATGATGAAGATGTTAAGTGTCAAACTTCAAAAATGATCATCGCATTAATACAAATATTTGTTTATTAATAACGTCAAATATTTTATTGTATTTATTTTTTTATAATTCTACTAAAAATATATGGGTATCTTATTATTTTTGTTAAAAATTATAAAAAATATTCCAAGTAATGGTCATCTAATCCTGAAATAAATTGTTATGTTTATTATGTATGGTAATATAAAACACTTTTTTATTTGTTTTCATTGCCTTATTTTTATATTTACTGACTTCTTCCTGTATAAGGAAGGTGAAATGACAAAGAAAACCATGAAAAATGAAATAAGTTGTAAAAATGAGAATAGTAAAATGTTGATTGAAGTAGTGAAGACACAATAAAAAAATATTATCCCGGAAATAAAACGAAGGAGACTTTATTATTTTCATGAGAATACTGTAATATATACGAAATGCATAAAAAATAATGCGATAAAATTCATACAATAGTTTCATATGAATATAACTTAAAACCTACGCAGCATAATAATATTCTTTGACAGTTTCAATAGTTCCTAAACTTTTTGCTTGATTTTGCACCAATCGTCAAAACGTAAATAAAAATTGTTTCATATATTTAGCCTCCACTGTTAAATTTAAATTTTATAGCTTTTTGATTGATTTTTGCTGCAATTTATAGTTTTTGTAGAGGTTATTGACGAAATAACTAGACCAGCTTTAACCAATAACGACGGAAAAAAGGTTCCCTGCCTTCCAGAAATATCAAAAAATTCTGCATAATTTAGATTTGATGATTAACAAAAAAGATACGATTATAGGTGCTGATATCCATAGTGGTATTTGGTGATGACTATATGCTTCAAATTATAAATATGGCATATACATTTTTATGGTCATTTTTTTCCATTTACAACAGTAGATATGTTACAATAAAAATACTTGATATCTTGATACACGTTTCCCTATACATATACTTTCCCTACATCCCACTCAGTAAATATTTCGTACAACCACGCTTATATTATTGTATATACATATCGTTTTTAATCCAAGAGGTTCGATGTTTCCTTGGAAGAATCGGTGTGACCTTTTTGTTATTGAAGCCAGTGACCTTTCCCGCCCGGGTCGATGGGAGCTTTAAGCTGTTGCGCCGCTGAAGGAAGTGGGGCGCTCCTGAAAGCTCCAGCTGCGAAGTAGGACTTAGCCGGGATCCAGGCTCTACTCACTGAAACTTCAGCAGTCACCGTGATACGGAATAAATTGCTCTGGAATTGTATCACTAGGAAATTATTATTCATGTAAATCTCTCAAGTATTTTATATAAAAAGTAAAATTGAGGCTTTCATTTAACAGCGCCTCGATCTCAATAAAGTGAATATTTTATTTACTTAACGAGTTAAACATAATGAAAAATTATAAAATTATTTTGTTTTTAGTATGCATTGTAATGATTTTATATAAAAAAACTAATTATATTATATATAAAAAAACTTTATTGAAGTATAATTCACATGAATTATATTCAAAGTGATATTTAAAATAATGAATTAATACTTTACTTTATAACAGTTTAAAATCACATAATTAATGGCACAAATAACACAAGGACCACATATTTCGTAACTAAATTAACGTTTAAATATTGATGACCAAAAATAACAAAAAACATATACACTCGTATAATTTAATTAAGCTCATGTTATTTTGCATTATAATTCATGATAAATATATTTCGAGTTTAAAGTTTTTTTTTGTAATATAATTCTGAAAAATCGTTAAGTTTTTTTTTATGTTGTAGCGTTATTCTACATACATTATGTGTCGTAAAATTATTTTAGTATTCCTATCATTATTATATTACTATGGAACCAACATACACATTATTTAAACTAGTATGGAAAGCTACTCAGTCGTCAAGCATCTACTTCCTTTGTTGTATTAGATGTGAGCTTTTGGTCAAGGCCTTAAAATATAATTAATTAATTCACTTCCCAGAAGGACTACTCGCTTGGAGAATGATCCCTAATCCTTGGAACAACTTAGGTTAGGTATAAACATTTAGGTTTTTAAGGATGGTCTATTGATTTTACCACATACACTTCCGGAAGCTAAATAAGAAGAAATCCTAAACTATTCAATTAATTATCATCCCTGTTTTAGTTCTTACTAGCTTCATTTGTTCCCACCATAGAATCATTTATGATCTATTGACCTGATTAGTATATATTATCGTATTTGTCTGACATAATAATTATTTTTTCCAGTGAGTAAAACACATTGAAAGCGTTGGTGGGTGCATTGTATCACTGAAGTTAAGTAACATTGGAGACGAACCTAAACATTGATTGGTCGCGTGAGCCGCTCTTTAATACAAAATAGTCTAGACCTTGAAAGCGTTGGGTAAATCATCTGATTTCCTTTACAAAAAACGATTAACGAATCACTCAAAATATGCAAGGATACTATAGCTGCCGTATCTGATTCTGCTTTTGATGTCGTTGGTAATCATATTTGAGGAACCTTAAATGCAGATTTTGTCTTAAGACGAGACATAGACAGTAGCAACAGATAGAAGTAAGTGGCGACAATTTGTGGCGACCATATGGTTCAGATATGAAACGGATATGGACAGAAATAGAGAAATACTCTAGATAAAAAGCGGTTAACGCAAAAGAATATACACATGCTCGTATGTTGCCTTTTAGTGTAAGGCAAGTAAAGTGTAAACAATGCATCGTGCCGAAAATTTGGCCGCCTTGTAGTGTTAAAAAAGAGGATGACGTCATCGTTACACTCGATTTACGCAATTGCAGAGCAGGACTTCTAAAAGTGTTCTCGCGTCAATGAGCCAGGGTGACCGTGTGCCTCCATTCTGTGCCGCGTTCCCAGACTCTTCTGCTGGAGACCTTCCAACTGACATTATACCATCCGCATATTCATTACAATATTTCCATTTAGTCTTCTTATTGGCATTCCTCTACCACGTTTTTTAAACTCATCGTCTCATTTTTTTAGATCATTCTATTTTTTATGTATGTGATGTACAATATTACCCATCTTAATATATTGAACATTCTTCTGTAGAATCTATGACTAACAGCTTTTTGTCAGCTCTTCATCATTGCTATTTGTATCTTATAATTGATCTATAGTCATTATACAAGTATTTCATAAATTTATCGTTTTCTTTTGATTTTATAGTTAATTTTAGTACTTTTATTTAATTGACTGAATTAACGTGGTTTTAGTGTCTTTTCCCCGACTATTGGTCAAAAGCGATTGAAGTCAAGATTGAAGATTAAACGGATAATTTAATAAAATTGCAAGCTTATTTTAACTCACTTACAGATGTTTCATAAATCTAAAACTTGCACACGTTATACAAACAATTACATAATTACACATTAATTACAAAATATTGATAAATTACAATGACACTATAATTATATTTATAGAAATTAAGCTGTTTTACAAGTGGATACGAATAATTCTTAAAAGAATATATAACATATAATGAAGTTTTTTTCTTTAAAACAACTTTGAGGAAAAAAAAGATGAAAATAAATCGTTGGGTACTATAAAAAATAATGCTAAATTAGTGAAAATACATAACTTAATACTTTGACTTGATGGTGTTTCAAATCCTGTGTTTCATTCAACATGTAGATACAAAAAGCTTTCTATAGTTGTGATTGTCCTATTAGTCTTAATTTTTTCTCAATTTCAGGGTTGAGCTTTCAGACTATGTTTCAGGATCGTGGACAGCTGCTCTGGACCTGGCTGGCTACGATGTTGTGGGTAACGAGAAAGACGGACGAGCGAAAGATAGATACTGCCGAGACTCGAGGCATGTGACACGTGGTGTACATGGCTGCGAGGGCATCAATTGATGTTGTGTTCATAAATTACTCTTGCCCTGGAATGCACTATACCATTGTAGAAAGATATTGCTAATCTTTTGGAATTTCTACAAAAATATTGACAGGGTGCTAAACGGACACAATTTTAAACTGAATCCTTTTTTTTCTGAAAGGGAAGTTATTTTGTTATCAATAAATAAATTATTTAATAGGGCAGTTTAAATGATCTGCTAATTAAATATTAAGATCAAATAGTGCTGCTAATTTGAAAAATAATACAGTGATAATTTGATCTGAAGCTAATTTTAAGGAGGATAAATACGTGTAGTCATCAAATAAACATCAAATAAAAAAATCTAAGTTTACTCTTAATTATAATAAATTGTTGGAAAATATCTAAATATACCGCTGTTTAATTTAAATTGGGCCATAGAGAGAGGGTCGAAATACACGGCCAAAAGATTGATATGATGAGGTTTGCTGACGACATTGCTCTGATTGCTGAAACTGAAGATGAAATCACTGAAGCGCTGATATCCATGGAAAAAATATTTAATTCTAACTTTAATATGAAGATAAACAGCACAAGAACCAAAGTCATGAGAGTAGCCGCAATGAGCAGCAGAATATTAATATATCAATGCTATAAGTAACCCTAAAAGATGCAAAAGAGTTTGTATATCTTGGAAGTACGATCACCTGGAATGGCAGAACAAAAAGAGAAGTCAACAGACGCATACATCAAGCAAGGCTAGCGTTCAATAAAAAAACAAAAATTCTTGAGTCAAAAAATATTAATTTTAAGCTCCGCAAGCAACTTGCCAAAACATTTGTTTGGAGCATCTTGATATACGGCTGTGAGACATGGTGCTTATCTGATAGTGATAAAAAATACTAAAGGCCTTTGAGATGTGGTCATACAGAAGAATTCTCGGAATTTCCTGGAGAGACAACGTCACGAACAATGAGGTTCTTAGCATAATCAAGGAGGATAAACATCTAGTAAGAATCATCTCAGAGAGGCAAGCCTGATGGACCGGTCACATCACGCGCCACGGTGGTATTCTTCACGACATTGTGGAAGGAATGGTTGAGGGTATAAACTGCAGAAGGCGGCCGAGACGGGAATATTTACAGCAAGTGTTCGAGGACATGAGTTGTAGCTCTTATGCTGAGCTAAAGGGGATTGCAGAGGATCGAGAGATGTGGAGATCGAGATGCAAGATTTTGTTGCTGCAAATCAATCCACCGGATTGATACTACGAAGAAGAATTTAAATTCGTTGCTAACATATACACACTTCAAACATTAAAAATAGTCCTAGAAACATGTCGATGTTTTTTTAAAGTTTTCTACTGATCAAAACTTCAAATTCTAAATAATAAATAATAATAATCTTCATAAAATTCACTATCATTACATCAAGGTCTTAAGTATAGTTTTTAATAATAATAAAATCCAATTTATATGAAAACTCATTGCACGCATTATCACATAATTAACGAAAATTATTTTATAAATTTATGTTTGTATATTACATTAAAATGATAACAAATTAAAATTTATCTAATTTGAAAAGATTTTTTTTCCTTTGACGAAAACAAAATTCACATACATTCAGCGACGTCCCAAAGCGTCGCCAAGTATTCCAGAGTTATCCAAAATTAAATTGATTTAAATGTAGGTTTTTAAATAAAAACATTATTTGCGATCTCAGTTTCCGGATGTATTGTGGGCTCGGCGAGATAAACAAGCTCGTTCCAATTCGCATATTATATCACGGCGAGCAAATTGTCTCGCGGGTTAAATTTAACCAGCGTTGGCCTGGTGTCAAAATTTCATAATATGCAAAACGCTTTAATTTTTTCACCGCTATCTTTTTCACCATCGCCAGTTCATGTCTGGATAGTTAATGTCATAGAGCTCTCAAAGAAATTTATGCGCAGAAATATTTCCTCGTTTCATTCTCGTATCTTATTATACCCTATAAACTGTCTTTTTCTCGTAACTTATACATAGGATTTTACTTAAGCATAGGGGTCAGCATTGCATTACGTGTCTTATCCTCTGTAAAATAAAATAAGTTCATATAAGTCAGCAACGCATAAGTCAATATCCTCGCAAACTTGTTCCATCTTGCGATAAATTTATCTTTGATGGCTCTTGAAGCTTTATAGTTCCATTTTCTGTTGAAAAATCATCATTTTAATTTCCTATCCACTTTCTATCTGGAGTAAAAAGCCATCAATAATTTCTGCTATAAATTTTTGTCTTCGCCTCGTTTCATGTCAGCTCTACTTCCGGAGATTCACCGAGTATATTTTAAGTTAAGTTTCATAAGACTTTTCAGGACTGCGAAAATTATGTGTATTTTCTTTTATTTGAGCACTATATGTCCCGGGAAACGTTGATTTGCTCGTAAATGTTTAATATTCACCATATTGGAGCATATAATTAAATTCTGGAAAAAACATGCGACGCACCTTAACACTAAATTACTTTAAATTAATTCAACATCAAATGTAAAAAATACAAAAATAATGTCAATATAAGAAAAATATCTTATTATTATATTAATTATATTAAATTGGCTGCTATTTAAAGACTTAAAAATATAGCCTGCTCAAAACGGTAAGGATAAAATGTGGAAATGGTACGTAGACTGAGTATTTTGTTACGATTCGTTTATATCCAAATTAATCCGTTAAAATACGGAAGGAAAAAGAAACAGAAGAACAGCTTTTAAGGTAAGGAAAGTCCTATCAGCTTTAGATGCAAGACAATTTTTAGCTTTTTCCCTAATTAAATCTCCCCATTATAAATGTCAAAA
Organism: Glossosoma conforme; assembly: GCA_022606575.1. Taxonomy (NCBI): domain Eukaryota; kingdom Metazoa; phylum Arthropoda; class Insecta; order Trichoptera; family Glossosomatidae; genus Glossosoma; species Glossosoma conforme. The sequence continues at coordinate 329,353 of JAGTXR010000121.1, forward strand.
TACAGAAATACTCGCAGGAGAATAATTACATTGCAAGAAATGATAGTCAGACGTAAACAATTAGCGTTTGATCATTAACATGCTTACGTCTGGACCTAATGTATTATTTAAGCAAATGCGTACACAGAAATTCATCTTTATGGCAATGTTTAATAATCATTTATTTCTTACCCTGTGACATTTGAGATATAATAACAAATATACAACGTATTTCGCTACGATATTCGCATGATACAAGTTTAACTACGCTGTATCTGAAACTTAATCTACTTATATCATTAGACTGTTACTGACATCTAACGATTTATTCTATTGATCTAATTAATCTTTTAGAAAATTAAAATACCACTGAACCAACTAATATAGTTATTTAAACGTTAAAATACCAATATTTTTATTTATAGTTTGTACTCGTTTATACGATATGTTCGATGTACAGATGTCCGGAAAATAATGTCTAAATATGTCATAAATATTATCAAGCATGATATTGTGGCTTTTGAGTTTAGCCGTGTGTGGCGAATTTCTTCTATCCGATATTTCGACCGCCATTGCAGGGGTAGAAGAAATTCGCCACACACGGCTAAACCCAAAAGCCACAATATCAAATCTGGCCATGAAAACCTAAGAAGTTTTTATTAAGCACGTCAAAATATGACGCAGCGCTTTTAAACTGTAACAAGAATAATTTTTCAAAACTATGTTATAATATCTTTTTGTTGTGTATTGTGATCTACAATAATTACAATTTCAAAAACGCTTTCGCTACCAGAATATGGCTTTTTATAACATGTAATACCTGTCTTAGTACAATATTACAATATTATCTCTTACCTTAATCTGCTCTCAATGTGGAGCAAATAGCTACAAACTTGACAGCCGTAAAATTGTCGCAGCTCAGTTATCTCTTAACTAGAGAAGGATTGAGAAAGGCTACGAGTTAGTCGAAACAGCAGTCTCCTAATAGAGAACTTTTTTTACGTGATGCATGTGAAAACAAGGTAAATAAATAAATAAATATTTATAATTTAATATATGAGTTGTTGTAATGACATCTATGAAACTTAATAAAGAATAAATTACTTTTGGCTACTGCACTATACTTGACACATAAATAATGAAAATATAAGGATCGAATGTATGAAAGATTGCTTTAAAGAGAGAATAATCAATAATGCCAGGTTGTATCAACATTCGTTACCTTTATGTTTATTTAGGCAAGTTTTAAAAAGTCTAAATTAGGACCAGGTATGACATTTCAATTGTGTATTCTTTGAATTTATTTTTAGTATATTTTACAAATATTATTCAAAAAAACAATCGTAACAGAACTTTTTTTTTCACTTTGAGATCCATAATAAATTATAAATATTTATTTATTTACTTTGTTTTTACGTGGATCACGTAATATAAGTTCTCTATTAGGAGACTGCAGTTTTTACTAACTCGTAGCCTTTCTCAATCCATTACTTGTTAAGAGATAACTGAGCAGCGATAGTACTGTGTGTGGTGGTCAAACCCATTTTATGTAGGAGGGTGTAGGGATGTGTCTATAAGGGAATGATAAGAGAGGGAGATAGATAGGGTAGCAAGGATGAAAAAATAAATAAAATAATAATAGCTAATAGTAATAGAACCTAATAGCTGATAAAATTAATTTATTACTACCTATCAAGTTTTATGTTTACAATTAAAATGCTAAAACACATTTGTGTTTTTCGGATAAGCTCTAATGTAATAAAATAAAGATTAAATTTATTGAATCATAAAAACATTTGTCGCCACAGAAGTTTTGGCTCGACCCTGAAAATGTTTTTCAGTGTCCACTAAAAAACATATTCAGACGATTTCAGAGATTACCAATATTTATGTTTTTTTTTTTAATTTTAATGTATAATAATACACATTAATCAGTGGTCATTTTTCAGTGAAAGTTTTCTTTAACAACAATTAAATAAATATACAAGCGTAGTATAAACAAAAAATTTGATATATATCCACTTATTAATTTTAATATGTTTTTCGTTTATTTTGAATTACCTAAGACATACCATGAATTTTCTAAGACATACCTAAGACATACCATGAAATAAGAGATACCATGAATTTTCAATGAAAAATATTATGGCATAATATTTTAATGTTTACATTTAAATATATTTTACAAAATGGAGCAAGATGTTGTGGCATTTGGGCTTAGCTGTGTGTGGCGAATTTCTTTTAACCAATATTTCGACCGCCATTGCAGGGGTCTTCTTCAGGATTGATGATTTAGTTGTGATTTTGTGTCAGATTTTTTTTTTTCGCCACACATGGCTAAACCCAAAAACGACAATATCAAATCTGGCCATGAAAACCTAAAAAGTTATTTAAAATAAAGCATTATAAACGGACGTAACATACGTGACATATAATTCCAAAGCAAATAATTAGATTGAATTTTCACTACACAAACTGAATTTAAATTATAATAAAATAAAAAATAATTTATGTTCTTATTTAATTATACGCTTAAATTAGACTTGAATATGGGACACTGTTCATAAACTATTGAGAAACTCTGGATTACTTTTAATGACGATTAAAATTATATAAAATTATGAATAAAAACATTTTAATTGAACTTTACTTTTCACGGTCGTTGTGATTTTAATTTTAAATTTATTTATCGCTGGCGAACAGACGATGAATGACTTGACTAATATGGCTAAATGGACCGTAGCCGTGCATTTTAGACGTATATCTTTAATTTTCATGAAATTTATCAAAGTATAACATAATTAATATCATTTAAATAGTATTGCAAACAAGTAGTGGTTTTAGTGATGCGATGGAATAAGCAAGTTCTTTTATTTTCTTCTTTTTTCCTTCCTTCGATGCTATGTAAGGTCATCCACACGTTGGCTTTCTTCGTAGTAAATTTCTCTGTACTAAGCAGTTATAAACAGCTTCTTATTTCTCACTTAATGTTTGCGCAGTTAGGTTTATTCAGTAGATATAATATTTGCTTCCAGATAACACCTCTCCTACCCTCTGTTTTGTCCGCATTGATTAGATGCAACAACATATGCCTATCTTTTTCTTCTCAAAAACATAAAATTTAGATTACCATTGTGATTTTGGACAGTAAAATTATTTTTAATAACTGAGTTTCGATGGTAAACTGATTATTTATAATGAAACAAATGATTTCAATAACAATTTTTCAAATAAATATAATAATATTAATATTAAGAAAAACCTTAATTTAAAATTAAATTTTTTACTAAATATTTTAGTATTCATCGAGGATGAAGATATATGTATTTATTTGTGTGTCTTATCCACATATTCATTATCCTTAGTAAAAAAAGTCTTCTCCTATTTTTTAGTTTTCTTCTGCAACTTCATCCATAACTGTTGCAAAGTATCAAACATATTTATTATTAACGCTATTCATCCAATAGTAATAATAAAATATCAAACAGGCAATTATATAAATGTAAAAATATATATAATAGATGGCTTAAAATAATAATAAAAATATATAAATATATGATCGCCTCTAATAAATAACAAAACACTTAATTACAGGACGTGAGTTATAAAATAAGTTAACCAAGGACTTTCAGCAGTTGTTATGTTCCTACGCGAGTTTCACGAGTAGATACTATTTACTTATTTTTACCTGAAAATGTGAAATCTCGTGACTGGCGTCGAAAATAAAAAGGCCAATATATTATCAGTTCAGTGTCCCAAATTGGTGGAAAAAAATCTCCCAAAGACACGCCACCGTCGTAAAATAAGATTTAGACCCAATAGGCCTTCGCCGTTTTGCGGTGATTTGTATTGAAGGACCACAACTACGTTACTTTTACTTCCAAACTTTCCCATTCGACACTCACTCTCTCACTATTTCGCCACGCAAAGTTTGAACCGACGAGATTTTGCAATCAAAAGGAAAACTTTGGCAGTTTTCTACAAAGCGAATGAAATGACAAAAAACATTAAATCGTACTCAAGTGATGTTATTTTTTTTTACTATTTTTTTGTTAATCTAAAAATAAAGATTTCATACACTCGACAGACGAAGTTATCAAACTTTGAAGAGCTTTTTATTTTGCGCGATATTTTTTCCAGTTTATGAGGTCTACGACTTTGGCATTTTGGATCAATTCGAATCAGATAATTACGTATATCATTAATCTTTTTTACGAGTTTCTATAACAATTACACTATTTTAAGTGACATGTATCCTTTTTCAATTATTCAGAGAAAAATTAACTTACACTTTGAAACGCAATGGCCATTATATATACATGCCCGTGACCCATTTTACCACTTATACGAGTTGAGAAATTATTTTGTTTTATATATTTTTCATTGATTCAAATTGTTAAAAATTGTACTTCTATTATTTATTAAAATTACCAGTTTTATTATAAGGTATTATTTTAAATGACATTTATGGTGTTTTTTAAGGATCTGTACTAATATTATTGTTATGATTTTTAAGTGTATTTTTTGTGTATTTTTAGTATATTATATAGAGTATTTTTTTCTAATAGGAGACAGTTAACTTGATACTTTAAATTGATATTATACATGATAATTCTTGTAAGATTAACTTTTATTAAACTTAAACACAAAAAACAATAAAAAATACATTTAACAAATCATTTCACAGAAACAGTGTGGGTTTCGTCTTTTCTCTCGTTTACTATTATTTTCAGTATTATCTGATCCCATTTTGGACTGCACATGATTTTAGAAGAACATAAATTCAAGCGTTAATATAAAAAATATTTTTTTCGTATAAATCTGTCAACCCATAAATTTGGTAAAGGAATATTTTTAAAACTTTAATGTTCTCTAATATTTTATCGCAAAATCATGAGTTAAAGAAAAAAAATTGCCATTCATTATCAAATTCACGAACATAAATCTACTTTTTCACTGTGTTTTGAATATTCAAGTTATTTATCTAGTTTAATATATTTATAAGAAAATTATACTAGATAAATACGAACAGTTATATAAAATTCTAAATGAAATAAAATTCTATTAACCAAAAACTATTCGGAAATAAATGTTACAAAACATTACTTGCAAATACCCTGACGTATCGCAAAAACAAAATATTTGAGTGAGAAAATAAAAGAGAAAAACAGACCAAGGAAAAAGTTACAAAACTAGGAACAAAATACACTTAATTACAACAATGCCCGTAATATAAAAAGAAGTGTTTGGTAACTAACTTTACCTTGGATTTTTATACACTTATTATGTTGAGTTTATACGTTTTATTTTTAAAGGTAGAATGGTACTTTTAATTTTGTCTATAATATAATAAAAACTTTCAGGTAAAAATTTTATACAATTCTTAAATTTTCAGGCTTAAAAGAATACGTCTTATTTAGAATCATACATTTTTTCGCTCTATTGAGTTCAATTATATGCAGTACAAAGATTTCAACCTAATTGAAAATATATAAATTGAGAATGGTACTGTAGCGTTAGAGATATTTGTCATTTCAATTTCAATAAACCAAATAATGAAAACGTATAAACTACTCACAATGCTAGATTATGCAAAGTAACACAATTAAAAAGGAATTAATGTCCCGAACAAAGAAGATTCTACATGTGAATTTAATCCACATTTTTATTTATATATATTTTATTTTTATTTTTATAATCGATATATTCGGCTTAATTTTATATTTATTCTTACGCACAGAACACCTATTTACAAATTATCCGTAAGTAGTCTTACTTATGGCTTCACTTGGGCTTAATATTCGTAGATATATTTTCAACATAAATAAATAAACATGAACATTTTGTAGGTTGATCCTTTTTTTATTATAGTCATAAGTTATATTTTCATGCCGTTTACAAAATATATTATTGATCAGCTTATACAAGATAATATATTATCACAGTTTTTGAGACGAATTGACAATTAATAATTTTGAAAAAAAATACGACGCATACGGTTTAACTCCAAAGCCACAAATTCCATCTCGGAGAATATTACCTGCAGTAAGCACTTTTATAATCCAGCTACCAACATGAACCAAAGCTGTTAATAACAAATAATGGTCAAGTTAATTGGATGCCCATGTTAAACCATCTTAAATTATAAAGTTCACCTACTGAGCTATTCTGGGTCTTGGCGAGGTCATAGCTGTCCATAAATTATTAGCTGCCGAAGCTTTTAGTTCTTTGCACCAGAGCATATAGATTTTCGCGAATGGAAACTAACGGACTATCTCTCTCTGTAGAACTTCAGCTCCAATATTTGCTCTAATTCTGGGTCACTGCAAGCCCGAGACACGTGTAACAGGAGCTGAAGAAAGAAGTAAAATGATAAATTCATTTATTTATTTGAAACTGTCTAAGTCAATTATTATAATTTTATGCAGACTTTATACGAGTAGGTGCTACCGATACTAGTCGACAATAAACTGTAAACCAAGTGGTTATAAACAAATTTTAATGGTTTTAAATTTTAATTAATGATTTTTAATACACAGCAAATTCCACAGTCCATATTGTTTTGGACTTTGATTCTTCAAATATACAAAGACTTGCAGAATATTTTGATGATCAGCGCCTCGTGTTATACGAGACTGTGAGAATTGATGATGGAATGTGCATTCCTCAATATCTGATATTATTATATTATGAAAGCTCAGCGTCACGTGTAAAGGTACTGTCATCGACAAATTTGAGCAAAGACAGAAATTTTTATTCTAATTTGACTATTAATATTTAAAGACTTTTGGTTGTGTAATGAAAATAATGTGAATTAATTTTTTAATTTTTATTAGAATATTATTTTATTATTTCAATATTCTAATCTACTTTTATAGATCATTGACTATATTACAATATTATTAAATATAAAATATACATACTTTGAATATATACTATGGCGACATCTGTCGTACGATGTTAACAATGATATAAATACTAGTTTCATCGCAAGTCAGTCTGGGCATAGCAATGGCGCGATTCGCCGAGCGGTATGAATACCTGGGCATAGTTGGTTTCCAAGGTCCGCGGTTCGCATCCCGCTTCTGCCGTTATTTTTGTGCTTGGATTGACGCGTTGAAAAAAAGAATTTTATGTTTAGTATATGTATATTTAAGTAATAATAATATTGTAATATAGTCAATGATCTATAAAAGTAGATTAGAATATTGAAATAATAAAATAATATTCTAATAAAAATTAAAAAATTAATTAATAATGTCTCCTTGAGACAATATCAAGAAGGTAAAAATTATCCATCAGTAACACAGGTAAATGATTGGTTATAAAGTCCGAGTCGGAACTATAAGTAGTCGTTTCACATCCATTCAGTCTATAGTTTGGTTCGAGACCCGAGTGGTACTTACTAAAATAAATAGACTGCCGGAAAGTAATAATATTAAGCTTGTGAATAAATGAAGACTGATAGAATAATAATAAAAATATACATACTTTGAATATATACTATGGCGACATCTGTCGTACGATGTTAACAATGATATAAATACTAGTTTCATCGCAAGTCAGTCTGGGCATAGCAATGGCGCGATTCGCCGAGCGGTATGAATACCTGGGCATAGTTGGTTTCCAAGGTCCGCGGTTCGCATCCCGCTTCTGCCGTTATTTTTTTGTGCTTGGATTGACGCGTTGAAAAAAAGAATTTTATGTTTAGTATATGTATATTTAAGTAATAATGAAAATAATGTGGTTCAAATAACATTTTGAACACAATACGTTTATTGAAATTGCCACGTTGACATTTTTTTTTTTTTATATAATCAAATATTAAAAGATACATTTTTTACACAGTAATTTACATTCCAATATTTTTTTTTTATTCTTTTTTTCATTTTTTTTTTTACATTCGCTTACCACACCACTTAAAGATAAGATCTTGTGTGTGGCGTGGGACATATTTGATATATTTTTCTAGGTGATGTGTTTGTGTCACAAGTTTTTTTTTTATTACGTCCACAGCACTGACTTGTGTGAATTCCCCTTTACTGATACGTGCATCACTCCACTGCACAGTCCCCTTTGTGTTCAGGTCTCTTGTCGCCGTTTCTTTTGTCCCGAAATGCTCTCGACCCGGCTGTAGAATGCTCCTTGAACAATCGACAGGATCCAGAACTGGAGAAGACGATAGATGACGATACTTATGACTGCAAGTTCTTTGTGACACATCACCACAATGTCAAAGCCGTTTTCAAGGTTAAGACCACTTCTAATAACACAATCTTCTTTTATTAATATATTCAATATATTTTCTATCGAAAAATATTGTGGTGTAATTAGTATTAATGTATAATATTTTTACTATTACTTGTAGTTCAATATATAAGTAATATAAATTAACAATAATAGATCAATATAATTTATTACAACGTATATCTGTATACAAAACGCTTGTCAGTTACGGAGTTTTTCATCGATTATTGTTGATAGATTTCCATATTTGCAATTATGTAAATGATATTTTACCAAACTTTAATACAAAATTTAAAAGAATATACACATAATTTCATTCTGGAGGCTAATTACATTTTTTTATAATCATTGAAAAATATGTATATAATCTAGTATTAGTAAATAATTTCAAACACTATGATCGATTTGGAAATATGATAATGTATATTTTTATAGAATAAAAATATTTTTTACAAGTTGTTTTTCTCAAATGAAAAATGATCCGGTGGGGTTACGCTTGTATTATTTTTGGATAAAAATAGACCACAAAAGTTGTATCCTTTCTTTATTGTATTATTTTATGAAATTTGCTTCTATATTTAACCTGATTTTAAAATAACAACCATCCATTCATGTAATGTGACATTGTTTTGACTTAAAAATAAAAAAATGACCTTGCAAAATTAATAAACAAAGGTTATTTATAGATTATTAAAAATACAATTCTAATTGCGAAACAAAGCAGTTTATTTTTGTGCTTATATATAATATTTAAGGAAAGGTTAGCAGAAAAATTCCGATTGTTTTTATAAAGCAAACGATATTTTTATTAAAAGATTTTTTTTTAAATATTATATTAATTCGATAAGTAAAAAATATGTTTAATGACATGGGAAGTATTTTGTCACGATATTTGAATCGCGTAATTTTTTTTAGGCTTTATTTTTATATTACAGTAACGAGAAATCAATACTCGTACACATTATTATACAAGTATGTATTAGTGATGGTATTTGTAATAAATTATATGCAGATTATTCTGAAAGATTCTTTTTTTTATTCAAATATATTTATATAACAAAAGTATATCTATTTGGTTTACTTTCTGCCATAGAATATGTTATTTATATTAGATAGACTTGAAAGCGTAATATTTTTTGAATGTGGAGTACAAATTTATAATGTTTCAAATCTTTATTAAGTAATAATCATAAAAATAAAAATAATGCAAACTTAATATTTTTTAGCTACATAAAGTTTTAAAAAAATATCATTTTAATATATTATTAACCCTTTTAAAATGCATGTTAAGCAAATGTAATGAAACAATATATTGATATTCGTAGGCGTTGACATTTTAACAAAACAAGCCATTAGAGATTCACTTATGTTGGAGGTTCATAATTACGCAGTAATTTATATGGCTATATTACATATTAAGGGCAAGCTTTCAACGTTTGGGTGCGTAGATAAATCACATATCTTCTATTTTGAGCTGAGCTTTTAACACCCTAAGTTCCACATTGCCGTGATATATAAGAAGAATATTATATTTCACTTTGGTGTCCATTCATTCTGATAGTAAAAAATATTATAAACACGAACTGTTCCTACACAAACGCCCGAAGCTGGGTTTCGGTCTGCAGTGCTTGGACTTACTATAATATATTGGGAGATCTAAGGAAAAAATATTAACGATAATAAACATTTTAAAATAAAATGAGCATACAATAAAGGTAAGGTAAAACCATTTTACAATAAAGGACAATTGTTCATAATTGAGTAGTATAAAATGCTACGTATTCCTTCATTTTCTATAAAACTTAATCTTCTTAATGTCTACAGAGTCTTGAAGCAATTTCCGTATTAGCTTTTTTTTCATCTAAAATTTGATTTTAATTACAATAAAATAAGTTGATATTTAAAGTAATCACGTTGAAAGCATCGCCTAGTCTCCCAAGAAGCATTATCATTAGCAGGTCATAAGAAGCTATAATCTATTTTTAATATTAAAATTATGTTTTTAAAATTATTGTGTTATTATTTCAAAAAAATAGAAAAATAATATTATCATCATCTTTTACTACAAGAATTATTTTCTATTACCAAGTGGTTCCACTAACCGGTTATGAATTTTATATATTGGATACGGCTTCCGAATTAAAGAAACAACATATTCCAACTAGGAAGTAGCTGAAACAAGATTACATGGTTCCGAGCTGGCATACATTTAAAGCCTAGGTTCTATTACTGGTTTGAGATAGATGTCACAAGAGAAAAATACTAATAAAAATATATAAGGAGCAAGAAGAGGCTTTCATCACATTTCAGATTTTAATATAAGGATCAATCTTATCTACAACCAAAAGCACATCGTATCAGCTTTAAACAAAAAAAAAATAGTATAAGCTACTGTACCTTTTCATATACAAAATATTTAAAATTGACGTAAATAAATATGTCAAAAGATACCAACACATAAGGGAAAGTAAGTGTAATATTTTCTTTAGAAAATTGTCAAACACAGAAAAACATATTTAGATGAAATTAAAAATAATTTTTATTAAGCTGATATTTAATGACGACTTTTGGAGAACTGATTTGATATGTACATATAAAGATAAAATTCTTGGTTTTATTCATTTTTATTTACTTTAATTTTGTTGTCAATACCATAATAATTCTTACACAAAAAAAATGTCGTGACTGAGGGTGTTAAGGTTTTCCTAATAAACGAACCCGGCAAAGGCGAACTCAGCGAGAAGGGACACAAAAGCGGCCTTTACGAGTAATCATTCAGCATTTATTAATTATCTTTGCGAGCTATTTAAAGCGCCAGAGATGATTATAAATAATTACGATGTGTATTCACAAAGGGCAGCTTTTGAGTTCGGAACGAAATGTGATATCATAATAAACACACTAAAGCACATTTCGAATGTTTTTGCGAATTCTGGATTCAAAATTTAATTTATTTACTAACGTGCTTTATTTATATGTATTTATATTTATTTATATGCGAACGAGAATAAGTGGTAATGCATATTATTTATAGTATTTTCCAACGGGTATAGCTCAATCAATGGTCAAAGTGTTTGCTTTGCAAGCCAAAGGTCGTGGGATCGACCGCCGACGGAGATTAAAAAAAAGGGTTTTTAATCGATTTCTGAGCCTTAAAATACCCCCGTCGGTGTGAATTTGATGCCTCATCCGTAAAATGCTAGTCATAGCCTTTTAAATCAAATTGGTGATAGATGAAAGTCGTCCCGTGAAGACCACCCATTTAAAGTAAATTCCTGTAATAATAAGGATGATGCGTTAATCTCGGGTATAGTCTATGACGTTGGCGGATTAACACTCCACATGCAGCGCTTAGCTATATGCAACATGGTAAGCGTCATAGAATTCCACAGATAAGACTTCAGAATTACTATCACCATCTGTCGGTATTCTTCTGTACGTGCTTACATAAATAAAAGACACAGTATTAATTATCATTGGCTACCAACCTTTAGAAGAGTACTCAAGGAACAATATTTGGTTAGTAAACAAAAAAAAGTACGATATCAGAACTTAGATCGACTTTATTATTATAATTACTTTTATTAATTTACTATAAGCATTTTTTTCAAATTGCTTGAAGCCTATAACAAAAACTGCATAAAGTTTATTTGTGGTATGGATGTGATCGGCATTTTTACATCAAGTATTAAATAAGAATCAGCCGAGATCGTTTTCTTTATTACACCTACGAGTATATAAAATATAATACATGTATGCATGTTCAAATAAAAATTCACTGAAATGAGAAATATCGCAAAATAAACAACAGGGGGTTTATAAAACCTTATTGCATGATAGGGTGTATAAATTTCGCCCATATCCGCAGTGCGTGTGGGCACAGAGAGTGGGCGGAACTTTGGGTCGGACCGATTCGGCATCAGGTAAGCCCGTAATGGCAGTTTTCGGTTTTCGTGTTTTGCGAAATTATTCACAAACGAGAGAACTCACGAGACCCATAACATAATCTTGCCCCTCTAGCTCGCCTGCCACTCAATGAGTGGGAGGGGGATGAAGACAGTGATTTGGGGCAACTTAAAATATGACACGAAACCTGTATACACACCATACATACACAAATGCATTTGTACTATTTAGGGTTTTTTTAAGTGCAGTCATTCCATTTATCAACCTAAATGTATTCTTTACATTAATCTGTAAAGCATGTAAATATATATCGTTAGGTTTCGTAACAGGAGCGGTTTTTCTGTAAACCACATGTGTCAATGCCACCCCATGTATGGAGTTACATAATTAACGTTTGTTAAATATAATAGTTTTTTTTTGCATCATTAAATAGCTAAAAGATACAAGAACCAATGTGATATATGAAAATAGACCAGGAGTAACAGTAGACGTAACAGGAGCGGTTTTTCTGTAAACCACATGAGTCAATGCCACCCCATGTATGGAGTTACATAATTAACGTTTGTTAAATATAATAGTTTTTTTTTGCATCATTAAATAGCTAAAAGATACAAGAACCAATGTGATATATGAAAATAGACCAGATAAGTACATTTATGCTTCAAATACTAGTTTTATAATTGACAGTTTAATTTCTATTCAAACCGAGCAGTAATGAAAGGGTTAACTGTCTCCTTTGCTTATGCACATAGTAAAATTAGTCAGTGCCGGTTTTAGGGGGTGGCGAAGTGGGTCGGTGCCCCAGGGCGTCGAATAAGCTAGGGGCGCCGAAGGTAACTAATCATGCTAACATTTTTTTATTTTAAGCAACATGGGGCGCCAGAAAAATAAATGCCCTAGGGCGCCGCAGGGTCTAAATTCGGTACTGTAATTAGTGATGCTGAGGCTAACGTTAGTAAATGCGTCTGCCTGCAAATTGTACTTGTTGCTTTGTATTGTACAAGTATATAAATTATTTCATAGACACCAGCTTATGTCTTCTTCTTCGTAGTATCAATCCGGTGGATTGGTTTGCAGCAACAGAATCTTGCATCTCGATCTCCATTCCTCTCGGTCCTCCGCAACCCTTTTCAACTCAGCATAAGCGCTACAGTTCATGTCCTCGAATACTTGCTGCAAATACTCCCATCTAGGGCGCCCTCTACAGTTTCTACCCTCAACCATCCCCTCCACAATATCGTGAAGAAGACCATCGTGGCGCATGATGTGACCAATCCATCGGGCTCGCCTCTCTGAGATGGTTCTTAAGCTTATGTCAAAGAACCTATAATAAATTTGGGTTCAATTTTTTTTCATATTAACACGCTAGCTGGAAAATGGTCACCACAAATTATTGTCATTCACTTTCGTCAGTAGCTACAATCCGTGCCTTGAGCTAAGTCGTCTTCCAGAAACTCTGCTGAGAGCATCTTATGTATAGTTCTCAACGGCATTCCTGGACGACGAGAAGTTTTAACAAAAGGATGTTTTTATTTATGGTATTCTCAGTTATTAAGACTAATTTAGAAAAAATGAACCAATCAAGACTATGTACTTTCATTTCTAGACCAATTTTTAATCTTCTTCGTAGTGTCAATCCGGTGGATTGGTTTGCAGCAACAGAAACTTGCATCTCGATCTCCACTCCTCTCGGTCCTCCGCAACCCTCTTCAGATCAGCACAAGAGCTCATTTCCTCGAACACTTGCTGCAAATACCCCGTAAATATCCCGTCTAGGGCGCCCTCGACAGTTTCTACCCTCAACCATCCCCTCAACAATGTCGTGAAGTAGACCATCGTGGCGCATAATGTGCCCGATCCATCGGGCTCTCTCTCTGAGATGGTTCTTACTAGGTGCCTATCTTCCTTGATTATCCTGAGAACCTCATTGTTCGTAACGTGGTCTCTCCAGGAAATTCCGAGTATTATTCTGTATCACCACATCTCAAAGGCCTCTAGTCCTTTTTTATCACTTTCAGATAAGCACCATGTCTCACAGCCGTACATTAAGATGCTCCAAACAAATGTTTTGGCAAGTTACTTGCGGAGCTTTAAATAAATATTTTGTGACTCATTTTTATTTTAACACTAATATTTTAATTAATTTTTTAATTTTTATTAGAATATTATTTTATTATTTCAATATTCTAATCTACTTTTATAGATCATTGACTATATTACAATATTATTATTACTTAAATATACATATACTAAACACAGCCTATAGTTTGGTTCGAGACCCGAGTGGTACTTACTAAAATAAATAAACTGCCGGAAAGTAATAATATTAAGCTTGTGAATAAATGAATACTGATAGAATAATAATAAAAATATACATACTTTGAATATATACTATGGCGACATCTGTCGAACGATTATAACAATGATATAAATACTAGTTTCATCGCAGGTCAGTCTGGGCATAGCAATGGCGTGATTCGCCAAGCGGTATGAATACCTGGGCATAGTTGGTTTCCAAGGTCCGCGGTTCGCATCCCGCTTCTGCCGTTATTTTTGTGCTTGGATTGACGCGTTGAAAAAAGAATTTTATGTTTAGTATATGTATATTTAAGTAATAATACTAATATTTTAATTTGAAACGTCTTAAAATCCATCTATAATTGTAGAGTGTTACTTGTAGACGGAACATTGCTTTAAAAAAATGGTGTTTTTGCGCTCTGTGTGTGAGAAAGGGAGTGTTTTTGCATACTGATTGTTGATTATTTATTATCTTACTATGAAAAGATAAAATAAAAATTCATTAGAGTAAACACAATTGTACTTCACGTGACATTCCAACATTCCATAAAGTAATGTAACGAATGCACTCTTTGCTAATTGGAACTTAGATTACATCACTCTGCTAATCAAATACAAGAGTTTTATTCAATAAGTACGATTTATAGGGAATTTTCTTTAATTAATTTATATACATTTATCTGCGTAGAGCAAACAATGACTTCACTCTTAAAGACATAAATATAAACATAATCCCAAATTTAAGAGAAACTCAATTTACAAGATCTCAATATAAGCAAAATTAACTGTTAAAAATCATATACATTGATACATATATTTTACAATTCTACATCAAATTTCTCGCATCAATTTGTGGTGAAAAATAATCTTTAGACGCTGGAATTTGAACCACGAACTATGCACTCAGTTCTGTTCTATAAACAGCGCGGTCCACCGGACCATTTCTTCCACAATTCTACGAATTCAATAATAATTCTTGTGAATAAATTAAAAATTGATTGAATCTTAATAATATAAAAATACATATTTCCAATTTATAACAAAGCGACATCTGTTTAATACAAATGTATCAATAATATAAACACGTCAAATTTGCTACATTACACCGATGGAAGAATTGGTCCGGTGGACCGCGCTGTGTGTAGAATAGAACTAAGGTGCATATTTCGTGGATCGAATCCCATGTGAGAAATTCATGTGAGAAATTCGATGTAGAATTGTATGTATGTATCAAATTATTAAATATTGGGATAGATCAATTATCTATAGTCGATTACAGTAAAGAAAATAATATTCTAATAAAATTAAAATAATCCGAATGTCAAAAATTATATCCATAAAACCGTTGAATATAAACTTCATTCATTAGTTTTTATAAATGGTTTGTTACATTTTTAAATTTAATTATTCATCGTTATTAAAAATATTTTCTTAAAATGCACATTAAATATGTATAATAAAAAGTATTTACACATAAAATATTTGTATTATTTTCGTGTGACGTAATTTGTTTAAAATCTTAAGAAATAACAATTTCTCAAAACAAAACATTGAATTATTAAAACCTTTCCGATCTTAACGATAAAATAAATTACATATATATTTGTAAACTTACTTATTTGGTACAAATTTCAATGTGAAAAAAATGCCGATTTACATTATCGGAATAAAAGTGTGTGAAAAAAGTACTTATATTACTCTTATATCTTGAAAATTGATTACCTTGTTAGTTACTTGAGCATTCAGCGATAATTTTTCTTGGAACATAAATACCACTGAAATTCTAGACCAATTATAATTTTTATTATCAGTGCGACCTTCAATCTTCAAAGTAAAAATATCCCGACCGCCCTACTTAGAGAAAACCCCCTAGTTACTATAGCAGCGATGAGTAACCTTTTAAGAGCGAGATACCAACTTTCTATCCTATAAAGTTTTCTTAGAAATGTCAGACAATTACGATAATTATGCATATGACTCTCCATAGTTCTGCATGACATTATAATGATTATTTAATTATTAATTATTATTTACTCTCTCCAACAGTACAGCTCTATATATACCCTCTAATAATATTTAAAAAAAAATTCAATGTTTTCAGCATTTAAAAAAAACTGTGAAAGTTAATAATTATTATCCAAAAAATAATACCTAAGTCATTTTTTTCTTTATCCTTGCAACCCTATATGTCTCCCTCTCTTATCATTCCCTAATAAGCACACCCCTATCCCCTCTCCCCTACATAAAAATGATTCGACTACTTATGAAGTACTATAACGCTCAGTTGTCTCTTGACAAGTGATGGATTGAGGAAGGCTACGAGTTAGTCGAAACTGCAGTCGGATAACTTATCTTACGTGATTAATGTAAAAACAAGGTTAATAAATAAATATTTATATAACTTATATTATAAAACTGGTAGCAAAACATGATTCATTCATAGTAAGTTACCGTAAAAAAAAACGATAAGTAAATGATGCGGCTTAGAAATGTAGAAAAAATAAGTCTTACAATTCATTATGAAGACTATATTTCAGTATTTTTATGCTTTATTTATTTTATATGCCGTTGAGTATCTTTCTTTAAATAGGCAAATCTAACCATGATTTCGTGTTCACTTCAATACTTCAATACGATTATATATCACTGTAAGGTATCGAAAGTTCGTAATCTACGGGTTGGACATATCTGTACTATAGCTTTCCGGGCGTTTGTACTTTATTTCGCAGCCTCAACAAATGGAGGCAATTTGAAGGAGTCCGAAGACATTTTGTTTGCCGAATTCTTTCACAAAATATTTCCGATTTCCAGTGTATCTCAGACAGTGAATCCGAAACTATTCCGAAACGTTACACCGTTTTTAAGGCCGAAAAAATTAAACCAAATTCAATATATTTTTCTTCTCTTTCCTTATTATTTTTTTCCTGTATTTTCACTTTTGTTCTGCTATCTTTCATTTTTTTTATACATTTTTAAAATTATCTTCTTCTACTACTAATTGTTCTTCTTATTGTTGTTATACTTTTTTGATCTGCTACAGTCAACCCGTGTAATGTATTTATAAGACTCGATGACTAGCCCGATGCTCCCAAGGCCTGTACTATTTAGCCCTTATAGGCGGTACAAGTCCAATTAACAACATAAAAAAGACCGTTATAGAAATAAATGCCGCAAACACTATAGGAAAAATCTTCGTTCCAAATAAAAAATGCGTGCTTTGTGCGTGGGATATAAGGTGATCGATCATCATCATCAGCCTGTATGCTGAACGTAAGCTGCATGAATCTCCATCCTCTTCCATCCTCTGCCATCCACTTACAGGTCATTCCCGCTATTCTTCTTATGGAGTCAGTCCATCTTTCAGGGGGTCAGCCAATGCTTCGTTTGCCATCAATAGCGGCAGCGATATAATATCTTCGCTACCCATGCAATTTGCAGCATTTGAATCAACCAAGTAAAAACATAAAAACTTAACGCTATTATACAGGTAATAAAAAATTCTTTTGTTTCCCGGTTATTAGGCTGTTTTAATACCACCTACTTATTCTCTAACTCTCAATCTTTCGCTTTCTTTGCAAGACCCTGTCAATACCATGATACGTTATCTGTGTATTACCAAAGCATGTCCGTTTGTTAGTGTGCCTCGAATCCCTATTGGCCTTACCGCCCGGCGCTCTTGACCTCATTGAGAGGCTACAAAAAATAATATTTTTTAATAAAAGTAATTCTTAATGTTTTTAATACGTACTTTCGTGTAATTACATGATGATATATTGAAGAGTTTTTCTATTTATAAGTCACGTCTTTGCTGTTCTCTTTTATTGTTATCAATGTCTGTATTTCAATCTAAATCGTCCAAGAACTTATAATATTGAATTATGAAGCGATTTTGCTGACTTCGAAATTCGACGACCCAAATATCGCGACCCCTATTTTGAAGAGCGCCTAAGAAATCTATTTTTTCGAACATAGATAAAAAAAATGATGATATTTTATTATTTGACTTTTTTTGTTTGATTCAGCTAGAACACATCGAGGATGGTCTCGCTCCGGTACGAAATTATTATTATGTATCCTCGAGTGACATTTTTTGAAGCTTTATTTGTAAGCAGATTTATTATGCAAATTACAAGCTTTGCCGTTTCTGCGAAAGCGAAATATTACTTTTGATTCGTTTAATTTGAGCGCCAAACCGAATAAAAAACATATTTTATTAAATTGAAAAGCAGCAATAAAATGATTTATATTTTGATCCGGCGAGAGCTCAGTAAAATAAATTAATGCAATATTAATAACTTTATTAATAAAGAAGAAGAAAACATTTTTTATACAAAATAAATCTTAATAATCTAATAAAATTATAAAAAAAATTTGCCGGCGGTCATAGCTCAATGGTTAAAGCGTTTGCTTTGCAAGCCAAAGGTCGTGGGTTCGATCTCCGACGGATATTTAAAAAAAAAGATTTTTAATCGATTTCTGAGCTCTAAAAATACCCCCGGTTGCTGTGAATTTGATCCATCACCCGTAAAATGACAGTCATAGCCTATTAATTAAAATTGGTGGTAGACGAAAGTCGTCCAGTGAAGACCACCCATTCATAGTAAATTCCTGTAATAATAAAGGATGATGCGTTAATCTCGGGCTGTAGTCTATGACGTTGGTGGATCAACACTCCACATGCAGCGTTTAGCTATATACACCATGGTAAGCGTCATAGAATTCCACAGATGGGACTCTGTATTCTCCTGTATGTTCTTACATAAAAAATAAAATTTAAAAAAAAACATGAATATGACTTTGAATCTATGACATTTGAATACGAGTAGAATTTTATATTTTATTCTATGCATCACATACGTGAGAATACCGTTAAAATATGATGCACAGAACTCAATCCATTTATATTATCATATTTGTTCCATATCTGAAACATATGGTCACCACAAATTCCAACCACTCAGTTTCCTTTGTCTATGTATTAACCAAAGATATCTTTGCACCCAAACCTGGTAACATAAACAGCAGCTGTGGTATGCGAGGCATATTTTAGGATGATTATCCCGACGCTCCCGAAGCCTGAAACATTTGGTCCTAAGAACTGGTTCAACCCAACCAACGACACGCGATTAGCAACAGGCTGTTTACTTATCAGATTGCATCCGCGTCCAATGATCTTTAACATCAAGTACACGTATCTAACGTGAACCACCTTAACAATATATGTACTATTGTCGATGGATATATACAATATATTACTCATTACTATATAAGTAATCATAAATACATTACTCATTAATAATTGAACGCTATAAAATATCTATTATTTTTATAAACGTAGTAAAAGTAAAAGACTTAACAAGGTAAATAAATAAATAAATATTTATGACTTAACAGCGTTGTTATTTCAATCGAACTTGCTATCAACAATCAGTTCCAACAAACTAAGTCCATTTGTGTCGACTTCATCGTACCGTAATGGGCCATAAAGCCTATTTGGCTTCTTCAATCTCGATAGGACCTACCCCGTTAAGTCCATGGCCGAATCTTTGTCCACGAGGTCGGGCTATCGGAGGCCCATCGCCAAGGTCAGGGGCAAATGCAGCCGCGCGCTAGGTCGTAAATATCCCGGGTTCACGACCGGTCACGGCTTTTTGGCCCAGTTATTTTCAGCAGTTGGGGATTTGATCCTTGTTCGCAGAGTCTTTTTCAATTACTTCCCGAGCCGTTTGTTTCCATTCTCATTCGCAGTTCCTTTCAGTGAATCTTTTTTTACGAAAAAATTAAAAAACAACGGATCGGGAAAAAATGTGAGTTTTGTATTTTTTACTTAAAGAAATGAAGATTTTTTTTTGAAAATTGATTTCCAATGAAGACACGAATATATTTTTATTTTATTTTGAACATTAAATTCAGCTTTAAGCAAAAAAGAAAGATCGCATAAATATTGAACTGACGCAGTCAAATGCATTACAAAAGTATCGTATATATACAGAATTTGATTATTTTTAATAGTCCTTAAAACAACTCGTATGTATTTAAAAATGGGTTATTTTTACATTTTATACTCGTTAAAAGGCTTGATGAGAATTGGGTCAACACTACGTCGTGCAAAAATATCCATTAAAATGGAGCACGCTCAAAAAAATAATTTAATCCATTGTTTCAATAGAATCCTAGAATAAACTCAATCACTCTGGTTAGAATTCAAAGCTGATTCAATTGTATGGTATTGCTTTCATATTTACTCTCTAACTGGAAAAAATGACATAATATTTAATGTTTCATACATATCATAACGATTGCCATTTTTTTTTAATTCACCATTTTTGATACAAAAAAACGATTATCTGAATATTTACAAAACTGGATATACGAGCACAAGTATCCAACATTTACTATAGGCTAATCATCCGATGTCGAATAATAATACTGATAGCTTATATACGAGGGTTATCCGCAAAATAAGGTTCCCAGTAATTTTTCACAGTGTAAAACATGTTTGATTCCATCAATGCGTACATTTTTGGAAAGTTCAGACTTTTGCCTATTTTTCTACATAGTCGTCACTAAATTTAATGCATTTTTCGCATGCAGTATACGACACTTTGAATGCCCGAGTCAAAAAAATCAGCCGCCAAGCCACGCAGATACCTGAGAACCGCTTCTTCCAGCTCTTATCTATCGCCGAAATGCGTTCCACCCAGGTGTTTTCGTCATGTCAGGGATGGTAGTCACTTGGGGCTAAGTCCGGCTGTAGGGTGGGTGTTTGACAATACCCCATTCAAATTATTCCGTTTGTGGTCTTCGGTCAACATTCTTGGCACCCACCTCGCGCAAACCTTAGCATAGTAACACAACTGTTTTCTTTCCATAATAGATATAAAAAATTATGTTGAAGAGGTATGAATATTTCATGTTAGTTTTTTTACTTAAATAAATATATATAAATAAAATGATAATTTACGTGATGTTAAAAGTAATTAGTTATGTTATGTGTACATTACACGATTAACATTTTTAACGTTATATTAAATGCCATAGAAAGAAATTGAAAAGGCTCGTCAGACTCGCGAAACATTTTCTGCTCGTAAATTGGATTATATAATACTTACGTGCATGCGGCACATAATGTACACGATGCTTACATTTGACATACATAACTCTTTGCGACTGCTTTAAACTAAAACACGTTAAATACATTATTAAGTAAAAAATAATACAAATAAGAAAATTTATACGATAGTTTACCCAATAAATTAACCGTACCGTGAAAAATGTTTTGAAAAGTGACTGTAACATGAACACGAGTACAATTATGATGAAAATAATAAAAAATCATTAAGATCGTAAATTGATGATACTTTTGCAGTTAATGTAAATCATAAAAATACATTGTATTTATTATTTAAGTATCATAACATTAACGAATTAGATTATCTAGTGTCATGTCAAATGAACAAGTAGATTTTTTAATGCTGAAAACATAAATAAAAAAAAAATTCAGATCCATATGTACCCGCATTACTCTGACAGGAAGTATTTTTTATATTATATTGTTATTTTTATAGTTTTTTGCAGTCCAACTACTGTGTTGGCAATCAATTATCTGAACTATGCAGCTAACTAACTGCAATCGAAAGATTGACGACTTTCAGTGAGTGCGGAACCGCCGCCTTTATTTATGTGGTTAATGTAATAGTGAACAACAGTTTAACGCGATCTACGTTAAAAAAATTATATATTTTTAATTATGTTTCCTATGTATGTCTCGAAAACCGAAGAATATAATCAGCCACTCTGCCTCGCCTTTGTAGACTATGAAAAGGCATTTGACTCAATCGAGACTTGGGCAGTGCTAGATTCACTACAACGCTGCAAAATAGACTACCGGTATATAGAGATAATAAAATCTCTATACAAATCTGCAACAATGATGGTCCAGCTCCATGATAGCACTAACAATATTTCTATAAACAAAGGTGTTAGACAAGGAGATGTTATATCTCCAAAACTCTTCACAAACGCCCTAGAAGATATTTTTAAACTGCTATCCTGGACAAAATGTGGAATAAATATTAACGGAGAGTACATTTCTCACCTCCGATTCGCAGATGACATAGTGCTAATAGCCGAATCACCTGACAAGCTCCAAGACATGCTCTACGACCTCAATGAAGCGTCGAACAAAATTGGTCTGAAAATGAACATGGATAAAACAAAAGCCATGATTAATAGTCATATTTCACAGACCTTCGATCCTATTTCCATTGGAGGATCAGAAATAGAGGTTGTAAACGACTATACCTATCTGGGACAAGTAATACAACTAGGGCGAAATAACTTCTCAAAAGAAATCGACAGGCGCATACAACTGGGATGGGCAGCATTTGGAAAACTAAAGTACATTTTTAAAGCGAAAATTCCGCAATGCCTTAAAACTAAGGCGTTTAACCAATGCATCCTCCCTGTATTAACTTATGGCGCAGAGACGTGGAATCTGACAGCAAGTCTTACCCATAAAATAAAAAGTCACCCAGCGTGCTATGGAGAGATCCATGCTCGGAGTGTCGCTAAAAGATAGAATCCGAAACGAGGAAATACGCAGAAGAACTCAAGTAGTGGATGCTACCCAACGAATAGGCACACTCAAGTGGCAATGGGCAGGACATATCTGTCGAAGAGACGACGGTCGATGGGGAAGAAAAGTATTGGAATGGCGCCCAAGAACTGGCAAACGAAGCATTGGCCGACCCCCTACAAGATGGACCGACGATATAAGAAGAATAGCGGGAGTGACCTGGATGCGGAAGGCGGAGGATCGAAGAGGATGGAGACTCATGCGGGAGGCCTACGTTCAACAGTGGACGGACACAGGCTGATGATGATGTATGTCTCGCTGATGTGTGTGGATGTTTGGATTGTAATCAGTGATGATTATTATTAGTCTGTCTTACTGGAAGAACATCCTTTTTATAACTAACATCCCCCTCTCTTTAAAAGGTTGTTATTCAGTCGTGTAATAACAGCATGAGGAGCAGATTAATAACACACAGATTTTTTCTGAAGCATATATTTACGATAAACTTTACAAACTTTCAGCCCAGGCGGAATAACATGCCGGGCTGGCCATAATACGCCTTTCTGACGGTCGACACGCAACTAACTCCGTGCGCTCGTCGGCGCTGAAGCTGTTGCCCAGCGCCCAATTGTCGATCTATATAACCAACGTCACACCCGTGACCGGACTTGTAGAAACTGCCAATATGGCGACACATACATGACTGACAAGCGAACAGAAATAAGAGACGAATGATTGTGCATCGAGGTTTTCGGTACCAGTCAGCAAGGGCTATATCAAGCTGATGTCATAACATACTCATGTTAATGGTGTACCTCTAGATATAAATACTTCTTTCTGCGTTGCGAATTATAACGTTCCTACTCTTTATATATGTGTGTGAAGTTATATCGGTAAGGCATAATATCGGTTGGCTCTACAGAATGTATCTCATTTTCATAACAGACTTCATAAAGGGTGCGTCTTCAGTACAAACTACTTGTTACTGTGTTGTGGACTATGAAAGTAATCTAATGCACATACGTGGGGATGTGTGAATTGTGATCGAT
Organism: Glossosoma conforme; assembly: GCA_022606575.1. Taxonomy (NCBI): domain Eukaryota; kingdom Metazoa; phylum Arthropoda; class Insecta; order Trichoptera; family Glossosomatidae; genus Glossosoma; species Glossosoma conforme. Next base: position 353,410 of record JAGTXR010000121.1, read on the forward strand.
GATAATATTGGTGGGTCATGCAGAGGAAGCACATCATATCTTCTTAACATATTGTCATGCAGGGTACATCTTCACAAGAAACTACTTGTTACTGTGTTGTGGGTGACAGCAGTAGTCCACTGCAGATGTGTGTGCTTGTCTGAAGTGTTGTCTGTGAGCAATAATGGGCTCTGCAGGAAGCGCCTCATTTCCACCAGCGTCAATCAGACCAGAGCAGCTCTACACCAGACCAAACGCTGACTCACACAACAACCAAAGGAAATGGGACATCTTCAATGAATATAAGAAAACTCCACTACTTCAAGTCTGCTAACGAATTATATATTTTTAATACATTCACGATCTTCTTCTTCGTGTCAGCGACGTCAAATTATTTCTACCCAGTATCTGACTACATCGATAGCCCGTTTGTTGCCTAGCATTAGGTCTCGAGGTGTGCAGCTTGTTGGGCACATGGAGCATGATCTTAGGTGTGAGGCGGTCTGCAGGTCTCCGCAGTCGCACAATAGTAACTCTCCCTCCCGAAGAATTCCCCACCGCTTGAGGTTGTCCTTTGTTCTACCAACTCCAGTTCTTAATCTGTTCAGGGATTTCCAGGTCCGCCAGTCAAGGTTCTTACCAGTTGGGAGGCCATCCTTTGGAGTAATGAAATCCTCTGATGCGACTTGTTGCCAGAGCTGGAGTCTCTCATTTTGAGGGCCGGATGTGAGAGGTAGTTTGGATTTCAGAAAGCTGCTTCGCGACTTCAGTCTGGGTGTTAAGGGTATCTGATTATACAAGCAGTGGGACGGTTGGTTGATTGCCTTACGCATTTCTTCAGCGCATATGACTTTGCGTCTTATGTTTGGTGGTGCGATACCAGCCAAGGGGTATAGTTTTGAAATGGGTGATGGGGCAGCATTCAGGGCAGTATCCCCTTGATTACAATGGGCTGATCGACCCCACACTGGTGCCGCGACATTCACGATTATAAGGTTATTATAAGACAGAATAATTGAGCAATTGAAAAAATTAAAAATACAACCAACATACAGCGTGAATAATTCAATAATATGCATACGTATTACTATTGTTATAATGTCATATAAAAATATTCATATAAAGGATATTAAATAATAAACTAATTAAAAATTAAAAACCTATTATAAATAATGAAAGTATCCGTGGAATATAATATATCTAAGAATTCTAATTTCACACATGAGTCTTACAAACATAATCTAATCAACTACGCAATAATTCACTTGTTAATCTTCAAATTTTATGCATTTTTGCGTAACACAAGATAATATCGCCGCTCGAGAGCGAAAAAGGAATCAAATAAAATTTGAAGTGTTGATGCACTTATTTAGTTTTGCATAAACTCGAGTGGCGTTATGTAATGTTACGTAATTAAATAATCTGCACTACTGTTGAAAGGAAAAGTGAGAGAAAGTGATTGTTTCTTATCAGAGTTTCAAGTTCAATCACTTATCGGGTCGCGGCACTTGTCATTCCAAGATAATGAAGTTATTCAACAGATATCGATGGGAACATTCCACGGTGAATCAACAAGAAACTTAATTTCACACTATTTATTGCATTGATCAATCTTTTTGATTGGTAGCAGAGTGTTAACAACTAAACATGCCGACTACTGGGCTAGTGTGGCGTGGAGTTGAGCAGAAAGCCTCCCTAATAACCATTTAGAGAAGAAAATAGAAATACGAAAAAAATATTGAACTTGCTGATAGTGAAACTACGAGTATAATCAATCTCTGAGCATTACTAAAGACCGTTTCATATGGAGAAATGAATATCATCTACCATACTAGCAACATTAAAAGTCAATATTATCAGAATTTAATTAACAAAAGATGGTATGGGCATGTGACACGGAGAGATGAGGACCACATGGTGTAGAGAGCCCTCAACATACCCCCCACGCTGAGAAGAAGACCTGGAAGACCACAGGCAACCTGGACTGCAAATGTAAACAAGGATCTGAAAACTCTGGGCTTGACCGAGAATGCAAACGCAGGACAGACAGACATGGCGAATGTGCACAAGGAGAGCCGACCCCAGATGATGGGAAATGGCTAGGCTAAAGAAGAGAATAAAAGGAAGAAAAAACACCCATATTACATAGTCATCCCTAAACATGCGCCAACACATGTTTTGAAAACGTTTTTATGCATATAATAATGAAACATTACAAAAGGAGTATTCAAAGACAATTAAAATACCGTGAACTCTCTAAATATTTCAAAAAAACTAAAATAATTATGATCTTCGTGCGCATCATCAATTGATCTAGATACATTCCAATAAAGATAAAACTTTTAAGTGGATAAAAAGTAACTTTGCTTAATAATTATTTCGCATTACAAGTACGAATCAAGGAAAGTTTGAGCTCGCAAAGTGGGGTTCTCTTTATTGCATTTAATGTTAAATGATGAATGATATCGTTTAAAATATTTTGAAAGGCAGATAAGTTCATAATTTATTGTAAGGTCAAGTGGATAATGCCCCAGCAACATGATTAATGTTAAATGTGGCTAATTTTTTTGACACAATTTTGATTAGTAATAATGCGATTGTCTTTTATGAGAACCACATTAATTTATATTAATGCAACGTTGCCAAACTCCAGTATCATTGACCACATGTATATATATATTTTTTCATATTTATAAAATTCAATTATGTAAATATAACAAATATATAGCGTTGAAATTTACAATTGTATGTGCAAACTACAAGCTTTGATTTCACTAAGAAATTAATAGAACATTGAATGTTCAAAATATAATGATAAGACATCTTCATCAGCATCTGGTGATGTTTTTTTCTTTTTTTGAATTTACTTAAGCCACAGTATTCTAAATAATGCCAATGATAATAAAAAGAAAGTTTGCGATTTATATCTCTGCTGTTTATATAGACGCATAAGCGGTCGCCAAGAGTTCTGTAGCGGAGTATACTTTCATTGTTTTAATTGGAGAAGTTTCCCAGAATCTTCGCGAGTTTACCGAACCAATATAGTCGGTTCGCGCTGGGCGACAGCGGCGGAACGAAACCGAAACGAGGCCAGACGAAAACCGTCCGGCCGGACCGAAAACCGTTACTAATCCTCTCAAAGGAATAATTCAATGTATATGAAAAGTCATATTTTAAAAATATTTTATGCGATTTTAATATTACGTTCTGGAAGGCCGTCGCGATCTATACATATAATGTACGCAAAGCTCACATGGGACACAGCTTGCAACGGCAATTTGTGACAACAATATGCTCCAGTTAGGGAGTGAATATGGAACGATAATCAAAATTAAAGTTTTTAGCTGATAGTTCTTTCTTAACAGCATAATAATAAAAGATTATTTGTAAATATAATCACTAGTTGGTGTTTTTCTTATTATTAATGTAAGCGCATGCAGGAGAGCACGCCCGGTCATGACTAGTGCACTCTATGACGCTTAGCCAGGAAGGTTGGATGCTGCATGCGGGAAAACTCGTTTTGTTTTCGTGTTTATGTGTGGGTTGGGGAGGTTGTAAGTGTATATTTATCTGTTTCTCGAAGAGATCCAGATTGCAGGAAGGAGGAAACACAGATGCTGGACGAGCATTCCATTGCTTACCAGTGGCATTAAGGAAAGAGCTTTGGAAACTGCCAGTTCTTGGTCGACATATATTAACCGTGTATGGATGTTCGGTAAGTGTAAGACGAGTTTGTCGGTTGTGGGTGGGTGCAGAAGGAATTAGTTATTTAAGTTCCGAAGAGCAGCGACCGTGGTAATAACGGTAGAAAATACTAAGAGAACCAACCATACGCCTGTGTTCCATTGATTGCAGGTTAGACGTAAGAGTGTCAATGTTTATCAAACGAATTGCTCTTCTTTGAACTGAGTCAATTAAGTTTAAGGATAAGTTCAAGGATAGGTCGGATTTGTCCTTTATATAGAGAAGATGAAGTTGTTTATCGTTGAAATACCGACGTAATCTATAAATACACCTAGTTTTTCGGAAGCGAGACCGGCTTTATACTTAATTGACTCGTATTTTTGACATATTTCGAGATTGATAATCCAAGAATGTTGATGGAGCTTGCTTTTGGAGGAGAACAACCGTTGAAAGATACAGGATCCATAGCAGTCTTCTTGGTGGAAAAAGTACATGATTGGGTTTTGGAAATGTTGAAACTGACAAGGTTGAGGTCACCCCATCGTAAAACCCTTTCAAGAGTCATGTTCATCTTCTCCACCAGAGATTCCCTAGCAGCATGTCAATTATTTTTTATAGTAAACATCGTTTACATGGATAAAAATGTAAAAATATCCGACCATCTCATTTCAAAACGTTTCAATGCAACTAAACTAGTTTATTAATTAACTCCGTGGTTTACGGTTGCGTCCTTTTAGCAGTGGCAATTCTCTTATGCTCGCATTCCGATAATTAAAGAGACCGAAGCGACTTTCCAGACAAATTAAAAGTAACTTCATTTCGCCGACCAGCACAAACAAGTCACAGTTCAATATTTATACATCAAATACAACAAGTTTTTCTCTTGAAAACTGGATTTTTTATAGGTTAAAAATGAGTTGACCAAACTATGAAAACGGATATTCAAACTAATAAAATACCATGTTATTCACCCCAAAATAGCGTTAAATCATCAAATCGCAGAGAACCATTTCATTGAACGAAAAATGCTCTTTTTGTTTGTTTTCTCTAAATTATTTGTTGTATTACTCTGATCAACATGATATAGCCCTTGCTGACTGGTACCGAAAACCTCGATATACAATCTTTCGTCTCTAATTTCTGTTCGCTTGTCTTACATGTATGTGTCGTCATTTTGTAATGCCGTTAGGAGAACTAGTTACATAGATCGCCACTTGCGGCCCGGCCTGAACACTGTGACAAGGTCTGGGCCAGAAGTTTGTAAAACTATCGAAAAATATATATGTCAATGTGCTTCAGAAAAAGTATTTGTGTCGTTAATCTGCTCCTCATCCTGCAACCACGCGATTGAATAACCTATTTTTAATGACGGTGGATTTCAATTCGTAATCGCTTTATTTTTGCATATATCTGGAGGCTGAGTTTATATGCGTTTGGATTTTAGCTGACTTGAATATATTTAATTTTTTGTCAGCTTACAGTTTTTAACAGTAATTAGTGGTAGATGTATGGTGTATTTAGTAAGAGAAAAGGCTTATTTTAATATACAGGTATTTAGAAATAGTTACTTACTATAGATGTAAACAATAAAAAAATAATACTGTTTTAATAAACACAACAAATGTGAAATATCGTGTTAAAAAAACTTTATATAATGTCGTTTTATCTCCCATTTATCGGCAGTGTATAAGGTAATGTGTTTGGCAAAAGAAATCATCGATTGTGTCAGTCTTTCTTCTTTCACTGCAGGACATGAGCCTTCACCATGAACTTTGCTTTCAATTTTTTCATCCATCATAGATCGTCTACCTCACTTCTTGTTGATGGATATTCTCGAGGTACGAGTATGTTCGTGTTTTTGTCGCAATTTCACAATAAATATTTGTGAGTAAGCGACTTAGCACGCGCAGAAAGTTAATCAAAGCATCATCTATCTACGGCATAAGAGCATGGACCAAGACATGGATTTTCTATGGAGTTTTTAAAATTGTCACATAAAAATAAATTAAGATTCCAGCAGGTTAATAGTAATGTTCTAATACCTATAAGATGACAAGGCAGCAGAAAATAAAACATTTTTACGATGCGGAATTCAGACAACACAAATAGTAGTAAATATCAGAGAACTTTTGTGATTATTGCGTGTCATTCAACCTAGACCGCTAAGTAACAGTATGTAATAAGAAACGTTATAGTATGAAGTAAAATAAGAAAATAATACTGTTTGAGACACTCTAAAAATGAATCATAAGCACGCGTTTATTAAAAATATTTAGAAGCAAAGTTATTTATTAAGAATTTTTATTTATTTTTGTCTGTATCACACAGTCAACACTAAGATATTATATTTTCATCACTTTATTTTTAGATATTTTTTCTCTAGTTACAAATATAAACTGGCGTGTCACTTGCCAAAAAATAAGTTATCAAATCGGATATTCTTGTATGCCACAGACATTTTACAAATCTAGTTTTTTATACGTTCGTGGCTTAGAATTATAATATTGGTTTAAGATGCGGCGTATTCCTGTTAGACTTCGGAAATTAAATACAATTAAAAAAGGACCAAGTGTATAATTTCAATATAATTTTGAATTTTTTTATTAAAATATATTATTATATGTAGAGTATACAAGGTTTCAACGCATAATAAAATAAAATAACGATTATATTGCTGCCTTTTATGAACACTGAACCATAAAATTGTAGACGTATACTCCTAACACCCAAATTTATTAGACACCAAAGTAATATTATGAAATTGTGTTTGATTAAAAATAAATATGATAAAAAAATACGTTAAATTTACCATATTTTTTGTGGAATATGTCTGAAACTCACCAAAATACTTTTCCCAAATGAAAAGGATAAATGAAACTATATCTACACTTGGCCATTGGTTTCAGGATGCTCAAGAATGAGCAAGATAACTAAATTTAATACAGGGAGCGGCAAAAAATGTTGGTTTTAAATCAAAACAACGACGAATACCGTCAGCTTTTTTGCCGCTCCCTGTATAAATCTAACTTTTTTACTACTTAAGTAAATAAATTCCTATGTTAGTAAGCATTATAATATTTTGCCGAGACTTTGACATTAGAAAAGTATGTGAAATAATTAAATTTTGGTACAAAAATAATTTGATAAACAAATGAATATAAAAAGTAGCAAATGAAAATCCAGTATTATTTTTCAATACAACAGGTAAAATAAAAATATGGCAGGTTAAAATATTAGCCAAGCTATCTTCTTTGATCCCGACATTTCTCCATATCATTTGAATGATTAATCATTTCCTTGAAAGCAATCAAACATTGACCTACTTACGTCTCCATGAGCATTCTCTCGCTTCATCTGTTATTCAATATCTATTCTTGCATTTTCTATCCTCACTTTATGATAAAAGAGAATTCTCTTTATACATGACAGTTTGCTGAATCCGATTCAATGAATCTTTAAATCCATTGTTCACCCACTTTAATGCAGAGACTTACTCGCTTTTCGATTGTATGAAAATATTAGGCAGAAAGTATCAGTAAAGGGCACTCGACATTCTGGAAGATAGTTAACTACGTATGAATTTGATTTATTTATATACTCGTTAGGACTAATCTTTGTAATATTAATATTTTAAATAAAATAAAATCTTCTCTATAAAATAATGCTGACATTTTATCTATAAATGTGTAAAATTTAAGTTTCTAGCTACCAAGATTAATTTGATCAAAATAATAAAAATAACTGTATTTCATTACTTTGCTAATTAAATATACTCCGATCGTATTCTTGGCTAACGATATCTCGCATTATTTATGGAGTCGGCTTCAAATTATAGTCAGTAAGTGCTTTCTGAATGTAAATTACATGATATAATAATTCAGCTAATAATAAATTCAGGTGTATGCTGTGAATAAAAAAATACTTTCAGCTTATGTAATGCGAGTGCTATTCATTTATAAATATAGATTATTTTAGGACCGAAAAGTTATTCAAAACCGAAATAAAAGCTTAACTCAAGTGGGTACTTATCCCAATTGATTTACTCTTGGTTTGGCGTAGGGCTGTTCAAACATAAAAGTCTAGAAATATATAATACGTAATTTAGAATGAATTTGAATTAGCTTTCTGAGGCTTATGCATGCTCACGTTGCATATTTATATTATTATTTTTATAGAGCATCATTTTTCAAAGAATACGTATATAACCAAAAACACAACATTTTGGCGAACTATTTCAACATCAAAGTCGTATATTAATTTTCCTACTTGAAAATCAAAATATCTATTCTAATATATTTATCACTTTTTTATTAAGCCAATAGTTTTTTTAACATATGTTTTTTTTTAATTTGACAACATCTTATGCTCGTATACTTATTTCGTGTAGTACTTTTTTCCCTGAATATATTGTATTTTAACAAACTCGTACATTTTAAAAGTAATTTACTTTTATTGCGACCAGTTGGACAGCCCTAGCGTGATATATAATATTATTTCTGTCGTAATATTTCGCGATCATAAAGTGTTTATAAAATGTGCTGAAATAATGGTAAATACTGAATATATAATTACATAGTTACACTGCGTACTAAAATATAATCGAAATATATTCGAGAATAAAGATACTAGTTTCGTGTCATATTTGCACCACATTTATCTAACATACCTGTAGATAATTGAAAGTGGGCTGAATTTACTTTCAATCTATTTCGATTTAAAAAAAAACTTTGTGAAATATACGGTATTCCATTAAATACATTCGTTTTGATATAAAGTAGACAGTTTATTGCAAGACATTGAAGACTGATAACAAATATTTAAATGAGGAGAATGTTAAATCGATTTGTCGTAAATATTTCTCGTTTTAAAAAGACAATGCGTGATCATAACCCATTTTCATAAAAAAATCTGTGTCTTTATTAATAAAAGCATGTAAAATTTTTGGTTGAACAGGACAACAGAAAATTATCAACCTTAGCCTAACTCTCTATGGAAAGTTCTTCGCTTGTCTTGTAATATATTGCACATAATCTGTGTGCAACTCAAGACGACTATACGCCATCCGCGGAGAAAGGGTTAAAACCTATTTACCATGGATGTTTTCTATATTTAGCCTCATAAAGAGGCTTTTTGTTAATATTTTAATGTACCAAATTTACCATTGACAGATTTTATCATTCTATATATTACTTGGCCTGACAGCAAGTCTTACCCATAAAATAAAAGTCACCCAGCGTGCTATGGAGAGATCCATGCTCGGAGTGTCGCTAAAAGATAGAATCCGAAACGAGGAAATACGCAGAAGAGCTCAAGTAGTGGATGCTACCCAACGAATAGGCACACTCAAGTGGCAATGGGCAGGACATATCTGTCGAAGAGACGACGGTCGATGGGGAAGAAAAGTATTGGAATGACGCCCAAGAACTGGCAAACGAAGCATTGGCCGACCCCCTACAAGATGGACTGACGATATAAGAAGAATAGCGGGAGTGACCTCTGGATGCGGAAGGCGGAGGATCGAAGAGGATGGAAACTCATGCGGGAGGCCTACGTTCAACAGTGGACGGATACAGGCTGATGATGATGATGGTGATATATTACTTATTGAGTTCGAGTAAAAAAATATAGGCTACAACGTACAACTGTTATTAGAAAATATAGTTTATATTCTTACACAAAACACTTAAAAGAAACCGCTGTTTTACAATTTAAAAATTTGAAATAAGAATATCCAAAAAAAGTAGAAAAGCGATTGAAATAATAAGCTTACGAATTAATGGGCGGGGCTTATCTGCTGAAGAAACGACGATCCATGCGAAAATACGAATATGTTGGATTGGTCCAAGAACCAGTGAAATGTATGGTTGACAACAAAATGAGAACAGAAAAACAGCGATCAAGAGATAATAATAATAATAATAATAATAATAAAGTTTTTATTCCAGCAGGATTGGGTGGGTTGTGCAATACCCAATCTGCCATATTTTTAAATACATAGCATTGAACAATGTTTTAATTTTGTGAAGATAAAATAAAAATTAAACTAAAATAAAATAGTATTTCATGGTGGTTTGTGCACCATCTCCATCCATCGATGGCTCAGGGAGGAGTTGAGCCATTCAGAAGCAGCCAGGATGATGATGTTGTTGGACCTCCTTATCCTGCTCCAGAAGCCGGCAACACGGTGTCGCAATAATGCTGGAAATGAATGGACTCCGCCCTCCACAAACATGTCAGATGCGCTACAAAATCTAGGGAGTTGCATAAGTTGGCGGTATGAGTTATTATACGCAACTTTGAGCTTCTCCCACTCTCGTTTAGGATAGTTAGACCAGAGTTCTGAGGTATACAGTGCCATACAGTGTGCTTTGAATAGCACTTTCCTGACAGCATTACTACAATGGTAGAACCTCCGAGAAAGCATACCGCTCCAAACGCTTATTGCTCTTCTTTGCCGCTCTATGTCTTCAATGTCACGTAGGTCATCTGTGAGGATGTCGCCCAAGTATTTTATTGAGGACACTGTCGCTAGATCCCTGCCCTCAAGACTCACTGTGGGTATGATCAGTGGTTCATTATTGTGTTTGAAGACACAAACGACTGATTTTGTGGGGTTATATTTGAGGTCATGGGATTTAGCATACTTTTCACTAAGGTGAAGAAGGCATCGCAGTGCATTTATTGATGGCGATGAATGACCATGTCATCAGCGTAGCTAATATTGTTAGCACAGTAGCCGCTTATATGACAACCTTTTCTGGAAGCATTTAATGACTGGATCAAGTCATCGATATATACATTGAAGAGAATAGGTGACATACTACCACCTTGCCGAACTCCGCTCTTCATATATAAAGGCGAGGACTCAGCTCCAGCCCATTGTACAAAATTCTTTTGTTGAGCATACCATACAGCCAAGACGTTCACAATAGCTGCCGGAACATTGCGCTTTTTTAATTTTATCCAGAGTTTCCTATGGTCAACTCGATCAAATGCTTTGCTCAGGTCCAAGAAGCAGGCATAGACGTTTGTTTTTCTGCTTATGTAATAGTCTATTGTCTGCTTGACACAGTAAATAGCCATATCAGTGGACGTGTTTCTCTTAAATCCAAATTGGTTATCAGCCGTGACCAGCTTGTCTTCTATGAGTGAGTTTATTACTTTCTCGAAGATTCTCGATACCATCGTGGCGAGTGATATGGGTCTGTAATTGCTGCTGATAGAGGCATCTAACTCGGTGGCTTTTATTATAGGCAATATGATGGTCATGGTCATATCTTTCGGCATACATCCATGTCCAAGTAAAGCAGTATAGAGAGCAGCCAGTATGTGCGCAATTGAGGATCCTGCATGTCGGATGTGCTCTATACTGATTCCATCGTAACCTGGTGTCTTACCCGAGGCGGTGTTTTTGATAAAAAGATAAAAAGACCAATACAGCGTACTTTCAGCAAGGGAGACAAGTTGATGTAGATGAATATTAAAAAAGAGTCATGAACAAGTCACAAATAAATAAAATAGGTTAAGCAGTATATTATGTAAACATTTGCACGCTGCTAACCTATTCAGTATTCATACATACAAGAGAAGGAACAGAGACATACCTTGGAAGTTATAACGCAATTTCTATCCAAGGCTCTGTAATTTCAGCGAACCGCCCGCTGACAAGTTGACACTTCAGCTGAAACTTCAGCCGGGGCTAGAAGTCACTTCCTTCGCGAAGTTATCAAATTAAATTATTCAGCCGGACTTTTCATATCAAATCGCACTTCCCGGAAGTCGCCTCTTCCGCGGCCTGGTTTCCGATTCCTTCTACTGTGCCTCCATTAAAGTTTCACGAAGGAGAAAAACGGTAAAATAAAAGAACACGTGCGGAAAGTGAACTGAAAATAGCACCTATAAATAAATAAAAGCATAAAAATGTAGGAATGTGAAATATAAGTAAATTTTCTGAATCTATTTTATATCCACTCTCAATGTAACGGTTTTTGTCGTTGTTTTGATTTAAAACTGTCACCTTTTTTGCCGCTCCTTTATATTACTACTCACTTCGTCCAAATTCTGCTTCATTTTCTAATGTTTTTTAAGTAGGTTTTATACGCAAATGAGTAAGTCTTATATAGTTAAGAGTTAATATTTATTTTGTGATATTTTTTTTTTATAACTATTTATTTTAACTGACTGACAAATCTTTTAATCTCGACGAAAAAAATCCACTGTTTCCTCATGAATTTTTTGTTTACCGTTTATTATTTTATAAATTTGATCATTTTCATATATTTTTAATAATCGAAAATATTTAATGTGACTTGGTATTAGTTTATATTTAGTTCGTTACATTATAAACTTTGACGTTCTTAAATACGGTTGATATTTTTAACCACATTTTAGTATTTTTCTACCAGTTTTAATTATTTCAATAGGATTTAATAATATATATAGTAAAGACTTCTATCAACACTGCAATATACTTTAGTTCAATTATTTAAGACGTAATAATTTTATAAAAAGCAATTTCATAGTACAACATATTTTACAATCCAGTACAAACAATATGATAAGAAGTGTGAAGAATAATAATGTAATTATGAAAATTTAACAATACCACCGATTCTGTCCAGCAAAGTCTTAAAATTGTTGATAAACATTTCAATAGACTGTCGTACAAAAGTGAAACGACGGTTCCAGCTGTTTATATGGAGCACTGAAGATAGCGGTTGCCTTGAAACAGTTTCGACCACACTTAATGCAGTGCTGGTGATCATTACGCACAATTACATCACTAGAGAGAAATATTATTATATTTGATATATGCTTTTAACCAGAGCATATGGCCATCACAATTAACCTATGACAATTTGAGAAAATTGTACGTTTGATACAATTGATACTACAATAAAGCATAGTTGGTTTTTATACGCAAAAAATTTCACTGAAGACAAAAGAAGGCCACATATGTCACCATTTTGATCATATATTATCGGCAAGGAAGTAGATCAAACGCTTTGCTTCATCCTAAGTCAGCTCCTGAAAATTTGTCAATATAATCGGAGGAGCTTTGTAATACGAACTGAATAGATGTATGGCATAATTTTGATTGCTAATATATATGCTTCAAATTAGGAGGCGATGTGACAAGAAAGAGCTAAGATTAAAACGCAGCTGTATACTCTCTTACATTGAGAACACGAGCTCTACAAAATCGAACACCATAGAAGGCGTGGACACATTTTTTTTTAAGGAGACCATGAGTATACTATAAATTTCCAACTACGAGTACTATTTAAATTTGTAACATCGGTTCTTATTCGATTACGAAAGTTAAGCAACATTGGACTCGGATCTCACTTGGATGGGTCGCCAGTGCGTTTCTTTGGTTATATTTAGATACCTCTTAGAACCTAAAAATGTTTCAGAAACGTCAGGCTAATCATCAGATTTTCTTAAAAATGTTTTAATAAGCTCTCAAATATTCCTCAGATACTCTGATGCCTAATTTTCAAGGCTAAACATATTATTTACTAAGTACAGAGATAATTTGAGACTAGATAAAGATGATGGAAGTCGACAGAACAGTGTGCTAAAAAATACTTTACCATATGCTCCAACTTTGTATCGGACATGGAACTTAATGTGGGGCAACTCAGATAACGGTTACCTTGAGACAGTTTAAATTATATACAATGCAGTTATTATGATTTTCACCATACAATTACATCACCGAGATAAAATGTAATTACCCAAGATAAACTTTCATTTAAAATAATGAGTATACCTACCAAATAAGCGACTTCATTGATGAAATTATTTCAATAATCAAATGTAATTCTTAACTCTCGTAACTTCGTGGAATTTCGTAATTCAATGTAACTAAGTAAAATAAATATTTATAATTAAAACGTGAAATGAACATGAAATATTTGATTAATGTAATTACAAGTTTTTTTAACATTTAATTATTTTGTACAACATTTTTTAATGTACAGTTTCCTATCCGCGGGAAAAGTAAATTGTATCTAACTAAAAACTGCTATTTATTTATTGTATAATTTAGACCTAATGAGAATTAAACTTTAGTCTAAAAATATAATATAAAATGTAAATTTTTATGCACAACAAAGAAATGTTAATTAAAATGATGAAATGGGGTTATTAATAAATATTTGCAGGGATAAAGGGCACTGAAAAGTTTTCTCTGGGAGAAAATGGGTGTAATTTTGTAAAGTTTTCCTTTCTTTGTTTCCCGGAAATGAGAGTCCCGGTAAATTGGCTGCGCATCAGTCAATTAGAAGCTTTCGCTAACTCAACAGATATCTCTGAGAAAACTCACAAAATGAGAAACAAGTACAGCCTTTTCTAGTGTATCTTTTATAAAACGAAACATCGGGTTATAATAAACATGATTCCTTTAAAATAAATGTTATAACATGTGCATGACCGCTAACGTCTGTAATCATCATGATGGTATGCATAGTGTCACTTAAGTATATATAAACATCGTGAAATCTTGAGGAAGCGTTTTAAAATCTTCTTTAAAGATCATCCATCACGTTACTCTGCAAAAATAACACAAACGTCTGCAAATTCAGAGCGAAAAATTAAAGAAGCAATTTGTGATATTTATCTTTTTAATTACGTACAAACCAAAGCATTTCACCAACTAATGGACATATGTTCACGCATGACAAAAGTTTATTCATATTAGCACTAAAGCAGTATCATATTGCTAGCATTTGGAATAAGATGAATGAAGAACAATGTCCCACAACACAAGCATCTTTCTCTATCATAATTATCATCTATAATGCAAATGCACGATAAATGATAATGACTTAAATAAGTTTTGTTTCTGCTCAAATTTCACCGGACTTTCTTACGCCTTTAAAAGTATCATCAATTAATGATATATATACTTAGAATTGTATAACTTCCCCATCTACTTTTGGATTATCCACCAAAATATTTTTTTGTTAAAATTTTCTAGAATTCTTACTTAAGTATATTTTGATGTAAATGTTAATTGTTTTTTAATGGCCTTTGTAATTTTTCTTTAATGATTTCCAAAACACATATACCCATCACACAATTCATATCCACCTTTTCACTCACTCTTTGCTTTATATAGAGCCTACACTCACTTTACTAACTGGCTTGAAAATGGGCATTCGACCTGGCTGAAACATGTCGTCAAAAAACAATGTGGAATAAATTCTAAAAAGTATTTTATTTATATCTGAACTTAAATAAGTATTTCAACACCATCGTCTCAACATTTTAATCTGAAAAATCAACATATATTTTTATTTCATTTATATTTATTTAAATACGTCAGATTGGGTATTGCATAACCCACATAGATAAAAAGACATTATCATTATATCAGCTGTTGATATGTTCCAGTCGATTAATAATTTAGTCTGCCTACGTCTGGACCGCATTGAGACTTTTTTGTACAGATTTATTTACGAGAATCTGAATTCACATCACACGCCTTGATGGCTGTCAAATCGTATTGGGATTAAGGGAACCTCCCGAACACACCTGTTTCTGAACCAGAGCTGTCTCAAGTAACATCGCTGCCCAACAAAAAACTTGGAATTTCATTCTACACAAACGTTTGCAGAGAAACCAAATACATTAACATTATTATTTATCCAGTATAAAGTCTCCACCATATTGTAACATAATTGATTTTAATAATCGTACATATGATATAATATTCAATAAGAAACATGTATGGTTTTTTTTCATCCAAGTGAGATAAATCTAGGCTGAATATGGTATCAATAATGAATGTGAGTTTTCTCATTTCCTCTGGAATGAACAACAACAGTCGTACGATTTATTTAATTAGGTCAATAAAGTGCATATATTGCCTTATATGCTTTTCCTCCATGACTCTATTGACAATCAGTTAATCCAATGAGTTTTCACTAGCAACAAGAATAAGACTTTTCATTGACACATGATTCTGTTAATTAGTTCGGCTGGAACTCCGCTCTGTACAACATTCTATATTGTTGTAATAGACGAGTATATTGTTGCGTTGAGCTCTGATGGCGTATTTTTTTAGAGACGAGATTTTCAAATTCTAATATTGAATCCCAAGGTACAAAAGGACTCTCTTTTAGTATGTAAATAAATAAATACAAACAATCCGAATCGCAATTTAAAAAAAAATCTAGCCTTTTTTAAAGCGTAACGTAAAAACCATTAAAAACGTTACCTACGTAGAATCATAGAACAATTTCATCATCAATATGTAAAAAAAAACTATGCAGCACTTAATCAAAAAAAAAGTATTTAAACCAAAAATATATACAGCTACACCTGCAAATGTTTCATTTACGATACAATAGGCTTGTTGAAACATATGAACTAAAATAAGTTTATATTTTATTATGTTTATCAGGCATATACTTTATTCGCAGTTATTTTAAGCGGAGTTTAAGCCGACACTGGACCAATACGGAGATCCGAATCTGTGTCAAATATTACTGAATAATTGAATATTTTCACGAATTGATTTATTATTTTGTGCGTGGGCCTTAAGCTTTTCAACCACGTGGAATGGTTTACATTTCGGTTAACAATAATTGATTTGAACAGCTATCATTACAGATATTGAATTACACGTATTTATTTATGAATACATTCAGTCAATTACAAAGTGTTATTTATATCATTATTTGCATTAGCTTTAATCGATTTGAAATATAAAAATTATTAATATTACTTTGCTTCTTTCGATATAAATCACGTTAAAAAATATTTATTTGCAAGCGATCACCGATTGTTTACAACTAAATAACTGGGCTCAACGCTTTTGAGGCCTTTGGACCATTTGATACTATGGAATATCACAATTCAACCAGTTTTAAGCAGTGTACTTCAGCAGACACCATCCAAATACGTACTGCAATTAATGCTGCTTTACTTATAAATGAGAGGGTAAATGACAGCCAGTGTTACAATGTTACATTTTAAATTACATGTTATAGTTTTTGAGTCAGTCTTAACTCTTTCATTACTGCTCGGTTTGAATAAAAAATATACTGTTAATTATAAAACTAGTATTTGAAGCATAAATGAACATATGTGGTCTATTTTCATATATCACATTGGTTCTTGTATCCTTTAGCTATCAGATGATGCAAAAAAACTATTTTAAGAAAGCAGCAAAACGATATATTACGTCAACCGATGTCAACGGTCGAGGAATCTTATGACGACATATGCCGCCAACCGATGCGAAAGGGTTAAAGACACACGCCACCATTTATAAATTACTTTTAAATTCTCAAATTTACTAATATAGTAAATTAATTGTGATTGGGAATAAATAATATGCTTGGTTTTAGTAACAAAGGGATGGGAAACTAACTCAATACACAAGTTTCCATAGTCTATATTAAATCACATTACTGTACAAAAATATTTTCTTTACACTATTATTCATATGAAGTTCATTTCATAGATAACCCATTCATACATGCCAATCTCTAATATAGTATATTGGCGGATTATCAATGATTGATGTGTTTAAACTCCGTTAAAATGAACGGCATCACGGAATCTTCAAACAAAACTTCTTCTTCATCCTGTATCGGTGGCTCATGAAAGTGTTAGCATGTGGTTGCCTTCATACTATAAAGTTTCTCCCTACAGGGCGTCTGCACTAAAGGAAGCGTAGTGGCTCTCAGCGTCTTACTAATTACTAGATTCTTCAGAGGCGCTAGAATCCTGGGTAGCAGACTGTTGGTTGATATGAAAATGTTAAAATTGCAGAACAATGAATCACAGAATATGTGCTCAAGTATATGAAGGATAAATTTGATCAACGTAATATACATAACTTATTTAATATAACGGGGTACGTAGGCTGTGATGTACACCTACCGCCTAGTCAAGCATAACCTTTCATGACAGATTCTCATTTTTTCATCAATAACATTTTTTATGCTTTTACATTTGTAAAATCTGTTACTTAAAATTTATGCCAGGTATCAATCAAGCTGAAAAAAACATATACACCATGGACTGACCGTCGTCTACACTGAAGAATTAAAAGGAATTTTTTTAATTGAACACAAATATTTATTATTACATAATGGCTTTATACATCAAAATAATAAATGCCCAGTAATTTTATAATGTCTTTTTTAAATTGAGCACAAAAAATTATTATTATATAATGGCTATACCCATTAATATTATAATGTCTTTTTACAATTGTTTTACCCGCACACACACACCTGTATACAACCTGTAAATATGTGTGTACTAATGTAGGAACTAATAACTTGTCCATACCTATATAAGCCACTGCCAGTTTTTATTTTATCATTATTGAAGATAGTCTCCAGGGAGGCCGAAACATGTAATCACTTAAAGTAAACGTGTATCAAAACTAAATATTTGTAATTTTTAATATTTTAATTAAAATTAATTTTAAATCATAATTTGTAAAATCCTTACTGAAGGTAAAAACCTTCACCACAATTTTAATTGATAGGCCGTGGCATTTTTCAAGCATGCTGCTTTCAAAGCAGGCTTAGTGGCTCTCGCCAGCACGTAACTTAATTACTGAATTCCGGAGAGAAGCTCGTGCTGTGGATAGGTATCTAAAACATCGCTGATAGCTGAAAATTTTAGCGTAGAGGTTCAAAGGTTGTTTTTCCAAACGAAATTCTGACGATACTTGATATTATAGTGCAAACTGTAAAAGCCAAAAAGCTACTAGCTAGTATTCTAGTAGAGAATAACTAAGAGTATGACGTTCATATTATACAACTCGGTCCATTGATATTACTTAAATATACATATACTATACATAAAATTCTTTTTTCAACGCGCCAATCCAAGCACAAAAATAACGGCAGAAGCGGGATGCGAACCGCGGACCTTGGAAACCAACTATGCCCAGGTATTCATACCGCTCGGTGAACTGCGCCACTGCTATGCCTAGACCGACTCGCGTTGAAACTAGTATTTATATCATTGTTATCATCGCACGATAGATGTCGCTATAGTATATATTCAAAGTATGTATATTTTTATTATTATTCAATCAGTCTTCATTTATTCACAAGCTTAATATTATTACTTCGGTCTAGGCATAGCAGTGGCGCAGTTCGCCGAGCGGTATGAATACCTGGGCATAGTTGGTTTTCAAGGTCCGCGGTTCGCATCCCGCTTCTGCCGTTATTTTTGTGCTTGGATTGGCGCGTTGAAAAAAGAATTTTATGTATAGTATATGTATATTTAAGTAATAATAATATTTTAATATAGTCAATGATCTATAAAAGTAGATTAGAATATTGAAATAATAAAATAATATTCTAATAAAAATTAAAAAATTAATACGGTCCATTGATGTTTATACTCGTACATAATTGCCCACATTCGCTTGTATTGCGGCTTCAAATGAGCTGATTTGGATTGAAATGAAAATCCTGATATGTTTTATACAACGATAGATTTTTTTAGTTATTTCGATTTTTTCGATTGATATTTCTTGGTGGAATTCCATATTATCAGATATAAATAAAAGATTTATAGAATTTATTCCACAATATATTTTTTGACGACACTGAAAAAGGCCATTTGACCTGGCTGAAACATGTCATCAATAAAATGTATTGTGGAATAAATTCTAAAAATCTTTTATTTATATCTCATAGATTTTTTTATTAGCAATTGTGATAGCTATATTTTCAAAAGCTAGGGAGCTTATATAACAAAAGTTGATTTAAAAATATTACGAATCAAGTACATAAATAATATAAAGTGAATATTTAGAATTAATGACTTATAATCATTACAATCACAAACATTTAGTAAAAAATATATACTTAAGTACTTAAGACTGTAAAAGTGATAAATACATAAATAGTAGAATAAATAAATAATGCAATAAATAAATAGTATGTAAGTAAATAATTATTTTCTAAGAATAACAAATTAAACAACAGCAATGCGAAAATAAAAATGGTTTAATATATGATATGTTTATTCTGTATTTTCATTTATGATACGAGTAATTCGGATTCCATAGAAAAATTTACTTTTTATCAAAAGTTAATTATAATGTTACATAAATATATATATATATATATATATATATTTTACTATATATATATATATATACAGTAAAATCTCTACGTGACGTTTTTAATAAAATTTAGTTTTTTTTTTATATATGTACTGAAATTATGAAATTCTACTAAAAATCATGCATTTTCAAAAACGGATAAGAAATATGCTGCTTTAACATTGATATTATTTTCTTATTGAAGATTTTTTATACATATAAATTGCTTTCACTAATAGTTAACCTTGTAAGCGCTGAAAACTTTCAAACAGAGAGAGGCCTTAATTTGCATTATTAAATTCGTTATTTTAAACCGGGCGCAAAGTTTCGAGAAAATAGGCGCCAAGTAAAAGCGGCGATTAGGAAAATCGAAAAGTCAATTCCTCCGCAGAATAAATCCGTCGCATTATTATTATTTTCTAAGTTGAATTATTTATTGTTCCGCGGTATGGAATTATCAAAGGCGAGATCTAGCCAGCTTAGCATATTAAGGTAAACAAAGTTGGTTCTCGCCCAAGCAACGAACTTTCCCCAGCGAATTAAGAGCAGTAATTGAATCATACATTCCGCACTGTGGAGAGAATATGTAAATAACTTTATAGTACATCACCCAACGAATATTACCACGACATATACGTCTGTAAATCATAGTATTTTAAGACTAATAATTGACACAAATCGACGCAGTAAAGTTCTAACGAAAGCGCGTTACTAGTATAAGCTTGATTCTCGTTCGATCATAAAAATAAAGCAACATTGGATGCCTACTAAAACATGAATGGATCACCGCATTTTTGTTAATTTCTGTCATTTGTTGGTTTAAGCAGCCTTTCAGAATTCAAATGTTTGTGGCTTCTGAAGCGTCGGACTAATCCCGAGAATGAACCCAACCAGGTTCGTGTTTGTCTTGTTCTTATCCGTGTACTTATTATCGAAATCCATTGTTGAAACCAAATATTGTGAAAATAAGTGTACCAGTTCAAAACATAAATTCAAAGTTATTTATGTCTCTGAAACTTTATAAATGAAAAAAGCTTTCAATATATTTTAAATTGACGGCTCATGTTTACATTAATTACATATTTCTCTATTTTTCTATCGATAATTCTCTACAAGAGAGAGAAGGAATATTTATAACGCATTGTATGACTGTATCAATAAGTGGATTAAAAAAAGAATATATATTTTATTGGCTTAATTTGATTGTAACGAGCCACGCCTTAAGAATAAATGATCTTGAAAACATGAAAACATAAAGCTTACCATTTGATATCCTTAAAAAAATCCGAAAAAAACACAAGTTCCAAACCCAGTTCACGACAACATATGTAAATGTTAAGGTAGCAGACATGATGGTAATAATGATAATACTTTTTTTATGTAAGCACATACACGAGAATACCGACACATGGTGATGGTAATTCTGAAGTCTCATCTGTGGAATTCTGTGACGCTTACCATGGTGCATATGGCTAAGCGCTGAATGTGGAGTGTTGATTCGCCAACGTCATAGACTACAGCCCGAGATTCATTATTATTATTATTATATAAGTATTGGTATAGCGCTCTTTTATGACCGAATGATCATTCCAAAAGCGCTAATTCATGCATCATCCTTATTATTACAGGAGTTTACTATGACTTGGTGGTCTTCATGGAACGACTTTCGTCTACCACCAATTTTAATTAATAGGCTATGACAAGCATTTTACGTGTGATGGATCAAATGCACACCAACCGGGGGTATTTTAGAGCTCATAAATCGATTAAAAATCCTTTTTTTTTAATCTTCTTCGGGTATCGCACCCACGATCTTTGGCTTGCAAAGCAAATGCTTTGACCATTGAGCTATGACCGCCGGCGTGTTACTTGTATTAATTTAAAAAACATTACTCAGTACTGTGGCTTTTCTACTTATACGATATAATTGTAAAGTTTGTTTGTTTTATTGTAAGGTATTTAAAAAAAACATTCTTACATTTTTAATGCTTACTTTAAAAAAATGGAAGTATTTTAATCTTGATAATCTGGGAATTAGATAGATTATAATTTCATACGGATAATTGCTCAAAGAAAACAGACAGTCTGCAAAGCCGTAGTAAACCTGCCAGGCAGATATCCGAAGTAAACTTGTGTCTAGATGGGCTGTATCGATTTTGGTTGGAAAGGCAACAGACGGGTACCACTGAGAGCCCCAGCAAAATTCGCTCCCATAATGCGCTGTGCCAAAACTCAATCCGCCGATAGAGAAAAGCAAACATATTTTGAAAAAACGTATGGCAAACCAAACACTTTCACTTTAATCGAACGTATTGCCTAACTTTTTCCTTTATTTGGTGCAGTGGTCAAGTTATCGAGATATTTAAATTCTTATTTATTTTTAATACCAATATTTAAAATAAGTTAATTATTTATATAAATACGAAACATATGAGGAACAAAATATATGATTCCATTGAAATTAAGACTGCGATCTATAACACGTTTAACGCCAACGTAATATTTTTAATGCATTCGACTCAGAAGCGCCATATATGTCACATTCAATGCTAAAATTCCATTGAAATGTAACCGCTGGCGTACAGGGACTGTTTGTTCGAAAAAAAAAACATAGGTCACCGGTAGCCTACAGGACGCCCTTTTCAATAACAGTGTAGGTCACCGGTGACCTACGTGGCGTGGAACGTGTTAAGTATCTGGAAAGAAAGTGCTTTATGCGATTCAAATTACAATAAGGTAAAAAAAAGAAAACTATTAAAGTAGCAAATTATCGCGTCATAAAAGGCCAATGTAGCCATATAATAGGATATAAAAAACATTTACTTAAGTGAAATGATGGATTCAGGGTATTATTTGGACTTGTTTGAACTTTTCATCCTAGGTCAGGTGACGAAGATGAACCTGGCAGAGACATGAATTTCGAACGCTGTAAAATAGCATGAATTATGAAAGCTTTTTCTTTATGCCAACATACTCGTACATAGGACGCACTCAACAGAAGGCAGAACTGACATGAAATGATACGAGGAAAAAACTTTATGACGGCAGTGATGACAATATCCTGTCCTAAGTAGCATATATGTAATTATAAAATACTCTTAATATTCCAGGCCTCGAAACGCCGGGCTAATAATTCGATCTCCTGAAAAATTATGATTATCGTCCAAATATGTCATAGATATTACTCACTTCAAGACCCAGAGCTCTCACTCTTGAGACCATCAAAAAATTCATCTACGTAATTAATATATCGGTGAAGGTTATTTGGAAAGAGACAAGGATAATAGCATGTGACAGGACTGACTGTCGGCTGCCATTATCGCGATCTCATGAAAAGTAATGAAAATAGGTGATATTTCAGATAAATTTCATTTATACATTATATTTCACTACGCATGTTATTTTTCAATGTCATAAAAAGAGATACCCATTAAAAAAAGGCAATTTATCCCATCAAAAAAGAACTAGACATCTACTTTCAGTAAACATATTATTCATGGCTTCGTGAAATTATTCAAATATCTTCCATTTTTTTGGTATCATTTGAATGTTCATAAATATACGTCGCTTTAGAATTTTCGTTATTTATTCAATTATTCAGCGGCACCTTTGAATAAGAGTGCGGATTTGATTAGATTAAAAATCTGAAGTTAGTATCAGCGCCAACCCCTTTATGCTTGTAAGAGTACATTAGATTTTATAAGCCGAGCGCAAATTGGAAAGGTAGTAAACTAGACTCCTTCCACAGTACAACAAGAGTGAGAGTAAAGAAGATATTAGGGTTGGTCTAATAATGCAGAAGAATTAATTATTATCAACTCATGACGTTAATATTCATGAAAATATTCCGTGAAAACGATTTAAATATTACATCTTCTTCTTCGTGTCAGCGACGTCAAATTATTTTTTCCCAGTATCTGGCAACATCGATAGCTCGTGTGTTGCCCAGCATTAGGTCCTGAGATGTGCAGCTTGTTGGGCACATGGAGCAGCATCTTAAGTGTGAGGCGGTCTGCAGGTCTCCACAGTCGCACAATGAGCTCAACAGTCGCACAAAGGGGAGCATGAAAAGAACCTCCACGCGGTGCCCCCTGGAAACGGAATTTCGGACTTGATCTTCCGGCCAATCTTTTCAACCCAGCGACAGCAAAAAAAGATTACATGAAATCTAGTTTTCCATATTCACTCCCTAACTGAAGCAAATGGTCTTCACAAAATTTTCAACATAAAATACAATAAGTCTCACTGGTCTTTGCCCCTCTAAGATTTACTTGTAAATTATGCTCTTATACGGCATCTGCAGAACATACCACAACCTGATCTATCTCAGTCTCTTGATAGTGTAGACCGCTACTATTTCCACTACTGTAATCTTTTTTCTTTACATAATCAAACCATCATACTCCTCATATTGCGCAGGCACTTGTTTTGTTTTTAAACCCATTTTACGGCTCCATTATCACTTTTTTTTTAATTTGTCTTAATAAAAACAGAAAATGAAAACATTTCTGCTGCTAAATACTTTTAATTTCTCTAAAAAATATTAATAAAAAATATATAGGTATTAAAATATAAGCTTTTTTCATTTTTAACGTTCAAATTTCAGACACATTAATAATTTTTGTCTTAATTTTTTGAACTCGTAGTCTTATATTCACTACCTTTTCATCCAACGCTTCCGAAGTTTTGCTTTACCGGCTGAATAAATAGTCAATGCCTTAAAAACTAAGAATTCAATTAAAAAATTTGATCAATGTAATTCATTGTGAAATAAAGAATAAATTATATTATTCTTTAAATAATTTATATACTTTACAAAAATAAATCGAGCCTGGTTAATATAAAATATTTAACAGTCCCTGAACAAATCTATAGTGATTCTAACACGAGGCAACTTTTAAGAGGAATAAATGTGTTCGTGGCCGTCCCTGAGTTTGTAGAATCAGAGTCGTTGAACCCACACGAGTCTCCCAGTAAACAAATAGCGCGAGTGAAAGAACCAGAAAACCACTCAAATCTCCCATCGCCGCAGAGTGAGACGTGATTTGGCGACAAAGAGTAAAAAATAACTCCCGGGTCTTAACACCTCGATCCTGAAAAAATACGCAAAGCTTACAGCTGAAAAATGATTTGAGGTTTTTCTCGTTCGTACAACTTGCCTTCGCCTCTAATCAGGCCGCACCTAACGAGAGTTTTCAGTTTAAATGGTGTGCTGGTAGACGGTCGATTATTGACTTTTTTCAAAATACTTTTCAGCAGAATTACACAGTCAATTAATCTACTTATTTTTTTTATTTATCCGCACCACAGCTGAATCATTTCACAAGTTTTCCGTAAAAAAAATCCATGAAATATATTTTCAGCTGCCATCCGTACCTGGGACAAGGATAATGATACTAGTAATTCCTGTGATTTTTTTCCTATCGATAGGTTTTTTAGTTTGGTAGAACACGAGGAGCTAACTATTTCACTAAACAACTTCGATACATAATAATAATAGAACTATTATTTAACTAGTAAAAAATATTTCATTGTTTGAATTTTATCTCCTTACAATGGCTCTTCTTTATTTACATAAATACTATATGCTTTTTGAAGAATTTTTATAATTCATCTTAAAGGTCGGAAACTAAACACAGTAACGAAACGAATTGAGAATAGGCAAAAATAGTGATAGCTTTATAAAATATGAGTATATGACGGAAGTTTTAGTGACCACATGGTACGGCTATGGAGCGGATATGAAAAAATAAGAATTATATATTGTGCTAAAATAAAAAATTCAAATAAAATTATCTTTGAATCGTAAATAATTGTATTCTTAATCATCATTGATGGCTCTATTTAACATAAGGTGAATTTTTAGACCCACAATAACACATTATTGTTAAAAGGCCAATCTTAATCGCTTAAAACTGATGACCCAAATCGTAAACTTTACACACAACGTTATAGAAGGGATGAATAAATAAGAAAAAACCTACATTACCACAAAGCTCCGGCGTAAAAACATGATTAATATTTGTAGAGCAGCAGGCCGTAGTGTGAATATTATTATTTAAAAGGCTTTTTAGCACGCGGTTAAATCGCTTCAAGGTAATTTAATAAATTTAATGTTTTCTCAGAAATCTGCGGAGAAGAGAGATCCCATAGTAATTCGGCTGTGTTATAATCGTTTTCGCACCTCGACTCCCCTAATAATATTATAATAATACAAACGTACAGACGAAATTTCGCCCGAGGCAGAAATTTCGATTACAGATTTGCTGTCGCGGCTATAAATAGAATTTTCATTAAAGGGAGGGATTGGAAGATTCGGCAAAGGGTGTTACCGCCCTTCAGTGGCTTTGAACTTACGTGCTACGGTGTGCTAACAACAACAAAGAACCAAGTTTATACATAATATACTGTTTGATTTATTCGCTTTTTAATTATTCGTCTAACTTAACTTATTAGTAACTGATACTCTTACATATGAATACAGGAGCAGAGTTGATCTAATAATCTTTACTTAATATTTTTCAACCTGTAATCAACTTTTCTTTTTCGTTATTTGATTATTACACCGGCATTTGGTTGAATAAATAAATATAAAAATTGCCTAATACCCCTCGGATAGCGTGAATATAAAAAAAAAACTAAAAAAAAAGGATCAACCCTAACCCGTAAAATGCCAGCCTATTAATTATTGCCTGTATTATCTTAGCTTAAATATTTATTCTGTATTACCATTTTCTTTAATGGTATTTTCTAATTTAAAACCGTATGTATTGGCCTAGGCCGTTAATAAAATAAAAAAATGGTGGTAGACGAAAGTCGTCCCGTGAAGACCACCCATTCATAGTAAATTCCTGTAATAATAAGGATGATGCGCGAATCTCGGGCTGTAGTCTATGACGCTGGCGGATCAACACTCCACATACAGCGTTTAGCTATATGCACCATGGTAAGCGTTATATAATTCCACAGAAGAGACGTCACAATTACTATCACCATCTGTCGGTATTCTCCTGTATGTGTTTACATAAAAAAATCGTCTTAAATTTACTTAAAAATACGTATATAATACTTTACGATTAAAAATACTTGGTTACTAATTTGCTGCATATGCTAAAAAATATCCTGAAAACTATGTGAAAATTTTATGTATTCTTAAAAGTTAAATGTCGCTGTTGGTCTCCCGTGCGTGTATATTTATTATTAACATTACATTAACGAGAGTAAACTTTATACAAATTTATTGAAAAGGTTTGACATCTTCTGGCGCCAGTTTTTTTCCCTTGTGAATATATTTTCCTTCGCTTAACGCTATCATTATTGTAGAACTGAATGATAATATCGTAAAGAATTATTTATTCGTATTATAATATTATTCATATTTTCAGCGCCAATATTTAAGTGCTACTATTGGTAATCAATTTACCTGATATATTAAATAATTTATTTACAAATACTTCTTTCATTTTTTAATGTTTTTTTGTTATGCTCTTTTGACCTTAATTTTGGAGTGAATTTAACAATGGAAAATATATTGAAATCTTTTATAAACATCAATTATTTTGACAGTTATCTCTTGAAAGTTGTCTCTTGACAGTGATGGATTGAGGAAGTCTTTGAGTTAGTCGAAACTGCAGTCTCCTAAATAGAGGCCATATCTAACGTTATCCATGTAAAAACAAGGTAAATAAATAAATATTTATTAAATATAAAGGATCTCAAAGTGAATGCTGAAAACATATAATGACGAGTAGGTGTAATAGTGAGAAGAACGTCCAAGCTAACTAAAAATTAAAATTATCTTAAACTAATTATAGTTTGCTATGTAATTTAGAAAATTGGTATTTTACCACTAAAAATGTCATATTACTAAAATACGATGAAAGTTTTACGTGTAAAGATCATATTCACAATGAGACCGTATATAAACAAATTGTTATCATTTGTAGACCAACAAATCGACACACTATATACAATGCTTACTCGTCCTAAACGTGGCAAACTATATAAAAATACACAGAATATACATATTTATTATAAATATATCAATGTCTAATGGTATTTTCTTAGATGTACTAACATGAAATGTATTCCGTGAAGAGGATTATTGTATTTCAAATCTCATTCGTATGCAGCATTAAGCAAACAGCATGCATCATAGAATTAACATAATTACATGGTTTCTTGATACTACTCAATCACGTGTTCACAATATTTACATAACAAAAGTATAATTATGATGTAATGCTTATGACATGACTTTAATTGCTAATAAAAAATTAAATAATCTAATGTATTCCTTTATCACAATAGACACCATTCATTATATACTTATATCATACTCGTATCTCTTAAGTCATACAAATATATAATTCATTACATTTTAATCCCGCTTACATAAAATATATAAAATATATTATTTTAATCAATTGATTAATACATTTAAATAATGAGAAGTCACTTAACATTTAAGTGATACATATATCCGAAGAAATATCGAAAGAAATTTGTACAAAATCATAAAAATTTAATAAATTATTTCATTCTAAAATAATGCTTAAAACATTTTTTATTTTCAGCCACATTCAACGCTAGAGATGAGAAACATTTTCTTTTATTTAAAATTATTCAAATTTGTTCCTGGCTTATTAAACGTGTGGCAGGTAGAATACAGAGTGTTTAAAAAAGAATCCACGAATAAAATTAAGTATAAATAATCTTATATAGAAGAATACATTACAAACACAGATTGAAAAATTTAAAATTGCTACTTCTTACGCAGACTGGAAGTAGTTACTTGTAAAAATTATGTGTGAATAATCAATTTTTGTAAATACTCGTATTTAAAGCGGCTTCTCCACCTGTCAAATATTTTTTAATAAATAAACTTTTAACTAAAATAAATATTATTTATTCAACTATATTGCTACCAATTATAATATTTACATTATAATTATTTTTCGTAAAAGTTATTATTTATAATCACACTAAAAAATTTAAATCAATATCCAATTTTTTTTCGATCACATTTAATGCGTGTCTTCGCATGTAATATCCAACTGATGTAGCTGAACATCATATCATTTTTAATATCATAATTATTTTGTCATATGTCAATTTTTCATTTTACGAAATTAACGGTCGTTCACATGCATTTGAACATTTGGCCTCTCCTTAATCGACTATTTTCAACTAGACCACTAAAATAATGGTCTCTTAGAGATGCTAAAACATATCAGCCGATTTAAAAAAAAACAAATAGTTAATGCGTTACTTAATTTACTGAAGTACTATAAGTTGATTGCCTACATTATAATTTGCATGAAATGTAATACTGTACATACAAGTGGCCAAAAAAAACTATTATGGAAAGATTTATCGTTGTAGGTACTTAGTCTATTTGGGTATTTTACGATAAGTGCATATTGTTGTACATAAATACATAAAATCACTGCGGCTTAAATAGAAAAGCCGCAAATCGATATTGATTCACCTACGTCATTACATTACAGACTGGCCCTATAATTACTTCTTAATAAGAAAATCGGTCGTATAAATAATTTAACAACTTGATTAACATATAGTTATGACTTATACATGACAGTTCTGCCTCCCAGAGCTAGGACAAGTTATGTATACCATATGTATAGTTTCAGTACGACAAGAACCTAGAGACATGGAGAAAATCCAGCTATAGTTTATGCTATATCTTGCGGCAACCAGAAAACATGTCCCAATAATGTCAACTCTTTGTATTTTGACCGACAGAACAATGAAACGCAGATTTGCCCGCTCTTTTACGTCGTCATTTTTGAGTCATTAAAAATAAGTGAATAGTACTGCAAGTGAGGTACATTGATCGAGTACAACTACGAGTCCCAGATATTACGAAGTAGTAATATCAATATACTGGTATTATGAACTGTGTTTTTTGGACACTCTGTATTGTTGATTATATTCATGTAATGCTTATTCCTCTTTAAAATAAAATTGGAGCGGAATATTTCAAATGATTATTTTATATTATATTTCGTGTTGCTGCAATGCGGTACATTGCTACGCCACAATACGATCATCCCACGATATTGCCGGCGAAAAAACCCGAACTGTATTGATCTTTTATCGCAGGTGCAAGTGAAATATCAAACATTTTCACTATTCGAAGTTCCAAGCTCACAACTAGTCAAACGTTTAACACAAATAATTTAGCTAATCAGCTTACAGTTCTTCTGTGCTCAGAAACAACGCATACTTAAGACAAGTATTCGTTGTGTCATAAAAAAATAATTAGAGAAATTAATACCGCAACTATTGTAGGTGTGATTATTAATGTAATATTTTAATAATATTACTTAATTAGTTAGCGAAGCTATCAGCTAGATATTTCTTCAAACAGTGAACAAGGGATAGTGTTAAAGTAAATGAATCAGCCCAAAGCTAATAAATTTAAAATTCAAAAATATGCCTGCTCTCAAAGAACACTTTGCATATTGTCATTATTGTCATATCATTGTTCACCCTACGATTTTGTTGAGGTATTTGTGCAGATATTCCTGCTAAATCTTAAATCCTTTGTATAAACATTATATCCCGAAGCTGGTGACGTAATATGAATAGGAACGCAATCACTTAGACTGGGAGCGTCTAAAGGCAAGCTTTATTTAAGGCGAAGATCTTCGGAATCGTAGCAATGTCGTAGCGAAGTTGTAGCCAGTCGTAGCGCTTATTCAATAAGGAAAAGCTACTGCCGTACTCCGCTCGTGTAAATCAGGCAGTCCCGAGGCTTGATATTAATTAGGAAATAAACTCCTTGCTTTAATTATCGAGTAAATAGAAGAGCTCTAAGACTCGATTAGTAAGGAACTGGATTATAACGGGTGACTTCTTCATTGAATCGAAACGGATGTTTAAAAGGATTAACTGCGGGACAAGGTTAAATTTGTATATAAATAAAGGTTATTCGAATAAATTTACTATTTAATTTATTCGAATAACTTATTTTTAACTAAATTATTAATAATTTATAATAATTAATTTGAAAAAATATGCGAATTTTAAATTTTATATTAATAATTCTCGGTAAAATAATTTACTTTATATATATTCAAATTATTTTGAATTTACACCGCAATCTCACTGAAATATATATATCAAATTGCACATTAATCTAATGTTTCATTTAGTTTTTGATGTTTAAATATGTTAAACTAAAGCTTTTGTTAAAGCTCTGAAATTTTAAAACGATAAAACATTTTTTCATTAAATACACACATGAGAGTAGAGTTTTCACATGGTTCATTTTTACAACAATAGAAAACCATCCATACTTGTTGTACGGCCATGTATTTATTATCAATTCATTAGATTATCAATTGACATTAAGTTATTTATGAGTTGATAATGTTTGTTAAATATCATTACTTTAATTTAAATTTCAAAAGTTTTTTTAATATTATTTTAATTTTGCACAAAAAAAATATATGTATCTTATAATACTAATTTTATGGAAGACAATATTTAAACATTTCTTTTCATGTAAAGTGTGGCTCAAAAGACCAATTACGAGACAAAAACTTATCAATATGGATAAAGTTCCTCGAGCAATGGTCCAATATTTAAAAGAGAGTTAAAGAACCTACTTAAAAATAACGACTTTCCACTAGTTATTCTGGCTACAAAAAGTTTCCATAAATATTAATGCTCCATATAAAAAAATCACATCTATAAAATGTAAAGTACTCGTTATTAACTGTTGCCATGAGCACGCCACGTCCGATCCACATAATAATCAAATAAAGTTTAAAAGTAAACTTTCCTCGTTGGTTCTTTATAGAAAATATGGAACGCGGGCGACTACTGAGATTGGCGAATAGGAAAACCATACTTTTTTCAATATTGATACCGACATCGCTCGAGTCTAGCCGGATTTATTTAACGGAAGAAGAAAATTGACTTGTAACAGAGATTTATAACAAAATAAAAATACTCATTATATAAAACATTATGGAATATGAAGAAAATTTTAATTTCAGAAACACGCAACAAAATCTGCAGCCAATTGAAAGCATATTGTTTGGAATGCAGCAGGAGTGACACAACCAGACGCAGCGCATCCGCTCTCATTGAGAGGTTCTATGAAGAAAGTTCAGGGTGCTTAAGTTTTATTATTTTACTATATAAAATATCATAATAAATTAAAATGTTATTATTCTCCAGCCGTGCTCGATAAATAATATAGTCATAAGGTCTTGAAATGGGATTTCGGTCTTTCTTCCTGCCTAGGATCTAGGAACTAGGATCATGTGAAATTACTTTTTTTTATATTTCAAAACAATATTTTACAACTTTTTAAAATACGATATTTTTATTTTAAGCATGACTTAGCTTTATGTGGAGAATTTAAGTGCATTTTTCCAATGTTTTCAGCATTCACTTTGAAATCGATTATAAATTATAAATATTTATTTTTTACCTTGCTTTTACATGAATCACGTAAGATCCTTACGTGATCCATTTAAAAACAAGGTAAATAAATAAATATTTATAATTTAAGTGCAGTTTATATTAAATACTATATAATAAGCGAATACACCGTGGATGGTCACCCTGATTTCGAGTCTAGCGTGATAGTTGAGAGCTTATCGATATAAGTCCGAGTCTAGCGACATCGCGGGGAACATAAAAGCATATTTTTAAGTCAGATTTCACAAAGCTATGAAAGTAAAATGTTCAAGACCCACACAGCTATGACTGAAAAAATAAAAAAACAACATGGAAATGTTAATAATTATACAGCGATCTCAATATTTTCGTCAGACTTAAAAAATATTCACTACTCGAATGCAATGAAAAAATACTGCAATAGAATACGTAGCAATAGTTATCTTTAACAAAAGGGGATAAAAGATTTTTAGATGTATGATAGTTACAAATTAAACTGAAATAATTTGTTACATTGTTTATTTGCCATACGTTTTCCATCCTCAGATACCTTAGGTTGTAGGACAATTTCTTAAACTTGTTTTATAAATCCAAAACTTTGTATTAATTCTCGAGTATTATTGTAATTATACTTAATATAATTTCTAAGACATTTAATAAAATAAATACATGGAAATCAATAAGTTATAGAAAAATTATTTTATGGAAACTATACATGGATATTACGATGTTATACAATCCCAAAATGTCATATTTGACAGTACGATATAATTGATGAAATATATTAAATATACCTGTATAATCAGAAACAATATATTTTTGTAAAGAATCTCAAAATCTCTTTATTTGAAAGATCCAAGGTCCTTTGGCTACATATTAAAATATGTTGATTTGACTCATTGAACTGTGAACAATAGCATATTGGAACGATATTGATAATTATTATAATTGGCTCATATCGGAAGTATTAGTCTCAGTGCCACGGAATGTTCCCGAAGGCAACAATGGCCATGTTCTGTAACACAAACCCTTGGTTACCTCCCTGCATATTATAATATCATTTTTCTTTCTTAGATGTTCGACACAGAAATAACTGGAGCATTTATCTTCGTATGAAACTTTGAGGAAATTTTGTACAAGAGGAGCAGCTTAAACAAAAAATACAAATATTTGTAACATTGTTGTTCAATGCATATACTGGGCTAGGATTGGTAACCGCTTGGGAAAACTACGAAACTTTCATTGGATGAAGCAGCTTCTGAGGAAAAAATGGTTCAGGACTAAGAAGCGCCTGGCTATGCTTAATAACATAATCTTATTAATATTTAAATGGGTCGCAAGCGAATTATAAAAATAACATGCAATTAGGTTTCGCGCTTGTTTGTAATGTTTCAATATTTTTATTACATTTTAACTTATTCATTAATTATTCTGTTTTTTTTTTCACTCGTATGAAAGAACATAAATTTCATTCATTCGTGAATACTTCAAATTTGTACTATTGTTGGATGAATACGAAACTCATTCTAACTTCCTCATTTTTTAAAATACTAAGTACGTGTATTCAAAAGTACGTCTACATTATTTACTATTTAAAATTATTAAAACTTAGGTTGCACTGAGGTTAGTGACAGTGTGAAAATGTTTTCAAAAATTCGACATTACTATCAAAAAATGAAATATAATATGTTTGAATCCCAACTTTTTTTCGCCACATCGAGAATATTTAAATATCTGATCAAAGCAAGTAGCAGTATTTTCTCGAAACCTTCCTTTCTTGTTTCATACCGGCTAAGATATGCTACTTTCAGGGTACCCAAAGCGAGAATACAATGCTGGGCCACCGAGTAGATAGATATATACAATAATAAAGAGACATTTCTTTGACATATTTTCTTCCAGGGGAGGAGCTAAAAATATTCCAACGAAAAAAATGGAACGCGGTACAAAATGATAAAGTCAAGAAATTAAGTAAGACACAAAGTGACTAACGAAAGTATTTCATATAAAATACCATCTTTTACCGGCCTTGAGGAAGTACATTGTAATACTCGTATTCATTTAGATTATTTTTTTATGTAATTATGAACAGAAAAGAGTCAAATATCTTTGTGGACCCTGTAACATTCAACGATTGCGAGCTCCTTAATAAATTATCTATTACCTTTCAAGAAGTAGATATCAGAAACATTTTAAATTTAATAATAAAAGACCCTGAGAAAAATTAGGGTCCGTTGATATGGCGCAGTGAGAACATTTGCAGGTAAAAAAAGTAAAGCGAAATGGTAAGTTTACAAAATGTGTGGCTTTAGAGAAAAACAAATCAAATTGGGAAATAAAGGTTGACAACCTATGCTATGAAACATACTTTTATATGTGATATAGTTTATTATATTGATATTAAAGCATAATTGTTAACTTATTCGGCTTACAGTACGTTGCAAACCAACTCTGACTCAAATATAATAGCAGCCGATATCAAAATAGGCATCAATATATTTCATTATTTCTTTGTGTTTCAAAATGCACCCTCTTAAAAAATAGTGTTCATGGATATAAAATATTCCCGATAAACATCTCGATACAATCGTTTTTCCCGCTTGCTAACGTAAAAACGTGTTTTTATGCTAAAAAAATATTACTTAATCGCCGGTTTGGTAATGTCGATAATAATGAAATATATCTCTTGTTGTTGTTTGTTTCCTTTCCGATAAACGTTTTACAAACTCCAAAGCAGACATTTCAGATGCCGCGAAATGATTTATGCCAATTGTTATGCGATCAGTGCCGAGTTCGTCTCCCCCTAAATAGTCAATAAATGTCTCCAAAAAACATTCATTATCTTTTTAAGAAATATATTCATTTACACTAGCAAACATCCCAACTATTTAAAGAAACACCATAGATGTTGTTAGCATGCAGCACCAAAACCTATATGTTGATAATCATCGAGTACTTTATAGTAATTATCATAACTGTTAAGTATGTTTCTCTAGTAGGTTTTTTTATATTGCACATCATTCATCTATATCTCTTCTGTCAGATTCCTTTTAATGATAATAATATAATATTTTTTCTTAAATATACCTATACCCTTATTTCATTTCAATTATTTATTTCCTTCAATAACATTACAAAATATTTTTACATCTTAATTCATTATTGAAGTATTTACATATAAGTGTGGCCCTGTAAATGTATTGATACATTTAGTGTCAATGCCTCACACCCAGAACAAGCGTTAGGAGACTCAATGCAAATATAAACAACAAAAACCCTGTCAAGTAAATCATGGTTGACCCACAAATAACACGGTATTATTGTGACAAAATCAAACTTCCAAAAATTTTGCCTTCATCAACACTAGCACTGAATCTGAAGCAATATTACACTAAATATATCAATATTTTTGGTCTTCATCTTATTGGTCTTCATTCAACGCACTCTCGATTTTATCTCCTACTGGGGTTACAAATTCAATGTCAATTTTACTATCCTAAATAGCTTTATTTGTATTTGCAGCAAGTGTTTGAGGACATGAGTTGTAGCTTTCATGCCGAGTTGAAGAGGGTTGTGGAAGACCGAGAGGAATGGAGATCGAGATGTAAGATTCTGTTGCTGCAAACCAATCCGCCGGATTGATCCTACGAAGAAGAAGAAGAAATAGCTTTATTCTAGGTATTTCTGATAATCTTTTCAATCAAAATTAATTTAAAAAATACATTGCATGCGCCTTATTTATCTAGTCTTAATAATTAAAAAAAATAACGAGTATTTAATATATTGAGATGACTTGAGTTGCACTTATTGGTGTTCTTCATTTTCTTCCACAAAAGTCAAATCTTTGGTTAAATAGTATGGTGCATCATAAATCGTCT
Organism: Glossosoma conforme; assembly: GCA_022606575.1. Classification (NCBI taxonomy): domain Eukaryota; kingdom Metazoa; phylum Arthropoda; class Insecta; order Trichoptera; family Glossosomatidae; genus Glossosoma; species Glossosoma conforme. The sequence goes on from JAGTXR010000121.1 coordinate 389,482, forward strand.
AGTCTGCTTGAATGTTGATTATGTCATGGCCAAAATGTGTGAAAAAAATCACATGACAACTTCATGACAGGTGCTGTTTCTCAAGTAACCATACGTTCACATCTTGGAGGAGAATGTAATAGAGATTTTATCATTAACATTAACATTGAATAACTTGATAAAACGGTAAAGCATTTTTTTTTAAATTATAGGACAGCGTACAACAAGAAAAGACCTTTCAGATGATATAAATTGCCGTATGTGTTTAAGATAGACAAAATATAAACGGCATTTCAGACGCGATATATTTCTAGAGTTCCCTACCCCGGCAAAGATTTTTTTTGTCTTCCGCAGAACATTTCTTTGGGAAACTCGAGTAAAAATGAATCCAAACACAAAGGACAGGAGGGGTGAAAACCAACGAACCGACTGGTAAATGCGTCGTTATTTCTTCTCTTGATATTTCTGCTTTGTTTTTATTTTAGTGTTTTGAACAGAACGTGAACGTAATGTTAATATTTTTTCGCTCGAACAAGCACTCAACGGCAGTATCGGCTTTTGGTTAGGTTTAGCTGTATTGGATTTCGAAAAACAGGTGACGACGCAGAATAATAGAGGTACGAAGACTTAATTTCATATGGAAAAATGATGTTTATTGAAATGTAAATAATGATAACATTCTACAGCATTTAAAATAGAATTCGAAATCCCCAGGATAGCATAAACCACTGCGATATTTTTGTTCAAGCAACAGGAGTCCAGTTTTTCGTAAAATCAGTTGATCATCATCATGAATCAACTTAACACAAAGTTAATCGAAAAAATGTCATTTCGCCAACTAGAAAAGGTTAAGAAACATTCGGTAAGAATAGCATTAAAGATTTTTTTTCATCTTAATGGATTATTTAAACGTATTTATAGTAATTGCGGATATTAATAGTAATAGTCTGCTTCTTGAGGAATCCTTTCGGAAATATATAAGTTAACATTTGTAAGAAAATACCACAAGATGGCGGCGATGAAGATACCATAATCCGTAAATAGGATAACGCTTTCCAATTTTGAGGATCGATCTAAACATTATACATATTATACTCGTAGAGTGTTAAGTCCCAAAGAAATTAGATCGCGTTCGGGAATTTAAGTTTTTCGAGTAACTCATTTTTCACGATTTAACGACTACGACTTTTTTCTATAAGTTTATAATATTATTACATCAATCGTAGTTATGTGTGTACCATTAAGAGTTCTACCATTAAGATCAACATTATGTGAATAAAAAAATTGAAAATATTTTTTTAAAAATTATATATTAAAAATAAAGTTTATTAATAAAAATAAAAAATTTAGAGACTTACAAGTTGATCTATATATATTAGTGTCAGAATTAAAAATCATATGTTCAAAGTATATTTTTTCTAATTATGCTTGAAATATGTCTGTTTATGCATTAAACGTTTACTTTCGTGATTGTCATTACTATCAAAAACAACATTATATAGCTCAATTTTAAGGTGATATAAACCATTGTGATGGTTTCACTAGGAGGAAATTCGTAAAGAAAACCAGAAAATCAAACATAAATGTTGCAAAAACGCTGCTCTTTGAAGAAAGGGCATTTCTTTTTGCAAAATAGCACTGGCATTTAAAATCTTGATAAGGCAGCCACTCTCCGCGTGAGTAATGACGCCATCTATAAAATACTATCTTAAATAAAATAGCGGCTAACCGTCCGCAGAAAGAACTATCTTCCTATTATACTCGTTTATGAGTATATATACGAGTATATACCAAGGATATAGCCAAGAGTCAAAGCGCTCGACTGACACGCAAGAGTTCGCAGGTTTGTTTTCTGACGGAATTGAACTTTTTTTTTCTTCTCCATTAATTTAATAACCTTACCGGATGTATTTTTTAAACATTTTGCTATATTGTATTGCGGCTTTTAGGTTAAGCCGTGTATGGTGAATTATTTCGTACTGATATTTCGACCGCTATTTCAGGGGTTTTATTGAGTCATCAACCCGGTCAAAATATTGGTATGAAATAATTTGCCACACATGGCTTAACCCAAAAGCCACAATACCAAATCGGGCCGTGAGAACCTAACAAGTTATAATGCTATATAATATGACTACCTGTCGTAATTTATCCAAAACAATAAATAACCAACAAGAGCACTTACAACAACTATGGTATGAATTTGGTTCGATGGCTTTTGTGCTTTCCGATAACAGCTTTTATTACAAAACGCTTAAACTATTTTATAAATTATATGTAAAACATCCGATTGGTATGAGATTCATGCGTTATCCCCGAAAAAAGTCGCCCCGAGAACTTATTAAATTTTTAGTAAAACAGTGTTTAGCAAATGTCATGCTAAAAATTAATTAGGTTGGCCGGTAAACACTCCAGTGCAACAAACAGCATTCAAATATATGACAATAGTAAGCTACATTAAATTTACCGGTGAAATTTTAAGCTAACTGTCTGGTGGCATTTTTCTGCAGGTATTTGGGTAAAAAAACCTTTTTCGTTCGTGGCTTCCATTCAACTTTTAACGGTGGACGTAAGTTAGGTAAATGATTGAGGAAAAGCTTTCTCTCTGAGCTTTTTCCAAAGTGACGAATGAAAGTCGAAGTCTTTCAGTCTCCACATCAATACGCTTGAAAACTGGGGACCGTCGACTGATTTATTGGTCGCTTAAGGACCCGGCCGTGGGTTAGATGAAATTAAATAGGGCTGAAGAAAAATGAAAACGAACATAATGCGCGCTGATCGTCGTTTGATTTTCAAAGAATAATATAATGAAAATATTTAAGCGAGATTGTGTCAAAAATCGTTTGTCATTCACATCGATATGCCAAAAAATAATCATAAAAATAATATATTTGAATCGTTATAATGTTGCATTATTATAATTAACGAAATATTTTTTCACATCAATGAAAACATCGTATTTATTAACTTTTGAATATTCATATGTGAGACTTGAAAGGACTGACGAAGCATTTCAGTGATTTTTTCTTTTATTAACAGTTGTTACTCAATAACTCGTGATTAACACGAAAACAACGTAATAAAAACATCAAAACATGTCGCTTATGAAGAAAATCTTTAAATATTTTTTGAAACTCAATGAAATAATCTATATACCCGCTTCTTATTGAATCATATCATTATCACTATGTCCGCTCCCCATAACTGGAGCATATAGTTGTCACAAACTACCGCCACAAAGGTCTGTCAGTCGGCATGGTCCTCGCCTGATCCCCATCAAAACAGGCCTGCATTTCAAAACTCTGACGATGCAGTACATATGAGTACGACTACATATGTAATTATCAATGCCCATTTTTAATGACGTGAGCTCGTACTCTGTGCTCTCCTGTGCCATCTGCAGACCATATCCCAACCTATGTTTGGGTACCAAAAGATAACTACACGGCTCAAATCAAGAAGAAGTTTCCTACAGTCGACAACGGAACTGGAGATACCTGAGGCCACCCTGCGGTTGAACATGTGGAGAAGCGCAACTGAGGGGAATACTTGGATTGCCCGAAAGAGGACCTAGCCCCTGGACATGACCAAGGGTGGAATATATGGAGGTCCCTTAACAGACTTCGGACAGGAGTATGCAAGTCGAGGACACAAATGAGGGCCTGGCAGTTTTACAGCGGACCGACTGAATGTGACTGCGGCGTGGAGCAGACCCTGTCACACCTTCTGGAGTGTGCGCTGTGCCCGAATAGCTGCACCCAGGAAGACCTGATGATGGCCAGAAGTAACGCCATCGACGTCGCCTACTTCTGGGCAGACAGGATCTGACCCTGTTGTTTCCGACACGATTATATATATCCCAACCAAGTGTCATTTTTACCCGAATGTTCTACCTAACCTCTTATTGTATTTTTTTACAAAATCAAACCATCGTATTCCACATATATATACAATGTCCAAACGCTGTGGAGGTTTCCTTAAATTCATAGCTAATTTAAAATTTTCATTCAAAGTAACCTAAATATAACCTAAATAAGTAACATTAAAACCCAAACTAACTTCAGTGAAGCTAACGAATGACTAAAAAATTTAAAAAGTTCAAAAATGTGGAACAATTACGTATTGTAGTAGTCTGTTATGTTTTTTTATTCAATGTTGTGTCAATAAAACCCAAACGAACGTCAAGTAAAAGAGACAAATGTCGATACACAATGTAAACACGCAATAACACGACACTGATATCAACAGGATACTCACGACGCTGGAAAGGTTTAAAAATACACCCGACTATAGAGAAATTTCTCTGTGTGTCGGGTGGGAAATTTATAAACTTATAAATAATGCAGTGCGGCGGCCCGGGGCACTGAGAATACGAGATGAGGTTGGGAGGGATGCTGGGAAAGCAACAGAGAACAGGGTGGGGTAGGACATCCGAGTGCTAGATACTCGTAACTGGAGCCTTTCAAAGTTGAATTCAATCCACTCTCTCGATCGACTCTACTTTTGTACCGTTAAATATTGATATGCTGCTGTTCGTGAATTTCGTATTGCGCCATGTACGGCATATTTTTTTTGTTTACCAATGCTTCCATCACTGTTGCAGATATCAGTCAGAAAACTTATCTCACAGTTATGATAAACGAGTGGGATTCATGGAAGAAAAAAAATAAACGACGCAACTCAAAAGATAAAGAAAAACTTGGCACTGATAATATTTTCTTTCATAACTTATCTCTATAAAATTGACGCCTTAAAATACTGCCAGATGTCACGATTCCTTTTTTGTAGTCAAGTTTATAAAATCGTGTCGGAAATAGACAATAACGGTGTAGACTGACAATATCTGTGTATTTTTAGCGTTTATCAATCGTTTATTCAGATTCTAATATAAATTAAATACAAAGTCTGAAAGTAGATATTTACAAGTAACTTAAATGGAAAAAGTATTAGAGGTTCGTGAATGGTTACAGAGTTGGTCTTTCTATCTCTTTATTTTTAACAAAGCATTTCTATTTCAATATAATTTATTTTTGAGTGATTTACATAAATCCTAAGAGTCGTAAAAATAAAATAGTCAATTTTAAAATAACACCAACGTAAATAAAAATGCGATAGTTTCTATAAAAACAAGATTACTATTTATATATTACATGAATACTAAAAAAAAAATTTACTATTTCATACGATTTCACAAGTTCATCCATCCATTTTCTACATGCAATGTCTATCTAACCTGATTGAACGTTATAGAGTCTGCTGGAGATCAACATCCCATCTCTGATACTGTTTTGTGTATATCTGAAGAAAAATAAAAATAAATCATACGCCATAAAATAATACCAAAACACTCGGATAACAATTCGGACCCAAATACTTATTATAATATTACTGTATAGAAAACTTCGTTAAAAGGAAAAAATATGTTTTGTAAAAAATATCAGACAACAAAAGCAAAAAATTCTAATGTTTTTGACGTTTTTACGATTGTTTCAAATTTGGAATATTAATTCGCGTGTTGTTTAAACAGAACTTCCCTCTGGCGGTAAGTGCTGGTATCAAAAATAACTTTTTAAGTTGCCCGAAGCGTTTTTTCCGTCAGTGTATTATTTGTATATTTATAATGAGGTCGAATCATCGGAAACAATACAAAATATTTACTAGCATCAGAATAATAACGAGGTAAACGAGCCTCCAGCCATTTACGAATATTTACATACAATAATAAATAATAAAATAAACAGCTTTGTAATGTAATTTAATCGATTGTAAGGAGAAAATTATACGGGCCAAATCGTATTATTAGATATTTATGTAAACTTTTACAATCTTATTTTAGAAAAGAAACTATATTTATTGTGGGTTCTATAAATAAAAATTACATAGATAAACTCTCAATATTTTATTTTTCAATAAAAATTCTTTGATTAGATTGTATTTTTTATTATTTTAATTTTCCGTAGGGTTTCAGAACAAAATTTATAATATGCGAAAATAATTCACTGCTAATTGCATTACCTGCATAACCCAAAAGTCATGCATTTGCATTTTTTTTTATAATCAGTATAAAAAGAAATCACAAGATTATTATTTCCCCACCACAACACCTTTATACGCCATACTTATATTATTTTATCAATTATCAGTAATTTATTAGTAAGGAGAGGAACATATACTAAAACTACCTTTTTTTCATACCCCAAGATCTATTCCCTATAATAGATAAATATAACTACAAACAATATTAAGTTTTAGACAAAAATATTATTTTTCTCGATACGATTACTCTGGAGAGAAAAAGTCTCATAAAAGCACATATTAGAAGCTCTTACAAAATATTCTGGTGCTCCAGTGTTTTCTATGATACTGGGTTAACTAGACGCAAACAAAAACGATGCGTAGTACGAGTTAAAGATTAGTTGTAAGAGTGTATGAATTCAGAATATTGAGAGAAATATTTGAGATGAAAGTATTCCAGAGCCTACCAGTGTCATTTAGTTAGGAATTAGTGCCTAGTTTTGTAAGTATATACACATGATCTTAACTTACTTCCTTATACAAGAAATCTGCATATAATATACATTGCTAAAAATATTATAATTAAAATATCAAAATACCAACGACTGAACTATAAACTTCGAAACGTATAATATCAGAGTTTCTTTGCCTACGTAAAACAAATTTATAAATACGTTCTTAAGTTCATTACTTTATGAATGCTTACTTCGTTTATATAAAAACCTGAAATTTTGAAAGAAGTTGTTCTCAAGGGCTAACATTCTGTACCTGAAAATTGTAAAGAATTGGGGAAAAGGTCGTTAATTAAAATGTGTGCTAAGAAATAAGTTGAACTGAGTCTGCTGGAAAATGATAGGTTTCAAACGCGCAGAAATACAAGAGTGCGAGAGGTAGCTTGATAACAAAGTTACAAACAGGATTGAATCTAGGTAATGTTAATAAAGGGCTTGTAAAAAATTTCATTTATGATTATTATTATTGTTATATTCTTTTCTAAATTTTAAAAAGAAATGCTTACAATATTATCCTTTCTGGCTATAGTATATACGGTCTTTAGGCGAAAGATACGAGTATATATTAATTTCAAAAAGTTTTCAAGGTGGTAAAAAGACATATTTTAATGTTTCAGTTGCCATTATGATTGTGTCATCACTAATCACATATGCACTTGAAGCTCCACCGAGTAATGACAGCTTTTTAAGCGGCGAGAACCTAGAGAGCTATAAAAAGACATATTTAGAAGTATGTTTTCAAAATGTTACAATATAAGATCAAATGACAAACACAGCGTTTCTAAAGTCCAAAACCATATTTTTTGTAAAGCATTAAAAATGAGAAACTTTCAATTGGTCAACGATTGTCTTGAAAAGACATATTTACATCTTTTAGCTATGAAATTAATTTATTATTTATTGAGTAGTGAATTATTATAGTTAAAAGTGAATTATTGATTATTGAACATATATACCAAAAATATATATAGTCTGGACTGCATTTAAATAGTCCAATCCCACTAGATGTTAAAAAAACATAACATAAATTCCATCTACGAGTATAAGTAAATACGTAAAACAACACTTCTAAGAACCGGATTCTAAAACCATGATTTTTAAAATATCAGTTTGAGTACTGATGCTATCTTTCTTGTCTATTCCCTTACGATGGCCCTGGTCGCGGCTATTATTAAGCTATTAAGACGTTTTCACAAATAGCCCAGGACAGGATAACTGCAAAAATACCCATTCAGTCGCTGCCAACGATCGAGCAGCCGCCATCTTGTCATGTTATGCCGCCGCAAAGTTCCGAATTTAAAATGTGACAGATTAAAAACAGCTGCACGCCATTGGGCTATAATAATTCTTATTTTCATTCGAATGGCGCCCCGCGTTCCACCATTCCCGTGAAAATAATACAAAAATACGTCTATTTTTGAAGAGATTACAACTCAAAAATATCCCGGCTACGAAAACACACGACATGCTATTATAAAGTCACTCGTAAAAAAGATCGTTACTTCTTTTGAAACGTAAAAATGTATATTTAATAACATTTCATTACGTCCATTATAAGAGAGTATATTTACATTTCGAGTACAATTTTCATGTAAGGTACCATCGTTGTTAATGTAACAAACTCTTTATTGCACATAATTAATTTTTTTTAATTAGAAACAATTAATAATTGAAGGCATTTGGGTCGAGCCATAAGCAAAGATTATATTAGGAGAATCGAAATATGAGTAGAAGTAACTATGCCATAGCAGACTAAAGAATAATATTGCTTGTGGTATTACATGAGTGTACTCGTATGTAATGAGAATATTAACATTTCAACATTTAATATAATTCATAGAAAATATTTATTAGTTTGAATTAATATGTTGACAAAAATCAGGGTAAATAACATGTTTTGTTGTATTCTTCGTACATAATACTTTCTAAACGTTTCTAATAGATGTTTTCTCTACCCGTTCTGTAAAGGCCATTTAATTTAAGCAGATACAAAATATTTATAACATACTTATAATTAGAAAGGACACTTTTAGACTGTAAACAAGTAATGTTTTAGCAAGTAAACAAAAACAAGCCTGCTCTTAAAAATTAAAATCTCTTCAGTCAACTATTTTGCATTAAAATTTCCTGTAATAAAGCCATATTTTGTATCTATGCTTATGAATAATATAATTAAAAATAAATTAACTATGTGTAATATTTTGAAAGAAAAAAAATTATTAACTTAATACATGTATAAACAAGTCTGCTTAGATGGATTTTTTTAATTTTTATTAGAATATTATTTTATTATTTCAATATTCTAATCTACTTTTATAGATCATTGACTATATTACAATATTATTATTAATTAAATATACATATACTATACTTAAAATTCTTTTTTCAACACGTCAATCCAAGCACAAAAGTAACGGCAGAAGCGGGATGCGAACCGCGGACCTTGGAAACCAACTATGCCCAGGTATTCATACCGCTCAGCCGACTTAAACATAACAATGACATAAATACTAGTTTCAACGCGAGTCGGTCCAGGCATAGTAATGGCCAAGTCGGCTTTCTTCGTAGTATCAATCCGGTGGATTGGTTTGCAGCAACAGAATCTTGCATCTCGATCTCCATTCCTCTCGGTCCTCCGCAACCCTTTTCAGCTCAGCATAAGCGCTACAATTCATGTCCTCGAATACTTGCTGCAAATACTCCCGTCTAGGGCGCCCTCTACAGTTTCTACCCTCAACCATCCCCTCCACAACATCGTGAAGGAGACCATCGTGGCGCATGATGTGACCAATCCATCGGGCTCGCCTCTCTGAGATGGTTCTTATTAGTTGCCTATCTTCCTTGATTCGAATGAAGTCGGCTGAGCGGTATGAATACCTGGGCATAGTTGGTTTCCAAGGTCTGCGGTTCGCATCCCGCTTCTGCCGTTATTTTTGTGCTTGGATTGACGCGTTGAAAAAAGAATTTTATGTATAGTATATGTTTATTTAATTAATAAGTCTGCTTATGATTTAAGGCGAGCCTATCTACGAAATAACGTATTTTAATTAATCTAACATTGCATAAAATAGGTGACGCAGTTTTTTAAAACAACTATATGGTTTGATATAATATGTCTAACGTGTTCTCTGATTAATTAATAAAACAAATCTTATGTAATGGTATAAGCTATGTATTAATTATTTTATTATAATTCTATGATTTCACTAAAATATGGCATGTTTCAATTTTGGGGAAAAGTCTTTTCGAAGCGTACGTATATTAAAATTTGTTCTAATTATTGACAAACAATATCTGTCCTTACAAACGATAACTTCTAATTTTTTTTCAATATATACTGCATGCCGTTTCCATTCATATTTTATTCCAATAATCACTAAAAGCATATATTTTTTGCGAAATTATGTCTTTCAAACGGCAACATTCACGTACTGAATGAAAATTCTAAGCATCTTTTTGTTAAAAAATATTTTCACTTTAATACAACATCAATATAACATTACACGACCAAATTTCTTACATTATTTCAGTAATTTCTCAATCTTATGCTTCAAAAAATAGCTTAAAATTCGATCTAATCGATAACTTGAAATATGAAGTTCGTAAGCAACACAATTACTCACCTCCAGACGATAACTTTCCCACTATTTTTGCGCGAAATGTATACTTTTTATATCAAGTCTGGAGACTTCTTCTTCGGGCGCCAAGCTTTCGTAATGAAAATTTATCCGAGCGACATCCTGAGGCAATAAATCAAGCTCGCAGACGAAAACTTCAAATTTTAACGAACTACAATGATACATGGGATAAGAGACAGATTTTTTTCATTTTTAAAATCAAAAAAATATACTTGCAAATAGATAAGCTATACGATGGTAGCGAAAAAAGCTAAGATTTTATTTCTGGTAGCTTTAAAGGACGCTTAATGTTTTATGGATTCAATTAATGTTATAACCCCAATTCGGTTAGAGCTTACGATCAAAGTTTTCAGGTGCTGGATATGTCTGGAAAATCATCAGACATTCTTACAAAAGAAAAATAATAAACATATATGATACGGAACGAAGCAATTACAATGTTAAATGACAGAATACTATGTTTTTTATTTAAATACATACAGGAGAATACCAACAGATGGCGATAGTATTTTTAAAGCTTTTTCATATGTGGATCCTATGACGCCTACCATTTTACAGATGGATAAGCGCAGTATGTGGAGTGTTAATCTGACAATGTCATAAACTCCAGCCTGACATTCACGCATCATCTTTATTATTACAGGAATTTAATATGAATGGGTGGTCTTCCCGGGATGACTTTCGTCTACCACCAATTTTGATTGATAGGCTATGACTGGAGTTTTACGGGTGAGGGATCAAATTCGAGCAATCGAACGCACGAGATACGGCTTGCCAAAGCAAACGCTTTGATTATTTAGCTATACCGCCCGGCCAGATGACAATTTTGTGACGACAATATATACCAGGTAGGGAGAAGATATTAAATAAAAGAAGATGACATGTGTAGTCGTATTTTAGTGAAACTAAGCATTTATTTTATTATATGTAGTATTATCTTTATTAGTAATTAAATATACATGTACTATACATAAAAAAAAATTTAAACGCGTCAATTCAAGCAGAAAAATAACGCCAGAAGCGGGATGCTAACCGCGGACCTTGGAAACCAACTATGCCCAGGTATTCATACCGCTCAGCCACCTTGGCTATTGCTATGCCTGAGCTGACTCACGTTCGAAATAGTATTTATGTCATTGTTATCATCGTATGATAGATGTCGCTATAGTATACATTCAAAGTATGTATATTTTTATTTTTATTATTCAATCAGTCTTCATTTATTCACAAGCTTAATTTATTAGTTTAATTATTAAGCTAAAATTCATCAGTAACATTTACTATAACATTAGGAGCTCTGTACTATAACAAATTTCAAGTTTTATTGAGGATATTTTTCTTAATAATGTGTGTATATTATTTATAATATCTTCGTAAATAGTCTTCCCGTATCCACTGCTGAATGAAGACTTTTCAAATCGTCTTACTCAAAAAATACGTTATTTTTGTGTATACATACTGAAAAATTTATGTATTGCATCATTTTAAGCTTACTTTAAAACTAATTGATGTAAAAAATGTCAACACTTTTTTTAAGCACTTCATTACATGGATTACATAATCATTACTACAGCTTCCAGAAAACTTGTTGATGCCAATAAACAATTTTAATCAAAATTAGTCCCCCGACTATGAACCTATCTATCCGTCAAGAATTCATGTTTTCGCCGCCTACGATATGTGAGTATATGCTAATGGTCCAGAAAACAAAAAGATCTATTCCGTCCAAAATTGAGATAGAAAGGTTTTCTGGCGCAGAGCCAGGATTTTAGTTACTTAGTTAATTTTGTACCCCAAATTTATTTCTGGAGAGAAATCAAAAGCCAATATATTCCTACTGACTTTTGTTCTTTAAATAATTGCTTTGAGGATAGTTTTAATAAATGCTCATTTTTTTTTTGTTTCATATGATATTTCACTAAGTCACGATATTATATAAAATATTTTACTTTTGTTGATTTTATGTTAGTTATGTTGATCTTATGTTAACAGTGGCTATCGTCTTTAACGCGATAATAAGAATTGTTTCTATAATTAAAACAGTGCAGAGAGTCTCTAAAAATCAGATTTTCAAATTAAACTAATTTAAACGTCAGATATTAAATCATTTTTCAGTCGGAATTAAATTTACTCTGAGTTTTTATCATAATATTTATATTTTAGATTCAGACAGGTTTAATTAGCTTATGCTATATATTTTTTTATTCTGACCAGAAACATACGAGCCATTTTCAAAGGATACTAAGATTTTTTCGTCTACTTTATCCACTTCCTACCTAGAACATGAAGCCTCTATGATTCTTGCATAAATCAAAGTCAGTTCTTATTCTAAAAATTTGCTAAATACATTATTTGCATGTTTCTTGACGGCCTTCTATGGCAAGAAAAGGCAGCTAAAGTTAATGCTCACCAACTGTATTGAGCCGTCTCTTAGAACAAATAGCCCAGGCCTCGGGACTTCGAGCTTGTTACCAGATTTCTTTAACCTGTTAACCGAGGAATTTAATTTTGCTCATGATAAAAAGAAAACACGCGGCGAGTCCGTGCAACTCGATGCTTAGATGTACATGGTATATGATGAACAAACAAAATAAGCCGTAGTTCGTCACACCCGTTGTGTGTAATTTCAGAAGTGTCTTGGCGGAATATATCGTCATACCCGTTACAAATGCTTTCTTGGAGTGACGGAATATTACATACTCGGTTAACAGGTTAAAAAAACGATTAATAAATCACCCAAAAATATGCCACGGATATTATAGCTACACTTTCTTTAAGTACTCATACTTCTCCTCTGGAGGTTGTCGGGAACCATATATGTTCCCAAGCAGATCTTCAGGTGCATATATCTCCTAGATCGAGAAAAAGATAGTGGCAGCTGACAAAGCTTATTGGTGACAATTTGTGGTGACCATTTGTTCTATATATGAAACTGATATGAAAGGAATACTGCATCTGGATATTATGTTCCAACCATTATTTAATAACCGATTGTAAAATGGAAGGTTGCCGTGTCTGTGTCTGTGGGTTAGAATACGAATATTATTAACTAGTATTCATTTTGCAAGCTGTAAGAGGTCGAAAATGTCCGAAAATCGATAAAAAACAATATTTTAAAAGCAATGACTTGCAGAATTTCCTTCTCTGTTGTATTAATAAGCGACTAATTTACGCTAAAAGGAGATTTGATATTTTCGTCAGGGGCGCAGCTGCGGGAGGCGTGGGGGGGCCATTAGATTGTTCTTTTTGGAATTGATCCAAGTTCATCCGAAGAGAGCTTACGGATTCATCTAAAAATGATTACATCGTCGAAAATAATCCGATCGTCTGATAGCGGTCGGCATTGGCGGAACTGCTATCAACCTGTTTACGTTTTGCGTTGATTTTTTTTATTTATTTGTTTTACTCCTCATTTTCATGGGTGTTAAAACATTTAGTTAATATTTATAACTGAATAACATAGAACCCACTATTGACTTAATGCTTGTAATCCTTCAATTTTAAACTTTTATTAATATCCAGCTTACATTACAAAACAATACCATACAACATAGATAAATATCGAGAATACTACCACACGTGAAAAAAATATTAGTTACAATATACAAATATATAAAATTTCCGCACATTTATATAGATACAGATACAGAACACCGGGGAAGAGATAGCAACTATATATATAAGATAAAATTTGGTAATTATTTTAAGGAGATTGGATGATGAGCCCAAAATTCGATAGGCATGGAACACTTGTTCCAAAGGAGTGGCTCAACTCAAGCACTCTCTAAGCATCAAAAGGATGAGTCATTAAATATCATTTTAAAAATTAAATATCAATAAAATAATGGCTTTGCTTGGTGAAAAGCCTCCCTGCCCCGTCCTGTTTGTGGAAACCCATATGGGGACCCGTTACTAGACACACGCAATAAGCTACTTGTTATAGAGTGGCTGAAAGCCTTCCCGTGATTCTAGGTGCATCAGTCAGATGTTAAATAGACCTCAGTCTAAGGTTACGATGCTAGTATAATACAGCGAGTCTCAAATTGTGTTCTTTTTTAACACGTTGCTAACCACAAAATACGTGGGAATGGATAAGGAAAAGGTAAGGTAAGGTATGCCATATGGCAACCAAAATTATGACTTAACTAAAAAAAAATCAAGTAAAGTTGCGCTCTTGTGTAGTTGCCGTCCTTGTAGTCCAAACAGCGGCAGACAGACTGTCGTGGGACGCAGGAAGTGGAATGTTCGGGAACTGTTGATCGCCACCGTAAATAATGCATAAGACCATATTCCCGGTACATTCTCGGGAATAACCCGACATATTCCTGGTAGATTTTCGTCTGATGCTGCCATTTTATAAACACATGCTCGAAATCGTGGACTTTATTTAATCAAAGGTTTTAAATAGGGATTAAATGACGCTTGTTTGCTCTATTTATGGAAAACAAGAGTTTGAAAACCTTCAAGCTTCAATCGCTCAAGATTCGAAAAAAATTACCTAGCTGAAAAATATACTTTAAATACAACAAGATACAAGATAACATAAATTAGTTTATATTTTGATTCCAGTCAACACAAAAGATGGTAATGAACTAGCCAGAAATTACAGAAGTTTGCAGAAATCAAGGAAGCAGATGACACTTGTAACCAAGTTTTTTTATGTACTGAAGACTAAACGTATTACTTAAGCTACGAATCCTATAAATTAATTTAACGAATAACAGAACAGATAATAATTCATTTTTCAATAAACGTCTGCCAATATTTTCTTGTATAAGTTTACATAAAGAATGGCTGACAAAATTTGCAGTCATCCAGTAGATAATTCAAAAAACAGATTTACTTCAATTTCAGGAATATTTCATATAAATCATCCCCATACTGTGGATTATCATATCCATTCCACTTTAATAACTAATTAAGACAAAGTTCTCGCTCGACTATAATCCAGCTCACCTGAACATTAATTCTATATCCAGCATTTCAACCCAGTTCCACCTACGTACAAATATTATACGAGTCTTCAAATATCATACCAGATATTCTCACACTAGTGAAGCATTTAAAGCAGTACTACTTCAATAGACAAGACGACATGTTTCAGCCAGGTCGGATGGCCATTTTCAATTCTTGAAATTTATATGGGGAATAAATTTTAAGGAATCTTTTATTTTATATCTTCTTATATAATATTTACAGAACGAAAGCAAAAATGATCTCGTTGTAGGCTCGCTTTCTATTTTATCACATCAAATACATGAACGATAAAAAGTAAGAGATGAAAGACACACCCCTACCACTCTCCTACAAAAAATGGGTTAGACCACTTGCAAAGTTCTATCGCAGCTCAGTTATCTCTTAACAAGAGAAGGATTGAGAAAGGCTACGAATTAATCGAAACTGCAGTCTCCTAATAGAGAACTTATCTTACGAGATCCATGTAAAAACAAGGTAAATAAATAAATATTTATAATATGATAAAAAGTGTGTTGATTTTCATAAGAATTCAAGTAAAAACGGCTGTAAGTCAGTTTTAATAATTTTATAAGCTGAATAAATATTTAAATATAGGCTCCACTCCATGGATCGATAGTTTACTGTTACAATGGAGTTTCCATATTTTCAATTTTTATTTACTATTTATAAAATATTAATTTTAAATTAAATGTCAATCTATCGGCCGGGCATTAATAAAGTAACCAAATATTAAATTCTTGCTTGAGCGTTGCGGCAAGTTCAAATAATACACGTCTTTCTAATAATATCGAAATTTTTGTCACATAATCAATAATTCAAACACGAATGCTAAGTGTGCCGTCGGGCCGCTCTTGCGTAACCTACGGCAGGGCCGGATAAATACTTTGAAGGGCAGAACTTAATAATCTAACTAACCTAAAAAATATACAAACTAACCTTACCTAACCGAACTCCATACATTTAAAGTGAAGTCTTAGTTTCACCATTCAATAATGAAAACAGACTCCTAACTGAGCAATAAACTTGCAGGTTGTAAATATTAAAAACATATTTATTCGACAAATATATATTTCTTTTAAATATATACATTCTATTTGTACTAATTTAATATATATTTCACCATTTATAAATAAAAAAATAATTGCTTAGCGAAACTTTCAGTCAGTTTCTTTTTATACTCTCAGTCTTAATCTCTACATACTGGAGGTTAATCAACTCACGTATAATCAATTATTGTTAAGATCTTTAAGAATAAAAACATTTTCGCCTGTATTTTGTGACATATTTGGCAAATAAAAGCATACGACTCTTACTGTAAATATATGTTGAAATTGAAAAATTATACTTCGTCAAAAATCTGCTCGAGTAGTTCATAAATAATCCTATTATACAAGTACATATGTAAAAAATTATAAGGAAAATGTTCTACAAAACTATCAAATATATGTACCGTGAATACATTATTATATATAAAACTCAACGGAACTTGAATACTTTTAACAATTTATCATAATTATAAAAAAATACATTTATACTGTAAGGATAATATTACTCTATCGAGAGAATTTATTAATAATACATGACAATATTAATATACACAATGTATATTAACCTCGATGGATACATGGATCGCGTACAGAGAGGGGCCTCTAGAAAATACCCTCTCGTCCTCCATCGCTTGACCTCCTGAAATTCAGGGATGGTTCATAGCCGCCCATGAACCTTGTATCGATCAGGAGGTACTTAGCCCATCAAGTTATCACCTTACTACTATCTCGGCAAATAACGCCCTTGCTTATGAAGTGGGTTAAAATCTTGAAAGTATAATACTCGTATAATCCGTTTTTATGCTGAAAATGATCAAAGATTGTAATGATATTGAACAAAGATATGATTTATTTATGCTTTCGTCTATTTCCACAATAAAATTTAACCGTTGATAAGAGGAAAAAGAAAGGTGGCTTATATAGTATTAGTAATAAAAAAGATTATTTTAAAATCAATTATTGTAAACATTATTTGAAATACTTTCTTACGCCGAACATTTCTGAAAACCAACAAAAAAAGTCCACACACTTCTAAAAATCTATGAGATACTATCTAAGACCAAAGCGATTATAAGAATAATTTGAACTATCAATTACTAAAAAGGTTTGGGTTAATTTTTTTACATCTTACGATGATCGTCGTCTATTTCCATAATAAGAACAGATAAGTGCATAATATTGTAATGTCATTAGTTATGTTTATTTATGCCATAATTTATCTTACACAAACATCGGTAAGTGGGTCAAAATTAACTTGTAAGATTTTGCCACACACGCGCTCACATTACTGCAAACACAACGTGCTGATTAAAATTTAAATATCTGCATAAATATTAATTACAATGATTATTAGTTTGAAAGAGAATGATCACACAATGTGTAAAAAATTACTCTTTTCATGAAAAACTTTCGTGGAAATTCTCGCTTTAACCGCTGAAATTTCATGGCTCCTTTCATTAACCGCCCGTGACCCTTCTATCGATCATAATGTACGAGTACCTCGAGCCAAGGAGGCCCAGTCTTACCGTGCTTAAGACTGTTTACCACTGCTTAGTTTTTATAACGTGGTGGTTTATTGAGTAGTACGCATATATGAGGTTCAGGTTCAAGTTCTAAGTATATTTAAAAAACAAAACTTTTTAATTTTTAATTCAAAATCATATTAAAAAAACTAATTTCATTGAATCTAAAAAATTCTGTAAATAATTGAAATTCACTAACAGGAATATTTCACAATGTTTTATTTATCGACTCATTCATTTACCACCTCTTATTAGCTTTAAAGTTGAGAAAAGTCTTTTGCGTTTACATTTATGAAATTATACCGCATAACAATGAAGAATTATATTACAAAAAGTAAGCATGGATAAAAAAATGAGCTCTAGGTAGCAAATTAATTTTTTCTCATATATTTCGTCTACCGTTGCGTTATTATTAAGATTTATTTATTTCAAGCTTCGTCTGGGATTATACTCGCAACATCTGACATAGTAGTAAAGTATATATTTCTCACGGTTGTATCGGTTAGTACAGTATAAGTACTATATAAGTTATAGGACTTCTATATACATGGCTTTTCATAAACCTTACGTTGATTTAGAGGTCTGGGATCTCACCTACCATCGGAAGGTACTCCCTCTGCCGCTATTCCAGGACCGTGAGGATTAGCTGGGAACTTTGAGGCTTATGTTGTATTTTCTCCCTGAACAGAGTTACGAGGGCAGGAAATGTTTTGCTCCAGTGACTGAATACTGACTTACTTAATTCACCCTACTCCAACAGTTTTTGTGACAGTAAGAGGAAGTACTGGTATTCTAGTACATAAAACGATGCTTTGAGATATCTTTAACGGTATTGGTAAATACAGTTTTGAGCCACCTTTATTACGAAATAGTCTCTTATTAGTTACATTAATAAAAAAAAATTAAGTATAAATATAGATTACAATATATTATAGATTAATCAAATATGTTTTTTTAATTATTCATACGTACAAATATTTTATTGTTATCTTTAGTTATCTTTATCTGTAAGAATTCGCTGTAATGAATAAATTCGTGAAGAAGCAGCTATATTTTTTTACCAGATTATTTTGTAATGAGACCCTGTGATAAGCCATACACCATCATCAGCTTTGGTGTTAAATGGTGACTCAATCCTGAAAGGCCGTCTGGAACTTTGCATAAAACGTACACCGTAGATCTTCGGAATGATGAACCAAACGAGAATCAGAGAAATGGAATGTTTGATGCATATAATAAGCAGAAGTTTAAGTATTTAGAAGTGATTTGCCTTGATTACAAGCAGGGGAGCAGATTTTATGCATACAAACTAGTTATTTTACTACTACGGTATCTACTACGACTACTCTTTGGTCGCGCAGTAACCCTTTCTTACAAAAATCGCACACTTATTGTAAAATCATTTATTATCACAGAATATTTTAACTGCCTTTTCCGAACACTTAACTCAATGATTTTTTTAATCATAATCAAAATAATAATAAGAACTCTAGCATTAACATTATTAATAAATATTTGAGAAAAAAATGATATTAAAGTCAAAACACGATAAAATCGTTGATAATTTAATATAATAGAGAACGCAGCCACTGTAAACAAGTTGTTTATAAAACGCAAAAATTCACGTAAATTCAAAATGGGTGCGTCTAGACGTCGTTAGACGTAATACTCTGTCCGAGCATTCTGGAAATCGATACTCCATTTCCTAGCCGAAACTTTCACGGCTATTTTGGGAAGGCACCTCGAGCGAAAACAGCCCCTGTGCGCTTCAGCTGAAAGGCATTTTTTCAGCGCGCGGCAAAGTGAGATTTGGGGCTTTTTGTTTGCGCGGAGGACTGGAAACCAGAAGGGTTCTCTCTCTTTAGCCCTCGGGATCGATTTTTCCGACCCTTCTGCTCGAGATGTTGGATGTTCTGCACACCTGTTGGGATGCGAGGCTTGTGATGTATTGCTACAGAGTCGAGTTATTTTATTGAGTGAGTCACTCGTAGACTTTTTTGTATCAGATTATATTATCTCTGGCTGCCAATTCGCTATATGATATTTCTTATCATAAATATTTATGTTTGCTTTTTTAATAATAATATAAATAGCTACTTCTTTAACCCTAAAAATATATAAATTTTAGTATTCAATTATGCGTATTAAATATAATAAAACTAGAGGATTGATTGTAAAAATTTTTTTAAATACTGTTATTTGAATGTGATTTGAGATAAAATAAAATGCTGCACTGGCGGCAATCTACGGAAAGTATATGCTGTAAATCGAAAGACAATATCACATAAATTCAACGTCATAACTGTCACTATGGATCATTAACAACTAATCAGTCTTTCGCTGAATGCCAAATTCACTCCGCAAACAACTATAAATTTTAACTCTCGTGCCACAATCACTCCCGTTCATTATATTTTATTAACTTATCTTTAGAATATGTAAATTATTGTAATTTTTTTATGAAACTGCATACAAAAAAGTATATAGTTACTTACGAGTATATTGAATTAAATACATAAAAATTCAAGACAATTGATTATTAAAATATAAACGTCTTTCATTTTAATAAGGGTTTTTAAAAACAAATTGAGGTGAATATTGTTAATACTGTCAAAGATGTCTCCTTAGGTAAGATGTAACAAGTTCATTACATAAATTCGTATCTATCATCAAAAATCTGTGTCCGTCTACTGTTAAACTTAGACCTTTTGCATGAGTCTCCATCCCTCTAGTTCTTCTATGTTCCGTATCCAAATTCATTCTCATATTCTTTGTCGTCCAACACTCCGCTTTCCAGTTCTTGGGAGTCACTTCAAAATATAAAGTATTATTATAATATCCTTAGAATGTACCTCGTCCAATACCGTCCAAAATAACACTTTTTAATGTTAGCACTAATAAAAATGCTGCATGAGGCTTGTGTACTCGTAAAAGATTATTATTTTCTGTGAATAAAGAGAGATATTTATATGATTTACAAATGCATTATTATATTAAAATTCACTATTTCATTTTCGATTGAAAAAGGCAAGCCTCTCCGAATTTCCTATAAAAACTAACGCACAATTCCTGCGACGCAAATACATTTTATGAAGAACATTATCACTCAGTTACGTAAAGCGGCTGAAAAAACAAACTATCATTTCCCCCCAGTGTATTGTTTATCGCATTATTGTCGAGTTTCGGGAAACTTTCCGTTCATTTTAAAGTTTAGAGTTCGCTAACTACAGTTTGTAAAGATTCAACGAAATGTGAAACGATAACAGGTATTATAAATATTATATTATAAAACTGAGATTCATATCAAAATGGTTTCTCTAAGACTGATAAATTATTAAACGTTATATGGATTTTTAAATATTTATTAGAATATTATTTTATTATCTTATTATATTAGTCAGCTCAGGCGGAAGAAATGGCCACGGTGGCCGAGCGGTATAAATACCTGGGCAAAATGGTTGGTTCCAAAGGTCCGCGGTTCGCATCCCGCTCCTGCCGATATTTTTTCTGAATGAATTAACTCGTTCAAAGAATTTTATGTATAGTATTTGTATATTTAATTACTTATTAAACGTTGTTTAGTAGTATTTCAAAGCATTCACTAAACACTTATATCTATGTAACTCTTTTATTGCTGCAATAATAGAGATTCAAAAGAAAGTATTTTTAAAACTCATAACAAAATGTGTGCATCAATAACATGCAGCCCAAAAGTATACGCAAGTACTCGTATATGTTCCGACTTTAGATAGATTAAAATAATCTTTCCTGGACCTATTTCGTTTGTATAATAACGTAGATTGATCTTAACGTAATGGACTTACTGATTCAACAAATAATTAAATTATTTAATCAATAAATTAGCGCAATGCTCTTTTATAGACTGGCAGTTTTGTAGACTCTTAAATTCTCATACAGTGCCATCAACCTGTGGAATTTCTCATCCATATTTCATACGTAAACTCGTCTCTTCAATACGATTGTCAACGCCAACGAATGTTGGTTTTTTATGATAATGTCATTCAACTTTATCGACAACTTTGTTGAAAAAAATAAACCTTCTTCTGTAATGAGTTTCAAGAAAATATATCGAAAACAGTTGGGGTTAAGAAGTCTTAAAAATGTTCAAGTTTCTATGTGACCATCAAGCTTATTTCGAATCCCATTTGGAAAACTCGATTCAATTCGGACTGTTTGATCACTGAGCCTTAAAAAAATACTGATTTTAAGTCGAAAAAGTCCAATTCCGCCGACACGACTGAAAACTTTTTAAATTTGTCTAGAGAGCCTGAAACCACGACAATGATAAATGTTTAAAATAGTTTATAACAGAACATAAAAACCCTTTTCTGCTGTCGTAGCGTAAAGAACTAATAATTAACAATTCTACTATGTTTTTTAACTTAAATGTTTAGTTTTCTAGATTTATTAGGCGTAGTTTTTGAGTTTTCAAAATTTACACAGTGATTTATTCTGTGCTACGACATAATTTACACTCGTATTTGAGATTCAGTTGAATATAATAAAAAAAATGTACATCTAAAAATCTAAACGCATCAGATCTTGGTTTTTGTAGTGGCCATATGACCAATCTTTATCGCGTCAGAATTGAATTATTATAACTCATATGGCAATAAAGAAGATCTCTGAGGGATTAGACATGGTTCCAGAAAACCATAATGGCAGAAGCCCAGGGACTTGAAGCGAACGTAACTGTTACTATCCGAGACATATTTGTGCGTATGATCAACCGAACGCTTCTACGATTTGGACCATTTGGTCTTAATGGGCAGCTCAGCGCATGTCCAATATGACACCTTCTATATATTATTGATACATTCCTCAATACTAATAAGATTTTGATTTACAATATTACTAGTCTTGCCGAATATAGATATAGATGGCACCACTAACAATAGAGATATTTTTTTATTCTATGGTATAGTAAAATGCTGTAAGTGGGGTCATTGTGAGTGTTTAACAAATGAGCCATGTGATTAGCTTAACACTTCTATTATTCATTGTAATATTATAATTACAGATATAATTCTTCTATATATATTCACACCTCATCTGATTTGTATTTGATCGCCACAGATTGCTGACATAAATTACTGTCATTCAAATGAGCTCTGCATCACAAGTGAATTATTATATTATGTATGTATGATTTCCAAAGGTATTTCAAGGTAACAATAGTACGGAGGTCAGAAGAAAACCAAATTTACTTTAATTTGAAATTTAATACAATTTATTGGTACGGTCGTTACTTGGAACGGTTTTAAGCATCTTGGCGAGGGCCTGCTCTTCTTGTCTCGAGTTGTAAATAGTCTTTATAGAGCTATTCGAAGACCTCAAGAGTCAGGAGTTCAGATCGTGATAGATTTCCCGGCCTAATTGGGATGCTGACCACGCGCAGGAGCAATGGGTCCAGGGAATCTCATAAAACCCTCCGTAATCCATCTTCAACTGGTTTGTTTTCAAAGGTCATCGTAACCGTTGTCCTTGAACATCTCACTCGTACAAAACTATGGAAGGAAACTGAAAAACGATTCAATAAACTTTTAATGAAAGCTGCGAGATATACTATAAGCCATGAGTCTGTATCTTCTTATATTAAATATACAAAAATTTATTTGCTTCATACTAACTAATTTTGAAGATCTGAGAAAATGCATGTTATACACAACTCCATGGTCTGACATGGTGATTCCAATTTAAAGAAAGTAAAATACATTTAATATTCAACATGCATCTAAAAGTGAATGGTAAAAATATAAAAAGAAATTACACATTTATCTCTTGGTCGATTGCTTAGTGAAAACCTACCAGATCTCTAATCTCGTTATTCCTAACAATACTTAAGCGACCGAGCTCCTAAAACTCTACACTGAAAACCTTTTACGTGGCTGATTAAGTGATGACATTTCAGATATTGCAGTTGCGAAACACTTAAATATAGATCTTCTAGTATACGAGATTTCTGATAACAAAATTTATTTATTGAAAGATAGAAAAAGCTTCAATATAAAAAATAATACCTATGATCATATTTATCAATTTTATATATATAGATAAACAAAATAAAGGAGTTAATTATATTAAAAACGAAAAAAAAACATTTTCATTCACATTTACCTCAAAGAGAGGTTCCTGAAAAGCATTAAAATTCCAAAAGGTCAGAGCCATAAAGTCACAAGTTACAATGGTACTCTCAGGACATCGAACACTCTGTTTTTTTATCACAATTTTTAGGTCACAACACTGTTGGCCTAATATGCAAAAATATACTCTGATAGCTTTGATATTTTGTTTATTTTCATATTTTCACAACGTGTCCTGTTTTCAAAATAAGTGACGTTAATAAGGACACTCTATGAATAAAAGGGAGTGCTTACAATTAATCTTAAGTCATTATAGCTCATGAACGTGATATTACACAGATGGCTATACTCAGTTTTTTTAAATATATATATAAAATGTAAATTTTATTATTTCCATATGTATCGCTACCGATTATTTATAGGTTATATTAATATATAATATTTATAAGTTTTATTATATTCATAACAAAGATGTGCATTGTTTAAAATAGGAGTATAATGTGGAGTACTTACAATGTGGGGGTGTTCTAATATAGTAGAATTGCAAAGTAACGGGTCCGCCAAATGACTTTTTTTTTTTGAAAATGGGGCGCAAAACATCGAGTGTACCTTCGGCTGTGTGGCACGTAGCGCCGTCTTGTTGAAACCAAATGTTGCCAATATCCTCTTCTTCAATTTTAGTGAACAAAAATGGCCTGATAACGATCGCCATTGACTGTAACGGCCACTCCTTGCTCATTTTCGAATAAAAATGTTCTGATTTTTAAAGTAATGTCGCAATATTTCCCAGCGTTGTTCAAGCGCATACACAACCATATTCGTTCAGCGGAAAGATAAAACTAATTATTTGTCAAATCAGACATGAGTTAAGTGTTACCATTCACGAAATAAGCACTAGTTAAAAAAAAACGTTAGATGGTGGACCCTATAGTTGGAAGGTGCGAAAACCTGAAAGTAGATCCTAAATCTCGGAATAAATATATATTGTTTATTACTAAGTATCGTTGAACCAATGATCTCGTACTAATTTCTCCCACCCTTCTCCATTCGTACTCTCTTTTGAAAGTAGTATGATTTTTATCCCTTGTTTCTGCACCGCAGTAGTCCAATAGAAGCACATAAAAATAATATTTATCCACCCAAGTAATATGTTGCTGTCATATGATATAATAAAACTAAGATTTCCATATTGGATTAATAATATAAAAGAAAGATTATTTAGTTAATATTCCATTTTACTATGTGATAACATAGTAAAATATATGGAATATACGAGTATTTGTACGACTATACAATAATACAGAAAATATATATATATGTATATTTATATTTTTAAACGTAGGTTTTTCCTATAGTTTTTAAATAG
Organism: Glossosoma conforme; assembly: GCA_022606575.1. Lineage (NCBI taxonomy): Eukaryota > Metazoa > Arthropoda > Insecta > Trichoptera > Glossosomatidae > Glossosoma > Glossosoma conforme. The sequence goes on from JAGTXR010000121.1 coordinate 414,642, forward strand.
TCGTAAAATTATTGTACGGAATTTAATATTTTCTATAATACTTCTTATACGAGTAGTTAAGGTTTATATTCTTCATAGGAAACGTACTGCGCGGATAAATAAATCTCTCACTCAATCAGTTCCTTATTATTAAGTTTCTTCAAAACGCAATACAATATCGTTGATTTTTCATACACTGAAGAAAAATAAACAACATTTCTTAAAGGTCGGGATAATTTACGACTCTATTCCCTTCGAATCGGATGTATTCAATGATTTCTAAGTAGAAACGAATAACATACTTTAGCAGTACATCGAATATATTACATTCTTCCACGTCCAATAATTTGTAGTAATTTTTTGAGGAAATTGACTTGTCTTTCGTAGTTGACGGTTCTCCAATATATCAAGAGGTAAGGGGTTCGTAAAAAAGGCGGCTATAATGTATATTCTTTGATTGAAAAATGCAACATATTTCCACATTATATCAAAATACTATATGCTTTAATTATATATTATATGATTTAGAGATCAATTCAATTAATATAAGTTAATAATAATGATACTGAGTAGACATCGAAGGCTGGAATGAACATGTAAACAAGACGAAAGGAGGCTTATGAGGAACATAACTAGCTTTTTAATGAAACTAAAATGAAGAACATTCTCCAGACTCGTAAAATATGACGAGACAGCTGAAAGTCGATGTATCCAAAAAATTAGAGGCATAAACAGGTTCAATGCACCAAAATAACAATAAGTTTAAGAATGCTTTTAGAATGTTGTACTTCAAAACACAATACGTGTAGTGGCATATAAGAGCAACAGTCGTAAATCTATTTTCTTTACTTCTTAGAAAGAAAAAATATATAGTGAGACGTATATATAAAATAACCGACGATAAGAAACATATAAAAAAGTTTTCAGTATAAAACCTATTTAAATGTTATTTTACGTTTTCTAAACAACTCATATATAAAACTCAAACAAAATAAATAAATTTGAAATTGAATACCAATCGATACTAACGAAAAGTGGTGCAAAAGAATCTTGTATATCGCAAATATTGGTGAACCAAACAATGAACCGAATTAAATATTTTCCTAACAGAAAATTCACTGAAAGAAAATTTTCAGGCCTTTGACAAATTGTTTCAAGTACTGGCCCACGCTTTCGAACTTTTTCGGATTTATAAGTTTGAGTTTTGTTTTATTTTTTGTTCTATAGTGTAATAAAATAATAATATTTGAAGTCTATTAAGTGGGCTTTTTATTTATTTCACAGCCAAACTTTTTAATATAATAATAAATAAACTTATTTTCATCGTAGTCTCGCAGAGGGATTATTTTGAATTTATTTTTAGATTTACAGGCAATCGTCAACTATTAAATAAAGTACGTTTTGAATTTGAAGGATCAGTCTCACAATAAGATCTTAGCAGCGGAAGAAGTTAAGTCAGATTAGGTTAGATTTGGTTTTCGTATTTACGTTGTAAAATTTATTGGTATAAAATATTTGCCTATACTTGGCGATATTTACCATATCTATATAAAATTAATTATAAGTAATATTATAAACAAATATGATTATTTCATCATCAGCCTGTAACCATCCACTGTTGAATGAAAGCCTCCTGATTGAGTCTCCATCCTCTTCGATCCTCCGCCTTCCGCATCCAGGTCACTCCCGCTATTCTTCTTATGTCATCAGTCCATCTTGCAGGGGGTCGGCCAATGCTTCATTTGCCAGTTCTTGGGCGCAAGTTCCATTCCAATACTTTTCTTCCCCATCGACCGTCGTCTCTTCGACAGATGTGTCCTGCTCATTGCCACTTGAGTGTCCCTATTTGTTGGGTAGTATCCACTATTTGAGTTATTCTGCGTATTTCCTTGTTTCGGATTCTATCTTTTAGCGACACTCCGAGTATGGATCTCTCCATAGCACGCTGGGTGATCTTTATTTTATGGGTAAGACTTGCTGTCAGATTCCACGTCTCTGCGCCATAAGTTAATATAGGGAGGATGCATTGGTTAAACGCCTTAGTTTTTAGACATTGCGGAATTTTCGCTTTAAAAATGTACTTTAGTTTTCCAAATGCTGCGCATCCCAGTTGTATACGCCTGTCGATGATTATTTATCATTCTACTAAAAATATTTGAGATTTTTTTTTTTTTAAATTATGATATATTATTTCACAATAAGATAGTAGTATGTCATGGAAATTTACTGCCAACTGTCATTCTATGTTTTGGCATATTTATTATACGTATGATATTAATAATTTATTAACGGGTAAAAATTGCAACTCACCGTGATATTGGGTCAATCGTGATATTTCAGGTCACACGCACGGCATAAAATCCAAGAGGCCCCTGACCTACGGGATTTATTTACGTTTGCAAATCGCGATACTATTCCCCAACACGCCAAGGAGACGTGCAAGATTTCCGCCATTTTGATTATCAGTTGTAATGCTGCCAGTTTTTAAATACCTGATTAATATTTCCTGACTCTGTTTCCTTTCCTTCCACTGGCAACGTCGCGAATGTTGGAAGACAGTGTGGACCTAATTACATTTCATTGTTACATTTAATGACGTTAGTACAGATATTATTTTTTTAATATATATATTTTGTTAAACATTTATATTTAAGAGGGAACATTAATTTCATTGTTTAATAGGACATAAGCAATAACTCATTATATTTTACGTTTTATGGGAATTTAAACTGTTCAAATTATTTTTAAAAATCAGGTTCTTTATTAGTCATAGTGTACATTGAGATATTAAATACACATTCGAATGTTACTCTTCTTTATATTCGTTCGCTGTAAATTTTTCACAATTTTGCTAACACCACAGGTTTGACATGTTAAAACCAAAACAGTTTACCTTAAAATAATATTACTGTACGTGTATTTTGCTGTTGTTCGTATACGCAATTAGTATTTATAAAAAACTCATCATCATAAATGTTTCTTGCTATCTCAATGTGCAACATATAGCCACCACTTATCAGAAAAAACTATCAATTGCCTCGTCAACATGTAATGTAATCTTCACATTTAAAAGATTAAACAATGCTGTCTTTGACATCATTTGTCTTAGAAATACTGTGAAATATATTTTTATCTTAAAGTCTTTAAGTCTATAAATTATTTTAAAATATCAATTAATTGGTGAATTACCAATAAATTAGAATAAATTTTATTTATTCAAATTAATTAATGCGATTCCGCGGTGTTCGAAGCCACAATTACATGATCAATGGTGTTCATCCGTGCTAAAAAGCGTAAAAACAATATTATGCAATTTAATTATCAAGTCATTAACATTCATTATTTTACTTCAAATACTTTTTCTTCTCTGTATCCCCTCCCTAGCATCCAGGCCACTCTCGCTATTCCTCTTATGTCGTCAGTCCATCTTGCAGAGAGTTAAATGCAAGTAAACGTATTCGTATGCAAGGAAAATTTAAAATTGAATTATATATGTTATAGTTATTTATTTACATATTATTAAATCTACTGAGAAGAACATTACATTTATACAGAAAAAAATGGTAGCTAGTTATTAAAAAGTAATGTGCTATAACTAAATTTAATATTTTTATCGTCCCATTGTTTCCTATAATAAAATGTACAAGTTATTTAATTATATATTTTATGTAATAAATATAATAAAAATGTTCTTTTAAAAATATATATGTGCGAATGTGAAGATTAGCATACAAATTACTCGACTATTATTTAGAACGACATAAATCTCGATTTTATACAATTAACATTGATGAACCCCACGCCACACACAAGATCTACCTTTAAGTGGCGTGGAAAGCGAATTTCCAAAAAAAATAAACAATAAAAAAAAAATGAATGTAATATTGTCAATGAAATCTTAAATGTATCCTATTATATTTGATTAAATAAAAAAAAAAAAAAAACATGCGGTAGAAGCAAAAAGCAATGTTTTTAGAATATTTATATAACACAGTTGTTGATACTTTATTTTGTTACGATTGTTGGAAATCAAAACAACAATCCATACATCCGTGTTAATTCTATGCTGATTATAATAATTGCAAAAAATGGTGTCACGACCTATCGTTCCCAAACAATTCGTTCAGCGACTCATCGGTAACGACGTGGGGCGCACTGAACGCCTGGTTCAAGGGACTTTTGATTCACGGGACAACTGGTTCACTGGATGTCTTGCTAACCTGACCTAAGAATTTGTCCGGTGATCGTAGAGTCCAGAGATCCATAGGTCTCGTTAACGAAATAACTTAGGTTAGGTTAGGTTAGCGAGACATCCAATGCCCCAGTTATCCCTTGCACCAAATGTCCCGTGCACCAGACATCCAGTGCGCCCCATGTTACCGATGAGTCGTTGAACGAATTATCTGGGAACGAAATGCGGCGGAAACGCAAAATACTGTTAACGTTCTCAATACCATACTCAAATCCCGAAACGTAACAAACCGCATTTTTTCGTAAAATGTTTTTTTTTTTTTAATTATGTTTTTTTATTGTACTAGAACGAAAATGTTTTCATAGAGATCGAAACATTTTAAAAAGTAATGAAATAAAAAAGTGACATCAAAATAATTATTTTTTAATTGATAATTTTACATAAATTATTATCATAATTGTGATTATAAAAACAAAGTGAATAAATATAAGAAATCATTTTTATCTATTGTTTATATCCATTGATATTTGCACCATCTGTAAACATTGCCAGTACTATGTCGATCGCCGTAGTCAGAAAAAATATATAAAAAGAATTACATAATTATATTATATCTAAAAACATTTTATGTGTACTTGTGAGTCTTTCGCAAAAACTTGATAACATAAATATTGCAAATCCGATATTCATATTTTCAAGCAAAATATCATCTTTTCACGTACATTTTTGCCGTACTTTTCGTCGCGTGTCTGTGTTATCTATATTGTTATCTCCAACGCTCGAGTGATGTATGCTTTTAACTCAAAACACAGTAAGTCCTGTAACAATGCATTAATTGAATCCGGCCCGCGGGCTGCGGTGACGCGAGATAGTGACGATGATAGATAATGATGAATTACGCAAAATTACCAGCGACAGATAAGCTAATCTCCTGCACCGAATGTGACATCGCTGCTGTGATATGATTCGATACTCGTAGCTCTACGTGTGCAGTAAATATACATTCCTACGTGCATTACGTTAAAATATTCACAAGTATATTGTCGAATCATTATTGGCCTTATGAGGGTACAAAGATTTATTTTTATTATTAAATCGCATGCAGGAGAGCACAACCGGTCGAGACCAGTGGGCTGTATGCGCTCAGAAACAACAGCTCCATGCTGCGTGCAAGAATCGTGTGTTGTATGTTTCTGCGGGTTGGGGAGTTTTCATGTGCATATTGATCTATTTCTTGAAGAGATCTGGATAGTATGAAGAAGCAAACATTTATACTGGAAGAGTATTCCAGCTTACGGAAGGCAAATTCACTAAGCACCGAAGCTCATCATCATCAGCCTGTGTCCGTCCACTGTTGAACGTAGGCCTCCCGCATGAGTCTCCATCCTCTTCGATCCTCCGCCTTCCGCATCCAGGTCACTCCCGCTATTCTTCTTATATCGTCAGTCCATCTTGTAGGGGGTCGGCCAATGCTTCGTTTGCCAGTTCTTGGGCGCCATTCCAATACTTTTCTTCCCCATCGACCGTCGTCTCTTCGACAGATATGACCTGCCCATTGCCACTTGAGTGTGCCTATTCGTTGGGTAGCATCCACTACTTGAGTTCTTCTGCGTATTTCCTCGTTTCGGATTCTATCTTTTAGCGACACTCCGAGCATGGATCTCTCCATAGCACGCTGGGTGACTTTTTATTTTATGGGTAAGACTTGCTGTCAGATTCCACGTCTCTGCGCCATAAGTTAATACAGGGAGGATGCATTGGTTAAACGCCTTAGTTTTAAGGCATTGCGGAATTTTCGCTTTAAAAATGTACTTTAGTTTTCCAAATGCTGCCCATCCCAGTTGTATGCGCCTGTCGATTTCTTTTGAGAAGTTATTTCGCCGTAGTTGTATTACTTGTCCCAGATAGGTATAGTCGTTTACAACCTCTATTTCTGTTCCTCCAATGGAAATAGGATCAAAGGTCTGTGAAATATGACTATTAATCATGGCTTTTGTTTTATCCATGTTCATTTTCAGACCAATTTTGTTCGACGCTTCATTGAGGTCGTAGAGCATGTCTTGGAGCTTGTTAGGTGATTCGGCTATTAGCACTATGTCATCTGCAAATCGGAGGTGAGAAATGTACTCTCCGTTAATATTTATTCCACATTTTGTCCAGGATAGCAGTTTAAAAATATCTTCTAGGGTGTTTGTGAAGAGTTTTGGAGATATAACATCTCCTTGTCTAACACCTTTGTTTATAGAAATATTGTTAGTGCTATCATGGAGCTGGACCATCATTGTTGCAGATTTGTAAAGAGATTTTATTATCTCTATATACCGATAGTCTATTTTGCAGCGTTGTAGTGAATCTAGCACTGCCCAAGTCTCGATTGAGTCAAATGCCTTTTCATAGTCTACAAAGGCGAGGCAGAGTGGCTGATTATATTCTTCGGTTTTCTGAATGATTTGTCTTAGCGTGTGGATATGATCAATTGTACTAAAGCCTTTCCTAAACCCAGCTTGCTCTCGAGGTTGAAATTCATCAAATCGACCCGTCAGCCTGTTTGTTAAAATTCTGGAGAATACTTTATACACATGGGAAAGAAGGGAAATGGGTCGGTAGTTTTTGAGCAGTGATTTATCCCCTTTTTTGTGGAACAATATCACAATACTCGTACTCCACGTCGCCGGGGTTTCTCCATGTTCTATTACCTTGTTGAATAGTTTTTTAAGCTCTTTCAACAGAGGGGTTCCTCCTACTTTCAGAAGCTCAGATGTAATTCCGTCTTCTCCAGGGGCTTTGTTGTTCTTAAGTTGTTTTAGGGCCGATTTAATTTCGAATATACTTATATCTGGGATGTCTTCAGACCAGTGCTTTGTGAGAGTAGCCCTCTTGTCGTCCGCAGATCTGTCATTAGGACCTGACATCGTAGATGAATACAATAACCCGTAGAAATGTTCTATTTCCTTCAGTATATCATTAAGATTCGTTGTTATCTTCCCATCGTGTGTCTTTAATTTGGAAAGTTGGGCCTGTCCTATAGAGGTGTGTCTGCTAAATGCATTTGACCCTCGGCCTTGTGCAACAATCTCCATGATATACTCGGTGTTTGAACGACGAATGTCAAATCTCATGGATTTTTCACTTTTTTGTTCAGGGTATTGTAATCTTGGATGCTTCTGCTTTTACGACGTTCGTCCATAAGAGCTATCGTTTTGTCTGAGAATTTTGACCCTTTTTTCTTTTGCACTGCTTTATGACTTTTTTGGCAGTTTCTTTAATGCTATTAATGATTCTTTCGTTAAGTTTGTTGACGTTGTCGGTGTCATCACTATCTTCCAGTGCTGCGAATCGATTTTGTAGTTCAAGCTGAAAAGTTTCCTCAAGCTTGCTCTGAACATTTAACGGACGTATAACTCTTTGTTTTATTAGCTTTTTCCTTTCCAGTTTGATGTCTAGGTGCACAGTACTTCGAACGAGACGGTGGTCACTTCCGGTACTAAAGCATTGCATCGCTGAGACATCAGTGACTATATTCTTCTTATTAGCCATAATAAAATTAATTTCGTTCTTTATGTTACCATCCGGGCTTCTCCAGGTCCATTTGCGTTTTGGTTTTTCTTGAAAAATGTGTTCATGCAAAACATTTTGTTAGCATGTAGAAAGTTTACCATCATCTGTCCTCTGTTATTTCGGAGTCCGGTTCCATATTGTCCTATAAATTTCTCGTTTCCACAGCACTTTCCAATCTTAGCATTAAAGTCTCCCATAACTATGCAGTAATGTGTCTTATTGTATTGTAGGGCTTTTCGATGTCTTCATATAGAGCTTCTACTTCTTCATCGGTATGGCTAGACGTTGGGGCATATACTTGCACCACTCGTAAGGAGTATCGGTTCGATAACTTAAGCGTCAGGTATGATACTCGGGGGGATATACTATTAACTTCGGTGACGTTGTTGGCAATTTCCTTGTTGATAAGGAAGCCAACTCCACCTTGAGAGGTTTGATCCCCTTCTCTATAGTATAAGAGATGTCCTGAGTTGAGTTTAATCAGACCTTCTCCTTCTCGTCTAACTTCGGCCAGCCCAACGATGCTCCATTTGATTCTATCTAGTTCCTCTTCCAGTTCTACGATTTTCTCATCTAGTCTCAATGTTCTCTCACCGAAGCTCATCCACCAACAATCTCAATAAAAGATGACGAGATCAACTTAAATCTAACTCCCTATATCTTAGGATACCGATTCGCTCTTGGAAGCCTAGTCTTCATATTTATCATTCTTCAGCATTTAACGTCCTCCTGACATTTTGTAGATGATCCGTAAACGTACCATTTTCCAGTTCTCAAACACCACTTCATCATCTGTCACCCCTGTTAATCAATAAAAGCTATAACGAGCTGCATATCCCCCTAACTGCCCCCTCAGGGTTACACAGCAGCGTTCGCGTTGCACATTGCACCTGTCATAGAGTTTTGAAGAGCACCACGATGTCTTGTCTGTCCGCGGTATGCGCATTGCTCGGCGTGCGGATGGCTGGAGGCGGCGGGACCAATGACCGCCCGCGCAGAACTATTAATAGTCACTTTGGCCGCCGCTGGTCTAACTCTAACTCTAAAGGGTCGTCCACACGAACGACACTATTTGCGTTGAACCATCAATTGTTGTTGCGCAAACCAGCAACATTGTGTATAATTGCAGTTTTGATCAATTAGGTGCGTAGACGTTGTCTGATTTGATAACTTACATGACTGCGGAGATGTAACTCTAAACAGCATCAAATCTAAGATCATGACCTACAAGTCACTTATGATGGGCAACAAACAGACTGTAAATCTTGCAATATTTAAGGCTGAATCAATTAAGACTCTTAGAACTTTACATATTTACCACATTGAAACACAGTGGCTGCATACAACATCTCCTAGTATAACACAAGAATATGCCAAAAACTATATTTATACTGGTACACCAACTGAAAAAATAAGTCTCTACCATTTCTATAATATTTGCATTGTAAGCGTTTTTGCTTCATCAGTAGTCTCTTAAATCTGCACTTTAATGTTATTTATTTTATTAAGACCGTTTAAGGACCATCTAAATAGAATCAAGTACTTTTATTGCAGTACCGATAACCTAAAATCAAATATATATAGGAAAACTGCAAATGAGTGGTTTTGGCCATATTATAATACACATGATATGCAAATATTTATTCAAAACCAATATCTAGTTACAATACCAAAAAAAATTAGCAAGAACCTTTGATATTTTAATTTTGCAGAAAATGATACACATATGTTATACAGTGGAATGAGAAATGTGTATCTATGACTGAACTATGCCTCCAATAACAACGCAACAACGCAGTATAACTTAATATCACTGCGGTATTGTATAAATGTTTGCACGGAACCAAGCAATATATGAACTGGAACAACTGTACGCAACACTGTTACATCAATAAATTGTCAGCAATATCGCTTGTATGGACAGCCCTTAACATACACAGCACGCGAACAAGCAACGCGACACACAACAAGACAAAAACATCTTGAGTGTCTCTTCTACTAGATAACTAGATAACTAGATAACTAGATACTGGTATTTTGTATGTGAACACACTCATACAAGAGGATAACTCCTGAGGTTTACGTATAAAGGAGAGCAACAAAGCAGCAAAACTCTCTGATAGACTCTACGTCGTGTTCGACGTTGTATCTGAAAAAAGGCACGTAATTTCTGCGTAAGATTTGAAGAGATTCTGAAGATGTGTGTTTGTTGTAAGATCTATATTATATAAAGGAGAAATCATAAGCGCATTCTTACGCTCAGCAATAGTGATAAAGAATATTTTCTTTAATTATTTGTTCTTCGTCTTATACGTTTTGTGTGTGTAGATACAGTGGCGAAAAAAGCTGACGGTTTTCGTCGTTGTTTTGATTTAGAACCGTCACCTTTTTTGCCGCTTCCTGTATTACTTACGTCAATTACTCGTTTGTAAAGCGATATTCTGTTGATGGGTGGTGTTCGTCAGATGATTTCATTGGGTATTTGTGAATAATTTAGAGCTCATGCATTAATTAAAAAGTCTTATTTATCAGTCGGATGCATTAACACCTCAATCATAACCTTTCAGCATATGACTAACAAATAAAACAATAATACAGCATTTCGAATATTTCATTTACTAGATGCTGGAACATGGCGCGAGCCTGGGATATATAACGAATACACTTTTCGAATTAGTGAAAATACCCTTTCATGGAAATCCCTCAAAGCCATTCTGAGTATTTATACTATTTAGGCTTGCAAACGTTTGGCAGTGACCGATCGATACGATATAATTAAGCCGCTGAAAAAGTCGCGTTTATTTGCGAAAAGCCAAATTTGTAACAGCTGTACTGTTTGTGAACACATAACTGTAATTACATTTCATAAGTCTTGTTATTTTCTCACTTAGAAAGTTTCATTGTAAAAACTTAAAGTGTTGATATATTTCGTTCATCAATCTTTGCAATACCGTACCATGGTTAAAAGTCAAATGTTGAGTGTACAATTTACCAATAATAAAAGGCATAAAACATTAAACAAATTATATTAAATGTCTTATATTACAAACACTTTAATTCTGTTTTTTTTGATGTTTTACAGTTATTCTTTATCGGTTTTTTTCTCAATTATTTCAAACTGTCAAACATTTTATTAAATCATTCATTATAGCGTAACATCACCTTGCATTGAATTTTTCCATCAATATTTAATTTTCCGAGGTTAACTTTATTATTTTATTATATATATAGTGTAGTTTCATAACAGACAGTATTTCCCTTCTTTAGCGTATGTTTCCCCATTATTTATCTGTTCATAACAAAACGACATATTTATTGATAAATTATATTTAATAATATTACCTCTACCAGCTACCTACATAAGTACTATGCTCTCGATATCCTGGATGCTCGTCGGGTAGCAATATGTACATTGAACGTATTCGGTAGAACATCGAAATACAGAATTGGCAACTTGAGGTCAGGCTAGGAGTATGGCAGCTGACAAAACCGACTACAAAGGATAATCTCTTTTTATTTTTACCAGCTCATTTTGTAGCCCCAGGTTTGTCATACAGGAAAGCCGTTGGGAACGATACATAAAACGTAATCGGAAGGGATTAGTAATGCAGAGCTGACCTATCATGACCTAATATGTGGTCAGAATATACTTCAACAAGAAATGGAATAAAAATATACATTTTTTTAATGCTCTCTAGATGTGCATATGCTTACCACAAGATACCGCCATGAAATTATGTTGAATGGATTTCCTACTTTCAGATCACCTTTGTCTTCCGAATCCACATATGATACCTTTAAACAATCTAGGGCATGGTTTTAAATGTATTTCAAAATATGTTTCATCGACCTGAAATTTATGCGTTCAGAAATATTGAAAAAATAATATACTCAAAATCAGTGATAATAAAAAATAACTCATTTTCACGTTGAATAAAAATTCGCCATGTTTTTTTAAATAAAAATGTGATTAAGAATCTACATGATGTAATAAATGAATTTATACGTTTATCCATATAATGCCACGTGTACTTCGTCGCAGCATATTACATAATTTATTACACATTTTAGGTATAAGTACGAGTATATACTACACAGTATAACTCCGCATGTATGGCGTGTGTATTATTCGTAGCTTGTACATATATTATACATAATCCTGCGATCACGTAGAATGTACCCTATATACGTATAAAATGTGAATATAGGTATTTATATTTACGGAATATATTATTATATTTGTAGTGGAATTATACAGCTGATTTTGACTTTGATGACAAATTTACAGGAAGATTTTTCTAACTACTTTCTATTCCCTTTTTTAAGATTAGAAATACAAATCATTTACTGAAAACTTTACATTGTATTGTGGTAGGTATTCATTTGAAGTAATGACAACAGTAACAGTATGATTTCTTAAAACATGTGGAAGCAATTAAGACTAACAAAATTTATTTTTTACTAACCAACAACTAGAATATATTAAAATACCAATTTTCGTTTGATCAACGAAGAAAATCAACTTGAAGTGCTATTTATACGCTAATGTGTTATCCACAGGTAGCACCGAACGATTTTCTTAAAACCCCACTTAAGAACGAAAGATTAAGGACACAAGGAATGTTATTATTATTATTGAAATATATAAGTGTATTAGCTTAAAATTCCGATTAACCAGTAATTTTTTATCTATTATGTATATATTTTCAATTTAACGTTGTCCAGCGCCTAGCTGTATATGGCCACAAAACCTATTATGCATACAATGTAGTTAACATCTCAATAGGTATTTTATTTTTGTAAGTATTTTTATCGAAATGTATTAATTTCTATATAATAAAATAGTTATGAAAAACTAAATAACCGCATATTTCTACACTTTTCTTCGTATTTTCAAAAAGATGCAGTTATAAAAAATAATGTTAAAAAAAACAATGTGTAAGTTTTGTCATGAGATAAATTACTCGTGGACTTTAAAATACTTACATAAACAAAATATCATAACCATCTGTATCTACATTAAGAGAAAAATGCAAAGCTTGTTTCTCATCACGCCTCTGGGCTCTCGTACTAGAGGCGGTAAGGAGCGGTACGAAAGAATATATTTTTCACCCTGTATGATAAATATATTATATTTTTAGCCTAAATTTATAACAGCACACGTGATCGTTGCCGATTTACGGGTCCGCCTACCCAAAATCAGTTTCAGTGTTTTTGAAACACACGGCTCGAAAATTCCTGAAATCCCGCCGCTTTCAGCCACGGGCCACATACGAGGCTTAACCTCCCAGGGCGGGTAAACTTTTTTCAGGAAAGTATGCTTTGGAAACGAGTAAGTTATGACACCTGTCGTAAATTTTGCAAATGTGAAATTTGCGCAATTTTATTATTTAAGCCCCGGATGTATGATAAACATGTTATGCGGAGATATTCATAATAATAATCACGTTTATTTAGCAATGTAAGTACAATCTAACAAAAAGAATGCTGATTGCAAACTTATACATATATTTTCATTAATAAATAAAATGCTAAGTCATCATTACCGTAGCCAAAGAGCTACGGTAGCACTAATAAACTGTCGCTAAACATGAAATTTTACATGTTTTTAAATGTATGGCTGAAAAATAATGTTTTTCGTTGTTTAATTTTCAGAGGAATGCAACAACACAATAAAATATTTAATATAGTCACTTTTTATTCAAATATTATTATATTTTACTAATTAATAAACTAATTTACTAAGATTTCGATAACGAGGAAATACGCAGAAGAACTCAAGTAGTGGATGCTACCCAACGAATACGGATAGTGACCTGGATGCGGAAGGCGGAGGATCGAAGAGGATGGAGACTCGTGCGGGAGGCCTACGTTCAACAGTGGATGGACACAGGCTGATGATGATGATACTAAGATTTCACAAGGAAAAAAACATGAATAACATACTTATAAAAAAGAATAGCAATAAAAATGTTATGGCTGCAAACATTTGCAACTCCTTCATTCATTCTCAGCAACATTTCTTTCATAAACTATTACAATTCCCTTAACGCTTAATGCATAATTTTTATGTTTCTTTACACAAGTGATAATTTCCTAGTAGATGACCTAAAGGATAAATTTACTAGTATTCTCATATATTACTTTTTCTATTTTTACTAGCATTCGTATTTTATGTTATATCTGTAAATATGTTCATCATAATAAAGACAACAGTATTTGATAGTATATTCCTTCGTCTAAACTCTTATTCCTATGATGAAACCGATTAACTATTCAATTAATAAAATGTATCTTTATCTTCATTGACCATTGGAGATTTTTTTATGTCCGCTGCAATTCTGGCATCCAAATGATTTTTTTAAATGATCTTATTAATTACTTTTCCGAAAATATATATTGTGAATTTTATATGCTGTCGGGTATAGCGCAATGCTCAAAACGTTCGCTTTGCAAGCCAAAGGTCGTGGGTTCGATCCCCGACGGAGATAAAATAAAAGGATGTTTAATCGATTTCTGAGCTCTAAAATACTTTTTACGGTTGGTGTGAAATTGATCCCTCACCCGTAAAATGGCAGTCATAGCCTATTAATTAAAATTGTTGGTATACGAAAGTCGTCCCGTGAAGACCACCCATTCATAGTAAATTCCTGTAATAATAAGAATGATGCGTGAATTTCGGGCTGTAGTCTATGACGTTGGCGGATCAACACTCCACATGCAGCGCTTAGCCATATGCACCATGGTAAGCATCATAGAATTCCGCAGATGAGACTTCAGAATCACTATCACCATCTGTCGCTATTCGCATAAAAGACGCAAATTAATATTATTATGATTCGCCTAACATATACGTCTCAATTAACTCAAAATCTATTTAAGTGATTGATTGATAATATTTATTTTTTCAACTATAAATATTTTCAATTTTTCGCAAGCGTTGACAGCCACTATGTCGACTACTTGATTGGCAATTTTTCATTGGTAGATTACAATTCGCGCGTGCCTAGAGGCTATTGCAGAGACGAGCCGTTCCGCGGAATATGACCGCACAGCACATAGCATAGAACAGTTTGTTTATGCTATACTAGTGTTTCCCAAATGTATTATACGACTCGTATTATAGAGACTTTCACTCTTTATATGCCACATTCACTGCTATTTCAGAGCATATCACTACCATACAAAAAAATGACCACTTATATATATAGCAGGGTGCTCTTGGGTGGTGATGCGCACTTACCAACTTCTATTAAAACAGCAGTTTATAGCCTCTCACAACCAACTCCACTCCCACCTATGCGCGGTGAGCCCTAGAAAGTCATGTCATAACAAGATTGCGGTAACCAATGCCTTTGGCGATGTGACGTGATATATAATATATAATCGTGTCGGAAACAACAGGGTCAGATCCTGTCTGCCCAGAAGTGGGCGACGTCGATGGCGTTACTTCTGGCCATCATCAGGTCTTCCTGGGTGCAGCCACTCGGGCACAGCGCACACTCCAGAAGGTGTGACAGGGTCTGCTCCACGCCGCAGTCACATTCAGTCGGTCCGCTGTAAAACTGCCAGGCCCTCATTTGTGTCCTCGTCTTGCATACTCCGGTCCGAAGTCTGTTAAGGGACCTCCATATATTCCACCCTTGGTCATGTCCAGGGGCTAGGTCCTCTTCGGGGCAATCCAAGTATTCCCCTCAGTTGCGCTTTCTCCACATTTTCAGCCGCAGGGTGGCCTCAGGTATCTCCAGTTCCGTTGTCGACTGTAGGAAACTTCTTCTTGATTTGAGCCGTGTAGTTATCTTTTGGTACCCAAACATAGGGTGGAGTGCGTCGTGGGTTGCTTTGGTGAGTTCCTTCTTGGTAGTAACTTCTCGCCGTATGTTTGGTGGGGCAATGCCCGAGAGTTGATATAGCTTTGATATTGGGGTAGGTTTTAGGCACCCCGTAACCACCCGGCACGTTTCATTCAGAGCAATATCCACTTTCTTGGTATGGGCAGACCTCGCCCATACTGGCGCAGCATACTCGCCAGCAAAGAAACAGAGAGCTAGAGCACTTGTGCGGATCAGGTTTGGTTGGGCTCCCCACTTCGTACCTGCCATTTTTCGGAGTAGGTTGTTTCTGGTGGACACCTTTTGCTTAACAGACTGACAGTGTTTCTGATAAGTGAGGGTCCTATCCAGCTTGACCCCTAGGTATTTAGGTGTGTCGCAGTGCTCTAACACCAAGTCGTTCCAGGTAATGTGCAGCTTTCTCTTGGCAAGTCTGTTATTAAGATGAAAGGCGCAGACTTGGGTCTTGCTTGGGTTTGGCTGTAGTCGGTTTTGGTGGTAGTACGAAGAGAGGGTGGTGAGTGCGTTATTAAGCTGGGTTTCTACTTCCTCGAAAGAGACCCCTTGTGCTGTGAGCGCCAAGTCATCTGCGTAGATGAAGGACCTGGTATTGTTCAGTATTGGCTGGTCGTTTGTGTAGACATTGAAGAGTAAGGGCGCTAACACGCTTCCTTGAGGCAGTCCATTTTTATTCGTGCGCCATCTGCTACGCTTACCTTCATGATCAACATAAAATCTACGGTTCTGTAGCATAGTTGCTATTACATTAGTAATAGTTGCATCATGGGTAATATTCTGTAGTTTAAGCAGAAGGGTTTTGTGGTGGACTGTGTCATAGGCAGCGGTTAGGTCTACAAAGGCTGCTCCCGTTATTTGTCTCTTCTCAAACCCATCTTCGATGTGTTGTGTGAGGTTCAGAATCTGTCCAGTGCATGATTTTCCAGGGCGGAAACCAGCTTGTTGTGGGATGAGAAGCGGGTCTATAAGGGGCGCTAGTCGGTTGAGAAGGATTCTCTCCAACAGCTTATACAAATGACAGAGCAAGGAGATTGGACGGAAATTCTTTGGGTTGTCTGGGCTTTTCCCGGGTTTAAGTATTGTGATTACTCTTGACTTCCTCCATATTTTTGGTATATGTGACGTGATGAACTGACGGGAAAAAGGAGGGCTGAGAGAGTGACCAAAAGATTACTCTCAGCTTCAACTAGGCACGGTGTAAACCGGCCATAAACTTGCCAAGCTGCCTGGCAAAGGTGGCGTTTTAAGCCAACTACCCCACATAACAAGAAAAGACTCATGCGGGAGTCTTACGTTCAACAGTTGACGGATACACGCTGATGATGACATATAGCATACAGATTAAATATTAATTTTTGGGCTATTCTACATGCAAAAGCCATCTAAATGAACATTTGTAGATGGTTCTTGCTTTATAATTAAATACTTTTAGTTTTCATGTGAGCTGTTACGAGTTTGATTTCAATCGAAGCTTAAAACAAAAGTATTTCATAAAAAAATATTTGTTCACAGCCTTTTTATGATTTAAGTTGGTGGTTGACTACTTCTTCGTCACATCACCCATTCAGAGTGATCCCATTAATAAACTCATTAACTGTAAGGAATGCAAAATTATTAGACATTTAACGATCTAAACATAATAAAATCGGTGGCAATTTTTGACGATTATATATTTTAGTGATCAAGTGAATAAATATGTAAAAAAAGAACAGCTTTCCAAATAAGGAAATGGCATGAAAAAGTAGTAAATGTTTTGGAAGCACTGTGTTGATATGTATATATGTGTAACGAGGTCATCCATTCCCACGTGTACAAATATATTTCTGTGAATCTATTTAATAAGCTGAATTTCGCCATTTGAACTTAAAAAAATATAACAGGTTGTGCACACATCAATAATTCTTCGTGTTAAATTTCCTGTGCGCACTTATTACTTAGTTAATAAAAACACTAGTTAATCTTAATTTTCCTATTTAGTAGAAATACATATTTGTAACCCTTCCTAGTTTAACATTAATATGTGCTTTCTGATAGCCCTCGCTATAAATAATTTAAACAATTAAAATATGTACGACTAGTGATGAATTGATTTAGAGAGCTACAATACGGATAATCGTTGCTATGACTACATGGAGAGTAATATAATTCCAGTTATAAGATCCTATCTTACATTAATGACTTGCCATTATTTGCCACCTAATGCTATTTAAGAAGTTAATTTTGCTAAAATGTACTTTTCAGATTCTTTTTTAAGTTGATAATTAAAATAAGAAGACTTTTGTATGAATTTTACAAAATGCTCTTAGATATGTATGCCGAATTTCAGATCAATCAATCATCGGAAATCATCTTACTTAATCTTTACGATAGACGGATAAATAAATCTTAATATACAGGTATAATCATAAAGCTTTCAAATAATAACATAAAAACATACAAAACATTTCAACCTACTTGTTTGAACTTTGTAGTGTCCGTTGGAAGACCAAAACCGTCCTCTGGCTTTCTTTTGCGTGTTATTAACATATAAACAAAACATTTCGAAGAATCGCGTAACACAGTTATGTGTAAAGCAGATTGTATTGGTCTTCACTGAAACCATTCATAACAGCAAAACCCCTTGGAACGTTGCCAAGCACCTTTACTTGGCTGACAAAAATTGGGCACATTGTTCAAAGTAGGTATTTCGGTACTATGCAATTACAGTACTTTATGGAGCACTAAATATCTTCATTTTAGAAGTTCTTTAAATCTTTGAGTTCGTGCCAAAAATTATATTACCATGTACTCTTATAGTCATATAGTATTACGTTATAATTCATGTACATAAAGCGCAATCTACCACAGTTACTTTATTTATTGTTCTAAGTGGGGCTTAGTCTGTCTGAAGCGTTGATTGCCGAATTAAACCGAAGAAGTTTATAAAAAACGAACAGTAAATAAATGGATTGGCATTAAAAACACTTGAATAGTAAAAGTCTGTCGAAATAGTAATATTATGGTAAAGATTTCACTGTGTGTTGACATCGGCACGATGTAGCTCATGCTTACTGGTTCCGAAACCTCGATAAACAATTTTTCGTCTCTTATTTTTGTCGCTTGCCATACATTTATGTGTCCACCATATTGTGACTAGTTATGTAGTTTTACCATCGACGGCGCTGGTGACCGACCACGGACCGTAGAAGTCTAAGCGCCGTCAGTTATGTATTGACGACCGAAAAGGTAGCATACATCCATCGGGACATATGTCATCCCGCATGGCCGGAAGCTTGTAAAGTTTTAAGTAAATATAATCAATTTGCTTCTAAAATAAAGTCTTTGTCTACTGAACTGCTCTTCATCCTGCCCTCACGCGACGAAATAACACCTCTTTTTGAAAGAGGAGGATGTTAGTATGTTTTTGTATAAAACATGAAAAGATTTAAAAAACTTTATTTTACAGTATCTACTAAAAGACATTTACAGATGGCAGTCACATTTCTCGAGCGTGGATTACACTCGGCTGCTTGCAGACGACTGGCAAGCAGTTTATTATTGTATGATAGCAGCGTGTAGCAGGTAGTCTATTATAACTTGATTACCTTACAGTGATGAATACTTAAAGCCAATTATAAAAAAACATCATAAAAGTCATTTCTAAATGGGACCTAAATACGTTATTTTCCCGAGACCTTTTGTTTTGTCATCATATAAGCAGTTAAGAAGCTAAAGGATGTTAAATTTAATCTTAATTTTCTTAACTCGATACAAAACTCTAATTCGAAACGATACTTCATTATGAAGTCACGATTATAATTACTTAATAATTTCATATTATTTCATACAATCTTAAGTTCAACAGTTTGTCAATTAATGTCATAAATCAATTGATAATAAAACATAATTCCTTTGATCTCATCGTATATCTAAAGATTTTTATTCTTAACATCCAATGATATTCTATATAAGATATAATCTTACAAATTGTTTCAATTCTTAGCAGATTAAAAATGTATCGTACATATATCTGTCCTGATGGATAAAAAGTTGCGCTGTAGATTTATTTTTAGCTTATTTGTATTGGTTGGTTTTTATTCTGAGGGTACTCTCTGGAAACTTTTTGTTTCAGAAGTGTCGAGTATCGATTTCCCTGCTATGTGTTTACGGCGGGTCGAGGATATAAAGTATAGGAAAGCCGTAAAAAGCTCTCGCCGAGCTTTCGGTCCATTCCGAGAGTGAATTTCGACTGTAAAAGAAAATCTGCTGTAAAGCGTAGTACTCTTTCTTTTATTTCTATCCTTTGACTTCTCTGAACATATTGCTGACATGTCTAATGCATATTACATACTGGTGTTGTTTGCTTATTCTAAGTAATATTCTTCAGAGGCTTTTTTGGAGAAATATTAAGTTGAATACATGACGATTGCCAGCGAAGCAATACAACACGTAGTATTAATCTTTTATGATTTTGTCTACCATCAAAAAAAAAATTAGTCAACTTTTATATTACAATAAAATATTTACGAACGCTTAATTAATACAATTAATAAAAAAAAACTCAATAAACATTATGTATCTGATTTTTTCTACTGATTGAAGTAATGTAACTTTTTATAGGCATCCCTACACGGTTGACATTAATATAATCGACTTATGACCAATAGTTTCTCAAATTCACTCCTTTTGTCTACGTGAAAGATTTGTAACAATCTCCATTTCTGTAGATTAACATAAAAATTAGTAGACTTAAAAACTGTCATTTATATATTCGGTATCGTAATTAAACTCAGCATTCGTGTATCTCGTAAAGCGGAAAGAACTCTAATAACACAACTACACTTCACTTCCAATTAAACGCGATCAATTTTCATGAGACTTTTTTTTTAAATTCATCATCGACTCGTCTCCCCCATCGATTCCTTTCACACCCCCATATAACCGCCCCTAAGAACCACCCTCCCTTTTATGTGGGATGGAACCTTCTGCGTAGTGCCGCGAGTTCGTTCCTGAATTATTCATCCGATCAAGAGATAAAGACGTCCTGAAAAAAGACTCCTGAAAAAAATACCTCTCTGTAACGGAAGTTCCACGACTGAAATTTTCATCTTCAGCCAGCCGTGCTTACTCATACGGCCTTCAGAAATGTCACGGGCTCCAACTGAGGCATTCAGGGACAGCTAAAGTTCCTTGGAGGTTATTTTATGGAGCCTCGGGTTAATAACCCAACCTCGAAAATATGTATGTGTAATCATTCGTATGTATATTTTAGATACCGTGAATTTGAAATTGTGTTGGGTATACCCTTGATGCGGATAAAAAGAAGATGGATAGTTCTATGATATAAGATTAGTAAATCTTATTTTGACGCAATGACTAGTATGAACTTTGCATATGGGGGGCATTAATATAGCTAAATGCAACGTTCTGTCCTATAATCGAAATTTTAAAACTGTATATCATAGATACTCTATGAATAGCATAGGAATATCACGAGTGTCCTGCATCAGAGACCTTGGTATAGAGTTTGAGAACAGACTGACGTTCCATGCGCACGTTGAAGTTGTGTATGTGGTAAGGGCACTTAAGATGCTTGGTTTTGTTTTACGAAGTGGCAGGGTTTTCTCGAGCACACACTTAATGTAAGTGTTGTTAAACTCATAAGTCCGTAGCATACTCGAGAGCGGGTCTATCATTTGGACACCACATGAGTTGAAATATATGTTGGTGAGGGTACAGAAGAAATTTCTGAGGTCTCTCCACATGAGGGTGAATGGATACTATCCGTGGCTATATCCAACTAACTTCATACAGGGTTTGTTGGGGTACATTGAGTTGAAGACAAGAAAGAATGTGTGCTTAGGTATGCATTTCTTCCGGCTGTTGCATGGCGTGCTTGGGAATTCTGAAATTTTGTTGAAAATCGGTTTGTATGTCCCCGATAAAAATCGGAGTATAAGAAGGCACAGATTTTCCACTCTCCCAAAGAGTACCACTTACCTGCCAGAGAATATACCTCTTGGGAGAGGGATCAGACTGTTCAACCAAATCACCTCGGATGTTGATATATTCCACATAAGGGAGGCCCAATTCAGGCATGAACTCCACGAGTTTCCTTGGAGGAATGATTAGTTGGCGTTGTCTGTTTGATGAGCATTGGGACCTTCTGTTGCTTGTCTTTATTGCTTTGTTCTTAGTACTTAATCATTGCACAAGTACCTATTTTTGTATATATTGTATTTATTTTATTTTATTAAAAATTCTGATTGTACTTCAGTCACTAATTGAATTTTTGAAATTTGTAATGTTATTGTAACGAAAAAAATTGTATTGATACGTACCTCAATACTCTGTAGTGAGATGAACGATATAGTATTTGACGTATTTAGTCATTTTGGGATATATTTTCTCACTTAGGTAGCGGTTTCTACAAAACAGTATAAACGAATGCTTTCTTATTTTAATGCCCCAGACACCCATTATTCAGAATGAAGTTTATTAATGATCTATTATTTCTTCCATATCCGCCTTTTAACTGTAGTATAAGATCCTTACAAATAAACCGCAATAAAGTTAAACTAATTACCATGATCCTTGTATGGTCTCAAATATATTATAACAGTAGTTTCCGACAGTCTTTCTTCGGGGGTTTTAAGATTAGGTAGTTATGATTTCTGAGCTTATTTACACATTATTTAATGTTTTTTTTAAGAAAATCTAGTTTGCAAACTGTTAAGATGCTTTTTGTTCCTTCAGATATTTATTTAATCGTGTATCTACTCAGATTACTGACAGATAAAAACTACATGCTGATAGACATTCCTAACTAAAGCTTTTGGTTCCCATATTATCCAAATCTGGAATGAAAAATTCATAGTTATATATGTATGGCGCTACTACGATTAAGCGTATAATTATATCAAAGTTTGAGAAGAAAACCTGAAAAAGGTTATTATTTTTTCCCTAAACAGCGAGCTTGAAATTTTCAGCTTCAGCCATCCAAAAGCGCCGGGCTGAATTTTTATACGGCATTTAAAATTGTTACGGTTTCGAATCGAAGCGTTTAGGGACCGTAAAAATCCGCGAGTTATTTTTGCCTTCGGTAAGTGATACCTGGAGTCGCTAATGTCCAATAAATGCGAGCGAAACGCCGCGGCTTTTATTCCGATTCTCAAAATGTTTATTTGAGCGGATGGGTACGGAAAAATCACGCAATTTGTGATGAATAATGCTGTGCATTTCAAAAAGATTGTCTTATTATCACTCGATATTTCATGTTTTTTCCATAAGTAATTCAACATAGTACTTTTACTAATACCTACTGTACCAGAAATTTTAGTCGATGATTCAACGCATGTACTTTCAAATTGGTTTGTTAGTTACTCTTATTAATTTCTATGTTCAGATTGGGATTATTTTGTAGATCTACGTTCTTACCTTAAGGCCTGTCTTGGTTATTAAGAAGCACTAAATGTGAAAAAATTTGTCATGAGATTTATTTTATTATTGTAAAGAAGTTAAGCAAGAAGAAAAAAGTATCATCCATTTCTTCTTCATCATCCGCATTCATGTCCGCTCTACTTAGAGATCATGGTCGTCACAAATTGCTACAATATAGTTATATCTTTTGACATTATGCTTCAGTCAGCTATGTACCCGGAGCTCCGCTGACAAACTTGAAAAAAAGTTTTATTTAATATTTATAGTTTTATTAGTTTATATTAATATAAGTTAATCACCATTTTCTTGATCTGCGCCCAAGATTGCTTGACTTCGATCAAACATGAACTGATTCTTTCAAAATAGTATGGTATAGTTGTTAGTCAAACTTTATGTACTTAAAAATATGAAAATAAAATGATCATATCGATGACTTTATAATCCTAAAATCGGTCAATAATAGAACACCAGCTGGCATACAGTCGTTAAAACGTCCACAATAATTTAAACGGACAAAGTAAAAAAGGATGCGATTTTTAAACAGTAACTTAGAATCCACAGCTCAAGACCAGAAGATAGTTGTCCAGTCACTCTTGTACTTTAATGATCTCTAATGCCAACCGAATAAGCATTTAAGTGAAAGATAAAAGTATAAAAATCACTCAATTATAAATAAATCAGTAACGACACTTACAATATATTTCAGCTGACATTTTAATAGCACAATGTATGTACGAGTATATTTAATAAATTTTTATTACTTTTATGTATACATTCTTAAATCACGACATTTTAACATCTTTTTAAATACACACTCGCATCTTTAGCACTCCCAATCCTGGCATCGCATTAATAAATATTAAAAAGAAAAAATACTGCGCAGAATTCAGTCGCATTACTCTCTTATTTTATGATCTCCACCTACCTAGATGTGTTAACCCACGTTTTTTTTAATATATAAACAGACACAGAAGAATACTGCGAAGCGTGATGGAGAGCTCTCACTGAAAAAAGTTTACAGCACTTGCCATTTTAAAGACTACCAAACACTGCATGTACAGTGTTTACTTAGTCTATAAGTGATATAAATTTGTCCATTAATCATTATTAAAGTGAAGCTTTAAGAATGTGATAGAAACTTACCATCTCTATTTCTCTATTTGTTAAGGCATTCAATGGTTGGTTTGTAAATAGCTGGAAAATATGGCCGCCACAAATCAACGCCACAAAGTTGACAGCTGCCATGGTTCTGGCCTTACACCAAATAAACTTTTCATACTGAAGCAAAGCCGTATATTTTTTGTATATTTTAAAATAATATAACCACACATAGACATCAATAGTAGATTTTGATCTCCATGATATATGATGGTCAACTAGGCCGTGTTGACCGATGTGTTAAGGAAAGAATGTGAAGAGATTATGTGCGTAGAGAGTCTGCTTCTTGAAGAGATTCAGATTGCATGTAGAAAATATTTCAAAGTCTTCGTATGGTATTGAAGAATGAGATGGTGTGGCTTTTTGTGTTTATAACTATATTTGTCAACATGAAGGATTGTTCTTAAAAGGTTCCAACGGGACCTGATTTTTATAATTGAATGCAGGAGGGATCAATTCAGGTAGTTGAAATAACAATGTTTTTTACAATAGTAGTGAATCGACTAAATGAACAGACGTTCAGTCTTTATTCAAATGATTTCAAAGCCGAACACAGGCTTTGAAAATATATATTAGTTACCATTGTTTAATATATGCTTCTCGACGGCTTTTCAGAATAGAGAGCCTGGGGGATTCAAAAAAAGACAGGTGTTATTCTGCTCTATTAATGATCATATAAATATTCACCAAATGGTGATTTAAAGTTGCTTTGTTTGATTTTTGTTCACCTTTTCATCAAATTTTGAAGTGATAAATTCATTCATAATCATATACTTATTTTAAGCTTTGCTAGACGTGAACCCTTCCAACTCTGGTATAATAATTGTGTGCTTCAACTATTGGACCATACTTCTGTCTGGTAGATACGAATATACAAACCTTCCCTTCGTTTATTGTAAGGCAGTCTCTAAAGCGACCGAAGTAGTAAATCCTAAAATAGAACAATCACACCGTTTTAGTATCGAATGCGGGACAGTTACGCTGGAGACTTAATCAATTTGTTAATTGGTTTTTCTTGCGTCGCTTCTAAAGGTTCTTCACCACTTTGCTCGAGATCGTGTTACAGCCGGGATGAATACTCAGAACTTTTAATGGACACAATTATTTTGACAGAAAGTCTTTGCTTTGCCGATTTAAGCGTTTAGCTTTAGAATATTTATCAGAGATTAAGTCTATGTTCGGTAAAATGAAATTTAAAATTCTCAACTATCTTTTGAACTTAATACACTTTATTCAACGCTTATATATTTAAATCCTTCCAACAAGTAATGAGACTAGTTCATTTTTTGAGAAAGAGTAGAACTACAAGAGGTAGAGTTGACATGGGATGAAGCAAAGACCACTGAGGCTGAACATTTTACAGTGGCAGTTTGTATCAAACATATTGATATCAGCATGATATACAATCTTTCATCTCTTATTTCTGTGCGTTTGTCGTACATGAATGTGTCCGCCATATTGGCAGTTGGCACTAGTTATATAGACCGCCGTTTGGGGCGCGAGTGCAACAGCGCCGATGAGCGTGATCAGTTGGGTCCCGCCTTTCGGCGAGAGATATTGTATTGCGGCTTAATCTAATGCTGTGCCTAGGTCGAGCCCTAAATTTGTATAGTTTTATCGTAAATATATATCAATGTGCTTCTGAAAAAGTCTGTGTTATCAATCTGCTCCCAATCATGCCATCACGCGACGGAATAACACCTTTTTGAGAGAGAGGAGGATGTTAATATGTTCCAGCTAGAGCGCATATGAAAACGATAATGAAATTTCTCTCACACAGAATATCTCAGACTCTGCTGTCATGCGAGTATTTTATCATTGAATGTTGTGTCTTCAGCTCCGGCCTCAGTGCGATGTCACATCTCGCATGTTGGTTTGACCGTTTTGCTGTTCAGCCATCTAGTCGAGAGATCACGTCCCTGATTGGGATCAAGTGATGCTCGGAGAGTGCGGGATTATTAAGAAGCGCCGATATATATGTTCAGGAATAATATGCGAGACGTTTGTGGAGAGTATACAGTTTACACCCAAAACAGGACCGAATCAATTATGAATTATAACTGGTAAATTTAACTATTATTGCATTCAACCATTACAACGGCTTGTGACAAGGCGAAATACGAGTATAAATTGATAACTAAACATAATTTCGCTATAAGTATTTCGATAAGTAATTAATATATTCCAAACTTTATCTACGATTTTTCATACTGTGATTTTTACTCATAAAACAATTGTAAAATATATGAAATGTGAGAATCGACATTTTCAATGGGAAAATAAAATATATACTTCTACTAAAGAAAATTCTACGTCATTTATAAACATTATCACTGATCTTAGTGATGCGTATGGTGGCCATGAACTGCCATCATAAAGCTTTGTCATCCGCCGTTTGGCATTGCCTCCTCTGTCAGTTCTGTCTCCCAGAGCTTAGCCGAGTACATTTTATGTATAGTTTCCGGGCTTCGAGGACAGGTCTGAATAAAAGGCACGTCAGGTCCACATTTGTTTCTTAACCGGTTGTAGTATTAAAAGCTGCCTTGTCCTCTCCTTGCTCCCTCACCTAGTCACTACTCACAAAAACCAACATTCGTACCTCCACTATCCTACGTAGATTGACAAAATATATATCATAGCTCATATTTAAGTAAGTCTGAAACACTTTACTGTTACTTTTGCGTTATATTTATAATATCTTATTAATACCTTAGTTATGATATTATTGGCTTTTGTTTTAGCCGTGTGTGGCGCTCTTTTTGACCGAATGATCATTCCAAAAGGGCTTCTTTCCTCTCTGATTAAAATTGGGTTTTGAGTTCTGCTTAAAAGGATCATCAATCCTAAAAGCTCTCTTTATGGCTTTCCGGTATTGAGTTGAAGGAAGTTGGCCACGCAGCTGAAAACCCGATTGCCAAAATGCTAAAACCTCCCGTCAGCTGCAGGGTGCTTCTATTTATATACCGTTCAGTTATATTTAAGACTGGCTTTTGCTTTTGAGTAAGTTAGATTATACCATACGACCAATTGCAGTTCTTGATTGATGACATTTAGTTTCGAGTTGGTAAATAAATAAAATGCAAAGCCACAATATAAAATCTGGCCGTGAAAACCTAAGAAGTTATTTACGTTCAGTTATATTTAAGACTGCGCTTTGTTGAGTAAGTTAGATTATAATACGACCAAGGCAGTTCTTGCTGACATTCTCCGACAATGCACTTCGCGTCGTTTAGTTAGATAATGGAGTGAATACGTCTCTGCTCGCAGCGGCTGCTGTGACTGCGCTATGAATAGAGCGGGACTCACCGGCTGCTGGGCGGAGCAAAACGATTCGGTCCAGAGAGGAGAGCAGCGGAGATGAGTTTACATTAGCGAGATACACCAGTGGAAGATCAAACAACTGCAGATGCGCCAGCAGAACATCGGTATCTGTGTTTTTGCAGGCAAACATCGCACAAATCATAATATATCGCATAAGCAATATAGCTCAAATGCAGACTAGTATACAAGCATTCGTTATTAATCCTGCAATTCATTCTCATTTCACTAAGTTTATTTTCTAGGCGCGTTCACTAGCGAATGTATATATCTACACATACTCAATGACTATTAACATTACAACCTCATCAGCAAACTAACCAATACTCACTGGGGAGTCCAACCACCCCTTCTTCGTACGTCAGCTTTAGCACTTTGTTTCTCAGTCGGAGAATATGCGGCACCAGTATGGGTCGATCAGCCCATTATAATCAAGTAGATACTGCCTTGAATGATGCATGCAAAGTCGTCATAGGCTGCCTCAAGCCAGCACCCATTTAGAAACTATACCCCTTGGCTGGTATCGCACCACCAAACATAAGACGCAAAGTCATATGCGCCAAAAAAAAATCGTAAGGCAATCAACCAACCGTCACACTGCTTGTATAATCAGATACCCACACTGAAGTCGCGAAGTAGCTTTCTGAGATCCGCACAACCTCTCACATACGGCCCTGAAAATGAGTGACTCTGGCAACAAGTCACATCAGAGAATTTTATTACTCCAGAGGAAGGCATCCCAACTGGCAAGAACCTTGACTGGCGGACCTGGAAATCCCCGAACAGATTAAGAACCGGAGTTGGTAGAACAAAGGACAACCTCGAGCGGTGGGGAATGCTTCGCCAGGGATCACTATTGTGTGACTGTAGAGACCTGTAGACCACCTCACACCTAAGATCCTGTTCCTTGTCCCCAACAAGCTGCACACCTCAAGACCTAATGCTAGGCAACACACGGGCTATCGATGTTGCCAGATACTGGAGCAGAAATAATTTGACGTCGCTGACACGAAGAAGGAGAACGACTATTAATCAACAATTATCACATTTTGAAATACCGATTCTTATTAAATTACCTAAGTTAAGCAACGTCGAACACGAAGCGTACTTGTATTATTTTTAGTAAGTACCACTCGGTTCGCATACCGCTTCCGCCGATATTTTTTCTGAATGATTTGACTCGTTTAAAGATTTTTATGTATAGTATATATATTTTTAATTTTTATGTTTTTAGTATATATTGTAATATAGTCAATGATCTATAAAAGTAGATTAGAATATTGAAATAATAAAATAATATTCTAATAAATAATTTAAAATATCCATATGATAAATATATGAATTTAAGAAAATAAGAAAAGTGTGTCCAACCTGTTATGTCCTACAGATCAAAGACACGGAATTATTTTGTAATGTCGTTTAAGGAAGAAAAAAAAATGTGTCTAAAAATTGCATATATCCAGATCGGTTTTTGAGATTGCAGAAAATCTCATTTGAAAAATAGATAATAAGAACAAAAACGAAAAACTAAAAACGAAAAACTATGATCATTAACAGTAAAACTGGCAATCAATGAAGCAAACCTTCACCAAATAATATCTGCTTGGGAAGGGATATAGAAGATGAATAAGCAATATTGAATTCTCAGAAATGTTGAAAAGTCGAATTTACTCGTATTTTTATCCGATCATTGGCATACAAAAAAGTGTAAATAAATCATATTTAAATAAAAAATGTTCATCTCCGTTCATCTAAAGTCCGATTCCGGCAAACTTCGCAGACAATGGCGCCGTCCAAGGTCTGCTCATCTTGTCAGAGGATTATCTGGTTTAAATTTAGCATCATTGCTGAAGAAACGGTCGCCTTTCATAGCTGCAAAGCCTCGCATAGCTGAAAGCAAAGTTTCTATTTTATTTGTAAACACACACAGCAAAAAACCGTCCGACAGTGATGGAAAAATCTCATATTTTCTTTCTAAGATGCTTATTGTCTTTAAGGGTGATATTACGCTGTATGTGGAGTGCTGATTCGCCAACGCTAAATAAACTACAGCCCGAGATTCACGTAAATTCTACAAATTACATATGTATCCACAGAACGATGTTTTCTCTTTACCCGTTCCATATCCGGCAAGTGAAAATTTTCAATGCCATGTACCAAGACATATCTAAACACGGAGGACTGACGACTTTTCGGGTCCTAGGATGAGTACCCGAAGGCTACGTGTTTATAAATCATATTTTTAAGGAGATTCGTAGACAGGCAGTAAGTAACAAGCTGTGACTACTTCAGGTGATGATCTGCCTTTCATGTTAGTGACATGAAAAAGTGACCAAACATACCTGACAGGTATTTTAAAGGTGAGAGATCAAATTAGCACCAATCAAGTGTATTTAAAAAATTGTAAAGATTTAAAACAGCAATACCTTAATTGATCAATTTATTTTTCTAAAAATAATTTTCCTGCGTCAAAATTTGTGATTTAAATAAAAGCTTCACAAAACTAATTTTAACAAAAAAAGGTTTCCATGAACTTACTAGGCGTTTTGCCTACTTTATCCTTTTGGAACTATGAAGTCATCTTCCTACGGGAGAATTATATTTAGCTCGGAAGCCGCTGGTTTAGAGTTTATATTATTTATAATACCCATTAAGCTGTAGATTAAGCCCCCGTCCGCTAGCATGACAGTCAAGCATCTTTACTCGTAAAACGTTTCTATCGATTCCCTCTCGATAAGTATTTTGTGCGAAAAAGGCGATCTATTGAAGAACAGTTTTCCTTTTGAATATCGCCTTTAACTCAAAAGAAAATACTTTTTTCTTTATTTTTCTATGTATTACGATATTTCTAAACTGTGTATGTAAATATAGCAATATTCTAAACAATTTTAAGATGTCGTTATTAATAACTTTATAAATAACTAGCGTGTACCCGGCATGCGTTGCAATGCCACTAAAAAAAAGAAACCGCGAGTTTTTATGGAAACGCCTCGTCGGGAGCCTCTCGCCTTCCGATTGGATAAGTTGGACTTGAGGCGTGACCGGAGCCAATTAGAAACAATAAACTTAGGTTATGTTGTTCTTACCTAAATTTGACAGTGGCGCCCGTATGTGTTTTTATTAATTGGAGTGCTTTTGGATACACAATGTTTTTTTGTTTTTCAGCCATCATTTACAACTGCATCGCGAAAATGAATATACTCTGCGGAACGCAACTTGGTTTGATTTAATCAAATGTAGAGGAGTCGTTCAGTTTCTACTTTCACGAACATGTATTGATAGAACAAATTTCGACCTTTTAGGATATGATTTTCAGCGTTTTCACGAATCATCAATCGATATGAATAGTAATTCATGGCACTGACTTTCTTAGTCGTTTCCTCATCTGTTTGTGGATTTCTCAACGGGATGTTGAAATGGTATCCGTCTTCTCCTTGCCAAAATAAAATCGGATATTGCAATCCATCGTACGATCGATGCGTTTCTGAGACTTGCTAAACATGACCATTTGTACGATGAGGAATGATTTGCGTTCGGCAGTGGTAGTGATAAGAATTATACTTTCGTATGTTTGTCAAGAAATGTTTTGATTCACTTGTATCACCCGATACCAACAATAATAAAGATTCGGGGGGTGAATCTAATTCTGGCAATTTCAATTTTCCACTCGTGCAGCACATTCCTAGTGTTTCATTTTTAAATTTAAAGGCACTACAAAACACGCATAATTTATCAATTTTTCCAATAACAATACTTGGGTGCAAACTGTAATCATAATTATGATCGTAATGGCAAGCACTATGATTTAAATCAGCATGCAGAGTACGTCTGGTTTAATCTACGCGTACTCGATCTGCTTCCAATCTTGCTTCCCGTTGCTCATCTGTTTCATGTGAACGGGTTTGAGCAGTGTGTACTCTAACTGTTTCTAATCTCGCTTCCCGTTGCTCATCTGTCCAGATGAACGGGTTTGAGCAGCGTGTACTCGATCTGTTTCCAATCTTGCTCTCCTTTGCTCGACTGTTTCTGAAGCTCGAGATGCCCTTTTCATTGGTGCTTGAGTTGTACTCTTGACCTATTGCTTTTCGTTTGGGTGGCATAATTGATTTCACAGTGAATGTTACGTTTTGAAATTCACTTTTGAAAAATAAAAATAAATTGATTGATATAATACTAACATTAAGGTTATCAACTGATAATACTTGGTGAAATAATTATAATTTTAGAATTAATTATAATTAAAAATATATATACCTAGTATTTCATAATATCTTTTTAAATTGAAAGCAAAAAAAATATTATTGTATAATGCTGGCTGTCATAGCTCAATGGTAAAGCGTTTGCTTTGCAAGCCAAAGGTCGTGGGTTCGATCCCCGACGGAGATTAAAAAAAAAAGGATTTTTAATCGATTTCTGAGCTCTAAAACACCCCGGTTGGTGTGAATTTGATCCATCAGCCGTAAAATGTCAGTCAAAGCCTATCAATTAAAATTGGTGGTAGACAAAAGTCATCCCGTGAAGACCACCCATTCATAGTAGATTCCTGTAATAATAAAGGATGATGCGTGAATCTCGGGCTGTAGTCTATGACGTTGGCGGATCAACACTCCACACGCAGCGTTTAGCCATATGCACCATGGTAAGCATCATAGAATTCCACAGAAGAGACAAAAAATTACTATCACCATCTGTCGGTATTCTCCTGTATGTGTTTACATAAAAAAAAAATCTCAATACATTAAGACTAATCACATACCAATTAATTTTTAAAATAACATTTTTCAATTGTTGTACCCGCACACATATACAACCTGTAAATATGTGTGTACTAATATAGGATCTTGTCCATACCTATATAAGGCACGGCCTGTTTTTATTTTTTCATTATTGAAGATGGTCTTCAGGAAGGCCGAAACATGTAAACATTAAAATAAATTGTGAATCAAAACTAAATATTTTTAATTGATTAATTTTTTACTTAAAATTAATTATTTAATTATGATATAATACTATCCGAAGCCGACCAGCAATTATAATTCCAAAATTAACTCTTTCTTCTGTATATCACACACAATTAATACGTTATATTTATTTTAATTCGATAAACAAAAAAGTCGTCGAAAATTCAAATATTGAAATAGTTTATTCGAAAATCGAATTTTGTTTCAAAATATTCAGTACCTTACGTCAATACCTACTTAAAATACCTACTAAAATTACCTACTTAAAATAACTTCAGGTCAATGAATTTTTGTTTACGGCGTTGCTAAGGAAACACAATGTTCTAAATTGGCCGTTCTGTATTACAAAAGTCTTGTATGAAAACATGTTTTACGTAAATATTCAATTAATTTTTGTAATTAAATACAATTTTGAGTATCCTATCTTTTTCCTTTTAGTATCAGCAATAATTCGACAAAGTATTATCGCAATCGGATTAATGGTAACGGAATGCATCAAAGACACACAGATAGACAGACAGACAGACAGACAGACAGACAGACAGACAGACATTGATTTTTATATATAGATAATATATATACTTAGAATCACCTAAAAATACTTTCATTTATATTTTATGTTAAAAAATGTTTACCCTTGTTTTAATATGCATAACATTGAGTAATTACTGGGCATACCCTTTTTTAAACAACATCCTAAACTCTAAAGTAATCACTCACAATATTAATAATACTAAATAATTTAAAAAGCTTCAATAAAAGGTAAATAAAAAACATTGATTTGACAAATTAATGTTGGCAGTCATATGAGTCTCTGTGATATGCCATGATTCTTGCATCATTTCAATTCGTCTGTGCATAGTTCCCAATCCTAGATAATAGACCATCCAGGATGAAAGCCAGTTTGTAGAGAAGGTTTCATGGTATCCAAGCATATTTGACCATATTTAATTACCTTTTTTAAAGAAATCGGATCATTAACTCGACGTTTCTGAGGCTTGATATATTTTTCTTCTTAACATGGGGTGGGTGATTTAACCGCTATAATAAATCTAAATTTGATATAAATATATTCAATAGAGGAAAAGAAGGAAGAAATATTTATTTAAATTCATCTTCACAAGCAAGAAAAATTCTTGTTAGTTCTTAAATTTCTTCTGGGCCTCATTTTATTCCCATTTAATACGATATCTTTCTCATAACTATAGTTCAACAAACTAAACATAATCAATGAACTATAAAATATATGTAATAAATGTCAATGATCATAAGTTAGACTCTAACAAAAGAAAATCTCAAAATTATCAAAAAACAAATAAAACTACAACAATCATAACAAAATAAAAATTCTCACAATCCTTCCAATACAATTGAATTGATAGAATGTTAGGTTATGTTCGAAGTACCATCATGCAAAACCTCGCTCGCCGTTGTGTGTTCAATTATTGTCGCGGAACCGGTAGGTACTAAACTAGTCCACTAATTTCGCGAATTTCATTGACGGCATTAAAAACGGTCGGCCAACTTCCGGTTTACTGTTCGACATAATTAATCTACATTGTGTTTCGCATATAATGTATATAAACACATGAATATTTGATGCCACCCGCTTTTGAGGATTTCGATTCTAGATTAGAAACTAGGGAATGGTTAAAAAAATATATATTAATTATTTTTAAGTATTTATATTCTCCAAGCTCGTGTTCTTGTAACCATGAAGGGTACTTTACTTCACATAAGGTTTTTGGCTAATTTTTAGAATCGTGAATTTGTATACGACAGGGTAACTAATGAAGGAATTCGTAGTTTAATTGTGATTTTGGAACGGATATGATATAGAGGTTTAGAGAGTCTTTCGAAACGATGAGAGTTAGGGGGTATCAATAATGATCAACACTGAGGTTTAAGATCTCTTCCAAAATAACATGCATTCACTAATACATCGATCTGCGTACATCAATTATATGTTGTTAAAAATGACAGTTTGTCAACTCTATATGGTATAATTTACTTTCTCCCATATTTTGCACTGTTTGTCTTTTTTTAATCCCAGACTCATTGAAGCGTGATCCAATTAATAAAAAAACTTTTTCAGTTCTTGAAGAACCATTAAATTAAACGAACGGGGTTTTTATATGTTAGTCATAACCTAAACATAATATATATTTAACACTTAAAGTAATAAGTATGAAGTTTAAAATTATGTATAATATTATACTTAATAAAACACGAAAACACAAAGTTCGCACTTTGTTTGTTAATTAGCCCATATTTTGAATCCGATATATTTATTAAAATCAAATTTAAGGTACCATCTGTATTTTTTTTTTGTAAAGCACAATAATTAAACAATGAGAATAATATTTTTATAAATGATATATTAAAAAGGGAAAAATCACACAGCAACAAAGAAAGTCTATATAAGTAGTGAGTGAATGAGCAATAAAAATAAACAATACTCATTAACAAGGGGAAAACATTGAACAGTATTTTTAATCATATATATAATAATAACGAGGAAAAACTGAAAAAATCAGAGATTAACAATGTGTAACTCATATTTTATAGTATTATTATTAATTTACATTTAATTGCACACAAATTTAATTTTTGATATGCGCTTTCAATACCTAGAAATATTTTTAAGTATACCATATTATATGGTCAAAATAAGGTTATTTTCATTCCTAGGAGTCCTATAGGATAATAGTATCATAAAAAAGTCAAAAGGATGTACGAAAAAGTTTATAGGTCAACGTAAATAAATACCATTTATTATTAATAATTTGTAAAATTTCAATATCAATGTGATTTAACTAGAAAGAAGGTCCTGGCTGGATTAGTGACCGCTATAAGTTAATGATATTCCAACAGTAAATATAAAAAATGGAGAAATAATCTAGATTGTCACATTTCTACATACTTATATTTTAACAATACCTGTCTTAAATAATTATACCATCGTATGCAAAAATTGAAATGCGCTTATAAGAATGATAATTTGCATTCACGTATCCACTGATTTCAAATATAATCAGTTTTTATGGCGCAAGTAATTACATATATTATCTTCCATTGTTGATTATTTTCTTAGTCACTGCCAAGTCTCACACTCTCTGCTGATGCTTAACTACCTTAGCCAAGTATGGAAGATCTCGTAGTATTTTAACGCTATTAATTTATATATAGACATACCTGAACAATGATTTGTTAGCAAACTTACAGAAAACCACAATTTATTCTAGATAGTTTTTAGAGTTGAGAGTAAGTAAAAAAATTTTTTTTTTTTAAATATCTATATAAATCACTAATACATTACTTGAAGTAAATAATTGATACTGAATTTTATAAGCAGAATTTGACTATATGTATCTTTTATATCAGCCGTTCCCTAATATCGGTAGCGTTGTTTTGATATCGTTTTAATTCATTAATCTCCAAAGGTAATCCTAAATCAAATTTGATTAATCCCGAGGCTGCAATTCGCTTCCTGAAGTGAGTTTTTAATGGACTCCTGGGGTCTATAATATTACAAAAATTCATCAAAACAATGGTGCTTATAAGTTATACATAATAAAGACAAAAATAAAGTAAGTATACATAATAAATATCAAGTGTATGTAACAACATACATTTCGTCACCATAATAAAAACATTTTATTTTTCGTAAGCAGGAGAAAATTAAATTCTACTGAAAAATACCAAGCAAAACTAATAAAACCTTTTCATAATTAATTTGAGCTTTAATATATTTTTTTGATACTCGTAAGTTCAGATTAATCCAAAGAAGAGTAGCGTGTCTGATAAACAATTTTATTATTACGTGAAGTTTTAAATTTAAAATTCCATGGAATACAGATGTTGAGTTGGTTCACTAAGTCGTTTTTATCACTATTATGATACTCACCACCAAACATTCTCCGTTGATACTATATGCAGCTAATCATCAACGTTAGACCCATGCAACTGCGAGTATTTCCGAATATTCCCTACACGTTTGAAATATGTTAACACAGAACTAACAGCTTCTCATCAGGTCAACATCACAGGCAAGCTTTGCTCTCCCAAGATATATATTTTAAACGCACACAACCACTACGCCATGTCGATACGCAGCCTTCAGCCGACCGTTTGAACGTCACAATTCTTATTCCATTAGGCACGTTGCTTAAAGTCCGCATAAGATGGTGAAATCACAGGGTTTGTTGAATTGTTTACTATCTGTTAATGATTCAGTTTGTGTGCGGACTCCTGTGACCGCCATCAACTCAAACGTTTTATGAGAAAACCGAAGCCTCAAAGGTATTTTTTTTATGTAATCGATGCAGGAGAGCTCAGCCGGTGAAGACTAGTGCACTCTATGACGCTCAGCCAGGGAGGCTGGACGCTGCATGCGAGAAACGTGTGTTGTGTTCGTGTTTGTGTGTGGGTTGGGGAGATTTCAAGTGCATATTTATCTGTTTCTTGAAGAAATCCAGATTGTAGGAAGGAGGAAACACAGACGCTAGAAGAACATTCCAAAGCATACCGGTGGCATTAAGGAAGGAACTTTGGAAACTGTCAGTTTTTGATCGACACACATTAACCATGTATTTTCAATTTCAATTTTAATTTTATTTATTTTTTTTTTCCTTGCAGAAACATTACAAATTTTATCAATTCAATGCATTTCTGAAGTACAATAATATAAATACAATAATATACTATAAAATATAAATACAATAGGTACCATAAATGTGGTGATGTAAATTTATAGACACATTTAGTATCACTGACCTCACACTCAGAACTAGCGTCAGGAGACTCAAGATAAACAGTTTGACTTGTAACAACAAAAACCCTGTCATAAGGCATTATTGTCACAAAACAAAACGTGTAACATTTCGCCTCCATAAACACCAGCACTGAATTTAAAGCAATATAACACTAAATATGTCAATATCTTCACTTAAGTTGGTTTCAACCACTGTTCACTGCGATTCTTTCGTCTTATGCGTATCCAGGGTTGAACGATGGTCCTTTCAGGCCACACTTGAGGCTCCATGAAGACTCCAGCGAAGTCGCGATGACCCCGACTTTGAAAGAAGTTGACAGCGTCCGCCTGCTGACAATCCTCCTGATGGTCATCCAAGAAGGATTGAATGCAGCGGTCGCTGCCAAGAAGCTCTGCAAGTCCTCAGCCGATGTATGGGTGAAGGCCCTTGGCGTGAAGATACGCCATCTTCACTCCAGTAACGTTTTTGAAGGAGCTGCAGAACCACGGATCATCAGACGTGCTGAATGTTGTTGCCTTTCCGCATGTGGAGGCGCGACTCAACCAGAACGTTGAACTTCTCCGGAAAGATTGCTCGGGGGAGGAGAGGACATCCACGGAGAAAGCTCCAGGTCCTCCAGTTCCTCGAACGATGATTCGCGGCTGAGAACGGGAGTCCTTGGGAGCAGGGGCTCCTTCGATAGTATTCGAGGAGTCCTCTTCGGTGGCCTCACTCGAAGCGGATTCTTTGACGGTTGGTCTCTGCTGTCACAGTTAAGCGACATCGACACAGTGACAAAGCGTAGGTACCGATTTGCACGCTCGAGGTAAGCGCCTTCTGCGGGAAGTCAGACTTGTCGGGTTGGGTGGAGGGTCCACAACGGATGTCAGAGCTTCATCCATCCCGCATCCAACAGCCTTTAAGAGCCTCTCCAGCAGCAAACGGTGATCGTCTAAGCGACGATTTATTTGCGCGATATCACAATCGCAACAGTTCGCCATCCTGTAGGTAGGATGACTAGACACGTCCGCCCGGTTTGAGTGTCGAGCGACGAAAATGTATGCATGTTCGACAAGTGTAAGACAAATTTGTCGGTTGTGGGTGGGTGCAGGAGGAATTAGTTCTTTACGTTCCGAAGAGCAGCGACCGTGGTAATAACGTTAGAAAAGATTAAGTGAACCAATCTTACGCCTGTTTTCCGTTGATTGCAGGTTAGACGTAAGAGTGTCATTGTTCATCAATCAAACGAATTGCTTTTATTTGAACTGAGTCAATTAAATTTAGAAGGTATTTTGGGGCTCCAATCCAAAGGTGATTGCCGTATTCAAGGATAGGTCGAATTTATCCTTTGTATATAAGAAGTTGTTTATCGTTAAAATACCGACGTGATCTATATAATTAAAATATTAGAAAATATTAAACACAAGATTAGTTAAAAGAACGTGAGTGATGATAGTTGACATGGAGGACATAGATTATTATTGGTATCACGATCAGAATTTTCCGCGAAGAGAATGATTCAATTGAAAAGTATTTAAAGGATTTGTGATATTAGAATCTCGATGCAAAGAGGAGATTACATATTGGATTGGTTGACCTTCGAGCTGCATTCACACTGTCAGTGTTTGTTGCCACAAGAGTCAGTGTTGTGTGAGTGTGTGCTCTCGCCTCGCCTGTTAGTCTCCGATAGAGGCGTTATCGAAAGTGACGTGGCGAGGAGCTTATTATCAATCGTTGACCCACTTGCGGGGAAGCGTGGAGAAAGTGAGCCGCGGCGGCTTGCGCAACACTGGCCGGGCCGCGGGTTGACACTGGCGGACGCATGCATGCTCGAGGAATGCGCTAGGTGTACCACGAATACAGCATCTAGAAATCTATAGGTAATAACACCTCACATGGCTATCAATTTAGTTTTTTTTTAAGTTTGACATACCTTTTGCCCATATCCGTTTTATATCAGGAGAATAATATACTCGTATCTGGTCACAATAATAAATAGTCATATTTCCAAGACCTTTGACCCTATTTCCATTGGAGGAATACAAATAGAGGTTATAAACGACTATACCTATCTGGGACAAGTAATACAACTAGGACGAAGCAACTTCTCAAAACAAATCGAATGGCGTATACAACTGGGATGGGCAGCATTTGGAAAACTAAAGTACATTTTTGAAACGAAAATTCCACAATGTCTTAAAACTAAGGCGTAACCAATGCATCCTCCCTGTATTAACTTATGGCTCAGAGACGTGGAATCTAACAGGAAGTGTTACCCATAAATAAAGGTCACCCAGCGTGCCATGGAGAGATCCATGCTCGGAGTGTCGCTAAAAGATAGAATCCGAAACGAGGAAGAAATACGCAAAAGAACTCAAGTAGTAAATGCTACCCAACGAATGGGCACACTCAAGTGGCAATAGGCAGACATATCTGTCGAAGAGACGACGGTCGATGGGGAAGAAAAGTATTGGAATGGCGCCCAAGAACTGGCAAACGAAGCATTGGTCGACCCCCTGCAAGATGGACTGACGACATAAAAATAATAGCGAGAGTGACCTAGATGCGGAAGGCGGAGGATCGAAGAGGATGAAGACTCACGCGGGAGTCTTACGTTCAACAGCGGACGGATACAGGCTGATGATGATCAGCTCTCTTATTTGCTACTATCCATGTCTTGTTTCACGAGATCTCTGCATCTGAAGGTTTACCTAGGAGCTAAGTATATCTCGAAGATCTACCGAAAGTGTCTTCTTTTCGCCTCACACCAGTTCCATATCTTAAACGTATTGTCACTACAAATTTCTGGCTCACTACAGTTCTCTCATTGGCTACTATCCATGGCTTGTGTATCAAAATTTCCAGGAGGACCTCTTAAACCAGAGGTTCACCTGGAAATATGTATAGTTACTGTCAACCCCACCAGGGCAAAAGCCGGGGTACTTACTACGAAGTAACTACAGCAATATGCGAGGGATATTTTTGGGTGAATTGTTAATCGTATTTTTTATAAAAATTGGGTGATTATCCCAATGCTTCTGTATATATTTATAAATGCTCCCATTTTAGAATGAGACTGATTTCTCACTTATACAAACGCCTACAATAATTACAATTTGTGGCATATGTTTATGGGTCTTAAGTCCCTTACGATCCCATTAGCAATGAGTCCTTTGATAAACAAATCGCTATTATATAAATAAGGCGTGAAAACCTAGCTTTACACATCTATCATCAGATCTAAATAGAGGTATAAAATAAGTATCATTATTATAACACATATTGGATATCGCTTAGTAGTATTCTTTATTAAGTATTGACATAAAAAGACGTATATTAAATACAATAATCAAATACATAGTTTAATTTAAAAAAACTTTCAAACAGAACGACATTGCAGTAATATATCAAACGATTACGTATTAATTTTAAATAAATAATTGGTTCACATTTTATAAAAATAAAAAGTGTATCAAACACGATATAAATTACTAAATCGTCGATAAAATATCACTTACAAAATCGCCTTTCTTTAACATTTAATGTGGGTTTTGATACCTCACATTGACTCATAATTTGGTGTTACTGTTTCTGGACCTGTTTGTGTATTTCAAGCATGCTTGTTTATCGGCTCTGCCTTTTGACCGCAAAGTAGCTTTTTGAAATCTAAAAACAAGCCGTGTTTTGGTCACATTCAATTTTTTTTTTCGAGAACAATAGTCACAAAGGCATTCCGGCAATCCACATACAAACGTTATACGCGAGGTCAATATTGCGAATTCGAAGTAAAAACACATTTGAAAATGGCGTTAGTCTCACAGAAATCTCGTAAGAGTAGGGTTCACAGAATTTATATTTTAAAATGAATAAACAATCTTTTTTATTTCGAGACAATTGATTAAATAACACAAAAAAAAACTTAAATATCGTTGAAACATAACGTTACGTTAGTTTGTAAGAAAACTCTTACGTAATTTGAACCCTATTTTTTTTTAAGTAAGCACATACAGGAGAATACCGATAGATTGTGATAGTGATGCTGAAGTCTCATCTGTGGATTATATGACACTTACCATGTTACATATGGTTAAGCGCTTCATGATGGAGTGTTGATCTGCCAACGTCATAGACTATTTACTACTATATTTACTTTCCAATCGAAAAAAATTATAATACACTTAAGAATCATAGTAAAATATTAAAAAAAAAGTTTAATTTGTCTGCTTGATAATTGTTATTACGCAATATATATTTCCATACAATTGATCGACAATACGTAAAGCAATATTGTAATAAGTCCAATAAGTATCCAAGTTGACACGTGTTTTATTTATTTTTTAAATAAAACTCTTTTCGCTAAGCAATAATTGCAAGCAATAAATTCAATTACATAAAAATAACACTGTGTATATTTACAATATCGGAAACGATAATTCAAAACAAATGCGATCCATTTATTTTCTAAAATTGATTCTTCTGATAAATTTTGCAACTATGATTTCCGTATTTTCAGCTTTAATACACAGAATAAATTCCGAAGGTCGTGGAAAATAACAATAAAACTATAATGAACTAATTTTGTAAAAATATAAATGTTTTTGTTCCGACATTGAGGCAAATCATCAAGTGAGTAACCCTTGCTCTAAATCTCTACGCTGGTGTATGTTGTACTTGTGGCTATGTTGGGACACCGATGTACGTATTTCTACATCAACTCAGGCTGTCACTCAAACCACAGAACCTCTTTGAACCAAAGAAAATTACGCTGGTGGCATTGGAGTCGATTATAGTTTCGTATGTTTATCATTTGCTAACATTCTCAACGTACCAAGAATTATAAACAGAAAAAACAGCTTTTGAGCGTAGTAAAAAAAACTACGCATTTACGTGTATATTAAGTGATTTAAGTGAAATTTTGTGATCTTATACTTCGTATTCATGTCAGCGATGTCAAATAAATTGTACCGTATCAGGCAATATCTTGTGTATACAATAAAAATAACAACAAGCAGCACAGCATTGTGCTCTCTGTATCCAGTGTCAAGTCAAATAGTGTCCATAGGAAGACATAAATCACTTTGTACAAAGACAATTATTGATGTTAGATGCAAAGTCTACAAAGATTTTGGACATCTTTGAGAGGATATTGCTGCGTAAAATCCTACCGAGACATGAAAGACACAACAAAGACACATACAACTACTAAGCACCTAATCCACACAAAAAGCCACACCAAATGCGACTTCGCTGTTGTTAACAATACCTACTCTCAATAGCTCTTGTGTGTTCATGAACACACTTATTAGAAACGTCTAAACCTCACTAAACCACTCCTGTCGGTGCAGCATCACACTTTGTATGGAAAACCAGATTCG
Source organism: Glossosoma conforme (assembly GCA_022606575.1). NCBI lineage: Eukaryota > Metazoa > Arthropoda > Insecta > Trichoptera > Glossosomatidae > Glossosoma > Glossosoma conforme. The sequence goes on from JAGTXR010000121.1 coordinate 457,206, forward strand.
TTTGAAACGAAATCGGTCCGGTTTATAAAAATGCGAACAGAACCGATCGCTTACAATCCTTGCGTATCGAAAAGGTTATGTAAGCTGAATGTAGAAGCATAATAAATAAAACCGGTTTTCTATGAGAATGTGTAGTGAATATATTACTTATTTTATTTCGAACGATAAGTTCAGACATCGCATCTAAAAAAGCATTTAATAAATAACTGTACGAGTACATACAGGTACTTGGGGAGATTGTGAATCGACACAAATTATAGTTACATTACTCGTACTATAATGCTATACTGCTGTGTGAAACCAAAGACCTTGTAATATAATAGGCGGAATACATCTTCTTTTAAATTTAACTACTTGAAACACTCAGTAAAGAGAACTCGTATTCATCGTAAGCCTCTCAATATCTTATTATTCTTCCCATCATTTTTTTTTTAAATTACAATTTGTTTTTTAAGAAAATAAAAATGCTGAATAGTTGCTTATTGTATACGATTTTCCTGTACAAATTCATGTAGGAATGTATATACTAGCGGTCCCTAAGCAGCCTTTATGACATTCAGCCAGTTCAGTTAGACGCCGCGTGTGAAAATAATTTCAGGCATATTATTCAAGTTGCAAGTGGTATCTGTTCCTTAAGGAGATTGTTTAGGAGGAGATGCACATGTGTTGTAAAAGCACTCCATAGCCTACGATATGTTACACCCTTAGTCATAATAAAATATATCAACCATGAAGGGAATACTCGGAAAAGGTTTCTTGGGTCTGAATGTGTAATTTATTACAAACAAAATCGAGAGAAAATGTTCAGAAGAGGAGTGTCTATAATAATAGGAATTACATAGAATGAGTATAACATCTGTGTTCCTATATTTAAAATTGTATGTTAGGGTACATTTATATATCAAGTACTAAACAGTACGCTTTTTGGCTTGAATTCTCATTTAGAAACCTATTAATTCGATTTAATCGAACTGATCCACAAAGTATATTTGATAACTAATGTAATAAATATTTATTCAAGAGTAAAAATGCTGAAAATGACATAAGTGATATTATAAACTCGTACATAAAGGAAAACAGTAAAACTACTCGTACCTAGACAATGTTGACTCGAATTAACACATTTTCCCGAGATAACTTTATTTAGTTAATGTGTTATAACATTAATAATTGCAATCAGTTTAACTGCAGTTTTATGGGCCCTGTTATCTTCAATGCAAACCTTGAATAATAAATTAAAACGGCCGCATTCTATTAAATACTCCTTGTAATAAGTATATTATTGTCTGTATCAGTGAAATACTATTATTATAATGTTATATAAGGTAAAATTTTAGGCTAACATGAGAGTGATTAATAATGTTGATTCGTAAAAAACCTTAATGTTAATATTATTAATTAATATTAATTTATTTACCTTGTTTTTACATGGATCACGTTAGATATGGCCTGCTTAGACGACTACAGTTTTAACTAACTCGTAGCCCTTCTCAATCCATCACTGTAAGACAACTTGTCCCTTGACTTGTTTATTAATATTTGCCTTGAATGTCCCATATATGTAGGTAGAATCGCCGTTACCAGAGGTCACTTCAAGTACTATTGCACCTATCAGGGTGGGAGTCGAGCTGGCTCTATATAAGCAGATGACCATACAGACCAGCTCTCTTCTCCCTTCACTTCGACGCCTCCGTTTGATCATCAAGCCGCCCGCAGGATAAATCACTGTGTCACATGCCGCTCTACGAACTGATCAAGTCACACCTACCTACTAGTAACATTTCATTATTCCAAAAATCGTTTCTATAACTTGCTAACAAATAGAATCTCGTGAATCATTCAATTTTTCAAAGTTTTCTTAATTTAGTCATAAGTACGAAGATTAGTTCCTCTTGACATTACACCGTGCTCTTATTTCTTTTATTTCTTATTCGGAATGTTCGTGTATTTCCAGTGATCCCTTTCTAACATGCATAACAATTCCTTCTCAGCAATCTATAGATCACAACACTTCCACTACACTCTCCCACATTCCGAAAAATATATACAATAATAGGAGTATTTTCTGTACTTTCTTGCTGTGAATATAATTATACTACATTTTCATTTGAAATAGCTTCTAAAATAGTTCACCATTTACAGACCTCAGATAGTAAATAACCGAGCTTAATAAATTTACTAATTCATTTTGCTTAGTGCAATTTTCGTAGATGAGGTTGAGATTATTTTTTTTTCCTTTTTTCTCATTTATAAGTCTTCAAAAAATCATACAAATGATTGTTTTTAGCACGCTTGCACAATGAGCTATTTAAGTTAAGTGCCACACAAGCTAAATGCCGTAGACATTTTTAATTTCGAGTTACAAGAGTGCTAAAGAAACAATTATGGACGTCTACCAACACAATCTGCACGAATTAAATGTTTTACAATTTCAAATGTAACAGTTGTTTGAAAATAGGATCATGCCTAACAAATTAGTAATTAATTTAAAGCTTCAGATTAATAACATTTAATTATGTTTCGAGAATAATAAAATAATCGAAAATTAAACTGAAAAATCTATTGTATAATATTTTTATTTAAACACAAGAGAATAGGGACAGACGGACTTATCTCAATCGTGGATTTTACGAGGCTTGTCATTATTGAGGATGCCTTAGTGCTACGTGTGAATTGTTATTCTACCATCATAAGACTATACTTGATCATTAATTCACTCATCGTAAATTTTTTATAAAGGAAATCATTGTGAATATGTGGAGTTCACGGAAAAACATTTTGCTTACCTCCAATGACGATTACTAGGCCATTGCAGGCATTTTTATGGGCGACATATTAGTTTTTTTTATGTTTATAATATTAACCCTTTCGTTACGGCTCGGTGGAATACCAATTATACTGTCAATACGGCGTGAATTTTTCAAAGCATTTTTTTTGCTTGAAACTAGTATTTGAAGCATAAATGTACTTATCTGACCTATTTTCATATATCACATTGGTTCTTCTATCCTTAAGCTATCAGATGATGCATAAAAAACTATTGTATTTAACAAACGTTCATTATGTAACTCCATACATGTGGTCGCATTGACACATGTGGTTTACAGAAAAATCGCTCCTGTGACGAAACCTAACGATATTTATTTACATGCTTTACAGATTCCTGTAAAGAATACATGTAGGTTGATAAAGGAAATGACTGCACTTACAATTTCCTACCGTAGAAGTCACAATGAGTACTGAGAGTGGCAAAACGATATATCACGTCAACCGATGTCAACGGTCGGGGAATCTTTGACGGCATATGCCGACAACCGATGCGAAAGGGTTAAGGGACAATTTTAAAACTCGCAAATTGATAAATATAATTTTATTTTAGTCTCGTAATGGAACGAACGATTTCTCGCATGAAAGTCTTAATGTTTCGGCCGAAGTTAACGGTTTTCATTACACTGTCACTTATTTATGCTTTATTTACTCAACGAAGTAACATATCCTCATTACATTTTCTGTGTTCACAATATCAATTGATTTTACAATTAGATATGTAGCAGGCACGTGTAGGAATAGAACATTTGGTTATTGGATGGTTTCTTAGAAGGACCGTGAGGTCAATAGTTCACTGTATTGTGAAAATGTCGAGATCAGAGGAACGCGTGGCAGCAATTTCAGCTTAATACGACGAGGAAATGGAAGTCAGATGTTATGTCACATCCGGTATAGCCGAGGTTATGGCTGAGAGTTTGAAATGCTCGATCTATATGCCAGGAGACCAGGATCCATTCCCAGCAAATCTTAAAAAATACCAAAAATATTTAATATTTATTTATTTTAACAGAACCAAAGTTCCAAGAAATACAAAGAAAAATACAAATTATACGAATAGTAAGATAAAAAAAATAAAAAAAGCGAAACACGAAAAAAGAAAAAGATTACTTGTGACAAAGATCACAGAGATTTAGAAAAACAATACCATTGACAAATTTTGGTGAAAGTTGATTTTTTTTAAATCAATTGGTGCGATCTTTTCTGTCTAGAAAAAATATAATTAAATATATACTATATACATGATACAAATTGTACTGTTATTTTGCTTGTAAAAATAAATTTCACAGAATATTGAAATTTGCTCAATAAACACCATACAGTTAAATATATATAAATTACTATCACTTATGTAAATGCCGAGCTACAATGTTATGTTACAAATATAACAACATTTCACAACAATGCTTAGCTGTGTTTTAAATTAGCAAGTGTCATAAAATCCACATGTGATATTTATAAAATTCACTTTTATCTGGGTTATAAATATTTCGAAAATTGTTTTGCTCAATTTCCACTACAATTTATTTATAATGTTTTTTTATACACTATATGTTGTTGTGCACTAGAACAAGACTCCTACTAAGCAAATCGTTATTATATAGCTAAATAAATGCATTTCGCTACATTATCTTGTAAAGAAACAAATACCTACCCAGCATGTAACCATAACGATTCCATAAAACTCCAGTTGAATATGGAACACTCTCGAAAAATACAAAATAACTAATCTACCTTCATGAATATTACATATTATAATATATTAATTGCTTCAGAATTCATGTGTTACAATAAGTAAAGTTCGCATACCAAAGATATTATTTTATACATCGTAGTGATTATCCTCTGAAATCACTCTCTGGATACTTGATGAAAATATATCTTTGAAAAATATTTTTTTTTTCGGTAACTTCTCCCTATTTTAAACAAATAACCATCAAAATCCAGTAAACTGAATCAAAATCCTGTCTTTATGTGATGATATATACATAATAGTATAACTCACCTATTCGCCTAGAAGTGTATATAAGCATTTGCTCGCAATATACCAAGGTCGTCATCATTTTATCGGCGTGTTAAACAATATAAATAAATGCACATAATCAATTGTCTGTAAGTAATTATCGACCTCACGTATATGTAAAATCACGAATTGAATACATGAGTTCCCCTTATAGCGGATCCAGACAGATCCAGTTTGCCAACAATCGTCAAGATAATCCCACGTTATATTTATTGTTGTTTACATGCCTTAATCTTATTGAAATATTCACCAAATATTATCTTCCGTCAGTTTGCCCGAAAAGACTAACTGACGCCATCTTGTCACGTGATTAAAGAACGCAATTTGAAAGATCTCAAGTTTCTTTAAAAGTGCATATAATGATTTTAAGTAAAATACTAAAAAAAAAAAAATTATGAAGACAATTAATCTTTGAAAATATAGATAATGAAAATTATGGCCAAAATAATGATGGATTTTTTGTACGATTTAAGTGAACCAAGATTTGTTGTAAGATGACAGCTTACGCGGTAAAGAACCTTATGTTTTAACAACAATAACAATAATAGAAGCAAATTAACATTTAAGGCCATTCACTATATGTGTAAACAAACCTTATTAAAATGTTAATCATATCAACAATCAATTCCAGGAGATGAATCAGCGTTATACTGAAATCCCTCTGAAACGTACTTCTTAATTATGTATACTCAACTGTTTTCGATTATAAGTTGTTTCGCGAGTACTATAATTCGTTGTGATCATTTAGAATTCCGAGATTTAAGTTTTGAAAAACGTTGAACATGTGTGCCTCAAAGTTTAAGTAAAATCACGTTTACTCATCGCGTATCAGTACGAGTTTTTATCATCAGAAAAACATTGTAAAAAAGGCATCGTTATGAATGTTTTGCAGCTCATTAAGGCTTCTCTTTTTGCCTGCAGATCTGCCGGTCCGTGTACCAATTCAATTATTTATTTCACGTGCTGTGTGAAGAACAAAAATTAATGCCATTTATCGTCGGACATAATTAGTTTGACCTCAAGAAGGCCGGTTCTTTGCCAAACTCTTCGTGACCGGTCCTGACAGAGACCCCAGCCACGATCTTAGCATTCTTAACGCCTCGACGTGAAAAAGAAACGACTCAATTTAAGTATAATATAATACAATACACACCTGTATATGAACATATAGTGTGGATTTGGTCAAGGCAAGTACAGAATCCTTTACAAAAGTAATATGGATTTTTTTGGGAAAAAATATTCATTTATCTGGCCTGTGCAATACTTTAAAATTCTTAAAACACTCTCTCATTCCATCAATACACTTGCAGAGACGTGTCTACCACGCCTGAAAGGCTCTATAGGTTCACGTCGGGAATGTTTTTCAGGAACGTGGTTACATGCTTTTATATGTTTTTCAAGGGACAAGTAATACAACTAGGGCGAAATAACTTCTCAAAAGAAATCGACAGGCGCATACAACTGGGATGGGCAGCATTTGGAAAACTAAAGTACATTTTTAAAGCGAAAATTCCGCAATGCCTTAAAACTAAGGCGTTTAACCAATGCATCCTCCCTGTATTAACTTATGGCGCAGAGACGTGGAATCTGACAGCAAGTCTTACCCATAAAATAAAAGTCACCCAGCGTGCTATGGAGAGATCCATGCTCGGAGTGTCGCTAAAAGATAGAATCCGAAACGAGGAAATACGCAGAAGAACTCAAGTAGTGGATGCTACCCAACGAATAGGCACACTCAAGTGGCAATGGGCAGGACATATCTGTCGAAGAGACGACGGTCGATGGGGAAGAAAAGTATTGGAATGGCGCCCAAGAACTGGCAAACGAAGCATTGGCCGACCCCCTACAAGATGGACCGACGATATAAGAAGAATAGCGGGAGTGACCTGGATGCGGAAGGCGGAGGATCGAGGATAGAGACTCATGCGGGAGGCCTACGTTCAACAGTGGACGGACACAGGCTGATGATGATATGTTTTTCACAATGATTTACTTTCAAGTCTCGCTCTTTAGTCGGTAAACAGAAAAAAGTCACACGAAGCCGGGTCGGGACTGTAAGGGCGCTTGGATACCAATGGGGAATTGCTCCGGATCAGAAAGGTGGTAACGATGATGACTTTTCTATCTATTATCAATGTTATCAAAATATCATTATCTATTAAAGTGGGTCTCAAAATGAATATAAAAATTATAAATAATGCTATATTTATTTATTTTTTTAATTAATCATGCGAAAATTACTGGCAAATGCTTTTTATGAGAAATAAATTATATGCGTATAATGGGGATGGCTAAAAATTAGAAAAACAAAAACCTTAAAAATATTAGAAGATCAAAATATTTAAGTAAATTTGTCACAGTTTAATGTTTTAAATTGTTTGTCAAATAAATAGTTTAACGATTATTAAGTGATAAATTTTGACAAAAGCCTAAAACATAAACCAATTAAATCTACCAAGCATGCCAAATAATCCAAAGAAATTAACTACCAATTTGGTTGGCACTCTCCTACGTGTGTTTACAAAAATGTAATATACCAGAACATTATGTATGCAAAAGACACTTAGCTCACATACCTCCATATATTATATAGCAATTTTACTAGCGTCGTATATGATTTTATGGGAAGTAATCTAAAAGTGTTCATTTACTTAGCTTGATTGGTTAAGAGCCGTATACTTTATATGAAATCTTAATACATACATAAGTTTTTATGTAAACACATACAGGAGAACACCGTCAGGCGGAGATTTTCAATTTCAATTTATTTTCTTCAATACAATAACATTACAAATTTCAAAAATTCAATTCGTTAAGAATGCCGCGGGAGAGCATAAACTATAGCGGCCTTTTCTTCAAGTTTCCGGGCTCGCGCCGTCCTGGAAGGCCGTCGCGAACTATACATATAATGTACTCGGCGGAGCTGCGGGATGTGGAGCTGCCTTGGGATGAGGCGAAAAAAATGGCAACTGACAGAACTTTGTGCCGCCGCTTCGTGAATGCCATATGATCCAGTTAGGGGAGCAGGCATGGTATGATGATACATACTATTTCCAGAAAGACGGACTCGTACACCGAGTCCGTCTTTCTGTAAACGGCTACTTATGCGGCTGTGTACTGGGCGGAATGATGTAAGCTGACTACGACACGCATAAAACTTGCTGCTAGTCAGAGACCGGCCCTAATTATGCTCACGAAATGCTACAGAAACGTCTCCAACATTGGTCTCCCAATACTAGGTGGAGTCCTCCCACTGGATCTCCAAATCCAACAGTTAGCTGCCTTCGGTCTTCTCCGGCGAGGTTTGCCGGCCACGGTCGACACGGTCATCATCCAACCACCGGAGAAGTGACCTCGCAAGGCCGCCATGGACACGGTAAGGGCGCTCATCGCACGGCAGTGGCAGCTGAGTGGGACAACTTTAAATGCTTTATACGAGGATACTTCCCGTCGTTTCGCGAGCGAATTGCCGCATAGTGGCTCGCCCCGAACCACTACTAACTTAACACGAGCCAGCTGCTAACTTAACTAATCACTCAATAATAGGTGATGTCCTCGGGACGACTTTTGACTGCCACCAATTTTGATTAATAGACTATCACAGTCACTTTACAACTGAGAGATTAAATTCATACCATCAATAGTATTTAAAGAGCGTAATTTTTTTTATTTTTTTATTTCGTTGATGATTGAACATTTGACCTCTCGAATGACAGTCGAGCGCTCTAACTCTCGGCAATACCACACGTTGTATATTTTATTTATAATAAATTTTAGTACTTGAGTATCGAAAGCACACATCCTCGACTTTATTCCTCACTTAGAAATCAGGCTTCATATTTTCATGCGATACTACTGAAGATTATTCTAATATTGAATATAAAACATTTAATATTACATACATATAACATTCATGGGTTAATTTAGCAAGTATTATCTGCCCTGTACAATAAATAGTGGAAATTAATATAAAATAGTCAACATACTACTGTGGTGTGGAAGAAACTCGACACACCACCAAGAGAGCATTAATTCAAAATATCTATAAGATTCGTAAGACTAGACCACAGGTGCAATGAAGTCTAATAAAAATACAATCGATAACTGAAACTGTCCCCTTGTGGCTAGTTTTGTAATTTTACGTTCTCTAGCGCCTATACTGTTTATCAAACATCTGAAATGCAATAATTGAAAATAAACTGATGATTTTAATTTCAATTACTCGTACATTATACCTGTAATATTCAAATGATCGAAAAGGGTATTTCAAAAGTGATTATTGTTAGTTGTTTTTTTTTTTGTAAGTGTGTTATTATGCTGTTTAAATTTTTTATGCACACATATTCTTTAACATCAATCACGTAGTTTTTTACACGTAAAACCCAATGAAGCGGCGGACAAGCCTTATAAATAACCCGAGTGGGTTTCTTGAAAAACGTTCTCAGATTTATTTCTTACTCAGCAATCACGATAGACATATTATTTATCGGATAATATTAATGATTACTGACTGAAGTTTTTTTTTTTGATAATTTTACTATCATAAAAATTCTCATTAGTCCATTGTTTTTTATGAAGGCGAGAGGTTCATACTATGAAAAGGACATTATTTAAAAGGGAAAAAACAATTTGAAAGAAATCTGGATGCACGGGAATGTTACGTGGGAGTAATATTTATTAAGTGTGCACCATTTTCATTAAAAAATTACACAGTAGACCGTGAAACGTATACTTCGTGTAAAAATGTATAGATACTCATCTGTAGTTTTTCTGTTTTTATGATATACCTCTGTCTTTTCACAGTCATGTTCTAATACAACCAACAATTTTCATTATAAAATAATGTGTCTTCTTCTTCGTTGTGGATTTCACTGCCGAGCGTCAGAGTTCGTTTAGAAAATCATTTGTACTTCTCAATTCTTCTTCATCATATTGATCTTCGGGTGCAATCGCTTCAACATATATAGTATATTTTACAACATTGTCAATACATTTGTATTAATTATGTTTCTATTAAACAAATCACCAAATATATTAACTTTCAGGCTGCTAGGTGTATAATTGAGATGCCATTCGCGGTATTTGAACCTGTGACCTTGGTACCCACTACAACTCATAATATTGCCCCCCAAATTGTCTGCAACATTAAAAAAAAACGTTTATTTGTTTATTGCCACCAACCACATAATCCATTACTTGTTTTTTTATCCAAACCAAATATTCAGTAACTTGTTATGATTACTAATTTAGTTTACATTGTGTATTCGTTTCTTTATAAATACTTAAAATATTAAAGTTTTGTTTTCTTTTTCAATACATTGTTTTATAACGAATTTTCACTAGTCAGCGGGTGTTTAAATATTTTAAAAATTATGAAATAAAGTAAATTAAGTTTTTTCGTAGAAAGGAAGACTAACAATATTATCAATAAAATCTAGCGTGCAACTGTTGATTATATATTAGCTCTATGTTGTACATGCAATCTATGATATTTAATAGAGTGGAAAAATAATAAACATACTAAATACAAAAGCCACCGATCCATATTAAAAAATACACCTGATCACAAACTTTATTATTATTATTTAGATTTAGCATAAGGTCAATGATTTTTCAGCACATTTAGAGGTTGGTCCCTTGAAGGTCTAACTGACGAAGGTAGTTGACTATTTAATAATAATTTTACGTCCACCATTTCGCAAACTACAGTCCATCCAGTGCGATTTGCTTAATTTACTTTTAAATTATTACGGCTGTCAATATTGTTTGAAATTTATATTAGCCGCAAAACGTTAAAAACGATTTTCTTTTAGCTTTAAATTATGTGTTTGCATTTGAGTATTTTTGGTGGTTTTAAGGTGCACGTATATATAAATTAATTAATATAACATGCTCAATAGAGTTGTCTGATACGTTTACAAAGGGCTAGAATAATCTCATATATATATTCAGAATCTTCCAAAGAAAAGACGAATTATAAAATGTATCTATACGATTTAGAATATTTTGTTTCATTAGATATTTCAAACACTAACATAAATTTCAGTTTTCTTTGCTTCTGTAATTTTTTACGCACATTTATTTTTGGAAACAAAAACCGCATTTTTCGCTTAGAAATTTTCAGGGAATTAGCTTGGGAACTAATGACTTAATTATTCCATTAAAAAAAACATACAAACTAAAACTATTCTTATTCATTAATAAATACATCAATTGCTTAGGAAGTTCATTTTTAATTAAATATAATATTAAAACTAATAACTAGCTAATCAATTTCCAGAATCTGTTTTGTTTTCAATTTACCCAAATCTATTGACCACGTTTTTAGGGAATTGTTATGTTTTTGAGAAATGAACTGCTAACTCTTTAAGTCGGCGGAGTAATTGAGCTGACTAATTGGAACACTTAAAGAAAAGTAATAGGCGTCGCATTCATGCCACCTGAAAAAAACCTTGTGATGTATCACCAGGTATTGCGTAAAGAGACGTCCGTGAAAAATGTAGTCAGGTAAAGCATATCCAACGCAAGGATCGCGGGCCAGTTTTGGTCTACGGAATCTTACCGTGTGGCCCGTACAGCCTTTTCAAAACAGGAGACTAATTCCCACTATAGTATATATTATCTCTGATATAACAAACTATCAGCTTGATTACTAAGAGCCGAAGAAGCAGTTTGTTTTGAATTGACATTTGTAAACTATGTAGGTATGATAAGAAAGAATTCCATAGATATTACATTGATGAATAATTGCAGAGGAAATTAATTGAATATTTTCAGAAGAGCAGTGTTTATGGTAAAACAGCAATAAAATTGGTTAATGAACTGACTTAATGTTTTTGTTCTATGTATTCGATATAACATGCTAGGGTGCCATTGTTTGACAAATATTTAGCAAAATAATTATATATATTATAAAATGTTCAATATCTGTAAGTTATCTATATCTTATATATCTTATTATCATATATTATTTATCTTATAAAGTAAGCAGTGCACTCAGAATAATAATGTGATTAAAGCGTGTCATCTGTAACATATTATGGAAGAAGTATAAAAGCAACTTAATGTTTTCATTGAGACTGATATTTAGCACTCGATACAGTTCCTAAAGGTTGGACATCCCGAGTTAGATAAATAATGTTGAAGACCGGTTTGGCTTGTTAAACTTTGGAATGGATATCATTCAGACACCTGCTTCTTAAGAAAGGCTTCGTCCTCCTTTATTCCAAGTAGAAAATAATCGTAAAAAAAACATTTCATCACGTTAAAGTTATTATTGTAAGTAATGATTTTATGATAACAAAACATTTTTATTATATGATAAAAATATGAATTACGATAGGTTCATTAAAAGTTTCACACAAACATTGAACTTTTGAACACCCAGTTTTAATTCAATTTTATCAACACCCCTTGTAACCTATTAAATGTCTCAAGTATAAATTCATATTGCTGTTGTTCAAGCATCAAGTGCCTTGTATCTCATATTAAAAACATCTAACAACCGACAAAATAAAACACTACAAGACAATAATGAGAAAGAGATTTCTTAGAATTTTGCGAACTTGTTTTTATATCTTCACTTCATGAGGTCATTACTTCTTAGTACCATCTTAAAGCGAAGCGTGTTCTTAACATTGTCCAGAAAACAGGAAAAAATGTCCATTGCAAATTTAATGGACGTCTTTCATTAGCAATGGCCATTTTTTCCCATTCAGTATCCAAGCTGGTGCTTTATTAATGTTTGTCTTGGGGCACCTCATGTCGACTTTGCAATGAGAGAATTTAATGTAGACGAGGTCAGGATAATACTGGCAGATTCCAAAAAGGATTTTAAAGATTTGTTAATAAAATAGAAGTACAGGTATGTAGTATGGAAGAACGTTTTATAGGCAAGTCATATACTCGTATATTGTATATAATACAGATTTTATTTACGGGAAACAATGTTGAGTAAAATGATGGTATAATTGTAGATCCGTGGAGTACTGGTGTACTTATATCATGTGTCGAGTAAAAAAATCCACAGAGAAAACGGTTCAATATTTTATATATTATCTGTCGAGCCATTATTTCTAATTATTCTACACAAAATAGTCTTAAGCGCTATTTTTTTATGTAAACACTTACAGGAGAATACCGACAGATGGTGATAGGAATTCTGAAGTCTCATCTGTGGAACTATATGACGCTTATCCTTGTAATTTATAGAAATATATGAATAACATTACAACAGGGGTGTACCTGCAAAATATTGAAATATGTAATGTACCATCCCTTGCATTACCCCTTCCATAACTACCAAACATTATTTGCGAATGCAGTTTCTAGCGACTTAATTAAACGTGCTAGAGTCTAATAAATGTTCACAACCTACTTTTGCATTTTTGCTGCGTGCGTTTACTTACTTAAAAAATTGTCATGACGAACCCCACGGGGTAGAAGAAAAAAATAAACTTCAATAGGAATAGAACCCGAGACTTGATACGTGGCAGTATTGCACTCTACCACTCTTGGCATACGCCTCGACGAGCTCACATCGACTATGTGATTAGCGAATCGTGCGCTAGAACTAGAGACCGGGCTGTGTCCATTTTGCCCTGAAAAGCAAATTCTTTGCAAACGAAAACAAACAGCGAATTCACGAAGTGCGAGTTCGTGCTAATTGCTGTTTGCATTCGTCAAAATGGCGTCAATAACACACACTCGGCGGACGTACAATGTTGCTGGAACAACTTGATTGCAGAGCTGTTGCGATGCCACGCGCCAATAACGTTTGAATAATGTTCTCATTTCGATCACTATTAATATTGGTTTATTTTGTATTTATTCCCACATGAATAGCAAAATATCGAGACATCTTAATAGAGCGATATCGTCAGTGTATTATATTACAGCAAGAGTTCCACCAACGTCTTTAAACTACAGCTTGCCATTCATGCTATATATTTTTACAGGGGAGCACTGCGATAATTTTCACGGTACGGATTTCAACCATTTTCAACCGTTTTCAACCACTTATTTTCAATATCACATAATTTTACAGACCAGAGGTATTTAGCCTCCGAACAATCGCAAGGTAGGCAATTACTTTATGTATGTTACAATACGTATATATGTCATTATTTTTACTTTATATAAAAGCCCGATAGGCCCAATATATTAATCAACAAATAAATAAGTAAATTACTAAGCCCCATCTTAGTGCAGTCAGTTGTTGGTATTAACATAAAGTAATTTGAAACATTTTAGTTTTACACAAATAAAATACATTCACTTTTCAATTGTATTTTTCCCATTTTACCAAGAAAGTCTCTAGTAATCTTATTTTGCACTGTCATTGTTGACTTTTTTTCCTTTGCGTACACAAATCCGCCACAATGTGTCAAAGTAGCAAGCTTATGAGAAAATGGATGGCCTCATACATCACGGAACATTGGATAACAATTTTGGCAGCGAGCCTATTTTGGAACATTCGTCTGCATGCAATATTCAAATTTACCATATGTGTTACCATAGATTAAACTAATAAATAACTTAACTAACCCTTCTTGTGAACATATTCACATAGTACTTTTTAAGACCTGTTTATACCAAGCGAACGAATGCACATTCTATCACCACCCCAGCAAATACGATGCATCGAGCGAATTTGATAGTCACAAGCAAGTGAATTTATAATAATTGCGATAAAACGAGCATTAGATAGTTCGGTCTACAGTCTACGCCAGAGTTTAAGAACGTATTGAACGTTTTTAAGACTTAATGTCGTTGAGTGGTGGACAAGGGACTCCTTTCGTCTATCAATAATTTGGATTAATGTCTGGCATTTTTACAACTGAGGGACTAATCTCACACCAAAGGTGAATGCGTAAAAACCGGGAAATTCTAATATGCCCCAAGACACACTAATATTTATTATAAAGTATTTTTTTGCTTAATAAGATTTGTGTTGAGTATAGTTCATAATGAGACCACAAATTCAACGCTTTTTATTTAATATTCAATATCACAAAGAAAATGACATAAGTATTAAGAAATGGAAAACCTATCAATTTCAGATAGTATGGAGTTCTTACGAAAATGAAATGGAATTCATGATTGCTAAGAATTTGCATTATTTATTTTCAAATTGTCGTAAATCGATATTTGATGCTTTAGCTTTTTAGCGAACGAAGGTTAAAATGGGCCGATTAACGTAAGTATATAAAGTGCTTACAACCGCCATATGAGATCTTTTCACCGCCATCTGACGGTATTCTACTGTATGTATTTACATTTAAAAAATCACGCAATCAGAAACACTAAAATTATTACTCCAGCCTCCAAGCGATCAAATTATAATCAAAGAATTGACTCATGTTCTTATCAACGTGATAAGAAATGGACTATAAATAAACATGTCATATTATACTTACTGATACAGCGAAGTCATTGTTTCAAATTAGCACAAAATCACGTCTATACGGCTTAAAAGGAAAACGGGAGTAATCTATTTATGAAGATAGCACTTCCATGAAACTTTTGCCATATCCGTCTCTTTTTTAGTGCATATAACTCTATGACATATCCGGTCCTAATTTATGGCACATTATTATTATAATGTATCCGTACGCTTCTAAATGTAGGCTTCATGTGAGGGCATCTATTTTTCAGACCATCTGTTTATCTGCATCCAGCCTTCTCCTATTATTCTTCTTATGTAACACAACAGGAGATCGGTCAACACCCCACTTACTCACATACTCGTATAGTTATTACAAACTAGACCCCCGTCAGACTTACTTAATTGAAAACTAGATATGCTTCAATGTCATTCGTCTTTTTGGTAAAAAAATTAGACCATTTTATCCAAACTATTCTTCCATATTTTTATGTATGGAGTAGAGTACCATCCAATAGGTTCTATAACATTCAACCAAGACAGCGAAATTCTGCACATAAATATTAAGTGTATTCAGACTGTATGAGCAGGAAACAAAGATTCTGAAAGAGCAATGCAGCTATTAATGAAGGAATTTAGAATTTGCCATGTTCTATGTTAAAATACATAATATTTTTGTCACAGCCAAGTCTTAAATTCAATCCACGTGTCCGTCGCTGCTGAGAGTTCTTCCACCTAAGTGTCACCAATTCGTCTCGCCAGATAATTCATTTCACTACAGCCGTTAAAAGTGCTATTACCTTTTAATGAGGTTCAATTTTGAGACTTGAGACGTGCTTGTTGCCATACAGACCTGTGCCGCGTTGTTTTAACATAAACACATGCTAGAATATACCACCAGACTTTCATGTGTAATCTCATCTGTGGATTCCAAGACGTTTTCCCTTTTTAATGATGGATAAGCGTTGTAATTAGAGTATTGATTAGCCAATGCCATTAGACTGTAGCCCGGAATTCACGAATAGTTTGTTTATAAGGACTCTCTGAGAATGAACGAGGCTTACGAATCGATTTTCGACATATTTTTATGTAAAAACATTGACGTATTAGAATGCTTAAAAATATAAGCAACATTATATTCCGCTCAACTATATCTAGTCTAGGCTAGACGCAGTAAATGATTTTGATTAACAGACAATTGGAGTGTGTTACGTAGGCTGTACTGGATTAAACTTTTCCTGACTCACACCATCATCACGGAGTACAATGAAGCTCCTTAGTGAATGTCTATTCAGAGTATTGTCAGTTAGCAACTGATAAGTATAGCAGGAGACATCTCTGAATAATAGTATCTAATGCACTGAAGTGGTAAAAACCTTTGAATATATTAAAAAAGCAATCATGGGTTAAAATAAGATGGCGAAGGAGGATTATATAAATTCTTAGGTTTTCAGATTTGATATTGCGGCATTTGGGTTTAGCCGTGTGGCTAATTTTTCGATTGACATTATTATGGGAAACACGTTCAAAAAATAATTTTGAAAAGGACACCTACGCTGCTTGCCAGCCGCTAACGGTAACGGCTTCTTCAACCAGCGGCTTGCGGGCAGCCTAGTGTACGCTTTACTAAGGATCTATTACATATCATTATATCTTTTTCATTAAAAGTTTTTATTTTACATTTCGCGCAGGATACTCGCAATAGTCAGCGTAGCAGTCGACGACACGATGCACGAGATGGAGCCGTCAGTTGAGAGGTAATCTCCGCATTATTTACACAGCTAATCAGCGCGTGGATTATTAATGGAACACGCGATGGACATCAATGAATGCCCTTGAGTAAATAAAGTACTTTAGCAACGGTCCGAATCGCACATTTCTATGCCATTACCAAACCAATTGACATGATTTTTAAAAATAATTTGCCAGATTTTACAATCGAGAAAACAATGTTCACTAGTATGACTTCGTAGCATCCACTTTACGAACCATTTCGTAATTTTTAAGTTATCAAATACTATAAAAAAAAATGTTTTTTGACAGTTTATTTTTAATTCTTCTTCGTAGTATCAATCCGGTGGATTGGACGAAGACTCATATTTTCACTTTACAAAAAAAAGCTGCATCAACAAAATCTGGCATCTCGTTAAAATACATGGCCAAAAGATTGATCTTTGCCGACTCCTGAAACTGAAGATCTCACTGATCCTCTACAGTCCACAAAAACCAAAGTCTTCAGCTCAGCAGAAAATTAGCTACAACTCATGTCCTCGAACACTTGCTGCAGAACAAAAAAAACTCCCGTCTAGGGCGCCCTCTACAGTTTCTACCCTCAACCATCCCTTCCACAATGTCGTGAAGAAGACCATCGTGGCGCATTATGTGACCGATCCATCGGGCTCGCCTCTCTGAGATGGTTCTTATTAAGTGCCTATCTTCTTGTGTTTTTTAACGAAACGTAATAATATATTACGAGTATAATTTTAAGATATAAAAATGCCAAAATTCATTTTTACTCGTCGATATTAGCATGTATGATTAATTATTGAAATATATAATTTTTAAGTGTGTCTACACAATAGCCCTTTATTGCAATACTCTTGCCTTCTCCGTTCTGTAGTGTAGTCGGCGGAGCTGCGAAATAATGCAGAGCTGACTTGTAACCAAGCAATGATGATAATGACAGCAGTCGAAACTTATATTTGATACCTGCATGTGTTAATTTGTTTGAAAATGGGATGTTTTCATTTTTTATAAAAACAAAAAAAGAACGAAATATTATGCTTTAGAGAAAATCTTCAAAGACGAAAATGTACAATGAGAAATTCGCTACGATTTGGTAGTAGTAAGATTTGTCGTCAGATAAACGGCTTAGACGCTAAAGACGGTCAAACTTTTAAAAAAATCTACTATTGGACTCGACACCCCGTATAATGGATTTTGAAAGCAAATGCTTGCGTAGAATACTGAGAGTATGATCGTTCAACTTTGTGAGAAAGTGCGAGTTGAGAGAGCAGACAAGTCAGCCTTCCGTACTACAGTCGGTCAAAAGACGAAGGTCTCCTACGTGTACTTATATAAAATATTTCTACGTTTTCTTCAAGCCCACGGACTTGCGCTATCCTGCACGTCCGTCGGGAATTATAATATATCAAGTAAGGTAGGCGGACATGGTATGATGATGATGCATTCTAGACCATTTTAATACGTAATTAGTAATTACCCATAAACAATTGTCCTCGTAAACGCGCTCTTCGGCCGCATACAGCCAGCGACGCCGCCGATGTTCAACGTGGTTTTCTTTTCATTGTCCGTCCCCTCAACATAGATGCTTATGCAAATTCACCTGAGCCGTGTTCGCTACTTTTGTTCCGAGAATAATATTATTTATTCGCAATGCCCGGCACTCGGTACCTACTGGGTCACTCACAGCGAAACTATTGGCAAAGAGAAATAAATACTCGTAGCTAGGCACCGACTGGAATTGTTATGCAATACGGTTACGATAACATTATGCTGGAAATAATTTTATTTAGATTTGAACATAATAGAGAGAACTGTAAATTTGCAAAAAAATGTTTTATAATGTAAAAAATATTATATATCTAAAATAAAGTCCTGTAAAATTAAGATATGTTCTAAATTTTGCAGGAAAGCAAGAAATCCTGTAAATACGCTGTTCCAGTTTTTCATATCTTGAGAAGTTGAATATGTTAAGAATTCAAAAACTCTTACGTAAAATGATATCCACTTAATTGTAATATTCGTAAAATTTAAATTAACCCTTTAATTACGGCTCGGTTTAAATACAAATTATACTGTCAATTATAAAACTAGTATTTGAAGCATAAATGTACTTATCTGGTCTATTTTCATATATCACATTGGTTCTTTTATCATTTAGCTGTCAGATGATGCATGAAAAACTATTCTAAGAAAGAAGCAAAACGATATATCACGTCAAACGATGTCAACGATCGGGGAATCTTATGACGGCATACGCCGGCAACGATGCGAAAGGGTTAAATTTGTAACCATGTTTAAAAATATATCCTGCTAATTACAAAATATACATGTTTTATTTTCAAGATTAATAAGATCAATATGTTTTATAATAAAAACAGAGTAACAAAGACCAACACGGTTTTAGTATAATGAAGTTAATCAAATTGCACACGAACTAAAACATGGATGTGTTACCTCTTATCTTGTTGCTTACCTCGCGTCGTTGGTTTAGCTGAGCCGCCCCTAAAGATGAAATATCCAGCTCTTTCGAACGTCGAGTCAATCGCCAAATAATTACGTAAGCTTCGTAAACAAAATAAATAATTATAATGAAACCATTGACGTCAAAAAAACATGTTCCGATGGCGTCAAATAAAACTTTTTTCGTTCATTAAAAAAAAGGCTTTTCAAACGAAAAGGCGTAGGCTTAACTTGACCTTATATAATAATTTTGCTTGATTATTAAACATAAAAAGTTTTTTTTTATTCGACGAAATCGCATTCGCCGTAAAAAAAAGTTTCATTTACAAGTAAATGTATTGTGAAAAAAAACGAGATAAATTGGCGCTTTCAAAATTTATTTGAATAATGACCGATTTTTTACGACATCTCTCGGTCACGTTTTTATGCGAAAAAAAAGTTGGTAATTTGATGTTTGTAGATTTCGTGACGCGCAAGGAATGAATTGGTAATTCGTTTCTTTAATAATTCAGGAAAACTCCTAAAGGAAGGTAATAAAAAACATATATCATCTATATTTTAAGACGCAAGCAGGAAAGCATAAACCACAACTGAATATTATTTAAGCCCTCAGGCTCTCTATGTGCTTAAAGGCAGTCAACAAGGATATACATTAGGATGTACCTTATTGCATAACAATTGCTGGATTTTCTTACGTATTATGTGTTGATGATAATATACCTAACTAGTCAAATCCATAGTATATAAAAAAAAAAACTTCTCTACATACTGTTAAAAAAAACATCTAAAACAGTATGCTAATTTGAAAAATAGATAAATATAACGTTTTAAAGATGAACTATAAATTTATGTATATTTTACATTAGCATCCTGTGTCATTGATAGTATTTTAGCTGTATTTCGAGAATACATCTTTTTTTATAAATGTATTGACATTCCCCGTATGTAAAAAGGCGACAAGTCGAGGGTTCGTCACGTGGCTGCGTGGAAGAAGGATGCAGGAGCATGTTGCAGGAGGTTGTTTTTGAAGCACAATTCGCATTTATTTCCGATAAAGACTTGACTTCCCCGTCTCGATCGAACGGGGCTTGACTGACGACTGCGGCGTTTTCAAATACCGTGTAATTTTATATAATTGAAACTAACATTATTAGTTTTTCGAGGCTTTTCGGCATCGACCTAAAAGATCTATATCAATCTGATATCAGTAATTAACCAGTTTTCAGATCGATCATTTATAAACAAAAGTCACTTAACCTGCCACGAAGACACCCATAATTGGAGTGTCTCTAGAAGATAGTATCCGAACCGAAGATATCCGAAGACGAACTCCAGTTTTGGATGGCACATAGGCACACTCAGGTGGCAATTGGCAGGATATACGAGTTGGCCGACCCCCTACCTGATGGCATGATGATATTAGAAGAATAGCAGGAGGAGCCTGGACGCAGAAGGCGGAGGATCGTAATGGATAGACTCATGCAGGAAACCTCTGTTCAAAGTAGACTTACACAGACTGATTTGATGATGACATCTATCGACACTTATAATATACTTTTCACAAATGTGGTTCATTATTACACAACTATTTACACTCAGGCGGTATTATATTATAAGTCCTTACATAAAAAAAAAACATTATTTTTAAGAAAACACTCAAAGGTATAATATTACAAGTTCAAGTCGATTCCGAGCCATTTCTTAAGGTAGCCCTAGAAATGCAGCCGTCAACCTGGGTTCCTATGACAACAGTTTCGCAGTGGCGTCACCAATTATTCAGAAGGAGAAACCTTTAAAAATCACCCAAACTCGACATAATAACCGACTGTTGTTCGTTTTTTTTTTCGTGATAAAATATACGATTGTTTGATGTTTCTACATTTTACAATAAATAAAATTAAATTTAAAAAATGTGAATGAAAGAATGAAAACATTATTTTGCTTTCAATCATTATGGAATAATTTGGCATTCTCACAACGATCGGTATGACCTTAAATTTACAAATAAAAAAAAAATCAAACAAGAAAGGAAAGCATACTTTTTTTTTTTATTCAAGACAACTTGTTTTCAATATCCCGTTACAATTTCATGACAATCGGCTTAAGCGTAAAAAAATAATCACAAATATCCGATCAAAAAAATAAACATACTACAGCTGTACTCTAAACCGTCAATATTATCAAATCAACAACAGAATTTATAAAAATATCAGATTTCTTTGGTGTTTTTATGAATAAACGTAGGTCTTTGACAAAAAAAGGATGAGGTGTTTGATTTTAAACAAGGGCGAATGTGTGAAGTTGGTCTTCTTCGTAATATCAATCCGGTGGATTGGTTTGCAGCAACAGAATCTTGCATCTCGATCTCCATTCCTCTCGGTCCTCCGCAACCCTCTTCAGCTCAGCATAAGAGCTACAATTCATGTCCTCTACAGTTTCTACCCTCAACCATCCCCTCCACAATGTCGTGAAGAAGACCATCGTGGCGCTGATGTGACCGATCCATCGGGGCTCGCCTCTCTGAGATGGTTCTTTTAAGGTTCTTATCTTCCTTGATTATCCTGATAACCTCATTGTTCGTGACGTGGTCTCTCCAGGAAATTCCGAGAATTCTTCTGTATGACCACATCTTAAAGGCCTCTAGTTTTTTTTATCACTTTCAGATAAGCATCATGTCTCACAGCCGTACATCTAGATGCTCCAAACAAATGTTTTGGCAAGTTGCTTGCGGAGCTTTAAATTAATATTCTTTGACTCTAGAATTTTTGCTTTTTTATTGAAAGCTAGCCTTGCTTGATGTATTCGACTGTTGACTTCTCTTTTTGTTTTGTCGTCCCAGGTACTTTCTTTAGTCCCGAAGTTGGTCACTAACGGTTAAAATGGTGGAGGTTCTCTTTTAATTAATTTACAAAACAATCATCAAATACAGTTTGAAGCAATCGTGTATAAACATGTAGAGAAGCGTAACTGAGGGGAATACTTGCATTGCGGGCATATATGGGGGTCCCTTAACAGACTTCGGACCGGAGTATGCAAGACGAGGACACAAATGAAAGACTGACAGTTTTACAGCGGACCGATTTAATGTGTCTGCGGCACGGACCAGACCCTGTCACACTTCTGGAGTGTGCGCTGTGTCCGAGTAGCTGCACCCAGGAAGACCTGATGATGGCCGGGAGTAACGTCAACGACGTCGCCCACTTCTGGGCAGACAGGATCTGACCCTGTTGTTTCCGACACGATTGAATATATATATAGGTGTTGAAATATCGAGTGGTGAAAAATGTCTTGAAATCGAACTAAAAGCACTCTTTTGTGTTGTATATGTCATTAAAATGCGCACGCGAGTTACAAAATGATTATGTCAACACATTTTAAAAAACAACAAAGAAATCAATACGCGGAACGTGATAGCGATACAGACCAAGAAATCCCTCTCACCTGGTTGACAGTCTCAGATAAAATGTATCGATGTCGATAGTGATATTAAAACGCATCAAATGCGGAAAAATACTACTTAATACCTTCATATTGTTGCGATAATAAATAGGTTTATTATCTTTTGTAAAATGTATGTTTTTCGATCCAAATTTGGCGACATCTATCATTCTTTTTCTATAATAGTGCATTTTCTTTGCTAAATAAATTATATAAAACTAATAACATATTATTATGTAATAATAGTATAATATTCGTGGTCACTTTAATCAATCTGCTTAAAGTACAAACGTTTTTCGCTTTTTGTTTTTGTAAATACCTAATAAATCTAAAAATAAATTCATAGTGAATCATAATTTTAACATAGTTGACATCAGCATGATATAGGTATATATACTGGTACCGAAAACCTCGATATACAATATTTCGTCTCTTATTATTGTTCGCTTGTCCGACATGGATGTGTCCGCCATATTGGTATTAGTTATATACACCGCCGCTCGTGGCGCGCGCGAGAGCATATTGTATTGTGGCTCGACTTAATGCTGTGAATAGGTCGAGCCCTAAATTTGTAATGTTTTATCGTAAATATATGTCAATGTGCTTCCGAAAAAGTCTGTGTTATCAATCTGCTCCTATTCCTGCCATCACGCGACGGAATAACACCTTTTTGAGAGAGGGGAGGATGTTAATAGTCATGTTCGATTCAAATTAATTAAGATTTTTAAAATAGACGCTTTCACTCTATGTATTCAAATTAAGAAATAAATTAACTTGAAATTTTAAATAATATATAAAAATAGTATTTATACAAAAATACAGAAAATGAAAAAAAAACACCCAGCTAACCTCATCAGGTCCTGGTTAGGGCACTCTATTGTCCTGGAGGGAGTAAATGCTCTCCTAAGGCGGATGAACCTTTATGGTCAACGGCATTAGGATGTGGAAATAAAGGGGGAAATACCACATTAAAGGTCTAAAAGTCATCCCATGTATCAGCAAAAAAATGATTGCTTGGAGATCGAGATGCAAGATTCTGTTGCTGCAAACCAATCCACCAGATTGATACTACGAAGAAGAAAGACAGAAAATGAGATAAAATATTTTTTCCCATTCTTAGTGAAAAAACATTGAAACTGTACGTAACAGGAATCATACTTCAATTTCTTCGGCAATATTATAGTGTGGAATGGAATATGGAGAAAACTTTTTCATGCAATCTTAGTAAATTTGTATGATCTAACATCCTCCTATCTCATAAAGATGTTATTCAGTCGCGTGAGGGCATGCTGAGGAGTAGGTCAGCAAAACAAAGTCTTTTTCAGAAACACATTGACATATATTTACGATAAAACTTAGTTTCCCGATCGATCGTAATATGGCGTTTCATTCGCCGCGACCGATCGGGGCACGACTGCTCTCCGCGTTTGGGATCGGCTCTCGCCCGCGCCACGAGCGGCGGTCTATATAACTTGTCCCAAAAATGGCGGACACATAAATCTATGACAAGCGAACAGAAATAAGAGACGAAAGATTGTATATCGAGGTTTTCGGTACCAGTCAGCAAGGGCTATATCATGCTGATGTCAGTTCCTTCTACATATTTTCTTCCTGAAACCCTAGCAATCCAAAATCATTCAGAATAAATCATTGCTGGATTTTTCACTTGAATACTGAATATAATCAGAAGCTTCGCATCATCAAAGAGACTTCACTCATGTGTGAAGTGCGAGTGCGTTGTGGAAAAATTTCAGTCCATAACTTGTCATCTCTTATGGAAACTGTTAGAAATTATTCACGACGGGGACATAAACAAGCTGATATCCCCTTTATTTAAGAAAAACGTCTTCACATCGCTAGGATAATTATTGGGTCGCGTGGAGACGGATTGAGGAGCAGATTAACAACACAAATACTTTTTCCGAAGCACATTGACATATATTTCCGATATATTTCGTTTCCCCGCTCGACCGTAACATGACGTTACTTTCGCCTCGGTCGAACGGGACTAACTCACAACTAAGCGCGCTCATAATGGGGTGTCGCACAGCGCCGCTAGTGGCGATCTACAGAATTAATGGCGCACCAACCCGTGACCAGCATATATATATATATATATATATATATATATATATATATATATATATATATATATATATATATATATATATATATATATATATATATCGAGGTTTTCGGTACCAGTCAGCAGGGGCTATATCATGCTAATGTCAATGCCATTTAAAAACATAACATTTGGAAATATAATATTTCGACTTTTTAAAGTTTTTTTTTTATATTATTTTTCATATTTTAAGTGACAGGACGCGTTTCAAACAATTCGCAAGATTTTCCTCGTCAATATAACCTCGAGTATTTTACGTAAGTGCGTATTTTTTCATGCGAAATATCCCCGCTTATAACAAGTTAGATGTGTGTAGCCATGATAATCGTCTGTTGCGATTTCCCTGGTCGTGTGCGAGACGTTATCGTGCAAATATTTTGGACTAACAGTTAGAATCCTAATGGGTGCCGTGCTATCTTATCGCTATCTATCAAATGACATGTATAAAAATACAATGCGCCATATGATACATGAAAACGACGCAAAAAGTAAACAATGCGAATACAGTTGCTGAATCTGTACTAAAACTACTGTAAAAAACGTACAGAAATATTTAAATCTTTTATTTGAAGTATATTTTTTCCATTTTTATTTTCATAACATTGATTTCATTAGTAATTATTTTTTACAATTTCGTTCACAATTAGAATTATATTCATAATAAAAGTATATTATGACACCACAAAACTGTTCCGCCGAATTTCGTCCCGGTGCACTGGACGTCTGGTGCACGAGACAGTTGGTGCACGAAACAACTTGAGCACTGGATGTCTCCTTAGTTTACCTAACCTAAGTTATTTTGTTAACGAGACTGGACAAATCCTTAGGTTAGGTTAGGTTAGGTTAGATTAGCGATGTGATTATGACATGTGCTTACATAAAATAAGGTTTAAGATTTCAGCCCGTGTAATCGGAATGTCATATTATGTACTAAGTATTCATCGCACAGTTATCTCAATGATCTGGTTTGGATCAACCCAAACACAAATGTTGAAGGATTCTCGAATTCTAAAGGGGTTTAAAGCTAGCCTGTACAAGGGTGAGAAAATGGAAGAAATTTAGACGGCCCACGAATAATAATGATTAAATTAGCATTTCAAAGACATACTATAAACGTAAAATAATAAATAGCGTGTTTGGTGGTGTTTAGATGTGACAACATCAGAATTCGAATAAAAAATACCATAGACCTTAAATATCTGTGAAAAATACATATTTGGTATTGATTATTATCAATTATCATACTTGTAATAATTAATATTAAAAATTACAATTAAAAATTACACTTTGATGAAGTTGGCCTACTTTTTCATTCATATCCGCTCCCTACCTGGAATATATGGTCACCAAAAATTGCCGCCACAGGTTATATGAGCTGCAAATATCCTTGTCTCGTTCCTTATCATCTCTGCGTCTGAAACTTTGCCGTTGACAATGTATTGTTATATTATGAATTCGAATATATAATTAAAATATTATTCTCATGTACACTACTATATAATATCCTTAAGTTATTTATATTTTTGGCATTTACTTTAGGGTCCATTTCAAATGTAAAATGGAAAAGTATTTTTTACCATATTTTAGGGCTTTATACTTGTGTAGGTCCTAGCTACACGGTGTCACGACCTATAGTTCCCAGACAGTTCGTTCAACGACTCATCGCTAACGACGTGGGGTGCACTGGACGTATGGTGCACATGACATTTGGTGCACGGGACAACTGATTCACTGGAGGTCTCGCTAACTTAACCTAACCTAAGGATTTGTCCAGTGATCGTAGAGTCCAGAGATGCATAGGTCTCGTTAATGAAATAACATAGGTTAGGTTAGGGTAGCGAGTATTCCAGTGCACCAATTGTCTCGTGTATTAAATGTCCCGTGCACCAGACATCCAGCGCGCCCCACGCCGTTACCGATGAGTCGTTGAACGAATTATCTGGGAACGAAATGCGGCGGAACCTAGCTACACATGTCTAAACTCCTTTCTTTATTCATATCAGCTTTATCCATCCCTCTACTTACTTTCCTATTGCCATCCTACCCAATTCATTATATAACTAGTTTCACTCATCAGTACGTTTGTGCATGTGTAGAACTGACGAAGCTCTCATTGAAAGCTAAATCGCGGTTTTCAATATACGAATAAACAGCGCTCAACACGATCCATATTAAAAGAAGTTAAATAGTATTTATGTGTTTAATAATATATAATACAGTTATTCATACAAAAATATGAAAACATACGAAACCGTATAACAATTCAGCACTCTTAGAGTATTGCATCTGAAATGGAAACATCTTGAATAATCAAAAATAATTTATTACCTTTATAATAATTACCTTCTTCTTACACGCTAGGTACATAATCGCATAGTTTACGACGGCCTCCAGGACGAGATCCAGAAGGCTTGCAGACAAGACAGCTGTAATATTTAAAGCGTATTTCGTCATTTAGCAATCAACTTCAAAAAGGAGATCGAAAAAATTAGATCAACACTTCCGATGACTGCAACAATTGTTCCTAAAGTAAGCAAAATTTAAACTAAAGACAAGGGGAATTACTCGTACAAGGCGGTGACCCATCCAAACACGATCCGATATCAATATTACTTAAATTAAAATGTGAGTAACGACGTTAAATTAGCGTCACTCGTCCATATACAAATGTAGCTATAAATGTTGTGCAATATTGAATGTCTACAATACAACAACAATGCAGTAGAAATTCTTATTAAAAATTCATGTGCAGCATCGAGCACATTTCACTACTAGTGTTTACAACTACGCGATTGTTTTGTTGGCAATGTTTGCGCCCACATGGGTCTCTATCGGTTTTCTCTCCCTTTCAAAGATCTGCATTGTATTCGCAGCGAAAATTGACCTTTCAAAGGTCAAGGACACAAGGACAAGACTGCCAACAGGGTGTGCAGAAATCTGTCAAGTTATTTCTTCAAAATATAAATGACATTTCAGTCTAAAGCCAATCGAACACAATTCCAATTCTCGTCCCTTGAGTGGAGATATCCCGAATATAAGATAGTGAGGAAAAAATTCATAATTAAATCGTTGGGAATGTAGTTTTTGGTGATGAGGAGTGTTGATGACTTTTTTTAAAGAAACGTATGCAGGAAAGAACAAACTGTTGAAGCCAGTGGGCTCTGTGACGCTCAGCCAGGACGACTGGATGCCTTATACGGAAAACATGTGTTGTGTTTGTGTGCGGATTGGGGATATTGCAAGTATATATTTTTCTTGAAAATCCAGACAGAAGAAGAAAACATAGATATTGGAAGAGTATTCCAGAGCTTACTGGTGGCAATTAGGAAGGAATTTTGGAATCTGCCAGTTCTTGGTCGATAAACAACAACCGTGTATGGATGTTCAACAACTATGAGACAAGTCATTTGGTTGTGGTGTGTGGAGGAGGAAGTATTTATTTAATTTCAGAGGAGCAGCGGTCATAGTAATTAAGACGGTAGACAATTCTAAGTGAACCAACCTTAAGATTGTGTACCAAAGATTGGAGGTTAGTTTGAGTATGTCATTATTTACTAGACGAATTGCTCTGTTTTGAACCGAGTAGAAAAGTATGCTACTTACCTTAATTTCTCATCAGAAAGGCACAAAAACAAAATATCTCTTAACTTGTGTGGTGCAGAACCACCCAAAACATATTATATATTTAAGTTTGGTCGGTGGGGAAGAAGAAGGAAGGAGTTTTAAAGGGCGGTATTGATTAAATTTTCAAAAAATAGCCATCTCACATTATGTATGCAATCTACGGTACATCTTCCAAGTCTATAAATTGTTTTTTTTAAGTATGACCGATCATTAATTTTTAATTCCCAACGCGAAAAGTTTGCTAATACTATAAGTTGTATTTATTGCGGCAACTGCCTCCTAGTTGGAACATAAGGACACTACAATACATAAGACATCGTGTTAGGTTGCTGTGTTCTAATAATAAGAAATCCAGTCGATTAAGAATAAGAACCAGACGCTCACATAAATTTGACCATTTGGGTACCTACCTACCTGCTTTCTGCAGTGCTTATCGTGTTTTGAAATGAAAACCAGCTCCGATAAAATAATATTTTAAATTGTTTAAACAGCTTGGAATATTAATGGTCGGATACCTAATGTTCCGTTTAGCAGTAAATCTTACACAATGGAACGTTTCGAAATTTAAATATTTTTCGATGAAAATGCACTATTGCCAACTGCAATCAATAAATTGCCGATGTAAATGCATTAAGCCGTGATTCGAGCAAGAAAACTCATATTTTTTTTACCTTCTATTTTATTATATTATTTTCTTTATTATTAAATATTCTACTAATCAATACTTGTGGATAAAAATTGTGAATTTTGACCAACAACAGTTGCACATTGTAAACGCGGTAATTGTTAGATCATCGAAGTTGAGCAATATTGGACGCGGACCAAAACATGAATGGATAACCGCTTGTTGATTACTGCGTGTCCTTGGTTGGGTTAACCCTCCCCATATGACCAAATGGTTCAGTCTTTGGCAGCCTTGGACTAATGATCCGATCTCTTAGAAAAAGTTTACTTTAGCTGCCGTCTCATCAAGTCCTCAGGCTCCTGCCCTGGAAATCTTTAGGTAATAACATACATGATCTTATATGTATCATGATGCAGAGATGTGTTGGGACGGTTCCGCCGCATTTCCTCCCTAGACAATTCGTTCTACGACTCATTGGTAACGACATGGGCGCACTGGACGTCTGATGCACAAGATATTTGGTGCACGGGACAACTTTTATTAACTCGAATACTATGTCGTTAACGAGACCTATGAATGTCTGTACTCTACGATCACTGGACAAATCCTTAGGTTAGGTTAGCGAGACAGCCAGTTCACTAGTTGTCCCGTGCACCGAATCTCCTGTGGACCAAACGTCCAGTGCGCCACACGTCGTTATCGATAAGTCGTAGAACGAATGGTCTGGGGACGATAGGTCGTGATACTCTTGGGACAAGGCTTGAAAAATTGCAATTGAGTATTAACGAAAAAATATGACTTTTGTGGTGGAACTTCGGGAAACTGAGCAAGTAATGGAAAAAATGGTACATTTTAAAAGATATAAAGTAGGTTATCGCTGCACTCTTAAACGAGATAAAATGGAGATTATTGAACTGTTACAGTTTATATCTTGACCTCTTCATCTTAGCTGATCATTCTATTTATAGAGAATGATAAATATATGTTACCGAATATGAACTAATTCATAATTATTTTTATTATATATAATAATTATTTTATTATGTTTCCTGAAATGCCACACCCTTCACCTGATCATTATGAATTATCAACCACCTTTAAGTCAAAAGCTTTTTTTTTAAATACATATTTTTAGCATTATCAGAAGAATGTTGATTGTTTCAAAGTGAGATGGTAAATAAATTGGAATTTTTATTTTTTTAAATATATCTTTTTTGAACACACAAAATACCAATAAAAGTATTTTTTCATCACGAAAATAAAGTGTTTTTTTATATATTATGACGCGTAGAATCACGCAGCAGATAATATTATTACACTTTACTAGACATAAATGCACGAGACGATGCGACTCTTGCCATCCCGAGGACTGCCTGCAGTCTGCTGCCTGATTAATGTACCTTATCAATCCATGTTTTGTTTTATTTTAAATTGGGCAATTGAAATGAAATAATTTTAATATTCAAATGTATTTTATTAATAAACACAGGTATCTCTAAAACTAACATTACTAAACTACAGGTCATCCAAAATAAAACCATTAAAATCATTTTCAACGCACCTTTTAGAACTAACCTCAAGCACCTCCATACCCAAAATAAAACCCCCAATATCCACCAACATTTTCAAAGACAAACACTGAAATTTTACTATAACACTAAAACACACACTAATCCCCTGATCAGAAGGTTAGGGGAATCGATGTCTTTGCGCAGTTCTCACCATCGACAGCTCTAAACGGCTGAACTTATTATGTTAATTTTTATTTTACCTTTTAACTGTTTCTTTAATTTTCTGTGTTTTTTAAATTGTCTAGTGTTAAATATGTTAACTAGGTTTAAATTTTTGCTCATGTAAAAAATTGAATCCTTTTCAAGGATCTATAGAATACTATATGGCTGACCCGGTGAACTTTGTTTCGCCTGAAAGGTAATAAATGAGCAGATTTTGGATTTTATTAAGTTGAATTTTTCGGCACATATGATATCATATATTTGGTCTGGTTGAATTCTATTGCAGTAATCGACGAAACTTCAGCAAGTAGTTGTCAGCATTTCGGCGAATAATCAAACGATATACGTAATAATTCGGCGAGCTAACCTTCTTGGTAGTTTCTTCACCATTCAATGGAGACAGTGGTCCTCCACGGAACATTTGGTGGAACTGCTGTCAAAGCGATGATCATGGTTGCAGCTGACTCAATGGCGGGAATATACGGCAACCATATGCGCCATCTAGGTGGTAAACACAGAAGAATGGAAAACAATCACCGTTATGTAAATCTGTAGTTTTTTTGTGAACCTACAACGTTTTTCCAAAGATGTTTAGAAAAGTTGTTTTTTCCACCAGGAAAACGGCTGAATAGATTCGAAAAATAATGTTTTAAAACCGCTTATGTATTTGTCGCGAGGTGTGAATGCCGAGAGTATTTTAAAAGTATTATGCAATGTTTCCAACAATTGAATCTGTAATGAGGAGCGTTCATGAGAGTTCTGGCCAAGATGGCGTGTCCAATCAGCTAATAAATTACCACTAAAGTCCAATTAGAAGCAAACAAAAAAGATGTTATTTTTCTTCAGTTTGTAAGAAAACCAACGAAATCTATCCCTAGGTAAACTTAACTGGGTAAAGCAGACAGTTTCAATAACCTAACCTAACACTAATCTATCTAAAATAGCTAAAGTAGACATTTTCTTGACCTAATGTAACTGTAATCTATTTCTTAACCTAACATAACGGATTAAAGCAGAGTTTTTGAACCTAACCTAACATTTGAAATAAGTAAACATTTTTATAACAGCCTAAACTAAACCTAAACATAGAACTAGGTGAATTAGACGTTTTTTTAACTCTTTCATTACGGCTCAGTGGAATAAAAATTATACTGTCAATACGGTGTGAATTTATCAAACCATGTTTTTTTGATTAAAACTAGTATTTGGAGCATAAATGTACTTATCTGACCTATTTTCATATATCACATTGGTTCTTCTATCCTTTAGCTATTAGATTATGCATAAAAAACTATTATATTTAACAAACGTTATTATATAACTCCATGCATGTGGTGGCATTGACACATGTGGTTTACAGAAAAATCACTCCTGTGGCGAAACCTAACGATATTTATTTACATTCTTTACAGGTTCCTGTAAAGAATACATGTAGGGTGATAAATGGAATGACTGCAGTTCCAAGTTCCTACCATAGATGTCACATTGAGTACTGACAGTAGCTAAAAGATATATCACGACTACCAATGTCAACGGTAGGGGAATCTTAGACGGCGTATATCGGCTACCGATGCTTAGTATTTTTTTGCATATAACTTAACATTTTCATAACCTAACTTAACCCCAACTTAAAAACTCAGGACGTCACCTACCGAGATTTTAAGCGGTTGAATAGAACCTGAAAGCTTGGAAAATATACTTTTTATATGAATTTTCTAGAAAAAACTAACCTTTACTATTGGAGAAACATGACCAAAATATTTTAGGAAGCAAGGTGATTACCATGATGTTCTATACTCCATATTTTTATACAGATGTTATTTTATAGTAAATTTAGAGATAACAAAGTATTATCACCTAAGAATCTAACAATAATTTAATTACACCATCATAATTAATTTGAAATCATTCAGATTTCATTTATATATAGAACCTTGATCTTATTGAGGTGAATAAAAGTCCTCGGATGGGACGCAGACACCATTTTGTCACGGTGACTAGGCAGATGGGTATAATAAGTATTTCTGTAACTGAAGCAGTTCTCCATTCAACATTGCACAATAAAATGTTGTACTACAGTTGTAACAAACCTGTGGCATGCGTACCATAGCAAGTCCAACTAATCAGACTGCTCATAACAATTTAAGGTTTTCTTTCAACATATGTTCTAAAGAATTTAAAAGGTATTTAATTGAAAGATAATTATCATTGAAACAAGAAGAAAAACAGCTGTGGCCCATTTTTCATTATTTTTTATTAAAGTCAGAATTTATATTCATAACTAATTTATTTTGATATTTTGTTATATGAACAAAATATATCAGGTCTAATGGCATAAATGCCTTTGTAAAATATGTAAATTGTTCAATATAGGCAGCTATTTATTTTCTACTCTACAATCGCATTCTACACAAATGTAATGATCATCCAATTACAATAAAAGTTAGTTTATAAAAAATCATGTAGTGCTGCTTTAATCGCATCAAATTTACATTGTTTTTAAAAAAGAGAGACTCATCGACTATAGTCGGCTAACTTCAGATTTGTAGAGATTAAAATAAACAGGATGTTCAATGACAGAAGTAAAATGATAGTAATAACTAATTCTTAAGCTTTTTCCACTGTTATTCAACAGTGGATATTCACACAGATATTTTCAAGTACCTTTTAACATTTAACCCTTTCATTACGGCTCTGTTTGAATACAAATTATACTGTCAATTATGAAACTAGTATTTGAAGCATAAATGTACTTATCTGGCTCTATTTTCATATATAACATTGGTTCTTGTATCCTTTGCTATCAGATGATGCATACAAAACTATTCTTAGAAAGTAGCAAAACGATATATCACGTCAACCTATGTCAACGGTCGGGGAATCTTATGACGGCATATGGCCGACAACCGATGCGAAAGGTTAAGGTAATTCTAGAGCTAGATTCCAATTATATACGAGTAAATTGTGATATTATGGCATACATACCTTACCTGAAAAGGTACGCCATCCCTGATGTATAAACTATGGAAAAGTACAACTGATTCCAATTATCCACTTTCATCAATGGATGCCAAACAAAACATTGCAAAAACAAAATGTAGCATTTGTTATACAATCCCGCTTATTTCAATTGGTTTTAAAAGATATGCAAAACAACATATCCGATGCCAAAAATGTGTTATATTATTTATTTCAAAACATCAATTTATTTCATGAAAATAAATTTTAATGTAAACCATGGAGTCATCATTTTATTACAAATGATAAAACAAAACAATGACTGTGATGTGCTATGCTAAAACAAATAAATTCAAGTATCTGAATACTCTTTTTTATACTAAATCCTGTTATTCTTTTCTGTCCCTCAGTAGTCTGGAACATCAGAACACATTCTGTCAAGGCAGATAGTGATTATTCATGTCATAGGCTGACTGTCAGGAGTCAACCTGTTAAAAACAATAACAAAACAAGATACATTCATTTTGTGATCATCACATTCTCTTTTTTGAAGGAGAAATTTGGAATAAAATTATCACAACAATGTCCGTTGGTAAGAAATTCCAAGATATATTAGGAAATCACAGACGCTCAGCAAATTAACAAAATACTACTCGTGGATTGCGTGGAAGATGAAGAAGGAAACAATCAATCAAAAGCTTAACTATGGTGTTATTTTATTTTATATAATCGCATGCAGGAGAGCACAGTCGGTCAAGACCAGTGCATTCTATGACACTCAGCCAGGGAGGCTGGACACTGCATGCAGTAAACGTGTATTGTGTTCGTGTTTGTGTGTGGGTTTGGGAGATTGTATGTCTATATTTATCTTTTTATTGAAGAGATCCAGATTATAGGAAGAAGGAAACACAGATGCTGGAAGAGCAATCCAAAACATACCGGTGGCATTAAGGAAGGAATTTTGGAAACTACCAGTTCTTGGTCGACACACATTAACCGTGTATGATGTTCAGCAAGTGTAAGACGAGTTTGTCGGTTGTGGGTGGGTGCAGGAGGAATTAGTTCTTCAAGTTCCGAAGAGCAGCGACCGTGGAAATAACGGTAGAAAATACTAAGAGAACCAATCTTACGCCTATGTTCCATTGATTGCAGGTTAGACGTAAAAGTTTGTGTATCAAACGAATTGCTTTTCTTTGAACTGAGTCAATTATGTTTAGAAGGTATTTTGGGGCTCCAATCCAAAAGTGACTGCTGCATTCAAGTATAGGTCGGATTCGTCCTTTATATAGAAGTTATTTATCGTTGAAATACCAACGTATATAATACACTTAGTTTTTGCAAGCGAGACCAGCTATATACTAGATGTTTAATAATAATATACCAACAAACATAAAAATATTCATTGATAGATATTAAAAAGATTCAATAAATACTGTGAAGCACATTTTTTTTACTTATTTCCTAATAGTCAATTTTATATGTTGTAATATTTATTTTTTATTAGATACCAATACCAAGTTGATCTTTTTTTGACTACTTTTTTACTACTATATATATATATACAGCTCAGAATATAATTCAAAATTAATTGATAATATAAAAAAATAGTCTCGACTAGTTTAGTTTATTCAAGATGATATCTCAAAGTAGTCTTAAATAACAAGCCTAACTCGTTTAACAAGTGCCTATCACTAGCCTGTAGTATTCATCACAAACGAACAAAACTGGTATAATCAAAATATAGCATACCAAAGTAGGCATGTACATAAAATGAACTCTCCAATAATCCAAGTGATATAAAAATAATTGTATTTATATAGTAATTGCAATATTATTGGGTGGAGAGAAAGAAATGTAAAACCAAGAAGCATTGGTTTAAATAGAGATTTCATGACATACAAATGTACAGGTATTAATTAATAAACTGCCTATTAGGTACTTTATAATACAATGTATACTATTATAGAGTAAAGTGCTCTGATAATATAAACATTAAGGTAAATTATATGAAAAATGTACACTAAAATAGGGTCAATTTGTGGTTAACAGTAAAAACTTAAAATAATGACCGTTTCTTTATCAAATGTGGTATACAAATGTATATTATTGCTATTTAATTGGAATACAGAAGAATTCTTGGAATTTCCTGGAGACCATGTCACGAACAATGAGGTTCTCAGCATAATCAACAACCTATCGTTCCCAGACAATTAGTTTAACGACTCATCGGTAACAACGTGGGGCGCACTGGATGTCTGGTGCACAGGAGACAACTGACGCACTGGATGTCTTACTAACCTAACCTAAGGATTTGTCCAGAGATCCATGGGTCTTGTAACGAAATAGGATAGGTTAGTGAGACATTGAGTACACCAGTTGTCCCGTGCACCAGACGTCCAGTGCGCCCCACGTCGTTACTGATGAGTTATTAAAGGAATTGTCTGGGAACGAAATGCGGCGGAACCATATTTGACAAAATGTTAAAAAAAATGATATTTCTGACAAACTGTTCTAAAAATCCAATAAAAGATGGTGTAAAATAGGTTTATAAGCTAAAACAATCATCAAATGAAACACCTACCTAATATATATGTAATTATAAAAATAAAAAATAAAACTGTAATAAAACAATAGAAACTTTAAATGTCACTCTAATGTGCATTGTATAAAATTCATTTTAACTGCTTTAGCCTACTTTTTCTATAATGTTTTCATAATAATCTTTTGACATTTGCAACTGAAATAGTAGAAATAAATTTATTTTAATTTTTTTTAATGGCAAATTCTGTT
This sequence comes from Glossosoma conforme, assembly GCA_022606575.1. Classification (NCBI taxonomy): domain Eukaryota; kingdom Metazoa; phylum Arthropoda; class Insecta; order Trichoptera; family Glossosomatidae; genus Glossosoma; species Glossosoma conforme. The sequence continues at coordinate 493,938 of JAGTXR010000121.1, forward strand.
CAGAAAAAACACATTTTATTTATTTATGAAGTCACAATGGATAAGGTTATTTATTTAATTAATGATTACCACTTTCCAACTAATTGTCAACTTTCAAACTGCATAATATGACAGTATCAATAGGGAGTAACTATAAGCAGCAATTTATGATTTTAACTCCTTCATAGCCAACACCGTTTTTTGTAAAGTGACGGATTATTTTTTTTTTGTGGTATTAGGTGTTAGGGCTGCTTGGGACATTTTGAATAGCAGTTTGTATGGACCGCGTGGCTGACAGCGCAAAACGAAAAGTCAAATTTATGTTTGCGGCGTGATTTTAATGAATTAGTGTCGGTCACCGGTGGTTGACATGGCGATAAACGTGTTAAGATACCGCCTAAGCTCATAGAAATAATAAAAATACTAATATATAGTGCAGTGTTAAAGTAAAACGTAATGTACATATCTTGACCATTACAAACATGGCATGGACTGCAACAGGGGATGGTTATCTGTGATGCAAAAATATAAACCAGTGGCATAATACTGTATTTGTGATTAACAAACAAAATTAATCCAGTTGATGTGAGGCAGATTCCTCACCAATAAAAATGCCTTCCATAGCATAATTATGAAAATTGATAATAGGCAAATGTCAACCCGTTAACACTATTCATTCTGAATAAAAAATACAATGGTAAATGCCTATAGGTTTACATAAATTGTATTAAATATTTAAATATATAAAGTAAAAACAGCTATATTGGAACTTAACTGTAAATGGTCTTAAGCTCAATAAGTTTTATCATCCAATCACCACAAAAATATGCCTCGGATAATACAGTTGCCTTATCTTCAAGCCTGTGGGTAATTGTACTGAAGCCCGCTGGGAACTATACATAGTATGTATTCATCGGAGCTCTGAGTGTTGAGATGACAAGGCAGCTGAAAAAAACTGTGTGGAAGTAATTTTTGGAAACCACATGTTTCTATTATGGAATCAAAATAAATGTGTTTTTTTTTATATTACCTATAAATGGTCCTAATTTCAATTTAAGAATATTTATTTTAAAAACTTACTTTTTTTGTTTTATAAATATAATTTCAATCTGTTTATATCACAATATTGTGACTTGCAATGAAAATAACATTACTGCACATTTTAAGCAGCTTAAAAGAGTCCTTAAATTACTGCAATTCACACAACCTAATAAAGAGAAAACAAATAAAAAATTTAATAAAAAAATGTATTAACCATGAAAAGGATTAATTTAAAAGTATTTAACTCTTTCATACATTATTATTAATATGAATTTAGTCTAATTTTATCACAAATTCTTAATTTCAATACTCAATATTCCAGATCAAGAGCCAGTGAAAAACAATAATGACTACCTATAATAAAAACACAAAGTATGTTAAATAATAATATGATATTCTGTATGAAATGTTGGGTAATTCTTTATTCCTTAATGTTATTGTAGACACAGCTTTCTTGAAATTGTAAATTGTGTAAACATGCATTATTGATTATTTTAAGCAAAGCACCTCATAACCATAGCGTCGGATGTTCAATAGATCCTCTAAGACTTACAACGCTCCGATTGCGAGTTGCAAGCATTGTGTATTGTGATGAAAACTAACACCTGAAAAAACATAAACTCACTGTGGACACGCCCAATGCTCCAAATTATGACCTATTTTTATGCAACAATTTTCTATAAACCTTCCACTATAAATTTAAAGCAAAGGTTTGTATATTATTATCATTTTGGAAGATATCGGAAATAGACCCAACAAACAGAATAGGCAAATCTAAGCAATGAAGTATGTAAAGTTTAAACCTTGCTTCCAAGAACACTTTACATTTTATACATAACAATAATTATTTTTTTAAGCACTAAGATTTTGTAGAAAAATAACTTTTTTACTGAATCTTCTTTTAATGTGCACAAGGAGAGCCGACCCCAGATGATGGGAAATGGCGAGGCTAAAGAAGAAAGACTGAATTTTCTTTTATTAATTCCTGACATTCTCGATGATAAATATATTTTTGAATTGCTGTACATTTAGAAGATGATGTGAATATTTGCACATTTTATACACACTCCTTCGAATTTGCTATGTGAAAAAGGTAAATTCATATTTTAACGTTGCAAAAATTCTTGCGAATTCCGTATAATCGCTGTAGGTTTGACAGGTCAATGTAAAACCGTTAACAGTAAACGTACATTCTTACTTACTTTATATTCTAGTTATATGTTTGTTTTGTTTAAATAATACAGCACCCTTAAAAGCATATCTATTGGGCAATATATTTAAACTTTTCAGTTTTAAAGAGTGATGTTTCTTCTTATTTTTCTTCTTTTTATTTTTAAATTTAAAAATGTATTATCCACTTCAATTGTGCATCACCCTTCATATATCAAAATATTGTGTTTATTTATATTTTAGTTTATTTTGTGTTTTTAATATGAAGATATAATAAGTATTGATCCTTCTTGATATGAAACAGCTCAAACAATGAGAACTCACTTTCAAAATTAATTTTAAAAGTGAAAATCAATTTTGACATGAAATCCAACAGTTACACAATGTTAATTGTTGTAAAATAACACTATCGCTTAGTTATAAACATTAATTTTCATTGTAAGACTTATGAGAGAAACAATCAGTTTAAAAAATTAAATTATTGGAATATAATAATTGAAAATTTTCAATCATAGTATTACGAAATGATCAATACAAATTGGGAAATCTTTATACAGAAGTTTTACATCACAGTAGACTATTGCAGCAGTTTTGATAATGACAATGCTTAATTAATGACCTCAAATAAAAGTAATAACGCAGCTATTTTTGAGAAAAATCAGTACAAGCACAAAGACAAATATATATTTTTTTGAAAACACGAAATAGTCTCCATCATTGATATTGCTTTTTATTTCATTAGATGGATCATCATATAATATTTACTATTAAATATATGTATTATTTTAGAATTTCAATCAAATGTAAAATGTTTTGATTAACTTTTATCTTAGTGAAACAATCCATTTGTGGATCTCCACAAACATAAAAAAAAGCCAATAGTGCGGTGGCAAGAAAAAGATTAAGAAAAAATATGAGCTCCCCATAGAACGTATGGAGTAATTGACACAATACTCCTTATCGAGATATTTGATATAAGTTATCATACTAAGTAGGTAATTATGATGTAAGTAATGTTGAGGGTGAAATTTTGTCACCTGTTGATACTATCCTTAATAATAAAATTATATTCATGATAGTTTTTAGCTTGACAAGCTTTACAATTAAGCTTCTCAAATTGATAAAAAAAAGACATAAAAATCATGCATGTACATGATTTTATATATTCATATAAGGCATTCCAGAATTATATACATAATAAAATGTATATTGTTTATTGTATTTATTTGTCATTATTATATTATCTTTATGATAAACAATTAATACCTTGCACCAATTTTAACAATTGTTTGATCAATGTATCCTAATTGATACACCATTCATAAACTAAATAGACAATATATTTCATGGTATCTCAAAATACTGCTTTTTATAAATAGTCTCCTGTGAACCCGCCATCTGCCATCTTATCCTGTGGGAGGAGTGTTGTGGGTTATACCTGCTGTGTACTGTGAGAGGTTGGATTAATGAAAGTAGGCAATTATTCAAGCATATATCGTATATTCAATGTAAACATGACTAATGAACATTGGGGACACATAATAAAAATATATACAAATAACCATGATTCCTCCACTCCTTCCCTACTATAGATCATTTACAACACAATTAATAAATTATCCTTACATAGTTAAACAATTGTACAAGACAAAGCATAAATACTGATTGCTTTTGATTTCATAAAGTTTTGAAGATGACACAAAAATGGCAATATAGAATTAAAAGTAATTATGCATTTTCACATCTTCATTCCTATCGTGACTCTCATTAGGGGATACAGGGAAAGACAAACAACCTAAGGGGCACGCAGGGCCTGCGTCTCTTCCAATCCAAAACTAGAACTCGGAGACGAGAGATACTCCACAGGAGGTATTACAGCACTCCAGTGTCCACTATTCAATACAAAAGAACATAACAAGTCGGCTGAAACGTACAACTCGCTATGTGACAATACAAATCATATCGGAACCAAGCTTTGCACGTCTTCCGTCGTTTATTAACTGTTCATACAACTTCTGCGCAGCACCGGCTTTGAAACTTTCAGTTTCTTCATTATGTTTATATATTCATTCTATTTTTCTTTGCTCGTAAAACGTAATACAAAAATAAATGATAAAAACAATTTGTAAATAAATGTTCAATAATTTATAAAATATCACTATACCAGTTCGAAAAAATAAAAATATATAACAAGTCACAAGTAGAAAAACTTATATGATCACAAAATTTTAAAGCCTGCAGAAGAATACTAGCCAAAATAAAAGTATTATTCTGGCCAGTTTTTAAATAAAGGCTCCTGGGTGAAATGAAACACACAAGTATGTGTATGTGAACAGTATGGGCTTCACAGCAAGACAGCTGTTTGCTACTAAATATTATGACACTCATTGGAGGTCAAGAAGTTCACCCCATCAAAGTAGTGTTTATGGTATATGGAACATACAAAGCCAAGAAAACAATTCAATTATGTTTAATTATTTAGATTTCCAACTTGTCATAATATGACTAGTGAGAAATCATTTATTTTTAAGTAACCTGTATGTGTTTAGCCATGTGGTATATTTTGTATAAAATAAACACCATTTACAAACTGAATACAATATCTAACATTACAATTATAAGATTTTATAAAATCCTCCTTCACTTGCGTCTCAGTGAAGCCAATTGTGAATGGTTCTTTTGGCCATTTTGAGAACGTCGTCTCTCTTTAACTATCTATCCAATTATTTAATAAGATCTATCCACACCTTTTGTGCGTCTGACACTTTTGCAGACAACAGAACTTTATGTTGTGTATTCATCACAATGCGGTCATTTCTAAAAAAGTATTGAATTACTAGTCTCATATTAGCTGAACTGGTGATATGATAAATACAATACCTATCATAAATCAAACATTTAAGCGTTTATTACAAATACCTATCAAGGCATAGGTAATGTTTATCTTGTTTCTTGGATTTGTATTACTTTATTCATATCGTGTCACATAAAGAGGTGTACCTTTGAACGGACAATACATAATTCATACAATTGTTCAGTTTTAAAAAAAGGAAAGGAACATCAGCTCACTGGCAAGAAAGTATGCGGAGCGGACTTGAGAAAATAAGATTTTTAAAAAAACAACGGAACATTAAGATTTACAAAACTAGGACAGCACGCGCCTCGAATGATAGACTATGAAGTGACACATACATTATTATTAAAACTAAAGAGATGTAAAAACTAACATTCGTAACTGAATATATAATTGCCTATCTATGGAGATACCCGCTTTTCGGAAGGCTAGTTTTAAGTTTACTTTTAAAGTTTTGGAGTTATAAGTTTTATAAACTTTGGACATTACATGGGTATTATTATCATAAGGTTTTGATGCAAAATGTATACATTGTAGAACAATGATCATTACAGTATAGGTAATATTGCACTTTAAACTTTTACAAACATTGATAGTGGATGTTATCCACGGCGAGGGAAGCTCACACTCGTTCAAGTGTCTTTCGTCGCGATGATTACGGTGCAGAATATCCTCAAACACGTGTACAATACAGTGTATCACACTGAGATGATTACAGGGAATATATACCATGTTTAATGATAATTATTGAATAGGATATCCTACTTGGAAGTAAAAAAGATATCATCAATATTGATTACGGTACAGTGTACCATAATGACTGTTGAAGTATACCATGCTATGGTGACAATTGCCAAAACAACTACATCTAATGTCGATTTTGGTATAAACGGATGACCATCAACACTATACTCGTTATAAGCATTATTATGACTTACACAATGCATCAAACCTCAGTTATGTCCAACGCTCGGCAGATAAATTAATAACAACAACAAAACAGTCACAAATTAAACTTTTTCTAATTATCTTGCAACCCTCCCTGGCCTATCATTCACGATGCGTCCTGCAAACACTCGGCAATGTCAAACTATAAAAGTTAGTTCACCGCGACGGCGACGTGCCCCCGGCAACAAGGCCTGCAGGCCTCGGATGTCCACATTCAGGCGGACAAGCTGCGAGCCCCGCAGAGGATTGCTCCGGGTGACGCGACACCTAAATAAAACACTTAACACTCTAAATCGTCGAACCTCCGACTGGCGATACACCCGAGCCGAGCTTTTTCAACCGGGACCGTCTCTCAGAGTCGTCGAGCACTTTTCCTTCACATACAAAACAATGATATGCCACTGAATCGATTCACTTTACAATTTCTTAGTCTCTTTCCTTCGGCGATCTGCTGTTCCAGATCGTTCACGTCTCCTTCGCGTCGTCGACTCGAGTCGATCGCGACAATTGATATTCGTCTCGTTTGTCATGAGATAGCGGGCGCACATAGCCAAGGCAGATTGGTATGAGATTACATCAAATGGACCGGGCCTTCAACTGAAGTCAGGTGATCACATACGATCCGACAGTACGGAGAGCGGGACTAGCGCGAGAGATAAAGTGAGTATAATATATTTGGATGTGGCCGGTGTTGGTGATCCCCAGTGGCGGAGGCGCGGCGACGCAGAACTCCTCGCCTCAACGGTCGCTCTCTCGACGGTTGTACAATATATTATATATAGGTATCTATTCAGTTCGGATAAAGATAAAATAAAGTATTCTTACGTGGCTACGTTTTGTTTTTGGTTTGTCATCATTTGTGTTCCTCCGGCGGTGGACAGTGGGCAGTGGGCAGTGGCCAGAGCCAGAGACAGACATACAGTTCACAGCGTCACTGGCTGAGCTCAGAACTCGGCGAACTCCTTGGCGCACTTCTCCGTGGACGAGATGCGCAGCGCCTCCTCCTCGTAGTCGTCGAAGTTGCTGGTGTCGCCGGGGCCCTTGCAGCGCGGGATGAAGGGCGCCTCCACCTTCTTCTGGAACACGGCGATCCAGTCCGTGGCCGCGAACCACTTGTGCCCCTTGATGTCGTTCACGCCGGCCTTGAGGTTGCCGTAGCGCTTGGTGAGGTCCACCTGCAGCAGGTTGCGCAGCAGGTCCTTGAGCTCGGAGCCGAAGTGCGAGGGGAAGCGCACCTTGCCCGACACGATCTTCTCGTAGATCTGAATGGGCTGGTCCGCGAAGAAGGGCGGGTAGCCGGCGGCCATCTCGTACACGAGCACGCCCAGCGCCCACCAGTCCACGGCCTTGTTGTAGCCCTTAGACAGGATGATCTCGGGCGCCAGGTACTCGGGCGTGCCGCACAGCGTCCAGGTGCGGCCCTTCACGCGCTTGGCGAAGCCGAAGTCCGTGACCTTCAGGTAGCCCTGCGAGTCGATGAGCAGGTTCTCGGGCTTCAGGTCGCGGTAGATGAGGTCCAGGTAGTGCAGGTACTCGAAGGCGAGCACGATCTGCGCCGCGTAGAAGCGCGAGTGCGGCTCGGAGAAGCGCCCGACCTTGCGCAGGTGCGAGAACATCTCTCCGCCGGGCACGTACTCGAGCACCATGTAAAGGTTCGAGTTGTCCTTGAAGTGGAAGCGCAAGCTCACCAGGAAAGGGAAGCTGATCGCCTGCAGGATGCGCTTCTCGTTAAGCGTGTGCTCGACCTGCTTGAGTTTCACCACTTTCTGCTTGTCGAGGATCTTCATAGCGTAGTATTCCTTGGTCGGTTTGTGCTGAACGATCATCACGCGACCGAAGGAGCCCGTTCCGAGGGTCTTGATCCGCTCGAAGTCAACGAGTCCGGCGGTGTTTGTAGGATTCTTCTTCCATTTGTCCTCGAATTCTTCTTTCGCCTGGTCGAGGAACTCCTTGACGCTCTCGGCGGCGTCCACCTTCTTGTTGGCCGTAGCGGCATTGTTGCCCATGGTGGGTGTGAGTCCGGAGCTCGGCGGTCAACGCGGGCCCAGCGGCGTGCCCGCGCCCAGCGGCCTCGGAGTCATCCACGCGCGCGCGACAACGGCCGCTGAGAGAGCGGGACGCTAAAGATGGCTTCGCAGCGGACGGGACGATCGACTGAGCGGCGGCGAGAACTGGCTACTGGCTCGCCTTCGCGCCGGGGCAGCACTGCGCGGTCGCGCACTCGCGGTCGATACCCGGCAGGCAGCCAACCCACAGCCAGGCAAGGCGCATACCTAACCACATATCTTACTTATGTCACATAAAATACAAATATTTCAAATAAATTATTTCTCTGTGCTCATTACATTTATAAATCATAAAAATATTTAACATTAAAAATAAGCTCATAATTTTCATCGTCGTCGTTGTGTTTACTTCTTGTGTTATTATTTTATCTATGCAATGACAGATTTATGCGGCGCGGTGGACAAGCGAATACCAAAGCGAGCAGACTTCGGCAAACGTTGGCAAATCCCAGCCAGTTTAAATAAACGTCCTTATAGTCACCTGACATCGCATGGTATGTTTGTGGATAGAACAAAACTTACAGGATATATTATCTATATACCACTCACACAGAGCTTAAAATCATCTTTTCCCTGGCAAGATTATAAATATACTCACAAAATATTCATACAACCATCAAAATTTGCGGAAAATATTATTAACGAATTATATCTAAATCAAAATTAAAAAATAAATAATATTAAAAAAAAATTATCACTACATATGTAAAACTGTCATTATCTTTATGTTTTTATATTTGTTAAATAAATAAAAAAAAAAAAAAACTTTTAAATAAATACACACTTTTAATTATGAATTTTTAACAAATTTATCCTCTCCACACTTGCGATAGTGGTCGCTTGCCATAGCCCGTTATAAGTGTGAATCTAAAATAAGACAACATCTTTCTGTTGCCTGAAAAATAATTGTCGAATTTCGTGTCCCAAGTGCTATAGTGCTATGGCAAGCGCCAGTTACCCCCCATGTAGGCATTCATACCACCATAAACTTGCTAAGCATGCCATTTTTTTCTCATTAAAACAAACTACTTTAACGCACAGGTTACTGTTGCAATTTTATTGATTATATTAAGTTAAGTTATGCGAGAGTATTTTGAAATTATAAATTTAACGGCAAGAAGATATTTTACGCCTTCAAAAATAAGATAATATTTTTTGTTTGAACACTAAACTATTTGTTTTTGAAACATAATCATATGTGCCTGAATGGCGAGTTAGTGTAAGTGTGACAAGTCCCTTTTAATTTCCACCATTATTATAAAAAACATGACTAGCAGCAAACCTAGGGAAGTCTCCATAAATTTGCCTCCCACACTCTTGCGCTTGCAGTCGTTTGTCAAAGTCTAGCAAGAATCTAGATACGGCTTTACGTTAAATACCTACTTCCAAAATTTTCAAATTCAAAATATGTATTTATTTTATAACTTGGTGGGTAATTTGTTTTTTTAGAAATAATGAATTATTTATTCAAAAATATTTACCTAAATAACTTAATTACCACGAAAATTATAAAAGTATTTAAAAAAAACCCTTATGTTTGATAGTATTTTTTCATTTATTATCTTTAACGTCGTTTTTTCATTAAATAGAAATTTATATTCTGTAGGTATTTAAAATGTCTGTCAATATTTTCATTCATTAGTTGCCAGCCTGGATGAATATTACCAACCTTGAATACGAAATAAATTACAGAACCATTTTGACAGTGTTACCAACTCGTTTTCTTATTCGTATAGCGAATTGCTTACAACTAGGCGTACAGCTATTATCATCCATTTTTTATTAGGACACTAGTGTTAGATAGTCCTTAATTATTACATTTAGCAAAAAAGTAGTTTATGTTTCATAATTACATGCCTGAATATGCACGTATATTATCTACAGATAAGAGAACTAATAACAAATCAATAAAATAATCTAGCATTGCTGTGCGCTTATTAAAATAATTTAGAGCAAGTATGTTATCAATATCGTTATTTTTAATAATTCTATATTTACTTAACTAATATAGAAATAACTACTACATTGACCAACCATTGAAATATAGTTAATAATAAATTATACATATTTGAATAAAAAAAATATAATATTTTTACAGTACTAAAAATCCGTTTTTGAAATTCTAACAAGAGCTGGTCAAAAATCAAAAAATGTTATATTCAAAATATGTTTAATATATATATAGTATGTCATTCAATCAGACTCAATGGGTAGCGAATAAAAATCAATAGTTGTTCGCATTTGTTAGGAAAGTTTTAAAAGAGCGACACTCTTTTGCAAACTTACTGATATCCAGTAGGTACTAAGTGTATTATTAAAATGAATTATTATCAAACTTTTGCTATCTATTGCGAAAACAAATACAGGTGCCTATTTGAGGTAGAATACAAAGGTATAATTCTTAGTAAATTAATGCCAAAAGCAATTGTTCAAATAAAATTATTACAATGTCGCACATCTTTCATTATTATTTTTTAGCTAAGTCATCCGTAAATAATGGCATTGTTTGCACGAGCTAATTTCTTAATTAGTTTTTAAAATGCACGAATATTGCAGAAAGACAATGACGCAATACACACCTACAACGATCTTTATTTTTTAACCAATTACTTTATTCATTTTAAAATATTTATTATTTATCGAGATGATGTACTAAAAGACACAAAATCTAGGGTATTAGATTATTTATTGATCTTTTGTCCACTTACAGAACAAGGTTTGTACAGGAGGATATTTCATAAACTTTATTTTGATCATAAGTTTAGATATAATGGATGAATGGTATACGTATTATATTTTTCAAAACCTTAAATTAAAATAAATTAAAATTATAGTATTATGTATTCACAGTAAAAAGTAAACAATAAATCCTTCTTACGATTATAAAAGCTTAATTTTTTTCATACAAAACATAACATTTCGTATCCATGGTATTATCAAACAATCGTGAAATTGAAAAAAAAGTACCATATATTCTTTGCAGTTTCCCATTGAAATAAAAAAACGAAATCTTGACTCCCTACCCATGTAAATATTTGCCATCATCAAAAAATAATATAGATAGATAGATTATGACATTATAAAAAGAAAGTAGTTTTTATTACACAAATAAAGAAGAGACAGCCCACAGGCCCCATAATATTCTGTAGATGTACACTTTCTACCGCAAATGAATAGTTATTAATTAATTAAATATGCCGTAGAATGTAAGACCCTACTTCACATTTCCCTACTCATCTCTGTCCTTTAGAACAATCTACCAGTATAGATCGCATCTAGCCCTTGAATTAACCGTCAGAGGGGCATTTTTGACGTACCTGAAAGGGAGTTAGGATTTTTAATGAATAACATCTATAACGTGCTGCCCAGGCAAGCAGTTTGTATGAGTAAATTTTTGTAAGTAACGAAGTACTTTGCTCTTTGAAACATTTTCTAATGCGATTTGACCCGAACCAGTAAAAACCTAGAATTTACATAGAACGTAATCTGCATTTGAAAGGATATACAGTGAGTCTAGTATCTCTGTCTTTCTTAAGTGTCACACGAAAGAGCAATATAAACCGTTCGTCTGATGTTATTCAGAACTAGTATTAGAATCGTCTCGCATCGATCTCTTTTACAATGAGTACGAGCGATAGAGAACGAGATAGTAACGTCGGTGTAGTGAGAATCACAACGCGGATATAGAAGCGGAGGCAAATTACAAGGATTGTCAAATATTTTATTATTCACACAATTTATTTGACTATTATAAATAACGTAAAACATTTTGTAGAACATCTACTCGAAAAGGAATATTCTTGAATGTTCTATGAACCTAAGTTTAAAATACAAGCTATAAACTTCTTATAAATATTTAATTAAAGTCGATATATGGCCTACACCATACTTGATAAATTTTAGCATTATCAATGACATCTTAAGACACAAATAATTTCTCAATAATAGCTTCTAATGACATTCAATATTTTTAACAATTTTTTCGATCGATAATTCTTGGAAGAATTCCATAATATAAAAATTAAAAAAAAGAATATTCAGAAATTATACCACATTTTTTATTACACGATGACATGTTTCGGCTACGTCGGGTAGCTATTGTCGAGTCAATTAGGCAAGGAAGTATGTTCGCTTATAATAACATCTTGCTTTATATAAACGAGCACACTTCCATACCTAATTGACTTGACAATGGCTACCCAACGTAGCCGAAATATGTCATTCAATAATAAATAAATGTGTAATAATTTCTAAATAATCTTTAATTCTTATTTTTACATTCTATAATTTAATTAATTTCATCATTTTTCCACCCTACATATCCTATCACTCATATACTTGTCCCATATATGATCTACCTATTTTCCTCGAAAACCTACACGATGACTCGCCAATTACTCATCTATGACTCATGAATTACTCATATAAGACTAATTATGAGTCATCCATGATTCATATATGACTCATTCCACAGATAAAATATATAATTTTGAAATAAACATTCCATATTCCACAGAATTACTATGACTCAAAAATATCGGTCATCTAATTCTAATAAGAAATGAATATTTATTTCTTAATATTGTACAACACAACGTTTTGAGAATCATGTTTACATACATCCGCTCAAAGTATAGCAAGACCCTATAAATCTATACACGAGTGTATAAATGTATGGCTTTGTCTAATGTGAGAATGTGTCAGTAAGAAGAACAGTATAACAATGTGTGTGTATAAGCATTCTATGCAGGAGTATGTGTTCTACGCATACACGTACATAATTCTATGCGTACACGTATATCTATATAATATATACATATAGCTTATAAGAAGCGACTCAAACTCACACTTGTATCTTTTCAAGTGTTCGGTGTCGTTAGGTATTTGAAATAATTTGGCATCATAATACGATAATATTATAATATTTAATATTTTTACCTCCGCGAGTAATTTAAAAGGAGGAAAAACCATTTATAACCAGATTTTATAATGTTTTCACGCGATAAATAAACAAAGATTTATTATTTTGGATTCGCAAATATTATTTTGAAACACCTATACACAAGATACATAATTAATAACCTAACGTATGTATATCGTAGTTGAGAGATTTAGTCGTTGTTTTTCAAGCTAGATGTCCGGTGATCGAATATATTGGTTGAATTTAAATAAAAATAAAAACGTTCCAACTAGTTGTACCTTTTTAAAGCTGAGAAAATGTTTACAACGTTTCGTTAAGTACATAATATGTGTTTTCATATCAACTCTTACAGCAGATTGAGATTCAAAATGTGGCAAAAAAATCTCATTCGACGTTTTTATGATGCTTGTCATTTTGTCAGGATGTAAAAACAATGAATGTGAACAGTGTAGATTCACGTCACTAACCTACAGCCCTTAATTAACAAAATATGCGAAATTAAAACAACTTAGGACTTATCGTGTGTATATTCGACAATGTTTTTTAACCTTTGTAGCATTTTCAGTAACATTGACAGGGTTTTCTGTACTGAATAAATATATCATTTCATGATTTTTACTTATTCTCGGCATCTTACTTTCATGTCTAAAAATAGAAAACTGAAATTTCACGCGTGAGCCGTGATACTTTTGATGACACCGGAGTTAATTGGAAAATCAATGTCGTTTTATGTCATAACTGACATTGTTTTTTACATATTTCTTTTACATAATATATTTATAATTAAAGTATGCATGTCATAAAAATCCAGCATGTTATGCCTAATGGTAAACATATTGTACATAGTTCATAAATGCATTACTCTTACTACGAACAAGTTATATTAATATAACCGACCTTTACAATATTTATAGCAAAATAAAAAATGGTAGACGGTACGTTCTCGTGCAGTTGTATTATATAAATATGAGTTTTACATGTGTTCGTACAGTGTGCTTACAGTTTAAACATTTTATTATTTTCGTATCTGTCGGATTATATCGATGAATGTAGTTCAATACAAGTTATATAATATGTTTAATCAATTAACAATCATATATAAAAGTAATTAAGCATATACATATTTTTTATATCTTTGTTCACAAGGTGCAAAATATTTGCCGGAATAATTCCGTTTCCAGGGGGCACTGCACAAGGTCCTTTATGCTTCTTCATTATAACTTAAATTCCAATATTATTAAAAAAAAAAACACAAAACGAGCTAATAATTTAAAAAAAAAAATTGGTTATGTCATTAAAAGAAAGTGTTCTATATTAAATAAATTGAAATATAAACATTGAAGACTTTAGTGATATAATATTCGGTAGCTAGTTAATTTCAGTTGTCCTTATTTGTAATGTATTATATTTTAAAAAAAACGGATTTAGTAGGTAAATTCTTTTGTAATAGAATAAGTTAAATAATATATTTTTTATGTGCATACATACATAACAATATAAATTTCTCATAGGATTAAAACCAACATTTTATATTTTTTATATTTGATTCCATCCAATTTTTCGATCGGAATTTTCTATACGCACGAGTCTCGTTATAAAATCAGTTTTATTTATTGCAAATTTCACTTTCTTTTCGTACATGGTATTGTGGCCGGATTGCATACTCGGTGTGCGGTTTTTTTTCAAGCATAAAATATTATTCAATCATTATGCGATCTTAATAAACACTTATGCAATGAAAATGCAACTGGCAATTCATTAATACTATTGTGAAAATGACCATTACACTATTACGATGAAGAATAATTTAATGTATTGCGTACCAACTCAAACAATGAAAACTGCTTGACTTCAATAATTATCTATCTATCTACTATACTAATCAATGACTAAACTGGAAAATCTAGTTTAAACTATTGTACATTATTTTTACTTTACCAATGAAAATTCATTGGCACACACAATTTACCAATACAATTACAGATCCATTACAAATACCAAAATATATTATATTACTATTATACATTTTGTATCACATAAAAAGAAACGGTGGAGATTGAATTCAAACAGGCAGTGAATCGGCAGAGTGGCTAACATGAGTGTAATAGACAGACATGGCTCTTTGCGGTTCGAATCTTACGTCTACCGTTTATTTTTCTATGATAGATAAATAAAATTTCATGTATTATAATATTTGTTATGGAACTGTATGTGCATTAATAAGGAAAATTTAGAACTGCTTACATTACTTTGGAAATAATATTCTCCAGGGATGTCCAACTGAAATTACTTAGCGGCCCAAATAATGTAACGCATACGAGTGATTGAAGAATTCTTTCATCTTTATAGAATCGCCGTATGTTTTTGTAAGTTTTTTTTTAAATAAAAATTATCGAACAAAAATACAATATTTTGATATATTTTGTATTCTTTTATTTTAAGTGATAATACGTGTTTTGGACCATTTACCATATGAGTATGGGGGTTACCATTTATTTAAATATGTATGTACGAATTTTCAAAACATTAGTTGAACAAAAATGCGGTCCTTCAATTTTAACGTGACGCCTTCGAAAATTTTAATCAAACAGAAAAACGGTATTTGCTACAAATTTTAAGTCACCGATTTTTTTTATGAGAAAAAATCGAAAGGACATTTCGATCATAAACCAATCAAGGCCATCAATGCCTTTCACTTATATAAACATTAATCTAGCCTAACCTAAACTATTTTTATATAAGGTGTAATCAATATACCTTATATAAAATTAATACTAAATTTCTCACTTATAACCATACGAGTACCAAATGAAACACTTATTCCATTATACCAAATTTTAAATTAAGATTATTTATTTACGGAAGTAATTATTACCATCAAAAAAATAATAATTATTAATTATGGAACATAAATTAAATAAATAAATTTGTTGAAAATATATATTCTATTAAAATATAAGTTAAATGTATTTTCTCATTTCCAACATATAGTAAAAGGAAATATACAACAAAAGAATTGGACTTTTTGATGAATTGAGGGTTCATTTATGGAATCGGCCTTTTCCTATACATACTCGTGCTACAGACGTGCTATAACCAGGTGTGTGTAAACTATTGTACTTTATCAATACAAAAAAATGTGTCACCAATTCCTAAACTACTAAATTTAATCGTTTTTCCATTGAACAAACAGGCATAAATCAATTATTTTAGTAAAGATTTTGAACATTAATTTACATTACAAAATAATAATATAGTATACGATAGCTCGCGTCGAAGTATTCTTCTTCGTAGTATCAATCCGGTGGCTTGGTTTGCAGCAACAGAATCTTGCATTTCGATCTCCATTCCTCTCGGTCCTCCGCAACCCTCCTCAGCTCAGCATAAGAGCTACAATTCATGTCCTCGAACACTTGCTGCAAATACTCCCGTCTAGGGCGCCCTTTACAGTTTCTACCCTCAACCATCCCCTCCACAATGTCGTGAAGAAGATCATCGTGGCGCACGATGTGACCGATCCTTTGGGCTCGCCTCTCTGAGATGGTTCTTATTAGATGCCTATCTTCCTTAATTATTCTGATAACTCATTATTCGTGACATGGTCTCTTCAGGAAATTCCGAGAATTCTTCTGTATGACCACATCGTTGAAGTATATAAACAATTAATATGTATGTATTACAAATAAAATGAAACATGAAATTAAGAATATTATTCATATCCGCTCCCTAGTTGGAGCATTGCCACCATACAGTTCTGTTAACCGTCGTGATGGATGTATCGTCCTAACCTATTTCGACTAAAAGCTCCGCCGAGTGCATGATACTCGTATATTTAGTTTTTGATGAACCTGACTTGAAGAGGAGAGAGGTGTTGTATACGAGGCATATTTCGACGTGTGCTTAAAAGTTTTTAAAATTAAGTCGGATGATTAGCTCGCTCAAAGCCTATCTTTTGGATCCTTAGAGGCAGCTTAGCCTATTGAAATACACATAGTAGCATATCTGAAATCATTCATAATCACCTCTAACAAACAACATTGCAATGACAAGCCCAACATGTTTCTATTTACGAGTATTAAACACAGGACATATCTTTCCTGCCTCATGAGTCTCCCCTCTTATTGATCTTCAGCATTTCACAAATATTCTACAGCTACTCTTCAGTAGTAAGTCGGCCGACATCCTGTTTACCATTACCAGTTTTAGAAATATTATTTACTTTTGTTAATTTTGCCTTATTTCTAGATTCGGCTCTGCATTTATATTTTGATCAAAAGTCTGCATTGAATTAATCAATAGAACAGTTTCCCAAAGGGCAAATTTACTAAAATAACGAAAAGGGATATAACGACGGACAGATACTGCAAAGTTATATTCTCGTAACCGGATTAAATCAAAATGTCTAAAGCTTAAATGTTAATATATATATTTTTGACATTATTTTGGATGTTAAATTCCCCAAAAACATCAGAATCATTCAGCACATTTTGTTTAACGGTGAAGTGATGGGACATCAATAATACTTATAAATGGGGCTCCACGAGGTGTCTTGAATATGAAAAATACGATATAATCAGAGAATGCGCTCCGTTTGATCTATTTTTTACTTGCGCGGTTCTAAAATATTGAGTTTCCCATGCAGATTAAATTCCATACTTGCATCACTAGACGAAAAATATAAAGAAATACGAGTATACCTAAAGAATTAATAAAATCACATCAGCATTTCAGCATTAATATACGTTCTGCAGATGTATATTTTGGTAGCTTGCAATTTCAGCAAAATTAGTAGGTACCTATTGTTTTTTTGTTCATACACGTGTAGAAAATAAAAGATGACGACATACACTTATAGACACATTTTTCATGATACGTTGACACTCAAAAGAGTTCAAAAACTCTTAATTAGTTTACCGTTAAACAAAAACACATACAAATACTTAATGGAAGATATAATTTTATTAAAATTTAATTCAATAAGTATCTAAAGAAAACTGTGAAATCTTTGTTTTTTTTGGTAAATTTATCACGTTTTTGGCTGGTAGGTTGCCGAAAACTTTTCGTTTTAAAAATATACATATTCATAAAAATATTTGGTCACAAGTTGGTCGAGTTGTTTTAATAAGAAATATGGGCCGCTCTAATAAATCACACGAGAAAAATACACGGAAGAAGTCCAAAGAGATGGCGCATCGTGCTTCAAAATCTTTGCCGGAGGTCTAAACAAGTAGAGCAAGAGAACGTACCTGGTCATGCAAACAAAGAAGCAGCATCAACGATGATCTCCAACTTTAATTTGTATCATAAATAGAGAGTAACGAGTGGCAACCACAGTATTTGCTTAAGGGGGCAAATTCTAGCGATCCTGCTTATTTATATACTTGCATACAAAAAAAATGTACAAAAAATGACAATATAGATTGAAAAACCTGCTTTATGCATTCTAATTTTTACTCTAAATAAATGTAATCGAGTGAGGTTTACTTTTATTTTATTATTTGACACATTTCTTACGATTTTTTAATTCATAGCAAAATTTACCTTATATCGTATTATACATCTTCATCTTAATGAATATATTTATATAATGCCATATGCTTAAAAATCCTTCAATAATATTGTATTTTTTTTAGATCGTAAAAACAATTTTTAGATAAAATAAATATATTCTAGAGGCGTTTTTACACTAAGATTAGTAATTTATTAGTCGCTTAGTGGTTGAAGTAAAATAAGTGTGCATTTCGTAAATTTATGCAAAAAATTAAAACATTTTCCCATACAACACGTTTGCCTTCTACCGCTTTTATACGATGCAATATCTAGAGCAGATATATTAATATAAAATTTTACACAAAATTCTCGCCAATGTTAAAAATAACTCGATGTTTTCAAGTGTCTAGATGCGCGTTGGTTATTTATAAATATTAATTAATATTTTTCTGTTTTACGCTGCCACAAATTCACGCATTTATCGATCTTGAGAAGCGCTGCGCACATGGTAGGTATTATTACAGATAGGTACGCATAATATCATTTTGGCATACGATTTAACTCTCGGCATTTAATGGGTTTTTGTGTGGAATTTTCCAAGGAAGAAATTAGCTTATTAGTGTCAAAGATAACAAAATAAAGCCGCGTAAAAATATCCTTACGTTGGCAATTTAAATTCAGACGAAAACGAATGATATAATTAATGAAAACTTTAAGTATTTTTGTAGGATTAAGCTTTGTTTTAATTGCTTCATATTATTATTATTCAGTAATAAACACTGCGATATTTTCATGAAGCGTTCATTTAATTTATGTATGTAAGCATATCCGAGGCCATCTTGTTAATGTACAGTAGAATATTTTTTTACATAATAACTTAAGTCAATTTATACACAATATGTCAGAATAATGCTCGTACTTGACAACTTATTCTCGATGCTGAATGATAATTCAATCAGCAATATAAACTGCACAATTTGATAAAACTAAAACCCAAAAGACATGATAAATGTGCAGTTCAAACATATGACCTTTAAATCCATAAAGATATACATTTTCGCGCTGTCTCTTTCTAATCGTTACAAATCATAATCGTTGCAAAAATTAGGTCAATTTTTTTATTACAAGTGAAGACTGACGAGTGATTTCTTTCCATATCAAGAACACATGGTTACCACAACATTACCGCCACTAAATTCTGTTATCCTAAGACATCTCTGTACCCGTAGGTTTACCTGGGAAAATATACGGTAACCAACAGCCTCCAAAGGAAAACTAGGGGTCTTGAAGTACGGCATATTAACCGCTGCATATTTTAAGTGATTACTTCATCCGATTTTTAAGGAGGCCGGACGATTAGCTCGATGCTTCGACGACTGATAAACAACTAATGCCAACAATTGAAGTTAAAGTTCAGTAAATAAAATTTTATTTCGGGAAGTAATACCTCTTAATAATAAGAGCATTAATTCAAATGATATTTATTTTCAAATTTAATTTGATTAAACGGTTAATTCCATAAACTATAGAAGCGATTATGTTGTTTTTCTATGTCCGTCATTAAGAGTTGCGCAACTTTGTAATTCGTATCGCTCGTCTGAATACCTCTGGAAGCTTTCGTTTTTTTTAGATACTCTTAATATATATAACAAGGAGAGAGACGATTTGATTTGATGTTCTGAAATGAGATAGAAGTCATCCGACTCAAATCTGTATAAATCGGCGAATAGGGTTAGTCACACAGTGATTGAAAAATTTAGTTTTTTGTATTTATTAAACTCCTTTTAAAAAAAAACATGAAAAAGATTATTTTAATTATTAAAAAACATATATATTTACTTAAAAGAAATAAAAAATGGAATAATGGTTATTACACAGTTCTATATATGACTTTGAGAGATTGAGACAATACCAATTTGTAACCACGATCTTATTGATTTCATGGTAATCGATAAGTATAAGCGATTTAGCCGCAAATACTAATAGTTTTAACCGCGAATTAAATATCTGTTGGAAGATTGAACGTATTATTTTGCTTATATCAAATATTTAGTATTTATTAATTACTTATTTTAGTACATATGTTACTAGCACAAATCACCGCCATAATACCAGCTTACAGAAAATTTAATAGCTCTCTTTGAAGTTATCTCACTATCCCCCAAGTTCTGCGAATACATTGTGTGTTATGTATTTACAATTTTATCATTCTCATTGAGCGTATTTTACAGTTATGTGGAAGGTAGGTCGCTAGGTCATTCGTTTTATTTAACATTACATAATAACTATACAAATAATTTAATGTAAATTTATTTTCTGTACTGAATTATTCAATGTTTTGTCGCTAGTGAAGGCTAGTTGTAGATAATTATAATAATGTTTTTACAAGCACGTCTACGTTCCAACATATCACAGTTAATACTCAAAATATTTATTTGACCTGCACATTTACGTTACGGAATTGCAATCTATAATACATAATATTCATTTCATTTGATGACAAATTAGCTTTTAGCGGTAGATTTTATTACAAGAGATAAATGTTTTGATACAGAATGTTGAATAATTATATATTTATTTTCACTTGTGTCATTGACGTCAAATTGATTCAGCTCAATATCTGACAACATCGATTATCTGTATGTTGCTCAACGAAAGGTCATTCAAGAGCAGCTAGTCGTGCACATCTTAGATGTGATGCGGTCTGGAGGTCTCTAAAGTCACACAGCAGGGACTCTTCTTGCAGAACTCATCATCGGTTTAGGTTATCTCCCATTCTTCCGATTCTTGTTCTCAAATCTGCTTAGTGACTTCCAAGTCAGCCAGTTAAAGTTTTAACCAGGAGGAGAGCACTCTTTAAAAAGATAATGAAATCTTTTGGACTTTGGACTTGGCTGTCAGTTATAGTCTCTCAGTCTCGGGGATGGGTGCGAGTGGTTTCATAAATCTGCCCAGTGAAGCATCTTCGTGACTTCGACCACAAATAATTATATTGAAGTGTCAAATAAATATAACTTTATTGTGACAGAAAAATGCTAATTTTTATATCAAACACTTGCCAATTGACATCGTCACCGTTTTGAAAAAACGCTATCATAAAAATTGGCAAACGCAAAACACGCATTCGTGCATAAAAAATTAACTCATTGTTTAAAGGCATTGTGTTTGCATAAAATTACTATAAAAATATATATACTATACACCTGGATAAAATCTGCCATTAAAACAGCGTAATAGGTAAAGGGCGCTTACTAGAGGTGTGTATACATAGGTATGTAGTAGAAGTTTTCCCATTGCATAAATTCTCGGTAGGTATTAGGAATGTCTCGTAATACAATATATGTCATATATGTATGTACCTATATTTTTTATTATATATTTCAATGAAGTTTAATGTATGAGTTGTGGCTTATTTTTAAATGCCCAAGTTGAACATATACAATATATGCACATGTAATACATTTTTATCATTAATACATGGAATCTTATTTCACAAATTTATCTGTAACTCGAACCGCAAAATATATATCCGAAATAATGAAAAGCGTTTGTTCGAATATAAAATATTTATCTGAGCTCGAAAACTTTATGCATATGAAAAAAAAAATTATAACAATTGAAAGATGTCCCTACTATAATTTTCTTTTTAGACCTAGAAGTGTATCAGTACAAGCTACCTATACAGGGAGCGGCAAAAAAAGCTGACAGGTTTCGTCGTTGTTTTGATTTAAAATCGTCATTTTTTTTGCCGCTCCTGTATTGTATAGTAATACAACGCTTACGACTTTGTGAGGAATGAGGTCGCGAAGATAACAATTCTTTATCCTACAATCGGTCGAGAGTTGAAGGATGATTTCACATGTTTTTGAATGTCTCATCAAATCATAAGCTACAGCTGCCATTAATTCAAGACCTCGTGCTTTTATCAGCCTGAAAGGTCAAATCGGAAACTATACACATAATGTACTCGGGGGAGTTTTAGGAAGTAAGGGAGGACCATGGTGGCAGACAGAAATATAGGCAGGAAACTTTGTGACCACATTATGCTCCAGAATTGTTAACGAAATCGCTTTCGAAATTTCGCCACAGGACCCATGCGCATGGGCAATGGTAGGGGGTAAAGCACAAACGTAACTCGCCTCTGATTTTAAAAAATATGTTAATTATTATCATTAAATGTTCAAACTATTTGATTATCTGTTATTAACAAATGAGTTATTCGCTTTCAAAAAATTCGCTTTCAAAAAGGAAACTTCAGTTGTGCAGTAATTGATAAATGGTGTAGCAAATTCAAGTTGCATCCGTGTGTCTGACAGATTTATGAAATTGGAATTTAAAATGAGATGAATTGCCCCATTATTTCACGAGCGCCCCTCACCCCATTTCAGTCGACAGTCCACGCACACCCGGTACTAAAACCACTGAAATGCCAATCTAAGTCGCCCACAGCTTTTCCATTTTAATTAATAATATAATCATAATTATCAATTTGAAATAAAACAAGTGTGTGGGGACTTATTTAGAATAAGCAGCATGATTTATACTCGTCTGTGTAAAAAAACGCTGCTACAGCTAAATGAAAGGCTTTGGTAAAACTCTATTTGTACTATTTTTCTTAAACCTAACAAATGTACAATATATAGATACAGAAACAATCGAAGGCTACTCACGCATTAGGTGATGTGAGATTATTATTGTCACGATACTAAAGCACAAGCAAAAATGACTAAGAATTATAGTTATTTAGAATCCTGATTCGCTACCATCCAATATGTATCAAAAAAACTGAAAATAAAATATAATATGTACGAAATTAACACTGTATTTTTGTATTGTAATTTGAAGCTCTAGCTGTGCCCTACATAAAAGGATAACGAGTCCAAATGATGATGGTGTGGTGCAATTAAATTGCTTGCTTAGAGTTAACTATGAACAAACATCGATATATTTTCCTACAGGTGGTGTAGGTACAAATCCACATTCGCATTAATCCGATGCAATACAACGTCGACGTGTTGTTTACGCTGCTTTATCGCAAAACCAATAACGGCCATAGTATAAAATAAAATTTAAAAAACGACACGGCTAGAGTTGATTATTATTATATTGCATCAAGGTGTTATGGAAGCATTTTCTAGAACCCGAGCGACATCTGCTTTACTGAGCGCGGGAAGCCGCGAGCCATTCGCTGCGTTACCGCGCGAGCTCGTCACCTGGAGCGTTTGTCTTTCTCTCTTACTCCCGACCGAATCACGATCATCTTCTCACTTACTCTTTAACCCTGTACCGCTGAGACTCGTCAAATATGACTCAATACTTCGAAAGGTATTTTCAAATAGAAACATGCCTCATAGTATTGGATCATTCACAAGGGCAGTTAACTGAATGTGTTATTCATTATTCATAGCATATTGTTTTACGACGTGTTCTCATTGCACAATATACGACGTCAAATGAAAACGTAACTGAATGCATGATTTAAGAAGCAAGCTTTTATTGTACAATATGTACATGTATAGGGTCCGCAATCTAACTTTTTTTTTCAACTAGTACTTATTTCGTGAATGGTAACACTTAGCTCATGTCTGATTTGACAGATAATTAGTTTTATCTTTCCGCTGAACGAATATGGTTGTGTATACGCTTGAACAACGCTGGGAAATATTGCGACATTACTTTGAAAATCATGCTATTGTCCGCCATCTAACGTTTTTCTTTTCAAATAGTGCTTATTTCGTGAATGGTAACACTTAGCTCATGTCTGATTTAACAAATAATTAGTTTTATCTTTCCGCTGAACGAATATGGTTGTGTATACGCTTGAACAACGTTGAGAAATATTGCGACATTACTTTGAAAATCAGGCCATTTTTCTTCCTTGAGCAAGGAGTGGCCGTTACAGTCAATGGCGATCGTTATCGGGCCATTTTTGTTCATTTGTGAATTGAAGAAGAGGATATTGGCAACATTTGGTTTCAACAGGACGGCGCTACGTGCCACACAGCCGAAGCTACACTCGATGCTTTGCGCCCCATTTTCAAAAAAAAAAAAGTTATTTGGTGGACCCGTTACAAGGTTGTGCAAAATAAATAACTCTTTAGCTTAACTTTCTCTTGTGAAGATAAATTAAAATATATATTTTGTAAAATAAGAGTATTTTGTTTTATTGCACATCGATTGTGCAATCAAATTTTATGTAGACAAAATATGCATAAATACAGGAGGATACTCAATATCATAAAATTGACGTATTATTCTACTATTCTCCATTCAAGCAGTAAGTTTTTTTCAAATAAATTACTTAATCCAACCAGTTGTACAGTAAATATTGAAAATAGTATAAAATATTAATTGCGAAAAAATCACCGCTTTTAAGGGTTTCAAGCGTTCTAATCGTAGTCTGTAGCGCCGCGAGGCCGGCAAAAGAAGAGTGGAGCATTCCCTCTTTCATTCGTTAGCCAGTCGCCGACCGTTGTGTATCGTTCGCTTGAGCTCCGCTCCAACTCGCGTCAGTTCCCTCAGTGTGAAGTGAAGTTTTACCCAAAAACCAACAGAAATGGCCGACACAGTTGTTGAAACCAAGTGAGTAACGATACAATTCACCTGACAATAAATATTTACACAGAAAAACAGCCAATTATTATTTTTGGCGGTTTAACCGGCGAGTCAAAATGGCTTCCCTTTCCAAACACCTAATACAAAATAGAAATAAAATAACAAGCACTAACACTACAAAACGGTCTAAAAAATGTTTTGTTGTATCAATAATGGATTCATGATGTGAAATAATATTTGTATGTGTTTTTGTGTGACCGGCGAAACCACGCGGGAAAAGCTCTTGCTGTCAAGTTCATTTCCGGTGTTTGAAAAAGAACATTCCATTTTGTAAATTTCGAACCCTTTGCTTCCATATTTTTTAGTAATGCTCGAGGATAGCCTAAGTGTTCAGATCCTCATATTTTAAAAGTTTTATTTTCTATTTCTTGAATATTTATCGCACGCGGATGGTCGCGTGCGCGCGTGTGCCGGTGAGCGGCGTGTTAGTTCGCAAATGGGGCGCTCGGCTTGGCGGTGGAGCCACGGAACGCGGCGCGCGCGGGAGTTTGTTCAAAACGCACAGCGCCTGTCGAGAACGCTCTCTTGCCCGGCGCGCGATGTTTCTCTTCATTAAAGATTTTTCAGCCTTCTCTTGTACGCAGTCGGCGACTCGCAACGATCCCACAAATCATGTGATCGGTTCACCGTACATCACACCTTCAGCAATGACATGACGATTTAATGTTTGCAACATTTTTAATTTTTATACGAACATATAAAATACAGGAGACTACTGGTAGTATGTGATGGATAGATATCAAATAGTATTCTTTATATGAAAAACTTTTGGTATAATTTTACACCTTCAGTATACACAACGAGGAAGACGTCATTAGATAACTGCTTGATATTCAAGCATCATCTCCAAATGACAGCGATTTGTTTGTAAGGGAGTGATGTAATGACTTATGGGAGGATGTAAATACGCGCGGAGCGGTCGTGTAGTGATAGTATGTTTACGTTACAATTGGTTAACTATCCTGTAAGTAAATAAGACTTTCTTATTCGTTCGCCGTGTTTGTTCATGTGAACATAACGCATTTAAGTGCCAAATACTCTTGCCCAGTACTAACTTTTATGATCTATCAACGTCATGTTTGTGACCTATAGACTTTCGAAAACATCTTATGATTTTTGAAGAAGTCTCGTCCTTTTGTGACATTCCATATTTTTTTGTAAGAAAGTATGAGGGAGTCGCAGCGCACGGTTTCGACCTTATCTAACGCATAAAAAATGCAATAGGTATTATTTGGTAACGGTCCCGTTTCGCCAGTCTGAGCTGTTCGGCAACTGTTTTTGTTCCATGCTCGGCGAGCTCCGTGTGACTTCCTACCATGACAATGGCCACTTTCTAATGACGAAATCGACTCTGGGGAACAGGGCCGCAACGGCAGAGCGTGGGCGGCCAACCTTAACAAATGCTATGAAACATTCCATTAGTCCACCATGCTAATCATCGATAAACCTTTTAACACAAGACGAACATGACTAGTAATCTAGAGCCGGCTTTTAGTGATTGAGAGTACTAGTGAACTTCAAGGGTAAATTACCTACCACACTGTCATTTTTTTGTCATGCGACTAACTTCACGTTTGTGTATGAAGGAAGGATTTGTGTTTCTTCTTCCCTCGTTTTTCTCTCTTTATCCAACAAAAATTGTCAAATCACCTTACGTTTGTGTTTACATTAATCTTTTTTATTTTGTATTTCGTATTTCACTAAATAATAAACATTTTCACTTATTAATTTGAACTAACACTATATTTTGAACATTTGTTTCACCGATTATTAGTAAACTCACAAAAGTAATATCTTTTTCTAAAATATCGATTTACTCAGTTTGGCCCTGTTGCAAAATATCGCGAAAATTTCAAGAATAATAATAAATTTATCTTTGTTACATCATATCTATAGTCAATGGTACCTAATTTGTTTATAGTTTTTCTTTTAATTCCAATTTAAAAAATAACGTTTAATCAGAAAATAGAAATTGTATAAAAAATTTAAATGTCAGATTTAAAAATACTTTTCAATGCATCATGTAGACAGAATATTGACAATATTTTATTCTGCTTAGAAAAGTATATATTTTATGGTTACTTGGTGTATTAGTTTATAAAAATTGTTGTATGAAAACCTGCAACTTATACATTAACCTGCTAACTGAGGAATTTAATTTTGCTCATGTTAAAAAGAAAACACGGGGCGAGTCCGTGCAACTCGATGCCTAGATGTACATGGTGTATGATGAACAAACAAAATAAGCCCTAGCTCATCACATCCGTTAGGAGTGTAATTTCAGAAGTGTCTTGATGGAATATATCATCATACCCGCTACAGTTGCTTTCTTGGAATGATGGAATATTACGTCTACCCGGTTAACAGATTAACTAATATATGTTTGTTGTTTGACTTCAATATGCATTGACATACCTACTAAAAACTGCCATGATTATGTATAAAATGATGTTGTTTTATGACTGTATGACTGCTTCACTGGTAATCATGTACAAGATTATATTTCCCAGCAAAATGTGTTTGAAAACCTGTCTTTATGTTCTCCTCGACGACAGATATCGGTTTTTAATGTGGCAGGTAAAATATATATTTTCTGTTCGAAATTGTGAAATTTTAGCATGTGCTGACTGTGTTGTTTTATTTTTTCAGTGAGACCGCCCCCATCGTGGAGAAGGAGTCTGTGACCTCTTCGGTGAAGGAGTCACCAAAGAAGGAGACCAACGGGGCCTCCACTGAGGAGAAAAAGGCCGAGAACGGAACGATCAAGGAGAACGGATCAGCCGGCAATGGAGCGGGAGACAAGAAGGACGAGGAAGATGACAAAGATGACGTCAAAGAAGTCGAGAAGGCCAGCGACTTAATTGGTATGTATCTGAACTTCCTCGGATTATCTTACGATACTAACAGAGTACAAGTATTGATTTTGGTAACATTAACCTTCTGCACTCAAGACATTTTTTGTCTAACAAACCAATAACTCGAGTGTACTTTTTTTTTGCAAATTTGCACAAAAATAGTTGATTTTTAGAGAAAAAAAATACAAAAAGAATCTGGAAATGGGTAAAATGCAAATAATCAATTAAACCAATCAATAAGTATTTAAAATGGTTTATTTAAGAAAAATAAAGACAATTAGTTTATATTTTCTTATTTTATAGTCTTTAAATGTATGGTTCCTAACAATCGCTCAAATGCATCCTAGGAAGAACTACTAGATGATGAGAGATGTGCAGATTTCCATTTTTAAGCATTATAAGAACTGGCCTATTTTCTAATTCAAATTGTTGGCTTACTCTCTTTTGTAGGTCTTGAAAAGTTACTATATCTCTTGTTGACTGATAATCTTGAATATAATATTGTATTCATAGATTATTGCTAAACATGAGCTGTTATGTATAATCCGTTTTATCATTTGGATACACAATGATTGGTTTCGACATTGAAAGTTCTTCTCGAGTGACTCAAAACTATTTTAATCTCAGTTTTGAATGAGTTATAACCTGATATCTGTGGCTCCAAGAAGGTGCTAAAGAACCTTGGCAGTTTACCAACTTACTACTAAGTCATAAATTTCCACGTACACTTTTAATGGCCCAGCGTTAATGCATTTCTGCTGAAGAATCAATGTATAGGACAGTGAACATTCGTGTCTTATTATTTATACGCCAAATTAAATATGATAACGATTGTAAATTGTGTTTTTAAAGACCAACATTTTTTAGAATTGTACAGCATTAAACTTCTGTTTAAAAGCAGACTATTTAAACTACTATATAAACTAAAGTAACTTGTGTGTAAACACAAGTTACTTTACTATTTATCAGGGATCCAAACAAGAAATAATTTAGACAGTTTGTGTAGGCAGTAATTCAGTTGCATTACAGATGTACATACATTTTCACGTATTCTTTTGAAAATGCATTGTCAGCCAAGAATCTAAATGTGTTGTATGCAAAGCATTTGTCAGTGATGCAAATCTATTTTGCATATTGATATTTGTCAAGCATCAATATTATAACTGCTAAATTTTCCATTACTTTTCGTAAAAATAAAAACAATGCAACATTATAAAAAAATATTTTTCTTTAAGATTTTTTTTAAATTTAAAATAAAAGTATTTAATTTGCGCTGCTCCCCCATTAGCTACTAACAAAGCTAGTAATGATTCACCAGATATTTTCATCAATAAAATGCTTGAAATTAAAAAGATTATTTGCTACATGCAAGCCAATAAATAAATACACCATTTATTTTTAAGTTGTCAATATCTTTCTGAGGGGGTGTCACCTCTTCTTCATTTCCAAACATGCTTTATGGTGGACCTCCATCAGCTTCACACTCAAGACCAAACTCTTTAATTAATATATAACGAGACTTATAGCCTTGATTTACATTTTCATTAATCATATGTTTCGCTACTTTCAGATGCCATCTGCGCTATCAAGAGGAAGTCTGAAGTCGCTGAGGCCACCTCCCCCGAGAAGAAGTCCAAGCTGACGGAGGAGGAGGAGAGTCCCACAGCGGAAGATTCCAACGACGCGGAGGCCGTCGAGGCATAGGGAGCCCGTACCTGCGCCAACTAGCTTATAGTATTTAAAAAAATTAATGAAGCGTTAACTAAGTATTGAACAATCTGTTGTAAAATGAATGTGGACTTTGCCAGTAGGAGCCCGGTCGCCGGCGAAACCTGAGCGGAAACTTGCAAGGTCATCTCAAAACCCGTCACCTGGAAATTTAAATGAATCACACATCTGAACTGAAATCGCAAATTTCAAGTATATACACTACAATTTGTGGTATCATCATCTTTGCAAATTTTTTTCCATTTTATTGTCCTAGAATATTGTAATGGTTTCCTCTCGCTTTCTGTATGGTATAAACATTGACTTTACTTACGTTTCTTTTGTTTCTTTGTGATCTTGTTTGATGATGCAGAGTTTTCGGTAATTGATATTTAAATCAATATGTTTTATCACTCCTTAATTGGATGATTGGCTGTGTATAATTGGCTTGTACTTACATAATTATATTCGAAATTCTGGAATAGGTGAAAAATCTAATAGAATCTGCTGTTGTGGATAATACAAGTGTTTTTCAGATGAATGATTTTTATCGGGTTAGGGTTTTAGTTTCCTGCGGCTTCCCATTCGACAAGAGACCTTCGGAGGGTTTTTTTTCAACATTCCTGGGCTAGTTTGGCATCCGGCATCCTCATAGTGAAACGGATTAAGAAATGGGTATGAAGTGATTTAAATTTAAAGTAAAAGAGTTCAAATATTAAAAAAATGTTAGGTTAAGACGACTCACTCTTTGCTCTTTATCGATATATATATATATATACATACATACATATAATATATTATTGACAAAATCTTAAGGTGCGCCCTCTGTTTATTATTTTAATATGCATTTTTTGTCTGATATTTCGTGTCTGGTGATTTTGTTAACGAGAGGTGCTGTGATTATATAAGGTTGGTTTTCTCACAGGCACTTTTAAATATATAATGTGCTGTATTTGTATTATTTCATATTTGTAGAACGTTTGAAACTTTGAAAAATTGTATTGAATATAAAAGTAACGCACGCACATTTTTTCTTTATGGAGTCTATACTTTTCTACTGCCACAAGAGATAATCGCAAATTGTAAAATACCAAACTGTGTTCGTACTTAGGGTTGTCAACCTCTTCCGTTTTAGTAGAATTAATATAAATAATATCACTCTGTCCCTCGATGTAACGATCTTATTTAAATTTAAAATATTGCTACCTTATAATAATAAAATTTATCTTTACAACTCACTAGATGTATATTTATATATTTAATAATAGGTTTTCTTTTTTATATACATAGTTCACAATAGAGTTAAGAGAAACTACAGTTACAAAAGGTTTATAAAAATGAAATGATAAAAGTGCCAACTCAAATAATGATTACAATATCTGAATTACCTCATTCGAATATCTTTTTTTATGGATTATTCAGTTGGCAAACCCTTTCCATATCAGATTATTAAAAAACTAATACCAATTACTTTGTTTTAAATATTGACTTATTATTTAAACCTATCTGATTTATTTTATTATATTCATACAGAAAAAAGAGGGAGAGGCACCAGAACACTTCTGAAACTCCTCAAAAACCATTGGCCCTCATTTTGCTTAAAATTTAAGCATTTTTCAAATAATAAATGCCCCTCCCTCTCTATAAGAAAATAGATTAGTGTGTTTATAATATGACAAGTTTGTGTACAGTTAAAATAACATAATGAACTGTAAAACCTGATTGTATTTCATTATTGTTTAGGACAGCAATAAAAATAGTTTCCAATATAAAAATTGTTTTATTTATTTGACAAATTAAAAATGTATTAATTATATTTCCTGTCCTGATCAAAATTTTCATTAAATCTCACATAAAATTGTAAATGATATTATTTTGGTTCCTACTTCATGTTTTGTGATTTTATATTAAAAAGATTCTGAAATAAAATACTTTTATGATTAAACTGCATTATTATTTTGTGAATTACTGATAGTTCATTACATCACAATCCCTGTTTTACATGGAGGTTGTATTCCATGTATGCTCCCTTTTAAAAAGTATAAAAATCAGGAATCAAATGAATTTTAAGATCTTTTGGAATAGAGAAAATTTAAAAAGAATTGTCCTTTCCTTTGTTACAAGGATCACACTATAATAACTCATGTATAGCATTAAAGCATTCTATCCTGGAATCGAGGGAAAATATTTTTTCAGATGAAACTGAATCTGCTCAATATTCATCGACATCAATGATTTTTTGTTAGCATTATGTCCTTGAGAAATACTAAAGTAATTAGTCAGCCTGCCTGAGATATAAATGTTGACCTAATGACTTGTATCAAAAATGGCATATACAATATTTCAATATTTAGGAGTACCTATTAGCGTAAATGACTACAACAAATTAAAAAGAAAATAAATCCTCGGGAGTAAGTAATATTAGTGATCAGCATCTTTCAGAGGTTTTAAAATTTGCAACTGCAGACAAGATTTCTCGTGCAGAGAAGTCAAATACTTGTATCTAAAAAAAAATTTGATAAAAAAATTTGATGTTAAATAAACAACTTTTTAAATACATTTTAATTTTTTTGTCACTTTATATTTCATTTTACATATATACAGGATTATATATTTTAAATATCTTAAACTCTGCTAATTTGTGAATGCTTTCTTTTTTGATTTATACAATATTCACTTATTGTATTTTCGACTTCGAGGTTGAATAAATGTAGATTTTATATTCTTCTTCGTGTCACCGACATCAAATTATTTTTGCCTAGTATCTGGCAACATCGATAGCTCGTGTGTTGCCCAGCATTTTTATATAGGTCCTGAGATGTGCAGCCTGTTGGGCACATAGAGAACCACAGTCGCACAACAGTGACTCTCCCTGCCGAAGCATTCCCCACTGCTCGAGGTTGTCCTTTGTTCTACCAACTCCAGTTCTTAATCTGTTCAGCGATTTCCAAGCCCGCCAGTCAAGGTTCTTGCCAGTTGGGAGGCCTTCCTTTGGAGTAATGAAATCCTCTGATGCGACTTGTTGCCAGAGCTGGAGTCTCTCATTTTCAGGGCCGGATGTGAGAGGTTTTGTGCATCTCAGAAAGCTGCTTCGCGACTTCAGTCTTGGTGTTGGGGGTATCTGATCATACAAGCAGTGGGTCGGTTGGTTGATTGCCTTACGCATTTTATATTATGCGACCCGAATGAGTTAAAACCTCAAAAATTTGGTACACTTCAATTTTGAATTTGACACCCTTGATGTAATTTGTTTCTTTAGTCTATAATGATATCCAAATAAAGGTTTTTGCCTTTATCAACACTCATACAATTATTTAAACGGTTTAATAAACTGTCAGTAAATTAAAACGATTAAGTATGTACTGTCATTTTTTTTCGTATTTTCGTTTCGATAGTGTGTGACCCGTAAACCCACATAATCACATCAATAATTCGATTTTTGATTACCTCCCGTAATGGGGAACAGTACCTACATGGACGAAGCAGGTGTTTCATTAAATTGTGCCGTGAAAAATAAATAGACGGCAATACATAATTTGGATTCCGCATCGACATTTATTTCGTTGTCTCAAAGTATCCGGAATATCCCGCCATTCCTAACATACTGAAAAAACCGTTTATTTTTAATCAAATGATTAATTTATCAATAAAGTCTCTTGCCTGCCTCTTCACATACAAATAATCCCGCGGGACAAGAATAGAAATCCCAGGATTGACATATTTGGTGAAAAACGGAGGGTGCATCAGCATTTATAAGCAATTCGTGCAGTTTGGTGTCGACTAATACAGTACCATTTTAGGGGGTGGCGCAGTGGAAAGACGCCCCGGGGCGCCGATTGAACAAGCAGACCTGAGGGGGCCAAACTTGCTTTTCCGTATTTAATATTTATGCGGTATAATATTAGTTTGTTGTACAGCTTACAATAATAATTTTAAAAATGAATACCAAAACTCATTTTATGAATCATAACGTTTCATATGTAGGTGACATAATCTGGACGTAAATAAATATATCTTTAATCCAATGTACTCTTAAACATAATAAACATGGCTACTCACAATAAAAAACGTATTATCCACTTATTCATAATGAAAATTCCACTGTGTGGATTTACCTTCGGGAGGCTCTGCTTCGAAGATACTCGTAATCGGCGAACCAAGGATGTTAGATGCCTGGAGTCAATTTTTCAGATGTAAATAATGTTCAAATACACTTTTATAAAACACATATTTTGTTCGTTTATATACTGCGAAATTGTTTTATTACCCCAAGGATGTTAACGTTTGAAATAAAATACAAAAAAATATATCACAATATGTGATATAACTTTTTATAATTTTACACAACTTCACAGAGAAACTATCACTAATTCACATGTTTCACAACCAATCAATTATTAATGAAAATAAAATGATTATAATATTATGTAACGTTTTAATTTAATGCATCCATTATCAGAAGATATTTTATTACTGGTTTATATTTAGATTTTATTGTTTTTATTTTGAATTGTTCTTATTTTCAATAGTTATACCTAACCAAATAATTACTTGATACCTAATAGGTTTTTATTTAGTATCATTAATTG
Organism: Glossosoma conforme; assembly: GCA_022606575.1. NCBI lineage: Eukaryota > Metazoa > Arthropoda > Insecta > Trichoptera > Glossosomatidae > Glossosoma > Glossosoma conforme. The sequence goes on from JAGTXR010000121.1 coordinate 528,173, forward strand.
CTTATACATATAAAATGGATCACTATATCATATGTCAATTATATTTAATACATTCCAAAATTTGGTTAATAAGTGTTATTTATTTATGATTATATAAATATTTTAATTTAGCAAGTAATATATATTTTTATATTGCTTGTTAAATTTAAATCGCCAGAATATTTTTTCTCTTGCAGGGTCTAAATTCGGCATTGAATGAATACGTTTGTGCTTTGTCGTGGTATTTTTTTTCTTCTTCACCAAATGGAGAGTTTTCTTCAATTTCTTCTCGAAGCGGGTGAATTATTCATTGTCTATCGATAGTTTTGATCTTTTCTAAGAAGTCTATGCGTATGATTCCCTTCGCACCTCAAAAAATCGTCGCCATAACTTTTCTGGCCGATAGGACAGTTTTAGTCTTCCTACTTTTAGCCTTCCTAGAAACTGATTGTTTTGATATTGCATAAATAATATATGTATGTATTTTGATTCGTATGCCAATGTCTAATCTATTGAACGGCCCTCGTATGTAATCTAAGTAATAAAAAGGTTTATAGTTTGAACAATGTTTTATTATAATTTAACCAATAACCATGTTTTAAATACAAATATAAGTAGTAATTAAGAATGTACCTATGTAAATATACTCGAAAGTATAGCGATTGTTATTTATGTAATTTATTTGTATACGTCCCCGGTAAATGGTACATGCAATATGTTATGTAACGACACAACGTTTTTGCTTAATGACTATTCTACATAATTGGATCAATAATCGATAAAACAATGGTTGGGCATAAAAGTTTTTTGTAAATATCTTTATTTATTTAATAACTTAACCTAACTATTATCAGGAATGCCTGAAGTGATGAAATATAACAATTAATTAAGTAGGTATTATCTTTATTTTTTTCGTAACCAAAATCGTGGCTTTTGGTATTCCGTTTGTGAAGTAATCTTTTTGAAATTAAGCAATTGTGAGGTCTCAGATGAAACATCATTTTGGATAAACTTTCCTTGAAATTTTGATATTTCAATTGAATGTTTATGGTATATATTTTAATTATTTGTTAATACTTACTATTATAAATGCCTCATTGCTAATTATTCAAAGCGTTTCAGTAAGTGGTAAATTTTTGTGAGGGCTTTTTTATTAACACACATTTTATTTTGACAATACCTACATTTGTAAGTCCCTGTTACCTAAAATCATTTGAATAAAATTATAATTTCGTAACATTTATTCAACTGTTTTTTCGACACAAGTATATGTTGTTATTGAAAGTATATGTAATTTTAGTAATTTTTAAAGATAATTTTTAAATCAATATTTACAGTAAGTATTTGATGTGAATTTATGTCAATGAATCACTGCCAATGACAAGTTATATTATAAATTAATGATTTTTACTCTTTGGATGCATATTTTACACGAAAACATATGTCGGTCTCTTTTTTCTATGATTATGTGTTGACTGATGTTTGTTGTATCTTTTATTGAGGCTTTTAAGATTTAGAATGCGCTTAGGGTAATCCTCTTTCATTTATTATATTATATACTCAATAACTTTTACATAAAATCTTGAAAATTTACACCTTGTTGTTTAGCTTATCAAAGGTTATATGGTGACACCAAAATAGCTGTTGAAAAACTGGAGAGAAAGTCTTTCATTTTTCATATATTGACTTAGTTTGATGGGTAGTTTATACCTGTTGATCGATTTCCTAAAATTAATCAAGCCGAATCGGCTTCTTCCGCTCATCGAGTATGCCACCCCTGAGGGGTATCGGTTAGGACGTTGAATATTAAACATTGTTTGATGTGATGGCCTGACCCATAGTGGACAACGGTATGTAGCTGACCATCCCCTTGGAAACTGACAACTCCAAACAAATGCCGAGACGAGGACGCTTCCAAGTGTCCGCCAGTATGGTATCTTCCCCAGATACGAGCTGTGGTGCATCATAATGTGATACCGAATATCGGTGCATCCGAAAACAATTATTTTCTTTGTATAATTTGTACCGTTGACATATTATTCGATTTATTATGATTTGGTATATTTTCACGTTCGCTTTTTTGGGCGCCGTCAGCGGACAGACTACGCAAAACATCAACGTCCGTAAGTCAATGATTATTTACAATTATCAGATGTTGATTGAAATCAAAGATAATTAAAAAAATAGTTTTTTATACTTTAAAATTAAGAACACACGAAGAGAAACGAGAAATGTGATTTTTTGCCAACTATTACACCTATTCACTGCCACCACAAGACGGACGGAACGAATTTAATAATTTAATAGATGTAAAATATTAGTTTTCACGTTTCTAGTCCTCTGAATGGATTCAAAGATATAAATTATGTAATATTTTTACCAAGAGATTATTATAATAAATATAGGGCTTAAAAGTTTTGAACTATCGTTTACTTTCGTTGGGTTTCATTCAAATTCTGCCAAGATCGATGTGCGTAGCTAGTTTACATGAAATTTAGAAATTTGTAGGTATTTTACTTTAAGGTTTGTACAAAGTTTATTAACATCAAATTTACTATAACTCGCTTTATATATTAAGTATATTAATAAGTATTATTACTTATTATTGACTCTATTGAGTAATTAAGTTAAATACAATATTTAACTGGTCACTTTGGCTTGATGTAACTTTTCGCGGTTTTCTTCCTTAAATGTTAAATACGTGTACATAAAGTGAATTTTCGTGAGTGAATTTTTGCTGAATGTAGGTCAGGTTATGGTTAGAATTAAAGTTTAAAGGTGAAGGGTTTTAGTGGGCTGTACTAGAGAAAATATAATAGATTACTCCAATTATAATGTCATATCTTTAGATTATTTTTAGAATATGTTCAAAACGTTATTTTGAACATAATTATTTTGTATTAAACATCCAAAAGTCTTTAAAGTAATTATTTTAATCAAATTCTCTATCTTCACGGAATCTGTCGATTCATACAGTCGGGTACGATATTTGCTGAAAACATTAAAAAAAAAACCATCTGGCGACGCTCACGGAACGGGCATATGTCCACTCCGGTTTCAAGCTCGATAGCTACTGCCGTTAGTCGTGGAAGTGGACGGTGTGGCCCACTTCCACTCTCTTCCCTCTTCCTTCACAGTGAAGTATAAAAGAGTGAGATGCGAATCTATATTGTCGACACTATTGTCGCGCTTCCGCACATCGTCGAGACCTAAGGTTTAGGCACTCACAGCATGAATTTGTTTCCGAATTTTACAAAATACCTCCGATGTACCCGATAAATTCTGATTATTATTAATATATTTTTTTATATCAATGTGTAAATAGATTATGGAGGAATACCTAAAATATTAACCTTGTGTTTATTATATTTAAAGAGATATTTATGGTTATTAGAAGCAATGTGTAGAAGATACACATCACAGGGAAGGAAAGGGGTCAAAGAAGTATGTCTTTTCTTTTGATGAAGCTAGTTTATGTGATTCTGGTCAACAGTAGGCTGTTAGATATCTTCTGATGTAGTGTGTCGTTTATGAAAATATGATGCAGTTTCTGTGTTGTCGTATAACGCAATTAATGGCAGTGATTTAATCACTACGAAAAGCTTTTATAATCGATAAGCTTTATACGTACTAGAAATGATCTGCTCGGAAATATTGCCAGGTTCAAAACAGGGCAACATCAATCAATCAGGTGATCTATGGATTCTTATCATTTTTGGGGCTGGGTAAGAGTCAAAAGACATGAAGAAATTACAGATCACAGGGAAGGAAAGGTTAAGCGCTAGAAATTAGGCGAAGCTAAATATTGGCTGTCATTTTCAGCAGTAAGATTCTCGATTGTTCTAAGAAACCATAATAAACGTATGTAAACGTAACAATGTGATCGCATTCTGCAGATAGTATGAACTTTTGTAGCACCTGTAATAACATTCTTGACGGAATGAAAGGTTCAATGACTTCACTGGCGTCTGCCGCACAATTTGCTTGTATCGTGATGCATGAATTTTTTTCACTATTTGCGTTGTCTTGAACATTTCTTTTTGCTTGGCGAGACGAGCGCCATGTATTTATTTATTCAAATTTGTACTAATAATAACTGCGGTCGGCTGGCGAATACGAGTATGTACCTATTGACAATAACATAAGCAGCTAGGATGTTGTCAAAGTTACCGTTTTTTTTTAGTTTACATTTAGAATTTTAGTAAATATGAGACTTAACAGAAGATATTAGAATATTGTTACAGAATTAAAAAAAAAGTTACTTCTCATCATCATCTTCCATGCAAGACGAGGGCACAAATGAAAGCCTGGCAGCTTTACAGCGGACCGACTGAATGTGACTGCGACGTGGAGCAGACCCTGTCCCACCTTCTGGAGTGTGCGCTGTGTCCGAGTTGCTGCACCCAGGAAGACCTGATGATGGCCGGGAGTAACGCCGTTGACGTCGCCCACTTCTGGGCAGACAGGATCTGACCCTGTTGTTTCCGTCACGATTATATATATCATCTTCCTAATATTGTATTGAGTCTAGTGTGACGGAAGGGTTGATGTTATCGTCCATCCTTGCCGGCGGTCATAGTTCAATGGTAAAGCGTTTGCTTTGCAAGCCAAAGGTCGTGGGTTCGATCCCCGACGGAGATTAAAAAAAATAAAAATAGGATTTTTAATCGATTTCTGAGCTCTAAAAAAAATACCCCGGTTGGTGTGAATTTGATCCATCACCCGTAAAATGTCAGTCATAGCCTATTAATTAAAATTGGTGGTAGACGAAAGTCGTCCCGTGAAGACCACCCATTCATAGTATATTCCTGTAATAATAAAGGATGATGCGTGAATCTCGGGCTGTAGTCTATGACGTTGGCGGATCAACACTCCACATGCAGCGTTTAGCCGTATACACCATGGTAAGCGTCATAGAATTCCACTGATGAGACTTAAGAATTACTATCACTATCTGTCGGTATTCTCCTGTATGTGCTTACATAAAAAAAAAATCTTAGATATCTTCTGTTATGATTCTTTTCCGTTTCCTTCTTTTTCATAGTTGAACTTCATTTCTGAGCGTCGTGATCTTTTGGAATTTTTTTAGCCTACGGCATCATTACCCTGCATAACTGACGATCACTAGACATGCTTATTGACGAGCCAAATAAATGCTCAGTAGCCTTCTTTATTAGGTCTGTCCATCATCTGCAGGACGTGATGCTGATATTTCTTCAACAGTCTTTGTGATCACCATCACGTTTAGATTCTCGACTCCTAGTTTTCGTGTTCATATTCAAGTCACATGATTTATTGGTGTTCTTATTTCCAGTTTTTGTCAACGAAGAGTACAACACTGTGGCAGATCGCGCCTTCAAGGTGGCCCAGGAGTATGTGAGGAGGAGCGGCAACCTAGGACTAGCGGTGGACGCTGTGGATGTCGTGGGGAACAGGAGCGACGCCAAAGGATTATTGGAGCAAAGTAATTCAAAACTTACGCACTTAATAATGAATTTTCTGTTCAATCATTTTCGCGCTACTTTTTTGAACGTTTATCGAATATTCTATAAAATAATATCAGATGATAAAAGCCTGGAATAAAATATTGCGCTTGATAAATATATATTATTTCATTATTCTAAGTGTAGATTACAAATTGACAATGTTTCTCCCATATAGGAGTATATTGTGATCTGCGTTACCTGTTTTTTGGGACAGAAAATCTTCGTCAAATTGGTATCTTCACGTGGAGTTAAAATGTTTTAGCTTCATATATTTTTTCTAGTTTCATTTTGAGGCATATAGCCTAGAGCTAAGAGCAATGCGCCTTCCTATCAAGCTTGAAATAAACATAAAAAAACAACTTCATAAACCTATATATTGGTACCTAAATTCATAAATACCGCGGTTTATGTGAAACTGATCACTTACTAGTAAAATAAAGGGTCCGCCATCTAACGTTTTTTTTCAACTAGTGCTTATTTCGTGAATGGTAACACTTAGCTCATGTCTGATTTGACAGATAATTAGTTTTATCCTTACGAATATGGTTGTGTATATGCTTGAACAACGCTGGGAAATATTGCGACATTACTTTGAAAATCAGGCCACTTTTCTTCGAAAATGAGCAAGGAGTGGCCGTTACAGTCAATGGCGATCGTTATCGGGCCATTTTTGTTCACAAAAATTGAAGAGGAGGATATTGGCAACATTTGGTTTCAACAGGACGGCGCTACGTGCCACACAGCCGAAACTACACTCGATGTTTTGCGCCCCATTTTCAAAAAAAAAAAGTTATTTGGCGGACCCTTTACTTGTTTGGACTATTAATAACAATTGGTGGTCGACGAAATTTCCCTTTAAAATGCTCAGCTTAGACATTATCAAATAAAGACAAGCGCTATATACTCATAATTCACATATGACATATATCCATATTTATTGTCTTTCTTGTGAAAAATATAAATAAAAAAATTAAGATGAACTTTATCTCAAGTTCGTGTTTCTTGCAGTATGCCGCAAGTATAACGACATGGTGACGTCCAAGAAGCCTCCTCACGTTGTTGTCGACTTCACCATGACGGGCGTGGCTTCGGAGACGGTTAAGTCCTTCACCGCGGCACTGGGGCTGCCCACGGTCACGGGATCCTTCGGTCAGGCCGGGGATCTTCGTCAGTGGAGATCTTTGGATCTGGCGCAGTCCAAGTACCTTATCCAGATCATGCCTCCCGCCGATCTGATCGCCGAGTGCGTGAGATCGATCGTCAACAAGCAGGACATCACGAACGCTGCTATACTGTTCGACGAGACCTTTGGTAACCATTATTGTTATGACGTTACTTCAAAATGTATGCTCAGTCAACATCCTTGAAGTGTCAATCTCAGATTATTCAAAATATTTTAAAAGTCAATATTAAAACTGAGCTTGTTCTGAGTATACTACTGGGAATACTTGCACATCAATAGTCTTGTCTGAACATAATAAAGTGCACCGAATGCTTATTTATGGTGATATCCTACAAGAGTCTACGCGAAAAGATGCTGAAAATCGCGGAGAGTAAATTGTACGATAAATTTTATATTTATTTGATACAACGCAACTTCACGAACTCTGAAAAGTTTTACGGATTTTTTATGGATTTGAATGATTCATATAATTGAATGTAAATACACTATTTTTGGACATACAATATGTTAAAAAACTTAAGGATTACTTAAATATTATATTATATAGTATAAGTATAAGTAATTTAAATTATATAACATTGTATTATACTCTTATTTCAAGACAAATATTGTCAAAATAACTAAAAATTTGTGTCAAAAAATAAACTAACGAAACACCCTAATCATTATAGGGACTGTTCTGCTAGATGCTTTTGGTTTTCAGTTGTGGATAATAGGATCTTTAAGAATATGCAATTTAAAAATATTGAAAAAAAAAAGGATCCATATTTTCACACAATTTAAAATTGAAAAATAATATGTCAGAGCTTTTTATGTCAATGGAATGTTTTCAGTTATGGATCACAAGTACAAATCGCTGCTTCAAAATATACCAACCCGCCATGTAATATCTCCGGTCAAGAGCACGATCATCGAGCAGATACAGGCGCAGCTTCGAAATCTCCGTGAGCTGGACATCGTCAACTTCTTCGTCCTGGGAAGCCTAGCAACGATCAAAAACGTCCTGGACGCGGCCGATGGAAATAATTACTTCGGAAGGAAGTTTTCTTGGTATGCTCTTACTCAAGATAAAGGTGATCTCGGATGCATCTGCAAAGACGCTTCGATCGTTTACTTGAAGCCCACACCTGATGCTGCGAGCAGAGACAGATTGGGAAAGATCAAAACATCTTTCAGCATGAATGGAGAACCGGAGATTGCGTCTGCCTTCTATTTCGATCTCTCTCTGAGGACGTTCTTAGCTGTGAAGTAGGTCAACTACTATGTTTATATTTTGATGAATTATTGCATGTCATGTTCAAGCGAATTAACATGATATTTATTTTCAGAGGGCTTCTGGAGCTGGGGAACCTTCAGAAGAACATGGATTACATAACCTGCGATGATTACGATGGCAAAAATTCGCCGAATAGATCCATCGAGTTGAAAAACTCATTTTCACAGGTGTGCTTCATTAGTTTTTTATTTGCTCGTGATGTGTAATTTTGAGCGTACGAGTATAATAATAATCTGGATTGCATCATTCTTGATAATACATGAAAGTATTGTATTATTAATGCATTGTTTGAGACAAAAAAGCAGGTCATTCAAATACAGTTTTCAATTTTAAGCTGTTATGATGATTTTATACCCAAAAACACTCAATTTTGTACGATCGTGGTACTTTGGAACACGAGTGATTGCTGGCGTAGTATAGCTGGCCTGACTAGACGCTTTATGTGGAAATATTGTGACGTAGCAAGTGCGTGTGAGGTGAGGGGAATGATCTAGCTTCTTGAAAAGATTTAGATGTTAGGAGACACAAAGCACACCAGCGACGTTAAAGAAGGAGTTGGTAAAACAACCTATTTTAAGTCTCTATAGTCCAGCCAAAATAAATAATCTTCAATAAAAGTAAAAAAATAAGTAGATTTTTGTACAAAGATAATTACTATTTTAAGTACAGTGAAAATAAAATCTTTCGAAAATAAAAGTTTAATCGAATGTCATACTATTAAATTATGATTCAGGTCAACGAACCGCCGACATACGCTCCATTCTACATATCAGACGACGTGTTCTCCAACGGGAAGAGCTTCATGGAGTTCAACATGGAGATCAGCGCAGTCAGCGTCCGTGACGGAGCCTCGGTGGGCAGCAAATCCCTCGGCTCCTGGAAGGCCGGCCTGACCAACGAACTCAAGTTGACCGACCCCACCGTCATGAAGAACTACACTGCTGAAGTTGTCTACAGAGTGGTTACTGTCGAGGTATGTTTTTTTAGATTCAAATGTTTATAACTGATTGTTGTAGAATTTTAATGTCGAAGGTATCATCCGAGAGGATGAAATGCGTCCAGCTGAAATAATTACAGATTAGCAAATAATTTTTAGTCAACATTTTTTACGGAAACGTATGTAGATGAGTGCAACCATTTGAATCCAGTCAGCTCCACGACGCTCAGCCAAAACGGCTGGACGCTGCGCGCTGGAAGCATGTGTTGTGTTTGTGTGCGGGTTGAGAAGATTGCAAGTGTATATTGGTCTGTTATTTGATGATATTCAGATTGTATTAAGAAGAAATACAGATACTGGAAGAGCATTTAAGAGCTTACCGATTGTATGTAGGATGGAATTTTGGAAACTGACAGTTTTTGGTCGATATACTTTTACTGTGTGTAGATTTTTAGCAAGTATTAGACAAGGCTGTCGGTTGTAGGTGGGTAAAAAAGGATTTAATTAATTGAGTTTAAAACAGCAGCGGCCATATTAATTAAGGTGAAAATACTAACTGAACCAACCTTACATCTGTGAATTATTAATGATAAATGTTAATAGTAATTGTGCCATTATATATTGAGCAGATTTATCTCTTATATAGAAGAAGTTGTTTGTCCGTAAAATACAGACGTGCTGTAAAATGATTATTGACTTCGTCGTAATCTTTATTTCAGCAACATCCTTTCATGATAAAGGATCCCGACTCGCCTAAAGGCTTCAAAGGCTACTGCATCGATCTAATAGAAGAGATACGCAACATTGTCAAGTTCGACTATGAAATCGCGCTGGTCTCCGATGGAAAGTTTGGCGACATGGACGAAAAAGGCAACTGGAATGGCATAGTCAAGGAACTCATGGAAAAGAGAGCTGACGTCGGTCTGGGATCCATGTCCGTGATGGCTGAGAGGGAAAACGTTGTAGACTTTACTGTTCCTTATTACGACCTGGTGGGCATCACTATTCTGATGAAGTTACCAAGATCGCCAACGTCTCTGTTCAAGTTTTTAACCGTCTTGGAGAACGATGTGTGGTTATCCATTTTAGCAGCGTACTTCTTTACAAGGTAAATAAATACTAATAACAATTTACGTCTTGGTTCAATGAGTTTTTTCTTCTTAAATTGTCTAATTGTTGTAGTATGTAATTGAAATAAAAATATTATCAACAATTTAAGTTTAAATATTTTTTTTAAAGAAGTGTTTCACTCTATGTGAATACTTTTATGTATTTTAAACATTATACGCATAAAAACTAGTGCTTACTCGTCTAAATAATTTAAGAGACTGTCGCAAATTTTTTACTTTACTATGTCCTTCTTTTGAATTAACATAATAATTACTATGTACGCTATCAAATAACTGTTAATACTATTAAATAATATGATAATAATTTACTCTTAGGTTTATGCACTATAATACTACCGATAAAGAAAATCTTCTCACCATAGAAGCTTCTTATAGCCCCATTAATACACGTTGATACCAGAAATCACGAGAACAAAAAGCCCTGCGAAAATACTCAACGACAAGTGTCAAATTTCAAACAAAATTTGAATTTTGTTTTGCGAATATGTTCGTTTTTTTTCAGTTGTGTTCAATTGTTTCCCAATGTTTTTTCCTCGGATATTTTTCAGTGTAACGCCAACATCGACAGAAGTCGGGACCATGAGCTATTTTCTTGGACCGCTCTTCTTGTCCGTGGAATGGTCTCAAGGACATTTACTTCATTGGTGCATCTCGTAGTTACAAGATATATTTTTTGTTTTCTCTTTTATTTGATAAAACAAGTGTAACATCTAGTGCCGTGGCCTTCTTTTTAAATACCTCCTTGGTATCAATGTATATTTATCATCAGGATGTCGTACACTTTTCATCTTTCGAGATTAAATACATATGTATCAGTATTATAATAAATAAATAAATAAATAAATAAATAATATATTACATTTATACAATTTTTCGTTATAATATATTTTTTACTTCAGTTTTTGATGTGGGTATTTGACCGGTGGAGTCCGTACAGTCTGCAGAACAATCGCGAGAAGTATAAGGATGATGAAGAGCAAAGGGAGTTCAGCCTTAAGGAGTGCTTGTGGTTCTGCATGACATCGCTTACCCCACAAGGTGGAGGAGAGGCTCCCAAGAACCTGTCTGGAAGACTGGTTGCAGCAACATGGTGGCTATTTGGGTAAGTAATCTACTTCTTACTTGTAGCAGCCATTTAACTTATCCAATGACAATATTGCGTGAATCTACGCTTTGCTGTTTTTTAAGTTAACAGGTACAGGAGAATATCATATTGATGGATAAATCTGTAGATTAAATTCTGCTTCTTTTTAAGAATGACGAAACGCTTTATGTTGTAATTGTTGATTCGTCAAACGTGATTATATTAGACTCACTATGAATGGATGCAGGATGGTACTCACGAGACGACTTTTGCTTACCACCGATTAAGCATAAATGTACGGATCATGTTAAAGTTAAACATTTTTCAAACATTGGCTCCATTTTCGATTTACATAATTTAATTAATTTTTGATAACTCCATTGAATATCAGGTATTATACTCGTATCAAAGAAATGTGTAATAATACGATATTTACATTTACTTATATTTTATAACATCGCAGTATATATGCCACAATTTTTATCTGTTGGTCGATACGTCAAAAGTAAGTATGTACTAAATTGAGCATAGTTTTATTGGTATCAGTTAAGTAACATAGACGATAAGTTAATGAGAGTGAGCATGCAACATGACTCTTATTTTTTGTCTTTTATTTCAAGAGGGACGGCACAACTAAATATGTATGTAGGTAATACGTTAAAAACAATTGTACATATTAAATTTACTTCTTTATCTCCTCTTAAGCTGAAGCATATGATCGGTACAATTGATTACCATTTACTTAAAGTTCAGTTTTCTTACCCAATGAATAACATAACAATTATTTAACATTAAATCAAAATAGCTCTTCGGGAATCGATACAAACGAATTAAAAAAGTATTCCATTTGCATTGATTGAATTTATTTGAATTGACAAATTCTAAAGTTGGTTTCCTTCGTTTCAGATTCATCATAATAGCCTCCTACACGGCTAACTTAGCTGCTTTCTTGACTGTATCTCGTTTGGACACTCCAGTAGAGTCTCTGGATGATCTATCCAAGCAATACAAGATCCAGTATGCTCCACTCAACGGGTCAGCTGCTATGACATATTTCCAGAGGATGGCCGACATAGAGGGTCGCTTCTATGAGTACGTTTTTTATGCTTCATGCAAGAAACTCTTCGTGTATACAATATGTAGTAACTGATTCAATATTTAATTTCAATTTTATTCGTGTTTTTAGAATATGGAAAGACATGAGTTTAAATGATAGTCTTAGTGACGTGGAGCGCGCCAAGCTCGCCGTATGGGATTACCCAGTCAGTGATAAATATACAAAGATGTGGCAAGCGATGAAGGAAGCTGGTCTTCCGAATACTGTGGACGAAGCTTTGGAAAGAGTTCGCGCTTCCAAGAGTTCTTCTGAGGGTTTCGCTTGGCTCGCCGATGCAACTGATGTGAGATATCACGTCATGATCAGCTGCGACCTGCAAATGGTTGGAGAAGAGTTCTCGAGGAAGCCTTACGCAATCGCTGTGCAGCAGGGGTCACCACTGAAGGACCAGTTTAACAACGCGTAAGTATCGATTGATACATTTATTCACGATATTGATTGTTAATAGACGATGTTGATGAAATAATACTTTTCTAGGAAACTGTACAAAACAATATATAATTCATAAAAGCAATATTTGTTTTTGCACGGCTTAAAAACATCACATTATTGGAAAATTACTAGTTATTCCAATACTGAAAATCAAGGCTTACTGTATTACCTTTGTAAAACATTCTTAAACTTGCCTTTATAAAAAAAACAACTCTGGACTTTAATTATTGTATAATTGGAGTTTTCTTACAGAATTCTGCAACTGTTGAACAAACGAAAGCTCGAGAAGCTGAAAGAGAACTGGTGGAACAACAATCCCGAGGCCAAGAAGTGCGAGAAGCAAGATGACCAGGCAGACGGGATCTCCATACAAAACATTGGCGGCGTGTTCATAGTCATATTTATGGGCATCGGCCTCGCCTGCATCACGCTCGGCTTCGAGTACTGGTGGTTCAAGTGGCGCAAACTGTCTAAGGTCATCGACGTGAAGGAAGCGGACAACGTCAAGAAGGAGAAGGCGCCCAAAAAAGCTAAGGTCTTGGGTGAAATTGCGGCAACAACAGAACTGCCAAAGGATGCGAATAATTTTGGGTTCAGGGCAAGGAGGAGCTTCATGCCGGCCAGCTTGCAGGGAAGATTTTAACCTTATGAATGTCGGTGAAGTGCAACCATGCAAATTCTGACTAACTATCAAGAGTAAGGACAAGCGACCACACCAACTCTATACGAGTCATTCAGAGCAATTTATGAATGTAATGTCTCTTTAATGTATGTCTACAAAATTCTTTTGATCGAGGGTTTTATTATTTTTGTCAACGAAAGCAATAACTTGAATGTTTGATGCGAATTCTTTTCATCAACGAACAACGGTGGTTGTAATGGAGAAACAATTTCCGAACTGAGATTTAGATTGATTGAGCCCCTCCATGTTTCTGAAAGTACTTTGTATGGTTAGGTGGTGAAGAAAGAAAATATGTAATATGAATGTTTTCCTATGTTTGTTTAATTATTTGGATTAAAAAACAAAAAAAACAAACTATCCAAAAGTATATTTGCCAACATTTTATTCCACTGAAATTGTTTTGACCAAACCTGGCAATAAATAAAACTGTCAATCAATACAAAATATTACTAGTAATGAGCCTAAGTCACCGTTCAGTGAGATAGAAGAATAATTAGTATAAACCATCATTGGAATAGAATGTATATTAAAAAGTCTTCTATCGACTTTGTAAAGGAATTGAAGATAGTCGAGGAGATCTTATAATAACTTGGATAATTATAATGTGTACTTTAATATGGATTAATTAGAATGTCAAAGATGTGTTATTTTTGTGGTAGAAAAATAAATGAGAGGTTTTTTGTCTTTTTAAAACATAAATGGCTTTACAAGAGTGTATAGATTATAAAATATTTAAAAGCAAATTAGGTATTATTGTAATTTTAAGGGACCCTGCTATACACGAGTAGACTTTTATTATTTACTGCAAATATATTTAATTGTTATTATATTGTTAATTTTAAAAGGTATAACTTCGCCATGTTAATGATATAAAATAATAAGCAGTTGGTTTGACGTTTTCAGAGTTTATCGCACAATGTTTGAATTAAATAAATGTGTTAAAATATGTCATATTTTCTTTTAATCTCACCTCTTCCTAATAAGAAAAAAATTGCAGTGTGCTATTCTATTGGGATATTTCATTAAGATAATTTTTCAGTGAAAGATAAAAAAAAATCAATATCCAGGATGATTTTCTATATATATAAGAAAGATAAATGCTTCGGCAAGTAGTGGACATTGTAATAATATATATATATATATATATATATATATATATTATTAGGCTTCTGCGCCTGTATCTGCTCGATGATCGTGCTCTTGACCGGAGATGTATTTTGAAGCAGCGATTTGTACTTGTGATCCATAACTGAAAACATTCCATTGACATAAAAGCTCTGACATATTATTTTTCAATTTTAAATTGTGTGAAAATATGGATTCTTTTTTTTTTCAATATTTTTAAATTGCATATTCTTATATTATCCACAACTGAAAACCAAAAGCATCTAGCAGAGCAGTCCCTATAATGATTAGGGTGTTTCGTTAGTTTATTTTTTGACACAAATTTTTAGTTATTTTGACAATATTTGTCTTGAAATAAGAGTATAATACAATGTTATATAATTTAAATTACTTTTACTTATACTATATAATATAATAATTAGGTAACTTAAGTTTTTTAACATATTGTATGTCCAAAAATAGTGTATTTACATTCAATTATATGAATCATTTGGAAAAATCCGTAAAACTTTTCAGAGTTCGTGAAGTTGCGTTGTATCAAATAAATATAAAATTTATCATACAATGTACTCCGCGATTTTCAGCATCTCTTCGCGTAGACTCTTGTAGGATATCACCATAAATAAGCATTCGGTGCACTTTATTATGTTCAGACAAGACTATTGATGTGCAAGTATTCCCAGTAGTATACTCAGAACAAGCTCAGTTTTAATATTGACTTTTAAAATATTTTGAATAATCTGAGATTGACACTTCAAGGATGTTGACTGAGCATACATTTTGAAGTAACGTCATAATAATAATGGTTACCAAAGGTCTCGTCGAACAGTATAGCAGCGTTCGTGATGTCCTGCTTGTTATCTCATCGGGATCAGATCGCGGGAGGCATGATCTGGATAGACTTGGACTGCGCCAGATCCAAAGATCTGACGAAGATCCCGGCCTGACCGAAGGATCCCGTGACCGTGGGCAGCCCCAGTGCCGCGGTGAAGGACTTGACCGTCTCCGAAGCCATGTCCGTCATGGTGAAGTCGACAACAACGTGAGGAGGCTTCTTGGACGTCACCATGTCGTTATATAGTTATATAAAAGAGTTTAAAAAATACTTTGCGCAGGAACTGTGAATTATCATCCCTAAATATAAACATTTATTTTAATTGGTGATCTATTATTAGTCATTATTAGTCATTATATTTATTTTTCATATTGTGAAATATGTTTATTCGTTTTTGTCATTTAGAAATATTGGCACAGTTTTAAATAATATAATAACTATTTTCTCATCAAACTTCTTTTGGTTCATTGCAATCTATTGTAATTAGTTCTGTGCAATAAGATTTGGAAGGAGTGGAATAATATTTATTTATCTTTAGCAAAATTATAGTTTTTTCTACATCTAAACATATAAAAAACACCAATGAAACATATAAATGAAAAGATAAATAAATATTTATTTAAATAACTTCTTAGGTTTTCAATATTTATTTATTTACCTTGTTTTTACATGGATCATGTAAGATATGGCCTCTGTTTAGAGACAACTGAGTTGCATAATACTTCACAAGTTGTCTATCAGGGAATAATATGAGATAGGGTTGCAAGGATGAAGAAGAGCATGATTTAGGTATTTTTTCTTGTATATAATATTTATATTTACTTTTTTAGGTATTCAGTTTATATTAACTATTATTTGTATATAATGTAAAGGAAAAAAAAGATAAGTCATTTTTTATTCTTAAAATTTCTTTTATTAATAAAATATAAAATAAGCTTATACACATGTTTAAGTTGTAAAAATGCATAGCAACCTATTTCTAAACCAAATGTATTACAAATCGTCGTTCAGTGCGACAAGTTGTAAAGAATCATAAACAAATATCATACAGGGGCCTACAAACTATGGAAGGATATCATAATATTCATATATTAATATCTCAGTGTCTCCCTCTCGTGTCTGCTTTGTAAACCTTAATGTCATGATGCAACCTTAAGTGGAACTAGACTTTAAATAAATATTTCTAAACGTAAACAGCATCACAACAAAAAACATAAAAAATCAAATGGAATACTTTTCTAATTGCAAGTTTGATAGTAAAATATTATAGCGTTCGTAATTGAAATACATAATGCTACTTTTATGAATATTATTTTTAAAATTGCATTGACATTATTTAAAAAAAACATAGATATAATACAATACTTGTGCAATATTTATGTATTAATATTATCAATGGATAATTTTTGGTGGAAATAGTTATAACATAAATATTTCAGATTATTTAGCAATTTTCTTGTTAAATTAAACCACTGAAATATTGATGAAAATGTGTCCTTTATAAAAATGTGTTGATATTCAAGAAACAATATCAACAACTCAAGTATCTCTGGTGACATGTTTCTAATAATATTTAGTAAGCATGTACACCAAATTTAATGATTTGTAAATTCAAGTATCTCAAGAATAGGTTATTTTTAGTTTAAATATGTTTTGGATTATTTTACCGATTCTTAATTAAGTTATGTTTTAAAATTGCAAAGACTGGAAGAAACAGAAACTAAAATACTAAGATGGATAAGAAAAAACACATTAAAAATGGTAAAAAGGACCATCCATATAACAGATAATCATATTGTTTCTTGATTAGTTTACACTACACTAATCTATAGTGTAATAGGCAGTTCAATATTTTATGATTAATATATTGACATTTCATATTACTGGGGAAACTATGTTTTAGTATAAACCTTGCAACTTAACCTAGTATTCCAGTGACATACGATGGATATAATATAATATATTTATGACACAATATGTGTTACTCAAAAGTGACAAGCCAATGTCTTCTTGGTAATAATATAATAATCGTTTCAACTGTCATGTTAACCCACGATGTAAAGAGACAGCTCTACAGGGGAAATATAATAGTCAAACAAAAACTTCAGGTCGTTCCGTATTCAAAGCTCAATAGTCTTCCCTAATTTCTCTACATTCTTCTTATGCTTACTCCCCAACTCCAGTTCGAGGGTTAAGCTCTCGACTTCAGACTCGAGTGCCCTCGATCTTCTAAACATTTGAACGTAGTTAAGCTGTAACTGCTTCTGATATCTTAAAACCTTTTCTTTCTCCTCTGACCACTTCCTCTTTTCCTTATCGAACTCGCGTTTCTTATTGTCTATCTCTCCCTTCAATCGTTCTATCTCCGTGTTGTTGTGATTAGGATCCATGCACGGTGGATCAGGAAGTTCTCCGTTTAGTCTTTGTACTTCTGCATCTTCCAAACTGCTATCGGTTGATGTCCAATGATATTCGTTAGCTGTTTTACACACATCATAAATTCCTCTCAGAGAACGCCCTGCTTCAATACCTTCATAGTTGCTAGCGATACATCTGAAAGTTCTTCTCTTAGTTCTTTGAGTTCAGTTTTAAGTCTTTCGATCTCCCTGTTGCTGAGTTCCTTGATCTTCAAGACTTCCATATCTGCTTCCTTCATCTTTGTATTGAATTTGTGTATTTCTCCCTGCATCTGTTTCATGATCTTGTCCTTGTCGTCACTGTCTGACCGTAGTTTAAGTATCTCCTTGTCTCGTCTGTCTAGGTTGTCTCTCATTTGTCTCAGCTCGCTCTTCAGTTGAAGAATCTCATGTCCCTTTGTGGTCTGCTCGCTCTGAAATAATAATAAAATAAATGTTAATATTTAATAATGTTTATATGCAAAATAGTATTGGTTAGATTGTGTGCCAAAAATTAAGCAAGCATGTTCATAAAAAAATATATTTGATGCCAAGAAGCTAATCAAAGTTCAACCTCAAAACCTTTTACTAAGGTTTTGAGGTTGAAGCACTCTTTATTTGTGGAACTGTTCAAAACAGCAAGTCTTATTTTTTTTAAACAGTTCTACAAATAGCTAGACCTCAGTTTTTACTGGTTCCGCCGCATTTCGTCACCAGACAAATTGTTCAACAACTCATCGGTAACGACGTGGGGCGCACTAGACGTCTGGTGCATGGGACATTTGGTGCAAAGGACAACTGGTGCACTGGATGTCTCGCTAACCTAACCTAAGCTATTTCGTTAACGAGACCTATAGATCTCTAGACTCTATGATCACTAAAGTCCATCCAATATATGAAGAACCCTATGACACATTTATTGCCCCTTGTAAAAGGGATGGGGCAAAAATATTTATTTCGATTAGGTCGATTTTTTTTCTCTTCTTCTTCGAAAAAAATCGAATTTGAATTCGAAGTGAATCGTATATAAACATCTCTGTTTCCGCATGGCGGCTTCATGGCGGATCAGTACAAATGTTTGACTTTCAGTAGCGTGTTGTTCTTCGATCGATTCGTGTTTTTTGTTGTTGTAATTATTATATTTATTGTTAGTCTTGTTAAAGTTGTTTCATTGAATCATATTTTTGTGTTTTTACAATGCCGAAGAGACAGAAAAGAACTGTTCTCAGCAGTGAATCACGTGAATTTGTCGTGACGCTTGCGTGATTATTTTCATCAAGAAAAACAAAATGGTGGACCATTGCTGTCTGTTGAAAACATTCGAGATCGGGTCGCGATTCCCTAGGAATCAGTAAATCTACAGTGTCTCGGATCACAGAGGAGAAATACGGTGAATCTTCATTAGAAGAGAAAAAATTATTAACACCAAATAAGAAACGACAGAAGAAATGCTCAATAACAAAACCCGATAGCTTTGATTTGGCAGCAATTCGGAATCACGTGTATGCATACTATGACCGCAACGAAATACCAACACTTCTTAAACTGGTAGGTTCTCTAAAGTCAGTCGGATTATTTCAAGGCAGTGCGACGTCTCTTAGTAAGGTATTGAAAAACATTGGCTTCAAATATAAAAATGTGAAAAAGAAAGTTTATAATCGGATACCTTGAAAAGATGCGATTTTTGAGGCAAATGAAGAGCATTAGGAATTGGGACAAAACAAAAAGAGAATATTATGCAGATTGGGATCGCGATGTACGCTTTGACAATTTAAGTGAACAGAACCTGATTATAAATGTGTGTGAAAGTTGTAGTTCTGATTCCGATAGTGACGAAGACAATTTAGAATGTACTGTCGGATTCCGACTAAAATATGTGTTTTTAAGGTTATGTGCTAATATTTATCTCTACACTTGCTTTTCTTCATAATTTTCATATTACTAATATTATTATTTATATTTTGTTTCACGTGTCTCTTAAAACCTGTTAATATTCACTTATAATTGATAATAATTCTAATATTTAATTTTAGTAGGTATTTACAAAAACAATCGAAAAACGATTATTTATACCCCAACACTGGTTTTCGCAGTAATGTGACATGGCCTTCTACTGCGTCAGATATTATAGTATTATAGTTACAAATTGCCGTATTTTTCTAATGAACAATATGCATATATTTTTTATTATTTTGTTTTTATTGTGATATATTTACCTGATAAAATTAGTATAGGTAGCGGTTTGTACAACGTTATATCGGACGATATTTAGCACAAGGCAATAAATGTGTCATAGGGTTCTTCCTATATTGGATGGACTATAGAAAAATTCTTAGGTTAGTGAGACAGCCAGTGCACCAGTTGTCCCGTGCACCAAATTTCCCGTCCACCAGGCGTCCAATGCGCCCCACGTCATTACCGACGAGTCGTTGAATGAATTGACTGGGGAAGATAGGTCGTGACACCGTTCTTCTTTGTACCTTTGAAATCTCAGGTTGCCATGACACCACAAAAATCTTGTTATAACAAATCTAGTACGTGTTCAACCAGGGAATTATTATTATTATTATATTAATATTTGTATAATGCTCTTTTATGACCGAATGATCATTCCAAAAGCGCTTCTTTTCTCTGAGTAAAAAGGTGGGTCTTGAGTCTGCTTCTGAAGGATGCTCTGCTTTAAGCTCTCTTATGCTTTCCGGTAGTGAGTTCCAGGCCATTGGCGCAGCGTAGCTGAAAGCCCGATTGCCAAAGGCCGTGCTAGGACTACCTCCCGTCAGCTGCAGGGTGCTTCTATTTGCTCTAGCCGATCTGATGGACGCTACAAACATGTTGATTCTTTAGTTGTGTCTTGACTAGCCCTACCTTATCTAATGTCTTTTTGATACAGATTTTGTTTGTTTTCTAATAAGATCATGTAATGTCTATTAATCAATTTTCTTTAAGTAGTGTTTTGAGGAAGGTTATTTTCCCTGTCTTTTGCTATAATGCACTGGTGCGTCCTAGAATACATATTGTCTACAAACTTTTTCAATCTTAAGCTGCACCTTATGAGCTCAACCTTGCAACTACCAAACATTCACTTCAACTAGCAGGCAAACATTATGTATTTTTTTCACTGTTGTCACTTTATTGTATTGTGTAATTGTATCTTCTGTCAAAGACTCCACTTTGTCCTCACACCTGCCACATATGATATCATCCTTCTCCTGGATGTAGATGACCTAGGCTAGTATAGAGAGGTGGCTGACCTGCGCGTCCTTGAGCTGCGTCTTGAGCAGCGCGATCTCGCCCGTCTTCTGGCAGAGCCCCCACTCCGTGTCCTCGAGGCGCGCGCGCAGCAGCCCGGCCTGGTGGCGCGCCTCGGCCGCCTCGCGCAGCGCGCGCTCGCCGTCCTGCGCCAGGCGCTGCTTGTCCTGCTGCAGCTGGTAGGTCTGCATCATGAGCATCTGCTCCAGCTTCAGCGCCTTCTGCGCGCCGGCGCGCAGGCGGCTCTCGTGCGCCGCGCGCAGGCGCCGCAGCTCGCGCTCCCACACGCGCTCCTTCTCTTGATACACTCTGGAAGATTGTTCACTGTTTGAATGGAAACGGAAACGGTATCAAAATTGCGTCCAAAATACATGTACAAGCATATTAAAATAAATAAGCAATAACAATATTAAACAGATAAATACTTCTCCGGAAGAGAATGACAAACTGCGATATTTCAGCACGTGAATGAACAGTGCTCATCGTGATCCATGTTAAAACAAGCTAAGAAGTATTTATATGTTTTATATTCGAAATGAATGTTTAAAATATATATAACAAGCAATAACATTTTATTTATTAAAAATAAACGTCAACTAATTATTCTCAGTATTTACTTCAATTAATGGTCATTAAATATTTAAGAAATAGTTAGTAATAAATAAATAAAAATTCAGTAATTATTCTAAATTGGCAATAGAATAATATAAATTGGCAGTAGAAAAATAATGAATTGGTAGTAAATAAGCATTTTATATTAATTACTGGCAGTATTGGGTACATTACTAATATTTTAATTTTATAACTGACCTTACTGAGTTTGTACTGACACAGTGGTCATCTATTCTACTGTCAGTTTATTTAATTACAGCCAAAACCTTCAATTAGTTACTGAACAAATAAATACAGTCCAAAATAAGCTATATAAAGGAGTGTAGACATGCAATATTCCAGTTAATTTATGTTTTTAATTGTGGATGAGAGGAAGGGGTATTTGGTGGAACGAAATAGTATTCGAACACACGTTAACATAGGCATATATGACTACATTTCTAATTGCAGCAACTTATAAGCACAGTAATGACACCCAATTCGCCACACACGAGACAAAAACTAAAAATGTGCCAAAATCTTTAGTATGAAGGGATATATAGTAAGGTTCTAAAGTTTGTAGTTTTTGAGTTTTTAGGTTAGTTTTTTTTACTATTTTGATTATTTTAAAATAAATAATAGGACTCGTATTTACCTGAAGATAACTTGTTCGTTGTGCTCCATGGCCTGCCTGAGGTGCGCAAGCTCCGAGTCGCGGTCCCTCAGCGCAGCCTCCAGCTCGGAGACTCCAGAGTCGCAGGGCGAGGGCGCCAGCTGCTGCAAGCTGCCACCAGCGCCTCCGCCCGCCGCGGGGCCGCCGCCCATGCCGCGATATGTCCACTTGTGACCCCTGGAATCAATCAAAGCAAACTGTTATTCTCGACCAATCTCTGCACAACATCTACCATCGCAGCAAATGAAAACCTGGGCTAGATCCCCATCACAAATCTCTGACACTTGTGACTCCTAGAATAGATCAAAACAAATCGTTATTATCGATCAATCCTTTTAAATACCGACGCCAGTGAATATATACGAGTATGTATGATCCCACAGTAGTCTCTGATTACCCTAGTTATGTTAGAGGATAAGAGGGTATCATAGTTTATTACACAATGAACCATGAGCAGAAGCAGGCCTTGATTTATACAAAAAATGTTGCATATTTTTGTTTACTGTTGCAATGCTCATCTTTGGTTCTTGTCCGTCATGCAATACGTCCATGTTCTCCCAATTAGGTAGTAGTTGCTGCAGGTCTAATAATTAGAAACTGTTGTCTACTTACTTATTCTTACTTAACTAATTAAGGAAAGTAGTGTCAAAATATTATTCAAAACTGTCGGAAAGTAATAATATTAAGCTTGTGAATAAATGATGACTGATTGAATAATAAAAAATAAAAATATACATACTTTGAATATGTACTATAGCGACATCTATAATACGATGATAACAGTGACATATATACTAGTTTCAACGTGAGTCGGTCCAGGCATAGCAATAGCCAAGTCGGCTGAGCGGTATGAATACCTGGGCATAGTTGGTTTCCAAGGTCCGCGGTTCGCATCCCGCTTCTGCCGTTATTTTTGTGCTTGGATTGACGCGTTGAAAAAAGAATTTTATGTTTAGTATATGCATATTTAATTAATAATTATTCAAAACATTTCCTGGCGGTGGTATATATTTGGGATGTCACCCAATTAGTGCGAATGGGAGGGAAGGAGTTGTTTGTATTATTTAGTTTATACTGGATCAGCATACCCGATAAGATCAGGAATCATCATAATAATGATATTTGATCATTATAATAGATCATACTGGGCCACCCAAAATTATGTATAAGGCCGAGAAGGCCTTACCACAAAACCTAACCCATTTTTAACGGATTTCTTAGTCTTTGAAGATGGATGTCGTGTTGCACCAGAGATTGTACGACATTCTGCGGTTGTTCAGGGTCACATTGTTGCTGTTTGGTCAACGGAAAGGCTGAACCGATCAGGAATTCTTGTCCAATAATCCATGTCCGGAAAACGCTTCAGTTTAAAAAAAAATCTATTAAAACTATCAATATAACAGTATTTTGTCGCGAACCTTCTTCATTGCAGTACAGCAGTTTATGTATCCCGCTTGGAATAATGGAAAGCGATTAATGGATGAAGGGCTTCCAAGATTTGTCAAAACCTTGTAATATTTTTGTCTGCTACGAATGTGTACTAAATATGGTACATTAACTGCATTCATTCAGATTTTTTTTCTCAAACTCAATTTAAATGATATATTATATGGTTAAATATTATTAAAAGTAAAAGCAGAATTCAACAACAGTCGTAAAAGAAAACAATATATATACACATATATATATATAAGAGGAACTACTAAATTTTATTCAATTTTAATTTATCAAATGTTCCGTAAATAATTTATCAGTTTTCTTAACCCATTTAGACATTAATTATATTCAAAAATTTGATTTTGAAGCAGCATTTTTGGGTAAAAGTGCAATAAAAAGGTAAAATCATTTTCTTTTAGAGTTTAATAGCAATATACACATACAAAACTATTTTGGAACATTAACCACATATAGAATTAAAAAATGAAGAAAATACAAAGTTTTTTTTTTTATTGGGTTCGAATAACATTTCCACGAGTCAGACTCGTGGTTTTTACTTTTGGACCTGGTTACACACCACGAGTCAGGCTCGTTATTCCGTCTGAATGGGTTAAAGATTTGCAAGTAGTAAGATAGTAATCTATAAAGTAAGCCTTTCTAATCCAATTTTATATTGTTTCACGCCACTTTCAATGCAATTCAGACCATTAGAATTATGATCAGATAAACAGCACGCAATGGCATAAAAGATTCACCAATTTGTTTGAAAACAAAGAAGAAAAATCAGATTATTCCAAAGTTATGAAAAAAATCTTCGCTAATGCGCTGCTCAATTACTCCTGAAAATTGTCCGAATTAACATAAGCAGATCATAAAGTAGTATGGACGTTGGTTCCTAAGTCAACGATCTTGGTGAAGGAATCACACTCGGGTAAGTTTTTCGTCTTGGTAGGATGACTCCACAATGGAAAGCACCAGCCAGATAACGCATCGTAACTTGTTGTTTCGTGTAGCAAGTGTATTCGGGTGACGTTTCCCCTTTCGTTCACGCTCAAAATAACTTCTATCGAAAGTAATGGTAATGTGATTATATATCTGCTTACTTATTTAGTTTATTATGGTCTCTAAATTATCTACAATGTTAAAAGCTCTAACTTAAGTAAACTTCCGGAGATTATATGAATTAGTTGGACACCTGATGTATAGAATGTTATTTTTGATAATATAACTAACTTTTTAAATACACTTTTACATGAGAAATGTGTGCAATAGACAATGGCTGTCGGGTTTTTACGAGTACGATTTCCCAAAATGTATTTATGAAAGATAAAAGGAAAAAAAGTTAGAAAAAAGATAAATTGACAAAATTTTGGAGCAGACAATTTCAAAAAGGTATCAGAAAATGTCTCAAAACAGATTGAAATAAACTCTTAAAGATGTATAGTGAGTTGTTTTACTATGTTGCAAAAATGATTATTATATGGTATTAGTTATATGTTTTAATCATTAATAAATTGAACTGTGGTGGTTCGAACTTAATCGAAAACTATACACAATATTAAGATTAAGAAGCATGTTCTTGATACTATAGTCTATAAGAAAAATTAAAAAATATACAGGTAATTCAAGTATTAACATTATTATTAGATTAGTAAGATTTTGAATTCTAGTTCGATTCTGCTGCTGCATCAGTTCATCTAAATTACCAGAATGATGTAATTGCAATATAGTGCAAACTTATTGGTCCGTGTCAAGTACAATTTTATATTTATTGCAAAAATTACGTTATCCGTGTTAGATTCCTCCATCACTGATACTTTGTTCAAATGACACTACGTTGCTAGTGCCTTGAAGCTTTCATACTCTCGATGAATAATTAGAATAACTATTTAGGATACGTCTAAAACTAATAGCCGTGTCAAATAATAACCAGATGACAGCAACATATTAACTCATTTGTAAATCATAAATTAAAACTGGGTCATTATTAAAAAATATTTATAAAGAAAAATATCTTATGATTTGTATTTTTTTTACTGATTTTGAAAATAACAAAATGTGTAAATAATACATCACGTGTAAGTACAGCAGCTTTATGTTATATGTATATCTTAAGATGGCATAAGTACATTACATTAATTATGAACATTAAACAATAAAGTTGAATATTTTTTTATAAATTTAATATTCCATAACGACGATACTTAAGCGCTAAATCCTATTACTTGAAATACAGACGATAAATAAACGGAACTCGCATTATTCACCCCTATCCACGACTTACCATTTAACTTTAAAACACTCCCTAGAAGAGAAATTACTCTAAGGAAATTACTAAGGGAAAAAACATATTCATTGATTATTTTGAATATTTTTAAGATACAGGAATTTAATTTTTAACGCTGCTAAAATCCAAATGTGTAAAAAGTGATTTTAAATCTTGATTATAATTTTTAATTATACGAGCTGATTAATTAAAGAAATAAAAAAGTAATATCCCAGTAGCGTAAATGAACATAAATAATTCATGCGAGTAAAAATACCTATTGTTTACACACGAATTAACATAACCGCAAAGAAAAATCAAACGGAACGCGAGATATTTACCCGAGGAGCAATCTTCTTACGATAATGTATTGTTCTGCATAATGCTTGTTAGCATGACAATGATCTCACATCGCCGTGAACTCTTACATAACATGACTCGTGTTACATAAGATATCAAAACACAGTTAAAAACAAAAAAAGTAAAAAAATAACAACAAGCAGACAATGGTTCAGTTCATTAAAGAGTTCACACAACCTCTTCCGGCGAGGTGCAACAAAACACTGACGAATATAATGGTAGCAGATAAAAGGTAAAACACGCGAATGGTTCAAAATTTAAATTGGCAGGTGGAGGTGTGTACGCGAGAATCTTGATTATTAGCCGAATTAGTGGGATTGGAGTACTCTTGTTTTGAGCGAGTGAAAACTTGCATATGAAAATTTTGACAGTGATGAACATGTTGTATATATTAACAATATGTTTGATTCTGTGGTAAATCCTAAAACAATGACTTAGTGTACGAGTATGAGGGTTGGAACTAGTGAATTGAATCTTACAGTTTTATTTGGCGAATCTATACTGTTGAATGAGGTTCTATGCTGGATGAAAACACATGTTCACACTATTGCAGAATATTATAATTTAAAATTCGTTCGCTACCATTGAAGGTATACAAAATATGTCTCGTGAACCCACCAATTTGATACCAATCCCTTAATTTATCAATCCCATACATGTTGCCTAGTAATATGGCTGAAGCAATATATTTTACCGACGGGTATAGCTCAATGGTCAAAGCGTTTGCTTTGCAAGCCAAAGGTCTTGAGTTTCGATCCCCGAAGGAGATTTTTTAAAAATATATTTTTAATCGATTTCTGAGCTCTAAGTGGTTGGTGTGAATTTGATCCCTCACCCGTAAAATGACAGTCATAGCCTTTATCTTAAGTTTTAGCCTTAGACGAAAGTCATCCCGCGAAGACCATCCATTCATTCTTGTAATAATAAGGATGATGCGTGAATCTCGGGCTGTAGTCTATGACGTTGGCGGATCAACACTCCACATGCAGCGCTTAGCCATGTGCACCATGGTAAGCGTCATAGAATTCCACAGATGAGACTTCAGAATTACTATCACCATCTGTAGGTATTCTTCTGTATGTGCTTACATAAATATATATATATATATAAATATATACATTTATATTTACTTCACAATGACAAGTGTTATTTCTTCTATAGATTAGATTTCTCGATTCCCGTCTAAGGTTAGAAAATTAATTTATATCTGTTGTAATTATTTTGGAGATTTAACAAGTTATTACCTGAAAAATGATTGTTTACTATGTTTTAAAAAAATACATACGAGTACATTTTAATTTGAGGTGAAAATAAGTGAGGGACGCAAATCATTCCACCTGGAGGCATATTTTAGTTTACTCCTTCTGCAAAAGCGTATCGTTTATGGTCATCACTTAAACAAAACGGTACATAGCAGGCAATGAATTGTTTTTAAAAATATGAGCAATAGGTAGTACGAGTATATTGTATCAAGTGAAGATCGCCGTGTGGACTATGGAGGAACGAACGCCGGTAGATGGAATCATATTTCACGGTACATAAACGCAGACCATTAATTTCATAATAATTAGCGGTTTGTGAAGCGATTGCGCAAATAACTGTAATGCAAACCAACTATTCATGTTCAGGTAGAATCTATAATAATATTATTAAAGCGGTATACGGTTTATTTATGTTCATAATGTATTATTTTAACCAAGACGAATCATATTGTATTATTACATTTTTCTTCTCAAGTCCGGACTGTAATTGGCCATTTTGGTTTACAAAAATCGCTTTGTATTTCCTTATACATAGTTTGCTTATCAATAAATCAAATTATATGAATGAAAACAAATAGAATATTGCATAAATTTAAGGTGTGTAAGAAGATGCGTACCAAATGGACTATAAGATGCAATGACGTTTTTATCTTCATGGTTTGAAACAAAGACTCATTTTATTGACATTTAACAAAACATTCGTAATTAACTAAGTTGCAAGAAACGAAATTGCGAAACTACATCGCTAGAAATCGAACAAAAAATACACGGACCAAATTTATGGAATATTATTTCAACGGTCCTTACGTAGCCAAGATTGGAAGGGATGGAAGTGAATGATATAACGAATTTAGGATGAACAATGAATACTTAATAACTATATAACTTAATAAAGGTAACTAAATAAGATACTTGCGCAACAATACAAGGTTCTAAATGACGAAACCACTCGAAGAACTATCTGAATAGATGTCGACCTTTTTACTTAAATCTAAGACTTATAGTTGATCCAAAAATCTGTCAGTGATGTTATTTAGCACTAGTTTTCGTGAAGACAAGTTGATTGTAGGTAGATGTAAAATACTTATTTAAATCCACCCAAGATAATTTGGAAGAAGATGTAATACCTACAATAATGTGTGTCAGTGGGTAAGACAAAGGCTTGTTGATCCAAGGTTTACCCGATCATAACACAATTGGTCTTCTGCCTGCCGCCCATGCCACCCACTCGTTTCCTCATCAATACAAATCATGACACGGCGCCTTTCATTCATGTAATTGCATGATCATTTTTACGAGTTGTGCAACCAAACAACAATATGGAAGTTATAATTAAAAATCTATGTTTGCTTTTCGTTCACTAATAAAAATGAATGAGACATTGTCAGCATGTCATGAACGCCCGTTGAGTTGACTAATGGTGCAAATAAATTATTATTTCTGTCATTAGATGCAATAACGAAAGAATAATGATAAACAAATAGTTTTTAGAGTCATCATGTTTTTGTAATCGCCCACTGAGACGTTATTTTCTTTTTACAATGACTACGACGTGCGCTTCTTTTAAAAAAACCGCGTTCGATTTTCTAGAAAGAGTCTGTAAATAATATTGTGAACCTTGCAATTCAAATTTGGTGGTACAATAATGTCCTAATTTGTCAATAAAAAAGCACTACAGTTAAACATCTTCATCAAATCTTTAAAAAATAGTAATATATGCCACAAAAGTAGCTAATAATCAATTTTGATGAAATCGTAAATTCGATCAAAAATTACAGATTTTGGGAACGGAGATTGGATCACTATTACCAGAACCACGTGTATTTTTTCAAATTTTTGATTATGGAAAAGAACTACGTATAGTGTAAAAAGGTAGCTTCCGTTTCCGTAATGTTGGTACATAATTACATATGTACATTACTGTGTTGCACCACATTGCAATAAAGTTGTTGCCCCGAATCGAGAAAGCACCAAGTAGTGAGATAACCAAGGCATTAATGAAGCCATAATATTGAATTATTTATGCGTTAATTTCCTCTTTCTACTTAACATTTTAACCCTTTCTTGGAACAAAAAAACATTTATTGGCGTCTTAAAATTACAAATAAAATATGCCGTATTTCAAAAATTAAAGTGTTATATAAAAATATATTATTGTAAATTAGTTTAACAACACTAAATAGTTATACATACAATATAGCTGGTGGTTGCAGCACCAATCAATGGCATTATCTATATTCTACACTATAAAAAAACTCCTAAGCATTATAAAGTGTTTAATCATCTACTAAGATGTATGTTTAGTGGGTATTTAGAATTTACCTACTTATACTTTACATTCCAAGAAGGTGAAATACTTCCAATCGATCGAATGAAGAGTAGAAAAATGAGCATCTTGTTTAAGCAGGTTGCTTTTTAACGAACGTCATTGTCTATAAGCTACACTATAGACGAAAAACTCTTGCTTCTGCTTGGGATTCGGAAAATTTGATTCATTTGACAGTTGACAAAGGTCACCGTTAGCAGCTTATGGTGGTCATTCGGCGCTAATTAAAATCAAGTTTATAAGAGAGCGATGTATAGATCTAGTAGTATTTAATTTATTTTAATTTATTAATAATCGTCTTCGAGAGGTTTAAAACATTCACGGCCGCCGTATTCGGATAGTAAGAGATAAGTGCCTCACATAATGCTGGACAACTCACATAAACTCGCATTAAAATCCATTACTCGAGAGATAGTGAGATTTTAGTGTTTAGAGTGCACAGTCACTGCAGTGGTTAGTGGTTGTGTACATACATAATACAGTCTAATTTACATTGTTACTAAGTTACCGATTAATGTGATTTATTGTTTGTTGGAAACATATTAGATACTTTTACCAAACATGTAAAAGTATTAATACGAGTAGGTATTACGAATATCGGTCGAGAGATATAATTAGTTTAAATTACATCCACATAGGGTGTGTCATCAGTTTAGTTGGACAATATAGCCAAGACAAAGCGAAGGGCCCAGCATTTATTAATGACTTTTCTCACAAATTTTTTGCAGGCACAACTTATTTTTGGTGGGATTTTGTTGTTATTTTTAGGAGGGATGAATGTTCCGGAATAAAGTCGATTTTTTGCTCCTAAAGTATTTTGGATAGATTTTTTTTTTAAGTAAAAGAAAATATTACTAAAGTTTATTTCTAATATTAATCACTTTAACCCACAATAATAATTTATTAATTTATAATTAAAATTATTGTGTTATTTACGTTTTAAAAAAATGACTGCCATCTATGAAATATAATTAATATTTTTCTGTATTAACCAAGTAGCGAACCATCAAAATATTGGAACGAGGTAAGTAAGTTTGAAAATATTAAATAACAGCAAAAACCATAAAGTAATTATTGAATTTTGGTTTTTTTTCAGTATTACCCATTAATGAATAAATATATTTCAAATATTACTAGAAGTACTAACAAAAAATATTGTTTTCGAGAAAGTGTTTTGTTTTATAATAAAAAGTATGTAATGTTATTTAAATTTTTAAAGGAGTACCAGGAAATGCTGTTCGAAAATATATTTTTCCATTTTTTAGATATTGAAAAATACAGTTCATTCCTTTTTTGCACGTTGTTCTTTAGTTTACGACCAAAAGGAGGAATAATTAACTAATATTAAAATTTAAAAATATCACATACCAATAAGATAAACGGTTTGTAAGTGTTGATTAACAAACAAATGAGCTGGCTGCAATTTGCTGAGCTCTGGTTGTTAATATGTAGTTGTTTTTTAGACTCACCCATTGCTCTGGCTGTTAGTAGACGATACTGGTGACTTCCTGACACTTTCCATGGAGTCGTAGTTGAGGAGTTTGCGCTGCGCGGGCAGAGGCAGTGACGAGAGGGACGACAGAGAGGCAAGCTGAGGAGTAGGAGAACATGGCGAGGCCATCAGCAGCTTGCGGTCCAGGGAGTAGTTGGAGGAGGCACTGTGATGCTGGTGGCGAAGATCGCTGCTACCTGTAAAATGGTGAAGAGTGATATTGTAAGACGATGACCATAGTAAGAGTTACAGGAATAAATCAAGCCAACAACGAATGCAATGAAGTACATATTTAGTTTTACAGTCGAATTTAAAATAATAATTGAGTATGTAGTATAAACATTAAGCTCTATGTAGCTGCGATGAATCCCGGCATTAAGATAATAACAATTACAGACGTATAATGTGTTTCTAGAGGCTGTGTGCAATGTAACTAATCTATTTGGTGTGTGGCAACACCATACGGACATGCGACTAACCACGAGGACGCGCGCAAACACGGGCTGCCAACAAGCTAGTCATTCTTCAGAACTCGGGACGTCAGGACACGCTACAGTCGTCAACGAACCGCTGACGAATCTCGACACTACATATCCTCCATCAATGATAAGTTCATAAAACTAATAGGTGTATTTAGTCCAAACGAATTATAATTAGAGCAAGAATGTTCGTTCATTGAAAACAATTTTTTAACGTTAAAAGACGAATTTATCGTTTACACCAAGCTAATAAGTGGGGATAGAATACGCGAATGCTCGTTTGGTTTAAATTTAAATGAATCCTTACACAAATACTATACATTATTTATTATACTATACATATAGTCCATTGTCCTGGTTGAATGTTATATAGCCTATTAAATGTTCACAATTTACTTAAGTTTTTTTTTTTTTATTTAATCAAATATAATAGGATACATTTAAGATTTAATTGACAGTATTACATTCATTTTTTTATTGTTGTTTTTTTTTGGAAATTCGCTTTCCACGCCACTTAAAGGTAGATCTTGTGTGTGACGTGGGATTCATCCTTGATTCAAGTGTTGCATATATACATTTTTAGAATATAAAATAATATCATTAAAATCTATTC
The DNA here is from genome assembly GCA_022606575.1 of Glossosoma conforme. Lineage (NCBI taxonomy): Eukaryota > Metazoa > Arthropoda > Insecta > Trichoptera > Glossosomatidae > Glossosoma > Glossosoma conforme. The sequence goes on from JAGTXR010000121.1 coordinate 560,583, forward strand.
ATATGGTAAGTTGTAATTGTGTTTTCAAAATTTTGTACTAATTGGTTGAGATCTTTGATCGAGTCATGTATGAGTTCTTTTTATTTGAATTTTATTGTTAATATTGTTGCATGTAAAGTCATTCGTTGGTAAGCATTAATTTTGAAATTGTAAATGATGTAGGTATACTTTATATTATTAACCTCGATAGTAAATACATTACATAAATTGTAGATGATGTAGGTATGCTTTAAATTATTAACCTCGATAGTAAATACAGTACAGGAATTGTAAATGATGTAGGTATACTTTGAATAATTAACCTCGATAATAAATACAGAATTCAACCGAAATCAATCCGGCTGTTTGCGATTTTAAGCATTTTCTCTCTGATCATGCACTGGTGGCTATAGGCGTTGTGGTTAGTGGGTAAATTTGTTTTGTGAAATTTGTTTGAATTGGTACAATTGATGCAAATTGGTGTCTCTTTAATTTTACAGTTTATGTGGTTGTGATTTTGTGAACAGTGCAAGCAGGTTGGTGGTTGATCCTTGGCCAGACATCGTAGTGCTGTGTGTCCAAATTTTTGACAATGGTAACATTGCATTAGTGGGTTGCAGTCCTCAATGTTTACTCTGTTGTATCCTATGTTAATTTTTTTCTTTCTATCAGATGTCTTCTAATCGAAGGAGTTGTCTGTATGATATAGTTTGTGGTATCCCACTCTTTTCCATCGTTGCTTTTCTTGATTTTAATTTCTTTGATTAATTTAATTTTAGTCTCGTCCTCTTCATTTAGTCCGTTTTGGTTGACTATGTTACTGATTAATTCTTCTTCAGTAATGCCTTTTGTAGTCTCTTAATAATTAAGTTTGGTTGTTTCTTTTTAATTTCTTCAGCGGTAACCTCGTCTCCGATTCTCTTATTTATTTCATTGCACAGTAAATTAGCTTCCTCTTTTGTTGCGCAGATTATTAGACTCTTTTTTTCTCCGATTTTTTTGAAACTTATTATTCCCATTTTCATTTTGTTTAGGTTCACATTTTTTGCTATTTTAGTTTTAACTATTTCAGCACTAGCATTCTTTTTTGACTCTATTATGATTGCGTGTTTTGAGTCTTGTTTCGTTGTAAATTTAGTTGGTTCTTTTGGTGAACTCTTTGTGATTGTTGCATAAGATATGTTCGATTTAGAGATAATTTCTTCAATCTTTTTCATTTGTTTCTCAAGTTGTTCTCACCTTTGGGATTTGTATTTAAAAAATGAATACTAAAATATGACAAGAATAATAACACGTTTCATCAGGTAATGATTATAGTAATATTTTCTTAAAAGGTGTCACTTTTAGGTAAAAAACGGGTGTCTATAAAAAACTAATTGAGCAGTTTTTTGTCAGGCGAAAAAGAGTAATTCAGAAATAATGACATCAAAAAAATTAAAAATAATCCGGCGCAGCAAATAAACAAAATAAATCATTATGACATCTGGCGAATTACAAATTACAGAGTTACTCAGAAATTTCACAGTTTCCTGCAATTATGAATTATATTAATAAGTGGTGTGCCATCACTTTCCTGCTGAAACACATTTTACAATTAAGCATTTAACTTGCAATTAAAAATACATTATGTTTAGGGTTGCCGTATTGGATACAATAGAAGGACACGCAATATTTTAGACTATCATAAGAATGATCGTAAATCATCATCGTTAGTCATCCATCTACATATCCACCACCACGGGTGGATAAAGGTTTGTGACTTGAAGAAGTCCTCAATCCTCTTCCAGTCACATAAAAATTCTCCAATTCTTATGGAGTGCATCATCCATGAGAATAGGAAACGCATTCTGTGTTGTCACCTAGGAGTCTCTGCCATTTCTTGGGAAGATTTTCCTGAACTGCTGCTTAGTTCTGACGGCCCCTTGTTGTTAAACTTCATTAAGGAAATCGTCGGGTCTACGCACGCGGTTAACGAGGCTGACGTGGAATAGACTCCTACGTTCTTCAACTGTTTGTCAGACGCATAATCTAACTTTGTGTGTAACTTGCAGGGTACACAACAAGTAACTATTTTTTTCTTTCTACATTTTTTTAAGAAAAAATAAAAATAAAGAAATGTCTCTTCTATTCATATTTTAACGTAATAAAAAAACGCACATCGAATTCAAGAAGTATTATTTTATTTTACTATTTTTACAAATATGTGAAATTTTCCCTTATATGAATCATATAACACCACATTTAAAATAATAATGAATGAAGCTTATGTGGATCTTATTATTGATCACGCTTGAGAATATTTTCATTGATCAGAATCTCAGTCAATACTAACAAAAAGAGAAACAGAAAACATAAAAAGATAATAAGTAGAAGAAAGCAATGAAAAATAAGCTTATAGGTGCACGCTTTCCCAAAAATAAATATAAATACCAAACACGCATAATATTATTCGTAATAAAGAACGACATGTATTTGAATTTTTGCATTTGGTAACCCTAATCTACGAGATGGTTGAACAATTTTCGACTTCTTTGCAGAAAATAATGACCTATCTATATTTAGTGTTATTATCCGTGGGTGTTTGGGCGGATCAGCACAAGACTATCGCATCATAAGTATAAAATATATTACAAAATAATTAATTTCTACCACATACTTCATTAAAATACTCACATTAGGTAGGCGGATTATGCAATATTTGATGAATATGGATAATGCCTCATTAACTGGTTATAATGATTTATGATTTAACTAATTATATCTTATCAATTTTATATGTATGAGTTATAACCAATCTAGTCGTAGGTGTATGATTTAATATTGATTTTATACGTAAAAATACACGCAACACGCAGGATAATACAAAAATAATTTAAAAAATGACACAAACACTTTTTAAAATAGAACGAATGGAAGAAAAATTATAAAGGAGAAATTATATTTTTATATTGAAAAAGAAAAAAGTGAATTCGTCAATAATTGATCCCACAACACGTAAAATATTCAAATAGATAAGCAAGATAAATTACTTATTGATTATGGGATAAACATTCAATGTTTTCAAAAACCTATTGAACTTATTAAATATAGTATGAATAAATAAAGATGACATCCTTCCATCCATGGAAGGATGTCAACGATGAATCTTTCAATTCTCGAAAACAATATCTACCGAGAACAAATCAGTGGAAAATCTGATCATTGGTAGTTAGGGTAAAAAGAAAATGTCCCACACAATGATCTATTTGAAATTTCCTGGAATGAAATGATTAAGGAAGCTATAGGATTACTGTTGTCTGTTGTTAATCTGATTGGATGTTGAAGAAAATCTGTGCATATTCATTGTTGACCCGACGCAATTAACAGAAAGAAGGCTACATTTGATAGTAAGTGGTGGCTTTGCAATCAATGATTTTTTTTCCAGTTATTCGAGCAACAAAACGCTTTCTTTTAGAATTTAGTTTTAAAACACTTTAAAATCCTACTAGAAAATAAGATAATATCTTTCTCGTGCTTAGTCACGCCTGACAGGAAGACAAATCTTCACACCGAATACAAGATATTCGTAATCTCACAATACAGTTGTGCGACTCGGCAATTACCGATTTCGTTTTCGTTTTTTTCCCCAGCCGCGACAAAACACTTGCTCGTCCATTAGTCCGCCGGTCGCACATTTCCTATTCATCGTTTCACTGTCATTGACACCGTTGCTCGCAGCGTTCAGCCTTTATGCCGCCGTGGGAGCCGCACACAGATTGCAAAGCTCAACTCTGCACGTCATACAATCTACGCGAGTGAGACATGAGCACGGACGTGGCCAATGCTCTCGAGCAATGTGACATCACCCATCTAAAGACAACACTTAAACATATTTTTAGAGTTGCTAGTCAAATATACGGAGACAATAAAACCTCTCTGTGGTTTTTTCCATAAATATAATTTCGTACACTAATTTCATCCGTTTTTGGAACAACAAGAAATGGTTTCATTACAGCAGATATCTCTGAGTAGCCCATTTACAGGCTCCAGAACAAATGATTTGGGACCCTTTTGTACTTATTAACTATGTTCGGGTTTGGTTCGATCAACATATTTGAACTTTGAATAACGACCACCGCGTGTCGCTGAATGAGTCGAGCCGCCCCATTAGGATTAAAATGTTCAAACCTCGTGTCAAGGGTAATCAACCGACTTGAGACATGTTTAAAAATGGCATCTGAAATATTTGTTAACAAATACCCACATATAACTCGGATATGCGAAGATTGCAATTTTATTTTCAATTTACCCCGTGTTCCAAAATTTCAAACTTAACTAATTAAAATGAGTACATCATTTAAAATAAAATAATGTTTTTCCCAAGTGATGGGTGCAGGCGTCACTTGAGACATGAGCGAGTCTTAAAGAAAACCTCGCTAGTTTATGATCTTGTGCGTTTCTTTAAAAAAAAATCAATGAGTAAAATTAATGCGGTGTTTTAATATTTAACGTAATGGTATCTATTTTATCTCTTCAAAGCTGAAATATCTGTATTAAGAGTATTTTCAGATGCGCCAATGAAGACGTTATCACGTTCGTCATACAATCTACGTGGGTAAAGCCTGTCGAGACTCTCGAGGAGATGTTTCGTTCCCACGGAGTGTGCGCCTTCCCCGAGCTGGCTGTCTTGTGCTGCGGAGAGTGTGATGATACGAGTATTAAATTTATTAAGCTCCACCATCATCGCCATCAGTCACGGGGGAGTCGTGTGGGTTGCGAATTTATCAAAGTGTCAAAAAGGTCTGTCTTTCATCAAACCCCCGGACTCGCGCCTTCTTCAACAGGGAGTTTATTATATACGAGTATGTTACGCTGAAAATGTGAAATTGGTTTTTGGCAAAAAAAAAACGAAAGCTAGTAAAATTCAAGCTCATATAATTATGTATATTATATAGGTAACGGATTACGAGAGTGAATCAAGTTAAGAAAGCTTTATTATCAGAACTACGAGTATATTTTAGCTGATGTATATTTATTTTTTATGAAAACGAATGTCGGAGAGCACAACCAGTTGAAACCAGTGGGCTTTGTGACGCTCAGTTACGACGGCTAGATTTTCTTATGTGGAAAACATGTGTTATGCTTGTGTGCGAGTTGACGAGATCACATGTATACATTGTTTATTTTTTTAAGAGATCAATATCGTATGACTGAGGACATAAAGATGCTAGAAGAGCTAAGCGGTGGCATGTAGTAAGAAATTTTAGGAATTGTCAGTTCTTGGTCGACATACATTATAACCGTATTTGTATGTTCAAGAAGTATTGATCCTTACTATAAGTGTCAACGTGTATGTATGGGAATTAAGTTGTTTGTTGGGATCGAGATAGAGGTCAATCGTATTGCAAGAGGTCGCAGTTTCAATCTTTAATTCAATACAATTAATTGTGATTAAAAATTTATTTTTAAATTGCAAATTTTTCACAAACACTCTGAATTATAAACATCCCTGGTCGATGTGAGATTTAAACCTCATCTTTAAAAGCATGTCGTAGCTAATCACGAAAAAGTAATTCGCCGCTAAAGCATTCTGTCAGTAATTTACTTTATTAATGTTATTTTATAAACTCTGAATAATTGTGTGTTTTATAAGCCCTGAAATACTTAGAATTGATAACGCATTATCTCCATCCGTCATGGAGTGTCGCGCGGGGCATGGGGGTGGGGGACGGCGATCATGGGAGGCGGTCATGTGGGTCGCATGGGTTTCCGATGTCATGGGTAAATGCGAAATCGATGGTTTCGCGAAGAGAATCGATTATAAGAAAAATGTATAGACACGATCATAAATACATTATCGAGTATTCAAGCATCGGCCGATGCGTAGCGGAACAAACTTGTCGATCTATTTTTCTTTGCCATCAAATTATATGGCCGACATATATTTTGGCCGAATGTTTTTTTAACGAATGAAATGTGTAATTGTTTTGAATTAAAATTAACAATAAATTGTGTGGTGCTACGTGTTTATATGTTATCTTAAAAATATTATATATTTTACAGATATTTTTTCGTTCTGACAAATCTCCGTTCGGTTAAATATCCATTCTGGCAAAGGCCTTTCCATTGGATAATAAGTGATGGTGAAGGAAAATAGTATATTTACTGCCATAGATGGTCACGTGTGACCCTGGTCGAGCTGTCAGCACAGGGGTAGATCCATAGCGCTCTCCCGCATTTGATAATCGCCCACCGCCTGGAGTAGCAACGCCCATGGGCTTGAAGGCGATGGGCCGGATTACCACTTTGCCCTGAAACAAAGAAAATAATATTAAATCAATAAAATATAATAAATACAGTTAAATAAGGTGTTTCATAAAAAGATAGAATTCTGTATGAAGATATCTGAAAAAGAACTCGAGTAGTAAAAGGTACCGAAGCAATTGATACACTCAAGTGACGAAGAGTCGACGGGCGATTGGGAAGAAAGGTGCTAGAGTGTCGCCCAAGTATTGTCATACGGTCTATTGGTCTCCAATGTACAAAACGACTGATGGCATCTGAAGAAAAGTGGAAATCAGAGCAACGAGAGGAATTGGTAGGTAAATATTTAACACTGGAAAAACACAGGCTGAAGAAGATAAATGTATCTTTAAGGAGCTGATATGGTATCAAGTATCAATATTCGTAAGATATTGTTATGTGTTGTACTAAATAATATCGTTGATAAATAAAATAACAGTAATATAATTTATCATATATTGGGATTCATGTAAATATCAAAATTCGAAGAATATAACTTACTCGTAAATTCAAAAATAATTACCGACCACGATATAAATAATTGTATTAAAAATAAAAGAAATATTTTATGGACATAATATTGGAGTCTTTTTTCGAGCATCACATTTGTTAAAATCTCTCTTGGAAATACTGCAATAGAAAAATAATAAGAAATTTCATCTCAAGTACATACTTTTACAAATTAAGTATACAAGTAATTATTGTTTTGTCCAATGATTTAAAATACGACTGAGCACGTTAGTGTTTCCTATTTGTACTAACTGTAAAAAAAACATTAGTTACTTAACAATTAAAAGTGTGGAAACACATAGACTAACATCTCTATTAAACTGTGGGCGGACAGTACCGAGATTTATGCTCGACTCTTATATGAACAAGCGGCGATAGCAAAATCACGTTTTTTTACCTAAGAAACAATTAACATCACTAGCAACAACCAATGGTATGGTCGAGATTAAAGCGTTCAAATTCCATGCGACATATAATGAGTTCGATCTCTTGAGGATAATTTATAAACTTCTAATTGTGGTGATTTTTCTCGTAGTTGTCCGGAAATATGGAAATAATAATTGGAGCTTTGGGATGCAGAGCTGATTAGAATAAGAGAACCAGAAGAGGGTCTTGGTTCTCCATTCTATGTGGCTAAACTAGTTCGGCTGAACACACGTGTAGGAAAAATGTGGAGTGGTTGTGTGTTGTGTAGGTATTGAGGAATTGATAGTGTTTATTAATTTGCAGAAGGAAGAGACTAAGATTATATGTGGGAGCGAGTATGGATTTCAGGTATGCGCATGGCGTTAAAGATCGATCTGAAAAGCCTATACTTGGTTCAGCCTTAAAGGAATGCTCAGAAATGGTTTCATGGAATCGTCATTGATGATTAGGTGAATGATGGATCTATTGAGAATGTTTGAATCATAGTGGATGACAGTACTTTTTGGCAGCATTTCGTGGCTACCACATGCTCTAGCTATGCAACTTATATGTAAAAATATATATTTTTTACAAATATATACAAATACATGCGATTGGCGTGACATTGATCACATACGTGTAAAATTCCCATTTGCAGTATGTCAATCAATATTGCTGGTAAAAAAATGTTATCCACTGTCTCCATGCAATAAAATAAGCAAAATTGTCGGATGCTCTAAAAACAGCCCTTTTCTATCCTCAAAATGACGATCTGTATAGAATCCACAGAAAATATATATCCATCACTGTTAGGCTGCGTTCTTCAACATGCGTTTACATACTCGTATATTGAAAACAACCTCTAACAAGTCTGCGGGCCTAAGAAAGAAACCCAATAAATTACAATCAGATTATTTAATTATACGAGTGGTGTGCGGATATGTATGGAGAGCCGCCCGGTGAAAAAATGGCGAATAAATCAGCGGGAAACGCTCGCAAAACAAATTATTTGAATAGTTTGCAGAGGTGACGTTTTGGGTGTTCCTTTTTTATGTGAGCCGACCGTAGATACAAAGTCGAACGCGGCCGGTATCGTTGATTGTGTATTGAGTTATGGCGGTCTAAACAAGTATGCGGTGCTTCACTTATCAGTTGTCGCCGATAACAATCTAATCCGGGTTTAGAATAACTGCAAATTCATTGACTGATATATTAAACTAACTAGGGTCCAACACCTGGCCGCTAGGAGGTCCAATCCCGAACAATAAAGTAAGTAATGTGCTACAACACATTCAGATACAGCTTACTTAGAAGGATTCAATTTTTCATATGTCCTGTTTATCATCACAAACTGTTTCCATCACACAAATCAGTCGCCATGGTGCTCGCCTCTTTCAAATTGAGCTCTGCCTTCCTAAGCTCTATCCAGTACATTTTATGTAAAGTTCATGTCGGCTTACCAGGAAACGAGAGCCTAGGAGCCTGTTGTTTATGCTCATCTTCAGTATTCAAAGAACATTAACTAGCTAGGTATATCTTTGTAACTTGACTAATTGTAGGATGGGAGGCTGCCGTATTCGCTCCCTCACCTCGTCATTTCTCACAAACATCTTCACAGTATTCTATCTGTTTTCAAACTCCACTTTTTAATCTACATTGGATTTTGCTAATGTTTAAAGATTTGCAGTCACTTAAAAAGATGGTATTAATACAAACGCTGTTCATCATTCTGACAAATTAAGTTTTGATATGTATGATATATAATAAAATATGCTCACTATAAATAGCCATGAAATTTGCCTCGTCCAAAGAAGAGGATCTGTCGAGTACATTTTAGGTATAGTTTCATTTGGAGCTATCCAGGTTGAGAAGAAAGGAGCTGTTATGTCGAGGAAAAACGATGTTTATTTGGGAATTCGTTAATGATCTCTTTTTTTTCAATTTATTTAATTTAATTTTTAAAAACATTACAAGTCGCTGTTTCGTTTTTAAATCGGTTATTCAACTTTATAATACAACTAAAAAATGATTGCATCTCAAGTAAAATTTTCCGGAGATAAAATAGTCCCCCAATCGTATCTCCGGGTGGGGACTGCTCGAGACAAAACAACCAAGACAAATAAGAAAAACCTTCAGCCAACAAGATATGCCACCTGGAATGTGCGAACATTACTGCAGAACGGCGCCCTGGACGGGAGTATTTGCAGCAAGTATTCGAGGACATGAACTGTAGCGCTTATGCTGAGCTGAAAAGGGTTGCGGAGGACCGAGAGGAATGGAGATCGAGATGCAAGATTCTGTTGCTGCAAACCAATCCACCGGATCGATACTACGAAGAAGAATACAACTATTTACAAAAAATATTTAATAGTCCCAAAGCTCGTTAAACAAAAGACTTCACAAAATTACTTCGATAAATAAATTCGTAGAGTTCATGTCGAAACTGGGCTTCTCTCACGTGGTATATATCAATAATAATGAAAAATACGATTGTAAAAATAAATGTACTATATGTCAAATTGAATTCATTACACGTTCTTAAACTCTACGGTGCTCCGTACTGAGCACAGCTTATTATTATAACGTTTAAAGTAAAATGATAATTATTGTAAAGAGCATGTTTGCGGTGTACTATTAATAGTTCCACGTGCGTTTACACAACCATACATAATGAGTTTAGAATGTATAGAATTGTGTTATTCGTTCGTAATTTCATTAACAGATTTCGTCTCGGATCGAATTAATGAGTCGGTCCACCACACTATTGTGGCCGGTCATGAGTTTATGGGCAGTGAGTTGTCGACTTGACCCACATGCGCGCAGACTCCGCCGCGAGATGCGAGGCGGTCATTAATGATTGAAACAAACTTTTAAGGTGATCGATGGGATTTGAAGCCGTCATTACCATAATCAACAGTCACGCAATGGCGTAAAAATGTGAACCACAAGAAAACATTAAAATTTTACTTAATGTGTAAAGCCTAAATTTAGCGCAAATTGTGAAGCGCCGGTTACCCACTCGGACTCATTAAGAAAATATTGATTTTGTTCCTTCAAGCAAACCGTGAATAAATTTGGTATCCCCTGTGAGCACACTCAACATATTTTTCAGTTGCAATATGACGGCTTTTTTCTTATTTACATGCTTGTCCTCCTGCAGGACCTTTCATTACTTAAAATATAGTGTTTTGCAAGAAATCTACAACATCCATCATATTGGACAAAGTAATTTAATCAGAGCAAAATAAACGATGGACAAAGGCTTCGTATCTTAGATAGCTTAGATAAATGTCTTGTTCATTAACCACTACGTTGACCACTGAGCCATTTAACATCTGAATAATGATATATTAACATTAACTTGAGAATGGCCACCCGACCTAGCTGAAACATGTCGTCGAAAAAAATATTTGTGGAATAAATTCTAAAAAATATTTTATTTATATCTGATATATTAACAGATATTATGCGATATCTCATGGTAGTATTCGATTTAAATCAAGTGTAGATTTTTTTAAAAGTCAAATTAAATATTTAGTGATTGCCAAACGAAATATTTATTTGAGAAACGTGCAAAAAGGACGGATACTTCCTTTCTTTTATGACGTTGAAGAGATCTTTCAAATCTTTGTAGGTATATGATATTAATTATAATAATTTATGTATTTTATTGAAAGTAGGTTTGTAAAGTCACTATTACTTTTTAGTCACACTGTACAGTTTATGTTTATTACGCCTTGTGTAATTTAGGCTTTTGTGACGGTAGTTAAATTAAACTTCTCGTTCTATTTGGCCATTAAAACCAATAAAAGAATGGAAAGGTGACCTTATAAACAAATTAATATACATGTCATAACTGGACATAACCGCTGAATATTGTAATTAACATTTAATGAAGCTCATAACATTCAGCTCGTTATGTTATTATGAAAGCCATGAAACAGATTGCCGACAGTGAAGGAAGAAGAATTTTATTAGGTTTTTAGTCACAATGCCGTTAAAAGGATTGTTATTTTAGCATATCTGCCTATATTGTTATAGGCAGCTTTAACAATCACCGGTGGTGAATTTGCAAGTTCTTGGCATGTCAATGCTAGATCCGCATTCCAAAGTTCCAACGGAAGAGACGATAAATATCAGGTTAGCTAACACTAGCAGAGCTTCGATTAAAAAAGTATAGGATATTACCGAGTGGTTGTTGGAATTAGACTTCCATGCGAGCAATTGGCAGTTAAATCAACGACGAAATGTAAAAAAATGTAGTCATAAGTTCAAAAATACAAATTATTTACAAAATAATATATTTCGTTTCTTTGTCATTTTGTTAAATATTCTTATATTCTTAAAAAAAATAACTGCAGCACGTTTCTATAAAAACATAAATGCTCCTAATTACAGCGAAACAAAACTCTCACTAGTAAAATTGCTTGTTTGGTTAGAAAAGTATTTCTAAACCTTTTTGGAGCCACAGATTTCTTGTGATTTATTTATAAGGTCAGTGTGTGAAGTACCAAGGGAATCATGCATCAAAATAAGTATCTATTGGGAGAAGGTATACGGCTGCGAAACTAGCCACCTCAGTAAAAGCCAATGCAGCATATGGGTTTTCAGAACAAGTGATTGCGCAGAATACTGGAGGTACGATGGTTTATCTTTGTGTGGAATGACGAAGTGATGGAGACTTTATGATCCGTCTAGGGAGCGGATATGAATAATGCGTAAAGTCATTTCTAACTACTCTTGTGAATGAACTTTATTGTATTCATTTTTTGAATGGTTACTGCATTCATAAACTGTAATACATAAAATCAGGACCTTTCGCTTCACGTTATCGCTTGGAACTTGGTAGATGAAAAACGAGTGTTCCGTGAAGTGCCCTTGATGGAGGCCCCGGCGGGAATTTCTCACGCGGCCGTAACTCAAAACCCAAAGTTGAATGTAAACCGGTTGTCGGGCGCGTCAAAACAAAACGCATTCACCGCCGCAGTCTCATTCTTCATTCATTAATAATGACAGTCCGGCCGTGGCGGCGACACAGATGCTGGAAGTGGGCTACGGAGACCTCACGTGTAGGGCAAAAAACACATTATCAAATCAAATGGAAAATTTGTGAATTTTGAATTTTCGACGAGTGTCAGCTACATAAAGGGTCCGCCAAATAACTTTTTTTTTAAAACAGGGCGCAAAACATCGAGTGTAGCTTCGGCTGTGTGGCACGTAGCGCCGTCCTGTTGAAACCAAATGTTGCCAATATCCTCCTCTTCAATTTTTGTGAACAAAAATTCGTTCAACATGGCCGCGCCGCATGGAAGCGCCATTGATGGCGCTTCACGCACACTTTCTGTCACAGCAGCAATATTCTCGGGTGTACGCACTGTTTTTGGCTTTTCACGCTTTGTTTTATCGATGAGGATGCCAGTTTCTTTCACTTTTTCACAAGATAACGAACATACGGAGCTGACGGTGATTCTCTTCTTCCAAAATCCGTACGCAATTTTCGCACACATTCTGCAACATTACCATGATTTTCAAAGTAATGTCGCAATATTTCCCAGCATTGTTCAAGCATATACACAACCATATTCGTTCAGCGGAAGGATAAAACTAATTATCTGTCAAATCAGACATGAGCTAAGTGTTACCATTCACGAAATATGCACTAGTTGAAAAAAAAAACGTTAGATGGCGGACCCTATACAATTAATTCAGCTCAATATCTGACACCGATGGCCTGTTGTCTTAAAGGAAGCAGCAAATGGGGCAAAAGGGGCAGGATCTTAGATGTCTAGAAATATATATATATATATATTTCCTGCCCCTTTGCCCCATTTGTATATGTATATATATATATATATATATATACTGCATATTTCATTAGATCATAGACGTATTTAAAAAACGTAACACATACATGTAGCAAATATATACGAGTGTATGTACCATACATCTATAAAACACAGTATTTTAGTAAACTTCTTAAGGTTTGTAGACACGGCCCTTAAAAAAAATTCATTTGACCTCTCTTGCACCTATTCATCAACGTCAGACCCTTATAACTCTTTTTGAAAATCTTTACACGTATCTCGATTCAGAACGAACAGCTTCTCCAGTTTCTTATGTAACACTACTAGCAGGTTTTAGATGACTATGCCAGTATCTGTGTTTCCTACAACAATCCAAGTTAAATAAGCAAACTCATCAATATACGCACGAAACATTTATGGACTAAGAGGTTGATGATTTTGGGATGATATTCGTGTATTTAGACATAATTGTACTTGAAGGCTATTATAATATCGTTGTTTCACTAACTTTCTCATTAAAACTAAGTAATACGAGTATGCTCAACCGCTTGGAAGCTGGTTTTATACAGCATATAGCGTTTAGCAAGTTATTTACAAATAATCCTCTTCAATACTTAAACACGATTCTCATACTCTCCTGCATACATCATATGAAAACCATTTATTGCATATCATACAGGAATCAAATATAAGACACGACGTTTCCATTAACGTACAAGCAAATACCCTTTTCGCAAAAACGTGTCTGCTGACCTCATTTTCGGATCGGAATTAAAAATAATAATACAAATTAATTCTGCACCGACTGGGCCATCCTGCCAAGAGTGAGTGCATCCGAAAACGCACCGCCGGACCTTCTCAGCAAAGGCGGGTTTTTCATCAAGTCTGTTGGGTCTTCAGTGTTGTCCTCATTCCGATATTTGGGCCACGAGAACAGACAGGTGATGAGCAGAATAATGGCGATGGGCGCCATTACTGTGGAAGTTATTATCGACCGAAAAATGCATATTTTTCAATGTATATATAATAACATGAAAAAAAATGCATAAAGAGAGAAATCTTTATTCAGGTTAATTATATGTTGTTATTTTTTTTCAGCTTTAATTAGTGGTACTCGTATTTCAGAGCATTGACATACAGGTTGAAGATTGTTGAGATTTTTCAACTCTATATAAAATATGTGAAAGCAATGCACATAATCGATGTATTTTATATTCTGAGAATAAAGTAATATTATTGTTTGATAAATCCCAGTTTCAAATTACACGTATAAATAGCATTACATGCTTCTTTTTAGCTGATCCGTAAAAATGATAACAGCAAACATTGTTGTAAGACCGATTTTTGTTCGATCGTTAAAGTTAATCAGTATTGGACGTCAAACTTATTGAATGGTGGTTGCTTAGTTTTAGCTAGAAACAAAACGCTAAAATATGCTTCGGAAACTAAAGCCTTCTCGTCAAGTTCTCGAGATCTCACCCAGGAAGCCGTCTGGAACCATGTATTCATTCATGTAGTGCTCAGGTATGTATCATTGTGTATGATGATTTAGTTTTTCGAATGTTGGTAAACTGCAGTCAATGAAGTATCCTGATTAATAACATATTACTATTCTATATGGATTCATTTTCTATAAGTATATGGTAGACAAAAATTATCACGTGAACAACATCTATTTAAAATAAGTTTCTTAAAAAACAGTTCGCTATTCTTTTCAGGCAATGGGATAGTGACAGATTGTAGTCTAATGACATTTTCGAAGCAACACTTTACAGTTCACATTTTTTATACAAACATACTATCAGCAGAGTGTTTCGGCACAATTAACTCTATGTCATTAAATTGAGTAAAATAGGCAGTACATTTAGCAAATATAAAAAAAAAATACAATTGATAATTAAAAATACACCTAAAGTTCTAGGACCTCTGCTATATGTGATATAAATAATATGTAGTGGCAAGTATGGAATCACCTGGTTGATATGAGGTTCTTCTGCAAGTGTTTGCCACTTGCCCTGGGCTCTCGCTGTGGCCAGCTGTAAGTGGGCCGCTGGGGCAGGCTGTGTGGAGCAGGCTGTATGGGGCACAGGCCGTACTCTGTATAGAGCTTCGCCACCAGTGTATTCATACACACTAACCCAGCGATGCTCAATTGTGTTTCAAAAAATACATTGTTTATTGCCTTATAAATCAATTTTACTTTATCGAGCATACATTTATTTATTTATTTTATTATTAATTAATTTAACCTTACGATCATCTGCTTGAAAAGTACCAGTATAATGATCTGATCTTCATAAAAAAAACAATTAACAAATCATCCAAAAAATATGTCACAGAGACAATAACTATTAACATTTCCAGATATAATTTCGGGTGCAGAGAGATGTCTTGGGATAAGGTATGGACAATGGAAGCTGACATAAAAATCTGGGGGGAAATTATGGTAATGTTCCAGATATGGGAAGAAGATAAGTGCAAAACAAGATTAGTTGTATACAGGTGTATTAAAAATAGATATTGTAGACTTATAATACGTATTAATTTCTCGTCTCGGATACGTGGTGAATCGGTACAGTGTAAGTAAGTTGAATTTGTCTGAATTATATCATCTGGAACATCATAAATATAACGAAGGGGCTGGGCTAGTCTAAGTACAAGTCTTTTTAAGTATTCTGGTCCATTTTTTAATACCATTTTGTCTTTTATACGGTCTGGAAAAAGCTTCTTGGATGACTCAACTTTTATAATAATTAAAAATAATTGATAGACGATCAGAGCAAAAGAAATTGACGTGTTGAAAGTTTAAGAAAGAGTGCTGTGTTGTGTTTGCTGTTTGGATGCTGCGGCCGCACTCACCTGCTGCCCAGTAACGGTACATTCAAGATTTATTGGACAAACTTATGGATGTAATATCGGGGCGACCATCATTACCATACAAACCAATATTCGTGAGGTATTCATTTTGGGTTGAGCCGTCCCTTAGAGCAGAGGTCTGGGTGGTCTCGGATTACCACTTTAAAAATGATGATTGACAAAACACCTAAATTTATCTCGGACACTATAGCTGCGGGTCTCTAGGTCCTGGAGGCCATTGGGAACCATTTATGTTCATATGTGGACCTAGGTGCAGAGATGTACAACTAAGTCACATATGTCCAGTATAATTCTAGCAGGAACATGTCCATTAAATAGAAGTGTGTTACAGAGAAATAACCCGTGCATAAACCCGAGTTTTTAATCGTAGATACGGATTAATAGGATTTGAGATGAATGTCTCATCGAAAATACAAATAAAATTTATACAGAAAGAAGAAATTACTTTTAGAAGCCACAAAATCTGCACCAACCAGACGTCTCTTTTATATTACCCGTCTATTATTAGAATCTTTATGCTCACTATTTTTTTTCTCTGATTAATCGATGAAATAATGATCATATAAAATATTGTATGCTTTAGATTTGTACATGTATTCGTATCAATGATTGAAATGGAAGTTCTTATAAAAGGCATTAAAAACGACTTAGAAAACAGTTTTTTTATCGTCATTTTCGTCAATCGATTTTAAAAATAAGCAAATGTTATTAAAATAAAATTATTAACAGAGCATTATGGTCACCCTTGGCATTCAACTTGAACCTTCCGATGACGGAAGTGAATTTGGTGGCTTTGGTTCACATTTGACCCCAATATGTTAACTGGTTTTTTTGTATAGACTGGCCGCGTCTTGCGACCGCTTGCCTCCATGGCCGACTGAGACCCAGGTACAGCTACACCCACCTACCTGCAGCTATGGAGACACCAGTACGTGAATTACTACAAACTCATTTACGTTAAACTCCCAATCCTTAGAAAGCACAAGTAAAGTTGATTCACTTAGTCTTTTAAAAAAATCACGATTGTCGCTGTTACTTACTAACGTAGCTGTACTATAAATTTCTGTAATGTATATTAATCGATGGACTTGTTGCACTCTTACTAAACGACTCATACATGATTGATACATGATTGTTGAATAGTCTACAATGGCTCAAGATACCAATCCGTATATGTATACAGTATATACTTAGAAGCGGATGTGTCAAAAACAACATTATTGCGTAATACAGGTTTCCAAAACTATGCTTAAAATATTTAATATACACACTACTAATTCATTTGTATGCTTTACGTGTTAAATTCATGAAGGTCCAAATTAAATATATAATAAGCCTAAATCGGCTTAATGGTTTTCGACTGGTTTAACTAGTACAGTATTACCTTGATTAACGAGTATTTCGTACAGTATAATTAGCAAAGTATGTGGAGAAAAATGACTCGCTTAAAGTACGTTGTTCTGGGTAACGAGTGGCAAAGAGTATATCAAGAATTCACGAATTGTAAGACAGGCGAGCGTACAATCCCACAAAGCTTTTAGCCAGACATTCAAAGAGGTAGGCAAGAGAAAAAATGATCCTCTTAATCATTGCCTTTCAGTGGTTCTCGATAGTCTCACATATTATATTTAAATTACTATGATTCAATATCCTATGTACTTATAATAACGTATTTCCTCAATGATGACAGTAATGTTAAGAGTTCATAAAAACCTAAGTGCTTATAAAATGAACTTTTATTTCAAAAAAATATAATAGAGAAAAAAAATATATATGATCACTTGATAAAAAGTTTTTATTATTTGTAAACAAAATCGATTATTATCGAGACGTATGGAATTTAGGATGAAGCACAGTGTGGCGAAGATTGTAAACGATTGTTTCGTATTACGAGTAAATATCAAGCATAAATTGTGCTCGATAAATGAGGTTCAACTCTGTATTAATATTTTTAAAATCGGATGGTAAAAATATCAGATTACAGTGTGTTAAATGGTGGAGAATGCGAACGGCCCACGGTCCGGTGCCTTTATTAGGTCACGATGGTTTTATATCGCTAATTTAGTGTTTAATTATGTATGAAATATTAAACTCTTGCATCATTAACTAGGAACTAGTTACAGAGTCACATGGATTATGTAAAACTAATGGAAAAACTAATCGGAGAGTTGTGATTTTTCGAGCGCGGAAAAATAAGCATTTTAAGTTATGGTCAATTATGTATACAAATTTAAATTGATGCAACTCTTATCTGGTTACTAGCTAACAATAAATATTTTCGGATTTCACATTAAATCGAATTTTCTTATTAGTGGAAGAAAATTCAATGAAATAAACGTAATTAATTAATTTAGTTTTTATTTATTTATGTAAACACAAGATCAAACTGATTCGTCTGACCAGTGTGGAATAAAGTACGTATATAGGAAAATACGTAAATAATTATACTAAATATATTATGAAAATGTTCTCATATTACCACTCATATTAAATAAGATGTTTCGGGAAAATATAAATTAAGCGAAGTTCAAGTTGTAAGAAACTCCTGTTTGCTCTTTTACTCATATTCGTATTATATCTACAACATATGGCCACTAATTCAAAAAATTTGTTCAATTCATAGCATTTTTTAATTCTACACTTTTAAAAAATTACTATATGGTTAATACGTTTTTAAAAACAATGGAATTTAAAGATAAAATTGTTAAAAACGAGCGGGTCAACCCAACCATCGATAAGCAGTAAGCAACAGGTGGTAACCCATTTAATGTTGCTTATTTTCGGTGATCTAACGAGAACTGCGCCTAAAATGTGCTTATATTGTTGGTATATTTTAAAAGTTAATCATTTTTATGAACATTGCTCTGTAAGACACAATGTTACTTTATTTATACAGAATCGAAACAGTTTTCTCTCTTCGTGAGCGGGTGTCAGAAGCTGTGATTCAAAGCCTTTCGGTCACGAATTTTATTTTCTCGAATGAAAACTTCTCGTTCTCTGGGGTCGTTGTTTCGGCTGCGCATCCGCTATCGTTCTTGCATCTGCACGAAATATTTGTTATTATATTATTAGGTGAACGATCCAAAACAGATGGGCTCAAGAAATATGACTTTTGAGACCCCATAACGACCAAAACGTGGGCATGATCTTTGACGTTAAGAAATAGTGTAGTATTTCAAGGTACAAGCGAAAGTAGTACCTTAATAAATAAAAATAAAATAATTTTTAATAAACAATAAGATAGTGGTCAATGCTGAAAAAAATGTTTAGGCATTTAGTCTACTTAATCAGCCATCTTGTTATTTTTTATTACAAACAGAAGTACAACGTTACTTATAAAGTCATTAGTTGTAGAGCACTCACTAAGTTAAAGTGCAAGAAGGTGTTTAAGTAATACCTAAGAGTAGGAAAATGTGGTGTCAACCAACATACATACATCTAGCATTAAATAAAGTATTGTCAATAGGAAAACAAATTTATACTTAAAACCTTATTGTAGTCTGGTAATTGCTGTAGTAATTGTAATGAAATATAAAAATATATTTATTTTATAAATATTTTTAATTTGTACTCAAAGATTTTATTTAGGTTACCTGATCTGAATAGCACAAATAATGAGCTTATTCATTTACTATTAAAACTGTTATACTCGTATAAGAATACGAATTCCTACAAGTAAGTATAAAATATGTCATCAAATACTTATTAACTCTTTAGTAAATTTGTAAAAGTATCAAAAAGATTGTCAAATATGTTCATTCATTCAAATTCATATACACCTTTTCGCTCACTCCTTTGCTTTACATAGAGCCAACAAAATTTTTACTAATTGACTTGAAAATGGCCATCCGACCTGGCTGAAACATGTCGTCAAAAAACAAAAAAATATATATATGGAATAAATTCTAAAGAATCTTTTATTTTATATCTGATTGTCAAATAGTTTATATTGTCTCATATTGATTAGTCGTTAGTCTTTATTAAATGTTTAAGAAATCAATGTTTTTGACATTCTTAAAGGTCACACGTGACATCTATATTAAATTAGTCTCGACATTAAAGTGGGTTTAACACAAAGATTAAACAAAAACTTGTCTTTGTTGTTTTAAAAAATAGATACTCAAATGATTTATGTAGTTCTCTTTATTTATGGCATTGTATTAGAGCGCCTGACATGTTCAGCAGGAGCTTATTCGGTTTCCTATTACCATAATAAAGTTGTTTGCCTAATTTTTAACTAGCCGCCTCATCCGTGCCACACACGTTATCATAATATTTTACAGACTTTCTGAATATAACCGTTACAAATAATCGATAAAAAGTGTCACAGAAAAAAAAATCAATGTTCTAAGACTTTTAAAACTATTCATATGTTGTGTGTAGGTCGTCTAAAGTGAAATTTTACATAAATATACAGAACCAAAACGTACAAAAGTTACTGGGTGGATAAATTAAAAACTCGGATTTAGGATTCAAAAGAAATGTATACATGGAGACTTATCATTAAAACCAAACGTATTGTAAATGACACCCAGATACGATTAAGCTACTAGTGACATCTAAATCCGGTTCTCGTGCGATCACCAAAACTAAACAGTAGTAAGCGTGAAAAGTACTTCGATGGAGACAACACCGCGAGTAGCTAGTTAAGCTGAGCTATTTTTTTAGAAATGAACGGTCCAGACCTCTTGAGCATCAGGATAATACGATCTCCTTTAAAATCTTGATCAACATATGCCTAAATAAGTCTTCTTCACAAGCCCTCGCCCTGGAAGCCGTCAAGAATCATGCTTGTAACCAGGTTGTGCTTCAAGTGCAGAGATTGCTCAGGACAAAGCATATATAATCACATGTGACTAAAATATATGGTGTTAATTAGCGGAAAAACAACGCATGTCAATTACTACAGTAGGGAATACATTTCTGTTAAATTTGAAGTAGTAATACTAATAAATGTAATGTATTTTACACGCGTATATATTACATAAAATGACGTTGACAGCATGCTACAGTAATTATTTTTTTAAAAAGGGATTATTGTATGTGTATAAGTATTAATAATTGTTAAATTACAATACTCAGATGGTTATTTACAACCTCTTCTCTGCATTCCGTGTTATCCCATGTAAAACTAAACATATTTATACATAAATAACGTATGTTTAGTATTACAAGTTATAACAAAGCGGCCCGTTTGTGTGCCAATACCAGTTAATAAGTAGGCATGTAATAAACAATCACTTACAATGAGTTGGTCCGCTATAATATTATCCACAAGCGGTATTGGTACTTAACTACTTGTTATCAAGCTCTCGGTGAGTTATCGAAGTCCCAAATAAAGCTAAGCCAGATGATACTTGTACCGTAAGGGTCATTAAGGCGTACGCACCTTGGGAACTCGACAGATTAACGAACAATTCATGGTACTAGCATATATCAATTTTCTTACCACGTTGCGTAGATTCAAGCAAATATAATTGGGAATATGACATTACTAACAATAAATTGTATAATTTTGTGATCACCGAACATCGTATTATGATGAAAGATAAGGTTTTTCTTTAGAGTAAGCCATTAGAGTTAACAAGTGACAATATGGAATATGACCTGTTCTACTTCTTCAACATACAATTATAAAAAGTTCATATATATTCGCCTAATAGGTAGGTGTATACTGTCCATAATGTGGCATAAAAATATGTACCTTTGAATGTTATTTATTTGAATTGAAATGAATTTGTATCAATTGGTATAATTTGAATCAATTTAAAATGAGGTAAAACATTTTTTTTTATTTAATCAAATATAAAAAGATACATTTTTTACACAGTAATTTACATTCCATCTTTTTTTTTAATTTTTTTTTATTTATTTTTTAAATTCGCTTAAAATAACATGATTTGTAAATTTAAAACATTCACTATAATGTTCTATGCTGCCACGAGCGTTGCCTCAATAAAGGTCTGCTGAGTACATACTTTTTAAAGTTTCTGTTGAACCTTCAAGACGGAAACCCGAAGGCAGTTTAAGTACTCTTAGATAAAGCTATTTGATCGTTAATTTATCAGCTTTCTTTGTTATTAGATTGGTCGATTAGGCAGAAACTTCCTAGATCCATTTGATCCTAAATGACACCTAAACCAATTAAATAAACTGTCATTAAAATACAAAATGTAATTATTATTAATTATTAATTAAACGTTAAGTATTGGCGTGTTTGGCAACAATATAAAAATGAGAAATCGAGTATAACTTTCCATACAGTTGATTTATTGTAAAATTGCACTTATAGCAGCAATAAATTTTACATGGTTTAGTGGTCAGTAACTGTATTATTATTAGTAACATAACGTTCACATTGTTGACTGACAGTTTTAATGATATTAATATAATTTATAAACGTTGCAATAATCTTCAGACGTGTTTTTTTGCGCATTCTTCACACATACCGTATTATCGCAAAGCACTACAAAGATTAACATTATCAGCTGTGCCATATGATTATTATGAATATCAAGAAACTACATAACGATAAAAATAAATTACTTATCACATACTTTGTTGGGACCGCGGCATAGTAAAAAATGAGGTTGCTTATCAAATGAAAAATCCATTGCTGGAATTTAGTTCAAACAAAACAAAATACGTGGATAATAGATAAATAATTTCTCCAAATATATTTTTGGTTTGTGTGTTAGTGCAGATTGATTCTCTTATACGTAAATAGTATATCAAGTATCTACACATGGTATAGAAAGTCACGAAATTTTTTGCTACATACAATCAAAAAATCTTCAAGAAACAGGTTAATACATACTTAAGATCTCCTTAAGCCCTATACGCATACAATCAATACACATCCTTTGCACTCGAAACGTCCAGCTGACCTGATTGAGCGTCATTGTCAATGGAAGACCAAACAATCTGTACTGGTGCTTTTCTATGTTTCTTTACATAGAAATAAAGAGCTAAGCAGACAACAGTCAATTAAAAAGCAATTAACTATCACATTAGTTCAATTTAATTTCCATTACTTTACTTCCGTTCATCGTAAATAAGTTTGTACTTTCACTCATTTGTTTTGCTTACGATTTACTTCAATATTCACTCCTCTGTTTATTTCCTATTAACTCTAAAACCACAGTTTATTATTGGTTTATTAAATGTTTTATAACCTCCTGTCAATATGTTACATAACACTGTACTGATAAATGCTCACTGTCAATAATTCCACGTAACGTACAATGCTAACAATTACCACTTATCAACAGTATTGTTATCTGGCAACTTATTACGAAGAATACCATACTTAGCAGTCATCTGTTTTGTATTATTTTTTGTCGAGTAGGAAATGCTATAAAAATAGTTGTTAGATGTCTCACGGTTCATGCTTGAACAATTGAAGGTTTTTTCATGAGTTTTCACGGTCGTTTTACGTGTACTTACATGATCTTTCGGATGATACCATAAAACATACGCCATGCAAACCACATAACTACTAAAAAATATAATTTTATTGTCATAGTTTAATGTGAAAAATAGGAGCTAAATCAGATATAATTGGTTTTAATAAAAGCGACGACATAACCACTATATTTATTATTGCCAATACGAGTAAATATTGTCTTGTATTAAGTATGTAATGTTGAAGCTGAAATTCAATGTAATTTACATAACAGGCAAGAAAGATGTTGGAGAGATGCTCAAGAACTGGTAAACGGGGTATCGGTAAACTTCTACTCAATATATTCAACCTAGCGAAATGGGGCTGGATGCGGAAGACAGAGGATTAATAGCTATGGAAATCGTGTCTAAGTTCATCAGTGCTGGGGAAAAGCAGATGACGATGGAATTTTTGTCATTTTAGTACTTGAAAAAGCTCAAAAGTAGTTTTCGTATTCATCAAACTGGCAGGATACGTCGGATTAATAGCTCGTAGTGGTTAAAAGGTTATGCGATTTGGGCGATTTTAAACGCTGAGAATATTTTTGCATGATTTATCTTTTAACGTCTCTCAAGCGCCGGTCGGCCTTGGCAGTAAAGAAGATTCACTGCTCATTCGGTGCCAAAACAAGACACTCGGTAAATATATTAGACACAATGGCTTTGTAAAGGATCACGAGAAAATATTCAGAACTCAAGCGTTTCCCATCACGTTTTGGAGCAAGAGGAATGCGCCCGGCCCAAACGAGCAATGACTCGTTTCTACTAGAGTTGAGGAACATTCAGTGATATTGTCTTCTAAGCGGGATATTCTGTGATTAACTGAAGACATCAATTTTTATGCTAAGACGCGCAAAAGAGGCTACAACAGTAACATTTTAGACCCCTTAGGACTCCTTAGTTGATTTTTTTAAATATACATCATAATACAGAACGATTTTATAGGTCTCTAGCAGGCCTATAATGATAATAAAATAAAAAATATTTATATATGACACTCAACCAAGTCAAATAGTGGCAATATGTAGTGTTTTTTTGCAAGTAAGAATTGTGATTATAAATATGGAGATGCAAGGACGTTCAGGCAGGATTAATTATCAGAGCTTAGAAGATATTTTTCCTTGATAGTATAAAATAATATAAAAAATCTTAGTGATCCGACTGTAAACAACTATGTTTCATATATTAGAAATCAGAAGTTAGGTTAATTTAGTTTATGACACTTTTTTTCCTTAGTGAAAGGTGAAAAGTAGTAGTAACTTGCTACTTATAATGATTCAAGAGAGGAAACATTTATTTAAGCTAAGTAAATTTTAAAATGTCTGACGTTGTTATTAAGGATAGTTGCGGAAATTAAAAACAGCGTTGTGAAAGTGGACATAATATGTAACCGTGTAGGGATGCTCTGAAAGGGTTAACGGGTTTGTCGTTGATCTAAAAGTGAAGGTCTAATAAGTGACAGTGTATGTGATAATAGCTATAAAGTAAACTTAATAAACCATCACGTGTTCGATAGATTGGATATCAAAATTTTATTGGCCATTAATTTGTATAGTAATAAAAGCAAATAGTAAGAATAACAACATCAATACTGCTGAATAAATACTCGTATCAAAGAGCCCTTCTTTTATACAATAAAAGAACAGAAAAAACTGTTTTAAGTGGAATCAGTCGAATAGTAAGCTGTTGTCGGTAGATTAGATAGGCGAGTCGTGATTTAGTAAAGCTGCTAAAATCGCTTCGACAGCTGGCGCTCGTTCCTCGTTATGAAGAGATCGTTGATCTGGAGGAGTGTCGCAAGTTCTGGGATCCACCGGTGAACGGAAGATGCTGTACTGCTTTGTGAACCAACAAGCAACAACACTGACATTAGAGGTTTTGTAAGAAGAAGCAATGAGCCGGATCTTTTGTGTCGTTCAGCTGAAGCGGGCAATGGATCTTTTGAATGAGATTACTGTTGTTAAATGCCTGTCCTTCGTTCTTCTATTTGTTATGTGTGCAGGGAATGCAGATTTTAGAATGGATGGTTTGAAAATGTTTAACAAATGAAATATATTTAACATAATAAATATGTTAATAACTGTTTGCATAATAATATTACAAAATGATTAATAATTCAATAGAAATCAACATTTATTGTAAATATTCGACGATATAATATTTTTGCATTTAAAAATAATTATTTTTTACCACTATGAACGCTAGACACAGGGTAGATAGTAATTATCTTGAGATATATCTAAAAATATAGTACTCAAAAAAGTGTCTTTTTATAGTATGGATTTACTTCTATAGATAAATTCATTACATTATTAATTTATTAATGAATAATGGATAGGCTGTAACTGCTACCACTGTTTCTTTTCATGCAATAATTACCCAAAATATGCGTAAAAATATTACACAATAAAAATTCCAATTAAAGTACAACAATTTTATTTGGATACGGCTGATCTGGTGGATCTTTTTGTCGTGAAAAGAGACGGATCACGTTGATCAGATTCTGAAAAAGAGATCCGTTGTTTGCACCTTTGCCGCTGTCAGTTGTAGTTGGTACTTTGTAAGCCAAAAGCCACAAAGACAGACCCATTGCCTCACCTGTAAAGGTGAATGGCGATCACGACTCAAGTCGGTGACTTCCACGGGAGGAGCAGCTGAGAATCAACACCAGAGACAATCTTCAACAAAGAGGCATTTTAAATAGTAAAGTTGTTATTGTGTTGTGTAATAAAATTGAAAGCTTATCGAATTTTGTTAGATACGACGTATCTAACTTATTTATTTTAGTTATGCTTTTGAAGTCAATTGTTATTGTATCCTGCGGAACGAATGTCTACCTATCTCTCCATATTTTATGTCATCGTACTTAAAGTTGGATGTCCATGATACCTCATCAGCCGCCATCTCACCACTATTATAGAATCATTTTTCCTCTCTCCAGCAAAGCCTTCTTGGTCTTCTACATCGCACAAACTCCTCGACTTTGGAAACATCCTTTATTTGAGAATTCATACTTTGTCTCGAATTATTAGTCGTGCAATGGGTCAGACAGCATTTAATATCAATGTTAATTGTTGATTTATCTTCTATTGATTTTACGAAACGTAAAAATATTCTTATTCCTATTATAAAAGTCATATTCACTGCCAAATTGTCACCAAAAATCTGCAACAGAGGCCAATATAATGTGTCGAAATAACGTTAATATTTATCAAAACAATACTATCGATAGAATTCGATTAGCTTAAGATACAGTAAGACGAGATCTTATAAAATTTAAATCTGTAATGAGGTTGATTGTATAGCTAAGAGGCCAGTGATATCCTCTCATAATCCTTTACTGTAGCTTTAACAACTGTCTCAACTCCCGAGCGTCTAGTCTTGCTACTAGACGCTCGATACAGCCAACTAACTTATTTTTTTCATTTTCAGTCATGGCGATTATTCATGCGTATTCCCTTACCCATTCGATTATATTGCGGTTTTGTGGGTAAAGCCTGGCATGTAACTTAATACCCGCGTTCGGTTACTCTCACTTTTTATACACCTTCCTTAAACTTTCACATCAATATATCCACAGTCATAAGATATATTGTCGCCGCAGATGTCAAGGGAGTCAAGCCACAAAATCACGATGCAAGAAATCGGCGTACGAAGATAGAAAAAAACATTATTTTTGGCATTAAAAAACATTGTATGTAGATAATTTCAGATATTTACAACGCAGGCAGAAAGCAGCTTTAACCCACATATCATATGACTTTATTCATAAGACCTATTTTTATTGAGGAATTTAATATATTTGTGGTATATTTATTTACAGAATAAACGAGCATTTTTTGTGGGTCAAATTATTGTGTGTACTTATTTTACCATGAAAAAATACAGAACATTTTTTTTATTGATGTGAATTGAGGGATAGAAGATTATGTCACAACATAATGCAGTAAAGAATGCTGCAACAGAGAGTATAGGTGCTGTGCGAATGTGATATTTCAGATCACGTCACATCTAACGAATACTCGCCCTACAGGTGCGATTAGCAGCCATTAAAATGATTGTTAAAATGCAAATTGTTACAAAAAACAGGCCATTATTCTGATATTTATGTAATATATGCTGCATTAGATAACTTTTTAAAGCTGACGAACCGAGGGAGATAGATAGAAGTAAATAAAAAGTATTTAATTCCAACGGAATATTTTTTAGCTTTTATATATATATTCTCATAAATCATCATATTTTCTATTGCTCTGAAATATTTCCGATTATTACAATTCAAAATAATTCAAAATAAATATATATAATATCTCTTCATCATGGTCAATGACTCCGCAAATTGTTTCCAAAGCAAAATCGAGCAAATAATCGTTATTATTATTTATACTGTTTTCGAAAAAACCCGCCATTTTTCTGTCACAAAGTGTGGTTAGAATATTCCATAGAGCGATAAAATGTCGCCGCCTGATATTCCGCGTCCATAAATATTTCTGCACGAGCGGCCGCGGAAGATCGCGAGAATTTTGCTTTATTGTTTATTTTGAAAATAAGAAATCGTTGAAAAACATTATACCTACTTAAATACCGAAGACTACCGCAAAAATTGGAATGGTACTTCTAAACGTTTTGCGTGTGGCTAAATAACTTCTATATTTGGTATAGATTTAAACAATGTTTTCAACTAATAAAATGTAAAGCTTAAATTTTAACATTTGTCTGCGGTCATCGCCTTATCGTATCAGCTGTGTCCCGGAACTTCACCGAGTATATATGAAATGAAATTCATAGAATAATAATAAAATTATAAGGATTGATTCCTATTTAGAACGACGAGAGGCCTAAATAAAAGACAAGCCTGGACTTCAAGTCCATGCCCTCCTGCGGCATCCGAATAACATGCCATAGCCAGATCCACTTTCATATGTATCTTCAAATACTTTATTATGAAAGGCTGCAGTGAAACTCCCGTTAAAAAGTACCGCGTAATTTCTCACAAAATGAAAATATTTCATCCCTAATATTCTGCGCAACACATGATCTGAAAACTTATACGGCTGCACTTTAACGACACTGAAACCAAAAAAAGAAAAAGACAACCGTATTGGCTTTCTATTAGATGCCAGGATTCTCAGCAATGTAATAAAATAACGTAGTTGCCGGTCCCCAAGTTCGGATGCAAAGAGAGTTCATAGGTAAAGTCCGCTGGAAAAATAATTTTGGAATAACCAATAAAAGCAGAAGAAGACGAAATAAAAGGAATAATAAAGGTGCTGTATAAGTTACTATTTATAAATAAAATTAAAAATAGTTATCTGTTTCTGTCTTTGTGGTCTAAATGAGCTGCCGAAGTTCTATTGTCCCTATTGGGAAACCCATTAGTATTTCCGATAGAAGTGTTTAATCAACCGTTCAAATATGTATTAAGTACTTTGAATAAGTGAATCAATACCTTCTATGTCCATATCCGCAAAGTGTCGCCAATGGGAGGCTTTGTGTCTGAGACAGAACTATTTGCACAGGGCCTCGATGTAAATTATTTGCCCAGATTAAAAACGTCGCCCGCGGGCTGTTTGCCGATACTATTTCTCAACCAGGTCCGTGACGCATACGTCTCTCTTGAAACCTTGTCCATGTGAGACAAAGTCGCCCGAGTATTTGTAATATATTATACAAATATTACAGGATAGAACTAGAGCATACTTTAACAAGTTAAAAATCATTGATCGTAAAACATGTATATTTTATTGATGCAGGATGCTTAGTAGCGTACTTGAAAAGTGAACGCTTAGGTACACCTCGTATTGTCAGATTTGGATTGAGCCACACTTAAAGACAAAATGGTGCAGATTTTAGAATTAATATTTTTACTTGCTTAGTTTGTATTTATCCATAAAGTCATGTTATGTGTAGGTGGATAACAATAGTGGTTAAATCCTTAGATCGTAGATAAATATTGTTTAATTACTACTGACTGTTAATGTGAAACATATATAAATCCATAGTTTAACTATTTATAATTTTAAATGTACTATTTTTTAATTTTTAATAAACTTGTGCTTGCCGAATGCCTTCCCGTTGAATACCTCTATATGAAGGTGCATGGCCTAGAACAGAGGTAGGTAGTTTATAAAGTGTGAAGAAAAGTCAAATTATCATTTTAATATGACCACAAATGTACCATCGTGCCGCATATACACATGTGTATAGAATATATAAAACACCTTAACAAATATTCACATGTGGTTCGAAAACCGCTCTTAGCAGCCACTGGTCTAGAGTAAAGTGCTCGCATACAAGAGGTCATATGTTCGATCCTACAAAGCATATAAAAGTTGAAGTCTCATGATTGTGGCAGATAAAATTTTCACAAGCAGAGCAATTTAACAAGATATCAAATGTGGGTATTTTCCTGTATGAGTTTATATAAAGTCTGGTTATTTTGCGGTCTGGTGCGGTCCTGCCTGCACACGCCCTTCCCCGAGTGAATCATGACATTTGATTGTAACAATGGATTGTAGACGTAAATTGCAGGTCCACCGAGGAAGAAATTGAGCGCTAAATTAATACATAGTCGCGCCATTGTTCATAGAACAAATGACGTCGAAGAAACCAAATCGAGTGAAAATCCATTAGGTGGCATTGTCTTATTCAATCCTTGATGTACTTAACTGGCTACCCAGGATATGCGCCATGTTACATAGCACGAGTATTATCGTGTGTACTATTTAAGTAGTTTTTAGAGTGTAACGAACTACGAAATAAACCAATTGATTCCGATACCATCATAAATCATCACAAAATATACATTCAGTTATGTTAACTGTAATGTAAGTTATTTCTTCAATGTTAATTATTAAATTAAGTAGCATAATCATGTTCATTACTAGCGTTTCAAACTTCACTTTCTACTTGAAATTTCTTTAAAGTTGTTAAAAATCGGTATACAGACATAATCACCTTTGTGTAAACTTCATTATATGAGTAGGTGTTTCTCATACGCACTCACGAATAGCGTACGAGTGAGACGCGGCACAACATTCGTCTTTCATGTTCATCATCATCAGCCTGTGTCCGTCCACTGTTGAACGTAGGCCTCCCGCATGAGTCTCCATCCTCTTCGATCCTCCGCCTTCCGCATCCAGGTCACTCCCGCTATTCTTCTTATATCGTCAGTCCATCTTGTAGGGGGTCGGCCAATGCTTCGTTTGCCAGTTCTTAGGCGCCATTCCAATACTTTTCTTCCCCATCGACCGTCGTCTCTTCGACAGATATGACCTGCCCATTGCCACTTGAGTGTGCCTATTCGTTGGGTAGCATCCACTACTTGAGTTCTTCTGCGTATTTCCTCGTTTCGGATTCTATCTTTTAGCGGCACTCCGAGCATGGATCTCTCCATAGCACGCTGGGTGACTTTTATTTTATGGGTAAGACTTGCTGTCAGATTCCACGTCTCTGCGCCATAAGTTAATACAGGGAGGACGCATTGGTTAAACGCCTTAGTTTTAAGGGATTGCGGAATTTTCGCTTTAAAAATGTACTTTAGTTTTCCAAATGCTGCCCATCCCAGTTGTATGCGCCTGTCGATTTCTTTTGAGAAGTTATTTCGCCCTAGTTGTATTACTTGTCCCAGATAGGTATAGTCGTTTACAACCTCTATTTCTGTCCCTCCAATGGAAAGAGGATCAAAGGTCTGTGAAATATGACTATTAATCATGGCTTTTGTTTTATCCATGTTCATTTTCAGACCAATTTTGTTCGACGCTTCATTGAGGTCGTAGAGCATGTCTTGGAGCTTGTTAGGTGATTCGGCTATTAGCACTATGTCATCTGCAAATCGGAGGTGAGAAATGTACTCTCCGTTAATATTTATTCCACATTTTGTCCAGGATAGCAGTTTAAACATATCTTCTAGGGCGTTTGTGAAGAGTTTTGGAGATATAACATCTCCTTGTCTAACACCTTTGTTTATAGAAATATTGTTAGTGCTATCATGGAGCTGGACCATCATTGTTGCAGATTTGTAAAGAGATTTTATTATCTCTATATACCGATAGTCTATTTTGCAGCGTTGTAGTGAATCTAGCACTGCCCAAGTCTCGATTGAGTCAAATGCCTTTTCATAGTCTACAAAGGCGAGGCAGAGTGGCTGATTATATTCTTCGGTTTTCTGAATGATTTGTCTTAGCGTGTGGATATGATCAATTGTACTAAAGCCTTTCCTAAACCCAGCTTGCTTGCTTTCATGTTCATGGATTGTTTAATTGCTAATTTAAATGTGTAAATACACATATTTTGTTGCATTACTTGCTGAGTTGCTGCAGTACCTTTTGAGCATCCTCAAACGATTGACACACCTCAGCTCGGAACGACTTCTTCTTGCTAGCTCTTTATTTTAGAACACAATCAAACTTTGGAATATTTGAATGATTTCCCAACAACACACCCTTCTCACATGTATTGTTTAGCTGACTTGTTTGAGAGTCATACATTCCGTAGAGGACTACTACATTTACCTCTTAAGTCACGTCTTCCAGTAAAAATCGAATCGCCAAGAATGTATAGTTTTACCAAATTACTATTACTTTTGTTAGCTGAATTCTTGTGATTTCTATAAAATGTAGTTGTGCTCTACGAATTCGTGTCGCTTTCAATATTTCAGTGAGTTTCGCAAGACTTTTTTTAAAAGGTTTTTAGCTTCATTTCATTGTTACGCAACATCTGAAAGTGATCGGCTGAATGTTCTGGCTGCCATTTAGAATTAGTCTTGATTGAAGTATTGTTATCGTTGCCACTATCGGAGCACAAACGAAATCGTTAATAGCATCCCATCAAAATTGCAAAATATATTTTTAGCGTAAATACGAAAGGCATGAATGCCTTTTTTTGTTAATTGTATGCTACATATACATTATCAAGGAAGGTAAGAACACCTTAAGAGTCTTTCTGACTTCTCTATATCATTATTACTTTATATCCACTCATGTTTGTCATAAATATCCGTCATTATATTATATACGCCACCATGTAAAAGTTCTCGGCGGCCTTCCAAGACGATATCATATTATTATTATTGGATTATTATAACCATAAATAAATTAAGCTATAAAACTACACAAATGAAAGTGCTTTGTTATATTATGTGTATAACATATTGTTAATAAAATATATAATCCCTCAGCAGATCTTGGCCTCAATATTTTATAGTTACAAGAATAATCAAATCGGTAAAGTATTAAATATAAATCAATTAAGTTATTAATGTTTTATTGTTTACAGTTCTGTATTTTATATGCAATAAAAATAATATGGGCTAATTATGTCTGATCATTAATCATCATTTCGTCATTAACAAACTGACCACTAATTATTTAATAAAGGTCAGTAAATCGTGCATATCACTTGATCCATCAATCACGGAATTAGCTCATTCGGATATCAAATATGTATTAATACACGCGATGTCGGTTATATCATTCATTATACATACGATTTAGTTTATACTGGTATATAATAAGTGGAAAGTATTTAGAAATAAAATTACTTTTTTTCAAAAGTAACTATAAAATCACATTCAAGCTGGCGACAGACCACTAACATCTATTAAACTTGACTAATCTTAGTATAGTTCAGCATTCAAAATTTTCATCGAATATATTTATAATATACTAGATGATCAAATTTTGCTTAATAAAACAATATGTATAAATTTCCCGTTTGGTGTGGGACTGATCGCTTTAACGCTTAGAATGCCTATCATAAGTTTATTGATCTAACTAATTTGTAAACTGTCTAATAACTATATTTTTCATTCCAATGAACAGTGTTATCATTTGTTGACAATGCATGAATGGCGGGCTGCAGTTTGATAACCTCGGATAATAGACTCCTGATTTACACCACTAGTCATACATTTTGAATGTCAATGGTCATAAAATCCACATATATTCAACAGCTGGTATTATGTGATCATATAAATTAATTAAATACTTAAGGTGTACATTTTTCTACATTCAATATAAAGGTTCAAGTTTGAGGCTTTCATGAAATGTAAATCTATCACGTAAAGAATCATATTTAAATCAAAAATGGTTTAACTGTAACTAACGACGTAAAAAAACTAACCGAGTTATTTTTTAGTTCTAATGAACATTTCATTGAATTTTTAAGTAAGCCGATGACGGAATAGACAGCAAGCGTGAAAAATCTCAATACACGCTGCTCAATAAATTAATGAATTTACTTACGGTATTATGTTTTTTACGGGCGGTTAAGTATGATGTTACCTTTCTTCATTACATACAGTTAAGCAACATCATAATTGTGTTACATACACCGACAAAATATAATGGACTGATTACGTCAATGGTCCATGGCGTGTAAAGAATTAATTCAAGGTACAAAATCATGTAATTAATTATCGTAAATGAAAAAGGGATAAATTTAAAATAAACTGTTTTGTTCTATTGAACTAAGTGGAATGTAACAATTTAATTTAAGGAAATAATAAACTTTTTAAGTCACTTTTAATTATGTTCATTTAATTGAATATGCCTTACGGTAGGGTAATGAAAATATATTTAAAAACTAAACATTAATAGTAATGTTTTGTACGATTATTTCTTAATCTCAAGGTAGATTAAAATTTAGTTTTCTTATTGCAGTCGTTATCGATTTGATACATATGGGAGTGGCACCCACGTCTAACATACTTCTTCAATTCTATTGAGGTATCGCAATCGATTAATATTTTATCGTTTTGATAAACATGTTTATTGTATACCATGTTAACCATTATTTGAAATGATCATTTTTGATATGTTATCTATTGATAATTATCGAGATAATAAATTCCAAAAGGTGTTTTTTCTTTAAATCAATATTATACAAAAGAAGCTCAAGTTTGTTAATAAATTAATGACTATCACCCTATATTTACTACTCTCTATCTCTGTTTCATATTCTCCAGTAACAGTTTGGATAGTTAGAACCTTTTACATTGGTCTACTCAGCTAATGGTATTAAGTTTATGATTAAGCACAAGGTTCTATCAAATTTTTGATCCTGCGGCAACTCTTCCAGAACTTAAAAGCTCTGTGGAATTGTCAGATTTTCTTTTATCCTTCTCAATACATATCGAGGATACTCCTTTGACCATTGTGAATGGGATCAACAGAGAATGTTATGAAGAGCAGTGGCCGTGGAAGTATCATACAAGTTGCGTCACTGCATGAAATGATAAACGGAATTAAACCTGGGCGTGTACAATGTACACGATTACGTACAAATTTTATTGTACAATACGCAATGGCTCACTTTCCTTGCCAAATCGAGTCATGGAAATGATGACCAGATCAAGAGCTGGCAACCAACAAACCAGCCAACTGTTCGGTCCAATTATTGAGAGGTTTCAACACACTTCGAGTTCTTGTGGACTTGACCAAAATTTCGACTGCCGCCCATCGCGGATAGCAATAATAATTATCTTCAGTTGGTCTACGCACGAATTCTGAATGATTTTTATTATTGTTTTTAACTCACGATTTCCACACGCACGGTGCACGGCTTCCTTTGAAAATGACGATACCTTTGTTTGCAACAGTCTATTATTTTTCGTATTATTCTATTATACATTCAACACTTAGTCCGGACAGATTTAGAAGTTGACTCTCGGATTGCATCATCGGCCATTACTCAAATATTATATTTCTATGTAACAATACTGAGATCCAGATTCTATTTGTTTGCTTTATTCTCAACGGAATAAACGAACCATTATGTCACATAGGCTAGATATAAAATTCCTGACAGTTCTACTAACAAAAGAGATTGAAATAAGTAGGTCAAATGCACAATGCCTCAATATGTGTATAAAAATGCACCCTGAAAATAGAAATCCTGTTAAAGGAGCTAAACAGAAAATGAGGTTATTGAAAAAAAATGTCTTTATGATATATAAATATATTTGTATCATACTCGTTATTCATCAAACCTGCCTAGTTACTAAGGGATTGTTGAGGCTAGAAGGATATAGTGCACAAATTCACTATCCTTAATTATTGAAAATCATTTAAAGGTAATGAGGAATAAAATAAACGTTTAGGTTAAATTCAACAGGTAAACCATTTAAGCTGCAGGATACTATACGAGTGTTGCAATTTATAATGTTTATTTTACTAAAATTCATTGATATTATGGAATGTCACTAATTTTACTATCGATCAAAAAAAATATTTAAGACTTAAAGAGTTATATAAAAAAAAAATATTATATTTTCTATGACACTTTTATGATAATAGCAAGATTTTTGATGTGAATTTTTCGATTGGAAATTCGATTCCCACGCAATAGTCTAATTTCATTAAAACCGCTAAAATTTTCACTTGACTTTTTCAAAATTTTCCACTGTCATTAAGCCATCCAATAGCCGTATCCATTGGTCGTCTGTAATGCCTTACATTACCATATGCGACGATAGTCTGTAATTATCAACCGCCGAGACTATTCGCCAGAACACTCAGCTGATCTCCAGCGAGACTATCTGTAATTATGATTATGTTATGAGTCCACCACATGTTATTATCCAATTGTATTACGCAGATCCGTTGGAACTCGGCGTTCCGTAATAATAAGATCTCAACCAGGTACGTGACTTACAAGTTAAGCGTTTGATAGATTCGGAGTACAAATAGTTACACTTTTAGTGTCTAATAACCGTGGGAAGTGAATTATGTTACAATGGTACAACATAATACCCTCTTCTTCTTGTTTGCAAAAGCTAAATGAACGCTATTCATTCATTAACATGTCTAAGTGAATTTCAGATAACGAGTGAATGAACAGTATATGATATTAAGATCTATGACTCAAAACGTGAGATCTTTTTGAAAAAATCTGAAATTTTAGATGCATTGACTTCTAATTTGCAGTAATTTAAGAACGAATTGTCCGGGGACGATAGGTCGTGAAACCGAATATAGTTCATCATATAATTATACACTAGTTAAAGTACAGGAAACAGCAAAAAAGGATGACGGTTTTAGTCGTTGTTTTGATATAAAATCGTCAGCTTTTTTTGCCGCTCGCTGTATAAGACCATGATAGATATATGTATAGTGTAAATAGAAAAATATTCAAACGATCAACTGAAAACTTTTTCACACTCAATAATAATTATTAACGTATGATTCTGAAGTATATGTAAATAGTTTAGTGGTAGATGGATGAAGCGTACAGCTTTCACAAAACCATAGCTTATGTAATAAAAGCTAACTTAACTCGTATTTAAACACGGCTTAAAACAATTACGTTAAGCAAATACTACAAACGTAGTAATCTTTTCAATCGGAACACTTACACAATATATAAACATCCTTCCCACGTGAAGTTTCTAACTGACATGAAAACCACAGGTGATGGCATATACATATTTCAAAACAGTTTAATTACAATAATAAAAAAAAATATTTTTGCTTCATAAACTACACGGAACTACATACATTCGATGCTATCTTCTATTGAAGATCTAAACTAATATTTCAGTGAAAGTTTCGCCAAAACCTGATCCGACAGATTCGTCTTTGAGATACAAACTTTCAAAAGCATTCATCATAAAGCTTTTGTACGAGAGGATTGAATGCAGATAAACATATACTGAACAATAATAAAGATTATTAATAGAGTGTCGGGTTAATAGCGCGATCTCATTAAAATAAGTATAAGTATTATTTAGTTTTCTTACTAAGCAGACACATACGTTATTTAATTAGTTAACCATGTTTTAATAATGAAATAAAATAATAATAAAAAAAATGTGTTCTTATTTTATTACTTGTATATTTTTTACGGCAAATGATTTTTAAAAACGAAAATTAGAGCCCCAAAATATTTTGTAGACTTGAAACAATTTCGCTTCTGATCGTTTCACGACGTAAAAACATTGAAAAGTGTTAAATAAGTGATAATTTAAAAACAAATCCTACAGGCATATGCTAAAATACTCATTAGTTTGTAAATGAAATATTGGAATTGAATTGTTTATATATATGTATATTTTTATTTTATTAAATTGATTAAAGCATAATATTAAACCTTAAAGATTAACTTGAATTTACGCGTAGAAACACATCGTGAGACACTTGTGACAAAGATAGGTAGAGAGGGTGTTGTCCTACCATGTTCCCGGATATGAAAAAGTATGGAGCAATAATAATTAAAATACATAAAAATAGCAATCACTCCAAACTTAGGAACGGAAATATTTTTTCTGTTTTAATTTTAGCCGCTGGCTGAAAGCATGACGCATTGCAATCATTTCATAGAGAAACTGGTTCCTCGGTTCACTTTGTATTTTTTTTTCACCACTGGCACTCTGGCAAATGTCGGATTATCCTAATTATGTTATGGATTATCTTGCGAGGGGTCTCAGGTTCAAAATTTAATTACTTTTGAAAGGCTTCCGAACGGACAGCGTGACCGAAACAACGATCTCCCATTCCTTAACAACAACAAAAAAACAGACATATTTTTTTGTTATAATTTAATTTAAGCGTTTAATTATTCTTCTTATTTTTCAGAGACGTAAAATGGATTCCATGACATTACAATATTACAAATTTATTGAAAATATTTACTGGTATAGGTTTGTATTCTTTGCCCTATACAGTAAACGCTGTAATGCGAGTATATATCAATCATATCAATGTATGAACTAAGTTTCAATTAAATATATAATATATATTGCGTGAGTATCAGGACGCAAATTTAGATCGGAAGTCCGGAGGTCGAAACCGGTCGCGATACCATTAAGCCATGTCGAATGAACATTAAGAGTTTATTAGTCAACTATACATAACCTAACGAATTACATTACGACTCAAGGTGACAATTTAACACATTACTCAATATTTAACTCAATTAAAGATTACTAGGGATTTTGCACTTGTATCTGTAAATTCTAATAAACTAAATATTAAAAAACATGCATTTACTTGATTCGTTACATTTTTATTGGTCAATGAGAGACGCCGTGGTTACCTAGCGCCAGAAATTGAAAGGAAACCTATAGATGTCTAAAACTGAAACCTTGGATAGCAAATAACATTGCTGATAAAATAAAATGTAATATTTAATTTTTTTCTCGTATATATATTGAATATTGTATTAATCTTTTCAAAAATGCAGGTAGACACCTGCATTTTTGAAAAGATTAAAACTCAAAGAAATAAACATCAATTCACACACATCCAAAAATCCTTCGTTGAGTTATTTGTACTTCTTTTTTTGAACAAAAAATCGATTCATTAATGTTTCCTTTGTTTTTTATGACTGATACCGCTTCAATCGCAATTTACTTAACATTTTTATTTATCTCATATAATTAATCTGAAATGCTAATTCTGCTTACATACTAGTTTTTTGTGCAACAATTATTATAGCAAACTAAATAACAATTCAAAACGTATAAATCATAGAGGAATATTATTAAATTGAATTTACTTATTTATTTGCAGAATCAAGGTCCAAAACATTACCCTCCGGCAATATTGTAAATATTAAATTTCATTATATCATGATAGTTTGGTACAGCCAGTTATCATTTATTTATTTTAAATAAAAAGACTTTATAATTTTAGAATTAATTTTAATTAAAAAATAATAAATTTAATTATTTATTTTATTATTTTTTTAAATAAAATTAATTCAAAAATTATAATTATGCAGTTTCACCAAGTATTTTCAGTTGATAACCTTAATGTTATTAAAAAGACTTTCTCAAATAAATAATTTAAAAAACCACGTAATTTTCAACGCCGTTGAGTCCGTTATTCATTTCTCTATCTGTGCATCAATAAAATAGGATCATATCACGTGAGCTTAAATTCATGTAAGCCTATTCTTGCAAACCTTAGGGAAAATGATTATGTTTTAACATCTTAATGCAATACTACAAAAGTTAATGACATGGAGTCTAAACAAGACATCAGAGAGGAGAAAAGCTACAAACTACATTTTTTAATTGTTCTGAACACAAATGGATCCCTATCAGTTTACACACAAGACAAAGTTAACTTACGAATTATTTACTAATAAAATAGCAGGATTTCTTACATAGTCAGTTAGTTTCACTCGGAATACGATAGTTTGCTATCATTCATCTTTGCCTCCCAATTATTCTGCGTTCATCGGTAATACCACAGGTTTTGTTGGCATCAATCATTTGCGCGTAGAATGTGACCCAGCCTAGCAAGTTCAATCGATTTAACTACGATGATTTTTTTCTACACAAACGAATGTAAGAGAATTCCAGAAGACGGTTAAAGCCTTCTAGTAGATTATATTACGTTTATCTAAAGTGTGATTAACACCAAACGAGAGAACATTATATTTCCACAACTTCAAATTGCATCGAGCGAATTAGATTGGTGCATTTCTTCTTCAAATCTTGCATTTCGTTCTCTACTCCGCTTTATACCTTGCAGCTCTCTTCAACGCTTTATGAGATGATTTTTCAGTCCTCAAATACTTTTTGCAAATACTCTCATTTATGGTACCCGCTGCAATTTGTCCGTTCAACCATCCCTATTTTATATTGATAAGGAAAACGTCGTGTTGCATAATGCCTATATAATAAAATGTTTTTAGTTTAAACAAGGCTTAAAGAGTTGTGTAGTGTTGTGTATACGAGTACATGTAAATCATACAACACACGGCATCTTTGCCTTACAAAAATATAACAAATATTTCCATAATATGCTTATACGCTTTTATCTACGAACTACTCAACAGGTAACATGAGACTTTATAATAAGAAGAAGATATACGGGAACCATTTAAGTATAAAAAAGACAACAGTCAGACAAGGATAAATCACCGGATATCATAATATCATAGAATTAGGATTCCTTTTATGAATAAGGGTCCTTCCTTTGGAACCTCATAAGAATTCCTAGGGTCCGTATTTACCTCCATTGTGAAGGCTGGGATGTGAACCAACGACCTTTTGTGATATCAAGTTTCGAAGAACTCGTTCTGTAATCGCCCGTCCGCGAGAGGCGATGAATGGACCGGATTAACACCCATTAAGGGTCAGTTCCCTCGAAAACCTTTTTAAATATAACATTAAATTATATAAATAAGTAAGTATATGGCCTCACGAATACAGCTAGACAACTCTGTCAACTGTCATGTCCTTCGTCTTGTCAATTCGCACACATAATGTATAATAAGTATAATATATATATATGAAGTCTTGAAGATATGCTCGTTATTATTATATATAGTACGAGTAAGGTATTCATTGTTTTTATATATACGAGGATACTTTTTATAGAATCAATCCTAAGGATATGTTTGAACATTTTTTTAAAATTTTGAATCTCGTTCTTCACTGCGCTCTTTTAGCTATTTTCAGCTAATAATATAAGGCGCAGTTCATGACCTCGAACACTTGTTGCGGGTACTCTTGTCAAGGGCGCCCTCTGTTATTTATCTCCTCAATCATCTTCTATATTACATCGCGAAGGATACCGTCAATCCGTAAATCCACAAGTTTCCCCATAACTTTCTGATGGTACGAGTATATCAAATGTGCTTTTTTCAAAAGACGATTTAATGGGAGCTGAATGATTGATTGTGACATTAAAATTTGTAATATCGATCATAAAGTTAATATATTTTATTTCGTGTATAAAATGATTTTTATTTAGCCGGAAGAATAATCAAAAACTCAATTTAAATTAATAACAATAAAACCCTACTTTCTATTTCATTTACTTCACACCTGCAAAAATACGACAGTATAAAAACTCTTCGGCGAAATATAAAATGAATTCGTTTTGAAAATAAGTAAAAACCGAAGCAAAAGTTTAGTTGATTGATTCATATTTTTGCCCAAGTATTTTTACTAACATTTATAAAAACAATAAATATAAAAATTCAAGAAAAACGCTGTAGTACAAATAATACAAAATTTCATTTTTATTTGTAATTATTTTTATCAGTTTTTATTTTCAAAATAGAGCTTTGTGAATACCTAGTACTATTATGTTTTTTCAGTATTTAATATTTAGCCATTAAAAAATGTATACAACAATTATAGAATGAATAACTATGAAGTCGTTGTGTAAGTACGAATATATTTTACTTTAATCTACTATTACCTAATGCCTAATTTCAAACCAAATGAAGGAATTCAAACTATAACAGGATGTTAGGATAAAATTGGTATTCGTTGGTTTGATCTAAACCGAGCAATTCAAGATGGTTAACGTTATTATAATGTATTCGATGGACCGAGGATCAAATGAATGCACACATAGCTTTATGATTAAATGCTCCGTATTGTGAGCATATTTAGGAAATATATGAAATAATTTTAAACCATCAAAGAGCCTTTGTATTTTATGCGCAATGGTATGCACACGAAAAACATGATATAAAAATAGTTGTTTTTTAAAATAATGTTACATTGATAACATATCATTTATGATAAGACAAAATAACAGTACGATTATATATACGTGACAATGGATAAATTATTTTTCAGTTAATATGTATAATATTATGTACTCACCGAAGGCTCTGTGGCCTCATTTGGCATAAGCCCCATTCATAGGCCAGTGCTGTGACCTTTTTTAATTGAATTAGGTCTTACAGGTCACCAAAC
This sequence comes from Glossosoma conforme, assembly GCA_022606575.1. Lineage (NCBI taxonomy): Eukaryota > Metazoa > Arthropoda > Insecta > Trichoptera > Glossosomatidae > Glossosoma > Glossosoma conforme. The sequence goes on from JAGTXR010000121.1 coordinate 602,547, forward strand.
TCGCAACAATCCAAAAGAAAACACCTTTACAAGCCGAAGTTTAAATTCAAAATGTTTGAATAACGAATTCACTGAACCAACGATTAAAAACTATATTTAAATTTTCGAATATAATTTTACTCTATGGTGGAGCCACTTGGTAAGATCGCGAACTAAAAACAACAACGTTCCGATTTTCAAATCGTTATTTTTTTATTATGAAACGTTAACGATTTTTCGTACGGGATCGAACACAACCTCCCCGCACCGAGGTCCCAACGCGACTGGCGAAACGGCCTGAGTTTCAGGCTACAGCTGAGAATTCACTCAGTAGGTGAAGTGCGCAGGTGTGTGCGTAAGGTGTACCATGAGATCATTTGAAAGTGTAAGTTTGTCGAGATTTTAGTTAGCTATTTATAATAATATTTTTTGTATGTAAGCGCATGTAGGGAAACACCACCAAAGGGAATAAGTTAAAACTCACAATTATCATTATTGCATAACTTCAGGAGGCTACTTTCAGCATAAATTCTGCAGTAATTATCATGTATTGAATAAACAGTAGCGAAAATACCTCCATATGAATAACTATCAAGTTATCAGGCCAGGGTTTTCTAGGATATAAATTTCAAAAGCAATTTTATAAGGCAATGTTTCCGGTTATATTTATTTGGGAATTTAATTGCCGAGTTCGGCGGCCACAGTGAGACAAGTGAAATGAGTAGTCAACCCTTATGTAGCGCAGTGCCTCACTCTTACTATGTCTATAAGTATGAGAGAAATCATACGTTTAGTAAAGACGAGCAATATGTGATGATAAGCCTTTTATTGCTCTGTAGAATGGGGTATCGCACGTGTAGAATCCCTATTTATATGACATTTACGAGGTATACCGAAGGATAACTTTAAGGTATTTTTCTGAGAAAGAAATTTTGTGTTTGCGTTAAAATAAAAATAAAAAATAGTTTACTATTTTTGACGTATATAGTATGTGTATAAAATTTATTTTTAATATCATCATAATCTTTATTAAATTTGCTCAAATTAGTAATAAAAATACAGTAGTTGGTGATGTTTTTTATGGTTTCACTCTCCGGCGTCCGAGAAGGCAACGATTGAAAGAAAAATTCGCTCCGAAAATTATCCTTTACTGGGACCGCTTGAATATCAGTATAGAGCTGTACCACCACGCCATACTCATCGGCATAATATTCACACACAAACGGTATCATAATATTAAAGCCTCTGTAAGCAGAATGACGTAAATCGTATACTGAATATGTGAGACTTATGAGCTTATGTTTATGGCAATCAGAGATATGCCAGGCATTATTGTAGTGTGTGTGGATGTGTGTGTGTGTGATTGACATTGTTTGAAAAATTTGTTCCAAATTTAAAGGTGGATATATTTTGGTATTGCCCGAATAATAAATCATGAAATAGTCATAAATAAAGGTAGGCAAGTACACAGATGTTTTATTTAATGAAAGTAAATAATAAGTTGTATTTTCACAATAGGTATCTTAAGAAATGAGTAAACATTTTAAATATAGTGACTAGTGAGGATATATATTTGTTAACTTGCAATGATTTGTAAAATGAAATGTATTAAAAAATATCAAATGTAATATTGAAAAGTATTCTCGTAGATTTTTTTTATGAAAACAGAGAAGAGCATAACCAAATGGTTTTAAGATCATCAAGTTTACTCTATGACATTAAAAGATGGTGGACTCTATGAATTTCAAGTGGGTCTAATGCTGAGAAATAATGTCAAGTGATAGAAATATATGGCTTTTTTTTGTGATCATTTTTAGTGTAGCAGTATATCTACGATCCTTTTTATACCTACCAATGTCTATGAAGTTGTAGCACGCATGTTGCCTAACGTATCTATTGTGCGGGTTTAATAATCCTTAATATATGTTTAAAAATACAACAGAATTCAATCTTTTTCATACTAGAAATATGCGTTGGTTAATATAATACATACTAATCTTTATAATAAAAATAAAACATAAGGATTAAGAACGATACTAGATTGTAAAATAAAAAAACAATGTATTATTTTCACATGGTCACTCGATTGCAATACCAACAGCCATATCTAAACCAAGAAAAAAAACTAAACACCTAATCGACCTTCTGTACAATGATATTATTTACTTCGCGCCAAATGTGTTCCATATTTGAATAAAATAATGTTTGAAATGCTTCAAAAATAACGGATAATAAATGGCTTCGTTATTATATAATTAGCATAATATTCCATGTGCTAGACGCCATTTTAATTGTTTCTGCGACCTTCCTTCACGCTTGTGCGGGTAATTACACGGATTTTTCATTTTTCATTCCGAGCAAACTCAGATGAAGACGCCATTTTGAAAACAACAAAAAATATATTTAATTTGTTGGTATGTTTTAGTTAGAGATAGTTCATTGAGATGGCAGACGGGCAAAAAATGAATTTAATAAAAGCAAAAGTTTGCTAATCTCAAGCATTTCCTGTGAATTAGTGTTTTGTTTATTGGAAATAGATACCGAAGCGTGAAGGTCAACTGTGCTGAGCTAGAGAAGGCTGTTTTTTGTATTAACTGAAAGAGTAATCATTTAATAGATACTGTGAACCCCAATGGGCAGAGTGGTTCTCCTTAGTCAAATCATAAGACTACTATAAAAATTTACACTGCCAAGATTATTCTACTTACAAACAGTCATATTTGAATGGTTTATATTATATTGTGGGAAACATCAGGCTACTCACTCAATATTTTTTTTTATTCTGATCATCAAAAGTCGAAATATGCCTTGAAAACTAAAGCGGCGTACTCTTCAAAGCTCGAGGTGTTAGAAGGCATTAGAAAACTATATATGCAAATACAAAATGTACTCGGTGGAACTAGGAAATATGATATCATAATAACATGACGTTTTGTCACCATAAAAGATTATATACTCACGAAACTCATGAAAAAGATAGGGTCGTAATAATGTTCATCAACGTCATAATGCCTCCCTTCCCAGTTAAGATATCGCCTTTTACAAACAATACAGTAAGTACAGTCGTCAAAAGAGATAAGTAATCATGTACATGGGAGATTAATTCGGCTTTCAAAAATAATTATTATAATCGTTAGTAATAACTATTATCGTGTGTAATTACCAGTAAAGCAGCTTATCGTGTGATAATATTTAAGCTATTCATGGAAATAGCTTCTAGCCATTATTCCTTAATTCTACAGTATTACTACAAATTATAAAATTCATAGTACACTTTGTATTAAAATATATCATTTGTATATTTTATCATTAAAGACCTTTCGTTTAGCATCTGGAAAATATGAACCAACTAGTTACACCTTCGTTTCTTGACAAATTAAAAAAAAACTTCTATTTTAGTTGCCAAACCTCGTTATTACTCAAAGAACGAAATGACCGTACCTATAAACAGCTGGCTTTTCAAATATCTCAAAGTTAATAATGCCAAGTTGATAAAAATAAATATGTTGAAATTTTGGAATGCGGAGATATCATGCTTAGAAATTCCGGTAAAAGCTTTTTTTTAATAATAGTACTTCTTTCTTTGAAAATATTTTTTTATTTTATTTTTATTTCAACTTCAGCAAGACGTCACAAGAAGATGTAAACTGATAATAATATCTAAATAAATACATAAACAGTGAAATTATATTATTGTCCATTGAAGTAGAATTAAAAAGAAATCTTTAATGATTTTTAGACCAAAAAAGCTTTGAAAGTGAAAAGGAATTTACAATGTAAAGTTGGCATATTTCTTTAATGAAGATTGTATGAAAATCCGATAACAAATGTTTAACTGTCATATTCATGGAACTACAATAACTCGTCGCTCTCTAAAGTTGGAATGTTCCGATTTTGTATGCAAATATTATTATATTATATTTTCTCTTTAATATTGCCCATAGACTAAAACTTAATAGGAGCATTTTCTTTGTGAGCCACGACGCGCGCATACAAATGGAAAACATCACTTTGAATGTTTAGATTTCACCCATCAATAACAAGCGATTTGAACCAATTCAAAGGTCACAGTCGGTCATTTTGTTGATTCCGCTTACTAGATGGAATATATGACCACCAAATAAAATACTAAGATCTTCTCTCTTTTTATGTCATGTAAAAATATAATTTAGCGCATGTGGACATCATAATATATTATAGAATCCCCATTTAAGTACTGTGTTCATAAGTCATCATCATCAGCCTGTGTCCGTCCACTGTTGAACGTAGGCCTCCCGCATGAGTCTCCATCCTCTTCGATCCTCCGCCTTCCGCATCCAGGTCACTCCCGCTATTCTTCTTATATCGTCAGTCCATCTTGTAGGGGGTCGGCCAATGCTTCGTTTGCCAGTTCTTGGGCGCCATTCCAATACTTTTCTTCCCCATCGACCGTCGTCTCTTCGACAGATATGACCTGCCCATTGCCACTTGAGCGTGCCTATTCGTTGGGTAGCATCCACTACTTGAGTTCTTCTGCGTATTTCCTCGTTTCGGATTCTATCTTTTAGCGACACTCCGAGCATGGATCTCTCCATAGCACGCTGGGTGACTTTTATTTTATGGGTAAGACTTGCTGTCAGATTCCACGTCTCTGCGCCATAAGTTAATACAGGGAGGACGCATTGGTTAAACGCCTTAGTTTTAAGGCATTGCGGAATTTTCGCTTTAAAAATGTACTTTAGTTTTCCAAATGCTGCCCATCCCAGTTGTATGCGCCTGTCGATTTCTTTTGAGAAGTTATTTCGCCCTAGTTGTATTACTTGTCCCAGATAGGTATAGTCGTTTACAACGTTCATAAGTAAGACTGTTATTTTTATTGAGATTCCACAAAATGAATGTAGTCAATATGCTTCCATAACAATTGACCCGCGGCGACTTTTTAATAGAATTATGAATTGATTTATAAACATTTAATATATTTATTTTAATATATTTTCTAGTAACCAAATATCCGTTGCCGTCTATAATATATTTTTCGAGTGGTAACTTACTGATTTTATATTAATTAATTAATTCAGCTAATTTGAACGTGTCATCAATTTAATATATATATATACTATGAGGCTCCTGTGCAAAGCTCCTGACGGCTATACACGTCATCCGTCGCGAAAGGGTCAAGGAAGTCGATGATGTTGTTGTCCCAGGGAAAAATGTACGAAAGTATGTCTGTGGATTTTGTAAAAATATTGCGACATTCATAATATTTAAAAGTGGTGACTAATCCTTTCGCATCAATAGTTTATCAAAGCTGAACATAAAATAATTTTAAGAACCATGTTATGAACGTAAAAATTAAATGAAAAAATGATTTCTGAGCTTTAACACCTATAATAAAATGAAACTTCTACAATTCGTAGTCGGTGTATTTTATACTATCAATAAAAGCCGATTTAAAGCCGATATTTAAACGTTTTGTGTTTGGTTTTCCATATTGAATTATTGGATTATATTTTGAATAATGTCAATAAAAGAAGAGGTGCCTCATCCCACCCACAGAGTCGTTATGTTAATCGGCAAAGAGGCCTGTCGTTTTAACGATTTTTTTCAAGCGGATTCGTTCGAAAAAAAACCGCCGTCCCACTGCCGTTGGCCTACAGTAATTATATGTCTAAACGGTCAGTGTTATGCCACTATTCTGCCGAGGAAATCGTAGCTTGTGGCTTAAATCCTAAGTTTTTCATCTTCGACATTTTGATATGGACAGTCATGATCAAGGTCTTTTTCTTCATGTCAGAAGAGTATAGTTTCAGCTCCTTATCTGGCAACAACGATTATCACTATAACTCAATACAAAGTCCTGAAAAGAGAACAAAGTAAGGTGTTATAATAAAATGACACGACTAAGTATGTAACAAAACAACAATATATAAACACACTATAAAAATTCTACGAAAAATCAATTCACTGAGAAGTTATCATTAAGTACGAGTAGTTACGAAGTGAGATAATAGCTTTATACGTTAGTTTCATGATGGGCAGTTGGAAGGTGAAGTAGTTGCTAGATGGGGAGAAGTTTTCTTACAATGAGGCAAATGCAATGATTTGTATGTTGCATGGTGATGAAATTGTTCACTAGTTGAAAGTTGGGGTACTTGCAAGACGTAATATATTTTTGATAGAATAGTTTGTGTAATGTTTGAGTAGCGATAAAGGGGGATATTTGGGTAGTTGCTAGGCGGGCTATTTCCAATTCTGTTAGTTGTAAAGTTGATGCTTGTAAGGTGGATAAGTTGCAAGGTGGGACATTTGCGAATTGGGGTAGCTTCGTGGTAAAGTAGTTACTTAATATGTGGCAGATTTTTTGTTGTTGTTTACTTTTGGTAACAAGTTAATCAATAATCATACTGTAAAATACTGCACGTGTAAGTCAGCCTTATGGTAGAAATCGTTATCGGTTCGTTATCGCATGGTGGAAAATAATCGATAACGGAAAGGTGACCGCCAAACGAGCATCATGAGATGTAAAAAAAGTAACAGGTACTTTTGTAGGTACTTCTTATAACATTAATGGAGCCTAAAACCAACGTTGATCTAATGGTGTATTTAAAATTATATCGCCGTTATTTATTTGTGAGTCGAATATTTGATTACCTTTTTAAAAAAAATAAAAAATGGTGATATTTAACGTATATAATAATAGATATTGTAATATTAATATTATTTAAAGACACAAAGTTATAGAATGTTATGTGTAGAAAAGTATAAACGAAAAAAAATGGTGACACTATGGCTAAATAAAAAACTGAGACAATAAGGTAATCATTGCATGTAATTTTTGCTGATATTTACTGATTTTTCACCTTTTTGGAATCAAGGAACCCCTATCATGAGAAAAGTTAATATGAGTATTACTTTAATTATTTTACAGATTAATAAATAAATGGACACAATTTTGTAATTGGCGAAGTACTTAATGTGTAAAGAGTAAACACATTAAAAAAGAACATATCACAGATCTTAATAAGTCTAAGATCTGTGGCCCATATGCTCCTGTTAAGAGACCGGACATGATTATGATAAGAGATCAGTATCTTATAAGAGTATTGCTATCGCAGATTTTAACAGATTGAGAGGAAATAATTATATTTTCAGTAAAACAATATGAAAGAGATCTTTCGTAAATGAAACTTGAATTATAAGGTTAAAGAGGAAACATGTATGGAATAATATAAAATAAATAGTATAACTGTAATTCTGACACGACGTAAACGTGACGCTTCGTTTTTAAACACGACTTTTGTCCAATGGCCTATGTATGGAGAGATTATGTGAATGAAATATTATTTTATTGAAACTTTTTTATGTAATAATACGTTTTTTGGAGAATATATTAAGGTCAAGCGTTTCAAGTTCATTGCACCGCGAAAAAAAATGCGAACAAATATTTAATATAATAAAATTATTAAATAATGTTCTCACACCCACGAATTGTATTTCATGTATGGCGTTAAAAATTATACAAAAAGAACATTTTTTTCTAACATTTACATTATGTTGTCAAAAATCATAAATGTATACATAGTAAAACATGGCATATTATTAAAAAATATTTTAAAACTATTGATCATCATATCAATTTATCGTAAATGCGATGAAACATTTATTTTTTACATAAGTTATTTGTTTTAAAAATGTGTATTTTGTAGTGGGAAATAATAAATAAATATTTTCTAAAGAGTAGGGATTTCTCACTATGATTAAAAAATTGGGTACAAAATACAAAAGCTTCAAACACCTGTAAGGAATATGTTTTTCGGATAGTTATATCAATAGTACTCCATCGTAAAAATGTATTTAAGTTTTCCAAATGCTACCCATCCCAGTTGTATACGCCAGTCGATTTATTTTGAGAAGTTATTTCGTTCTAGTTGTATTTTTAAAGCGAAAATTCCGCAATGTATTAAAACTAAGGCGTTCAACCAATGCATCCTCCCTGTATTAACTTATAACGCAGAGACGTGCAATTTAACAGCAAGTATTACACATAAAATAAAGGTCACCCAGCGTGATATGGAGAGATCCATGCTAGGAGTGTCTCTAAAAGATCAGAAACGAAGATATCCGCAGAAGAACTCAAGTAGTAGATGCTACCCAACGAATAGGCACACTGAAGTGGCAATGAGCAGGACATATCTGTCGAAGAGACGACGGTCGATGGGGAAGAAAAGTATTGGAGTAGCGCCCAAGAACTGGCAAACGAAGCATTGGCCGACCCCCTGCAAGATGGACTGACGACATAAGAAGAATAGTGGGAGTGGCCTGGATGCGGAAGGCAGAGGATCGAATAGGAGACTCATGCGTTCAACAGTGGACGTATATAGGCTGATGATGACTCCATCATAAGCTTTTCTTCTTGCTCGTGTATAAGCGTTTGTACTTTTACCGTTTAATTTTAAATATTCTTGAAAAAGTCTTGGATCTAAAAAAAAACTAGTATTTTCGCATTCAAGACCTCCCATTCTGAAAACAAGGGCATTATGATTGCATTAAGCTTCTCTTTCCGGCTTAATACATTATGCAAAAAATATAAAGCATTGTACAGTTGATTTTTATTTCCTAGTAATATTGTAATGAGGTGATAATTTGTCTGTGAGCCTTGCGTTTGGTGTTTGCATTATTCGTATATTTCCAAGAAGCAATCCATTATCTCTGTCAGCCATTGTGACGGGCTGGCGCCATTTTATGGCTTCCCTCGGCGGTAATGTCACCGGCCGGTCCGATTTCAAAAGAAAACAATGTCCAATACCTATAACCTACCCACACCTCCTCAAAAAAACACAGAAATAACAATGCTTTTTTGTGTATCGCCACATCGATTGTTTCCAATTTTCAAATGGATTTTAACTTCGCGCCGCTATGTGTTAAAATAAATAATCATTTTTATCGCTTCTAGAAATAGAAAAAACAATAGGGGCTGTGTTATTCACATGATTACAAGAACACCTGTGTATAGGCTAATTATGACAATAAGTTTACTGTTGAACACTATTTTCCAGTAGGTTCTTGAATTTCGGAAATTATTGTACTGTATTTAACTATAATAGTAAAATGATAACCCGCCTATATAACAACACAAAAACGAAATATTAGTTATCCGGTAATTTTACCATTACAAAAGAACTAAAATTGTTGTATATTTTTTGTTTTATTTTTGTTAATTTTTCCTACGTGCGTTTTTTTAAAGTTTTCTTTTTTTGTTCATTAAATATTCACATATAAAATTAGAAATGAAAGAAGTCCAACGTTTTCGAAATCATAGTGTTTTAGTTAAGCCGTGAACGTCAAATTGATATGTTGAAAACTTAGAGTAGAACACCTAATAGCATGAGCCCTACTCTAGCAGATCACTTTGTGGACATCGATTATAATTTTTCATTTGACTCTTGGGCCTTGGGTAAGACAAAAGGGAAACATTGTCATCCAATTATGAAAGCTATCGAAATAAAAGACGACCCACTGCAATATCCACCAGGATGGCGGGTTAGTTATGAAAACAAGGAGACCTTCACCACTAAAGCATCTCAAATAAAATACAGAGAAATGAGGAGCCTTATCTATCACACAACTTATAACGCTGTCACTAACCCAAACTTATAAATGAACGAAATAATCTTCCTTGTTTGATACTCAAAGAAGTACAATGACTTGATGACTGGCTACCAATAAGAGGACCTCTAAAACTGTGATTAAAATATCGGAGAAGACAAGAGCTTGCCGGGGTTGTGGCCTAGCCAGAGATAAATCATTGTTTTACAATGCGAGAGGTCGACTTTAAAAAGAAATTGCAATCTCATTTAAAATATAATATTTAAAAATATATATAAACCAAAGAAATTGTGCAATGTACGTACAAATAATAAAGTAGGTATTATTGTTTTTGCAACAGCATTTCAACCAATCACGTAGGTTGTTGAATTTAACAAAGCGATAATAAAATTTGGGTTACTTTTTATTTCATACCTGCCGACACCTTATTAATCAACGGATGTGATTTATTACGGCCATTTTGAACAATATTACTTCTGTCGATGTAAAGGTGTGCACGTTTTATGCAATGATGTTAATTTCATTGGGTGGGAGAAACGAAAAGAAATATATTATCTACAAACAAATTTTAATTTTAAGAAATGTTTATGGTCGCAATAATGATGTTGATATATGATTTTATGGTAAGAACAAATATAAAAGAAAAATGAAACATTTAAGCACATAATTCGTTTTGATTTACTGTAAAATACTTGTCTTATGTTTTTTGCTACTGATTGGTAATGGTAACTTTTAAATGAGTACATCACACTCTCGTGACTATGTGTAAATGAAGAGCTAGAATTAACATCACGTGACATTTAGTTGAAAAATGAAATTATTATTATCAGCAAATATTACAATATAATCTAAAATGGTATTGCGTTGCTTCATTAATGGCGCACTAACCTCACACGAACGTGGCCCATATAATTAAAGTTCTTACATGGCGATATGCCGAGGTCGACACCTGAAATTACTGTAATACAGGTGCGAGCCAAATATATCATTTGCATACATTATTTATATTATTAATACGCTATTATTTCGACTGCTTAATAGTCGCCGCATAAATTGACCGTCATAGAATCCATTATAAACGCCTCGAGGGTGTTTTTTTTGTCATCTGTGATTGTAAGATTATTATTCTTCAATCACTTTCTATGACACTATGGGAATTCGCATAATTCAAGATTGCAGTAGATTAATATATATTTTTAATTTGTTTTATTCTTTCGATCGATATTTCTTGATGAAATATCAATATTGTAAGTGAAAGAAGTGAGAAGATGTTTACTACAATTTTTTTTCTTTGAAAATTGTTTCTCGGCGAAGAAGAAAAACGATATCAAAAATTAAATCCTACAATTCATATAAAAAGTCATTTTCCTTTGAATATTATAAGCTTGTCATCTACTTAAATTTGAAAATGTACTATTATAGTTTATTTATTTATTTATTTTTTAAAGAATCGAAATTCCATTTTTTTAGAGTATACATAAATATACAATAAATAGAGAAGATAATAAAAAATAAATAATGATACATTTCAGAATAAAAACAATGAAAACTCATTTATTATTGCAATTTCATCTAGCATCTAGCACTCATCACCCTCTCTTCGTACTACCACCAAAACCGACTACAGCCAAACCCAAGCAAGACCCAAGTCTGCGCCTTTCATCTTAATAACAGACTTGCCAAGAGAAAGCTGCACATTACCTGGAACGACTTGGTGTTAGAGCACTGCGACACACCTAAATACCTAGGGGTCAAGCTGGATAGGACCCTCACTTATCAAAAACACTGTCAGTCTGTTAAGCAAAAGGTGTCCACCAGAAACAACCTACTCCGAAAAGTGGCAGGTACGAAGTGGGGAGCCCAACCAAACCTGATCCGCACAAGTGCTCTAGCTCTCTGTTTCTCTGCTGGCGAGTATGCTGCGCCAGTATGGGCGAGGTCTGCCCATACCAAGAAAGTGGATATTGCTCTGAATGAAACGTGCCGGGTGGTTACGGGGTGCCTAAAACCTACCCCAATATCAAAGCTATATCAACTCTCGGGCATTGCCCCACCAAACATACGGCGAGAAGTTACTACCAAGAGGGAACTCACCAAAGCAACCCACGACGCACTCCACCCTATGTTTGGGTACCAAAAGATAACTACACGGCTCAAATCAAGAAGAAGTTTCCTACAGTCGACAACGGAACTGGAGATACCTGAGGCCACCCTGCGGCTGAACATGTGGAGAAGCGCAACTGAGGGGAATACTTGGATTGCCCCGAAAGAGGACCTAGCCCCTGGACATGACCAAGGGTGGAATATATGGAGGTCCCTTAACAGACTTCGGACCGGAGTATGCAAGGCGAGGACACAAATGAGGGCCTGGCAGTTTTACAGCGGACCGACTGAATGTGACTGCGGCGTGGAGCAGACCCTGTCACACCTTCTGGAGTGTGCGCTGTGCCCGAATAGCTGCACCCAGGAAGACCTGATGATGGCCAGAAGTAACGCCATCGACGTCGCCCACTTCTGGGCAGACAGGATCTGACCCTGTTGTTTCCGACACGATTATATATATATATTTCATCTAGACAAAGCGATGCTCATAAGATGTATATGTATTTGAAAATATTTTTACAACGTTTAAATATATTTTTAAATAATTTTATTATAAAAGCAATCGTGGATAGAACATGAGCAAGCAGAGTTGTACGTGTATAAGATACAGTAATAGAATAAGAAGTTAACGTTGACAATTATTTTTCTGGATTAGATTACGAGCAAGAATGTTCATGTAATGTAAGCGGTTTTATTTTTACCTCAAACTGCAGGATTCACACAAAATTTGTGATTAACTAGAAACGAAGATATAAAGAGCAATGTTACAATCCGTTTTTTACTTTTACACCAAGCGTTACATTGATATTCGAAGTCACAGATATTTGTATATAAGATCTGTGTTCAAAGTATTGGAGAACATAACGTTTTTATGCTCGTTTGGTTTAAGCATTCCCTTAGCAGTGGAGTGCGTAATGATACCTAAAAAGCTCGTAATATAGCATATTTATTTAAAAAAAAAAATACCAAACATAAATTCGTTAGAATATTTTAATGAAGAAAAATCAAAAGCTCTTTGTTGGTTGTGTATATATTGTTGCACCTTGTAAGCGAGCACTCACATATCTGTCAAGTGTTCAGCGGCCGGTACAAGAGTCGGCCGAAAGTCTCCGAAACCAGGTTGTTCGCCGTTTAACCCAGTTTGGCCGTCACGGAGGCTCCGAGGCCAAAAAAACGCTCAGTTTATTTTTGGCCGCGGGGATGCGGAGCTGACGCGGCGTGAGATCTCATCTCCGAGAGTGGGACAAGTGGACCGCGAGAGGAGCGCAATCTTTCTGTCGGACATGCGATTATTGTGCGAACATAATGTAATTGTTTGTAGACTTTGTTGTGTGTTTTGTATTATACATATGAAGTACACTCGTATGCACTCGAGTCATTCCTTCTCTTAATGTAACCAACTTAAAACGCATATACAGAGTTATTTCTTATACATACGGAGACTTGAAGAAACGACCGCCGTAGTATCTGCGGCATATTTTGGGTCATTTGTTTACCATAATTTTTTTATAATTATAATACGAGTCATTAGCCCGACGCCTCCGAAGACTTGACCATTCGGTCCTAACAGGTGGTTCAGCACAAAAATTGATTTTAAAAGTCATTTATCTAATGTTCTTTGAATTCCAACGCTTAAAAAATATAGATATAGCGGAGCAGTCAAACCAGGATGGGGCAGCCAAGCCGCACGTCTCACCCCACTCGTGTAGTCATGTTTGGTTAGGAAGTTGACAGCGAAATTAAAGTTATACACATGTTGTTATTTAAGTAACTACCCAGTTTTTGGTTACTGTTACTGGCTACTGATAAAATGTTTAGTGTTTCTTACAGAAATATACGTAATGAGATTCTCTAGTTGAATTAGGTCCTATATAATCCATACACTTCACTAGTTTAGAGGAAATGATTTTTATGATTTCAAATCAATTCAATGGATGCGGTTTCAATTCTCATACATGCAATGAAAAACAATCACAAGTAACGACGCAGCAAATCAGCAGGGCGATATCAGCCGTGTCCTTGCATTATGGTTGAACCGCAAAATTTAAATCGATCTCTAGTTCAATTCAGGGCTTTAGAGTGTACTTTAAATGAAAAAAGCAATACGCAAATGCATCACTAATTTATATTATGTATAATACTCGTAGCTATGTCCAGATAATAATTAACTCTTCTCTGCGAACTTGATATTTGCTATAATAAAGTGATATCATTCTTTTATTGTGCTTGAGAAGCTTAGATTTTTATATTTTTGACAAGAATATGGAAGCTTTCATTAAAACTGTTCAAATCCAAATATATTTTTATGTAACAATAAATACAAAATAATGCTTTTTGAAGCTTTTCATTTTATATTTATAGAATACATTAACACATTAATCACGTATTTATTTTATTTATTTTCATTGGCGTGATTTAAAAAAATTGATTATAACCAGGGTGTCTTATAATTAACGACTAACCATAAAAAATTTAAGCACCGGTTCAAGCAGTATTAGGTGTGACGTGTACTTGGATGGGTGACCGCGTGAAAATACCGTATTTTGATGGTTCGATAAAGCCGCCTCATAGAATAAAACAATCCAGACCATGATAATATATGGTGAAGCATGCGATCTCTAATAATTCAAACACATAAATATGCCTATAAATTATTTTAACATTTGCTCCAATTTGGGTCAAGCCGCTTCTTAGGACTAAATGTTCAAGGTTTCTGAAAGGTTAGGCTAATTATCTAATTAATTTCAAATTACTGATTAACAAAATATCCGAATATATATCTTAAAGCTTTTCAGACTCTCGTTTTATAAGTCGTAGGGAACTGTGCATAGCATGTAATCGTGGGATAACCGATACAGAATTAACAGGGTAAGGTTATGAAATTTAACTGAGAACTAAGTGGTGGAAATTTGTGGCGATTATTTGCTCTAGTTATAGAGAGTTTGAAAGTAGAATTAAGTTTATCAAAATTAAGTACAATTTAAGTAGATAGATAGAGTAAATACACTTGTAAGTCATAAGTGTTTTGATTGTTTTAAGGAATATAACGATGTATTATTGCGATCTCCTAATGCATTCTACATTTCATCAAAGCAAATACGCAGATTCTGCAATATTTTCTAGAAAATCATAGTAAAAATATTTAACGTAACTAATCTATTCTCTACCGGATTCATGTGAATCATCAAAATTACAGGAAGGTCATACCTTTTTTCTGTTGTTCTACTGGTAGAGTTGACAAATGAAAAACAATGACTTCACCACAATTCCTCGGAAGTCCGCCAAAGTGTAACCATCGTCAGCACAAAAAATGTAATTGCGAAGCACAGTACTTTACTATCGGTCATTGTAGTGATAGCCAACCTCATAATGTATAATACAAGTGTGATTTATTAAAGCACGCGCATGCAAGTGAGTACAAAAAGGTTAACACCAGTCGGTTCTATGACGCTCAACCAGGACGGTTGCACGTTGTGGAAAAGATGTGTTGTGTTTAAGCATGGGTTAGGGAATAAGTGAGTCTTTATTGATCTGTTTCTTAAACCGATCTAGATTGTATGAAAGAGGAAACACAGGTTAATTCTTGAGCTTGACTGTGATTATAGATATATTTTTTGAATGTATTGAAATATTAACCGTATATAAGTGTTAAGAAAGTAAGCAAAATAATACTAGTTTGTCGGCTGTATGTGCGTGCAAGTGGAATTATTCATAGAGTATTAATGATAAAATAATCAATGATATTATCTTCTTCCAGAGACAATAAGCAGCTGTTGAAAATAAGATATTTAAATTTATAATTAAACAATTTCACCAAAAATTGAGAATTAATAACCATAACTTTGTTGATAAATGAATTAACTTAAAATAAAAAAATTGAAATAAACCAAAATATGTATTTTTTATTTTGTAAATATTTTTTATTTAAAATGGTCCTTTTGAAATTGAACTTGTGATTGGAAGCATTGAATTTCAATGATAAAAAGAAATAATTGAGTAGCGTTTTAAAAATAAACTTGCGTGAGTAAATTCTTTGAAAAGGCTCTTCCACTCCTAAAGAAAAGGAAAAAATCTTTTCCACTCCAAAAAAGATAGTCGCTTTCTTGGGAAAATTATATGAAATGTTGCCGAATCCTCAATAGTCCAATGTCTTGTATTTATATATTTTTAAAAAAGCATGCTAAAATGGTAAATAAATATTATATTATTTTATTTTAATAATTCGTAGTACCATAATTTGAGTCGCAGGTTGACGATGTCTGTTTTATTGCTTGACCGAGCACTAACAACAAAAAAAAACGAAAAGTGATTCACTTCTGCATAAAAAATAAACAACACAAATAGCGTGGAAGAACAATTGGATCAAATTATTGCTCTTATTGTTTAGATTACCGCTGATTGCTTTGAATAACGATTTCGTGTATTTGTCATTTTGATCAATGGTCATCATAAGCAAGCAAGATATCGGGAAATGAAAAAATGATCTTTTGAATCATCATTTTTAACACTGACTCATAAAAACAACACGGGTATCAGCGACCCGTATAAAAACATACAATGTTTTTTAAGATAATAAATGCAGTATTACGCAGAGTTAGTTAGTGTCAGTCAAATATTTCACACTTATTATTAGCGTGGCTCTTAGTAGAGATATTTTAAAATTAGATAATAGATAGAATTATGGTATCAGGATAACATCAATAGCACGAAAAGGCTGATTGCAGTAAACCAATAAGTCTAGTGACACACGAAGGAGGCATTAACCAAGTAGATGGACATAATGCGGTGATAATGCCTTTTATGCATAATATCTTCTAAAATTTAAAACAAAACCATTTGGGTGTAAATTTTTAACAGACAATAAAAAATGTTATACATTTAAATTATTCTTTCGTTATATCGTTTAGCTATAGTATTTATGTAATTTTAAATTAATATATATAAATAATATAATTAGTATATATAGTTCTGGTGACAACGGGTTTGTACATCTATATGTAGAATTCAACCACAACAGCTAATATTAAAATTCAAAAAAATCAAATATGCGAGTATAATGGGTAATATTTTCAATATTTTAAATATTTTCTAATAATCAAATGTAATTTTATGATGCTTAAAATTAAGAAAAATAATTATTTAACAAATTTTTACGAGTATAAATATGGACGTCACCCCTAACACAACCCTAACCGTGTTAGACTAAGTTAAGCTACGTTAAAGGTAAGATTATCATCAGTAAGGAGAGAGACCTGAGGCCACCCTGCGGCTGAACATGTGGAGAAGCGTAACTGAGGGGAAAACTTGGATTACCCCGAAAGAGGACCTAGCCCCTGGACATGACCAAGGGTGGAATATATGGACGTCCCTTAACAGACTTCGGACCGGAGTATGCAAGACGAGGACAAAGATGAAAGCCTGGCAGTTTTACAGCGGACCGACTGAATGTGACTGCGGCGTGGAGCAGACCCTGTCACACCTTCTGGAGTGTGCGCTGTGCCCGAATAGCTGCACCCAGGAAGACCTGATGATGCCCAGAAGTAACGCCATCGACGTCGTCCACTTCTGGGCAGACAGGATCTGACCCTGTTGTTTCCGATACGATTATATATATAGTAGGGAGATGAGTTGTGTGGTTGTGTCAGTAGTTTTTATTAACGTTGATGCGTTTCTAGAAAATGTGTAAATATTTTTTTTTTAAACTTTGGGAAGACACACCAGCCCTCGTTTGTTTACAATATAGTACTGTCGTAAAGTCAGAGTTACATACTAAGGCCATTATATTGGCGAGGTATCGTATCCAAAAGATATCTAAATTCGTTAGCTTAACCATGAGGGTGAGATGAAGGCAAGATATTGTATTATTGTACAAACAAATATTCAGTAGCCGTATATTGAAGTTGTAATGTATGTATAATCTGAAGCCGATAGTAAGATGCTGTGATACTCTCCAAACTAAGGAGCGGACCTGTAGAAGGAAGGAGGTTGCACATTGTGTGCAGAGCAGTTAATCAGGTGGCTTAGCGGCTGATGCGTGGACGATGCCCACTATTATGCTGCCGCCTTAATTTATGACTATCATTAGCATAATCATAAAATCATTGGCGAGGATAAAGCCAAGCGCGCACTTGACGCCATCGATGATCGCTTAACTGAACCCTGAAAATCCTCTTAACATGCCTTATACTATCCCTTACAGCTCACTAAAAACTGACACCAATAATATCTGCATATTCTTCAAGCATCATCCCAAGTCAATTTTGATATCTCTAAGTCCAGCTGATAATATTTCTTAAAAGAAAAGCTTAGATAAAATAAAATAAAGGAAGTCGGTGTGCGGAGATTAAAATATAATATGTTTCAAATTTGGTTAAAAAAGGCCCTGTAAGCGAAAAATTTACAGCTGATAATGAACAATATCGCTTTGTTCATTGATTTTTTTTTGTATACAATACATATTAGTGTCATAATTTTCGATTCGACATATTGTTTCTTTATTTTTTTTTATTTGCAGGTCAAAAACCCTGGAAAATCCTTTTAAAAGACACTGGTTTAGACGCTAAAAAATGGGCTTTGGCTTATTTTCTTTGTACGTTTGCTCCTAATGGACAAATTAAAACCTTTTACACTAATAAAATCGACTAATATAAAGATCATTTAAGAACAGCAAAGATGATTACTCTGTGAACATAATTAAAGTTAAGATAAATTTGGGATCATAATGTATAATAGTGTAATAAATACAATTTTGTTGTCAGTGTGAGATCTGCACAATGAGGCTTTCATTTACCGTTGATTTCAGTCACAGGAAGAGACGGGTTAGCGCCGTTAATATGGCAAGTCTTTGTGGATAAGCGCAGGCGGCGATCGATTTATCTTCGCTAAAGTATCTCCATACAAAAGTATGCAACAAGTAAGATACTAAAAAGCTCTTTACGTAGCAAAATAAACCACCAAAAAGCTCTTTCTGCTTTAAATAATGAAGCACCTGAAGTTTGTACTAATGTGTACGAAACTTCTTTCTTACAGGAAAGAAATGCTAATATAGAACAAATATACTAATTTAAATTAATCACTTCTTAAATGAAAATTTCAAACATATTCAATCCTTAGATGGAGAATATGTTCGAAACAAATTGCTGCTAAAAAGTTCTGTCACGTATATTTCTCCAGGGCGAGAACTTGGTTTGTTAGCTGTTCTATCCAAGGCATAATTGGGCGTTGGTTAATCAGCATCATTTAATGAGATCAGATGACGTCCAATGTTTTGTAAATTGGTTCAATTTATCAGTTTGTTGGTCAAATATACATCAAGATGATATTTAAAGGTGTAAAATTATTATTAAACACTCTTATTATTTCGTAATAGGATTCCTATAAAATTTAATACAAAGTCATTAATTCTTTCTAGATGGCTTGTAATAATTTTCAAACGGAAGCGTGCGAGCTTTCAGTTCTCACGGTGGTTATCCGCCAAGTAATTTTACAGGAATGACGGGATCGGCAGATGCTGAAAAAAAAACTTCAGCTCGCGTGACAGTATGCTGCAAATTTCTGCGAATATTTCAGAACAACGAATGTTCGAACTGATTATACTCTCTGATTTTTTGCACTGGTTTTAACTACCGTGTGTTCTCTTAATTTAGGTTATGAAATGGGCATATATAAAAAGGTTTTGTCTCTTGATGGTAAATGATACAAACATGGTCAATATTAAAGTAAATTTTCAAACATTTAATGGAAATAATAATAGATAAGAATTAAATGTTATAATAAACATAAGATATTTTGACAGATTTTTTCTTGTGCTCGCGCCGTCCTGAAAAGCTGTCGTAAAATATACACATAATATAGAGCCAGAATGTAGAGCTGACATGACATGAGGCAAATACCATGGTTGTTGACTGAGCTTTATGGTAGTTATTGACGGCCATATTTATTTATTTATTTTCATCAGAACTGATGTTCCAAATTTATGGGACTACAGTACAAACATTAAAAATGTTATACATAGATATGACATGACAAATAATTCAAAATAATGTAAAGATTACTAATCCAAGATAAAATAAGGTAGTATAATAAAGCATAGTGACATACATGAAAGGTAGATAAAAAAGAGACGAAATAATAACAGTGAAATATTGAAAAATGACGAACATCGAGAGTAAATATACCAATGTTATATTCAGTAGATAAGTAGATAACAAAAAAAGACTAAATAGTAGTCTCTGTAATTAATACATGAAACGTTAAAATATGTATGATTAACAAACATGGAAAATTAAGCGTAATATTCTGCCGTGAGAGGAGCCGATATATAATAGTATGATTCGACAGATTATATTTAATATTGATAAAATATTATAAAAATTTTCATTGCCTATCTAAATTTTTGAAAATGAAAAAGTTTTCAGACAAATATTTTCATGATGTTTTTTTCTTTGAATCAAACATGTTTTTTTAAATATCATTTTCGCTCTTATAGAAAGAGATCTTTGACGCCACAACAAGTATTTAGTAATACAATTTACGCATGAGCATTTAGCAATCAATCAATGGTCATTAAAAAATTAAAATTGAAACATCAATTACTGACTTGGAGACTTTCTCACCATTATACCAGTCGTCTATTCGTGTTGCGGGCGCGTTATTTGGAGTGTCGATTAGCATTCTTCGGTGCAAATTAGACGCAAGGAAAAAGCTCACATTTCGGAGCGAGCGTGCCGAAGAGAATCGCGGTCGGGAATATTAGCGAATTCCTCCTGCAGTTTTTCGCGTGCTTGATGAAATTATTCGCTAAATTATTATTACACATAACTGCGCTAAAGACCGAAGAGAATGAAGAAAAACTATGATATATAAACTCACAGTAGATATTAAAGTGATACAAAATGTTGATGACGTGAAGATTAACGTTGTACGAGAATATGGGAAATGTTCGTTGTATAAATGCAAAATTGTCAAATTTTCAAATGTAAAGTACAATAATGTAGTATAAAGTTTAAAAATTATAGTTTTATTCCTTTTTTTACACGAGTAATTTTTAGAACTATAATATAAGCTGTTAAAATTTACTTAAGATTAAGATTACTTAATGAGAAACATATTTTTAGTTAATCGCGCAATGTGTAAGCGATAAGAAAATTCTCTTTACTGTTAATGTTAGGTTATAGCACCAAATAAAGCTCAATAAATAAGTTTTCATGTAAATAATAATCCCTTGTGATCCATTTAAACATTTTTTATATATATTCTTAATCATTCAGTTTTGTGCTTTAAATTAATCTAACACGACTCGTTATTGCAGAGAAAACAAGGGTAAATATTAATTATTATAACACGTGTTTTGGACATTTGAATTTAGCATTTATATGGCGATTGGAGATAAATGCTACACCTCACTCACATTTACGATCATACTATGAATTCCAAGTTGTTTCCAAGTAACTTCTCATACATTCATCTGTCTACTGAACGTCGCACAATTTTCGAATACTTCACCCGAACATTGATTTAGTTAAGTATCTTGATTCCTCTGGTCCATTATTCGATCGCTGAGTACAGTGGAGAGTGGACTACAGACTATATATCAGGGGTACCAAACTTAATAAGCTTGGAAAGACAATATATTTTTTTGTAATGTACAAAAATGCAATCTTAAAAATAAAAATATTTACAAACAATTTGTAACAAGCGCCATCTTTAAAAATAATGCATATTAATAATATAATACGCGTTAATTTCTCGATTCAGTGCGTGGAGCAAGTGGCAGCAGACTACGCTGAATACAGACAGAACATTGGTCTTGCAAACGGTTCGAGTTCGCATTCCAGTATATGCGGTTTTGTTTCTCCGATATTCATGGGAGAATGTCACATAGATGATATTTGATGTAGATTTGTGTGTGTATATTGATTTGTGACATATAAGAAGTGTTCTTGGGTCCCGTGAGGCCCGCGGGCTGCCTATTGAGGAACCCTGGGCAGAGTGCGGCCCTTGCCAATGCTCGCCGCCGCGTGTTCCAGTTAAATAATAGCGCGCTCAGAGCGTGCGATGACCCGCAACCACATGCGATTCGTAACTAAGTGTTTTTGTTTTTTACCTCATTCAAACTGGTCAGGGCTATCATCGACAAAAGAATACATAAAGGTCTGACATTACTCCATGCACGTTCTTTTTCCTCACCTATATCCGTTCCTTAGTTGGCGCATCAATAAAAATAACCCTCGTATTTTTTTCTCTTGTATTTGTTTTAGAAGAGCCCGATGCTAGAGGAATAAGTAGCAGTAGTGTCCGACACATATTTGGAGTTTTGTTAATCTTTTCCATTTTATTAAGAAACATAAAATATTCGACCCTTCTCTTATTATTTAATACAATCCTGCACATATTTATTTTATATGTAATCGTCTGAAAGAGAGTACAAAAATTGGATCATAACCACGAAAAATATGTTACAACCAGGACGAATAGATGGTACAGGATGTGTTATGTTTACGCTCTAGTTTCTTAAAGGCATCTGAATTGTAAGACAATTGAGAGACATGAAAATCTCTGTAAGCAACAAATTTATTAATCAATACTGACAAAGATGATGACCTACCAGCTGAACTAATAAAGCTGAACTAATAAAGTCGGCAGGAACCGGAACTCTAGATGCTCTGTTCACAATGACTCAGATGATCTACAATACAGGAATAACGCCAGAAGACTTCAAAAAGTATCTAATTGTAACTCTGCCGAAGAAGCCCGGAACAACAAAATGTGAACAACACCGAACTCTCAGTATTCTATCCCATGCATCCAAAATACTGACCAACATAATCCTACATAGAATTGAACCAAAAATAGAAAAGACTCTCACTAGCGATCAATTTGTATTCAGAAAAAGAATGGGAACCAGAGAAGCAATCTTATCCCTGCGTATGATCTTGGAGAAGAGGATAAAAGTGGACCAAGATACATATATTGCCTTCGTGGACATTGAAAAAGCATTTGATAAAGTAGATTGGGAGAGGCTCTTCGATATTATGAAAGAAATTGGAGTCAAATACAAGGAACGAAGACTCATATTTTCACTTTACAAAGAAGAAGCTGCCATAATATCACTTGGAAATGTCCAAAAGGAAGCAAAAATACGCCAAGCGGTGAGACAAGGATGCTCTCTGTCGCCTGTACTCTTCAACGTATACATACAAAATGCAATTAATAACATCAGGGAAAAAATGGGCCATAGAGAGGGGGTTAAAATACATGGCCAAAAGATTGATATGATAAGGTTTGCTGACGACATTGCTCTGATTGCTGAAACTGAAGATGAACTCGGAAGCACTGACATCCATGGAAAACATATTTAATTCCAACTACAATATGAAGATAAACAGCACAAAAACCTAAGTCATGAGAGTAAGCCGCAATGAGCAGCAGAAAATTAACATATCAATGCTAGGAGTACCCCTAAAAGATGCAAAAGAATTTGTATACCTTGGAAGTACAATCACCTGGGATGGCAGAACAAAAAGAGAAGTCAACAGTCGAATACATCAAGTAAGGCTAGCTTTCAATAAAAAAGCCAAAATTCTTGAGTCAAAGAATATTTCTTTAGGGCTCCGCAAGCAACTTGCCAAAACACTTGCTTGGAGCATCTGAATGTACGGCTGTGAGACATGGTGCTTATCTGAAAGTGATAAAAAAAGACTAGAGGCCTTTGAGATGTGGTCGTACAGAAGAATTCTCGGAATTTCCTGGAGAGACCACGTCACGAACAATGAGGCTCTCAGAATAATCAAGGAAGATAGGCAACTAATAAGAACCATCTAGGAGAGGCGAGCCCGATGGATTGGTCACATCATGCGCCACGATGGTCTCCTTCACGATATTGTGGAGGGGATGGTTGAGGGTAGAAACTGTAGAGGGCGCCCTAGACGGGAATATTTGCAGCAAGTATTCGAGGACATGAATTGTAGCGCTTATGCTGAGCTGAAAAGGGTTGCGGAGGACCGAGAGGAATGGAGATCGAGATGAAGATTCTGTTGCTGCAAACCAATCCACCGGATTGATACTACGAAGAAGAAGACTGACAAAGTTTTGCTCTCAAGTGGTCGATGAGTAAATTTGAAATCGAAAATGAAATTCTTTTTAGATTCGTGTCCCAACCCTGAGTATGCTGGTTGTGTTCTTTTGTAAAGATATACAACCGTAGGATAATATTTACGGTTTTTTCTCGGTCCGAATCTAATTTATCACAAGCCGTGGGAAGGCCTCGGGGCGGTTGTGTCGGGGTGCACTTTACACTCCCTACTGACCATTCAACACTGACCACTCGTCACTGACAACCGACAACTCACCCCTCACTATCGATTACATACTAGCTTTTGGCATATTTGTTTTAGTTATAAAAAAATAATATGAGTCGCTAAGTCATTTTTCGACACACGTGCATAAATGGGATGGGCAGCATTTAAATAACTTAAATATATTTTTAAAATAACTAGCATTTAAGTATGTACTTAAAATGCGTAAATGCTATGGAGCTTAATAAATAAACCTAGTTGTAACTTATAGCGCAGCGACGTGTAATATAATAGCAGGTTTTCCCCGTAAAATAAAGGTCACCCAATATAACGCAGATCCATTTTTGGAGAGCCTATAAAAGAAGGAATCCGAAATGAATATTTTAGAACCATTCTGCTGATGTAAGAATTTGTTCAACAAAGTGACAATGAGCAAGGTATTGTCGAAGAGACGATGTCAAAGAAAATGTTACAGTGGCGCTCAAGATCCTGGCAAACCTACTGGAAGTTGAGCTGACGGCTTTAGAAATATAACAATAGAAGAAAGCAAGCGGAAAAATTTACGGTGGTAAAATTGACAAAATTATCACTTCTAAATGCCGAAGAATCGCTGATGTAAGTTTTTTTGATAATAAGAAATAAGTATTGAATTAACTAGTGGTCCACTATCACTCAGTGCTCAGGTGATTCTTTAGAACTGCAAGTGTTGGCTTAATGGCATACAAATGCAGCTCATGTTGCGACGGTTCTGGGTACGGCAACCTGTTTATGCACCGCTAAGCCTACTTATTAAATGCGTACAAGAGCCCATTCGGACTCATCTTTTAAACGAGATTTTTAAAGCAGACTCTCCCAATATACTCATAATTAAAAAAGAAATCATTGATTAATCTTTTTATATGGTCTTCATTTTATAATTAATAATTGCTAACTGTAACCAGTGTTAAAAATTTGAAAAAAAAATTATCCACGAATATGTTATATTTTTGAAACAATAAGTGGATCTCAAAGTAATTTTATTTTAATTTTTTTTTGGTTTCCCATATTTTAGCAATAATAATATTTTTAATTTTTCGCAGTTTCTTTTGAATCGGGAAAATATTTTTTCTTGGTGCAATATCTAAAAGAAATAGTTTTTTTTAATTATTATGCGGTTAGTTAATTTAATCGACTTAATCTAATATAGTGTTCATTGGATGGAATAAATCCTGGCGTATAAAGCTTGTTTGTACATATACATGTCTTTTTCATTCCTAGGACTCTTAATAAATGTTGAAAATTTAACGTTAAAAATACTCGTAGTAGTACATAGAAATGTCAGCAAAACGTGAGCAAAATTCACGCAATTTATGCTTATAATATTTCTTGAAAGTTTTTTTTCGTTTAAGAGGAAAATATTGAAATGTGGTCTTCTATTAGTAAGTTTAGAACAATTAAAAGAAAAAAATAAAACATGTAGCATAAGATTATTAATGAAACTGGAAACTATCATTCTATAATTTATTCGTTCATAAAAGCTTGTTCACCTAGTTGTGTAATAATACACAGTCGTTATTTTACTAATTTCTCCCGGTTGTTTATTACGATTGTTTTACAACTGTTATTTATAATCTATAACGTATTAAGTATCTCAACTTAATTTTATTCTAAAATAGTTACCATTGATACATATTATTAAATGAATGGCCTTAGTGACCATAAGTATATTTAAAAATATATATTTTTGTTCGTTTATATGTAATATAAAACACTTTGATTATTGATATATATTACTGACGTGAAATTTAATACAAGCTACGACCTGCAAAAATGAGAGAAACCCAAACAAATCTTGTAGACATGTATACATTAGTAACAAACTTGCTGTAAACATTACATTTTTTTTCAGTGAGTCCCTTTATGAAAAATCACTGGAGAATGATATGTAAATTGCGGATCAACACTGCACTTGCTGTGTTTAGCTTTCCTTCAAATGGCAAGTCGGATAGAATCTACGAATGAGATCTACGAGTATGTATCACCCTCTGATGTAATTTCTGTTTCTGTCATCCTTCCTTTAATTTTTATGTTGATGTAAAAAATAAAACCTGAATATTGGAAATAAAAAAAACCAGAAATAACTTTCTTTTTGTTGAACTGCAGCCTTTGTTGTCCTTAAAGTCATTTTAAGATACTTGAATAATAGTTCATGAGGTACGTAGTAGCATTCTAATAATGACCAATAGTCATTATAAGAATGCTAGTAGTCCCCTAGTAAGAATGTATGGTCATTGACCAAACACGGAAATATATAAATTAAAGTATATAAAGCAGCTCGTTAAAGAGGCAGTAAACATTTATATATTGCATATAGCAAATGCTACTCTGGTAGATTTTAGTGGCGTAAAAGAGATATTTATATATAGATTAATACATATATGTAGACAGCAATTACATGAAATATTTCGAGAAAATTGCAATTTTTACGAGAGGCGTTTTAGAATTCGAACACAGATTTTCCAATTAAAAAAGCAAGTACGCGAACGCAATCAAAGTGATGTAGTGTTTTTAGCTAACTAATTCTAGAGGCGTTTCCGCTGCTCCACGAAGTCAAAGTAATGGACGATTAATGCGTTGTAGAATTGCATAAATAATAAGAACAAGGAAAATGCCATCAAATAAAAGTTTAAAACGCGTGTCTAATTCTGTGAACAGGTCAGCCTGAAGCCATAGCGGGACAGACGAGTAGAAAGGCAGTCTGATATCTTCACAGACCGAAGAATGTACCAGAATGTTCTAGATGTGTAACAGACTTCGTGGCAAATATGATAAATTATTCATAGTCATGTCGCCCTTGAATGAATATCATGACACGAGTATCCATAATGCAAGAAGTTTCCTATACTTTTCAACGGATATCAGCTGTTTAGGAACATTAGTTATGACTGGCCCTGCCATTTTTTTTAAAATTCTGTTTGATCATCTTGAGTTTTCAAGCTTTCAAAGAAATTACTACCAATACAAGATGCATTTATCATATTTGTTCGAGTAAATGATGTTTTCATGCGATCTATGTGAAGTATTTAGAAAACCTTTTTTTGTTTTGTCAATTTTTATTTCATATGCATAGTTGAAGTTATTGGGTAAGTTAATTATATTTCTTGTTTTTTTCTCATATTATTGTTAGTTTTTTTCTTCTATTTTATATCTATGCTTTATATTTTCTTATTATTTTGTGCATTAAATTGTGCTGAGCATTTGCTTGGTCATGACTGTATATTAGGGTGTGCCAAAAAAAATCGTTTTTTTTCAAGGCTCACCCCCTCGTTTTGTGTGAATGGTGTCCAAATAATTGTAAAAAAAGTTTCACGCCATTAAAACCACGGATAAAGTTAGCGACTTGCATCGGAACATGTCAATACTAGAATTCTAAGGCGCGCGAAAGCTAAGCCCTGTTTATAAAAAGCAATATTTTTTTTAAATTTTCTGTAATAGATAATAATATTAACATAGTATTTACTTAATATTTGTAAGAAAGAGATAAAACAGCGTTTTATTTGCTAAATAAACAATAAGTTTTCAAAAGCTCCTTTTGGCCTTCATACACAAATTTATATTAAAACTTCAACATCAAGTCGCTATCAGAAAACATTGTCCGATAGCAATCAAATTTATTATGTGAGTTACTAGGACCAAACCACATAAAAAAGAGGGTGAGCCGATTTCATTTAAAAAAAAAATTCCATACATAGCCTGGGACACCCTACTGTATATATATATTATTATTATTATTATATTAGTATTTGTATAGCGCTCTTTTATGACCGAATGATCATTCCAAAAGCGCTTCTTTGCCTCTCTGAGTAAAAAGGTGGGTCTTGAGTCTGCTTCTGAAGGATGCCTCCGCTTTAAGCTTTCTTATGCTTTACGGTAGCGAGTTCCAGGCCATTGGCGCGTAGCTAAAAGTCCGATTGCCAAAGACCGTGCTAGGACTACTTCTCGTCAGCTGCCAGGTGCTTTTATTTGCTCTAGCTGATCTGAGTGTCTCTCCACGCGCGCTTATTTCTGAAGGCTTGATAAGTTAAAATATATGTGCGAGTACATGCCCTGTGTCTGTATTTATTTTGTGTTTTAATTGTTATATACTCTTATGTTCCTTGAATTATTTTTGCCAGTAAAATTAGACTTGAGGAAGATAAAAAAAATCCGCTTTATTAAACTATAAAGCAGCTTCTAGAATGCGATGATAATTTACCAGTCTCTCTCGTTTATGTATTTTTATAACTATAAATATTTATTAACTGCCATCAGAGAAGATGTAATTCAATAAAAAGTTAAAAAAGTCATTTCAATTTACATACGAATATTTCTAAGAATCTAAGAAACTTTAAAGGAGACGTAAAATATGTCTGCTGGTATTCATCTATCTTCGTATTGCAAGGAATTTGAAATTTAAAATAAAATAACACATTACAAATAAGTCATCAGATTACATGTTAAATGAAGAATATATTTAGATGGAGTGAATATGTTAGAAAAACATTTAATTTTAATTTTATAAAAAGCACTCCAGATGTCAGCTTTAAATGTTTTTTTCCACCCAAAAATACTCGCATTGTCGTTCTGGCAGTACTTGTGATTATATGATTTACCAAAGTCGTGGTCAAGGCGCCGCATATATATTTATTCATCTTTCCCCGTCTTTACGATCTGCCAACGGCCCCAGAAGTGTTTAAATCGTAATATCATGGGCGTTTTCCTCGTATACTTCATTACCAGCGCCAAAGTAAACACTGTAATCACGGAGCACCGAGTATTCTCTTCCAGCGTCCACCTCCTCCCAGTCTGCTTCAGATGCTATCAGCTGACTGCGACTATGCCCTCGAGGTGGAGTTACTAATAGCAACTAGACCAGGGCTTCTGGACATTTCTAGATTAAACGCACTGTTACCCAATGAGGAAACATGACAATGAAATTTAGCAGGTAAAAATAATTTCAAAAAGTAGCCTAAAGAAGGTATTGTGGCTTTTGGGTTTAGCCGTGTGTGGCGAATTTTCTAGCACCAATATTTCGACCGGCATTGCAGGAGTCTTCATCAGGGTCGACGATTTTGTGATGAGTTGATATCTTGAAGTGGTTTAGCCGTCAGCCAAACGTACCTCCACGAGGTCATGTCAGAGAGTCATGTACGGTGGGTATGATCTAAAGAGCATACCTCCACGATTTTGATTAATTTTAACCAAATAAAGAGACATGCCATCAACATAAACAGAGATGACAATTTGATCCTCAAAGTAGCCTGGCTTCCACCTCTACCATATAATCAAAAACCTGCACATACAAACAAGGACAACCGAGTCAACCCCACAGTCCAACATGACGATCGTGGAGGCATGCACCTTAGAACTTTGTAAGGTTGTCAATGCCTGCACATAACATGATAATATATTACATTCTAAGTTTATATGTGTATATCTCAAATATTACTGTTGATCCAATAAAGCTCCAGGGGGTCTTCAAAGCTCCCGAAGAAAAGATCAATACATCGATTTTCTACCTTGTAATGAAAGCGCTGAAAGGAGACGTTAAAGGAATGATAAGTGAAGCTGAAACGCTGAGTTGGATCTATTCTCAAAGCTTCGGGGCAAAGCTCTTGAAAGCTCACTGCTTCGAGTCTGTATTTTATACTAGCGGATCGCAATATCGGGAAATAAAATTATTTTTTTATCAAACTCGTCGAAATAATACAAAGTGACTAGAGAATCTCAAAGTATACGTAAAAAATAATTCAAACACTATTAATATTATGAGTAAATACATTAATTCATACTTATTCACGCCATTTTTTTTCATAATGTTGACATCCGTTACATTCAATTTTTTATTTTGAACTCTCACCGAAAAAAAAGATTAATTTTTAACATGATTTTATTATTTCATTTTATTTGGGTCCAATAAAAAATAACATAATCTATGTTATTAATATTAGTCCTGTTCAAATTGAGATTATCATAATATTAAATTAATTTGAAACGAATGAAAAGATCAGTACCTTAAAGCTTACTCAAAACAATACTCTTATCAATTAATAAAATAAATAAGCTTACCAAAATAATCAAGTATTTGAAACACTTCACAGCAAAATATTCGTTTTGAAATTATTTTAATGTATAAAAGGAAAAATAACAAAAAAGTCAACTGCAGATTATTGTCCATTAGAAATTAGATACGGCACAACTCCATTACGGTAACAAAAAGCCGGAATTGATCCTAGACAAGACCTGCAACAGCAAATCCTGCATTCCACACGCGAAATTGCAAAGTGCTTACTATCATCATGCGTTCAGAGCATTTCAAAGCCCAGGATAATGGCATCACAGAGTACGGACAGAGATTGTTTATAAATTTCAAAACATACTAGAGATTACCGTCATACGGTGACGATATCTCATTTGTGGATTATACGACGCTTGCCGTTTCGAAGACGATTAAACGTCTTACATGAAGTCTTTTCATCCGCCCATATCATTTGACGAGGAGTTGACTTCCGGTGGAATTACCAAGATTTTATCTTCTTCAATTGAGCACACGTTGAAATGGGAAAATGAAAAATAATAGCATATCCGTCATACTCAAGTATTTATTGAACATTATTTTTTTCTCTTCTCTTTTATAATGATTCAAGTCCTTGTTATTTTACCAAATAGAACAATATGCTCTCACGGAGAGCATAATCCATATGAATAAGAAATGTATACTGTCTTCTTATTTAAGAGTATTTTTAAGAAAACCTTTAGTACTGATGCTTGATCCTGACGCTCCTTACTGTTAAACTACTTCATGCACATCGTCGGAATCACGAGCGCGGCTTCCGAGGTTGAAATTCAATATAGTATTTTTTTATTCCTATCGCATAGACATAGACTAACTACTGTGTAATTTTCGGTTTAGCCATACAACCGTTTCCTTTCTACATCTTTTTGCACAAAAACAAATAAAAATAACATTTGACTTCAGACGGCATTCATGTTTCGTTAATTTTTTTAAATAAATACTGTGATTGGGTAGTTTTATACTTTTTGACTTTTATCTACCACTAATTTTGATTAATACTTAATGTTATATATTTTGAAAACAATTTACATAGATGTTTTAAATTGCTTTCTAATCATTACTATTTTAAGCTTTGTTGTATCGAACCCAAGATTTCTCGCATGAAAATCAAACGCTTCAGCAATACGACTATATTTATCGGTAGAGTGCTGAGCATCATCATGCATCGAGAGCCTTTCAAAGCTCAGGATAATGGTATCCCAGAGTACGGACCTTGGAGGCGAGTGGCGACGTGAAGTGAAGCAATTTTCCACAGATTAATTTAAATGCAACTTTGATGGTGTAATGACAATGCAGACTGCTGCGCGATGATGCCGAGCAAGAAGTGGAGTTTCCTCAAGCTCATGGGTTGGACATTGCGAGGATAATCAGGACCTTGCGAGATGGAAAGCAACACGTGCTGAATATATTAAACTCGTGGTGTTCACGTTTTAATGCTGCACAGTGGATTAGTTCAGGAATATTATTTCCTATTCAGAGTGTTTTCCTTCACATTACCACTACTAGCAAAGAGATTGGCTTCATCAATATAATTGTGATTACAATGATCTTTATGAAGTGATGATGTTTGTTATAAATTTATTCGTTAAATTAAAAATTTAAACGCAAATGTTAAATTAGAGACAAATCAAATATAGTGATTCGCGCAGTTATTACATACAAATAAATAAATTCAAATTTACACAAAACAATATTTTTTTAGTACTTAGTTTCATTCAATTAAGATCAAAATATTATTTTTAGACGTTTTTACAGGAGGGCGATCCAAGGTTATAAATTATTTATTATCATTGATAAACACAAAATTTAATAAAAATATAAGTAATAGCTCTATTTATTATTTTATTTTATTTATAGGTCATTCTTAATTTGTTTTTTTCATTCATCTCATATTCAGAAACTTTTTTAAAATTTTTTAAAATGATTTAATTTTTACTTTTCGTTATGTCGACTAAGAACAAGTAAATTACGAAATTACTTTCTCAACGCCAATGTTAAGCTTTAGAATTCCCTTTAATTATCTTTAATTTATTTCCCTTATAAAGAGCATCTATTCATGAAGCAGATCAACACACACGCGTAGTGCTCTCTAAAGCATAAATTAACATTACACATTTTCCGCGTGCAGTGACCAGATTTATTTGAATCCTTATTTGTGATAGCCCGCTTTTAGTGTACAAGAAATATAAACATGTTTCAATTAATAAATAATCTAAACGCACGTCCGAAAGTACATACTCGTAAATACAATACAAATATAATGTATCATTCAATCTGTCTTGCTATTATATATACTTACTTTACCTTACGAGTCTAACCGTTACGATCTTTTGTTGTGCCATCTAGAGGCGGGTTATCATGTCTCCCTATATACGCGCACTATGTACGGCATCTTAAATATTTATGTAAACACATTGATGGAAAACACAGACAGACGTTGATTATAATAAATCGTCAAGTAAAGTGTTAATTAGTCAATTGAGCCCAAAAACTACGCGTCGTTTACAAACAACAGCGATTTGTGTCTAGTTAAGTGGCGCCCAAGAACCGGTAAACAGGGTGACGTCCAACTACGTACTACAGCTAGATCTAACATTAGGAGAAGGAAAACTAATGGAAGGGTCCTACGTTCAGCAGCCGACATATATAAGAAAATCACGGTGATTAGAATATATACATTTATAAATAAAAAATAAATTAACATATCAATGCTAGGAGTACCCTTAAAATATGCAAAAGAGTTTGTATACCTTGGAAGTACGATCACCTGGGATGGCAAAAAAATAAGAGAAGTCAACAGTCGCATAATCAAGCAAGGCTTGGTTTTAATAAAAAAAACAAAAATTCTTGAGTCAAGGAATATTAATTTAAGGCTTCGCAAGCAACTTGCCAAAACATTTGTTGGAGAATCTTGATGTACGGCTGTGAGACATGGTGCTTATCTGAAAGTGATAAAAAAAGACTAGAGGCCTTTGAGATGTGGTCATACAGAGGAATTCTCGGAATTTCCTCGAGAGTCCACGTCACGATCAATGAGGTTCTCAGGATAATCGAGGAAATAGGCACCTAATAAGAACCATCTCAGAGAGGCGAGCCCGATGGATCGGTTACATCATCCGCCACGATGGTCTTCTTCACGATATTGTGGAGGGGATGGTTGAGGGTACAAACTGTAGAGGGCGCCCTAGACGGGAGTATTTGACATGAATTGTAGCTCTTATGCTGAGCTGAAAAGGGTTGCGGAGGACCCAGAGGAATGGAGATTGAGATGCAAGATTCTGTTGCTGCAAACCAATCCACCGGATTGATACTACAAAGATTTTTTTTTTTTTTTAATTTAAGCTGATGAATGGTTAATCTGCGACCGTTGAGGTGATATTAGAGTATTTTCAAAAATATTTCTTGGCATATAATATTGTACTCATGTGCTACGCCACTTTGCCTTGCACTGTTGTGAAGAGTTGAAATTGCAGCGATTTGATTTGGTCTCGGAACCGGCAACTTCCGAGCAGAAATAACAGCAACAAACTCGAGGAATTATAGAGACGGTGGTAACATTGCGGCAGGTTCGAAAGCTCAATATGAGAGCATTCAGTTTGCAGCATCACAACAAAGTGGTTTTATAAAAAAAAATAGTATACTTTTATGTATGTACGAGTACATCGCGCCAGACATAAAATATACTTTAAATACACAAATTATTATTTTCCTGCTTTTTTAGATTTATGATAGACTATCTTAAGTGTTTACATAATAAATATTACAAATTGAACTATTTTTATATTTGATACAATATGCCGAAAAAATCATAAATGATTCATACATTTCTGCATTGACTTAAAAAGTGATGCCGCAGGAGGGTAGATTACGCTTCCGATAAAGCTAAAAGTAATGCTTAAGAGTGGTACGAGCTTGCGGAGCGTGGGAAGAACCACCGTACGCCCATTCTGGACCCGCCACGGGCTGGAAGGCCGCTTCTTGCCCATTACCGCATACCCGAGTCGCTTTTACGGTGTTTCGTTTCGACTTGTTTTTCTTTTTTTTTCTTTTCCGTTTGTTTGTTTTTTTTAAAAATCTTTTTGGTTTTCGGAAGGACCGCGAGCGTGCGCCTGCGCGTGCCCGCGGGCTGTGCGTGATCTGTTTTTGTTTATGTTTTGTTGCTGTTGTTTTTCTTTTACTTTTAAAATGTACTTTACATCTGATAATAATGCTGTCTCCTGTGATTTTAAGCTCATTTTAATTTTTCGAAGGAACGTACACTTACGAAGTTGTTTTACTTTTATTAAAGGTTGTCTTGTAAATAACGACCTCTGACACTGCTGAGATAAAACTCAACAATTTGACATAAAGAACATAACAAAATAAATAGTTAATTAAAGAACAAGTACACAAATAGTTTTAATACCGACAATTATAAGCATATTGTATATTTTAAGAAATTTTACAACTTCGGAAACTTCGGGTTAATCAACTGATAGTCTTAAAAAAATCTGACACATATGTTATTATACCAATTCATAGAGGTTCACAATCTCGTCACCCTAGAGAACCGTGTATATACACAGTATACAAGACTTGGACGGTCATTTATGGCAACTCTAATAATACTCTCTTTTCTTTTGATCATTTTTCAGAAGGCACGTAAAGAAATTATGTGAAAATTCTTAATTAATGAGTTTTTGTGTGTGAAGCTCACATAAAAAATCTATTGGTTCTTACAGCTGCTTCATGAATTCTTCTCTCACACTGTAAAACGATAAAAAATCTTAATGTGACAAATTTTAATACAAATTCGAATATTGGCGCAAAGCGATTTCCAATCTAAACCTAATTTAGCAATACCGGCAATAATTCAACTAACGAAAAATTTATTTTTATATTGATACGCAATTTCTCCAGATCACACGTTGTCCGATTTTATAGCTGTTTTTCAGGCCCTTCAGATTTCTGAAGGATACAAATTGCTTCCCGTAATTCTTTGCCGGATTTTTTTATTCAGTTATACTGTATTAACATTCATCTTGCGTAAGTCACCGGAAATGCACGTCGTTACATTCTGTTTTTTTAGCATATTTGCACTTATATTTTATTTTAAAGGTCAAGTGATTTTTCAAATTTTTATCCTCTACAAGGTAAAAATTCTCCATTTTTATCCGTAACAATACGTCATCCGATTTATACTATGTAATCCAAAAAATAACTTATTCATGTATGAAACTTATGGCCATCATGTTTTCTAAAAAAGGCGCGTATATTGATGCAAAAGATTGATCAAATATATGAAACGATGACGTTATCATCTCTTATAGTGTTATTATTATATCAACAATAGTTTATTTAGGAATACTACCATCTAATTTCATTGTTATCAATTGAATTCTCTATTATATGTTTTGTATAGAACGAATATGCTTTATGAATTCATAAAAAACAAGCAAGATTGTTGATCTGTGCATAAAAAATATAATTGTAGGTTATGAAGCGTTCGGTGCATTTACTATAAACATTTTTTCTCTTAGCTCTTGAATGAATGAAATTCTTGGGCTTAATTGTACGGTACAGATTTTTTGGTAATTTATAGACCCCTTGTCTTGGTATTAATCCATATTTTATCTACAGCATCCGGCAAAAGGCATTTGTTTGATTGTTCAATGATAAGTAAATCATAAATCGACAACACCTAAAATGAAGCAACAATAGAATTTTGTAATCATTAT
Organism: Glossosoma conforme; assembly: GCA_022606575.1. NCBI lineage: Eukaryota > Metazoa > Arthropoda > Insecta > Trichoptera > Glossosomatidae > Glossosoma > Glossosoma conforme. Next base: position 638,321 of record JAGTXR010000121.1, read on the forward strand.
TGCTGATGTCGGCTTGATAAAGCCCTTGCAGGCTTGTGCCTAAAACCTCGATATACGATCTTTCGTCTTATATTTTTGTTCGCTCGTCGGACATGCGTGGACAGGTGTAATTCTGTGGATCACTACTGGACGAAATACGACGCTGGGTGTTAGCAACTAAGAGCACCTAGTCGCCAACCGTCAGTCTGTGTCTGTTTGAGGCGTTAAAAACATGTCAAATTAAAAATAACTTCTTAGGTTTTGTCATTAACAATATCTCATTCCTCTAGCAGACCGAAAATTTGTAAGCCTTTTAATTAAATATATCTTAATATGTTTTGGTATTTTGTTTGAGTCCTGTATAAGCATGTTCGATGCGGTCACTAATACGTTTTTTATTGAGGTAGAGAGGTCCTTTAATTTATTCTATTACCTGTAAGCAGCCATTAAACTAATGTGGGGTACACTAATGATTATAACCTGTTGTCCTAATATTATTAGTATGGAACACTGTTGTAAATGAATGGGCATAAAACATTCCACTTAGATGAGATTAGGGTCAACGAAATTGGGTCCCGATTTTTTTTTATAAATCTAAAAATAAAAATAGGGCATTAGACAACATATAGAGAAGCTTCCTTATGTAAGTACACATAGAAGAATTCCGCTGGAAGTTGAGTGAGAGATCTAATCTGTTGATGCAATCGCGTTTTTTGAGAATAGCAAAGTACTACTGGCAGTGTTGATATGTTATTAAGAGAACAGTTTGGTGATCGCCCATGTGTCTAAATTTCATGACTATTAAAATAACAATATTTTTATTTGGAGTTTTTTTTTAAATGTAAACACATACAGGAGAATACCGACAGATGGTGATAGTAATTATGAAATCTCATCTGTGGAATTCTATGACACTTACCATGCTGCACATGGCTAAGCGCTGCATGTGGAGTGTTGATCCGCCAACCTAATAGACTACAGCCCGAGATTCACGCATCGTCCTTATTATAACAGGAATTTACTATGAATGGGTAGTTTTCACGGGAGGACTTTCGTCTACCACCAATTTTGATTAATAGGCTATGGGTGACATTTTACGGGTGAGGGATCAAATTCATATCAGCCGGGGGGGTAATTTAGAGCTCAGAAATCGAGTAAAAATCTTTTTTTTTCGGGGTTTGCAGCTTTTGAGCTTGCAAAGCTAACGCTTTGACCACTGAGCTATACCCGCTGGCAAATCCCGTCAACATATTATAATAAGATAACCAACTACAGTGGTACCTCGACAAACGAGTTTAATTCGTTCCGCAACCTTGCTCGTATCTCGAAGCAAATTTCCCTATTGAAATCCAACACCATCAGCAGTTTCTCCATATTTTCATGAAGGGAGGTTCGGAGCTTGTAAATTATGGTAACGCCCTTAGCTGGCGTTACACCCTTTATCGACTCCTTCTGTTTAAGCCCAGTTCATACATATCACGGACATATTACGCTCATACTGTCTCGACAAGTCAATAACTTACACACCTTGCTCATGTTTTTCTATAATTTCACGTATTAATTCAATACTCATAATCTTTTTTAGTACTGAACTTTCCACTAACTTTCTTCAGATCCATGGTAATAATTTTTTTAAATTACAACTGTAAATGTACAAAAGTCACAAAACACGAGCACAACTTATCAAATATGCTTTTGACAGCGAGAGCACACTGATAACGGATTCTCTGACCGTGGGATTCACGCGGGAAAGCGTGACGCGCTGTTCGTGTGCAACTGGCCGTCCCGCTATGCCGATTGCTCGTAGCTCAAAATTTGTTCGCATTTCAAAGCAAAAAACTCGTATGTTTAGGCACTCATATTTCAAGGTACCACTGTAGTTCGCGAGTCAAAAAGGGTTGGGAACCGATGCTCAAAAACGGCATGCAACTTAGAATCCTCGAGAGATTACTCCATCAACGTCATTATTTTGATTCCATGTGTGTATTTAAATTACAGAAAACATAAAAAATAATTACTGTTAACAAAAAGGGTTAAATGCAATTTAAATTACAAAACCATTGGGCGTTTGGATAAGTTGTATTATATTTTCTCTCACAAACTAAACTAATGATAATCGGGGGTAAAATGCGCCCGGGGCAAAATCTGAAGAAGCATTCCGAACATCTATGATAATAAGTTGTGGTGCCCATGGGAAAGTGGGTATATGGAGAACCCTTCAATTTTGGGCAGTTAATGTCGGACAGTCATATTTCATAATAGGCTGTCGGGGAGAGAAGGCAAGTGGAATGGGGTGCGGTAGGATAGCTTAATAAATTTGATTTGATTGAATGTGATCATAAGTTACATATTTGATAACATCTTAAAATGCAGCATACGAGTATAAAATTCAAGGTTTATAAAAAATAAAATATTTTTCATTTCCTAGTTATTGTAATGAAAATTGCTCAGTTTTGGAGAGAACACCCATAAAGAAAACTGGCACTCATTGAAGTAATTTATACGAGGAATATCTTCATATTGTTGTAGCTTTTAAATAATGTTCTGATTTCATGACTGGAGGTTAATATTTTTTGGTGGTGTTGTAATTTTTTTTTTAATAATTATGCAGAATTGACTTTAAAAATTATTCAGTTATAAAATTCATTTTATCAAATTTGAGAGCTTAATTTTTGTTAAGACTCATTTCAGTTGTTGACATTATTTAAATACTTATATATAAAAATATAAGAAAATAAAAAATAATTGAGAAAAAACCACAACTATTTAAAAAATATTTATAATGATAGTTTTTACGTAATGTGTATTTTTAAAATTCATTAATTTGTGAGTATATTTGGTTCTCAAAAAAATAATTAAACCAAAAATACTTGACAAAAGAAAAAGCATTTCTTATGTTATATGATGATTTTTTCTTAAAAGCGTTTCTCATTGCAAGTATAATTAATTTAAATGTCAATGTAATACTATGTTCAACATTTTTATTATTTAATTAATACATCAATGTTTTTTTTGTCAAATTTAATGAACAATATGATTTTATAGTCATGTTACGCCTATGAACACAGATTGAAGGCGTTTTTAAGACGTGGTGTAATCGGTGATTCGTCCATAATAATATATGGGTAATCAAAGAAAAGAAAGTACAGATAAATACATGTAATGCTCTGGCATAATACTTTAATTAAATAACGTAATGGTACCAAGAGTTACAACAGACCTAATCTGTCTACAGGTTTTGATCGGACATCTCTCTAAACACAAGGCGTGGAGTGTATATGTGTTCGAAGACGGATATGATATTGAAACCGTAAGTTTTATTTTTATTTGAATGCAGTTGTTAAAGAAAAGTTGTAAGAGATGATGCTAGAAAGCTTAGAACCGGGCTCTCGCTTTCCTGGAAAACTTGGAAAGTACGTGTATACTTGAATTGAAATGAATTGAGGCGAGGACCATAACAGCTGATAAAACTTTAAGACGGCAGTTTGTACCTGGTTTAGATTTTACATGCCTCACACACTTATCACACAGAGGACAACAAAAAAATTATCTTTGATGGTGGATTCATTAAAATTATGATCAGTTAGCAACTGATAAGCCCAGTGCGAGCTACACTTAAACAATTGTGGCCATTGCACAAAAGTTTATTTTTCAGTCGTCATCAGACACACTTCTGATCACACAATCAAGCCGGAGTCCTGAAAAATTCCTTGATTTCACATTTCATATAATTCAATTGAGTGAACCGATGTGTTGTGTACTGGATTGCAGATCAAATGCTAGGACGACACAGTTTAGCAGACGCACTATATACGAGTACACGAAATGATGCATATTTGAGTCTTACGATCAGCTGTGTATGGACATTAGCTGATGATCTACCGTATATTTGTGTTTATATTGAAGCTACTCTTCGCTAGGCATTGTTTCATGCGTTTTATTTACAGAACATTATATTTTCCTCATTTCGTTCAGTTCTTTGTTAGCTTGGTGCATAGCTTCAGCAGCCTTTGCAGCATCAGCCATTAATCATAGACGCCTCTGGATTGCGGATGATTAATATGCGCGAGACGAGCCGCCAGGCGCCAGGGTGCGACTGAGGAGCTGCGGACTATGGAAATGTAGAACTGCTGCGTGATGACACACATACTTGGTAAGAGTAGCATTTAGAGGATTGGCCAAGAACATACGTTGAAAGAATGAGGTTTTGAAACAATGGGATCATTGGGTAGAAGAAATCAGAGTGAGGATTTGTTGGCTATCGGCAGTAGAATTGGTGCATGCTTATATAACTTATGAAAACAGCTTTGACCGATTAGACTATACGCCGTAGTTAAAGAGTAGATATGAAAGGAAAGAATACGGAGATAAAATGGACGAATAAAGTTGAAACATCATTGTAAGAAAAGTAACGAAAAAAATCCACGAAAGTTACTTTTAAGAGAAACATTCAGCAATCATAAAGCCAATGACGTAATAATTATATATTTCTAAGCCGTATTTGCTTTTAATTTTAAGTGTACTTTAAATGACATTTTAAATGCCTTCAGTGCATAAAGCTTTAAGCAAAGTGCATTTAGTCAAAAGGTCAGTTGAAACAAGTAAAAAAATCTGAAATAGTAAATTTGTGTGGCGTCAAAAGTCATCGTGGATAGAGAAGATCAAGAATGTGTTCTAATTGAGCTGTAAGCATAGAAGCTAACGAGATACTAAAGCGTATCCAACTTTCAAAACGACCATATAAACAATACCATAACAGCTAGTCATTTGTGTCGCAGGAACAGGCTTCAAGTAATAACAAGACGCAGTCCTAAATAAAGTAGAAGGAAAAGATTTTTTAACTTTAAACGTTACGTGAATTTGGCTATTCACCATGTTTCCGTAGTTTGAAGAATATAAAGCCGTGGAAGTTTTATGCTCTCTCGAGTCAATTGCGCTCTAGTTGAAGCGTATCGCTACCACAACCAAAACTCTAGAAAGTAAATATGATCTGCAAGATATCCCCAGCTGGCACCCACTCCGGGTTCCAGGCGGTCTCTCACGCGCTGGGAGACCCCCGGGGCCATCACGACAGAGACCAGCGACCGCAGCTTCCATCCGATACCAATCTGTGGGGCGATCACCGCTGTATAGGCCGTTTGATGAAACCTAGCGCGAATCAAATCGTTCACACATACGCATTTTGTGTATACAAAGTGTAGCCCATAATATGTAATTAGAATAAGTAAATTAACACTTGTCGCTGCACCACTATTTACAACTTGAGTAAAATTGTAAGATTTTCAGTTAGTTTTGAGCGAATCATAATAAATTAGCAAATTATAAATAGTTAGGACAAAAGTCTAAAAGCTTAAAGAACTTAAGTATCCTAAACATTTCGTATCTGGCCGCTGCGAGGCTCATTTTGAGAAAAATAACCTCTGTCAATTTCAACCTGTGTTATCCAATGGAAAAAATAGAATGTATTGATAATTTTTTTATTTATGTTTAGAAGCTTGCGTGTTGTAGCCTGGTGGCATCTTCTGATGGTTTCTCAGAAGCGGTTACGTATTGTTATTGCAGAGGAGCTGACTGCGTTTTGTTCTCTTTGATCCAAGCAACTGAGGTCCAAGCAATTTCAATGGAAACAAGAGCGACGCAAACGTAAGCACAGGATAGCAAAATATTATGGAGTATAATCGGGGATTAAAGTTGCCTTTATACTAAATCTAAAAAAATAAAATGAGAGGCATTTTAATGAAATATTTAATTTCATTATAATGCCTCTCATTTCCATATCCGTATTCTATATTTTTAGTATATGATCGCCTCAAATTTCTGCGACGCAGTTTTACCAGCTGCCATTGCACATGCCTTGTCCCATGACAGCATATGTACATATATTGTAGTTCTTGACGGCCTCCAAGGCAAGAGTCCAGGGACTTAAAGAGACGTACGCTGTAGTATTCCTAAGTATTTACGCTAAGTAAATTGTAAAGTTTGTGAATTTTCGAGTACTCAATTCAGGTCAACTGCAATGGCGTTTTTAATACCCAATTTCACATTCTTTTCTTCTCGTATCGATGGCATTGGTTTCCTGGATCTCAGGAGGTATTATTATTATTATTTTTATTGATTTTATATGTAAGCTTTATTTGTTTGTGTGTATTGTTAAAGCTACATACTTTTCCTTTAACGTACATCATTGAGACGAGAAAAGTGTAACTTTTACATACGATTGTACGAAGAATATCTGACTACGCGTCAGGCGCCTCTTCGGACGCAGTAATATCATGAATGCGAGATACAGATCCGAGGAATAACAAAGTCTGAGGACGGGTCAGAGGTGAAAACTCACCGCATGAACTCAATCCTTGTGAGGAGACTGTCCGAAGGAATGCCGTGGGAATCAATGCGGTGGAAGATGAAATATTTAATGGCCATGTTTCAAGGACGAAACGTGTAAATGGAATGAAGTATGATGTTGGAGTGGCATTAATTTTTTAACTAAATCTCTTTCTATGAGTATATATTGATATCCTCCTTTAAAAGTTAGATATCGAAGACTGGATGAAGGATGCAGGATCAGGTTCACAATACAAACACTTGTTTCTGTTTCACATATTACGCGTTTATTTGTCACAAACACCCCCAAGGCGAGTCAAACTTCAAATGCCAGCTCATGGCCCGCTCTGACATCTCGGCGGTGCCAACTGTCGCTGCCGAAAAAAGCAAATTCAAGATGGTAGTAGTACCAACAAGAAATGGGCCAACTGCCATAACAAATATTTTTGCATATGCAAACACCGTTTAACATTCTACAATTAGTATTAGATGGGCATATCAGGCGAGCGAACAAAAATAAGACACAAAAGATGGTTTTTCGAGGCTTTAATGTATCAGCCTAAAGAAGATATTTCAATCTGATATCAATATACTTTTCATATCGACATTAGGCTGGATGCGGAAAACTGAAAAATATGGCAGCGCATATAGTAAACCTACGTCTAACAGTGCATGGACACATGCTGTTGATGATGATTGTATTTATAAAGAGGTATAGTCAATATATTATAGCAGTGAAGAGTTTGACCTATAAATTATTGGTTTAAATCTATTAATATGAGACTAATCCTGGCAATATAGAGCCGTCATATAAAAATAAAATTTAGAGGTAAATAAAAGTCACCTGTAAACGCGACCAATGCACAGTTAGTTTGTTTATCAACAAATTGCTACCATTTATGGGCGATGCATAAATACTGGGCAGTAGTTTAATGGCGTGCTCAGCTATCTTCTAACAACAAGCATTGTAGAACCCGTATATGGGATATTTCTCCATAAAAGTACGTGTTGATATAAAAAAAAATGTTGTAAAACAACTGTGACGATTAAGGAAGATACGATTAGTCCAGTGAAGAGAGTTCAAAAAAATGACAGGTGTGTAACGTGTAAGTGATGATTGACAATGAGTGATTGACGAATGATTTGTAATTAGTTGACAACGGTGATGTGTGAAGAGTGACGTTCGCATAATCGCATGTCTAGCAAATGACAGTTTCACAACATATAGCCAGGAGTTAAATGACTGTAATGTAATAGTTAACGGCCTAGTGGCATACTGAAATGTGGCGAGCGAAAAATTAAACTTTTAAGTGACGTTTGCGAAAAAAACCACGTGACGTGGGACTGTCAATCGTATGACACAGAGTGATTGAACTAATCACAAAAAATGCAGTAAAAAAAGGAAACAATCGCTAAACTATCATTATGAAATATGGAAAGACTATATGAGTAAATATATATATATACTCATATAGTGTTTTTCGATTTATATATGTTGGAATTGCTGAAAAACCAAAAATAGCAACAATACAAGTAAGTCATATTCAACTACCTAATTATTTTGCAAGAAAGTTGGCAGAAGTATAACTTCACATAGCCTAGACTAGGTATTTTTATGACCGAATGGTCATTCCAAAAGCGCTTATTTGCCTCTGTGAGTAAAAAGGTGGGTCTTGAGTCTGCTTCTGAAGGATGCCTCCGTTTTAATCTCTCTTATGCTTTCCGGTAGCGAGTTCCAGGCCATTGGTACCGCATAGCTGAAAGCACGATTGCCAAAGAGCATGCTAGGACTACCTCCCGTCAGCTGCAGGGTGCTTCTATTTGCTCTGGCTGATCTGAGTGTCTCTCCACGCGCGCTTATTTCTGAAGGCTTGATCAGTCAAATAACCCGGTGCAGTTCCATTGAGCGCCTTATAAGCTAAGAGGCATAGTTTGTACATAGGTAATTGTTATTTATAATTTATTTTAAATTGTTACCATAATTTTGTATACCTAAATGCTACATCTTAAATATTTTTATTAAAATGCCTCATCATATAAATACTTATATGATCGTACCTAAAAGTATTATCGTATAGTATCAACGAAATCATAAACGATTTACATATTTAAAAATAATCTTGTCTTATTTATAAATAGTATACTCTTGAATGTAATTTTTCAGACCATAACTAGACCAGACCGAAAATAAAGTTGGTCACTTACATTGCCCAACACGCCGCTGTAGGGCTGGATCCTGGGCGGCAGTTGGGGCGGCAGCCGGGGCCCGGGCGGGCTTCCAGGATCCGCCGAGGAGTCGTCCGAGAGCAGCGTCTCGTTGCCGCTGTCCACCGCACCCATTCTGCGCTTCAGGTCATCTAAAAAACGACATAAAACATTTATCAGTAATGTATATAGTACTTCAACTAGAAGCCTTCAGATGTTCTCTCATACATAATGCAAAGAAGGTGAAAAAAGGTGAGAAATATAATCCAACATTAATTCCTTCACGACTTTTCTTGTACACTGTTTACTTATCAGAAGTTATAACTTATTAGTTCATGGAAAATATTATAAAAAAATATTTTTAAATAAATTAGAAAGATTTTTGAGTAATAAACTGGTACTAACTTTAATCTACGTAAAGTACGATAATTAGTAATAACTATATTTTCTGGCCGAATAGTTTACTAGATACTCCCAATTTATGACTGTAAATCATAAGCCATTCAAAAAAGTTTGTTTGATTATACTAGTAATAAAATCGTGTTGGATTTTGTAGTAGAAGGAATTGTCCAGCATTGTAAATAACCGTTTCCAGGGGGCACCACGCGGAGATTTCTTCTTTGCTCCCCCAATGTTTGATTAAGACAATACGATACGAAGAAGCTGTAGTTAGTGATCCAAATTCTGATCTTCTCCGACTTTAATATTTTTGAACATATTGAGCTTGTCTCAGTTTTTAATGAAGCCACCTCCATTGTCTATGTGCCTTACAACAAGAGTAACAAGTTTGGGGGTTAAATTATTTGAGCCGTGAGCTAAATAAAAGTTAAACAATATTTAAAAAGTCTCAAGTCTTAACAATGCTAAGTTGCATACTCTTTGATTATGATTATCCACAATAGTTGAACAATAATTCTAGCTATCGTATGGCTAAAAACTTGTAATGATAAAATCTACGATTGGTTTGCCTCCACTAATGCTCTCCTGCGAGTGTTATTAGTATGGAAATCCTGCATGTTTGAAGCGAAGTTTACGTTAATTTAGACTTAAAATGCAAAGACCTCACATCCGAACAAACCTCTAATAAACGGTTTACCTGTTTTATACAGATGTCTTGCATATCATGTTCTGTAGTTTGGTGTATTTCCCCACACCTAGGCGGCGGGCGCATTAATCAATGGCTAATTTATTTGTGTCTTCGGCTGCCCATAATAAATACTGAATAAAAATTCCTGTTTGGAGTCAACCGCAGCATCAACAAAGGCGCGACCGGCCATCAGATTACGGCTAACGGGTGAGCTCTTAAAGAGGGCCGCAAGTAGAGATCATGGGAGCAACTGAATCTCGATACACTTCCACCATACAAGTCATTTGATAAGAGGTCACTTGCTTAAACTGTATAGATGCAAAAGGTACAATATAGTACAAGAGTTTGTGTTACAAACGTAAGGATAGACTCCACTTAAAGGAGATATATCAAAAACTGTTGCATGGACCTACAATCCTCCGCTACAATACACATAATAAACTGACAAAAATTACTTATTAATAAACTAATATTTGGCGTCAAATAAAAAATATAAAATTACACAATATAATAAGATATCACAGTAAAATAATGCCCTTTTCCACCAGTAGACACGTATATTATTTCTCCTGGTTTAAATATAAATAACGTGTCTTAGATAAAATTACAGAAGCTTTCAGAAAAATCTTTGTAGATTTTAAGTATCAAACAAGGTTAGTTACAACCTATATTTTTGTTTTTTCAGCTTCCTCCTAGGGCAGTTATTTAATTTTTATAAAAAAAATAATGCACCACTGACGAAAATATAGGAAGCATTTATGTGCTTCGCTAGCAGTTTGAACATCCTCACGAAGTTCCTGTACTACTAAGAGTAGTGATTGATAACCACTGCTTTAGGCATAGGTTTTCTGTCTGTTACCGAGGCTATGTTAATAAGTATTTATCATTATTGATATAAGAATAAGAAATATATACATTATCCCAGCGTCTACAGTTTTTTTCCTCCGATATTGATGAGTGAAATGTCATAAAATATGATATTTGCTGTAGATTTCTATGAGTATATCAATTTGTTAAGTGTCTATTTGTTTTAGGACGTTGCAAAAGAAAGAAAACAAGTCCTACTTTTGAGAGATATCAATATTATTTACTACACTTGTTTAACAATTTTCTCATTTTTATGATCTTGCTCACAGAAAGATAATGTTAAAATAAAATTATTATTGTTATGTAGAGAATAATGAAACCAAAAACTCAGAGCTTTGGCGTATAATCGAAGATATTTGCAATAGTGTCACTGATTTTGAAGTTCCGCCACTGTGATTGCAGGTCATCAGTTTCGGAGAGTTCACAAGGAGATCAGAGGCGCTGCCGAGGAGGGAGCGGGAGGAGGAGGGGAGGGGCTGGAGATTATCCTCATAAATAAGTGTCACAAGAAAACGGCCGATATGTAAAGCCAGAGCTGAACTCGAACACCGACAAATCAACGGTCACACCTGTAATAGGATACCATTCCATGTATACCGATAAATTAAAAAAAAAAAACAGTTAAATGTTAACACCCAAGTTATACCATTAAAACAATACTAGATGAAAAATAAAAGTAGCGAATAAATACTAACCGAGTTATAATATTTTTCACTATTACTGATTTCGGTATCTTGACTAACATATTACTAATCACTAAGAAATTTTACGTCTAGCACGAAACGAAAGCTGAACGATAGTCTACAGTCAAATTATCGCCAAATTGAGTCATTCGCCTCTGTGTTTTTTATGTATGCACATACAGAAAATACCGACAGACGTTAATGGAGAAATATCATATGTAGGTTCCATGACGATTGCCATGTTCAAGTATGGCTAAACGTTGCATGTAGATTGTTTATCGGCCAACGTCATATACTTATTTCATTTCATCAGGCATTGAAGCATTTATCTGCTTTACAGGGTCTCGCTATGAATGGATGATGTTCATGGGAAGACTTATGTCTACTAACAATTTTAATTAATAGGCTGTCATTCTTCTTCTTCGTAGTATCAATCCGGTGGATTGGTTTGCAGCAATAGAATCTTGCATCTCGATCTCCATTCCTCTCGGTCCTCCGCAACCCTTTTCAGCTCAGCATAAGCACTACAATTCATGTCCTTGAATACTTGCTGCAAATACTCCCGTCTAGGGCGCCCTCTACAGTTTCTACCCTCAACCATCCCCTCCACAATATCGTGAAGAAGACCATCGTGGCGCATGATGTGACCAATCCATCGGGCTCGCCTCTCTGAGATGGTTCTTATTAGTTGCCTATCTTCTTTGATTATTCTGAGAACCTCATTGTCATTATTAGCAACTAAATTAAGCCAAACTCTTAAGTGATTGCGCATCACTCGCGTGGAATACTATATATCAAATTTATTGATCGACTGTCATGCTGATGACCCTGATAAGAGGCATCGTCCCCGGCAGGCCTAGTCCAGCCCTGGCCAGCGATGCAGGAAGCACGGTGTCGGTGATGCCGCGATGTCGAGTGTCGCACGCCCTGGACCGCCTCTGAGAGCTGCTGTGATCTATGGCATAATTACCGGTAGACCAGCGCCATCCGTAATGTCTCCACACGGAGCATTGCTCCATGGACACTTCTAATGCCCTGATCTCAGATACCAACACGGGGCACGTCTTAATGAAAATAAAAGCCCTGCGAAGTACATATGTACAGGTAGTTATAGTATATACAAATATTTCATTACAATATTATGTTCAGTTTGCTTTTTATTTTATGTAATTCCACAGATTTGTAAACATGAACCTAATACAAGATGATTTTTAAAATATATATTTTATATATTTACACACTCAAGATTCGACATAGTAATAACAAAAAAAAACACTATGCAAGTGTAACGATGGATTTCAATAATGTTATTAAGTTCAATTAAACAAAAATCAATTCGAGTTTTTTTCCAATATTCACAAAAAATGTTAAAAACAAATATAAATAGTTACAAAATACATGTTTATTGTATTTAGTGGAATTAATGTAAAAAAAGACAGCACCAATTTTTACTAATAGGTATATTAGTATGATTCATGTATAATAACATTATTGCTTATCACTTGTGTGGGTTTTTAGTTTCCTATGTAATTAACACTGTCAGAAAAACAGTTGAAACGCCCTCAAAATATCATTGATAAAACATAAAATTAATGTAATGTTTGAATAGTTTTTTTTATAAGACCACGCATAGAAAAATACAGAATGATACAAAAATCTTATCTATGGATATGATTAGGCGTACTTTTGTAAAGACGGATAAACAGTGAAATTGATCTTAAGTCTTTAATTGATTATTCTTCAGTTGCCTATATAGGCTTCACTACTGATCTACCAACATCAACAATAAATAAATAAATTAAAACATACATAAAATAGGAAGACGTTAAAATATATTTATATTTTTAATGATTTAATTAGTATATAATTACTTTAATTACCATTTAATTGATATGGAATCATATATTTTTATTTTGTGAAGTGTAATGTCAATCACACACAAACTGGAACTAATTAAATATATTTGTTAAATATTAAGTGTTTTTAAATTGGTTGAATAACATTTTTATTTACAACATCATCGCGGATTGAGCCCACGACTTCTTGCATGATAGTTGAGAGTTTTGTTTCTCGATCATACCCTTAGATATGCTTTTAAAAGTAACTCATAAATCATGTTGTAAGTCATCATAAATCTGAACATTATGTTTCTGTGTACAAATTTAGACGTTAAAAACATAAGGGCATGCCCACAGTAAATCCTAATGGCTACCGACTTATATTAATTGTGGACCTTTAGACTTGAAGTGACTTGTCGTTTAACTTGAAAAATGCAGTGGGCGACTTAAAAATGATAGAAAAAAGTTTTGTTGTGTTGTTATATCTAGATGAAAAACGTCGTAATGCCGAAGAAGACGTGAAGAAATGTGGTATATTTTAAAGTTTATGTCTCAGTGAAACGACAAATAACAATCAAAGTTAAACTATATAAAATTTGAGTGAGTGTGATCAAAAAAGATGTAAAAAATGCTTCAATGAATTAATAAAAAATATAATTAAAACCACGAGTGAGTTCTCTTAAATATGAACGATGCATAAATACGACGTTGAAGTAATGACGTTGGTGGATTAGCATTCTGCATCCGGCTAAGCTATTAAATGACGTATGAAGTGTCATAAAAACCTCATATAAGATTTCTTCATTATCATCTGACGGTATTATCCATTTCTGTTTCAATATAAAAATATATATACGACTTTAGTACAGCTCGGCAACGGGATTTATAAATTAGAACAAGCCATTCGTCTACTGAGGTGTGAATATAAAGGTATACGTTACCTTACGTTAAGAAAACCTATGTAGAAGAAAAAATAACATTCTTATAATATTGTACAAGATCATTTATGCCACGTAATTCATTCACGAGTCATGGCCTATATGACTAAGGATAGATATAGCTTAAATGTAATGTGTCAGTAAGTTTATATAATGAAATCGATGCATCATTAATTACAAAAGCCAACAGCATAATTGATATGGGTTTAGGATGACAGTGAAATGGGCGGTATTTTAACGTCATTCAAACCGTTTTCGAAATCAATTATATTCTATTTTGCGATAAGATTGGACCTTTGCAGTGACCGCAAATAATAGTGACAAAGCTTTTTTGCTCCCCAAAAGGCACAGCTTTTGGGGGGTCCAAGTTTTGAGGGGCTTGATCTAAAAGACCCCTGCTGAGAGCATCCGAATAATTGGGGTCCTACAGGTAGCGAACTATGAAGATCATAATTTAAATTTTATCAAAAAAATACATTTATTTTTAAATCCTTATTATTAAAAGCGGAGAACATGTCCCAATCAGCTTCAACTTTGTGTATTTTTGCATGGAATAAAATGAAACATTTTTGTGTAATATTTATTAATGTGTTTTTATAAAAAAAAAATGTTAACACATACAGGAGAATACTGACAGATGGTAATACAAATTCTGAGGTCTCATCTGTGGAATTCTATGACGCTTACCATGGTGCATATGACTAAGCGCTGTATGTGGAGTGTTGATCCGCCAACGTCATAGACTATAGCCCGAGATTTAAGCATCATCCTTTATTATTAGAGGAATTTACTATGAATGGATGGTCTTCACGGGACGACTTTCGTCTACCACTGATTTTGATTAATAGGCTATGACCATTTTACGGGTAAGGGATAAAATTCACACCAACCGGAGGTAATTTAAGAGATCAGAAATCGTTTTTCCATTTTTTAAAATCTTCGTCGGGGATCGAGCCCACGACCTTTGGCTTTCAAAGTAAACGATTTGACCATTGAGCTATACCTGCCGGCTAATGTTTAATATGTGTATAAATCTGTATGTATATAATTTTTTTACATTCATATCCTTTGATTTGTTATTAGAAATTCATACTTGTCCCCCCCTCCCCAGTCATATCCATTTTATTTTATTCTTTGGTGGATATCAAAGAGTGTAGTGTAAGCTTTTTTACTTCATCAATCAAGTCAAACCATTGTAACCCCAGTATTCTGCACAAGCACCACAACAGGAGGAGGAGAGGACCAGCTAACTGAACATTGAAGAGGCAGTTACCGCCGACCATATGCTCCAGTTACGGAATGAATAATTTGTTAATTTATCTACAAAATGTTTGACTAAATATCAGTCATTAGCGACATTATACGATACAAAGAATGTTATCATATTATCACAATCAACGCTTTTAATCATCTCAAAAGAAAAAAGTAAACTTTTTATTTTCTTTAAGTAATTTTAATATGAAATATGTAAAAGAAAATATACAGTTACGTCAATGAGTCTTGTGAGTAAAGTGCCGAAATTTGTTCACAGATGCCGCCACCTTACTAACCCGCCGCTTACAAAAGAAAAAGAAAGACGAGGTCCGAAAGACCGCCGCCTCTCGCTATCTATGATAACACAAAAGCTCTTGGTAAAAGCACAGATAGCGAAAATATGTCGTCATCTTCATGGCGGGACAAGCAGCGACAAGGTACACTGCGTACAGTCTTCTGAATGCAGGGTCATCGTTAGACTTATGAAAATCCAAGATGCCAACAATTGATTTTTAATACTGCAATATAATATCCTTTTTCAATGAGTTTAATAGAGTTTTTGCCATCTCCGTGAAGTTATTATAAAATCAATATAATAGAGTGTAAGATATGGGATGTTTTTCATATCTAGATTATTTAAGATGGCTTTATATTCATATTGAATATTCTGGAATTATGATTTGTAACATGATAAACAAGTAATTACTTTTGATATATGGTATTTTAGAGAAATATGGTAACTTGTATAAGCTTTTTAAGGAGTAACGTTATTTACTTAAACAATAATTATTTATACAGTGAAAGCATAAATTTGAAAAGGCCCATTTTTTCAATTTAAAAATACGTTTTTTAATTAACTATTAGAAACAGTGAACCTGAAGATTGCACAGTTGAGTGAGTGATAAGGCAAATGGTCAGTTGATTGAGATCCTAGGTGGATTGTGGTAACTATGTGCTCCAAATCAGACGCTCATACGTCATAGAGAAAAAATGGCCACCCTAGTTAGCGCCGGCCCTGCTTCAAAAGGTTGCATTTAATTCAGTAACTTAAAAAAATCGAGTGTCGATTGATTTGAGATATAAACGATTCATTCGTAATTTCCTTTCATCCGGTGCTGAAACTATTTTAGTCAAGTACACTTGTAGATGTATTTTTTATTATCAACCGATAAGACTCGACAGTCTTTCATTTCTTTGTATTAAGTTGATATATAACAATTCAAAAAAAGCTAGCCCACGATTTTTTAAATGCCATTCAAAATGCCGATTAATAATAGAGAAAAAAATTAACAATAGAGCTGTAAGAATTAATCCATGACACTTTGAGTGATATACAGATTATATAAAAAGCTAGTGAAAGGAGATTTAAAATGAAATATTACAGTTTTTATTTTTAGTGACTTAATAGTTATAGAGTCGTCCAAGGTGACACTTTTTTGAGTCATCAATATTCGTGTTTATAATATTCGCTTCCTTGTAGAAGCATCAGAAGGTGACTTATTGTCTTAAAATCATCTCCGCCTCGCAAAGTTTGACAAAATGAATTTACGTAGCGAAGAAACCAGAGATAAGTTCATTTTCCCATAACATCTCAGAAGCGCAACTAGGGGGAATGCTTGGATTGCCCCGATAGAGGACCTAGCCCCTGGACATGACCAGGGTTGGAATATATGGAGGTCCATTAACAGACTTCGGACCGGAGTATGCAAGACGAGGACACAAATGAAAGCCTGGCAGTTTTACAGCGGACCGACTGAATGTGACGGCGGCGTGGAGCAGACTCTATCCCACCTTCTGGAGTGTGCGCTGTGTCCGAGAACCTGCACCCAGGAAGTCTTAATGATGGCCGAGAGTAAAACCATCGAATTCGCCCATTTCTGGGCAGACAGGATTTGATCCTGTTGTTTCCGACACGATTATATATATCCTAGAAATATTTAGTGATAAGATTGATTGAATGAATACATTTTAATTAGGTGAATTAATTAAAAAGAATATTAGGTTTACATTGTGTGCCTGGGGAAAGTACTCACCTGTCAAACGAAATATCAAAAGAAATATCTACAAAACGGGAGCTTTCGATATATCGATAATAATATACTGTAACGGAGGATGAGACAAAGAATAAAAAAATATTGTACCTAATATAACGTAGAAAATACGTGCGTCTGTTTGTCCGTTACAAAAATAAATTTCTCACATGAAAGAAAAGTTACTTGACATTTAGAGACAATGTAAGAAATTCATAAATAAGAATGACTTGCATTGTCAATGTTCTTTTACGATAATGAATTTAGTAGTTAACATTAATAAAAACATCTTAAATATGATACGATTTTGAATTTTGATCAAAAAAAATAAATAAATAACATTCGTTTTACATATAAAATAAAATTCTGCATGTGCTTACATAAAAAAATATGTTAAGCCAACGGTGAACACTACAGTTAGCTGCATTAACTGTGAACTTTGTAAGAGCGAAGTGACTTTATCGGTGGTGTTAATTGGGGAGAATGGCTGTTCCTTTGATTGATGAGATAAGTTACATGGTGACTGAAAGTTGTCCATTGTATCGAGGGTGCGCACTGTGTGGTCTGCGCGCGGAGATGCGCAGAGAGCCGCGCTTGGATTGCGCATAAGACCAGTCAGGTTACAACGGATGCCGAACGAACCTGGACCATAACGAGCCTTTAAATACGCAATAATATGTTTTGGATCATGTGTTATTTTAACGATGAGAACTGAAGCAAAAGCGTATTGATAGTCTTAATATAAATCACCTCTGATGCAAGGAACAGTAGCAATTATCACTTTATATTAGGAACTAGCAACAAAACACTTGTAAAATAAAACATCCTTAATTAACTAACCTAGATTCTTTATAGAGTTTTAAATCAGTTTTCAATAAGTAGAAAATTAAAAGCGAATGAATAAAATACATACTTAATTAGTAACAATATTTGAAATATTTATTTGTAACTGCTTTAATTTTTAACCTAACCTAACCCTAAATTGTTGAATTTTTAACTACATATTTTAGTTAAAATTCTCTCCCAGTTAACAAGTTTTTGGCTAAGTCCGCGCTTAAAAAACTTTTCAAATACAGTTCATTATCATCCATAAATTACTATATTTTCGTAAAAATACGAATAAGTACATCTTAGTATTAAAAGTAACGTTTTCTTTAGCAAAGTCACGCCAGTGTGCATGTATAAATTCATTAGAATTATTTTTTTTTATTTAAAATTCAGTAGAAGTGGTCGTATATTTGGATGTTTTCCAGCTCACCTTGATCCATTTAATATATATTATTCTACATTTGACAGGAGCATTAATCCCTAGATATATAAACTTTTTCTATGTAAAATATTTTGTTTTCTATAAAAGTCTTCGTTGTATTTTTTCGAGTTTTTCTGTATATTTAATTTCATAAAATTTTCATCTATATTAAATTTTAATTGTGCATAATTCATTATGTCTATGCGTAATCTTATACGGCGAAACATTGTATTAAATCGGAACCTTTTAAAAGATATTTTAAGAATTGCCTTTACGAATAAAAGGTGATAAAATGTCGGAATAAACACTGTTTATAGCAAATCTTTCCATAGTTTATTAGCACCATTAATTAATCAGTTATAGAAGTAATTCACGAATCTCTTTTGTATCTCCTTTTGAAAATGATACGTCTCGATAAAGAAGAAGAATAGTTGTAATGGATTGATTCAAACGTTACGAAATTGATGTAACTAATTAATTGTTATCATATTACATAATTGCTGGTCGCCGCATTGTTTATTTCTCCTGAAGTTGTAACGGTTCACTGGAGGTTCTTTTATCTTTGGTTTTTCAACCGTGTGCAGTTCAAAAGAGAAGGGTGACCGCATTTTGTACAAAGTAATATCAAAATACTGTTAATCAGTAGTAAAGTTTATTAAAATATATTTTTGATACTCCTATTTTTCTATATAGATGCAAATATTGGCAACCAAGTAATGGTTAATGCAGACATATATTTGGTTTCATAATCTTTATCGGCTAAAATATTAACGATTGGTTTGTTGAATTTGAAAATAACTACTGAGGCTAGAGACCAAGATTATCAACCGTACATATCGTTGGGACCTATCTGAGACATGTCTCCTGATGCCACATATGAGGATAAACTATAGCTTCCTGTCTTCAACGCTAAAATTGTATTTTTAATTAAATAAAATTCGTTCAGACAGAATAAATAAATATTTAATAAGACATTTTTTTTCTTTGATTTTGATTTTAAATAAATATATTTAAGAATCTATTCGACCCACGTAGACTTAAACCCCGGCAACAATTGTTATACTATATGTGTAAAAATTGTCATATATGTGGTTAAATATAATTGAAAAACTATAACAACTCATATTATGAAATGTTTATAAATGTTAAATATGAAAGAGTTAAAATCAAAGAAGATTTTTAAATTTAAATACAAAAACATGGTCACCCCAAAAAGTATCATCTTTTCTGTATCGGTCGTTAGCAGAATGCTACCTCCAAAAGTTGAAAACTAAAAAACGATCGTAAAAACTCGGTTTAAGGAGCTTATGAAATTAATCGCGAGAGAGTGGGAAGAACGATTCCAAATTCACCGAAACGAATCAAAACTCCTACCGGTATTTTTTTTAACTCAACGAGCCATTTTTATAGCAGTTATTTCATCTCTGAATAACTAGCAGCTATAAATAGATCCATTAAATAAGTGTACAAGCAAACATACATAATAAAAGTACAAATAGGTTCAAATACTAATTTAATGAGGGTAATTTGTAATTTTGGGAACTTTAAGATGTAATAAGCAACTGTATTTCGGGAGATTTAAGATCATAATGAGAGTTTTTTAACAAATACGAGTACTTTATGTACACATCTTCATGAATTAAGAGCATATAAATATATCTATTTTTTACATAAGTTCAAGTATACTGTATACACCCAGTCCTCTCTTTATGAGACTTTTTTACGCGATTTGATTTTACACGACATTTTTGACGGCACTGTTACCCTTTTAGGCGATTTACTCGTTATAACTTGGTATTTTTTAAGAGATATTTTCAACTGTATAAAATATGAGTTTTTTAAAATGGAAATCTGGTCAAACGTCTGGGAAATATGACCATTTATACGGCTTTATCATGGCTGGAACCAATATAACGCATAAAATAAAAGGATTAATGTATTAAACTTCAAACCATATAGCCATTACCAAGAAACCTAAGCGTTTAATCATATTCGAACCAGCGGAGAAAACTGGTTAAAATTGTATCATCTACATGCACTTAATAACGTCTAGGTATTCAATAGAAATGCAACTTAATTCTACAATTATGCATAAATTCAGGTAATAAGTTGACTGCACCGTCACAAATGTCATTCTTTACCGGAGAATGAAAGTAAATTGTAAATTGACTCATGCTTTTTAAATTGATATTTATAACGGCCGGAGAAAGCGAAAATCTATCAGTTTGTCGTTGAACATTTAACGTCACGTTCAAGCAATTCACGTCACGTAAAAAATCACTCAATTAAAATTAATTTCCATGAAACATGAATGCAATTTTCTGCAGTTCATCAAGCGTTTTAATTATGTTTTTGTAGAAAAATGACGTTTATTATTATTTACCTAATTAAATAATAATAATGATGATAATAATCAATGACTATGGATTCAAATAGAATAGTTGCGGTTTGTAAATACTCGGTTAAAATATGTTTATACATGAAAATATTTCTATGATGACTGCAACTCTACACATATGAAGTATGATGATATGAAATGTTAACTGATCCAAAAGGTTTACTTTTATCTAACTAATAAATGTCAATTGAAATAGTCTAAAACTGTTAAACTAAATCAAACATGACTTAAGATTACTGATATCAATTGTACGTTGTATTATTAAAGAAGAAGCAGAAAGAGCTGATGTCTTGCGACAATATATGAGTATATAAATGCTTAGAATAGTACGAGTTTGGGATTTAGAGTACTTATTTATCTGATTTATACAGAGATTAACGACGTGCGAAGGAGGAATGGCAGGTTATGGTACACCAAACTAGTGTTATTACTATTGTATGAGTAAGAAAACATATCGATAGTTAACACCTCAGTACTCAGGGTCATTGAGTATGAAGTGGTTTATCTGTATACTTAAACAAGCCACAGAGCTCTGTATGCGGGTAGTTAACAGTTATATCGAACACATTTCTGCGCGGGTCAATAAAATCATATGATAGAGTATATATCTGCTTAATTGAAAAAAAAACTGTTCGATCCCCGACCGGTCCTCCCCAGCGGGTGGGCCTCTTGGTAGCTGGAGGGAAAAAAACAGACCATCGCAGTGGAAGAAAAAATTAAATTTTTATTCTCGATATAAGGAGATGGAATTTTTTATGGGCGCCTGTAATCATTTGTAATTGTATCATTACGTGGTGGGTTTTTTTTCTCTGTGCTGCGAAAACGCATTTACTGGTCGGTGTACTTATTTTTTTTGTGTACACGTGAATGAAAATACCGCCAGACGGTGATAATAATAAGACATCATCTGTGGTTTCTGTGAACCTTACAATTTTAATTGTCGAAAATTGCTGCATTTTGGGTGTTTAGTCGCTTACTTCATTAGACTTTTTCTTATTTTTCTATGCCTCTTATGTCACCGTAATAGGCTGTCAAAAATTAAATTGCCACAAAACTCTACCGAGTACACTATATGTATATTTCGCAACAGGAAACCTAATATTAGAACCCGGGGGCTTGTAAGTAAGAAAGTTGGAGTATCCAAAGCATATTTGGGAGATTGGTAATCATTTAATGTAAGGAGATGGCGCAATTGACTCTTTAGCTTTGATAATTCTCAATAAGTCCGATATTAATACAACGATTAAAGAAAACTTACTTTGAATAAATGTTGTTAAAGTAACATTTTCAGTCTACCACATGGAATGAGAGATCGGTGTTACACCAACTTGAGATATTTTTAAGTAATTTAGATTGAAAAATCCAATTCATTTTTCATCTTCGTCGGGAATCGAACTTGTTACCTTTTAAATGAAAGTCGACCGCTTTGACTCTCGGCCATGCATACCTGCCAGGTGTACAGCGAGCTATTTTTCGAAGCAGGAGGTCCTTCAATGGCTGCACACTTAATAACATTGCAATGGTACTAAACGTATTATATAATAACGAAATAATAATTTAATAAGTAATTTAAAAATAAGTATGGTTTTATTACTTATGAAGATTTAAGATATGAACTTACAATATATGAAGTGGTTATCTTCGAAATCATGCAAATGGTTTAAGAAATTACACTTAAGGGATCAATTTATAGGTTGTTGCCAAATTCGAAGATAGGGTAATATTCCTTTAAGAGTATATTGGTAAAGCTAATATAACTATGTAAAAAATAATTTATATATTTTAAATTGCATAATTTTGACTTTCAACCATGTTACGTTGTAACATCGATTCTTTCAGGCCCCTGGGCTCTCGTAAACCCCATGTTATATGTACTCGTAACCGAGTGTAAATTCAGGTGCATAGATCATTTAGGTCAGAGCATGTAATTTTTTGGGGGCAATATGCTCCAGCTATAGAGTATATAAGGTAAAAAAACATAATTTTGTATTATTTACCGATGAAAGTGCATCGAACTGCTTCATAGTATAAATCAATATCTGATTTACGGTGCTTAGCGGTAAACTAAGAGATTTGAATTACAATTATAATATTTAATAATATATATTCAAGTAATGTGCAATAAATTTACAATATTAAAATTTTAATTACCAGATTTAATATGCTATGTTGCAAGAAACTTATTTTATTAATTACTTGATTAAACTTCAAATAAAAATTTACATTGCATCAGCCATCAATTTTAATCAAATTAATTCGGGTTCATGCTAATTTTCGGCAATAAACGTTGAACTCGCGGTAGACATGACAAGACAGTGGTATTAAACATTTTTTAAGACACGAAGAAACTATAAAAACAATATCTAGAATTAGAAGATTCTCCAAATTCGCCTACCATGGGAAAGATAATGGGTTCGATCCCCGTTTTCGTTCGATCCCCAAAGTTTAAAAACAATTTATTTTTTCTAACCTTCGTAGTATCAATCCGGTGGATTGGTTTGCAGCAACAGAATCTTGCATCTCGATCCCCATTCATCTCGGTCCTCCGCAACCCTCTTCAGCTCAGCATAAGAGCTACAACTCATGTCCTCGAATACTTGCTGCAAATACTCCTGTCTAGGGCGCCCTCTACAGTTTCTACCCTCAACCATACTCTTCACAATGTCGCGAAGAAGACCATCGTGGCGCATGATGTGACCGATCCATCGGGCTCGCCTCTCTGAGATGGTTCTTATTAGGTGCTTATCTTCCTTGATTATCCTGAGAACCTCATTGTTCGTGATGAGGTCTCTCCAGGAAATTCCGAGAATTTTTCTAATATTATTAATAAATTATATTAAATTAGTTTTATAATTGTTTTATAACAAATTATGCACAATGAATCTGAAAATGAAAAATGCGTGAATGCTGGGACTAGTGATAATGGCGGATCAATTTATCAATCATTTAATATTTTTTTATGAAATACTTTTCGAAGCATCAATAGCATCTTTACAGAGCGCCATTTATGAGCCACTGATAGAAAAATACGAGTATTTTTGACGCCAAGAAATAAATATTATGAAGTTTGTTTTATTTTCTACAATGAGCGGTTTGACGTTTATGACACTAAAAGCGTTAGGTGAAAAGTCGACTCAAATAAAACGATTAATAATTATAATAATAAATAAGAATTATAAATTTAAAAACTAACAAGTAAAACCTGATTATTAGTATAATTATGGTAATTAGCTCCACGTGATATTTTCTTATAAGATTAATGTATTTTTAGAAGAACAGTACGCTTGAATTTTTTTTTTAATAATATGTTTTTTTTAATTTAAATTCTCAAATGAAATCACTTCTTTATTATGTATATTATTTTGTCCAAAAACCAGTCCCTTGGAATATTTTATATGCTGACGATATTGCTCTAATCAGTGGAAAATGTCCAAAGTATTCAGGAAATGCTGGAGGAATGCAGACTGGCTGGAGAGTAGTGGACTGCGAATAAGTAGAAGTAAAACAGATTCGATGTACTTCAATTTCAATTCTGGTTGCACCGCGGTTAACACACCACTCCCCCTACAGAAACCATCCGTAAAAGAGGTTGATACTTTTAAATATCTCGGCTCTGTGATATCCTTAGATATCAAAACTGAATCTGACGTGGAGCATAGAATAAACACAGGATGGCTGAAATGGAAGTCTCTCTCTGGGGTTTTGTGTGACAGCAAGATTCAAAGGTAAAATCTACAAAACTGCTGTAAAGCCAGCTATGCTCTACGGATCGGAGTGTTGGACCCCGCTGAAACTTGACTTGAATAGGATTCATGTGGCAGGGATGAAGATTCTGAGGTGGGCGGGTGGTGTGACTAGAGTGGACAGAGTTCGAAATGAGCATTTGCAAATGCATCATTTCGGGTGGCCCCTATACTTGAAAAGATAAGGGAAAACCGCCTAAGATGGTATGGGCATGTGACACGAAGAGATGAGGACCACATGGTGTAGAGAGCCCTCAACATACCCACGCTGAGAAGAAGACCTGGAAGACCGCAGGCAACCTGGACTGCAACTGTAAACAAGGATCTGAAAACCCTGGGTTTGACCGAGAATGCAACGCAGGACAGACAGACATGGCGAACGTGCACAAGGAGAGCCGACCCCAGATGATGGGAAATGGCTAGGATAAAGAAGAAGAATTATATATATTATTTATTATCACCACAAGTTTTTATTTATTCGACTTAATTATATTATCATGTATCGTCAAATCTTCATATTTTTAAATCCATAAATAGCTTTTTAAGATATTTAATCTTGCTTTGATAGATGAATGGAACTGATAACATTACCGAGCGTTAATTTTGCTTCGCTAAGAGTCTATATCCGCCATGATAATGAGCCTCGACCTGACAAACGTGTTACGTTAACGTGTTCATTGCGCTACGGCAAAACACGCAACGTACACGTAAGAAGGCTGTGCAGACATTCGGCAATGATAAGTGTTACGGAACTGAAGTTAAGGTTCTTCAACTTATAAACAATTCCAGTTCATATCACACGTTATTTTTTCTTCTAATCCCCTAGTATAAAGCTGGGAATATTTACCGTCAATGGTCAGGTTTAATTATACTAGTATTTTAAACTAAATACAATAATATGTTTTGCTAAATATCAAGACCTGTAGTACGAAAAAATGCCAAAATAATATCGTTTTTTTTTTAAATTAACCTTTGTTTCAAATGAAATCAAGAATATAAATTATATTAATTCCATATTCCGATTAAATATAATTTACTTTTTTTCCATAAATAATTTTTATTTAGTTAATCGTAATCTATTAGGAGACTGCAGTTTCTTTAATCGTAGTCTTTCTAATCCTTATTACAAGACAACGCAGATTAACGCAGAGAAGGATTGAGAAAGACTACGAGTTAGTCGAAACTGCAGTGATAGAGAACTTTTGTTACGTGATCCATGTGAAAACAAGGTAAATAAATAAATAAATATTTATAATTTATTATGGATCTCAAAGTGAATGCTCAAAACATTGAAAAAATAATTTTTAATTAGTTAATCGTTATTATTGACATCTTTAATCTATGTAATTCATGATAAGCTTACGATTAAACAATTGAAAACCCTTTTGATATCCATTCGCATTCACTAATGATATAAATTTTATAACGATATTTTTAAAAAAAATTGACCGGTATTTCAGTATCATAAAATTGGACTAAATACTAAGAACTCGGCTTCAGTAATATATGTTTTGGAATGCTTACTACCATCATATGAAATCATTTAAATTTTGGCTGTAGTCATCAAAATCAACCTAGGGATAACATATTTTAAACATATCAAAAGGTACACAAATATCATATTTATATTTGTCTTTATACGAGTATTAAAATATATTTCTTCTTATGTATGAGTTTTCCACGACTTATTAAACATCACCCGCATGATCATTTTTTTCCAACTATTTCTAATCATATATGTTGTATGTAATAAAATCACGCCTTGTGCACTTCAGACACTCTCTCGAACGCGTCAAATACAACAAAGAATGCCATTTTTTATTGATATAGCACAAAAGAGAAAACCAAAAAGGGCAATGACGCAGTTAAACTTATTTATTTGCCTCTAGTCATTTTTCACGTAGTCTATTCAATATTTACGTGCTTCAAATATACTTATCTTCAATTCTTTCTCCAACCTAAAATTACGCTCTGAAGCTGAGCTTAAACTATAGTTTAAATTGTCGTAAAAATATTCTGATATTACTTTTGCTTAATAAAGCGATGAAATATTAATTACGTATTTAAGAATACAAATATATAGCAAATCATATGTCATGTCCATTATAGTTGACGTTGATCACTACACCCAATGTTTGTACCTGACAATTATGTAAGGATAAGGAGACACATATTATTTGTTCTTCCTAGGTGTAATACTAACCTGCCAGAGACTATGCCTCTTGAAAGAGTAATCAGACTGTTCAACCATATCGCCTCGAATATTGATATATTCCACGTGAGAGAAGCCCAGTTTCGACATGAGCTCCACGAATTTATTTATCAAAGTAATTTCATGGAGTCTTCTGTAAAGCGGGCGTTGGGACTTTTTAATAAGTTTTGTAAATAGTTTTATTATAAAGTTGATATCTGTTTTAAAAACGAAATAACCAATTGTAACATTTTTAAAATTTAAATAAAATAAATTGAAATCTAATTTCATACAAAGCCAAAAATTTCAACTCCCTTAAGAGTCTAAAATCGTGAACTGATGTAGCGGACACCATCGACTGTAATAAATATATTAATTATATTATGATATAAAATAAATGTCATAAAAGATTTATTTAAATTTGAATGCGTTTCGGTAATTTAAAATTATGAGTATTTTAAATAAATGGTCATGTTTTTTTTTCTATTCCATATTATATAGTTAACAGAAGCAAACCAACCTATAACAATTTGTCAAAAGTTCGTCCCAAGTTCGTCTAGTAACAGGTCCCCATCTGGGTCTCCAAAAACAGGACAGGACAGGGAGGGTTTTCACCAAGCGGTGCCGATCATCCATTCTCACGTATTTCGTAGTTAGCAACGTGTTACCAAAGAAGGCAATTCGCGACTCGCTGTAATATACTAACCTCGCAGCACTGAGGTCTATTTGACATCTAACTGATACACCTAGAATCACGGGAAGGCCTTCAGCCATTCTCTAACAAGTAGCTTTTTGCGTGCATCCAGTACAGGGACAGGGAGAGTTTTCACCAAGCGAGTGACCCTAAGTAAACTTTTCATCTCAAAATTTCCATTTCATCCAACATGATCAATGATCTAAACTCTAAACCTAAACTTAAAAATACAATATTACATGGATTTTTTTTGCAGAAAAGGGATATATTATTTATAAAGAAAAAAGGAATGTAACAAAACTTTACATTAGAACCAAAAATATATCCAAAATTTGTCAGTCAATAACGTTAACGTAATGTCTTAATCTATTAGATTAACATATTTAATGATTTTTAAATATCTTTCGAAGGGTTATACATACGAGCAATACGGATAAAACGATGTCTCAATTATTGGAAAGAGGCACACTTATAAAATATATGAATATTTTATATTTAATATCACTAGAAACACTGACACTAACAAACTGATCACTAGTACTGCAAGTGTAATCACAACTGTCACAATGGCGCTCAGCACGTGATGCACAATGCGCCGGATTCTGTAAAATGACAAAAAGCGGTAATGCGATAAAGTTTGATAGACTCCGATTGAGCAATGCCATAAAAAAGCATTTCGATATTAAAGCAGCTGCTATCGTTAGAAACCAGGGGTGAACTGAGAATAAATAATTGCGGTTGTTTATGAAGAATGTGAACACATTGGTAATGTTTCCGATACATATAAGGTTTTAAGACCTTGTAGCGGCATGTAGTGAAGGTTTTTAAATTGCCGTTATTTAGCGTTAAAGCATTTAATCTGTATAATGCGAATTTTAATGTGTAATAAATTTAAGTAAAATAATTCAAAATTACTTTTGCCAATCACTTTTACTTATAAATTAGAACATTCTTAAAATAATTATATTTACTTTATAATTTTTAATTTTCTTAAATTTTAATGATTATTAAATGCGCAATAAGTCTAAAAAAATTAAAGTTTATCTCGAGTCTCATTAGACAAGTAGAGTAAGGACTTATGAAAATGTTGAGTGAACCTTTAAAACATTATGCTCTGTATATATAAATGATACAATTGAGAACATATATTAAACTCGTACATAGAATGAATATGATGCAATAAGATCTTTAAGATTGTAGTCTTATGAACTCTAACCATGCGCAAAAACAAAATAAAGTCCACCTTCTCTGTCAGCATTCACCGTGATGCTTAGGTTCTCAAAAAGTCCACCTACAATCTTGCACGTCGTTAAAAATACTCGAGTCCTCATCTGCGCCTTGTATTATGTAGTTTTTTGCTCACAAAACGGCAATCATTAAATCGAGGAAATTTATTTGTATCGCTGAAGAGTCAACGGTCTCTGACTGACCTTGGGCGGCGTGGCCTTCCACCAGCACCAAGTGCGACGGTCCTCAATGCACCAACAGCTGGTAAGTGTAGCTAAGAAGTAACGGGCTTAGTTTCCAAAATCATAATTTCCGAGTAAAATTCAATTCGATACTTGTTGTATTATTTTGGCATACCCCATTATATAATAGAAAAAAAAAACATAATAGTTTATCTCGTTACCAAATGGGTAAACAAACTCTGCGTGTCTAAATTCTGAAGCATGAAACTTGAAGACCGTAGACAATATGACTGATTATTAGAAACGTTTTAATAAGTTTCTAGACTTAAGGGATTAAAATACTTCAGAGAAGTGTAGGAAATTTTTTCAACAAAGGTTTATCTCTGATAACGGAAACAGTCATATTTATAATTGTAACTTAATCTGAATTAAAAATATACAAATAATTAAAGGATAAAGTATGTTGAAATAAGAAGTATCTTGAAATAGCTGCCTTCTCGTTGCTATAATGCCTGAAAAGCATACCACATTTATTGTGTGTTTTGTAAAGCTGGGTATTCGTGCATGAATATGACTTTGTGGAAATATCGTTACAATATGGTTGTGAGAACTTGTAGCAATTGATGTTGGATAAGCTTGTAGATTTTAAATAAATTATTTTGATTTTTACGGACAGATTTTGAAGTGTGACTTTTGGGTTGAGCCTTTGTAACAAATAATCAAACCTGAAGACTACAAGAACGTTTGAAATATGAGAGAAGAAGAAATTTAACACACACGGCTCAACACGAAAACCACAATTCCATTCGTATATATCTTTTCCTTCCCTGTGACGTGTATCTTCTACACATTGCTTCTAATAACCATCAATATCTCTATAAATATAATAAATATAAGGTTAAGATTTCAGGTATTCCTCCATAATATATTTACAAATTTATTTAAAAAATAATATTAATAATAATCATAATTTATAGGGTACATCGGAGGTATTTTGTGAACATCGGAAACAAAATCGCGCTGTGAGTGCCTCGACCTGTCTCTACGATGTGCGGGAAGCGTGACACTATATTCGCATCTCACTCTTTCATAGTTCACTGTGAAGGAAGAGGGAAGAGAGTGGGTGTGGGCCACTCCAGCCACTTCCACGACTAGCAGCAGTTGCTCTCAAGCTTGAAACCAGAGTGGACCTATGCCCGTTCCGTGAGCGTTGCTAGATGATTTTTTAATGTTTTCAGCCAATAAGTATCAATTATTATAATTTTTGATTTTTAATTATTAAATCTTATGCTATACATCACTAGGAATAAAATAAGGACAAGTAAGGCACAAAAAATCTAAACAGAAAATCAGCTGCTTGTATATTATAGCCAATTTTATGTTATGTTATGATATAGCTAACCAGCCTCATAATAAATGTTATTAGAGAAGATTGGGTGATGATTGGAAAAGAGTTGAAAAGGTAGATAATGATGAAACAGGAACTCTAGCAGACAGGTAAGACCCGTTCCGGGTTGTTGCGCTTGTGAAGATGATAAGATCATGTGCGGTTTTTATATCTTTACATTATTATGCAAGACGTGAAGAAAAAAAACCACAAATAAGCGGATTATTAATCTCCAAGTTCAGCGTCGGCTTTATGCGCAATAAATAAGATCAATTTGCGTTTTACAACATTGTTTGCAGATTTTTTAACACCAATAAACGTCAAATAAAAATGGTTAAAATATTGTAATTAAATTGTGTATTAACATATGCAGATATTCACATCATATTGGTGACATCGAATGCCTTAATGTGATGCTTAAACTCGTCGATGTCGGTGACAAGGTTTAATGTTTTTCAATGTCAAAACGTAACATGCATTTTTTAACGCTTTACATCAAAGTTTATCAGCCATCAATTAATTGTATAAAATCACCTCACGCATCTATTCAGGAGATGTTTCTACGGCAAGATAGAAACTACGGTTTTGTTAGATAAATAAATAAATAGATATTGAAGATAATGTAAAAAAGTATTTTTAGTCTATCTTCGTTTGTTGATTTATCGTTTGATGGAAGTATACTAGTTAGATCTCCGAAGTTAAGCAACTTGGATGCGGATCAAACATGGCTAGGTCAAGGCTGATGCTTATCACTATTCTTTGATTGGATTGAGTCACTTTTAAGACAGGGTAATGGTCCAGGCCTCAGGAGCATCACGCAAAGCATCCGATATTTTTAAAGTTAACAAACCACTTAATATACCTCGGATGCTACAATGCCGTCTTTTGAAATTCCAAAGTTCTTGCCCTGGAAGTAACCATATATGATATGTGGTGCAAGGATGTGTTAAGAAAGGGCATTAGCAATAGATAAAATTAAGAATATGTCCTAGATATATTGTACACAATTGGGGTGTAAAAATTATGACGATATCTATTTCATCTATTGTCCAACGTAAGGTCTTCTAAAAAGCATCTTATCAGGCGAATCTTAGATGGTGATGGATCATAGATTTGGTACAGTATAAAAGTCTTAATAGACGTAAAAGCAATGATTCTCCCTGTCTTAGAATTATCCATCGGTTAAGTTGTATCGTATACTTCCGACTCTGATACTCTTTTTACAAGTAGCGCGTTTTCCAGTCAACTTTTATGCTAATAAGAAGTCTCTTGTTTATGTGCAACAGACAATTGTAGATGAGCATACGACAGGCACGAGATACAGGTTGTCGGGCGCTGAAGTGGGCAATCTGCGACCAGTCAATCATCGCGGCGCATGCAATTAACTATCAGTCGTCGGGAACCGTGGCGCGTGCCCACGCTGGAGAGTTCTTGTTCAATTCCCGACTGCGATATAATAGATGTAGATTGTAGACCGCAAAATATCAAGCTGAATGCTTTCTCGAGATGCTAAGAGCACGGACCCTCGGGCTACACATTCGCATAACACCCGGGCAGCAGTTATAGGAGCACAAAGGTAACCACCTGTGAATCATCTGGCAACAAAGTAGAACTTGACAACAAAGTGGAACATGCAATAAAACGGCAATTATTAAACGCATTAGCATGGCTTCATGTTTAGTGCCTTGAGCCGATGAACTGTATTGTAAACGCACGCAGAACGTTCGAATATGATGTATTATAGGGATATTATATTTTTATTATCGGAACAACCGCATGCAGCGTTGTGTTTAATTGATATGATGAATTATTGTTGATTATTTATTATATCAAGTTACTCGTTGTGCGGCTCCACTAGAGGTTAATAAATTATTTTTTGGGATAACTGTCTCTTAAACGTCGGGTTCACCTTTCAATATCCTAAAAACTGTTATCGAACAAGCTTTTCAAATATGTTTCGAATATCACAGTTCATTATCATTAATACTCGTATTAATTAATAATCTATTACAGGCAGCTTTGCGGATAAAAAATCAGTCCCAAATCAACCAGGAGGATTTATATTTGTGACCGAAAGCATAGATTAATACTCGTACATGAAAAAAAAAACTTTGTGGGACTCGAATCTACGAATGTCGCATGGTATTCGAACGCTTTAGCTCTACAGCCAGGAGAATTTACAATGTTTTCTGTTTACATTGGAATATTCAAGTATGCATTTTCGTGATAATAAAAAACGCATTCCGATTTCATTAACACTCGGAAAGATAACTTCAATGTTTTAAATAAGTGTTTTTGGTATCGCAGCACTCTTCTGTCGGTTGTATGTTTACCACATTCTTACCGAGTTACCACCGTTACCGAAGTTACCATTAACTTAATCACAACTGAATGCCATAATTATGTTGCCTTATCCTCCTGGACAATATTCCACTAAAAGCGCTGTAAAAACGAAAGCACTAAAATATTTAATAAACGCAACCGTTAACTTTCTCGACGCATACATTGATAAGATGACCATACATCTTATTTTGAAGAGCATTGTCCCATTTTTAGGTAGTTTGTCCCAAACATCGGGACAAACTATATTATTATGGAAGTCCCGTTTTTCTCTGTTATTATAATTCTCGAGATAATACGAGCCAAAGATATTTTCAATTAAAAGGCATTTTGCAATTTTTTGCCTTCTTGAATTTTCTAGAGACATTATACCTACTATATATGTAGTTTATTTTCATTCATATTCGCTTTCTAGGACTCGTAGAAGTTCATTGAAACGTGTAAGAAGAGGATATATTTAAAGGATATTTTTATTGTACGTCGATTTAAGAAAAATAGTAGTAATACAAGAGTAGCAAATTGTTTTACGGACCGGGAGGTAGAAATTAGCTTCTAGAGATTTGGATGAAATATAAAAGCGATTAGTTGCAGATGATAGACTTTTGTAAGAGCCATTCCTAAAAATAACAACTATAATGTATAAGTAACTAATAATTAATTATGCAAATTAATAATACTTTTTTGTTCTATTTTTCGAAGTCATAAATAAAAGTAAATACGAGTAACTTAACAATATTTTCAATGTTTTGAGCATTCACTTTGAGATCCATAATAAATTATAAATATTTATTTATTTAATGGATCACGTAACAAAAGTTCTCTATTAGGAGACTGCAGTTTCGACTAACTCGTAGTCTTTGTCAATCCTTCTCTAGTTAAGAGATAACTGAGCTGCGTTGTACTTTATAAGTGGTAGTGTTGCAAGGATGAAGGAAGAGATAAATACATAAAAGTGGTTTAGGTATAAATTTATTTTTATTTTCTATTTTTTTATTTTTTTTTAATTATTATTAATATTATTCTTATATGTCGTATATAATTTTTAAAACTTATTTATTTATTTAACGAAACAATTTAAATTGGTGAATTACTTAAGGTATTTAGTTGGTTATTAATTATATCTTCTTTCTTATTAATGGCTTTATAAATTTCTAAGTATTCTAAATTATTTAATTTAACGGTTTTATTTTCTACATGTTTAATACTTTTCTAAGTTGTACGAATGATTATTTTCTATAAGGTGGTTTGCGAATTCAGAAAAATTAGTGCTTTTTAGGCACCTTAAATGTTTCTTGACGTTCTGCCAATATAAGATTACAATCGGCAATTTAATTTATATATTCAGAATTATTACGTTTATCATTAGTATCTTTATTATTTATAAGGTGGTATCCTAGTTTATAAATAATAAAGATACTAATGATAAACGTAATAATTCTGGAATATATAAATTAAATTGCCAAGATTGTGAATCTTTTTATATTGGCAGAACGTCAAGAAATTTTAACATTAGAACATTTAAGGTGCCTAAAAAGCACTAATTTTTCTGAATTCGCAAACCACCTTATAGAAAATAATCATTCGTACAACTTAGAAAAAGTATTAAACATATTACATGTAGAAAATAAAACCGTTAAATTAAATAATTTAGAATACTTAGAAATTTATAAAGCCATTAATAAGAAAGAAGATATAATTAATAACCAACTAAATACCTTAAGTAATTCACCAATTTTAAAATTGTTTCCGTTAAATAAATAAATGTTTAAAAATTATATATACGACATATAAGAATAATATTAATAATTAAAAAAAAAAAAAATAGAAAAATAAAATAAATTTATACCTAAACCACTTTTATGTATTTATCTTCCTTCATCCTTGCAACACTACCTATCTCCTCCTTCCTGATAGACACACCCCCACCCCCCTCCCCACAAAAGGTGTTACACCACTTATAAAGTACAACGCAGCTCAGTTATCTCTTAACTAGAGAAGGATTGACAAAGACTACGAGTTAGTCGAAACTGCAGTCTCCTAATAGAGAACTTTTGTTACGTGATCCATGTGAAAACAAGGTAAATAAATAAATAAATATTTATAACAATATTTCATTAAAAAAATCTCCAATACAGTTCTGCCAGATCTGTGGCTGCAGTACTTGGGAGTACATACTATGTATAATTCCCAACGGCCTTCCAGCATGAGAGCCTGGGGGCTTTATGATAGCAGCTTATAACAGCTTAATAAATTCGGAAGATTAGCGCGACAATCTTTCTATATATTTTTATATGCATATGTATAAACGATCTACATTTAAAAAAACGATTATTTCCTGTGCTTATATGTTAACATTAATCTTAATCATTTATTTTGACAAAATACATAACATATTTAAAAAAATTAACCTCTCTATGTCTTAAATGTATGGTCATGGTACGTATAACCCATTTCTTGAAAATAAAGTCGCACAGTGTTAATGTTTTTGTTGTGGACTTTACGATCGGTGATTAAATTAATAATTGAATTGAAAAACGTATTTTTGTTTCCGTATCATGAGTGAATAAATACTTTTTGCTTGCTTGACCTGGATTATTAACAACCCGGAGTTTCTTGATAAATGTCTCATCTTAGCTTACATTTGCGGTAAAATTTTCGTAGTGCTTAATTTTGAGAGGTAAAATCACTAGATTCTCATGCGAGTGGTCGTGGAAGTGATCTCGGACAAAACTTGTCATAATAATTATTTAAATATATATACAAACACGATGAATAAAAGAGATGACATGTTTCAAATCTCCTGGGTCTCGTTATTTTTTTATTTTTATTTCATTAACGGCCTAATACATACGGTTTTAAATTAGAAATACAATTTAAGAAGATGGTAATACAGAATAAATATAGAAGCTAAGACAATACATTTAGACAAAACATAAACATGAGTAAATAAAACAGACATCACGCACATCAGTAGAGGGATCTGCGAAATGTTATCCCAACTTTGAGATGTGAACGTGTAGAAGGACTCGGCAAAGGAGATTTAAAGTATTATTTAAATAGTTTTAAGATTTACATATTAAAAACTTACCAAAAACATACCTTTTTCAAAAATGTGCTTGAAATTTAAATTTTACTATCATAATAGTCTTTTATTCAATCGTGAAAAAAAGGCCGATGGTTACAATACATTAATTGGAACAGATATACGAGTATATTATGAGTACATACTTATACAAGTTTATTATGTGTTGTATCAACGAAGAGGTAGTAAAATTAATATTACCTATAGGAGAGAGCATTGGAATAAAAAAGTATTTTTATTATTTACAGCGGCGATGAAATTAAAGTAAAATGTACTCGTAAATGCATACAAAGTTGCTGATTTCGGGCGGTGACTTTACTTAACATAATTTGAGATAATTTTGTCAGTTTATTATAATATGGATTTTTAAATATTTATTAGAATATTATTTTATTATTTCAATATTCTAATCTAATTTTCTAGATCATTGACTATATTAAATATTATAAGTAATTAAATATACATATACTATACATAAAATTCTTTAAACGAGTCAATTCATTCAGAAAAAATATCGGCAGGAGCGGGATGCGATCCGCGGACCTTTGGAACCAACCATTTTTGCCCAGGTATTCATACCGCTCGGCCACCGTGGCCATTTCTTCCGCCTGAGCTGACTCGCTTGGAACATCTATATATGTCATTGTTATCATCGTACGATAGATGTCGCTATAGTATATATTCAAAGCATGTATATTTTTTTATTTTTTATCATCCAATCAGACTGCATTTATTCACAAGCTTAATATTATTACTTTCCGACAGTCTATTTATTTTAGTAAGTACCACTCGGGTCTCGAACCGAACTATAGATTGAATGGATGAGAAATGACTACTTATAGGTTCGTCGCCTTTTTCCCATTTTTCTGAATGAATTGACTCGTTTAATGAATTTTATGTATATTATATGTATATTTAATTACTTAGTTTATTAAAAATTGATAACTTTTCTGACCGGCTTTTAGTAGTTTGCTTATCCTGTCAGAATTTTAATTTATTCTTCTTCATAATTTTTTATAGTACTATCGTGTATTGAATCGCAAGTACGAAATTCAACTTGATTATGGATTTCAGAATTATTATAAGCGTGATTAAGACCTATTGAGAGGGCTGAGTTTCAGGTATCTTGGAGTATAGGTTAAAAAGAGCGGTAACCTGCAGAGAGCTCATTTCCCTCTTTTGGAATGCTATAACCTCTTCCAACGCAATGCAAAATATTTAACACTCACAGCCAAAGTCAATAAAAAAGTGCAATAAAAATAGTCTAAAAATTGGCTTTTAACGAAAAGCCAATGCAGTCGTATACTATATTTTAAGACACGTTTCTGCGTAGAATATTGAGAGTACTATGGCTTGAGGAAAGATAAGGTAATGGAGTGTACATGACATCTTACCATCCTATAATCGGTCTGGATACGAAGGTGGACCTGGCTAAGATCTTTGGGTTCTCTGGATTTTGTATGAGTACATAAATTACATCCTTTTTCTTCAGGTTGCTAGGATCTTGCTGTCCTAGAAGGCTGTCAGTGACTATACAGTGATTCTATAGCCAAGGTACAGCTGACGTGTAACGATCTATGGCAAATTATGTCGAAAATTTGTAACGACCATATGTTGAACGAATAATGATGAATTTTTTGAAAGACACAATAAAACAATTAATATATTTTTTGGTATTTATCTTATTTTTGATATCTGGTATTCAGCCATTCGGTATTCCGCGACCAGGAGAGCAGCTGCATAGAGTTGGTTTTTTGTTCGTCCGTTTAGCGATTCGTTTCAATTTCAGTTGAGACGTGAATGCACCGGTTGCACAAAAGGAAAGTTTCGCGGCTGAAAATCGACACTCGGGGAGAGTTACGAGATGCGATAATTAGCACGGAAAATAAATGCAGTCGTTCGTGACACTCGGACTTGACCGAAGACACTGTCAACTTGTGATTCTGCTCGGTTACACATTGACGTGGTTGAATTAAATTGTGAAATAAAACTAATCAATTAACGTCAGCATGACTATTTAATACATGCACTTAAAATGGTGGCCAACATTATATCACACATTGTAGATGATTTCTATTGATACAGAGATAAAATTCAAGTGAAAAAAAAAATAGAAAAAAAAAACGAAATAAATTAATCCTAAATAAATAGTAGTGAAAACATATTTATTTCATATATATAAGTAATAACTTTGTGGTCAGACATGATAAAAAATAAAACAATTAAAATTTGTTTATAACCACTTCGCTTACAGTTTCGGTTCAACTGTTGTATGTAGTGTTGTACTAAAGATGGTAGGGTGCTCCCGAAACAAGTATAAGTAAGTTATAAAGAAATTTTAATAATATTTTTTTCAAACATATTTAAATTATAAAAAAACGACAAAAGATGATCAAATAGATATATGTAGAGATAATCTGTGAATGAATGGTATTGACGTAAGAAAATCCATCTCCCTCGTTTATGAATAAGTGCAGGTGGAATCAATTGAAATGTTCGGGAGAACAATGTTCAGTGCGATAAAAAGGGTTAGTGAATGTTCTGAATGTCTTTGTTCCATAGAAGTTTCATTACTTACCACACAATGATATATATTAAACTGTTTTACTAATTACTTTAAATTAGATTGGCGATTGTCCCTAATACTTTAATCCTTGTTAATAGAGCTCGTTGAAATGAACAGTCGAAACAATGTATTAATATGTTTAATAAATTAATTAATAAATATATATATGATACGCTCCACGCAACTTTATTGCATGTATAATATACAGCGATATCTAATTTTAATTAAAAATGTTTATACAACAAAGATAACATCTTATAATTTGAAATATTTTATATTGATTAGTTATTTAAATAATTAATTAAATATTTTTTAAAGAATCACTTCATGACAGCAAAAGTCTTGAAAAAAATTTCATCTTAAAAAAAAATCACAGAGTTATTTAATTTATTCGAAATTCAGACGATTAACCAAAAAAAAAATATTTCAAATTATCCAATTGATATAACGAAAATGTTTGATTTAAATGACAATGAACAATGCGTGAATGCCGTAAGTAGACTGCATTAGAATGATGCTGGCGGATCGGCATCTTCGTTAACAAGCATTATAAAATCCAAAGATAAGATTTTTCGTCACCGTCTGTCGGCATTTTCTTCAATGTATTTACATAAAAAAATGTAACTATATCTAATGTATAATAAGGAACTGACTAAGTGGACATTGTGTGCGTTGGAAAGTTTGAAGAGGTGTGGGTTGACACATTATTGTCAGTCGGTTTTATATTATTTGCCGTCACGAGCTAACCGGTACGAGAATAATAATTTATCTGGCGATTATTTTTAGACACATCTCAGCTGAGAAGGTGTTTTTAGTGTGGGAAATTCCTATACATTG
Organism: Glossosoma conforme; assembly: GCA_022606575.1. NCBI lineage: Eukaryota > Metazoa > Arthropoda > Insecta > Trichoptera > Glossosomatidae > Glossosoma > Glossosoma conforme. Next base: position 677,422 of record JAGTXR010000121.1, read on the forward strand.
TAGGTCGCGGCCAGCACCATAGTCAAACTAGCACCTAAGTCAACCAGCGTCATAATGTACGATAACCAGCACCCATTGCAAACTGGTCGTTGATCCGTCGGATAGCGAAGCCATTAAATTTTGTAATTTGACAAGAATTGTTAACATCCTTATAACAAGTCATAATTCTTGTACAATGATAATTGTTTGATTTTGTATTGACACATAAAAAGTAATAAACCAAGAGTAAGGATAGTAAATGCATTTTTTTCTAATATTATTCTTATTTAATAACCCAATGTAGATTAAACAATGGATGCACAGAAAATCATTAAAGCCAATACATTTACGAGTATATATTATGTATACGAAATATATATATATTACATAATATGTGTTAATTTCTTGACTCAATGAGGCAGATCAATTAGTTGAATAGTTTTCGTAATAGGCAATGGCCTGCGGTTCAAATCCTCGAGAATTAAAAATATTTTTCATCGATTAAGTGATGAAAGAAATGACATGTTAGACGGTATTTGATTTAAATTTGTAAACGAATATGCATCAATCGTTTATTATTTTACTAATTGTTTTAGCTTGTATCACTTTGAGAAACTTTTATCCACAGAAATGAAACCAAGTAGCGATGTACCATTTTTTTTAAATATTTGAATTGCAGTAACAATATTATTCATGAGGATCAGCTGCAGTATTAAGACTTCAGCAAACCAACACTATACATCGATGATTATTAACCTATTTGGAGCCACATAGCACGTGTGATTAATGAAATCAGAACACCAAATAAATAAATTTATTAATCAAATTAAGTATATATATAAGAGCCTCTTTGAATACCGATAATTTGCAGCAAATAATAGAGCCTCTTTGAACAAACCCCGGAGCACCAGGAACATCCTCGCAGAATATCAATTAAGACGTAGTTTCTATATGTAATGTCACGTAGTCGACTCATGCAATAAATGAAAGGTGATATTTGATAACACGCAAACAAGGTTAGAAACATGATTTAAATCTAATACTTCTTAATTTTCATTGAAAGACACCGAAGAGTAGCAGTAAACAATTCAATAAATGTAAATTACACTTAAAGCCAACTAGATGCAGATAAACTTGGTTCTTAAAAATAAAGAGAGGTACATTATGCACATATGGCGAAGAAGGAAGTATGAAACATGCAGTCTCCCTCAGTTGGCAACCGGTAATTCCTCGCTGTGTCCTTTCCCCAGCCAGCCTTGACATTTAGCACAGTAACGGTAACGTTGTAATCATTACATTAATGCAGAGTCATGAGCTCAATAAAGCCTGAATCAGTCGGGACATATTGCCCAATGGCTAATCCATTGTCTGAGCTTATTACTTATTACTTGCCGGACAAGATCTTTTTATTTACGAGCAAATAGGACAGCGCATTTTTATTTAAACTGTATACCAGTCAGGCGTTATTAATGTAATCAGATTAATAAATCTAACACTCCCATTTTAATGCAAATATTTTAATTTTATATATATTATATTAAACGAATCTTATGCACATTATTTGATGAATAAACAATCTCTAATAAATAAACTTTATCGGCTACCAAATATGTTTACCATTATAGGTTTTTATTGGGACTACAAAAATAATTTGACATTTATAGAAGTCTTTGTACAAGTAAACTAACAATTACCTTGTTTGTGAAGCTGATAGTAAGTTCTCAGCAGCTTCGAGAACAAAGTGGAAAACATCCATTTTACGCTCTTTTCATATACTAAGTTTTCACCAAATACGATTGATGGTTGTTGAGTGCTTTATATGAAAATGTAAGATGTACGGCAAATAAGTCGCTTTAATCAATGTTCTGATAGTAAAAATATGCATATAAATATATATAAGTGATAAATATTATTAAAATAATAACTATGCTTCAATCTTTTCAATCATGATGTTCAGTACGTTTTCCTTCACATCACAAATAGACCTCAAAAAACTGTCTTCGTTATTTTTTAAATTTAATTGCCTCTTATAGACTTTCGAGTAAATATTTTTTTACACACTTTAAAATCAAGCCATTTGTAAGCGTTATATAATTCTCAGATGATATCATTTCATCATTGACAGGCGGAATTATCCTATATCCATTTAGATCATAGGTTCCCAAACTTATTTCACTCGTGGACCCCTTGACACGATTTTCGGTTATCCGTGGACCCCTGATCATCATCATCATCATCATCATCAGCCTGTGTCCGTCCACTGTTAAACGTAGGCTTCCCGCATGAGTAGGCCTCCCGCATGAGTTAGGCCTCCCGCATGAGTTAGGCCTCCCCCTGATGATATTGTGGCTTTTCGGTTGAGCCGTGTGTGGTGAACTTCTTTCAATCACCATAGCAGGGGTCTTCTTCAGGATTAATAATTTATTTAGTTTTAAGTCGGTTTATTCAGATTATACATTTTTTTTATCTTTAAAAATATATATAATCTGAATAAACCAACTCAAAACTAAATAAATTTATTAATCCTGAAGAAGACCCCTGCAATGGCGGTCGAAATATTGGTTGAAGGAAGTTCACCACACACGGCTCAACCCAAAAGCCACAATATCACTTCAGGTACATATCCTTGTTCTCATTGATAACTCATTTCATCAATATGTCTTTGAACTGTGTTGTTGCTTAAAGGAATTTTGTTAATTATATCGGATCAGGTTGGTGTAAAACAGTTTTTAAAACCTCTTCGACTGCTGGTAAAATTGACTTTTCTCCGATAGTATGCGGTTTTCCAGATTTTGCTATAAGTAACAATATATTGTACGACGCCCGCAAACCATCATCGTTTCTTTTTGACGTCGAGCCGAACATTTCGTTTAGCGAAGGTACCATCACTTTATTTTTGAGTGTTTGAAAGTATTCGAAATCTTTATCTGTTTTATCAGGGTGACATCTTTTCAGGTGAATCTCCAGCTTGGATGGTTTCATAGATTCATTGGTTAAAACTTTGTTGCATAATTGGCACAAAGGCAATTTTTTTTTCGACTGTGATGGAATGAAGCCAAACTTCAAATAATCGACATTGTACTGTCTACATTTCTTTTTAGATTCGGCCATGTTTAGTATCAGTTATCTGTTGACAAAATAATTATATAAACAAATTAGACATAGCAATAATAAAATCATTTTAAATATACGGAAATATTATAATATCGATTGTTTAAAAGTTAACTATTGAGGAGTGTGTGTATATTTGAATATTAAACTTACATTACGAGAGTTGATGGAAGACTGGGGACGGGGTAGGGGTGGCTGCTCACGTCTTATTAGTCGATCTTATATATATACGATCCTATAACCCAAAGTACAATGGAAAAGCTTTGTGGCTTAGTATCGCAAAATATAAGTATCCCTATATTAATCAACTTGTAAAGAACAGAATAACAAGAGCGAGTTATAGGTCAATACAGTAGGTATCAAAGATAGATTCTGTGTCCCAATTGTAAACTACCCTTGTTTATATACCCATGGACCAAATAACGTCAGTCTCACCTTTCTTGATTTTGGCGACAGGCACATTTTTATTGTTTCCTGTCCTAAATAGAATTTCAGAAAAAGGGCAACTTTTATTTATTTATTGTTTTACAATTGCCAAGCTTTCTCTTAAAAACATACGTGATAATCGTGTGAACACATAGTGCAGTGTGGTAATTAGAGATACTCATAATACTTTATTGCATTTTTATGAGGGTGTTATTTAAAAGAATGTACCCTATTGTATTAGTTCTCCTCTAAGGCTCCAGAAGAAATCGCACTTCAAGTTCGTGTCAGAACATTAAAGCTGCGGATTATAATTTAATAGTATTTGAAAAAAATGCACTTTACTTATATTTAATTGCTCAATAACATTTAACTTTTCTCTGGAAGCGAAAACTATAAAGCAATAATAATTAAGTAATTTGTGTTCTTCGGTGTCGGCGAGTAACGAGATCCTGGCCAGATAACAAAATTAGACGGAACCGGCGGTGAGATGCGATTCGCTTTGTAGACCTCCATTTAAATAAGGGTTGGACTCAACCCGTATTTTAATTATTTTTGTCTCAGGCTAAGAAATTAATTGTATGCACTTTAAAATATTTACATCATATATATCTCATTTATATATTGCTATTTATTGTAACTTCCAAATTAATAGTGATGTTTCAAAATTTCTAATAATTTTATATTGAACCCTCCGTGGACCCCCTAACGATGTTCATGGACCCCCAAATCAATTTTAATTATCCATGGACCCCTGGATGATCCCATGTAACCACTTTGGGAACCACTGATTTAGATAAACAAAAAATATGTAGCTTGTACTTGTTTTAATTTCCGCCATTGTAAACTAATAATACATACTATGCAAATAAGCCGGAAGTCAGCATTGTGAGTGCATTAAACGACCAGCAATAATGTAAGATAAGTGCCTGTCTGAGAACAGAGTTAAAATCTTAATAACGGTTATTTTGCACTATTGACCAGCGCGGTAGCCCAGAGGATTAAATAAATACACGTCAAATAGACATACTTGGCTTGATGTAGTATAATTAAAGAAACACGTGATTAATCTCACATTTGCTCCTCACAAGAAGACAGTTAAGTATTCACAATCATGTTGATGCACTGCATAATGTATGATACGAACGAATGATGGGAAAAATATAATATATATATATATGACGGCATTTCCATTGAAATATCAGTGTCAAAAGCACTTCAAACTGGGAAACGGATGTCATGTTATCATTAGCATGGAGTCATTTTTTGTAAATCAATATAGTATTACAAGAAACTCACAGGTGAGGGTTTAGTTTCACACTATATTTTATTAAGCAGAGCGTATATTTAGCGGAACATAAAATCTTACAGATGTTTATTTGTTCAAGTGTAAAAGTGTACTTTTGGCCAAAAAGACATTTATTTTTAGAAATTATTAGGCCAAACGGACGTTTGGACGAGTGAATATTTGATTTATAACTAGATTTATTCTGTTTTATAATATTATTATTGCATTAAATACGCAATACTAGATAACTATAGTAATCTAATATATTATCCATCAGTCAAATATCTGATAGTGGAATGTGTACTCCAAATTGAGACTAATATGGTACAAAAAAATAAGTGTCATTCACAGCAATTTACAGCAATGAATATATTGTATTGTCTCTGATATGGCTATTTCTACTCCTAAGACAATCATAACTAATAATATTAGCATATTCTCAGTAATAACGGCATTCAATTCGATAATTAATATCTTATCGAGGCGGACCCACATAGTGTGAAGGTATTCTCCCGCATGTGACTTATTAGAGCGTAGTTGATATTTCGTGCAGAATCCGATAAGATTTAACCCATTGTTGGCATTTTCAAAATCATAAAACGGCCATTTTTGTATTTCATTTACTGGATTTACTATTCAAATTGGACACGAAATCTCTCATCCAATCTATGAACTGTATACGAGTATATTTTATGCAATAACATTTTTTTAATTGTACAAAAGTATTGTTGTATCAACGTCAGCCAAGAATCTAGATCCATCCATGTTTGAACGGTATTTTAACTTATCAATCCATAAAACTAGGGGTCAGTAATTTGTTAGTTCAAAAATCTAATTTTCCATCATTTGTAAACTGTTTAGCAAATGTTACCTGCATATTGTTTCTTAAATGTGCTGATGCTTTTGTGATAATAATATATTTCAATAGTTTCGCAAATTTCTTCGTTTTTAAGTGAAACATCTTTCATATTTGTAAGCATCCATTCATAAACCTGTACGTAAAAATAAAAAAAAATACATTGTTGCTGCCAGTGTGATGTGAATTGATTTATTCTGAAAATTTCGACCACCGTTGCAGGAGTTAATATCAAGACATGATATGTATCATTTAGGTTTGACTAAGCACATAGTTCACCACTCTCATCTCAACCCAAAAGCCACGACTTTTGCCTTGAAAATCTATGACAACACTTAATTTTATAATACATGTAAATTTTTAAAAATCTACTCAAAATATAAACGTGTTTGTGTTTATAATTGCATGATACCGTTTTTATATTAAATTGAAATTATAAATATTTATTTACCTTGTTTTCACATGGATCACGTAACAAAAGTTCTCTATTAGGAGACTGCAGTTTCGACTAACTCGTAGTCTTTCTCAATCCTTCTCTAGTTAAGAGATAACTGAGCTGCGTTGTACGAGTTGAGATAGTTGAGATAACGAGTTAGTCGAAACTGCAGTCTCCTAATAGAGAACTTTGTTACGTGATCCATGTGAAAACAAGGTAAATAAATAAATAAATATTTATAATTTATTATGGATCTCAAAGTGAATGCTCAAAACATTGAAAATAAATTGAAATGTTCATTTTGTTATGAAGAGTAGAAATCATCAGATTAGATCGCAAATGTATGCACACCTAATTAGACGAAAAGTAAAAAAAATATCAGTTTTTATTAATCATTTTTCTGTTTACTTTTTTTAACTGACTTAATTATTTTGATAACAATATCATTAAAAAACAACTAAAAGTCATTATAAACAATAAACAATATTCTTCATCCAATAATTGGCGTTTCTTTTGTGAATTATATGAGGCGGTAAGTGGGTGTTGATGCTTTTCAGAATCAATATGAGATTTAGGTTTCCTACGTGAATAAATCTACGAACCTACAGCATTTATAGCGATGCTTTGGCATATTAAAATAGACGCTAACTACATATATTTATAACAATTTTATATTAACGAACATAGTTAAATGCAACGAAGAAAATATAAATCATAATATGGCTTAACTATAATCTTTAACACCATGCACATAGCTTGGAAATATTTTAATATTATGGTGACCGTGTACTTGAAGTCGTGTTTTTTATTGCTAAGAAATATTTACAAACAATAATAGTTTTAGCACATTGTAAGCGCGGTTTCCGTTACATCACTGAAGTTAAGCAATATTGGAAGTGAGAAAAAAACATAAAATGGCCACAGTCTGTTGCTTACCGCATTTCGTTGCTTTATTTGAACCAATTCTAATGAATAAATGATTCAGACCTTAAAATTCATAACAAATAAAACCTGAAATATTTCGCGAATACAACAGCATCTGTCTCTTCAAGAAGCCAGGCTATCATCGGTAAGCATATATGTTTTTAGATGTCATTACCTATTGTGCATAGACAATACGTCCAGCGACTCATCGGTAACGACATGGGGTGCACTAGACGTCTGGTGCATGGGATATTTGGCGCACGGGACAACTAGTGCACTGGATGTGTCACTAACCTAACCTAACCTAAGGATTTGTCCAGTGATCGTTGCGTCCAGAGATCAATTATGTCTCGTTAACGAAATAACTTAGGTTAGTTTAGATTAGATTAGGTTAGCGAGAAATACAGTGCATCAGTTGTCCCGTGCACCACACGTCCAGTGCGCCCCACGTCGTTACGTACGAGTCGCTGAACGAATTGTCTGTGAACGAAATGCGGCGGAACCAAGGTTAGACTTTGAGTAAGGAAATTTCATGGGGTAAGGCATGGGGAGTGCGAAAAATAGAACTGCGTGGCGGTAATTTTTGGTGACCAGATTTAGAACGAATAGTTTTTGTGATGTCGTCATCTAGGAGAAGCGTTGACCACAGAATGTTTCCCGCTGAACTTCAATATGCAGTGCTGATTTAAAACGACGTATAGATAGATCTCTTGCTATGATGGCTTTATGCTCTAATTTTAAAACGAATATAGTATTGTAGTTTGTTATTAAAATCTGTTTATTAGATAAAGGGTCCGCCATCTAACGTTTTTTTTTCAACTAGTGCTTATTTCGTAAATGATAACACTTAGCTCATGTCTGATTTGACAGATAATTAGTTTTATCTTTCCGCTTAACGAATATGGTTTTGTATACGCTTGAACAACGCTGAAAAATATTGCGATATTACTTTGAAAATCATGCTATTGTCCGCCATCTAACGTTTTTTTTCAACTAGTACTTATTTCGTGAATGGTAACACTTAGCTCATGTCTGATTTAACAGACAATTAGTTTTATTCTTCCGCTGAACAAAAATATGGTTGTGTGTACGCTTGAACAACGCTGGGAAATATTGCGACATTACTTTGAAAATCAGGCTATTTTTCTTCAAAAATGAGCAAGAAGTGGCCGTTACAGTCAATGTCAATCGTTATCGGGCCATTTTGTTCACAAAAATTGAAGAGGAGAATATTGGCAACATTTGGTTTCGACAAGACGGCGCTACGTGCCACACAGCCGAAGCTACACTCGATGTTTTGCGCCCCATTTAAAAAAAAAAGTTATTTGGCGGACGCTTTAGTATAATTTTGTCTTATGTAAGATGCCAGTTATAACTTTGTTAACTATATTTTAAAAACAGCAGGATCTATTAAAATTCTGTCTGAGAAGGATATTTCGAGAATTCGTTGTAATTTAGTTCCGTCTGTAAATGAATTCCAAAGTATTACGTAAGATTTCCGTTGAAGAAGTGGGTATGCAAATTCAATATAATGTTTACCCGGACGGTCATTCACATTTAAATGCAAAAAAACATAATTAAATTATGTAATTTTTGCACTGCGCTGAGTTTTTCTCACAGCTTACGCATAGCTTTGTGTATGAATTAAATTTTTAATTAAGATGTAGGATTTATGTTGTACAAATACCTTGCTTTATATTTATATGCGTTAATTATCAGCTGAACGAAATGTAAGGTAATATTTCTTTTGATTTCACATAAAAATATTTTACATATAAATTAACCTTTGCTTTCTTATATAAAGACTTAGGTATATATTGGTTGGATTGCGATACAAAAATTAAACTTCTCAAATATTTTAAATTTTTTTTTTAATTTCATGTTTTTTTATTATAATTATAATAAAAAACATCAAACATTTTATTAAGGGTTTTGTGTGTGCTTGCGTTGAAGTTTATTTTTTTAAAATATACAAGTATGAATATTTCCAAAAGCTTATCACCTTTTATTGTGAACAAGTATCCAACCTATTGTAATTACAAGTAATTACAAGCTCAGAAAACTACCATTACACTATTACATTAACTCTTGTGTTATTTTATGATTTCTACACAAAATATATACCAACTGTATATTTAAAAAATAAAATAAAGAAATAAATTAGGACTACAACTCATTTGAACTCTTCATTTGTCTATATTGTAATTTTTATATGCACCTTTCAGTAATTTTTTATTTCTGTCACTTTCAAATCTTAGGTAATCCACTCCCCATCTGGAACATATGGTCATCGCAAATTGCACCCATAAAGTTTTTAAGCTCCTCAGTGTGCATTCTGTATATAGCTTGCGATAGCATTCTATAACGGCAAAAACTCTTATTATACAAACAATAATAATTAATAAATAATTATCATTGTTTCTCCGACTACTTCTTTTATGTCATTAATTTAGCGGCTCGTTTGTTGTCACTAAATGACTTTTTCAATTAACGATTTCCCAAACACTGCGTGCGGCCCATTGTCACGCAGTTTTTTCACACATTCAATTATGTTCGTTTCCCTTGTTTACGCACAATGATAGTCATCAGACACCATATTAATTAACATAAAGAATCATTTAAGCGTAATGATGAATTACAAGTACTGCAAACCTCACAATCACCCAGTCGCATCATATTACCTGTAACATTTTTCCCATCTCATTTATCACGATCAAGTGTTTCACTCAGAAAAATGACTATCTAACTTGACATGTTTATGTATGAGATATTTTAATAGCATTATTCTCCATTTCCAAAACAACGGTAAATTAAACATGTTTAGTTGAATGGGCTTACACAATCATTAAATTTTATTCTCGCTTAAAGAATTGATATAAAAACATCAAATAGAAAGATCACAGTTTTAAGAATGTTTTCCACAATATTTATTGGATGAAAGCAAGGTGTGAATGAGTGGGTGAGATGTGATAGGTTGTAAGATGGGTATATAAGTATGTTGAATTATATTAACTCGTATACCTTATATGTTTAATTGACTCAACAATGGCTACTCGACGTAGCCAAAACATGTCGTCACTTAATAAATATTATTGAAGAAAATGTGAAAAATATTTGATTCTCTTTGAAATTATGGAATTTCACCCTTCGAAAAATATAAAAAATAACTATCTACAAATGTAATACATTAAAATTGTTAAGTAGTCGTTTCATTCTTCAAAAAATTCATAATAAAAACTTGTTATCTATTTCGTATTGTTATTTTATGAGATAAAAGTGCTGTTTTGTACTATTTACTTTATGCATGACATATAAAATAAATGGTTACAGATAAAAGTAAGATTTTTATTTTATGTTTCTGTTGGTATTGCTACTAGTAAAAATGAGTTAATAATAAAAATAAAACTACAAATTTAAAAATAACTTAAATTTTTGAAAGGTGAAGGTTTCATGAGATTGTAAAGAGTAATGAGCAGAAAAGAGAGTAAAGTAGAGAATATCTACATAAATAGATAGTTTTGTCTTACTTAATAAACATAACATTATTGTAAAATGATAAAATAAGTTTTACAATGATATATGAGGTTAACGTTCACGGAAGAAATTGAAAAACTTACATATACTACATGAAAATATACACAAAATAGTCCTCGTATCAAGAGATTAATAGCGTATTAAAAAGTAACAGGTTCATGAGTTTACGTAAACGTACAGCATTGAGAGATTCAAGAGAGGCATCAAAATATATTTATCAAAAGTAATAAAAATGCGTAGTCATGAGTTGATTAATGACATTATAGATCTAAAACATTACATAGATAGTGATCAAAAAGGGTGAAAAAAAACAGTTGGAGAGTGTTTGATGTTGGATATGAACATGATAATATCACGAGAGTCATGACTCCAGTAATGACGTCATGAGAGCTGCAGGTTCATGAGATCACGTAGCGCGGTGTGCAGCAGCAGGAAGCTGGGGGAGTGGGAGGCAGGAGGCGGGAGGGAGAGCGAGATGTGTCGGTCGTGGGCAATAAATCTGCGAAACAATGCCACAGGGCGCCGCCAGGGGCTCCCAGGCTCATTCAGCTGCAGGGGTACGCCACTGGATTCATACAAAATATGAAAATAAATATTCAATTTCATTGTCACCTTATCCGAAGATGAAATACGTCACATTTAACAACATTTACATCAACGTGCATGTAAATTGATTTTTTCTCAGATTTTTCGACCACCGTTGTTATTATGGTTATGATATGTTAATGTTAATGAAAAATGATTAGTAATACGATGTAAAGCTTATCTGTTATTATACTGCACATTTTTTTTACCACTATTCCACTTTATAGTCTTATAATTGAATCCAATTGGAAAAACGAACTTCTATGTCATTCTCTGTTTTTCTCTTGAGGATGTGCTAGAAGTGACAACCATACTGTTTGTATAACTAGTCCGTCATCTTTATTGATATTGGATTTAGCGCTCATTTATTAATTTAGTATAGTGTATTATTATTATACTATAATGGTAGCTACTACTATTGTGCGACTGTGGAAACCTGCAGACCGCCTCACACCTAAGATCCTGCTCTATGTGCCCAACAAGCTGCACATCTCAAGACCTAATTCTGGGCTACACACGGGCATCGATGTTGCCAGATACTGGTCAGAAATAATTTGACGCCGCTGACACGAAGAAGAAGAAGAAGAAGAAGAAGAAGAAGAAGGTAGCTACTTATCTAAACTGTCAAAAATAATTCTTAAGGCAGTTATGTTTGAGCAATAGAAAGGTTGAAAATAAGATCAATCCACTGTTCAGTTTGCTAAATTAAAAAAGCTCATCAAATTAGAGATTTTTGCTAGGGAAAATCGACATATGACGCCGTACACATGCGCTCGTAAAATGCTCTTGATTATATACGAGTATATTAAAAAAATATTTTAAATGGTTTTGGTTCCCTGGAATACATAATATAATATCAACAGCCGGCTGCATAGGAAATGTCGCGGCCAGTTAAAAAGGGAGATGCCGCGCACTATGTAAACGACGCGAATATCAACCGCATGTGGACGCTCATTGCACAACCTCCGTGGGGGCCCGAAATGAGACGCGCGGACGATGGGAGGCCCCCGATACGGATGGAGAGACCTGATCTGGACCAGAAACAACCAGCTGCATCTTTCTTTTATATAAAAACATACAACAGAATACCCTCATACAATAATGATAATATTTTTTCTTTCACATCCACTACATAGCTTAAGCATATTGTCGTTATAAACTGTCGCCACACAGTTCTGTTAGCTTTGAATCGACCCGAGTACATTAAATACATAGTTTTTAATGGCCTCCAGGTCAAGATTTCAAGAGATTGATAATAAGGCTTACGATTGAGGCATTATTGATGTTTCTTAATCAGCATTTTTAAGGAAATATAGTGATTCCTCAAATATTTTTTTGTATCGTGGAAAATGCACTGAACCCAGTTACCATGGTTGATAATCGTTTACTTAAGTTGGATGAGAAATGTTATTTTAATAGTGTGATCGTTGAATATATGTGAATTGAAGTTTGACTTTTTTGAAGGTGGCTTAGAATTATAGTCATTTTATTACATTATAGTCCCGGAATTCATGCATCCTCATATAAATAATAACAAATAAAAGTAATAACAATAAGCAGCACAGTAGAATATGAAATTATCTAAAAGCCTTTATATGCATACAAATTGTTGAAGACTTTTTATTTTTTATTTTATTATTTATTTTAAGCTTCTCCGGGATTAAGCTCACAACTTTTCACATTAGAGTAGGGTGCTTAAACCCCTCACTTAACATGTGTCCGAATAAGGAAAACACAATAAAGTTCTATATAAACAGCTGTTTTTTTTTGGAAGACCGCCGAGAAGTTTTATTTGTATTTGTTTTGTATGCAAACGCATACTGGAGTATATATGCGGAATCTTTCATTAAGATTCTGGGAAATATGTTAAATTCGCTAAATGATGTAATGTTTTGATTAAGTAATTTTGAATGCAGTGCATTACAATATATTTTTTAAAGAATACTGGGGGAATAACTCTACATTTCAAACATATTATTTACCCACAATAATATGGCAAACGATATCTAGATCGCGTTTAATTATATAAGCTAACTAAAGAGTGATTGCCTCTATAAAATACAAGCCAAGGATTTTAAAACGGAATATATCGTCACTCAAGTGGACCTACTGTTAGTTACATATTCTGTGTTAGTTTTGAATTAAAACGTAAAAATGACTTAATAATGGATATGACTGCTAACAAGGATTCCTAGCGGGCGTTTCTAGACACAGATTAATAATTACTTGCAATATAACCTTAATATCTTCATATTTCCCAAATGCAGTTTCTAGTATTTATTGTTATATAAATAAAACAATGAAAATATATTGAATCAAATAGACATATAAAGTTGATACATTCAATACGTTTGTATTTTAACGAAAAGGATTATTCAAACCGAAACGAAGTAATTTACCATTAGAAGCACCGTGACCGGTCTAAAACTGGATATTCCAATAGCCATGTAATTAATCTAATAAATCCATCCATTTATTTACCCTCGAGCTTTTAATGCGTGTCTTGAAGCTTTTCAAACTCTATCGCATTATATTTAATTGCAACAAACTCCCCGCCTTTTGAGCTTTTCCGAAAGCTTTAAGCTACGCCTGGAAGTGAATCGCTGCGTGGATCTTGTTCAATGCATTTTCCGTGATGTAAAGAGACTATTAGAACAATAAATAATCTTGTTTTAAGCTTTAAAGCTCCCAAGGTGAATTCATTCTAGCTCATTAAGATAAAAGGGGCTTTTTTAAAAGTTTTTTTAGTAACGTTGACGGCTTTATTCAATAGCTATCGTGTTAGACAACTATGTGCTTACCACCAGTCACATCCTATCAATTCAATTCGAAGAAATTAACGCCTGATAAATAAGTGTACCCAATTACCACCAATACTTATTGTACTTACTCGTATATGGAACAATGAAATTCAATCGGTTCATTTAGCCTATTGTACTGCCACTAGTATCATATATACTGCTGTTTTCACCTTTTTTATTTACAAAATATTTATTTTTCCAAGCTAATTGAATATACTTTTCTAGAGATTGACACAGTAGTAGTTCACTAATATGTAAACAAGGAGCTCGCTTAATCCACGGAAAGGGCGAAAAAAAATTAACTAAAAAAATACACAACAATTACATACATAAACATGAATAAAACAAAAATATAAAATATTGTTATTTTACATTTATCATAAGTTGCATTGGATTGTGAGTTTGATTTAAGTAAATCGAACTTCCTTCAAAACCAACCGTAAGTCCACCTGGGAGCATATATGGTTCCCGACGATTTCCATATAAAGAACTTGAACTTTGAAAATACTGTAGTAAAGTAGCTGTAGTATTCGATGAATATTTTAATAATTTGTTGATCATATTTTTTAAGAAGATTGAATAATTGGCCCAACGTTCCTGAAGCCTGTCCTAAAGAGCAGTTCAACCTAATACGAGAGGTTTCTAATACTCGTAATTATTAGTTCATCTCCGACACCAAGGGCGAGCGAATTCCCGTTACACTCGCAGCGATCGTCGCTCTGCTCGTCTGAGAGTTTTTGCCGCACGAGCAAAGTGTTTCAGATGCGAAACAAATTACTAATATCCTCCCGGTGTTTAGCTAATGACGAGTGCTGTAGTGATAAGCATTACGTAGCGGAGAATGCAGCGGAGGAAGTAAAAAAGGAAGAAAAAAGAAGAGTCCAGCGAACCGATACTCAGCTGTTATTAGCTACTATTACTGCTATTAGAGATTGAAGCATTGATGATACGAAGTCCTAAAACATATATATTTTTTTATTATTTATTATTTTTTAGGTACTGTTTTTTTAAATGAAAAAAATAGAATTTATAAGTGTTTTTATGTTAGCGCTTGCAGGAGAGCACACTTGGTGGAGACCGGTGACGTCCAGCCAGGACGGCTGGACACTGCATACGGGAAACGTGTGTTGTGTTTGTGTGTGAGATGGTGAGATTGCTGTTTGTATTTATGTTTTTCTTGAAGATATCCAGATCTAATGAACGAAAAAAAACAGTTACTAGAAGAGCATTCTAGAGCCTACCAGTGATACACTTTGGAAACTGCCCGTTCGTGGTCAATATACATTAATTATGTATGAATATTTATATGGTGGTAGTTATTGTCTCGACACAGATAATAAATTACATTTATATATCTTTTATTGTCATTTTTTTTTATTTCTACGTCTTTTTGTCGTAAAACTGTCAGAAAAGCTGCTGAGCTTTCTATGGAATCTGTCAATTGTCTTCAATATCACATTGCAGATGGTTGATATTGGTTTTTATCGTTGCATCAAGTGGAACACCAGCTGTCACACAGCTGCTTGTTCAAGCCTTTACCACTGTTTGTTCACGAATGATATTGACGGACAACGCGATGAAGAATACTTCCAGACAGAGAGTATCGTCTGGGTATCCGCATCTTAGGAGCGTTTGGAATAAGCTTATATAGATAAAATATAGCTTTAGATTAAGGTTTTCGTGTATTGTGGTGCCGAAAACTTCGATGTACAATCTTTCGTCTCTTATTTTTGTTCACTCGGTGGACATGAGTCGCCATTTTGGTTGTTTTGACAGAAGATAATTCGTCAAAGGGTGATAGAAGGGCGCTGCGGTGTTTCGTGGCGTCTCAGTTCGGCTCGTCTTTCAACGGAGGTAGATCGTTGATTGTCCGTGGCCTGAGCCAAATTACAAAGTTTGTCAATTTTTAACTTTAATATCTCAATGTGCTTGTAAAAAAAGTTTGTGTGTTATTCATCTGCTCCTCATACATCCACCAAATGTCTTTATAACGATTCCGACGACGTGAAGTCGTCTTTCCTTAAGTAAAGAGGATGTTACAGCATAGATATCATTGTTTTCTAGTTTTAATTTAAGCTTCTAACGCCGTTTTAAATCGTGTTTGCATGGTTACATGACATTAACAACATTCAGTTCAATGTGATACAAAATATTATTTTACACTATTTATTGAATATTTTTCGTTATCTATTTAACATCTTTTTTGTTGAAAACAGTTACATATTTAAGTTGATTGTACGATATGATTATCGCTCAACACTAATTACTTTATTTTTAAAAAGGTGTTAAAAATACCTGAAACATACGTCAATCATATATATAAAAAAAATCTCCGTAACGGTCAATAATTCATATCCATACATCTGCAATTATTCACCTACAAGTACATGATTCAACTGCACCGCATGTTTCAACACTCGGTCGTGTAAAAAAATATGCTAATGCGAAGCGATACGCTCAACAAAGATTGGTGCAAAAAATCTGCATTAGTTTGCTTCGGTCTTGTCGGGTGTGGAGACTAAGGCTTGCAAGTCTTCAAGTCTCGTAACCCTCACCCACATGCGAGGACCTTGAGAACCGCTTTCGGTTCACCAAGGAATGTCCAGTCCTGAACACGTGAACTGTTACAACAATGACTTTGCTGGAGGGCATGGTGTAAAATCGTAGTGGGCAGCTTACTTACTTGATCACCTTATTGTCATGTTTGTTTATTTTAAAAATGGTGATTAGCATGTCACTAACATCATTCCACCATAGTCTAGTACTGTTTGAACTGTTTCAGAGATTCATCATCAGGCTGTATCCGTCCTCTGTTGAACTTAAGCCTCGCGCATGAGTCTCCATCCTCTTCAATCCTCCGCCTTCCGCATACAGGTCACTCCCGCTACTCTTCTTATTTCGTCAGTCAGTCTTTAGGGGGTCGGCCAATGCTACGTTTGCCAGTTCTTGGGCGCCATTCCAATACTTTTCTTCCCCATCGACCGTCGTCTATTCGACAGATATGTCCTGCCCATTGCCACTTGAGTGTGCCTATTCGTTGGGTAACATCCACTACTTGAGTTCTTCTGCGTATTTCCTCGTTTCGGATTCTATCTTTTAGTGACACTTCGAGCATGGATCTCTCCACAGTACGCTGGGTGACCTTTATTTTATGGGTAAGACCTGCTGTCAGATTCCCACGTCTCTGCGCCATAAGTTAATACAGGGAGGATGCATTGGTTAAACGCCTTAGTTTTAAGACATTGCGGAATTTTCGCTTTAAATATGTACTTTAGTTTTCCAAATGCTGCTACCCATCCTAGTTGTATGCGCCTGTAGATTTATTTTGAGAAGTTACTTCGTCCCAGTTGTATTACTTGTCCCAGATAGGTATATTCGTTTATAATCTCTATTTATGTTCCTCCAATGGAAATAAAGTCGAAGGTCTGGGAAATATCAGAAATTAACAGATCAGAAATGTAAATTCAGCTGTAAGGTATCACACAATGTTCCTCCATTGATTCTCTCATTGACTGTGATTATTTATTTTTATTTTTTATTATTACATAAAATTATAAATTAAGAAGTCCTGACTGCGAATTATGATCAAACTTTGATATACATTTTCAAAATATTACGTAGTGTTAGATAGATATCTACATTTGTATCAAAAGCATGTTTTAAGTCTTGCAAGGAAAACTAGTTGAAGATGAATGTGGAAACGTTGATAAAATATATTCGGTGGATCTTAAGGATGTGGAACTCTTAAATCATATATAAGAACTTCAGAAATCACTGAAATTTTCTCTTTAGTGGCCACATGCTCTATTTTGAAACGAGATAATGTAGAGAAAAAGAGAGATGTGTTTTCATCATAAAAAACGAGGTATAGAATTTTCATTACTTAACACGTGGTCCAGTAGATCAATAATACCTCGACGCAAACAGTCGTGGATTTCAGCTGAATACTGATGTACGAGTGTGTTGTATTATTCTTTATTTAGATGCAATGGCATTTCGGTGATATTTAAATGCTTAAACACGTTATTGTGTTATAAATTTAATAAGTGGTATTTAAAACACAATGTGATGTTATTCTAAACAGGATCTGAAACATAGTTTTTAAAAGTTTTTTAAAACTAGTAAGTAATATACATTTCCTACGTATCAACTCTAACAGCCATCTTCAGAATTACAAAAGTCATTGAACCTATAAATGAGATCTCTTCAACACAATCTGGCAATATAATTATATATATAAAAATATATAATAACTATGCATTGAAAAAATATCAATCAGGGAAAATTCATTTAATGAATTTATAATACGTGTAAAATTTTACAACAGAACATTGTTCCAGAAGAATCTAATAATCAACTATGAAAAATATAAACATTAATAATATTTTCCTATTATAATAATTTTAGCATTAGTCTCATAATATTAATATATATTAGAACATACTTGATGATTGCACAAGGAGAGCCAACCCCAGATGATGGGAATTGGCTAGGCTAAAGAAGAGAACATACTTGATGATTAATTATTTTACGATATCAACGATTAAAAGATCAATGATGATTGACAAATTACGGGGGTGCCCTAGACGAGAGTATAACAAGGATTTGAACACATTAACTGCGTCTCAAAAGCTGAACTGAAAAAGTACAGTAAATAATACAGAAGAGTGGAGAACAATATGAAAGTTTTTTTTGTTATGAAACAATTTTCAGTATTGATACTGCAAAAAATGACATACGAGTTGTATACTTAAAGGCTTCTATAGCCTAAGTTATTGATTTCTTTGATGAAGAAAATCTCCCTAGTCATATATTTTTTTGATCACACTCTCATCCACCTGTAAAGCACTACTTCCGATATACATTACTAATTAAATATTCTCCGGTAATTATTTCACAGTTATTTCGGTGCGGCTCTTTGCTATTGCTTATCACCGCATCGCACGTCTCTTGCGGCCCGACCCTCGAGACCCTTTCGTGACTGGTTCAATACAATCAATTATTTGTACCATTTTCAATTTATTTATTATTTCATTTTCACCGTTAGGAGTTAACGCGAAGCTTTTCGCACCCAACTGTACTCTCTCATAATCTTATTAATATTTGTAAATAGGAAGAGTAAAGCGTTTTAATGTGACCTATATACTTATTGATAAGAATTGGAAAGCTGAAACCGAAAAAAAAGTCTCAAAACACATTGTTGATATTTAATATTAGCATGTAGAGAACCAGACCCAGATAAAGAAGATTATAAAGTATTTTTAAGCGCTGTTATCGCCGCGTTCTTGAAGAATGAGAGTTTGCAAGTAAAAATACGATTTTGGTATAATTATATTATTGGTGGAAACAAAATAAATTTATAGATAATTATTAGAAAAAAAACCGTTGTATACCCTCTTGCTGATTTTGGAACCTTTGGCCGTAATGATATCATTAATATAAAAGTGTTATTATAAGCATTAAAAACGATATAAATATTTTTGGAAGCCACTAATGTAAATCCATACTTTATGTATTATAAATATAATTACAATAAAGCAAAAAAAAACAAAGAACAACATTCGACGACAGATCACGTTATAAAATAGTAACTTAAATAAAAATCTTCATAAGATATTTATTTTCAATTCAGGAAGACTAAAAACAACACAACATATTTTTTTTGTGTCTTAACATCTTTTTAAAAAAACAGAACAATGGCAGGTATATTTTCATGTTTCAATACCATACAATCAAGCTCGAATAAACATATTATTATAATCCCACTACGTAACTACAAACACATTTTGTACTCGCTGTGTTCGTGTAATTGATTACTAGTTAATTCTTTTAAGAATAATATTGAACATCCACTCAATTCATCTATTTTCATCTAAACACTGCACTTGGTGACGGCTCAAGGTCCTCTCGAGCAATTCACCAGCCGTCTATTTAGACGATTTTGAAGATTTGAGGCTTGAGGTTGAGCCTCCCACGCCAGTTGGTGCCATCAAAAGCCTAACTTTCGAGGCCAAAGACGCTTTTTACAAACTTTTTTCACAATGGCAAAGATTAAGACATCCATTACTTGCTCATACAAGGATGTATTAACTGACAAGCTACTAATTATAAATATAAAACAAAATTACTAATGATTAATATTGAAGTACTTTACAGTAATGTTTTTTTGTACTCATCTTTAATGTATAAAAATATAATGTATAATACTAACATGACTTTTCAACATATAACAAAAGCTAAATTAACTTCAATTGAAGTTTGTATTATTAATTTGTTTTATTGTTAACAAAATTTAATATCAGGTTTTACGATCTTATGATTTATATATAAATTCCAAAGACACGTTACTATTTAACGCAAAATCTAAAAAGTCTCAAGAAGGCAGATACTAAGAAAAAAACATCCTTAAGCAATATCTTCTCTTCAATTGGAGTGCATTGCGATAACAGTTACCTAGTTAGCTCTACAAAAACACATTCATATAATATCGATAGTCATTCAGATTGATAAGCCTGGATGTTTCAATAAACTGTGAAAATTCTAAAAATCTACGCCAACTGTTCCTAATAATATGATCAATACATTACCTAAACATATCTCACATGAGTCCACATTATCAAAAACTACTTAAAAGGGTGACAGGTGATTAACCCGATGCTACTTGACAAATAAAAGGATAGTTGAGAATATTTATAATACTTTTAAGTATACATATATATATATATATAAAATAAACAATAAGACGACAAGATATTACAATTCAACAACTGGTTAATGAATTATCTAAAAATTCAAAAAGGCGATGCAACGAATAATGAATAGGCGCAAAACGCTGTTAGGAATCGTTTATATTCGATTTAATTATTTTCCACCAATTTTCGGCTCTTCTCAATAAAGGTACATCGAGTCTTTCGATCTGATAAAAAACTTATTATAAAGTCTTTACGTGCCGCCAATAAATCAATTAAAAAGTCATTGGATATGTTACCGTGGGGAATGGCTCAGTGGTAAAGCTTTCGACTGATATGCGGCAAGTCACGGGTTCTACTCTTGAACTTTGAAGCTCTAAATTAGCCATTAATAACAAACATCTTCAAACACTTTGGTTAAGTTTGATTACTTCAACCATAAAATTAGGTATTACAGAGAACAAATTAAAGTAGGTGGTGATCGAAAAACATCAGTAAGAATATCAATTAGTAAAACATGAAATTCGGACTAAAATTCAACAGTTTTAGAGTAACAATAGATCATTAAAAGTATCATAAAAGTATCATGAAATTCAGACTAAAATTTTAGAGTTTTAGAGTAACAATAGAGATAATGATAAGATGAGCTTTGTATTTTATAGCATTGACAGTTAAAAATCAAACCGAATAAGTTCGTTAAGCTTAAAGACTTATTCGAATTTGAATGCAGAAGAAAAATAATGATAACCTAAATACTATTGATTAAATAATAATGATCTTCTTCGTGTCAGCAACGTCAAATTATTTTTCCCAATATCTGGCAAAATCGATAGCTCGTGTGTTGCCCAGCATTAGGTCCTGAGATGTGCAACTTGTTGGGCACATGGAGCAGCATCGTAGATGTGGGGTGGTCTGCAGGTCTCCACAGTCGCACAATAGTGTCTCTCCCTGCCGAAGCATTCCCCACCGCTCGAGGTTGTCTTTTGTTCTACCAGCTCCGGTTCTTAATCTGCTTTGGGATTTCCAGGTCTGCCAGTCAAGGCTCTTGCCAGTTGGGAGGCCTTCCTTTGGAGTAATGAAATCCTCTGGTGCGATTTGTTGCCAGAGTTGGAGTCTCTCATTTTCAGGGCCGGATGTGAGAGGTTGTGTGGATTTCAGAAAGCTGCTTCGAGACTTCAATCTTGGTGTTGGGGGTATCTGATTATACAAGCAGTGGGACGGTTGGTTGATTGCCTTACGCATTTCTTCGGCGCATATGACTTTGCGTGTTATGTTTGGTGGTGCGATACCAGCCAAGGGGTATAGTTTAGAAATGGGTGTTGGTTTGAGGCAGCCTGTGACGACTCTGCAGGCATCATTCATCATTCAATTTGACGTCGCTGACACAAAGAAGAAGAAGAGAATAATAATGATAACCTAATCTATTGAACTATTAAAAAAATACTTCTTCGTTTAAGAATGCTCGATATGGTACGATAAATACGTATTGTCAATCTGGCAAGTTCTGAAATGCATCGCATGTAAGTTGCCAGTATTGAAAAATAATATTTAATAAATGAATTTGTTGAAAGAATGTGGATTTATTAGATATGTTTGGATGAAATAATAAAATAAAATTCACACTTAATACATATCGTAATTGCTTAAAACTGGCAACCTGTCGCTTAAAGTATTATAATGATTGATATTTTATTTTGGTAATTTCAAATTAATTTGTATTAAAAATATTTAGTTTTTATTCACATTTATTTTTAATGATTCCATGTTTCAAACTTCTTGGAGACCATCTTCAATAAATACAACATGTAATCATTAAAAATAAATGTGAATCAATACTAAATATTTTTAATTTGTTAATTTTTTAATGAAAATTAATTTAAAATTATAATTATGCAGTTTTACCAGGTATTGTTAGTTGATAACATTAATGTTATTTTATTTTTGATTATCTGATGGTATTCTAAACAGTGTGATGTGCATTAAAAAGCTTCCATAAATCAATTAAAAACGTATTAAATTAATTAATATTGTGAAAGTGAACAAGAATTTAATAATGTTGGTAATCGGTCGAATCCGCAGCGTTAACAAGTGTTCAGGTATTCAAGTAATCTATCGGGCCGTAGTAATTTATCTTACTTTATTATCGTTGAGAGTAACGATAGGCGACATTCCAGGCTCTTATCCTGCTGTTGCACAACTGATATCGTGAACATGAATGAAGAAAGGAGGGCAAAGTCATTCATAACTCTTTTAACGATTTCCTTATTACGCTTTTCGTGAAAATTATTTTGCACATGTTGCTGTGATATTAATTTTAGTACTCGTGGTTCACTTATGTCGCCAAGCATAATTATTTTCTGAAGTAATAAAAATAATAACTGAAAAAGTTACAGTATAAAATATCAAATTCTGGAATAATAAATAAAGCACGTGTTAAATAAATAATATTTAGTACCTATGTACGAAAATAAGTATTTAAATATTTGATAGAATTTCAAACTTAGTAGCTAACTTTTATATAACCTGCGATCAATGGCACACAGGCGTTAGATTGGTTCACTTAGGCTCTTTCTACCGTTATTACCACGGTCGCTGCTCTTCGGAAGTTAAGCAACTAATTCCTCCTGCACCCACCCACAACCGACAAACTCGTCTCACATCCATACAAGGTTAAAGTGTGTTGACCAAGATCTGGCAGTTTCAAAAGTTCATTCCTTAATGCCACCGGTAAGCTTTGGAATGCTCTTCCAGCGTCTGTGTTTCCTCCTTCTTACAATCTGGATCTCTTCAAGAAACAGATAAATATACACTTGTAATCTCCCCAACCCACACACAAACACGAACACAACAGACGCTGAACGTCATAGAGTGCACCGGTCTTGACCGGCTGTGCTCTCTTGCATGCGATTACATAAAAAAGATAAACAAATATGTTGGGAAAGTCTAATCCAGCAATGATATTTGGAAGATTTTTTTTCGATTTCAATTAAAACAAAATTTAAGGTGGATGTCAATTGAATGTTATATTTTATGAAAGCATGCACAGGAAAATACATTTATTGGATAGACGATTTTCTGATCTTTTGATTCTACGTCGATCAGTATAGCACTGTGCTATATCATCATCATCATCAGCCTGTGTCCGTCCACTGTTGAACGTAGGCCTCAAGCATGAGTTCTATATTTTAGCGACACCCCGAGCATGGATCTCACCATAGCACGCTGGGGGACTTTTATTTTATGGGTAAGACTTGATGTCAGATTCCACGTCTCTGCGCCATAAGTTAATACAGGGAGGATGCATTGGTTAAACCTCTTAGTTTTAAGACATTGCGGAATTTTCGCTTTAAAAATATATTTTAGTTTTCCAAATGCTGCCCATCCCAGTTGTATACGCCTGTCGATTTCTTTTGAGAAGTTACTTCGCCCTAGTTGTGTGTATACTCGTCGGTAAATAACGCGATGATGTGAGCATGCGCAGTGAGGTCGTTAGTGTTGCATGAGCAGCTAAACTGCACGGTTACGCTAATGCTTGCACTCTGAAGTGTAGTGATCGAGGTGGAGGAGATTAATACTTCAAATATATTTGTTAAGCCGGTTAGTAATTGTGTAAATTTCAATGAAATTATTTGATTTTTCATCGATTTTTAAAGTACTACAAGAAGTGCAGTACTTTGTGAGGAATGACGAGTTGAGAAAACGGATAAGGCAGCATACTACCGAAACTGTTATATTCAAATAAATTCTGGATTCATGTTTAGAATGGTGGGACTTGCAAGTACAATTATTGTTCGTCTTCTTACTAAGCTTTTTACTACGCTTACCCCCCTTATTCGCAAAATAAATATCTATCAGTTGTCAATGTCTTCGTCTAATGTCAGATTTACACTAAACTCCCCTCATACAGGATATGTATCGTTGTTGATACATTTAAAGATTCCATTATTATTTTTGCTATTCAGACTCACTATAGTCATGCGCTTCAGAATGTCTGAACCTCTCAAAAAACTTACGAAAAAGTTGGCAGCTTTTCATTTCACATCAATGCATCGGAGACAACTGATTATAGTATAAATATTTTTGGTGTAATTTTATTTGTTTATTTATTTTTTGTACATTGTATACATTTCTAAGTATTTTTTTGTTTGGTTTTTATGTTTTCTATAATGTTAATATATTTTTTTAAGTAAGCGCATGGAAGGAGAGCACACCCGATCAAGACCAGTGCACTCTATGACGCATAGCCAGAAAGGCTGGACGCTGCATGCGGGAAACGTGTGTTGTGTTTTATTTATCTGTTTCTTGAAGAGATACAGATTGTAGGAAGGGGAAAACAGACGCAGGAAGAGCATTCCAAAGCTTACCGGTGGCATTAAGGAAGGAACTTTGGAAACTGCCGGTTCATGGTCGACACATTAACCGTGTATAGATGTAAGACGAGTTTGTCGTTTGTGGGTGGGTGCAAAAGGAATTAGTTCGTTAAGTTCCGAAGAGCAGCGACCGTGGTAATAACGGTAGAAAAGACTAAGAGAATCAATCTTACGCCTGTGTTCTATTGATTTCCAGGTTAGACGTAAGAGTGTCATTGTTTATCAAACGAATTGCTCTTCTTTGAACTGAGTCAATTAAGTTTAGAAGTTATTTTGGGGCTCCAATCCAAAATTCACTGCCGTATTCAAGGATAGGTCGGATTTGTCCTTTATATAGAAGAAGAAGTTGTTTATCGTTGAAATACCGACGAAATAGTTTTATGGAAGCGAGACCGGCATTATACTTAATTGACTCGTAATATTTGACATTATTTATTATGTCTTATTTATGAATAAATTTTCTTGAACAATTTAAATTCTATTTAATAGGCGTATTTTTGTGATTTTTAAATATTTTTTAGTCTGTTGTGAAATATCGAGCACTGATTTATGTAAAATTGCACTGAAAAATATTCTCGAATGTCAGACTCCGACACAGTTCCATGATCTCGTTAGTGGACCAATAAACTATATTATTTATCAACTTACCGTGTATATATATAGTGGTTAGGCTGAAAAAATAAACAGATCAATTGACGTGTGAACGGTCTAGGGTTCGATCCCTAGAAAAACGAAAATTAATACAATTTTTAATATATTCATTTTCATATCTGGAGGTTTTTATCCGCAAATGGACATGTTCCGAGTCATCCCTTTACCCAGAGGTTTATCCTTGAGAATATATATGGTTCTTAATGGCCTGAAGTGCAATCCCAGACCACTGATAAGTATGCTCAAAATAACAAGAAGCTTAATAAAATTGCATTAAAAATATGCTGAAAATGTAAATTATTTCCATCGCCCGCTAGTGGTATACTCTTGTGTACGATTACATAAAGTAAAACGCAACATTAATATAAAAAAAATCTTGAAGTATTCTTATTGCAACGCTAAATACACTGCACTTTAATATGAGCGTACACGCTGCATCAATCAAATCAATCAAATGCAACTTGTTTTATTGTGAGCTTTATGTTGCATGTTAAAAACGCTATCAACAAATCAATAAAATTATCATTAACAAATGTAGGCTAATGATGTGGTTATGCGCTCTCTAAATATAGCTTCGCACTTAAGTACTTATAATAAAATACGTTTTATTTATTTTTCTAAGCTCAAAGTACATTTGTTTGATTTTTTACGGACCGATAATTCCTGGTGGCATTCCACAATTACAATGTTGCAAATAAAAAAGTAGCTACTTGGGAATGGTTTCTTAGCAAAGCCGAAACATTTCGTCAGTTTTTTTTTTGTGTAAAAAGTTACAATGTAAAATAACAAATTCTGGAATTATAAATAAAGCAAGAGTTAAATAAATAATATTTAGTACCTATGTACGAAAATAAGTGTATAAATATTTTTTGATTAAAAATATATATATAATCGTGTCGGAAACAACAGGGTCAGATCCTGTCTGCCCAGAAGTGGGCGACGTCGATGGCGTTACTTCTGGCCATCATCAGGTCTTCCTGGGTGCAGCCACTCGGGCACAGCGCACACTCCAGAAGGTGTGACAGGGTCTGCTCCACGCCGCAGTCACATTCAGTCGGTCCGCTGTAAAACTGCCAGGCCCTCATTTGTGTCCTCGTCTTGCATACTCCGGTCCGAAGTCTGTTAAGGGACCTCCATATATTCCGCCCTTGGTCATGTCCAGGGGCTAGGTCCTCTTTCGGGGCAATCCAAGTATTCCCCTCAGTTGCGCTTCTCCACATGTTCAGCCGCAGGGTGGCCATAGGTATCTCCAGTTCCGTTGTCGACTGTAGGAAACTTCTTCTTGATTTGAGCCGTGTAGTTATCTTTTGGTACCCAAACATAGGGTGGAGTGCGTCGTGGGTTGCTTTGGTGAGTTCCTTCTTGGTAGTAACTTCTCTCCGTATGTTTGGTGGGGCAATGCCCGAGAGTTGATATAGCTATGATATTGGGGATACTTATATATTTGATTAACAATAAAGACTTTTTATAAAATAATTCATACAATGCTATAATACTGCTTTAAAACGAATAAAATGTTATATTTTAAGACAATTTTTCAAGATTAATGGGAATTCAATAATTTTTGGAAATTAAAATTAAAAAATCATCTAAACATTTTAAAAATATTATCACGTCGTTTGTATTCAACTCTTTCTCTATTATTTCCCTCTGATAGCTTTGGAAACTAATTTCCAAAATTTTTGTTATATCCTATATATGTATAATATGATAGTTATTAAAAATGGTAGTTACAAAGCTCCACCATAAAGTCTTTCTCGCCCAATGATTGTTTCATCACAAGGTTTTGATGCAAGTTCTCTTGTGGTATATGGAGAACAAGTCCCAACCAACTCCGTCTCTTGACGTAGGATAGAAAGCTACTACTACGTCCGCTCTGTAACCTCGTTATTCTTTACAAAGTTCGTCCTTCGTACATTCTACGCAAAAACCATTTACGGCTCCATTGGCTCTTCAGCGCCTGTATTATCGCATTATTCAGTACGACTAAGTATCTTATAAAGTTATAATATTAAAGTTAATATATGAAAATAATACTCACTATACGTTAAATCCAGTCTGTTAGAGCGTCTCGACGCTACGGAGAACAATGTCACTGGGAGGACCTTGGCGCGGGGCGGGGGGGGGCGCGGGGGCGCATCGGGGCGCCCGCGAACACAACGTTGACAACCACTGCACTACCGAAAATTGTCCTGAAAATAAAATAACTAAGCTTAACCATAATCCTCCGTAAGATCATCGCATCTGCACTAAATATAAAAAAAGCATAAATAGTTAAGTACCCTGTTGTTCCACGTGTGTTGTCACGGTTGATGAATGATACCATTGTTTAATATATTTTTTAAACCATTTTCATCCGTCAACGTCTTATTCTTATTTAGTGGCTTAAACTGGGTGGAACGAGGCGCGACAAAAGTGATGGAGTTGATACATTTTCTGAGGAAAATACCGTGAAGGAATTAGGAGAGTCTTTGACCCGTTAAATTACATTTAAGATGAAAGAACAATAACAATAACAAACAAGTACAATTTAATTGTTGTATTAGTACATTTATATTATGTGAAATGCGGTAATCACAATTACTTACACGATAAGATATTTTTCCCACCACAACAGTCTCAGATTCCATGTTCTAGTTCAGCTATTGATTGATTAATGTAACAATATGATCCAAAAACTGCAAAGTTTCCTCAAGACTAAACACACCAAAGCTGCTTTCACTTAATCCAAAAGACACCATGGAAAATATTACACATATATATGCAGTGGAATTTTTATATAAAGGACTGAATTGGAGAAGATATAGCTAGTTAATAAGTGGTCATACAGAAGAATTCTCGGAATTTCCTGGAGAGACCACGTCACGAACAATGACGTTCTCAGCATAATCAAGGAAGATAAGCACATAGTAAGAACCATCTCAGAGAGGCGAGCCCGATGGATCGGTCACATCATGCGCAACGATGGTCTTCTTCACAACATTGTGGAAGGGATGGTTGAAGGTAGAAACCTCAGAGGGCGCCCTAGACGGGAGTAATTGCAGAAAGTTTTCGACGACATGAGTTGTAGCTCTTATGCAGAGCTAAATAGGATTGCAGAGGATCGAGAAGAGTGGAGATCGAGATGCAAGATTTTGTTGCTACAAACCAATTCACCGGATTGGTACTACGAAGAAGAAGATAGCTAGTTAAAGGAATTCCGGCATATGCTTTAGCTAGAGAGTGGATACAGAAGAATACAGGTATAAGTATTACGTGTGTATATAGTTACCCCCCGCCTTTCAGAGTGGTAAATAGTTAAATGATATGAAGAGTTGTAGTTTCCGAGTTAATTTAAAAAAAAATTAAACAGCTTATCGATTAATTAGCTCGACGATCGTGAAGCTTGAATGTGCCGGCAGGTATAGCTCAATGGTCAAAGCGTTTGCTTTGAAAGCGAAAGGTAGAAAGGGTGGGTTCGATCCCCGACGAAGATTAAAAAAAATGATTTTTAATCGATTTCTGAGCTCTAAAACTACCCTCGGTTGTTGTGAATTTGATCCCTCACCCGTAAAATGCCAGTCATAGCCTATTAATTAAAATTGGTAGTAGACGAAAGTCGTCCATTCATAGTAAATTCCTCTAATAATAAGGATGATGCGTGAATCTCGGGCTGTAGACTATGACGTTGGCGGATCAACACTTCACATGCAGGGCTTGGCCATATGCACCGTGGTAAGTGCCGCAGAATTCCGCAAAGTATTAAATGTGTATATAGTTCCCTCCTCCCATCTTTCAGAGTGGTAAATAGTCAAAGAATATGAAGAGTTGTAGTTTCCGAATTAATTAAAATTTGTTATACAGCTTATCGATTAATTAGCTCGACGATCGTGAAGCGTGAATAATTTGGTGCAGTGAGGTTGCTCAGTACTTTGTTTTGTGATTCGTAATTCGTAATTCGAAAAACCAAGCGAATATTATGGTTGCTAAAAAAAACTTCACAGATATTTGTGGCGATCATAAACTTCAGCTTGGAGCAGATAAGGAAGAACAAGTGTTTAGTGTGTTCGTCAGGTATTAAGGATGTATTGAAAAATCCGATATTTTTACTTTCGTTTGCCGTTCTATTAATAATTCAACAGGCGGTTGCATTCATTAAAATACAGAATCGAAACCAAGCTGCCTGAAAGTTGCTTAAAATATAGGGCTGGGTCAAGTTCAATGGTAAGGATCAATAATTATTAATTCATTTTACAAAAGAATACCCTACAATCAGTGGTCCTCTATGGTCTCTTTTGCAGAAAAATGTGCTTTAGTGGTAATAAATACTTAGATTTTATCCGAAAAATTTCTAAATAAAATCATACGTCATAGAAACATTTTTTTTTATCAATTATATTCAAATTACAAACTATGATAAATAATCAATAATAAACAAAATTTTCGTGAGGTTTTTTTTTTCGCGTGGTTTTAATGTTTGATAATTGCCGGTTTATTAGACATATACCGTCAGATCAGTTTTCTTAAGAGAAAATCAAGTTCAAAGTTTAAATAATACTTTTTGCATTGTTCACCAATTTGCATTGTTTTTCGTATCCTCGTATAATTTATAATAATACGATACGAAATATAATTATGCAGCTGAAAGAAAAGAAATCATTAAATTTATTTTCCATTTTAATAAATTATAACTTCAGTGATCGTACGTGAACTAGTGTTACACATGTCATTGGTCAAACTAGTGAACTTAATGAACTAGTGTTACACATGTCTTTGGTAAAACAATTTAAGGTAATTATTTAGAATAAATCAGTTGCTTTCGACATTCGAGTATATAAAAAGTCACAATAAAAGGTTATTCTGTTTCTATAATGTTGCACGTGTTTTTTCGAAAAGTAATATTTTGTTAAGAAAAACAAAACAAACAGAAAAATGGGATAAAAAAGAAAGTTTGGTATTGCGTAAAAATTATGCTGCACATGTTTCTGTTTCTTTCGTTCTTGCGTCACGCGCATATCTCCGTCCTCGTCGTTGACCAGCTCCAACTTTGCTCGACCTTGATCTTGGAAACTCTCGGTTCTGCCCACGTCCGAAAAGCTTCAAACACAAACACCCGATTGCATATTAATGCAGTCTCGTTCAAGGCGATTTATGAGAGGCATCAGTTTTTTGTGTCGAGTTAATTTATCGACCCGTTGACGATGGCGGCCGGTACTTTTGGTCCACAACCAGTTTGGTTGAACGATCTGTTGCATTTGTTTGGCCGTTGACTTTGAACGCATAAAATGTATGCGTTTTTATTTAATAGGCAGCGCATGGATCGCCGGTGGGCTTGCTAAGTGGGCAACGCAGTTGTTTATAAAGAGGTATTTGTAAATCATAAGTTCAAATCTCGAAGAAGACACATTTTTTCTCAAGACAATATAGCCTGATCCCTGAGTATTTAGCAAAGAATTGATAATTATTAGAATTTTTAATTTTGCACATGTATTTCCCAAATAACTAATTGCTTGTACTCACTTTTACTGATTTTAAGTATTTCGAGAAGGCTTCAGTTAGTGACGTCGGTGCATAAGTAATTCTGGTGCAAAGAAGACGTCCAATGACCAAAGTAAAATGAATATAAGATCATTAAATAACTGTTCATTTTTAACACTGATATTAATAGGTATATAATGATAAAACCACGGCACTAAATGTCACTCTTCTATATTTGAAATTAAGGAAACGATACAGGAATATAGTAAACTTAAAAACTAAACCAAAAAGAGCGGTCCAAGAGAGATTGGCGTCACACAAGTTAAAAAAAATCGAACATATCTGAGAAAAATCAGACTTTCAAACAAATGAAACTAAACTTTATTCCAAATTTGAATCTTCTTTGAACACATTTTAAAATTGCGAAAAAGAAATTACATAATCAATTCAGTACGCATCTACCTATCGATAGCAATATTTTTATTCTAAATATTAAACGTGTGTGTTAAATCTTTTTTATTACATATTATGTTTAATTTTCCATCGATGACAAATTTGAACTATAATAAAAATAGTTATTACTACAATTTAACTCTTAATATTTTATTTCTTTTCGAGTAGTGAGAGACAGATAGGAAAAAGGAGCATGTTTGTCTACTTTTAGAGATGATTGTCTATTATATATATATTCAGTAAAAGCCGCTAACGTATAATAAAAAGAGAGAGAGAGTTTGACTATAAGATGGAGTTATGGGTAGTAATAACGATTTTAATAGTGAATAATAACGCCGTTAAATTTAACCACCAAACAATAATGCGGACGGTTATTGGGTTTACTGTTACATTGACAGACAAGTTATGTCGCTTTTGCTATTCAATAGCAAGAAGTGGCGCATCAACTATGAACTCAGCATAATTGTAGAACCTCCGAGGGTCAGTCGGTCAGTAATCATCTGTTGCTCTTGAGCTTACAAGCTGTGCGAAGAGACTTATACTTCATTTCTAAATAGATTTTTCTAGGGCAATTAAGTGGCTTCTGTATAAGATTGTTTCAAGCAACTTCTTGATACGAGTGATTTGATTCATTGAATTTATGCCGACTGTCTTGAACTTCATTTAAAGTTATCTCTCTCTATTAAGAAGGCAAATTTTCTAGGCCAGATTCTTTAGTCAAGTATGTTTATGATCGGAATGCTTTAATACATTGTAGCTTTTATGTGATTTTTAAGCTTCACATCTAAGTGTTGTATATAATATTATGATTGTTTTAACTAAATTCTGGATAAAAGTGATTCGATCTGTTGTATTTAAGGTTGAAAGTTTTAATGCGGTTTATATTTAATTTCAACATTCAAATATAAATCTGTAGATTGATTGAGTAACTTCTGGATCAGATTCATTCAATACTGAGAGACAAAAGCAGCCTCAGAATAAATAAAAGTTATTTAATAGATAAAAAATTCATACCTAGTTTTAACATGGCTTACACTGAGTTATTAAAACAAGGTATGAAATTCTTATTTATTTAATCTTAAAATGGATCTCAAATTGAATGCTAAAAACATACATAACAACAAAAAGTTTTTTTTAATAATTAAGACTTTATAAATTTATTAAGAAAACGTTTAAATTAACGCCGAGATCGCTTCGTGATTATTATTTAACTTATTTTTTGCTGAATATACTCTTAAGCATGTCGTGAAAATCTATATGTATATCAAATTAAGCTTTATAAATATTGACACTGTCTGTTTTCAGGCTATGTAACTCATAAAGTCGGTTTTTAAGCACTTTTTATCGATATTTTCATGGACACTGGACACTCTCCTTAATTTTTGCTATTAATTATTCATGAATCTTCACATCATCGTCACAATCATTGAATTTATTACAAACATTCTTAAACCATTGAATAACTCCATATTTTTATATGTAAACAAGTGTTTTTGACTACCATTTATCAAAAACCAACGGTACACTTTCAAATACTCCAAGCATATGTTACCATACTCATGCATTCCGAATATAATCAAGGAAATTAATAAACATTTGCGATCCAATGAAAATTTCTAGCCTTCCTGACTTTAGGAAGAGCTGAAAATTTTCTATTAATCTCAATCGTCTCTATATATAAACATTATCACCCCAACACGCACACAACCACCATTCATCCTTCAAGCAGAAACAAGTCAATTTTTGTTTTGAAAGTTTATCGAGGTATCTAATCAATCCTCTTTGAACTCACAAGCCATTCCTGATATTATCACATTGTTTTGTAAAAGTTACGGCAAAGGAAAGTAGTTTGTTATTCTTCGGCGCATCTGCGTAAGCGCACTACAAAGCTGTAATTTACGGTCTGACTGCGAGGATGCCTGACTCCTTATACGGAAACCGGTGGAACATTGGGCAGTATTAATTGTAGTTGACAAAATTATTTTTTTAATGGATTTTATTGCCAGTTTTTTAGTGCCCTAATTGATGATTTATAACATTAAAGGTTTTGTAGTCACAATCCAAATATCCACTTTTATTACAATTCAACATTATTATTTAACTTAATGTTTGGAAGGTTATAAATGGCTTTTATACAAGATTCGATGCAACCATTTAATATGTTTTGAAAACAAGTGCTTGTGTATAATATCAAGAGTAAAATGGGTAAGAATGACGAGACTGTTGAGTTTGCTAGGTATCCTTTTGGGTGTTGTCTGGATATCTTATGTAAGCGTAAGCTACAGCTACCCTTTTTTAAGCCCACGGACTTTCATCATTACTTAAAATACACAACACTTGATATACTAGTCAGATCTTACAATGTAGTGCTGACTTGGGACGAGGAGAGGAACACATCGACTAAAAAAAGTTTTATCGGAAAATTATGGTAGTTTTATTTTCAGTTGAGACTTGCATATAGAAGAATAAAAATTAAGTAGTTATTTACAAAGCACTTGAAGTATGGCTTTAAATGTGTACGCTAGTGGCAATTTTTACTTTAAATCATCTTTCAATGGTTTTCATGGTAAGAAATATTTTGAAACAATCTGATTTGGAGAAAGACATGTCACTGACGGTACCAAATAAATCATCCAATTAGCACGTCAGCCCAAATGAAGGCACGATTTTTAGTACAATTCGAACCCAAGTTAAATTGTGCAGAAAATTGGGAGAAACCAGTTTTGTGACGTAGATCAACTGTGCCTTCCTCTCCGAAGGGACAGCTAAATTGTCCTTTTTATGAGAATATATCCAGAAGAACTCCAAACGGAAACAAGGTCCAATTATCTCATGTAACAGCTGCACAAAACATCTTGAGTAAAATAGTTACAATGTAAGACAAAGTTAAGCTGGAGAACATATTCTATTTAATATAAAAAAGCATCATAAAAAAATTATGCCCGTGTTTCCATTTTCTATCACCTAGCCGCATCGCTAGAAGCTTAGTCCTCAAATTTGGCAACCAACTTAAACCAAGTTAAAACCCTAAAAAACGTATCAAATTAAAACGACGATGTATAAATAATACTGCTATTAAAAATCTTTGAACCTCTAATCATCAAAATAAACACGTAAAAAAAAATATTTTGTTTATTTACGAGTACCACAGCCGATGCTTTTCCTATACCCACCCAAATTCAATAAACTTGTTGTACTCTTGATATATAAGCAAACAGTATTATATATTTTAGTGATGTATTAAGTAGACCAAAAACGCTATAGTTAAGCTTTACGATTCCGCAAATACGTTTACAGTACGTTTTTTTCTATATAATATGTAACCAGTACTTCCAGCTTTCTGGTTGAAGCTTAAAAAGACCTACCAGAATCATTTTTATTTTCTTTTAAATAAATTTCCTAATTTACATGACAAAAAAAACATTTCTTCGTACTATATGTAAGTATATTACAATAGTAGTAATATAAACTAATTTTCGATGACCATTATCTCATCATAAACGCTTGATTAGTACACTGCATTTACTGCACGAGGTGAATATACGAACGAATAGGTAGTGGCCTCTAGTAATTTGTTCAGGTGCCGTTTATGAAAGCACACGTAGTGGGACATAACACATTTTCAGGAGATTATAATGAGTAAACAATAAAACTATTGCCATTGTTTGTTTCGTTTACAACTCAAATGCGAGGTATTCCATTGATGTAATTTTTCCCAAGACAATAAAAGAAATTCTTCAATAGTTAAGTACTGCTCGTAATATGAATAATGCATATTAATTATTATGCAATACTAGTTGAGTAAATGACACCCAAGTTGTAACGTGTTTTACAATCCATTCAAAGCCTTTTATTAATATGCATTTCATGGAAATAATAATAAAGTTAATACTTTGAACAACGAGTATAATTGGTGTGAGAATTCACTCGTAATGAGATACACTCGTTAAATGAAAGTACTATTTTTTCTTCGTCATTGCGTGATTGTCTTAAAGTTGTTGAGAATTAAAATTTACTCAAAATATATTATTCTCTGCATAATTTTGGCCCATCTCATCCTATTTAGTTACATGTAAACAAAGTATATAAAGATTTGAATATGTTTTTTTATAAAATTATTGTGTCTACAAGGATTTCCATCATTCACGAAAGCTATAACTTTAATTAAAATACTCCTCTAGAATATGTCCTGCATTTTTTTCCAGGCTTGTAAAAAAAAATATTATTTTTTATTTCATATTTATTTATGTTTATTCATGAGAGCGTCTTCGGCAAACTATTAGTTTCTTGTCATCTCGTTCATCACGCTTTCATGTCGTGTCATAATCTTCTGTTTCTTCTACACATGAAGTTCCTATACTCTCGGTATTTGTACCAACAAAGCTCCGAGCCATTTATGGACGTGTCCAGCTCATTAAAAGCTCACTTAAACACACTTTCGATTCATTCAGACGGCTGGAGCTTTTTGTTCGACTTCTTGAGTTTCGCTTGGACCGTCTCGGATACCGGTCGGGAAAGTCCAATGATATCCTCAGCTTTCGAAATCTCCTTATTATTGCTCTTTAGTGTTATCGACTATAAAAAATATTTTACAGCAAAAAATATTGTACACCCAATGATTATAGCACATTGAGACACAGGTTCTTGCTCGATAAACAATATTTATTTTTACCAAGTATTGTCAGTTGATAACCTTAATGTTAATATACAATATTGAGCGTGGACTCTTTTCAAATATCTTCACATGTCAAAGCATAAAATTTAGGTATGTTTTATATCAAATTAGTGAAAATGCTTATTAGGTACGGCGGTGTTTATTCTAATTACACTAAATGTCATTTGAAAATCACTTTATGATTAAATTTTGTGTTTACGATAGCAAAATGAATTGTTCTTTTTGGGTTATGTTAGGTTGGGCTAGGTAAAATTGCTCTATGTTAAATAAAACGAGTGAGGTAACTTCTTCTTCTTCGTTTCAGCGACGCCAAATTATTTTTTCCCAGTATCTGGCAACATCGATGCCCGTGTGTAGCCCAGAATTAGGTCTTGAGATGTACAGCTTGTTGGGCACATGGAGCAGAATCTTAGGTGTGAGGCGGTCTGCAGGTCTCCACAGTCGCACAATGGTGTCTCTCCCTGCCGAAGCGTTCCCCAACGCTCGAGGTTGTCCTTTGTTCTACCAACTCCAGTTCTTAATCTGTTCAGGGATTACCAGGTCTCCCAGTCAAGGTTCTTGCTAGTTGGGAGGACTTCCTTTGGAGTAATGAAATTTCAGTAATGAATTAAAAACAAACAAATTGTTCAAATATACTTGAAATATCAATTATTTTTATCCTATAAAAATATAAGCTAAAAAGGTGCTAAATAGATTCTAAAATCAGCTTTAAATACTTCAAAATGCTGAAATCAACGTTGAATAGCTCCTAAACACTAAAATCCAAACTTTTAAATGCTCCACAACGCTAAAAATGAAAAAATAGATGCTAAAAATACGGGTATTAATGATTAAAATAAATGCATCAAAATAGAAAGCTAATGCTGATACTGAGACGGAATTACTTTGAGTGGAGACGCGGAACAATTTCTAAGTCGTCCTTAATACAATAGTTACGGCATACTAGTTTGTTAACGGTATTGCGTGCATCAATTGCTATATTTCATCTCGTCCGGGGTCGCGTGAGAGCATCGCCTCAATTTGCATCAGCCGGGGAGAGTCAGAGGTCTGTGGAGCACTAGCTTCATGCCTTCATGAAAGCGACGCTCGCTCGTCAGGTAACCGTCAGGTAACCGTCACGACGCCGAGCTGGCTGGGCTCGTGATGATGATCGCATCGAGGCCGATCTGGATGTAGATGCGAGAACTCATTTCAGAACAGAAAAGCGGCAACCTTCGAACCCAAACTATAAAATCAAGAATTTTAAGTCTACGTCGAAATACTGTTAGCATTTTTCAATATATAAGAGAAACTGTAATGTCAAAACATATTGTTAAACAATTACATACTTTTCTCGTTATTCTCTTTAGAACTATTTTACATTAAAATATCCTAAATTTAGATATTTTTTTCTTTATGGTTTTGTGTCAAATTAGCTAAAAATCGAAGCATATATGTACTCGTATAACTCATCGACAAAATTGATACTAGCTTAGATAAACAGTGTGTTTAAATTCTGGCTTGTTCCACAGCGCAGTAGTCGATCGACTCATTTTTAATTTGTACAATCACATGAAGGCTTTATCCTAACACGTAGATTTTAAAATAATTATAGCTTATTTGGAGAATTTTACACTACACTGTTTATATTATAAACAAAAATCATTCTGATGTGTATTGACTTTTTTTTTAAATCAAATTTGGATATACGCAAGAGAACTGGCAGATGACAGTGTTTCATAGGTAAGTACTTTTTATGTATTAGGCGAACGGTCCAAATTTTGAATTGATTTGATAAAGAAGTTTAGTTTTTTGTGTATTAACGATATACACTAACCACGTGGATTTAAATTTTTCTGGAGTATCTACTAATTTTAATACACCACAGCCCGGTAATCACCCATCGTTCATTTCAAAATTTGGTGTGAATATGTAGTGCCTATGATAACGTCCTCGTTTTCTGCCAATTAAAGTATTTAATCGTATTGAAAGTCTTAGGTTCTACACCGCTACCGTGGACTAATAAACAAGACAATAAGCCTACTGAAAGATCTTGAGATGCTGCACAGCGAAGCTCATTTATCTCCTTTCTCAGGCCCACCAATGCGGTATAGTCATTACATTATTAGTTCGAGAAAGAGTAATCATCGAATAGTATATGTATTTATTTAATTTTAAATAAACGCATGCAGGGAAGCAGTAAATAAATAATGGGTGGGTTGGAAAATACTTATGCCAGTGAGCCTTTGGTTAGATAATAAAATTACAAACATAAATCAGATCAGTATCAAATCGCAGATTAAGAAGGTACGTTAATTAAGAAACTATTTTCATATAAAATTTCTCTTAAAATTATTATGTTATTAACTTTACAGAGATATATCTCCTCTTTGCCGGAAAGTTTCAAATTTCTCTGAGGCTAAGCAAGCTCCTTGTTAACATATTAGTACTCCAACTACATGCGAAAAAAATGCGTGATGATTGAAAGTTTATCAATATGTTTCTTGAAGAGATTCTGATTATATTTATGAAGAAGAGACACAGATGCCCCTAAAGCATTTCAAAGCACAACGGCGGCGTTTATACGTACAACTATATCTCTATAATACAAGTACGTGTTATTTTCAGTGATACATTTGTCTATCTCCAATTGTGATTGATACACTATGATATTTTCACGAAGACTTTTACAGATATTTTTGTTAATTTTTCAGCTTATAGGTTAGTAACAAAAAAAACATTTTTATTCGATATTGTAGGTTAGAACTTTTGAAACGATTACTTACATGCCAGTCAAGAACTTTGACTATCAACTCCTTGTTAGTATGACAAAGAGAATCAGATTGAGCGATGAATCTGTGCAGAGCAGAGATAGTATCTGGACAGAGAGAAGAACTAATGATCCACGTAGCACACTTTCAAAGTGAACCACGGCCAAGCGGCTGTAGAGCTAATCTATCAATCGGAAGTACAGAGTTCGAAACAACAATGCATGTGTATATCATCACCTATCCACTTATTTATGCAGACATATGCAAAATAATGTAGATATACTCAAGAAAGTTTCCATGATCCCTAGCTGTTTACATAAATAACTTTAATTTTTCTAGACTATTTACTTACTAGAACACTGGCTTTAAAAGTTTCTAAAACTCAAGATACATCAAATCACTGAAAGTATATACAATAAATTATTCGGAGCAAACGAATGATTAATAAAAAAATCAAATAAATATTAATTCTTAAGGTAAATACTCAAGTAGCTTTATTTTTACGAATACAAGCGTAAATAAAAATATAATTTAGGCAAAGTAAGTATTTAAATAAGAGTTACACCATCCAGCCGTATAATAGGTTTTGAGAACTGGATATAATGGAATACTTGCTTATTGTGACAACCATACTCTCCAGATAAAGAACGAATATAAAATATGGATGATTTTCGTGATATCATATTTCAATTGTAAAACACAAAGAATATCTCATTCGGGCCATGCGCTGAATGGGTTTAGGCGCTATCGATACTCGTAGCTTTGCTAACGGTACAGGTGGTAAAATATTTCCGCAAATTTCCTATCCAACACTCTGAACGTTCTAAACGAGTTCGCTACATAACAGAGCAGTTTGTTCGCACGTGTATGCAAATATTTCCCCGAGAGAAATACTTTTTGCAGCACATCTGCCTTTGTGGACCGAAAGCATTCGTTTGTACCGTTCCCTAGATACAAGACCAAGAAATGCGTGGGAAATTTCTGAAATGTTTACTATACCAGCATTAAATTGGACGACTGATGATATGTATACAACATTTTTCAGCTTAACCATATGTTTTTATTTAAGTTTTTTAAGTTGAAATGGTATTACTTAATCAATCGTGTTTTAAATCACCAAAAAGTATTTTTTCAAGACTTTTTAAAATTATTAAGAGCTTCGACAAAAGTGAGGCACATTTGTAAGTTACAATATAAAAGGAAGAAATAACATAAAAATATTTTCGACATATTTTAGTCTCAGTATTTTTTATTATTGTGTATTGAATACGTCAAGTTCATTATTTTTATTTATGTGTTTTTTAAATTAAATTAATTTAAAAAAAAACTTTATTTAATATTATTTTGTTTATTAATTGCTAATTTTATTAATGCAATCGTTAGTCATACTATGTAGATACTAATAATTAATTATATTAATGTTGCTTTTGTTGTTTTTGATAGTGTTTCTAACAGCGATAATGTTATTTTTTATTCAAAAACATTATTATAAAATTATTATAACATATTAACTTTTACCATAAATTTAATAGTTATTTTCATTGCGTTTTCTCAATTACACAAGTAATTATATATAATGGATGAATTTTAAACGTATAAATGTAATTGTTCAATAAAAGTCAAGAATCTCAAGACCTCCCAACATGTAACACTAGGACTCTACTAAGCTCTCCAGTTAATCTCCAGCTACACAGGCGCATCGCTGATTACGAGGAACAGTGTCTGTTTGAAAATCCTGTTGCTGTATTAATCACCTTTATTGGACATAAACACAGAGAACACCAGCGCTGTGTACGATGACGATTAACCTCGCGGCGAGAGACGATGGTAAAAATGGTCTGTTTAATAACGATTACTTCTTCAAACTAAGCAAACTATTCAGTGATACACAATGTTTTTACAGATATGGTATTAACCAAGAAATTAAAAGTAATACTGTGAAGAAACACTATTTATTTATAAACTTACATAAGTGCCAGGTTGTATTAAAGGTTTATATTAAAATCTGGCAGTTTTATCATCCCATTAAACTAGTTAAAACATTAAATAGACAAGTTAAATCTATCAAAGAAAATCAGTTTGCTTGATAAATAATAACAACAAATACTCTATATAGCTTCCACTGAACATGCTTTGTTTTTCCATACTGCATTTTTACATCACTTGACAGCGTGTCGAACGTTTTTGAAAGAATTATTATATTTTTTTTTCAATGTTTTCAGCGTTCATTTTGAGATCCATTATAAATTATAAATATTTATTTATTTACCTTGTTTTCACATGGATCGCGTAACAAAAACTCTCTATTAGGAGACTGCAGTTTCGACTAACTCGCAGCCTTTCTCAATCCCTCTCTTGCTAAGAGATAACTGAGCTGCTATAGTACTTTGTAAGTGGTCTAACCCATTTTTTGTGGGCGAGGGGGTTGGGGGTGTCTATCAGGAAATGATAAGAGAGGGAGACAGGTAGCGTTGCAAGGATGAAGAAGAGATAAATAAAATGATATAGTTATAATTTTTATTTTGTTTTTGTTAATATTATTATTATTATTATTTTTAGTACATATAATTTTTATAGTTACTTATTTATTTAACGTATTATACGCTTTTGTAAAATATTTGAAAATATTCTACGTATAAATAGACGCATTTGAGACGTGCTCCTGTTTGATTTCTATAAACAAACTAACTCGATTTTCTGATCTACAGATCAGAAAATACAGTAAATAAATACCTGACATACCTGAATCATTCAACTATGTACGAAACATATTTCTTAAGGAATACCTTTAATTTACTCAAAGCATGTAGACTTATATATATATGGATTTTTTAAATCCGAGTCGGAACTATAAGTAGTCGTTTCTCATTCATTCAGTCTATAGTTTGGTTCGAGACCCGAGTGGTACTTACTAAAATAAATAGACTGTCGGAAAGTAATAATATTAAGCTTGTGAATAAATGACGACTGATTGAATAATAAAAAATAAAAACATACACACTTTGAATATATACTATAGCGACATCTATCATACGATGATAACAATGACATAAATACTAGTTTCAACATCAGTCGGTCTAGGCATAGCAATAGCCAAGTCGGCTGAGCGGTGTGAATACCTGGGCATAGTTGGTTTCTAAGGTCTGCGGTTCGCATCCCGCTGCTGCCGTTATTTTTGTGCTTGAATTGACGCGTTGAAAAAAGAATTTTATGTATAGTATATGTATATTTAATTAATAGACTTATATAGGTTGTATTAGCGTTGAGTATTTATATTACAAATTTTATTTGGATATTAACATTATTTGTTTTCTATTTACATATTTTTATACGTTGTCAAAGACTATACCGTCACCCCTAATACTATTGCTAATTTAATTGGACCGAAGCCATTATTATGATTGCTCGACTTGCTCAGCAGACCTCACAGGCAGATGTTTCATTCCATCCAAAAGATACAGACCAATTTTATCATTGTCATTACATTCGATCGATAGATCAAGTTACACAATGAAGCATTCGTCATTATTGAGATCGAAAAAGTTGCCTCGCGAAACTCGCGTGATTTCGCGTATCTCTACAAAGCCGGACACAAATACAATTTAAGATTAATAATACTTAAAAGCTACATTCATTTTGCAAAAAAATACTTTCTTATTTATACTTTTAACATTCACTTTGAGATACATTTAAGATATCAAATATATAGTGATTTTTATCTTCTTTTACCGCGGATCACGTTGATCAACAATTAAATACAGAAATAAAACCGCAAATTTCGTATTCACTGATAGCTTCGTCGTTTGTAAATCATTACTTATAAACAAAGGACTAAGAATTCGCTGAGAGTGCGTAAGCGCGGTTTTATTTCCGTATTTCAATGTTGATCAACGTAATTTCTGTGATAACAATTTCCAACGTTCTTCTTCGTAGTATCAATCCGGTGGATTGGTTTGCAGCCACAAAATCTTGCATCTCGATCTCCACTCCTATTGGTCCTCCGCAACTCTCTTCAGCTCAGCATAAGAGCTACAACTCATATCCTTAAGCACTTGCACCAAATACTCCTGCCTAGGGCACCCTCTGCAGTTTCTCCCCTCAACCA
Source organism: Glossosoma conforme (assembly GCA_022606575.1). Taxonomy (NCBI): domain Eukaryota; kingdom Metazoa; phylum Arthropoda; class Insecta; order Trichoptera; family Glossosomatidae; genus Glossosoma; species Glossosoma conforme. The sequence goes on from JAGTXR010000121.1 coordinate 720,509, forward strand.
TCCCTTCCAATCTTAGCGGTAATATTACAAAAACGGTGAAATCTGGATTTTTTAACCTGCGGCAGATACGGTCGGTAAAAAGATGCTTACCCAGAGACGCTACAAAGAGTTTGGTAAATGCGTTTATAGTCTCCAAAATGGACTACTGCAACGCACTGCACGCAGGCCAGCCAGCCAAACAATTAAATCGATTGCAGTCGTTACAAAACGCAGCGGCACGACTAGTCTACAACGCACCCAAATTCTGTCACATTACTCCAATACTACACCGACTGCACTGGTTGAGAGTTTCGGCTAGAATCCAGTATAAATTATGCCTCTTAGCTTACAAGGCACTCAACGGAACTGCACCGGGCTATCTGACAGAACTTATTAAGCCTTCAGAAATAAGCGCGCGTGGAGAGACACTCAGATCGGCTAGAGCAAATAGAAGCACCCTGCAGCTGACGGGAGGTAGTCCTAGCACGGTCTTTGGCAATCGGGCTTTCAGCTACGCTGCGCCAATGGCCTGGAACTCACTACCGGAAAGCATAAGAGAGCTTAAAGCGGAGGCATCCTTCAGAAGCAGACTCAAGACCCACCTTTTTACTCAGAGAGGCAAAGAAGCGCTTTTGGAATAATCATTCGATCATAAAAGAGCGCTATACAAATAGTAATATAATAATAATAATTCCACAATGTCGTGAAGAATGATGAATTAAACATGATGTGACCGATCACCTCTCTGTGATGGTTCTTATTAGGTGCCTATCTTCCTTGATTATGCAGAGAACTCATTGTTCGTGACGTGATCTCTCCAAGAAATTCCGAGAATTCTTCTGTAAGACCACATCTCAAAGGCCTCTAGTCTTTCCTTATCATTTTCAGATAAGCACCATGTCTCACAGCCGTACATCAAGATGCTCCATAGAAATGCTTTGGCAAGTTGCTTGCGGAGCTTTAAACTAATATTTTTTGATATATCTGTTACTTATTTAGAACATATACGAATATACTAAAATTTTCCACGAAAATTCTCTAATCTAGCAACTAGATCCACCTGGAAGCATATTAAATTGACCCATTTTAAATAATGTAGTCCACTAAGCACACGAGGATGACGAACGTGCGCGTAGAAATTTAATTTGTAAATTACTTTTTAGCACATTGCAATCAGTAAAATATGTCACAAACACGAGTAACTCACCTCTATAACGTATGGTGCATAAGTATATAAGAAAATAGTACTCTTATTTTATAGGAATGAGAGTGATTATCTGGACATTTTTTACATTTCCCAGGTTCTAGAAAAAATAATAAAATACAATGTCTTGTCATAAGCACGCAGCATTGTTGTATCCAAGTCTTAGAACAACATCTCATAAATCGAATGTCTTCTTATAAGGCGGGTTGTCTGGGTGTTAATGGGTCAATACCGAGGATCTTCTCTTGGTCGTTGAATTGAATTTATGTTGAGCGAGTTGCATTAACGTTGAGCTGACTGTGTTCGTTGCTGAGCTAAAGTTTTTGTGCTCTGCGTCAAATCAAATCATGACCGGGGTGTTTTATTATGAAAACGTGATGTTCTAAATCCGTGAGAACAAAAGATCCCAACCACCGCTATGGTCAATGTTCAGAATGCTGAGAGCAAGCGGTACCATCCGGAATGCAACTATCTGTAATCAAATGTTCCGGGTGTTGATCTAAAAACTTCTTGATTTATTTAGACACACATAAAATATACGAGTGTCTACCAAAATAATCTTATAAGTACAAACATATTGAAACAAAAGCCACAAAATAATGTGTTTATAAATATTTTTCACATTTAAATGTAATCATTATTGAGTTATGTATTCCCTAAGCAATATTGTTATCTTCGTTCCAACGTTACATTTCTAAGGAAGGAAAACTATATGGCAATAAAGCATCAAATCATACACTTTATTCAACACGCCACTGCAACCCAAAAATCATTCAAATATTGACAGTTGACAGTTATCTTACGAGTATATGACTAATGACTAAAAAAGTATCAATTTTTGCCACTCACTGCTTAAAGCTGTGCCACCACTATCCGGAAAAAATATATTTTCTTGAAATCCAAATGATCTAACTAATTATTACTAATTATTTAATCAAATTTTGACATTAAACATTTGATTATAAGATGTTATTTTGATTTAAACACCAGGATAGCATTCACTTTATATTTTAAAATTAATTTAAAATACGAGCATGAATGTTATATTAAATATAAAATATTTAATGTTAAAAACGGCTAATGTAGTTTCTTTAATTTTTACATGCGATTCATTAAAAATTAGATACAATGATAAACCTCATACTTAATGACAGCGTGAAAGAAAAATTAACAAGGTAAAACTTTAATCTTTTGAAAAGACGTTAAAAGAAATTACATAGCAGCTATTTTCTCCTGTTAATCTGACATTATTACTCAGTCATGAGTTACTTTCTTAATAAACGGGGAAAATAATATTGACAGATTTTTCCGATGGGTGTGGCCAAAAAGTAAGGACGCTCGACTGGTATGCAAAAGCCCGCGATTGATATCCGAAAAATTCGTAATAAATAATATTAATTCACTTAAAAGCTTTTCAATCGTTCACAAATATCAACAATCATCTCCAGCAAGACTCATAACTCGCATGTTGTAATGCTACTCTTAGCAAATCCTAATTAGTGGCGAAAATCCCTTAAAAAAATCCATTAATACCTTATACAGATATCTCCTTAAAAATTAAAATGCGTAACACTATACTGTAGTTAAATAACAGTGAATCTGCTTTCTATGTACAGATCTTTACGATCCTAAAAAAATCCAGGTGTCATATAATTCATAGGTAAGATCTCTCCATCTCTGTGAGAATATTATTCTTTATGAGTTTCCATACATATTTGCAATATTTTTTAAGAAAATGAACTACGCTTTATAGTCTGAGCTGAGAAAAGCTGCAGATAATAGAGTGAAGAAGATAATGAGATGTATAAATTCTCTTGCTGTTTACTATTTTTTACGATTGATACTGTAAATATTATTGCGTTTATATAAAAAAAAAAACAATTCATTTTGTCAGCCCTGTTTTAGAGTAGCCTGAGGCAGGGCTGCACTAGGTCGGTTACAGTTATTTCATTTTCTATTGCGGTCACTCGTTAAAATACGAATTGCCCTCCGAGGATAGATAATCATACTATTTAGGGTGACCGTTCAAATCGATCGACAAATCGGTACTAAAAAACAAAAGTATGTACATAAATTTATATTTCATACATAACTGGAATATTTTGAATTCGTGATTTCTTAAATGTTGGGTAGGATTTATTTCAGGGATAGATAAATCTATTTAACTTTAGAAATTAGTTTATTATTGTTAAAAAAAACAAAGATTGGGCTTAAAAAAATGTTTTCAGAAAATAAATGCATGAAATAAATCAATTTCAAAAATCTAAGTATTGACTCATTTATTATTATTATATTATTATTCATCATCATAACATGTTCGGTCCACAAACTGCAGCACATGGTCGTCACAAACTGCCACCACAAAGCTCTGTCAATCGAAATGGTCTTCGCCTCATACCATGCCAGCTCTGCCTTGAGCTCCACTGAGTAAATTATATGAATAGTTTACAACAGCCTTCCAGAACAGCGCGAGCCCGGGAGCTTAAATAAAAGTTGTAATTAATGATCTTCTACGGCATACGTCGTATATATCACAACCAGGTCCACCGTTGTCTGTTGATCAACGTTAGTATGGAAGGCCGATCTGTCTACTCATCATTCATATAATCACTCGACTAAGCTTTCTTAGCAGCGATAAGTCGGGACGAGGCATGCTTCATGGAAGCCCCTGGATCAACTCTATGACGGCGTTTCGCGGTGATATGCTGTCAAGTAGTAAGAAGTGGCAAAGTGATCTGCAAGTATGGTCACATCTTAATGTCCGGAATCGCTGAAAGATATCATCTGCAGCAGATTCGATGCCGTGCGGCGATAGCGAGGGGCATTGTCTATGATTGACCCGTGCTGGACCAGGAAACTGATCGTGAAGGGATCGCACAACAGCTTCTGAAGAACAGCCTTATGTATTTTTAAACACATTTATATAACACATTTTAATATTATCAAATAATCAATGTTAAGTACTTTCTTAAAAATCTTTTTCAGAAGGAAATTCTAATAAACTCCTTCCAGAATCAACAGGCTAAAATGTATGCTATAAAATACCCAACATTCCATCTCAGCACACTGATGCTGCATAAAAAAACATATAGATACGGTATTTGTATTAACCAAAGCATTTTTGGATGTTTTGTTAATCAACGCTTCGATTCGTAGCATCTTATTAAAAGGCATTGCAGCCTAACTGCCAGAGGTACAACTAATATAGAATGAGGCGTGGACCATTGCGACTAACAGAATTTTCTAGCAGCATTTTATGACGACCATATTTTTCAGCAAGAAAGCGGTTTTGGAATGATGATGCTATCTACAACTGCAATATTAGGGATTTATTAAATTTCCGTGGAATATCAACGCTTAGATAAGAGCGAAACCCGTTACAAAACGAAACCTTTTTATTTCCATTGTATTAAAATGCTCTTAACTGGAACTTTTTTTTATCTATAAAGCAGTAATTATTTGTTTTATTAAAATATTTAATAACTGAATATTATTCGCTTTGAATATATTTGGTATATATACCTGTTGAAATTTTAAAGCAATTCATGTCCAAGCTTAAGTTATTAAAAATAATATTTGAATGAAACCACTTGATACTATCTAATCTTAAGTGCAATAACATACAACACAGATATTATTATATTGACGAAAGTTTAGCCCTTCGAAATAAGTTTATTTTACTAATAGTCGCGCGAGGGCGTGAAATCTTTCATGTCTTACCGGCCCAGTAAACAATTCTCAAACAGTTCCATAAATCATTTTCCAATTACAAGAAAATCAATTTATTGTCCCTTGACCGGGTTCGTACAATAATTGGACAGGCAGGATATCAACGCTAAAGCCATTTGACACTTGACAATGATATTAATTGTTGGGCTGACGGTAAAATGGTAACCTGGCCGTCGATTCCTGAGCCAGATTGTCATTTACTGTCAACAATTGAAATTGGCATTGCCTATTTTAATTGGCGCCATGCTGCAGATTAATCGATTTGTGGTTTATTAAAATTAAGGGTCTATTTGACAAGTCAAATAATTAAAACGTAGAAACACGAGTCTTAGTAATCTATTGATGACATTATTATTATCATTGAAATATTCCCTATCCATGATATCTCCAAAACATATTTGACCCATAAAATCCTTAATCTTATACAAAACACGAAATTGGAATGGCTTAATTGTAAGTAGAAATATATAATTTAAGTACATAATATATACTTTTTATATTTCATATATAGTGACATCCCCCATTTTTAAAAAGGCGACAATAGGTCGCGGGGTCGTCATCGGGATGTATGGAGGAAGGATACAGGAGCAGGTCGCAAAACAAAGAACTTGGTTAGAAGGACAATTTGCGTTTATTTCCAATATAAAACTTCGGTTTCCCCGCCCGACCGTAACATGTTATATCGTAGGCCTCAGTCGGACGGAGACTGTCCGCGGGCACGAGCTGACAGACGGGCATAGTAACACGTAGCGCCCCAAAGATTATCGCGGCTAAATCAGAAACTATAGTTGACAGTTGAACCAACATGATTTGGAGCAACTGTCAAAACAAATAAAATGGCGTATGCAAACGCCGTTTATTATATAGAAAATTAAGACTAACATTATTAGACGTGCATGTCAGGCGAGCAAACAAAAATACGAGACAAAAGAACGTTTATCGAGGCTTTTCGGCATCAGCCTAAAAGAACTATATCAACCTGATATTAATAGATTCGTTTTCATGAATGCTTTAATGGCAAACGAGTTAAATGGTCAAGTTCATGAGACGTATAAAAAAGCATTTAAGAAATAATGCATAAAAATGAGCTATTTAAACAGAGATGATATAATTGTATTAGAATAACGATGTTTTTCAACCAAAAAAAACATTTGATTGCTAATTTCACAATATTTTATCCATTTTTGTTATTGCCAATAGTAATGTTAATTAAGGATGACTTGCACGTGCGATGTAAATATGAACTTTATAAACATTAAAACAGCACAGAGCTTCAAAAACATAATCACTTCATTAGTTCGGTTTTAATTAAGGTACATTGTTGTTACAGCAGTACAAAATAGAGTATAACAGAAATATAAAAATCATGTGTTTGTACAGTTCAGCACCTCATTAAAAGTAGAGTATTTTTTGCTTCTACGACTAGCTCTTAACACCCAAAAATATTGTTAAGAGTAATCTTTTATTTGAACGTGGAATATACCAATAGAAAATTATTGCTTATGAATCTGATCAAACTTCCAAGAGGCATCATCTCACGCAAATTTTCTTACAGACCAGCTCGTGTCCTTTAAAATTATTGTCCAGCACAGACGGGCGGCTTAACCAAACAAAATATCACTGGCATTGCAGAAATTTTCCGAATCGAGACAAAGAAAACCACGCGCAACTTTAGCGGGCAGCTCTGCATGATAGAATAATCTGAGATGAGAAGGTTTACAAATGCACAACGGAGTCAATAGTGGTATCATCGTGCTTCGCTGCACCATTATGGTCCACAGACAAAGGAGCAACAATTGGCGATCGCCCCGGGCTCTTGCGCAACCATCGCTGCGCACCCTAATTGCGCACACTCGAGCTGTCAACAACCGATTTATCGCAATCGTTACCTTACACGCCGTTTTTATGGGAGCTCTATGATATACAGTAACTCCCTAGATATCTGTCAAAATCTAAATACTAAGTATTTAGCTTCAACGGCAGTCACCATCTTCGGCATTAGTAAAATAAAGTAGAAGACATACTTTTTACATAGAGCTGATTCAAATGGGATTATTTATGTTTCGGAGAAAAAAAAAAAATTATCACTGAAGTAATGTTTAAAAAAAACTGAAATCTTGAAGTAAATGTTTATTTTTATATCTTTTCTTGGAGTTGTAACCTTTGTGATTACAGCATGACTATAAAAAGTGTAGACAATCTAGCTTTAAAGGTATTTGGTTGCATCCAAATGTAAAAAGTAGAAATTGCGTAAATTTCAAAATGTCAACGCTGAAAATAAAAATAAACGATTTTGATTACGATTTCATGTTAATCTGCATTAATACTTTACCATAAGTAGCAATAAAGTGTATTTCACATTAATTCACACACTACATTTTATATTATATAGGTTAGTCCTCGACATTATCACAAGGCATAAACTTTTGAAGCGAATCAATCTTAATCATTGCCTACCCAAGCTGAATGTTGAGAGCAGATTGCTTATGAAGGCAGTGCAAAAAAAAGTTCCATCTTCGAGTGTTGCAACAATAAAGCGGTGAAGAAAAGTACGCTCGAATAGTATGGCATATTTATAGTTATTAACCGAGTTTCGATTCCAATTTTTGGAAGAATTTCAACGGATATGAAAACATAAATTAAAATACATTTTCAGTTTTAGTGGAAAAAACCTTTTTTTTCCACCAAATGGATTTTATTAAATACAATTCTTCACAGTGATTAATTCAACAAGACACAAAAATGCTGAAGTTTTTCATATTTTTAATTATTTTTGCCAACAAAATACACAAATTAACTGTAAATAAATTCATAGAAATATCGGCAAGAAAATTTTTATGTAAGAAATAGCGTTTTTATCTTCTCAAATCAGTATTAATTACAATGTATTTCTAAATTACTTTTATGCCCTTTTCAGATGTGAAGCAATAATAAAGGGTCCGCCATCTAACGTTTTTTTTTTAACTAGTGCTTATTTCATGAATGGTAACATTTAGCTCATGTTTGATTTGACAAATAATTAGTTTTATCCTTCCGCTAAACGAATATGGTTGTGTATACGCTTGAACAACGCTGGGAAATATTGCGACATTACTTTGAAAATCATGCTATTGTCCGCCATCTAACGTTTTTTTTTCAACTAGTGCTTATTTCGTGAATGGTAATATTTAGCTCATGTCTGATTTAACAGATAATTAGTTTTATCCTTCCGCTGAACGAATATGGTTGTGTAGATGCTTGAACAACGCTGGGAAATATTGCGACATTACTTTGAAAATCAGGCTATTTTTCTTCAAAAATGAGTAAGGAGTGGCCGTTACAGTCAATGGCGATCGATATCGGGCCATTTTTGTTTACAAAAATTAAAGAAGAAGATATTGGCAACATTTGGTTTCAACAAGACGGCGCTGCGTGCCACACAGCCGTAGCTACACTCGATGTTTTGCGCCCTGTTTAAAAAAAAAAAAGGTATTTGGCGGACCCTTTATTTTTAGTTGATAACCTTAATGTCATGTATGTATTCCCAATTTACATATATCCCAATACACTCTTTCAAAAAAAAAAGTTATTTGGCGGACCCTTTATATTTATTAATATAGCCATTCATACTCCTGCGGTATCCGAAATGTATATCCTAATCAGATCCATCTTCGTCTCTTGACCGAACAAAACACTATTCTGAGGAGAAATATATTTTTCACGGAGGATTTAACTATTTTTGGTAAACTTAGACACAATTGTCAGTTGACTTAACAATATATAAAAAAAAATCTTTAAGATATATAACCTTACGTGTTGTACCCTGCAAGTTACACACAAGAACGTAGGAACCTATTCCATGTCAGCCTCGTTAACCGCGCGCGTAGTCTCGACTATTTCCTTGGTGAAGTTTAACAGTAAGGCACCATCAAAACTAAGCAGCAGTTCAGGAAAATCCTTCCAATAAATAGCAGAGACTCCCAGGTGACAACACAGAACGCGTTTCTTATTCTTATGGATGATGCACTACATGAGAGAATGTCTCACTGTCTTTTGTACGCCTGGATCACATGGACATGCGTCGCAAGAAGAGAGGCCAAATATTTTTAGGAATTCACTGAAAATTCCGTGTCCGATAAACGCTTGACTTGACACTTTTGAACTACATATTGTTTTATTTCTCAATCAAAGCATATACGTAAAATTTATGTATTACGGTTTTAACCTACAATACAAAGTCAAGTTCAATGGGTTTTAAAATCAAAGTCTATCTCGCCGCGTTATAACAATAATTATTGTTTTATTATAATTCACCATAAAGTTTTGTGATAAGATGGATTCTCCGTGCAGCTCGTTGTGCTGATGAGCGTAACACTTCATTTGGTTTCTTCCCCATGTATGGGCGCTGGTAGACGGTTGCGAAAAGTTAAGGGTATGACGAAACAGACAGCCGGTTTATATCCAGACTATAAGCCTTATGCCATTACTCATTGTTATCCTTGTTGTTATTATTTCAAGCCGTTGTCTGTTCACAGATTCATACAGTCATGGTCTGTACTTGCGAGCCTGAATAGAGCATCCTCAATACGCTCAATTCGATTAATATTATGAAGTCTAGTGGCAATAGCACATCATTAGCACACTTCTCGTTAGATTCATTGGACGCGGAGCTGAACTTAATGGGTCACCGCCTGTTGCTAACCGCGTGTCGCTGGTCGGATTTAGTCGCTCCTTCGAACTTAATAGTTGAGGCCTCGGCAGTATTAAACTAATCATCCAATCACCTTTAAAATACGATTAATAACAAGATACTACGGTGGCTGCCTCGTCAAATTTTTAATCTTCTGTCCTGGAGATTGTCGGGAACCCCATATATGTTCCCAGATGAACTTCTGAAAACTTAGGTACACGCAGTGTATGGAAATTATGTATTGTGGCTGTGTGCATATAGAGAGAGGCGATTGCAATTGTTAAATTATCACTTCTTAAAGACATTCAGATTTTAAAAAGGAAGCGAGATAAAATTATATTTACTTACTTGTTTATAGTATGAACAATATTTTTAAATTAATATTTTACAAGCCATTAATTTCATAAGAGGACATTGAATGTGTGTAAAATTGTGATCTTGTTGGATTTTATCCATTCAAAACTATTCAAATTCGAGATTGCAAATTCAGATATTTCACTGCTCGACATTTTGACTGTCGAAATTTAAATCTCCATGATACAATTTGAATTTTTGTGATACAAATATTATAGTTTGCGTAACATTATTAAGTGTTTCTTTATTGTTGATATTGATTATGCAAGACGATAAAGGCAATATCTGTAGCGCATACATGATTTAGTACCGGACCATCGCCTTTGTTGCGTACATACGAGCAGCCAATAGTAAAATAAATAGTTTCTCAAACTCTTCCTGCGATGGAGCACTTCTTGGAGACATCTTTATGGAAGATAATAAGGCTTATATCAAGTTTAAGTGATAATAGTAAAAATCTTGACAAATTAGCACTCCTGACCTGCGTCAGATGTAGATAGAAAAAATACTATCGACATGTGTTTACGAATAGCATTCTTATATACCGTAGGGATGTTACCACATAAATTTGGTCATCTGCAGACAGTGGTTTTCGTAGAATCAATTGAAAAGATGCGAGTAAGAAGATGTACTGACGTAACAATAGAAAAGTAAAAGCTTATGATCGGGTGGCATAAAGAAGAATGGAGCAGGAGACAGGGGACGTTTCAATACACAGTGCTCAGCAATAAGATCAACAAGTGATGTAATCGGCCTAAGAACTTAACGTTTGTTTCCATAAAACCGAGAAACGGAAAATAAAGTTTTTTTTAAGAACTGCGCAACTTTAATAAAACATTTGTCAAGCTTTGGATCAATATAATCTGTTGCTCCATGAAGGAGTTATAGAGCACTGATACATAGCCAGTGCTCTCATTTTCACTTGAAAGAGAGAGTGACTTATGATATCCAGAGTCGGTGATATACTAATATTATACCACCGCGTAGAATGAATTATCCACTTGAAATCAGAAACAATACAGTGACGGAATATTTACACATACTGCAGAAAGAGAAAAATATTTTTATGATCGTATTTGGTAGTGCCGAATTAAACTTAAAATTAGGGATTTGGCTAACCCAATTGACCTCAAAACAATTAGAATTCTATTTTAAATCAACATTTTAAAAATCATCATCTGTCACTTGCGTCACATGTGCGCCTTGATGACAACTAAAATGCTGATTTATCATTGGGTTGTTTAAATATAATCCAGTGCTATGGTTGCATAAAATGACGTTAGTATTTTAAATGAAAACGTCGATAGTAAATCGTATTGCTGATAAATTGGGATGTTCTATTCAAGTGAGGTAGATCGAGTAATTAACCCGATACACCCGAAGCCTGGACTATTCGGTCCTAGGAGGCCCTGAAATATTTTATGTCAAATAAACATGTGTGTTTCATCAATAGAAGATTAGACGTAAAGATAGAGTTAAGAGTATATTACTGGATCTATTTTTTTGACCAAGCATTAGAATTTGGAGCCGACTTTAGTACGAATATAATAAAGTAATATATTTCCTAATCACAAGCTCCTACTGATGCTGTCTAACGTAAATCAAAATATTGATGGTCATTGCATAATTGATAGAACCGCTAAGAAAGTCATGTAAGCGATCTTATTTCTCGTTTATATTTAGTTATCTTACGAAACCGGCAGAGGATTTCCTGTGAGGCAGTCATTTTTTGTCGCATAAACATTTTGCAATATTATTGCACTACAATTTCTGCATTGACACAAAAAAAACCCAGTCATAAAATGGCGTAATATCAATTTGTTTAAGTTTTTTCTAACGACAATGATTGATTATGTATCGTCTTAGCATAATTTGTTTAGTTAAATGTTTTTTTTTTATGATGTTGCTTTGCATCTTTGATATATCCTAACTCAATGGATATATAAAACACAAATTACCTCCAAGAATCCATCACCTATCAGACTGCTCACGTTATATTTTTTCTTTATATTTAATAAAACGTGGCTTTATTTTCAGATGCATATTTAGATGGTTGAAATCAGCAAATTATTTATTAAAGGTAACCGGGTGATAAATTCGATGTTTTCGAACCCCGAAGGATTCAGTTCTAAGTGTTACTCAATTCAAGTTCACCATTCTGGTACTTAATGATTCGAGAGGCTTAATCTGATATTCTTTATCCGTTTCCAATATAGGAAACACGTCTATCTACAAATTGCCATCAAACACTTCTGATGAAATATCAGGACCTTCGGATCTAGTCAATCAACACGTCATTAATGTGTATCTTAATTACTCGATAGTCTGCTTTAGCAAGAACCTGAGGGCGTGAGAAGAAAATTATAATTCCTTATCTCTTAAGGAAAGTGAATACAAGATTGAGCATTCAGTCACCACAAAATATTTCCGAATGACACATATGAAACTGTGATAGTAAATTAATTATTTAGATATTAAAAACTCGGCGATTTATTTAAAAATACACACTGAAATATCATATCGAAGTAAGGCGGTTCTTTCCCACGTATTGTTTTTTATTGTGTTAAAATGTTCCCCTGTGAAATAACTTACAGCGCTTCTATAAACATTTTTTTTGTTTATAATACCCGTGTTGGTTGTTCCGCGTTGAATAGGCAAAGTGGCGGCAAAGCTTGGATCATAAAATGAATCAATAGGAAACTAAAGGTGTGAAAAACATCCAAGTTTACTGCTTCGAAAAGCATCATTTAATATCAAAGTGCCATAAAAGCTGCTAGAAGAGATATTTAAAATAAAAAAGCTATTTAATGGTATTTTAAATTGAATATTCTCAAAAAGAAAGCGACGAAGTTCAATATTGAAGTGTTCACGACAGACGCTTTGTTTACTACCTATTTTCAATATTAAGCTTTTGCTAGTCTTTTTCGATTGATGGTTTTTATACTTTCTAATGGCATTATAGATCTGAAAAAACAAATATTATTTAACTTTTCTAGGATCTTGATCATTTTGTATCCGTTCACTGCTAGATGAGGTCTTCCCCAACCAATCCTTTAGCGCTGTATTTGCAATAAAAATGTATTAATTTATGTCGAACATATTATTTACCTAAATATCCGAGTTCATTAAAAATGGGGTTAATAAATGTCGTTAAATTGTGGTTTAAAATAGTTATTAGTAACTGGGCTAGGGAAGTTTGAAAGAAAAAGAGAGAACTCTCTTTACTGACTAGATTATTGCATCAAAACAACTCTACCTAAATTCAATGGTAACAATAAACATCACAGACACAATGACAGACGTATAGAGCTAACTTCCAGCCGACTCAAATTACACTACTATATTATATACTCCTTTGCTAACAACGGCGTCGTCTTTAGCTTGCAGTACCGCTCCCACAGCCGGCCGGCCACATATAAGCATGATTTTAGACTTACATGTGGCTGGTTTTAGACCACACCTAAAGACTGAGTCTACTTACACTTGGATTATTACATTTATTTTAAATAGAATAATATTCAACAGTCCGACAGGTATTTTTTATTGCCGAGGTTATCAATCTCACGCCAAGCGGGGGATAGCCGCCTACTGATCATGCTTTAACCGTTATTTATTTTTAGATACTTTAAAGACCTCGGGATAATGCATCATTTGATACACCTGGGGAGGTAATAAAGCAAAATGTCAAACAATATAATATATTAATATGGCGAGTAAATTAGCATAACGCTTATGTCGCTGTATCAACCGTTTGTTTCTTATAAGATGGTGTTCTCTATTTGGTGTTATTAAGTGTCGCATTCAATTAGATAAACTGGATATAAATTTAACTTGTTTGACGGCTATACCCACTGTTCAGTGGAGCCTCACTTTATAAACACCTCGAAAAACTAGCAAAAGAAAATGGAAAAAAAAACACTTTGTCAAAATATTGATAATGAGAATGTCAAATATTTCTAAATTGTGCCAAAACTGTTTTTACCGTTTTATTTATTATATAGCCCTTGCTGACTGGTACCGAAAACCTCGATATACAATCTTTCGTCTCTTATTTCTGTTATCTTGTCGTACGTATGTGTCGCCATATTGGCATTTTGAACAAGTCCGGTCACGGGTGTGACGTTAGTTATACAGATCGCCACTGGTGGCGCTGGGAGATAGCCCATCACGAGCGCGCTCAGTTGTGTGCCGACCGTCAGAAAGTCGCATTATGGCCAGCCCGGCATGTTATTCCACCTGGGCCGGAAGTTTGTAAAGTTTATCGTGAATATATTTGTGCTTCTGAAAAAAGTCTTTGTGTAGTTAATCTGCTCCTCATCCTGCCACCACGCGACTGAATAACTACCTTTTTAGAGAGAAGGATGATAATATAATCAGCTTATCATACTCTTATAGAAAAGGCTCATATTTTTCATATACAGTGGCGGATTACTAGATGAGCAAAATAAGTGCGTTTAAGGATTCTTTTAAGTGGACACAATGGGAAATCTATCGATGACAAGAGATTAAATTATTTGATGTCAAATTGTTCGATGTTTTCGGTCTGTAAATCTAAAAAAGCGTTTTTTTTTAATTAATTAAAAGATTATATGCCGTCTCGTTTTTTTTACTTACTAGTGGCAAGTTTGTTCACTTTAGAATATGTTAAAGATACACGTAATTTGTATACATCTCCCAACCTAAATATAAAACTCCTCTTATTTAAAATAAAATAGTAAATTTACTTCATATAATTAGAGTTTTCTTTACCAGGTGTTAAAGTATTTATATGTAGCACAAAGTACGAGTATATCATTATAAATTCCTTGTTTAGGGCGTTGCAAAATGACGTACAAATATGTAATGTCATTTAAAGGATTACACTTTTTAATTTCTGGCATGTTAAACTCGACGCAAAATGACATCAATAATATAGAAAAAGTTAAGCATAAAGATAATATTACAGATTATGACTGTTACTGCAGAACACTAGAGAAGAGATATGCTAGAGAGCTTTCAGCAGCTTTGACTGTAGAAACAAACACGTTAACTTTATTGTCGTCTTTAAATCGTTGTTTCGCAACATTATTGAGACCATTATCATTACAGCTGGAAAGCTCTCAGCCAGCGACGTTACCGTCTCTGCCGAGTGGAGTATTATGATCGCAGTAATGATCGGCTTGAGGTCCGGGCACCTCTCACAGCTGAGGCGAGACTCGCGGAGGTTCCCACGGTGCAAGCACGCGACAGATGACAATAACGTCATCCGCGGCCGAGTTGTGGGCGAAAACAACGTTGACTTATATCACTACATTATTCACAGAATTATACATGTTTCATTAAACCATTATTTCACCAATACTCGCTTTCTAATCCAATTAAATGCCGACCAAAACTATAACACCATAAATTATCATTCTATATCCGATCCCTAACTGAAATATATGCTTCTCACAAATTACCGTCATGATCTTTGCCTCATTCCATGTCAGCTCTGCGTATACAAAATCTACTGAGAACATTATATCTATAGTTCTCGACAGCCTTCTAGGATGTCGAGAACCTGGAGGTCTAAAGAAAAAACAACTATACAAGTAGTTGATGTTCAGCAAATATACCATGTAGTCATTTGTATAATAGGTCTAAATTGCTTATACAGCTTAAAAGTAAAATAATTTTGATTCATCGAGTACAGTTGCTTAGTTTTCAACCCCTCAGGTTCTCGTCGTTCTAGAAATAGTGTAATATACTAGACTACTAGAGCTTTGGGAAGAGGTGAGAATCATGGCAGCTGAAAAAACATCCAAATTATGTTCCACATATTTATGAATGCTTCAGCTTTCAAACTGATAAGGAGGATAAGCATATGTTAGTTCAAGCATTCTCACAAAACAAGATACACACAGGATAGCATAAATATAGGTTTTTGATGGATGGACTGACGGATTCATATTGTATATATGAGGAAATACGGATACTAAGAGTCCATTCCAAAGTCTGCATGAAGTCTTAAAGAGAAAAGCTCGAGAAGCTGTTCCTGAGTTAATATATGTCAACCATGTGGGGATGCTCTGAAAGGCTACCATGGTCTAACGTTGACTAATAAATACACGAAGGATCAATGGAGAATGTTCGGAATAGAAGTATCCATGAATGTAGTAGCGATAAGAACATAGTGAAGCGACTAAAGGTCTGTGTTCCGTGGATTGTAAATTAGGTGTTAATTATACATTAATTGGTTTTCACCACAAATAGAGCAAAGCTTTTTTGTATATAAATATAATGTTTAACACCTCCACTTTGTAAGGTACATGCAAATTGAGCGGTGGTCGCTACCTCGTCTAGGGAAATGTGTTTAATGTTAGGTTATTCGTAATGCTCTGCGCATGATAATTGCCTTTAAATCATCTGTTGATCATTGCTCTCTAGCCATAAATCAACCAACACGTAATTATTGTGAGGAAATGGTCGCCTGCGTGTAGTCCAGAGAATCGCATGCAAGTGGAGCAACTTTGCACAGATAAAGAGATAGTCGCGCGAGGAAGGAGACTGGGACATTGCAAGCGGCCATTACAACTCATCGAAGCCTTAAAATCGTATTTTAGTGACATAAATCCATTTAGATTACATTAGGTTACATCTTTCTGAGATATTGACTGTAAAGATGTAGCAATATGGTCACTGAAACAACACCAGGGAACTCAACTGTCAGGTATTTTGTAACAATTCTTACACACACCTCCAAATCACAAGCCTCTGTCGAATACAATCTGTAATACGTTCAAGTACGAAAGATTCAACTAAATTATTCTTTTTATTATAGTATGTTTCAATATTTTTTTAAGTAGAACATATATTTAACGGACATCTGTCAATTCATTAAGAAAGGGCTTGCTTAATCTCACAGCCATTTGTGGTGTTTCCGGCAAGAAGTTTATTTTCACTAATTTGCAATAATAAAGTAATTGAATGTTAATTATATATTTATAATTATAATTTAATTTTACAGTTTCACAAAGCAATGACAGTAATATTTCTTGAATTTGATCAAATATTTAGGGATGATAAGTTTATATATTGATTTTATTACAGTATTTTTTCTGTATGACTAATACTAAATAAATTTGTTCTGTATTTATTTTACTACTTTACTTCATATATAACAAAAAACTTCATCTAGTTGAATAACATCTGATGATGACCATAATTTTTGTTTGATATAAAATGTTTATGCTGACGGTACACTTACAAATTATGAAAAATATTGGTTAGATTTGTACCATGGATCGCTTACAGTAAATTAAAAAAAACTGGGTCTAAAGACTGGCGAATACTGCTTTATATATTTCTTTAACTTCCTAATTAAAGAAAATTAATTTCTTAAATGTTAGAAATGAATATCAAAGGTTCCAGTTTTGTGTCTGCGGGGCTAAGTCTCACCAGACTCCACCAACAATACAAACCGGTCCCGACTGTAACACTTGCGAGGAGTTGCGCCATTTGGCCGGTGCAGCGAGCGGCCAAGTGGGGCAATCACCAAGCAGCAGCAAGAAGGCACATGCAGCACCCGGGACTGGGAACTTGAAGAACCTCGCCATGGAAATCAACAAATTACCGGAACTTCAATGGGAATATTAAAGAAAGGCTTAAATTTCTTGCAATGTGGGACATAACCAACAGCCACCAAGCGAGCATGTGTATTAACTGTGAGGAGAGCCTACAAATAACCGAAATAATGACATATGGGAAAATTAAACAAAAGTTACGACTTATTGCTAAGAGGAACATTGATAGCGATAAGCAGTACATTTGGGCGGATAATCTTACAATGGAAACATAGCAAAATTGTAGAATCTTCACGTCAGCGAATATAAGGAAAAGTGGATCATTTATTGATGGGTGGATCAAGTACAAAACAAACATCACGTATACAACTTGTCTTCAAATACAACTTATACAAAAATTTGTATTTGAAGACTGTTTTTTCGCAGTATTCTTAGCACGTTGAACAGCTTTGGCTACTGCACAATAATGATCTAAGAGTCAAAAATAAAAATTTGTTCAAAAATCAACACAAAGTATGTCAGAATTCTTATCACTGTGTAAACAACTAAAACGAACGATTGTGTTTGACGTAAATCTGATAGCATTGGAAATAAACGTTTACACCTAAAGCAATTGAGAGTAAAATATAATGAATATGCGTCGTAGGCGACTTTCTTTAAAAGTATAATACAATATTAAGTATAATATATTATGAGATAAATTCTCTCATACACTAGCAAAGTCTGATTTTTTGTAGCCTGCGTTTCCGATAACGCCAGAGCACTTTCATCTAATTACATTTAAGATGATCCCTCTTGCTATATCAAGATTATTTCGCAGTTTCAGAAGTCAGCAACTTTTAACTAAATAAAATAAAATAAGTACCTCTGGCTATTGGTTTCAATTACAATATGTACAATCCAACACTTATTCATACTGGTAGATTTTCCTGCGTCATTAGCACATGAAATGTTAATAACCAACATATACAAGCATGTTAAATATTTTCCTGCTGTTTATTTGATATGTCATATTCATCGAAGACAGGGACAGTGCTTCGACATTGCCTTGCATTAAAAATTCTAATAATCGTGATGTTTGACTATTAATAAAAATAATGTGTAAGATTGTGAATATTTCTACGATTAAATCTCTTCGTATCGAGAATAAATCGTACTTGAAAGTCTTCAAGAGATCATAATTTAAAACTTGTTTTCAACATTGATTGGAAACAAAGTGTTAAAGTCTTCCTCCAAGATAATAACACTTAAGAGAAAAGTTTATTTAACGGAATTTCTGACATTGTAGCCGAGTTTGTTTACGGAAGTCAACGTGTAATATTCAAAATTGCAACAAAGTAATCCTCGGAATGGTCACTGAAGAGACTCTTAAGCTCGGGTAATAAGCTTCTCAATATTATTGGACGGAAGGAAAGAGACTTTAGTGTATGATCTTAATATTCTAGGTGTAGCGAAAGATATGTACCATTACAATTAATACTTAATAGTGACAAAAAAAATTAATCATTGCCTATCAACATTGTTGAATTAGCTTTACCGATTGACCTTAAGACTCGTAGACTAATGTGAAACTATTACAGTGATTCGATTTGAAATAAAATGAAAAATATTTGACTATATGCGTTACGTGTTCCACAATCAATGTTCTAACAATAAGTTCTGAAATGCTATGTCAAAAGCGGGAAAATAAACAAAAACGTGAGGGATCGAATCCGCGACATCTGACATAGTAGGCAAGCCCTTTTACATGCCATAATCGTTGTCATTATAGCAGGAAATAAATTATATGATTTAGTATACACATTATTCGAGTTGATACTTGTAATTGCATGCTAACAGTTAACATCTGATTCATTATATCTGTATTTTAAAATAATTAATGATGTGCGAGTAGGATACTAGGATACAATTGAATGCATCTATAAGTCGAAGCAATAAGGAAACAAAGCTTTAGAAAATTATTAAAAACATACGAATAGAACCTAATGAGACACAGCGTTAGAATGCCGAGGTTATTTGTTGACACGCTTTAAAAATTATCAAACTCAATTTTTCATGTATTTACGTAAATGAAAATTGTGTATTTTTACCTTCTGCCGCAAATAAATCAACATGTTTGCAGATTTTATTTATTAATATCTTTGCTGTGCGGCACCTTAGATTTCAATTAAAATAGCAATGGCTTGGATGATCAATCATCATCATCGCCATTGCTTTATTAACGCTCGATGAAGGCATCAACACGACTCTTGCATTATCACTTGACAGCTTGCTCTTTTCGTCTCATTGATGAGAGGCTGTGATGATGATATATCAGTTTACTGTAAGTTTCTTAACACTACCACATAATAAATACTGTCCACTTATGCGAGAGCTTTAAGAGAAATGAGGATAACTATGACACGTAGAAGCATCAGATTGCTTGTCCCTAATTAAATATTACACTTAATGTGCATTCAAGGATATAGATTTTACAAGAAATTGAAAATTCAACATACCATGGTTTTTATTGGAGTATCGTCGGTCCTAAAAGCATATTCAGGAATATTATAGGTGCCTCTATTTCTCCCAGATTCTTTTTCTGCTTTTTCGTGTCAGCACCACAGTCACTGAATGTCAACTAACGTATTCATGTCAGTTGATGGACGCATGTGATTAGTGGTGAAAACATTTCCTACATTTCTTCTTCATTATTCTTTTTAGTCTCGTTGCTCATGGCAGAGATAACTTCGTAAAAATATCGTGTCACATTCTTCGTCTACATTGACGATGTCTTGGAGAAGCAGTGTATTCAGATTCCAACTTCCTCCACACCGCAATAGTTCTGTCACTCGTTTTATGTATTTACAAGCCCTACTTCTGACACATAATAGTACTTTTAACTGAGTTTCAAAATGACAAGTGTAGTGTTGCTTGCAGCAATAAAAATTGAAAGTTTTGCGCCGCACTTTTTTAAATATAAACACAACACCACAACACTATTTTATGTATAAATAAATCAAGTGCAGCGGGTTTATGAAAAATAATAATACGTATTAATTACGTATTAATACGTATTAATTATTGTATTAAAATACTATACGAAAAGTACTAATACGTAAATATTATATTTAAAGTGATTCGTTTAGGTACAAAATTAAAAAAATAAGTAGCATAATTCTAAAATAGATAGACCATGGACAGGCTCGTAAGCGGGCAATAAGCATTTCATTATGTTGAGAGTAGCAAATGAGACCGACATAAATCTAGATTTTGCCGGCGGGAATAGCTCAATGGTCAAAGCGTTTGCTTTGCAAGCCAAAGGTCGTGGGTTTGATCCCTGACGGAGATTGAAAAAAAAACGATCACTGAGCTCTCAAACACCCCCGGTTGGTGTGAATTTCATCCCTCACCCGTAAAATGGCAGTCATAGCCTATTAATTGAAATTGGTGGTAGACGAAAGTCGTCCCGTGAAGACCACCCATTCATAGTAAATTCCTGTAATAATAAGGATGATGCGTGAATCTCGGGCTATAGTCTATGACGTTGGCGGATCAACACTCCACATGCAGCCCTTAGCCATATGAATCATGGTAAGCGTCATAGAATTCCACAGATGAGACTTCAGAATTACTATCACCATCTGTCGGTATTCTCCTGTATTTGTTTACATAAAAAATCGACTGCAAAAGGTTAACATAAGATATCGGATGTCTTTTAATGTCAGTATATGTTGGTTGACATTCAAAGACGAATCTCATAAATTCCCAAAGCCGTTCCGAGGACTATTGCCTGTGGATTCTCCTGTATGTGTTTACAGAAAAAAAAGATGCAGCGAAATAACTACACCTACAAATCATTAAGAAGTGTTAATAATTTGGAAAAAAATACTAGACAAAATGAAGAATAAAGCGATTAGTTCAATGGCTCGCGAGGAAAGCGAAATTTCAATTTTAATCTAAGATGCATTTCATCTCGGATGCTGTGCTCATGTCCACGATTTTGTACAGTCTCTGTTCACATTCCTCAGATGTTGGAAGATGCCGAGGAAGGAGTCCAGGAATCCACAGTCGCGAGCTGAACGCGGGAGAACATCAGCTGTGAAGAAGAGTGCTGCTGGTTTTTTTCCGCATATTTACTAATGCCACCTCAGGGAGACAGGGACTGCCAAGCGAAATCCACGACAAACCTCTTATAATCCACATGAAACCGATATTTGATACGTTCTTCGAAAATTTCATTATGGGTATCGTATATGATCATCTGTAACTAATCCAGAAACCAGGACAAGGGTTCTCTAAATACTACAATATGTTTGTAATCAAGTGGATCAGCCCATTGTAATCAAGTGGATACTGCCTGAATGATGCATGCAGAGTCGTCACAGGCTGCCTCAAACCAACACCCCTTTCTAAACTATATCCCTTGGCTGGTATCGCACCACCAAACATAAGACGCAAAGTCATATGTGCCGAAGAAATGCGTAAGACAATCAACCAACCGTCCCACTGCTTGTATAATCAGATACCCCCAACACCAAGACTGAAGTCATGAAGCAGCTTTCTGAGATCCACACAATCTCTCACATCCAGCCCTGAAAATGAGAGACTCCAGCTCTGGCAACAAGTCATTTCATTACTCCAAAGACGGCCTCCCAACTGGCAAGAACCTTGACTGGCGTAGAGTTGGTAGAACAAACGACAACCTCGAGCGGTGGGGAATGCTTCGGCAGAGAGAGAGTCACTATTGTGTGACTGTGGAGACGTGCAGACCGCCTCACACCTTAGATCCTGCTCCATGTGCCCAACAATCTGCTCATCCCAGGACCTAATGCTCGGCAACACACGAGCTATTGATGTTGCCAGAAGAAGAAGAAGAAGAAGACAATATATTTTCAGATAAATATAGTTTTTGCTAAAACTAAAAATTATACATTTACTCGTAAAGTGTTAATTTTTTCATAAGCTTCATTTTTATAAGAAATATCATTTTTCATAATAAGCTCATTAATATTTTATTAATCTATTGTGTGTAACTTGATGCAAATAATATTGATTTTCGATGAAAAACTAACATTTTATCACTTATTAATATGTTTTTGCAAGTATATAGACCCTAGGTATTATAGAGCTAATAATATTCAATTTAAACAAAAAAAATTAAAAAATAATAATAAACCATTATATTTTATATTAGATTTTGTTAACCCCTGTGAACTGTATTGGAAGGTATCCATTACAAAGTTGTATTGCTCTCTAGAGAGACAATTAAAATATCTCACATTTCTGTTTTAGGAATAACAGGTGAGGAATTCTCATTACGTTTCTTCATTACCCGAGTGCATATTGTACATCAAGCCAACACCTTATTTGTTCACGAGGCGCTACCGCAACTGACAAATTATAGCACTTTGCTGATGTTCCTAGAATGAATACAGGCCCAAAGACTTCTAACTTTTTATTATTTGTGACAGTTAAGTTAGATATATTAATTTACTTTTATAATTGTGTCCTTCACATCTATAAGTTCATAATTAAGTATCGTGACAATAGGCATTGCTCAAAAAAAAAACATTGCCCAATATGGCCCCTTAGACCAAGATTATCTAGATCTCGGAAGCATTAGAAGCTAATAATTGTGTTTCGTTAAAATTTTAACTAACAAATTCCAAAATACACTTTTGATATTATAGCTGCCTTCCTAGCTTTGTAAAGTATGTGATAGGCAGCATGAGTGCAGACATGACTTCGACATGACAACAAGTGTCTGACGATTGTGTCAGCAAATTTTGGCGACAATTTTCTCCAACTTTAGAGCGGTTATATAAAAATGTGTCATGATGAGGATGCTACTGAAAGAATCGGTTCACTGAAAAGACATTGAGCAAGATACATCTGTCAAAAAGGCGATCGTCGATGAAGAAGCAAGGCAATTCAAGGCAGAAGCAAAATAAAAGTATGTCGAAATAATCGGTAAACGGAGTGTTGGCAGACACCTAGATTAACTGACTAGATCAGAAGGATATCAAAAGAAGACTGGAAGTGGAAGGAGGATGAATAAAAGGGATGAATATTCATGCGGATAGCTACTTTTAGCATTAGATTCACAAAATATGATAATAATGATGTGGTAGATTTATTAAAAATATATATATGGAACATCGGTGGCCACTATATTTCCCATCAACAGGTCTAGTAAGAAAAAATTAGCTATTCCAAAACGAGGACATGCGTGATATGAAGCAGGATTTTAAATATGGTGAATTTTGTAAGAATATACACTCGCAATGTGACTATTCTCAGATCGGTTCTATTTTTTAACCCATTGGCGTTAGAAGAAATTACTGAATGATATATCAAATTTGATCCCGCAAATTTGTTTTTTCACACGTAAAACCATGTTCAGTAGTCTTGTACCGGTGCTGGAGGCAATAATGGTTAGGGTGTCTACAGGTCCTACAACCACTAGGTGGTTTGCTGAACTCCAAGGCTAGTGAAGTTTCCTGTGAGTTGGTAATTTTGCAGATGAATGCTATAGATATAGCCGAAGTTCGGACTGTGACCATCGCGGCAAAAACAAGACCAGCTCTTTTTTGAGAAGCAATGTTTTGAAAAACTTATGATTTTGAATTACTCTTTCAGTTTTAAGACTGTGATGTTCTTCAATCAAAAATGTCTCTGTACTCCAACGTTGCGCCAGTATTGCAGCTAGTGCGAAGTTGCTTGGATTGCACCAGGTCCTGGCTCCTGACGCACCCGAGCAGTTGCCTTAGCATCCAAGCAGCTTCCAGTGAGCTGGACCTGAAGATGCACGCCGGAGATAGTCGAGGCTTGGACTGCGACCAGCGGGACACTCGCACAGAACGACTTTTCTCAGAAACGAACACTTAAAAGCTTCCGAGTGCGCTTGCATATTGTCTGATCAGGTCATTATTGACTCTTGCACTTATCCAAGGTCCTACTGGCGCATTTCTTGTGGGATGAAATGTATTTTTTATGTAAACGCATAAATGCGAACTTTTAAACAAAGAAACGTTCGTGTGGTAGATTGTACGAATATAAAGCTATTAGTGTCATTACAAACAAAAAGATGCATACAATATTACAGTGAACAATACAGGTATATTACATGACATTACTCTTATCAATAAATCGGAGAAAAATATACGAGTTTCGACCCACGAACTTTGCACCATATTTCTTTCCTCTCTACCCAAGATTGACCACTCGACTATTTTGGTGAAATATGATCACCTAAATCAACCTATTTAGGTGATCATAATTCACTTAAGTGTTTACTTACAAATCAATACTTGATCTTAATGCTTATGAATAATGATTATATTTGCATGAATCAGGATACCAGCCATGCAAACGGATGTAGTGCAATAATAAACTGCAATAAATCAACTTTTCGAGCGGTTTTATTGAATTCAAGTGCCGCAAGGTGTGACCCAAGGCGGCTCTATTGTACTATCTGAGTTGTCTAGACTTGCAGCAAGGAGTCTGCAGAATGAAGGGGATATGAAAGCCCACAAAATATATAACTCTTACTGAGTGAATGGACGAGAACATAACAAGATACTTAGTTATCATTTTATACAGTATCATACAACACTTTAGTAGTAAACATCGATGTAGTGTTGTAGTTCAATGTGATCCACAAACTAGCATCTAATATTGTTTTTTTTGGTCTTAGGTTTATAATATGCATAACAGAAAGATTCTTAACAACATACACAAAGACAATTCGTCAGGGAGAAGTTGGGAGTGAGGAAAACGGAAGGAGATGAGATGATATATTTTTTTATATAGAGCCAAAAACATTTAACTAATTGACTTGAGAATGGCCACCCGACCTGGCTGAAACATGTCGTCAAAAAAAATATATATATAAGTGGAATAAATTCTAAATTTTTTTTTTATTTATATCTGATATTATGGAATTCCACCAAGAAATATCGATCGAAAAAATCGAAATAATTACTAATATTTTATTTATTTTGATGCAGCGAATGGCGCAAAGTATGGTGCAGGGATGGAAGAGATGGTAAAGAATAATGCAGGAGGCTTGACATTAGAAAGGATCACGACGCTAAGCAGTAAGCTCAATGACAAATTAAAATAAATATTTATAAACTACCTTTGTGATGGACCTGGCTATCTTCAAAGAACTCTTAAGTTATAACGACAGCTTACCTATTGCTTTTCCCACATGCGTAAATATACCTCGACTTACGAAATACTCTACGTATAATTTTGCTCGTGAACAAAAACGCTCGTTTCTGACGGAGGACATGTTCAATGACTGATTAAGAAATAGAAGATGTTTCGATTGAGGAAAAATTATTTGTGAAAAAATGTAATGTTAAGTATTGCAGTCAGTTTCTACCAACAAATAAATATTTAGAACGCCGATTAATTTTACCAAATCGTGTTATAAATTAATTAACTAACATAGCAATTTGCAATACTTACACAATATATGTATATTTAAAGCCAAAAATATAGAAGTAATGCAAACAAAGTAAACAATGTAAAAAACGATTCGTGGGTGACTAAAAAATCAGTTTTATACGTGAGCCGAAAAATTTAATTATTATTAAATTGAGGTACGATTATTTGACATTGAAATTTATTCATATTGAACTGATTTACATTTATTACAATTTTTACAAAACTTTTTGACTATTGTACAAATTTACAAAACTATTGAACATTATCTTCATAATGCTAAAATTACTACATAGTAAAAAATATATAAAAGTGGTAAACAAAAATAAGACATAGAGCACCCAAAATAGGGCTGCTTCATTGTATTTATAATAGTAAGTACAAAAATTTATCTTTTCAAAACCAAAACAATGACAAAAATATTCCAATGTTTTAAAGATTCATTAAATGATTTATTTCAAATCAATATTTATAAATGCCTACCTTAATGTCAATCCTGGAAAAATCGGCGAACTGAAAACTGTTCAAAATCACTCGCACTTAAAAAAAACAAATATATATTTTAGGTTAGTGCCACAGTGCACCTTTGACTTCTTTCAAATCGCCCGCCCTTTTTTATTACAACAATTTGTGTGTTGTATAAACAAATTGATTGTCAATTCGTATTTTTCAATGTTTACAATGTAATAATAATTATGAAATCTTGCGCAGGATTGTCAGTTGAAACGATATTTAAATGATACCAGTAAAAACAAAGGGTAAATAATATTCGAATCGGCGACCATACGACCGAGAACGACGAGAGCCGGTTTGAAACTAAGCTAAATAAAAAGAGCCGCGGCTCTCGAGGCGAAAATATTATTATGGAAGTGTGTATCGCGGAATGGATATGTTTGCGTCGCTCTCTAGCTGGCAAAATATACCCGCGAAACATCGAGAAGAGTTATAGGTGCAGAAGATTCGCGAAACCAAAAAAAATGGCTTTACTAAACATTAACATTTATACACAATTAGGCGGCATTCAATATTATTTTTATTATCGGCGAATGAAGGTTTCATTTTGGAATTCTAGCTTCTGGGTTGAGCCAAACCTGAAAGCCATAATTCAAAATCTGGCTATGAAAACCAACGAAATTATTTAGGTTCAATTTTCGCAACAAATTGCGATAATTTCTTATTATATTGGACTCGAGTATAGTTGAAAATTTTAGTTGAATTTAGCGTTCTCTAGCACGTAAACCACCCAAACAAATGAAATAGTAGCAAAATTATTGATTGTTAAAAATGGAAATGGACGTTAATAAATATATTTTTAATCCAATGTACCCTTAAATATAATGAAAAACGTAATATCAACTTATTAATATTTAAATTTTCACGATGTGGACTGACCTTGTTGAAGACTGCTTCGAAGATACTCGTAATCGGCGATGCAAGGATATTAGATGCCTACAGTCAATGTTGTAGATGTAAATAATGTTTAAAAACACTTATAAAACACACATATTTCGTTCCTTTACATACTTCGAAATTATGCTATTATACCAAGAATCTTCTTCGTAGTATCAATCCGGTGGATTGGTTTGCAGCAACAGAATCTTGCATCTCGATCTCCATTACTCTCGGTCCTCCGCAGCCCTTTTCAGCTCAGCATAAGCACTACAATTCATGTATAATCTCGAATACTTGCTGCAAATACTCCCGTCTAGGGCGCCGTCTACAGTTTCTACCCTCAACTATCCCCTCCACAATATCGTGAAGAAGACCATCGTGGCGCATGATGTGACCGATCCATCGGGCTCGCCTCTCTAAGATGGTTCTTATTAGGTGCCTATCTTCCTTGATTATCCTGAGAACCTCATTGTTCGTGACGTGGTCTCTCCAGGAAATTCCGAGAATTCTTCTGTACGACGACATCTCAGAGGCCTCTAGTCTTTTTTTATCACTTTCAGATAAGCACCATGTCTCGCAGCCGTACTTAAGATGCTCCAAACAATTTTTTTGGCAAGTTGCTTTCAGAGCCTTAAAGTAATATTCTTTGACTCAAGAATCTTATAGTTTGCAAAAATACATAAAAATGACACAGTATGGAATAAGTTCACACGGAAACTATCACGAATTTACATATTCCACATCCAACCGATTAAAAATAATCTATTAATTATCAGATAATATTTTATAACTAGAACTACTTTTACTTTACTTTTTTAGAAAAGTATTGGAATGGCGCCCAAGAACTGGCAAACGAAGCATTGGCCGACCCCCTACAAGATGGACTGACGATATAAGAAGAATAGCGGGAGTGACCTGGATGCGGAAGGCGGAGGATCGAAGAGGATGGAGACTCATGCGGGAGGCCTACGTTCAACAGTGGACGGACACAGGCTGATGATGATGATGATGATGATTTTATAACTGGATTTTATTACGACTGCTTTGTTTTTATTTTGAATGATTGATTTTTGAATAGATATACCTAATCAAATAAATTATTTACACCTAATAGGTTTTTATTATGAATCATTAATTGCTTATATATATTTTTTATGTATACTGAACCACATTTTCAAATATTTTTTGACATGCACATCTGATAATTTTAGTTTCAATTTTATATAAAAATACACGGCGTTTGCATACGCCATTTTATTTGTTTTGACAGTTGCTCCATTTCATGTTGGTTCAACTGTCAACTTTAATTTGTTACTTAGTCGTGATTATCTTTGGGGCCTAGATGTCACAGCGCCCTATCTGTCGTCAGCTTGAGCCGCGCGGCAGTTCCCGCCCGAGGCCGACGATATAACATGTTACGGTCGGGCGTGGAAACCGAAGTCTTATATGGAAAATAAATGCGAATTGTGCTTCTGAAAAAGTTATATGATTTGCAACCTACTCCTGCATCCTTCCTCTACGCAACCCGATGATGAACCCGCGACTGTTGTTGACTTTTTAAAGATGGGGGGATGTTAAATTGTTAAATTTGATAATTAACACGGATAAGCGCTTCAACGGAACCTGGAAGAAAAAAAACTCCATAGCTGACCCTGAAAAGATGACTGGACAGCCAGAAATGGATGTCTAATCCGATTAATAATCTGAAACATTGTGAAAATCTACCAGACATACTGAAGTGCGGATCACATAAGATGGAAAAAGAATAGAAGACGTTACTGAATCGAATATATCAACAGCTATGACATACACGGATAAGCGCTTCAGGGAACCTGGTAGGAAAAAACTCCATAGCTGCCCCTGAAAAGATGACTGGATAGCCAGAAATCCATATTCATAAAAAAAACGTTGGCATAAACACATTCAATAATAATACGAAGAAGATAATGCAATAAATAAATGTACGGGGTGTGGCAAAAAGATCTGACGGTTTTTAAATCAAAACAACGCAAAAAAAAAGTCAAATTATTTTGCCGCTCCCTGTATTTATCATATACGATTGTATTATGTATTTATATATCATTGTAATACTGTAAGAGCGTTGACAGTATACTAATGTCTAAAAAATATTTTGATTGTGAGACTGAAAATTAGTTTGGAAATCAATCAGGTTTCAATTTCATACCTGTACTCTATTAAAAAATTAAGGAAAAAAAAATGGGAAAAAATAATTTGACGTCGCTGACACGAAGAAGAAGACTCCATTAAAGGTATTAAAAAAACATTTCAAGTATTTTATATTATAATATTTTATAACTTCAGAAGTTATTTTAATTTATTATTTCAAAAAGAAAAAAATATACATTATCAATATTTAAAAAATATCCTTCGAGCCGGATTTGAACCAGCGACCTATGGATTCCCATAATCATCACGATAACTCTACAGTCCACCGCTCTACCAACTGAGCTATCGAAGGTTAAGCATTAGGCGTGAGAACAACGCTTATAACCAAATAATTATATATCAAAGTAATATTTCTTTGATTATTTTATAATTACTTTTTTACTAAATATATTTATTCGTAAATGAACCTTTTTTATCGCGTTTCACTTTTAATATCAACAACATACCAATAGCTGCAAATATAATATTTAAAATATAATTTTTAAATTGTCATTTTTAGTAGCGACATCTGTACTTTTATATAAAAATAATCTTTTGAACAAGAGAATAAAATAATGTTTGGTATTCGGGGCTTTGGAGATGGAAGAAATTAGCTTATATTACTTTGAACTAACAAAAAGGAACCATTTTAATAAATATATTTATATATATTATGCTTACGAAGAATAAATTATATTTATTAAATTAAAATGTATTCTTCAAAAATAGTGTGTGTACATCATGTGTTTTTTATCCTTTTTTTATTATTAAATTCAATAAAATAAAAACATTAAAAAATAATGTCCAGGAAAAGTAAAAGTGTAGCACTATATACTATATTGCTACTTATACAGGCGATGTGAATTTCATGATTGCTGAAAAAAAGCCTACACAAAAATAATTCTCTCAATATAATTAAATAAATTGGAATACAGTAACCTGGCAGCATATATGGAAATTATTTGTAAGCTCTTTAAAGGTTGAGCAATCTTGCAATTTGTTTCACTCATTTATTATTTATCATTTATCTCTAGAAGTGAAATTACCGAAATACTAATGAAGTCTGATACTTTACTCATACTATTAACCTGTTAACCGGGCAAGACGTATAAATACGTCAAACGTAAACAATATCGGGTGCGAGTAGGACGTATGAATACGTCCTTAGAATATATGTTGCGCCCTGGAAAGGGCGGAACACATATGGTGTTCAAAAAAAAAATTTTTGCTTTTAAAATATGTACATCTTAAATGCATTGTATACGCACTCTATATATGTTGTATACAAAATAAATAAAATCCATTTGAATCTATTTGTGATTTTGTATTTTCTATTATGCTTTATAAATAGACAAAAAAATATATATTTCTAGTCTTTTCATTTAATTTAAGCATAAATAAAAAAAAATTATATATGAAATTACGTTCCCACCAGGAGTGACGTATTGATACGTCCTAGTGAAAGAGTTCGCGCCCACTGTATGTTGAACAATTAAAAAGATACTTTCCCGGTTAACAGGTCAATACTTTTTTATTTGTCTTGGATAATGGACTGAATGTAATAAAAAAAAATGTCTTGCATCTCGTACACCTGATTGTCCTCTTCAGCCAGTTGAATATTACACAGCATAGGGATTTAAGGATTACGAATGGATGAAGAAAAAAGTCATATTTGTTGCATGAATTTTTATTCTTGATAAAACCAAACCGAAAATTATATTCAATAACTGACACATTACGAGTCGGATAACATAAACAAGTGAATTTCTTAATAAATCACCAGCGGAATAATAATTGTGAACGGAATGATTTTTACAACTCTGTGAAATAATTATAATCCTTTAGATTATTTACTGTGAAACAGAATGAATTAATTATAAAAAAAAAGTTTATATAATGCAATTTTTTTTAATTATCACTATATGTTTTGTTCACACTTCATATTTATGATTTTTTTAGATTTTCTCTAAAGGAATCTTACTGTCATAATTACTACAGCCTCACTTTTTTTAAAACGTTTTGTGTGTACAACGCTAATAAAGAAAGTACATTTAATTAATATGCTGGTGATTACAAAACATTTATAATTGAAGTATAATAATTGATATTTGACAACCCTGCATCTTGATAAAGTTTATGATTAGGACAATTTTAACATGTTGAAAAAGGGTATCGTTCAAGTACACTAACTCTTTAATCCATTTTAAAAAGCACAAGTAATGCTGATTCAGTTATAGACATTCAGATAAGCAGCAGTGTTAAGATGTTTACTAACATGCCTTCCACATGATAATTACAAACTTGAAGCTGACATTGAAGCAGGGTTGGCACATTTATCGTTACGGGCAGTTTGATTAATATCTGAGATTTAAATCAAATCTATCACAAATCCGATACATTACTGATCAGGGCACTAAATGGTTCATGTTTAAAACAAGTTTATGTGACGAATATCAGCTAGACACAATATATCAGAGGTCGACTAAATTTACTTGTAGAATCGTTAACGAAAGGGAAACAATATTTATTTATATCAAGTAAAAGGCCCACAGACACAATGTATAATAGATGAAGGTGCAAAATATATTATTTATCATTGATTATCGAAGTATATTAAATGTTTTGTTTATTTAATTGAAACTGAAAGGTTTTAAATACATTTACTTTGTGTGAGCCTTTAAGGGATGCATGTTATCATTTCTTATCAAATCAGTTTATTTATATATTATCCATTTAATATATATATTTTTTAATAGCGATAAATCTTCTCAAGGAATGACAAAGCTATAGTTTTTATTTTTTATTTATCATCATATTTTAATTGGCAAGTATAAATCAGTGAATTGGCAACAAGGCCTGACCACAATTATCATAGGAATAATTATAAATATATTACACTAGTATGTAACAAATATATTTATGCACATAAAGAGGCCAAATGACAAGGAATCCAAGCTTTAAACAAAGTTTTGCATCAAAAATAAATTAGCATATCAAAGACATATGTGATCGTAATCATCAAATTTATGAAAAGTATCTCATTGATCCGGTTCTGGAAAAATTACTATACATAAGTACCAGACTTGTGACTGTATTCACTCCAGAGAATTGAAAAGTCATTTTGAAAAATATATTTTTAATGCTGTCTCGATCCCTTTTTCATTTTGCTTCAAGTATTAGTTAAATTATAGGTAAAAATTCACTCGATGACCATCAGACCTTGGCCAATTAAACTATGATGGATTTTAAGACACTTTTTTGTAAAAGCAAATAGGCATACCGTGGGTAAGAGCCCCATTACTATGTAATGTTTATTTATAATATAATATATTATAATAGTTTTGTTAAAACAGGGCCTCGACGTGAGCGGGCCCACATGCGCCACGCCAACATTCCACAACGGAAAAGTTGGGCTTTCAATCACGTAAAACAACAGATTTCATAACGTTAAAATTTGATCGACAACACAAAAATTAATACAAGAAATATCCGAAAAGACGATCTATTGCCAGACATTTGGCAATTTCTCAACGGCACTTATACATTTCTTTAAAAATTATCTTTTAAACTGAAACACTTTTAAGAACATTTTAAATCCCAGAATCTAGATCTTAAAACGTGACGAAATTGTCAAATTCTGGAACACTTTTTTTTTTAAATTTTTGAAACTACTATATATATTTTTTTGATTGTTACAAAGTAAGCCGGAAGAATAATTCCGACTTATCCAAATATATCAGAGTTAACATAAATGTTTGCTCTCTAATGAAAGAAAACGCTATTCTTCTACTCAACGACACAGAACAACATAACAACTTTCTGAATAAGAAATGGGTCTTTAAAAGATCGAATAAAGAGCCGTTTCATCGGCCCGTGAGACCCATACATTTTTTTTGTATTTTTTTTCTGAAGCATAGATACATAAGAATAATAATTATAATAAAAAATAATGTGTAAGTTATTACTTCTGCGGTCACCCGTTTCACATCATACTAAATAAAATAATATATAGACATATTCTTATATTAGGATACT
Organism: Glossosoma conforme; assembly: GCA_022606575.1. Taxonomy (NCBI): domain Eukaryota; kingdom Metazoa; phylum Arthropoda; class Insecta; order Trichoptera; family Glossosomatidae; genus Glossosoma; species Glossosoma conforme. The sequence continues at coordinate 754,014 of JAGTXR010000121.1, forward strand.
TTTACGCAGTTGATTATGATGTAGAATTTCTGCACGGTTATATAATATTATAGAAATATGTGTATACAATATAAATATATATAAATATGTATATAATAATAATAAATATAATTAGTCAGAAGACTAAAAGTATAGTATTTGTGTATATACGACACTTTTAACATTATATAAAATAAAAATGTACGTATATACATAGATATCATTTAATAATTCGAGCACACGACCTTTCAAAATTACCAAATCAGAATACACACACATACGAAGTTATTATCCACCTTGTGGGTCCATCATTAGAAAACCATAAAACAACAAGAATGCCCATATAAAATATCATATCAATAAAGGGATAATAGTATGGACCCACGCGATAAAGAATACCGTACATCACAAAATCACATCATACAATTCAATATACATACATAGATATTGTTTTTATAAACTTTTAAGTGATGATGTTCAATAGACAATAATATTGTCTTCACGTATTTATGATTAGTCGTTTGATGCGTCTAAAAATGTCTCCAATACAATGACAAATAAAATAAAAGATGTCCGTTAATTCACAAATCCGAGCATCGTTCTGAAGACATCTCAGACGCACCGTTAATATTATTTAATATATAAAAAGTATCATTTATTTTAATAACATTTACAATGAATATTTCCTTAACTGTTTCATGAAATATCAATTCAAACCATAGAAAAAACATAAAAATAAATAAAACAGAAACCAAAACATTGTAACATTGTTTTTTGATATCGAATATGAAAAAAAAAACAAATGATATATAAAAAAAAATTAATAATTTATCAGTAAGTAAAAAAAAAATTTTTGTATCCAACATACATGTAAAAAGTGTAAAAACCAAGAGATTAAACAATAATAACATTTAAAAAAAGTCATAAAAATATACAAACAAAAATTAATTTACTTTGTACAATTTAATTATAAGGAAAAACAGATTTTGCCAAGAAGCGAAATAATAATTCCACTAATTATTAATTCTCATTCAAATCAATGATGGCGGTAATGGTGACTTCGAGTCCGAGTCGTTGGCATCTTTGAGATTCCACTAAGAATCAATAAGATACACAATAATTGTGGAAGCTTACGTTCATAAGACTAGACGGAAAGTTATACTTTTAGTCGATAATGGCCTTTCAATTTGAATCCTACATTATTTACAATAACACTGCGAGATATCAAACATCGCCGGGTGACTAAAGTGCTTTCCGTTGCATTTTTAAAAATGAATATTTCTAACTTAGCGTTAGTCGTTTTATAGAATAATAACTTTCACAATGCGGTGCTGCCGCATGAGAAAGTATATTAAAAAAAACATTCTAAATATTTTTACAGATACTAACAAAGTTTGATTATTTGGTTTTAAATTGGTATACGGCAAGCGAATGCCCAATATACTTATGATAATTATACTTTATTTATACAAGGATCTGAGAAAGAAGTAAATTGCTTGACAGCTCGACGTAGAAACCAATGGGTCATCACCATTTGAAGATCCCGCGCAAAATCTGCGTCTTTCCAAATGATATCTTAGACTAAAAATTTATTTATGCAAAACTGAAACTAGTTACAATAATATTGATGTCACATTCGCAACGAGGCGAACATCCAAAACAAAACTAAAGGAAACAAATTGATTATATGTATTTACATGTTTTTAGTCATCCGGAACAGGAAAAGAGCATCAAAAAGAACGATATTTCTTTAAATAAATTGTAATTTAACCACATCACCACATCGTTATGTCTTTATTTCTCGAGTGATGTCACAACATCACTTGTGATGGTGTGAAGTGTGTACAAAATAATGATGCAACATAAAGATGATGCCTCTCATCCTCTTCCAGACGATTAATGATATATGTTTATATCGATCCGCCCTTTAAAATGGGCCGATTATTCTACAACAACGTGAAAGACTTCTCTTCGCTCGAAAGAAAAACTTTACAGTAGTTTATAATGGACGTCTTGTGGTAAAATATATTGGGATCGTCCATTTGTAAGGCCACCGAGGGCTCTAGTTAAAATAAAGAAACAATATATTTTGCAGTCAATAACATATGTTGTGTCCGTCGTCCGAAAGTGGCACACCGCTTAACTTTCTTATGACAAATTCCACAGCCGTTAACGAGCTTCATCTGGAAAATTGTTCATAATAAATGAGCCAAAACATAAATCCTGAAGTCTCAACCGTCAAACGAGAAATTTATTATGTTATCAAACTATTATACAACTAAACTCATCGAGTGTCCGGGTATCTACCGGTAGCTACCGAATCAAATGAAAAGTTTAAAAATGGCTTTCAGACAATCTTGAACACAGCACTTGTTACCAAATATCAAATTCAAATCCGAACCTTGAAAACAGAGCGAGAGCTCCCGGCGGTCATCGACTCGGCTCGAAGAGAAGCGGAACGACGCAAGCACCACGGCCGCCGCCCTGTTTCCAGGATTGAACATTGTATATTTAGCTAACCTAACCTAACGCCTTCGTCTCCTTACGGTAGTTAAACATTGTACAGTTATGCATACTATGTTACTTTATATTGCCTCGAGTTCACATTTACAAAGGAGCCGTCGCCTAAAGAATAAGCTGAAAAACAACATCAGGGTCTACGGAGATATGTGATTTAGATAAATTTCGTCCGCGATTTAAATCTGGAGGTTGAAACGTTGGCAACATTTATCCTGAAGAATCGGGAAACACTCTTAGCCGATCATTCCAATAAACACTTAAAAATAATTATATACATGCAGCGTCTCGTACAGTTAAACAGAACTCCTCCAGCTTGCATTATTAGGCTTGTTAGTGTTACTCCGCTACTATAATATAATTATGTCAAATAAATTAAACACGACATACAAAATTTAACTCGAAAACCGATTGACAAATGAAATTAAACAAAAAGCTCATCGCGCAAAAAATATAAACATTAAAAAAATACTGAAGATTATCAACAGATCAAATTTAAAACTTTTTTTTAAAAGGTGAGATTTTTGTGATTTAGAAAAAAGCAAAGAAGCGCACATTGATGTCGGCGAAATACTGATTGGATTAATGAGCTGCGGAAGCCAGGCCGACTGACCTCGGGAAATGTTAGTTTGCGGTTATGTTAGATGGCTGAGCAGATTAGGGACGGGTCTGAAAAATATATGTAGAACGATTGTCAAACTGAGAACACCGGCAGGATAGTCAGTCACTTGAATGTGGTGAACGTAACCGCAATATTGACATTTTGAAAAGTACAAAACTAAAAGCAAACAAATCAATAAAATAATTGTATTCTTTGAATAAACACAAATTCTAAAATTCAAAAAGAAATCTGAATCAGAAAAATTAAAAAAGAATGTTGCCATTTAACCTTTTTTACTAACTTCATTTAATTATTGAAGTTGAAAAATATGACAGATGCAAAAAGAAGTAATAGATGTATACACTTCACAGCTGCCATAATGATTTTTAGCAAACGTAAAATAATGATACATTCTCAAATACGTTTACAAAATGTATTTTTAAACCGGTAAGAAATAAAATTTAAATTAGCTGAGATTCACCTACGTTGAATTCAATACTTAAATGATTGACATTCGGTTAATATTGCTATTCTATAGGCACACTACAAAGGTTATCTCATCAGAAAAGTTGGCTTCTCTACACAGAGGTAATAATGATATCTCCCGATAGATAAAGTCCAGTCTGTTCTTTAATTCAATTTGACAATCTGACATTTTAAAAATGGGTATATATATATCAGTTCTGAAAGATCGTTAAGCTCAATTACTTTCTCTTCACTTAGAAGATATCGGAATATCTTCCGAGTGCACGAACCACGTCGTCCACGTTAAAAACGGTCGGACTAAAAAATGAGGCTCGTCGTTCAGCATAATACATTATACAAGCCGTAAGAAATTCAATACCGATAATACAATTGATATAGAAACATGTAAATCGAGACGGGGTTAAATATATTTTTCAGAGTTTCCTAATCTGCAGCCTGCGGATCCGACAAGTTTAGCGCGTGAGGGGGCGCTCGGCCGTGGAGAGCAGCGGCGCTCAAGGCGGGCGCGGGGCGCAGCGCAGCTTGCCGCCACCGGGCGCACCACCGCTGGCTGCCGAGTAGCGCCGCTTCCTGTCGCCCTTGCCGGGGCCGGGGGGCTCAGCGCCGCCCTCGTCGCCCCAGGCCCCCCCCTTGCAGGCCGGCTCCAGAGTGCCGTAGATCCCCAGCGACCGGTCCAGGATGTTTCCGACCGTATAAGATTCTGTTTCTCGTCCCGATTCCAGCAACCAAGCTTTGACGTCTTCAAAAGTGTCAATTCCGACGTTCTGCGCCATCAGTGCGCTCTTGACAAAGTTCCCGTCGGCCGCCGAGAAGGAGATCTCGGCCGGCGCGATGTAGCAGGCGTCACTGGGAGTGGACGCGTCGTTCCACTCGTCGTCCGCTTGCAGGTTCTGAACGTAGCTGATGTCCGAGAGGAGTTCGTCCCACTCTTTGGCGGACTCCTCCATGTAGGTCTTGGTCTTCTTGCAGTCGGAACGCTTGGCCTTGGCCTCGGCCCAACGTTCGGAGCAGGCCGAGCACGAGTTCTCTTCCGAGCTCCATATTTTGTTGGCGTTGAATCGGTGAGCCTGGCGGTCGTTCTTGACCCAGTCGTTCCGTCGCTTGCACTGATCGCACTGGATCCAGTCGCGCTGCAACGTCTCGAGCTCGTTGTCAGTGTCCGGGGGAATCTCGGGTCTGTCCGTGTGAGCGAGGCGGTTGTCGGGAGACGGAGGGGCGGGGCGGTAAGCTGAAGTCTGCCGGCGACTTGTCGGTCTGGTGCGAGAGTCGCTCTCGCCGGCGCACAGATCGTCGGCGCTCGTCTGCGTCGGTTCGTCATTCTGGCAGACGCGAAATTTGAGAACGAGGTCGGTCGCCGACAATCCTTCATCCGAGCACGCGGACGAGGCGCAGATGTCCAGGCGCGAGTAATCGATGCCGGTTTTGCGGTACTCCATGTACCGCACGGGAGTTTCCGTGTCCGAATCCAAGAAGATCGTTCCGGAGGTGCTGCGGTTGAATTTTACCTCGTTGACGTCGCTGTCGATCGGGAAAGTGCTTCCGTTTACGTAGTCGACGGCTCCGGTGGCGGCGTCGTCGGCGGACTCGTGCTTGATCGGGCGGAAACGCGTGCGCATCGAAGTGAGCAAGTCTTCATCCTCCTCCTTGTCGGACAGGAAGCTACCGCCGGCGAGCGGCTTGACGGCGTCCAGTATGGAGTTCCCGCCGCTCTTGCGCATTATGCCGTCTCCGACAAAGCCGGGGGCCTTGGGGACGACCTCAGCAAAAGCACTCCGAAGTCTGCTGTGATTCAGAACGGTGAGACTCTTCAGAGTGCCGGCAGCGGCCGGGGAGGGCTCCCCGCAGCCGGGCAGAGAGTGAGGATCGGAGATGTCCTCGACGGACCAGTCGACGGGTGGCGCCGGCATCAAGACGGCGTCTCCACCGATCCTCCAGGCGTTCCCGACGGCGATATCTTCCGAGTCGTCCAAGTTCAGTGGCTTCAGCTTGTTGTAGATGACTTCCATGGACTCCCTGTTGTAAGACTCAGCCCCGTCGGTGTCCCAGAGACTCTTATGCCTGTCCGAGCGGAGCGACACTCCGACCGCGTCGGAAACGAATGTCCTCGGATGGAACTTGTCTGCGTGGAAGATGAAGTCGTTGGTTTCCTGACCGAACGGAGCCTCGTTGTTGGACCAGATGGATCCCGTCAGAGAGATCGGAGGCGGCTTCTCGGCCGAGCGACAGTCGAACATCCGGTCGGACGGAGACGAGAGAAGATCCTGGAAGTCGACAGGGAGTTCTTGGTACTCGTCGTCCGGCGTTCCGTTCTGGTCCTTGGACCAGAGAGCCTCCAGGCTGCGATCGAACTTGGCCTCGAACTTGGCGATGGATTCTTCCTCGGCCGGCGAGAGCGGCGGCAAGCGCGGCTCCTCCAGGACCCACTTCTTGTCTAGGATCATGTCGTCCCCGTCGTAGTCGCGCTGGTAAAGGCGCTTGGAGCAGACGGAGTCCTCGAGGGTCGTCGTGTTGTCGCAGGTGCCGTAGCCCTCGTCCACGGCGGGGCCCTTGATGAACTCACGAATGGGGTCCTGGAATGATAGAGATCACCATTGACATGTTGGTTTCGTGACTGTTCATCAGTAGTCTTGAAAAGTCCAACTCGAGACTGAACATAAAATTGTCATTTGTAGTTATTTCAGATAATCACTAAGACTACATAGATCGTGAAGTCATACCTTTCTCCACATTGTAGGAGGCGAGTCGAAATAGGCAAAAAGAAGAAAAAAATTAAAACACGAAGACTTGTCGAAGACGACCGACTAATGAAATCACTACAAACCTGAAGATTGATGTCCCACAAGTCGGGGTTCCTGTCTGTCGAAGTCCCACAGATCTCAGTGCTCAAACAACGGTCACACACCTGCGCCTCGATGTCCCACACGTCCCCGTCCAGGGCCCACTCGGGCAGATCCTCGCGGCGCGGCCGGGCCCGGTGGGGCCGGTGCACGCCGGGCGCCGCTCGCGGGCCGGGGGCCGGTGGCGAGGCCGCGGCCAGTCCTTGCCGCACGACACGTTCCTACGCACGCGCTCCTTGCTGATCTTGGGCGCCGGGGCGGCCGCGGGGGCCAGGGCCGGGAAGGCCGCGTAGTAGAGGCGCGCCATCTCTGCGGGGGACAGCGGTCGCGCACGCTCCCGGCGCACGGCTCATGGCGCCTCGCGGCTGCTCTGCTCTGCCTCCTTAAGCTTCATACACAGCTCATCCACCAACTGCTCTATGCCGGAATTCTGGAAAAATAATTAAGTTAAATAAATAAAGACATTTTGTTATTAATCCTATGTTATAAATTCATTTAAGAAAGAGTTATTAATAAAATTTTATATTCAATGCTGAAGTTTGATGAGTTAGAAGAAATTGTAACGCACCAAATATACATTATATTTATAAATCTGGGCTTTGACAACTTTGGCGAGCTTAAAACGAAATAAAAAGCTTAAAACATATTTTTCCTCAAATATTATTTTTATAGATTTAGTAAATTTATAGTTAAAAGCTCTCGCAATAATGCATTCTTAAATCATTATTTGACCATTTTCTACGAAACAAAAGAAAAACCTTAGCTATTAAACCGATATATCAAAGTAATATCATATATTTAAATGAATGTTTTAATGCTCTCCTGTGTGATGAACCATTCTGGCATAGATGAGTATATTTCCTGAAAATGTATTACCTGATCATCGGAAGCATTGAGAAGACACTGGACAGCTGCAGAGCGCTTCAGGGCTTCAATCTTCACGGGGGCCCACTCAGTTCTGCGCCTGCGCTCCCAGTTCTGGTGACAAAAAAGACCAACATTAATGCGGTCAACAATGATTTATTTACCCACTTCAAAAAAATCTTAATAATTAATTATCATATTCCGTATATTTTAATTTTATTACAATATTATTTTCTTTGCTCTAATCCTTTATAGATAATCGATCTATACCAATATTTAATAATTTAAAATGCACATATTATTCTACAATAAATTTCTCGTATCAATTTGCAGAGAAAAATAATCGGCAAACGCTGGGATTCGAACCGGGAACTATGCACCTCAGTTCTGTTCTTTACACGGCGTGGTCTACGGGACCAATTCTTCCGTCGGTGCATTCAGGCAAATTTAACGTATTTATATTATTGATACATTTGTATTACACAGATGTCTCTTTGTTGTAAATTGTAAAAAAGTATGTATTTTTATATTATTAAGATTCAATCAAATTTCATTCATTCACAAGAATTATTATATTACTGACAATCTATTTATTTAGTGAACCGACCAGGTCTCGACTAAACTGAATGGAAACAACTTTTTGTTAATATTACCCGGATATTTTACTAACGACCAGTCAATTTACTTGTGTTACTGATGAATCTTATTACTTTTTTATATTAATTTATATGTAATTATTATTCGGATTTTTTTTTTTATTAGAATATTATATTCAGTTAATAGTTTAATCAGAATAATTAAAATATATCCATAAGTACACAGTACAAAATGACTACGGAAGATAAATATTATCATATTAAATATTCATTCTCATTACATAACAACTAGATTACGAGCGCTGATAGTCACAAGGAAGTTGCCAGGCAAGCAATATTATTAGCTCTTTAAGAACACTCAAGTGACAGGTTTAAGATATACATTAATGGGTCCCTTTGAGCTGTGTGGGTTATGTGCCTCAACTAGGAGGTTGTTTCCACAAGAGAACACAAACCAAACCTGTGAACTTTAAACGGTAAATAACAAATTTGATGGCACTTTAGCTGATGAATACATCACATGGTGCGGTCAAAATATTAGAAATTCACCGGATACGATTCAATACAAAAGCTTTAAAAAATATATTTACAAATTAAAAGTAAGTTTTTAAATGCAAAAATATCCGCTGAGAATAGAAGTTTATTTTTAAAATAATAAGGCTTACAAATCACAATTATCTGATGTGCACTAAAACAAAATTAAAATTACTCTAAAATAATTAACCTTTAAAAAACAGAGGAGATGTGTGACAAGTTAGTTTGTGAATCACCTCAATGTGTGCAGCTTGTCACACAAGGTCGGGCAAAGTCTGATGCAGTGGCTGGCAACCAAAGATAATAGAGCCTTCAAAAATGTTTAATTTTAATTGAATTGGTTTGTATGTTTTTTAAATCATGCTTTACAATTATTAATTGGGTTGATAGTATTGTAAGCTTACGCTTCACTAATAACTGATTAAAAATGTAAATAACAAATTCATCAAGTTAAAAAAGAAAAGGTTTTCACCGATAAGATTGCATACTTTTATAACTATTGTAATAATTAAATTCGGCATTGAAACATATCTATTGAATAATAATTGAACATTGCAAGAATTACAAATAATGAAAGAGTTAGATGAAGATGCTATCCTACAGCTTTCATTATTTGTCTGATTATTTGACAAACAATTGGTTATATAATATATTAGAGAATGTTTGTCATCAATAAAATAAGCTTTTTTTGTAATGAAAATAGTCAAGTTTATGAAGGAGGCAACACTTCAATAAATCTTCTGTCATCGCCTGTCAAGCCGTTGAATGAATAAAGAAGTGCAGACAAACATGACACAGATATTGAAAATTCTAATAAAAGATGTCCATCACTTGCGTAAACAAGAGTACAAATCTTCATGACGTTCTATGATTGTTTGATAATCATTGAGACCGAAAATGTTTCAAGAAATTAGTCATAAAAAATACCAGATCACAAAAAAAATTAAGCCGACTCCTTAAAAAATAACAGTATAGCATAGAGGATTATACACTAAGTACATTAGAGAAATAAAAATAACCTGCCGAGAAAATTCTTTTTCTATGTAATAATGGTTGTTGCTATTAACCACTTCATGCTCGCGCTCGTACCGGTGCAGGAAAATTGTGGTGCAGGAAAATTGTCCACCTCGTTAAGACACTAGCACCGGTGCAAGCGTTCACTTTCCGTTTTGCCGCTCTCGCATATGTTCGATGTTTACGCATATACAAAAAAAGGGTCGGCTTCCAGCTGTATTTATCAATGACTCGATCATACGCTACACGTCTTACAGCTAAAAAAAAACCGAGCATGAAATGGTTAATGAAATAATGTAGCTTTGTAGTTTTCCCCCTCTCGATTATATATAATTATTTTCGTTATTTCATTATTATCAGACTTTCTATTATGCAAATTAACTTTATAGTAAAGGTTTAATAAAATATTAATGTTGTATGTATTATGAACTATAAATTTAGTAAAAATGTTTAGATTTGCATACAGTGTGAGATATATCACATTGCATAATCACACTTTAATCACAGTGCAATAATAGCCTTGTGATGTGATGACTTGTGACATCATCACTGCAATCACTATTCTGCTGCTAAAACTATACACAACATATTGTGATAAACACATGACAGGTATGTCACATGATCACAGGTGTCCAAAAATAATACACGTTAGGGTCGGTGGTCTAAAAGCTCGATGACCAAAACAGCCACAATAACACTTTTGAACTTGAAACCATTAATAAGCTTGCTAGTAGTTTGTCTACTTAAAAAAACAATCATGCTGCCAAGTAATACATCATTCACAGATACGTAATTAGAGGCATTACATTTAAAACAATAATCAGAAACAAGACTTAAGTGTAGGCTATTATCTGAGTATTCTAACATTGAAAAACACTACCCTTTCAAAGTAATATCTCAGAATTAAACTAGAATATCTATACATTCAACTCTGTATCGTTTATTAGTGTTTTTTTAGTTTTATATGAATAAAGAATGGCTAAAGACAAAGCAGAATAGACATGAATCCAAACATTAGTTCGTCTTGCGTATGAAGCTGATAATAGAACCATCGGTCCCTAGGGAAAGTCTCTGCTCGTTCTCTATGAATTATTCATTCTCAAATTGAAACACATAAGCAACACAGCTTAACAACATCATTCAGACGTCTCAATGGCGTCACAACTTCACATCATAAAGTTCCATAGAGCTTGTGTATTGATAATTTGTATTTAAATGTCATACCAAATGAAACACAAAATATTTACAAATGAAATGTAACTTCTGCAATTTGTTTTGCGACCACTGACTTATGTTGATATGTTGAAGTTAAGCAAATTTATGAATATTTATTCTTATTCCGAATGCCATTATTGAATGTTTAGCAAAAAATTAACTGTGACCATGGGATTAGTGACAATAAGACGTTGATGTTATTTTAATTACAATCTAATGATTAAATATAATCATAAAACAAAATTGCATTCGATTAAGAGTTAACTAAACAATTAGAGATATGCCATTACATGTCTTTATGGGGTTTTGACGTTAGTTGAATCTGACAGGGAGAATTAAATAATTAAACATTTGTCAATGAAATACTGCAGCATGGAAAAAATTGAAGCAACCCGGACACTATTGTTCCTTGAGTGCGCCAATGAAGAGGATTGGAGGAGACTCATACCTAAATAAGATCATTAATGCCGCAATGCAGTCTGTTTCATTGTGTTTTACTTTTTGCTTTATTGAAAATCATATTCAGTTAAAAAAAATGTAACCAACATTAAGCTAGGATTACATAGGCCGCATAACAGACTTTTTAAACCTACTCCCAAAACCTATTTTATGGTGTGTCATATCATAAAATAATCTGTGCCAGTGGTTCTCATCCGGTGCACCGTGGTACACTGGTGCACCGCGAGCTTGTCGCAGGTGCACCACGAAAAAAATGGTTAAAAACGAAAAAATCCGCAAAATAGTGAAAACCGAAAAAGTAGCTGTATCCCAATGTATCCCGACAATTTAAATCGCCACTTCACTGCGAAGCACGCCGATCTTGCATCCAGAAGTGAAGATTACTTTGAAAGATTGTTAAGCATGCAAAAAAAACAAGCGAAATATTTTGAAAAAACTGTTATAATTTCCGATAAGGCACAACTGGCTCATACGTGATTGCTGAATTGATCGCTGTACAATATAAACCACATACTATAGCAGAGTCTCTAATGTTACTTGCATGTTGTGAAGTAGGAAAAATTATGTTTGGTGATGAAGCAAAAAAGAAAATTATGAAAATTCCTTTCTCTCAAACGATACAATAAAAAGAAGATTTTTAAATCTGTCGGATGATATTGAGAAAACAGTTACCGATAAACTTTCCAATCGATATTTTGCTTTACAAGTCGACGAATCAACTGACATTAGCAGTTAGGCACAATTACTAGGGTTCGTTCGTTTCATAAATGAAAACAATATAGTAAATCAATATCTATGCTGCTAAGAACTTACCGAGCATACGACTGGACAAGATTTTTTGATTATATTTCTTCATATTTAGAACAATTTAAAATATCGTGGGAGTTATTTGTAGGAATTTGTACAGATGGAGCTCCTTCAATGGTAGGCTCAATTAAAGGATTTGTTACCCTTGCAAAGAAAAGAAACCCTAATATTATATCTACGCACTGTTTTTTACATAGAGAATCTTAAGTGTTGAAAACATTACCAGCGGCACTAAATCCTGTACTAGATCAAATTGTAAATACAGTGAATTTCATAAAATCAAGGCCTTTAAAAACACGCATATCTAAAAAACTTTGCATTTCTATGGAAGCTAAATATGAGTCTTTGCTTTTTCACACTGAAGTCAGCTGGTTATATAGGGGAATGTTTTATCTAGATTTATAAGCACTTTACAATGAGTTATTAATCTTTTTTCGAAATGAAGGTATAGATGATTTTGTTAAATATCTTCAGAATAATGATTGGTATACCAAAGTAGCATATTTCGCAGATATTTTTAATTACTTAAACAACGTTAACACAAGCATTCAAGGAAAAAACGAAAAATATTTGACATCCATTGACGAATTGTCAGGATGTAGGAAAAAAATAACTTTGGTAAAATCAAATAACGAAAAAAATAGATAAGTTTCCTTCACTCAACGAAAACATTCTCGAGGAAATAATTTCCGCGATAATAGATCATTTAACTTTATTAGAAGAAAATATTGCAAATTATTTTCCTTCTTTGAATATAGAAAATTATGACTGCATACGAAATCCAATTGCTACAATTATTACACCGTATTGTGGATTTTCATACGCCGAAGAAGAAGAATCAGTCTCATTGTCGACTGACCGCACTATAAAAAATAAATTTTCCGAAATGACCATGGAGGACTTTTGGACTTCTGTCCAAGATGAATATCTAGTTCTTCACATAAAGGCACTGAAAATTTTGTTACAGTTTTCAACATCACATTTATGTGAGCTCGGTTTCTTAACATAACTAATATGAAAACTAAAAAACGAGAAAGACTTACAAATTTAGACGAAGAACTGATGGTAGCTATGTCTATTGTAATATTCGACCGAATATTTCTGATAAATGTAAAAACCAACAAGCTCAGGTATCCCATTTATTGATTTTTGAATGATAATTTAAATTTCATTTTATTAAGCAGGGACGTCATTTTGGGTGGATAAGAGGCGGGAAGGAAATGACCCCCTTTCTATATTTCCTTCTGCTTCAAATATTAATACAAATATTTTTAATAAAGCGCGTATAAATATAAAATTGTTTATAAGGAAAAATTTACGAACTAAATTTATATTCAATATTAAACATTTTTTTATATAACTTAATTTAAAAAGATAATATGACAAAAAAATTGTATGTAAATTAGTATTTAACATTTTTTTTTAAATTAAACATGTAAATAAAATTATGTCCAAATATTTTTTTGGCCTCTTAATTCTGGTGCACCGCCATTTTTTTCCATGATCAAAAGTGCACCTTGACTTCAAAAAGGTTGAGAGCCACTGGGCTATGCGATAAAAGCTTTTTGCTTTATTGAAAATCATATTCAGTCAAAAAAATTGTAACCAACATTAAGCTACGATTCCATAGGCCTTTAATAAATCGTAATTATATCCAACTCATATATTATGCAAACTATACTATTATATTTTTATATAAAAAAGAAAAATATTAATTAATGTCACATTCATAACTTGACAGCTTTCAAAAAAAAACATTTTCAACACTGTAATTTATTTATTTGAACACTAAAATAAAAAAATACTCTGAACACATTATGTACAAACTAGCAACATAAAAAAGATGTTTTATGTACCTTGTGGTTATTATTAAGAAACAATATAAACTTCATTTTTAAAAATCACCAATTACTAATATAATAAGTCCATAAAATAAAACTTCCGTCCTCCAAGGTACTTCCTTTGTAACTGAACATGTGTCGGTACGCTGGCGACCACGGCGACCACGCTTCCAATAAATGAAGTGTTTGATCACAAAAAGACTGCGTAAACAGAACAAGAGAGTAAATAAAGTCAAATGAAGCTGTGAAAATACAATCATAACTATTACACACATTCAAAACTACAGCTAAAAATACACAGACTTTCATAAAGTACGTTCTGTACTTTTCTTGCACGAGTTTGGATGAAACGTTCAGCCGACGCAAACAAATGGCAGAATTCCAAACGGTATTTATAGTCGCTACTCAATACGCATATATACTCAATACGATACGGGGCGATATGATATTTGTGCTTTTAATGTGAAGATCAACCGGAGTGAATTGTAATTTAAAAATCGTTACACAGATAAAAAAAACAATAATTTGTTTTCTGTCCAAGACAATTTATATTCAAATGAGTTATTACGGGGAATCTTTTATAAGCTGAAATACCAGCCCACGAGACTCCCACTCACTGAATTTGTGCACACATTGAATTAATTTTTTGCAATTTTAATCGGTGTACCCCCAAACATAACTGTAAGGTCCTTCAACCATTCAATTTAATACAAAATTGTTTAGGACAATGATCGACACGCAGCTCTTTGCAAACGTTTTTATATAATACGGTGGTACCTCAACATACGTGTTTAATTTAATCCGTAACCTTGCTCGTATTTCAAATTACTCGTATCTCAAAGCAATGTCACAAAACGCGAGCACAACTTATCAAAGATGCTTTGAAAGCGAGAGCACACTGATAACTGATTCTCTGACCGTGGCCGGGGGATTCACACGGGAAAGCGTGACGAGCAGTTCGTGTGCTACTGGCCGACTCGAAGGCTCGTATCGGGGGCACTTGTATATCAAGGTACCACTGGATAAGGAAAATATGTTGTTTATTGTTTCTTTTTAAATGTCCAATCTCAAAAAAAAAATATTTCAAGACCAAAAGAAGAACTGAAACTCTTTGAACATGATACAAAATAAAATAAGGACTATAATTATATGGTGCTTGTCTTCAAGGAGAGCCATCCTCAGACAAGGGGAAAAATCAATAATAAAGATGATACTGTAAAATTACTATTTACTGTTAATTTAAAACCGTTTTTATTTTATGGGAAAATGATAAATATTTTCAGTGTTTTGATGAAAAATACTAAATCTTTAAAAGATTTCAGCCTCTATGATGACAATTTATATTTTTAGCTTATAATAGATCTGTCATTGATTTAAGGTTATCATAAAAAACGTAATGTTATACTAAGTTAACTATTCACACAATATAAAGAATCAAAGATATAAATAATATGAATTAAACGAAGATTCAATTGTATTTTATTAATTCAAGCAGTCAACAAAGTCGACAACCTCATACCTAAAATTCAACACCTAAGCATATTGCATTTTAAAACTAGTGGCCTTTATTAGTTAATAAAGAACACCCAACTGAGCTGTATTACCTTAGTTATTATATACAATAACTTTTACATTGCAGTATAAATACCAAGGTTCATTGACACGCAACTGTTATGTTTCCTTATCCAGTGTCACATTTACAAAGATTCCTTGAATTTATTACTGTTTTTTTATGAACCAGAGGATTGTTGGTAAATTTCTTAAATTTTGGAACATTATGCACTTTATAAAAAAAGCAAAGAAACCTTTAACCACTTCCGCAGCGTTCACACGAACATATGTAAAAAAAAAGTGTTCCAATTTCGGCACTGACGCAAATAGGTGTGATATCCGAAGCGAGCCCATATGAGCATTTTAAAATCGTTGTTCGATTTTCGGCATTCACGCAAATACGTGTTTCATATAATTCCACGATTTCTGACAAAAAAATCAGGGTTTCTAAACCGGTTATCGTTCTATTAACATTTCAATAATAACACTTGTTATTCTTTTAGCCTCTTTGATGAAAACTTATGTTTTGTATTTTTGAAGTATTTTGTGTTATAGATTATGGAATATTGAAAACATATTGAATCGTAAAATTAATTAAATAAATTGTAAAAAAATATATATTTAAAAAAATTACTTTGAAGGGCTAAATTTTTTTTTTTAATAAAAATAATATGTATATATGCTTCAAAGTAAACTGGGATAAAAAAAAATTTTTGGAACATTTTTGCCAAAATAATAATCCGGGATGTGGTTAATATACAAAGTGGAGGACAAAGATAGCCGTGGAATAGACCGAGGACATGGCGATGTATAGAAACTCAACTGTCGCACAAGTCACATGTTCCAATACCAGCAAAGAATAAAATATTCTTGTTTTAAAATGAATATTTAAGTCAGCATGCTTTTCAACATTTTAAAAGTCTGTTGTAAAGAAGATAATGGTAACAAAAATATGTTATTATAAAGCATTTCCCATAAAAATAAACAAACAATTAAATCAGAATTAGCAATGCCTTTTCCCTAAGTATAATTTTCTCCAAAAGAGTTTGCTTGCCAAACCAAAAGTTGTGGGTTGAAACTCTGACAAGGATTAAAAAAAAAATTTTTTAATCAATTACTAAGCTCTATAAATACCCCAGTTGTTATGAATTTGATCTCTCATCGGCAAAATGCCAGTTAAAGCCTATTTAATCGAAATTGGCGGTAGACGAAAGTCGTCCCGTGAAGAACACCCAATCATAGTGAATTCCTGTAATAATAAGGATAATACGTAAATGTCGGGCTGTATTCTATTATGTTGGCGGATCAACACTCCACAGATGAAACTTCAGAATTACTATCACCATCTATCGGTATTATCCTGTATGCTTTTACAAAAAATAAAAGTGTGATGGTTACCTTGGCCTGGAGAGGCTCGGGGCTGAGGTCCCCGGGGTCCAGTGGCCGAGTGAGCAGACTGAGGACGTAGCGACCATAAGCTGGAGCATCGATGCCTCGTGCGTCCAGCTGGCCACGCAGCCACTCGCCTACTGCGCCTTCCCACACCTGCCCGTACTTCATGCCTCCTGGAAACAACAATAAATTGAGTATCCTGCAAGTTAAAAATCTAATGATTCATTTACATCCAACAGATTACATGTACTGTGGCAACACCATGCTGACGTGCGACCAACCATGAGGATGCGCACCAACACAGGCTGTCAACAGGACAGTCTATCTCCAGAACCCGGCACGCTAGGAGACACTACAGTTCTCAACACCACAAGGCACCACGAACCGCTGACAAATCTCAATGCTACATCTCCTTTATTGACAATTAGTTCGTAAAACTAACAATACAATATCACCACTTTTTCAGAAATAATTAAAACAGTTTTTTTTTTTAAATACTTAAATAAAAAAATAGTTAAATAATGCGTTAAAAGATTAAGTCATTAAAAAGGTGATATATAAATACACGTTAGTCAGGTATCATCTATGGCAGATCTAGAGCGGTAGTCAATGAAAATCAATTGCAAGTATGATTGCTCTGTGTGTGCCTACCTCTATAGTATTTTCTTCTAAAATATCTTTTATGGTAGATTCATTACAAATAGGCCAATAATAATTTTAATAGTACTTAATTCAATAAGTCAGTAAGTAAAAAAAATCTACTTTCTCAGACGGAGCTGCGGGAGGCGGAGCTGACTTGGGATGAGGCGAAGATTATGGAGGCGGACAGAGCTATGAGGCGGCAATTCGAAGAATGTCATATGCTTAAGTTAGGGGAGCGGACATGGTATGATCAGTAAAAAAAAACTGCTTAACTTTTATTTAATTTACTGACTAACTAAGATACTAACTCAATAAAAACTGACATTATATAATACACCAAAGAAAAAAAGTACTATATACCTGTATGGATATATAATACTATATGATATAATAAATCATTATTAGATTTTTGGTGATAGTTTGAAAGATCTTGATTATACACATGAGCTTAAAGAAAGCATAATATAACAAGGATGTGATAAATTGGTTAAATCTAAATAAAAAATTTACACCGTTGAGGTGGGTAACAATGACCTTAACACTGCAGTCATTTAAAAATGAATAAACTCTACAATCTGGGGAATGATGCAAACTAAACATGGCGACGGATGGTAAATATTTAGCATTGTCTGTCAATTTATAATATAAATAATATGACGGTTTATTAATAAGCTGCAAGTAGAATGCCAGACATTGTGTGTGGAGCCGGTCTCGTGTGCAATCATCGACAGTACAAAACTAAGTAAACCATGTAAGCCAACAAATGTGCAATGAATTAATTATTGTCGCTTGCTAAAGTTTGTTTATGCATATATAACAGTGACAAGCACTTTTCGCAATTGAAAATCTGATTTAAATCATCATATAATATATAAGTGGTTTGGCCCTTTCATTACGGCTCAGTTTGAATACAAATTATACTGTCGATTATAAAACTAGTATTTGAAGCATAAATGTACTTGTCTATTTTCATATATCACATTGGTTCTTGTATTCTTTGGCTATCAGATGATGCATAAAAAACTATCACGTCAACCAATGTCAACGGTCGGGGAATCTTATGACGGCATAAGGCGACAACCGATGCGAAAGGGTTAAAGGTTGTCAGAAGTCATATGATTCAGAGTATTGAAATCAATTTCACAATTGATATTATAGAAAACGTTGGAAGTTCAGTTGTACTGGACGAAGTTTTGAGAATAAGGATGCCCAGATTGTTCGATCTACCAAAGAGTAACACTAACCTGCCAGAGACTGTGCCTCTTGGGAGAGGGATCTGAGTGTTCAACCAAATTTCCTCGGATGTTGATATATTTCACGCAAGGGAGGCATGTTCAAGGCAGGAACTCCACAAATTTGCTTGGAAGAATAATTTGTTGGAGTCGTCTGTTTGATGAGGGTTGGGACCTTCTGTTGCTTTGTTTTTCTTAGTACTTAATCATAAGTATATTTATATATATTTTTCTATGGAATTATCAATTCTACTTGTATTTAAGTATCGCATAAAATTTGTAATGTTATTGAAAGCAAAAATAAATTTAAATTCCCAAGACGAAAACATGAAACAGTGTGTACATCAAAAAGTAAGAAAGGTTACGTAAAAAAATAGATTATTATAATTTTGCTTTTTCATTTTCCTTTAATCACAATTGAATGTAAATGTTCAAGATATCAGATACTGGAATGTCATTTTTAAATAATCATTTCAACTATTCATTATTCAGTAGCAAATATAATATCTATTATTATCTACATAAATTTATACTCAAAAATATTATTCTACATAACATTACATTTTGGGTATTTTAAAATGTGAAAACAGTATTTTGAGGTATTTTTTCATCAACAATTAATATTTCTAAATGCATTTTAGTGCATTAACCTCTAAATTTGAAAACTTTAGCATCTTATTGACAATAATATGTTTTGATACATTGAACTTAAATGGCACAATTCATGACTTAAAAAATTAAAATCCAATTGTTTCTTTAAAAAATAATTGATTTTTTAGTCAAAGTGTTATTTTAAATTTTAATTTTATAAATTAAAAAAGCTAAACATATCCTAAGAATATTTACACTTACATGTATATTTATACTTTTACTTTACTGTGGGCAAAAAATAGCAGTTTATTTTTCTGTGATTTTCGCAATTTTTATTTTTATGTTGGTACTACTGTCACTGACATCTGTGCCAAATTACCTGTCCATTCGTATACAGCAAGTGTTTTTTTTGTTTTTTAAAATGTGTGAAACTATTCAAAAACGGCATTCCATTAAATTTTGTGTGCGGAATGAAATGTCTGCCGCCAAAATTTTGAAAATGTTGCAGAAGGACTTCGGTGAGTAAGCTCTCTCCTGGAGTTATCAAGATTATTTATAGATATTTATTTATGGTAAAATGGTAATTGATAATACTATCAAATTTATAGTTATAAAATGTGACAGCCCTGACTTTTATCTATGATAAAAGAAGAGTTCAGAGTATGTAGAATAGATGCAAAGGTCAGCACACTAGTAATTACGTGTTAATAGAAATGTACAGTGTTCGCAGTGTGTATGTAATTAGGGCAAATATACTCTAGGAAGATAATCAGGTCAAAGGTAAAATGTTAATGACGTTAGTAATAACTAATAGGGTAAACGAGATAGTAACTGGCCACTCAAAATAGAAAATTTAAAATTTAATAATGACTTTAACCCTTAGACCCTTAGAGGTGCGGATATATCCGCACCAACATGCACT
Organism: Glossosoma conforme; assembly: GCA_022606575.1. Taxonomy (NCBI): domain Eukaryota; kingdom Metazoa; phylum Arthropoda; class Insecta; order Trichoptera; family Glossosomatidae; genus Glossosoma; species Glossosoma conforme. The sequence goes on from JAGTXR010000121.1 coordinate 774,094, forward strand.
GCTGTTAAGTGCGAGGTGGGGATTTATCTGAATACTATATTGAATATAATTTTTTTTCGCATTACGACATTCCTTCATCAATTTTTTTTTATGATATGTATTGAGTTGTGGGTCATTCTACACGTTTCGAATTTGGCCTTTTTTAATAATAATAATGAATTAATTTAATTCTGAAGGTGAATATAAATGCACCACTGACCAATCAAAACACATAAAAAATCGTCCTTAAATATTCAACTTTATTTTTCATTGACTAATTGACTTATTTCGTGACTTTTTATGAAATCTTATTTCGCACGTAAAGAGGTAATAATCAGAAGAAACTAAATCAACACTTTCTCTGGTATACCAGCACCCGAGACGGTGCATACATATACAATAACTTGGCTACCAAGTCTTTCAATGTGACAACAGCATTGTTTCCAAACATCTGTAAAAATTACCTAATTATTACTCTTTTAAGATGACCAGTCTATATTTTAGTAAATATATTTAGTATACTATGTAATTACATTTTTTTTTTAAATAATTTTATAAGCTTTATACCTATCACAATATTTATAATTAGCACGGTTGAGACTGATCTTGGCTGAGAAGGTAAAGATACACGCCGTGGCCTATAAATTTAAATTGTTTGAATAATCTGAGTTAACTTAATTATTAACAAATCATTTGTGTATAATGAGTGAATCAATGGCGGATTAACACCCTCTATGAAATGATAAGCTATCTTCAAAACGACAAGTGTCATAGAATCCACATATAAAATCTTTCAATCGCCACCAACCAGTGTTCTCGTCCATGTGTTTTTAATATAAGTCACCAAGTGGACAGTTATTTGCCTATTTACCCTTCACGTCATAGAAGCATTAAAATCATAATTCACCGGAATTGCACAAAGGGACTTGCACCAGTATTATAATTTAATGTAGGGTAATTCCAATTAGGTAATTATTTACTTCAACGTACGCAAATCTCGTTAGTTTCCACTGAAAAGGTAAATCCCATGTTTAATATTGCTCGTTTTTTATGTTTAAGAATTTATGTGTGTAATAGAATTAATTAAAAAATAGGACAAGTCATTTTGACTTATATTTTATACAACAAATGTAATGTGTAAAAAATTACAAAATATAATGTTTATTTCCCTATTTTCCATATTTTTCATGATTATTTAACATTTTTAATAAAAATAACCTTATATTAAAACACACTATATCCTTTTTTTAATAAAACTCTATGGCCTTGCCTATATAATGGCACGCCGCACTCTAGCAACATAAAGTGTCATGCTAATATATAGGCACGCCGTATATTAACCATTAAACGCCTAGTGGTCCCATACGGGACCGCAAAATTTGCGTCGTCCAATGCCCTAGCAGGCCAATATTTGTAATGTTCTGTTGCACAATAGATTCTTCCATGAACTTACTTTAATACTATTATTACAAATCAATGTAATCCGATTGTGAAATGAACCATAAGCACTTTGTGCTGTATGGGACTGTAGGGCATTGAACTATGCAAATCTGCGGTCCCATAAGGAAACCACTGGGCGTTTAAAGGTTTAGAGTTAAGCCTAGGCACTAGATAACAGATATAAACATGAAGTGAAATTATGCAAATATGTCAATTCACAAAAAAGAACACTACACCCTCTGTTTTGCTATCAAAAGATGACCATACGGCTCAAATCAATAAGTTTCCTACAGTCGACAATGGAACTGGTGATACCTGAGGCCACCCTGCGGCTGTACATGTGGAGAAACGCAACTGAGGGTAAATACTTGGATTGCCCCAAAAGAGGACCTAGCCCCTGGACACGACCTGGGGTGGAATATATGAAGGTCCCTTAATAGACTTCGGACCGGAGTATGCAAGACGACGACACAAATGAAAGCCTGGCAGTTTTACAGCACGCCGACTGAATGTGACTGAGGCGTGTAACAGACCCTGTCCCACCTTCTGGAGTATGCGCTGTGTCCAAGTAGCTGCACACAAGAGGACCTGATGATGGCCGGGAGTAATGCCATCAACGTCGCCCACTTCTTGGCAGACAGGATCTGACATTGATGTTTCCGACACGATTATATAAATCCAAATATTATTTTAAAAAATCATAGACAGTCAAAGTAAAATAAGTAACCAAATTAAAAAAAAAAAAAAAAAAAAAAAACATATATTCTAAAATAAAACAATTTATTTTTACGAATTTACAACATATACCATATAGACCTTTTCTTATATCAAATTATCATAAAATTATTTTGTATAAAAAAAAAATGTTAAATATTCTTGGTTTATTTATTTTTGCATAAGGCAGATTTACAAATGTAATTACTGATCGGAATGTGATTTAATGGCACTGCCAAGTAAATGTGTATTACAAAATGGACCTTGAGAGAGCGTTTGTGATAAAACATGATATTGAAACTGCCTTTGGTGTAATTAGTATCAGTTAAACAGTCGTTTGCTTTATCTATGATAGAAATAAACACAACTAAAATGCTATAAATGCCATTCTAGGAAATCTGTTAATACGTGTATTTATGATTTTTATCTTTGATTTGCTACCGTCGTTAAAGTGTTAATATAAAATCTTTTGCAAAATTTGTACCAAACAAACAGGTATGCAAACAAGAATGCGAGTTAATAAAACATTAATTTTTGTATAATTTTGTAATGTGTAAGGAGCTGATTATTATTTTGTGAATGTTATTTCGTGGCGATCATAGGCTGTAACTAAGGATATGACATGGATAAGAGAAAGGTTTTAAAAATGTTTAATTAGATGCTCTGTTTCAAGTAATGAGATGTGTTTATCATCACCTGGTTGTTTGATTAGGCAAATCAATCACAATATTGCCACCCGTAAAAATCATACAATCTCACAACAAGAAATATTATCCTGATAATGGACTAGCAATATCATTGATTATCATGAGCTCTATCAACGTTTGCTCAGAATGTTTGACAACAGCAATGACATATGGGGCTTGGTACTATAAACTATTTAACTTATCAATACTTCCATATCTGCAAATAATAATATTTAACCTTGGTTGCTATAATAAATGCTTATCAAATCTATCAATATTATAGTGTTCAAATAGTTGTAATTATCCCAGGAATGCAGGAACCCAATAAAAACTTTTATTCATTTGTTTTATAATATAAAAAGTCATATGTTTTCAACATACATTTTTCCCTTACTTAAAATATTATCAAATATGTAAACATTTCATTCTTTCACTATATCCAATGCTTTAATTGACAGCTGTTGTGTTTTTTACAATAATTTATAGAGAGATACGCTAAATTCAATAATTACCAATGTCGACGAAGGTATTTTATCAATGTTTCCAATGTAGATAAGATGTGCTTGCATTACTGACCTTTGTATCCGGTGTGTGAGCGCAAGCAGCCATCAGCAGAAGTGCTTGGAAGCCGGGGGCTCACGGCTCGTGCTGGGGATGGTCTGGGGGGCCCGGTGCTTCACCTGCGTCTCAGGCATCTTCGTGGAATGCACCAATTCCGTGTGCCAACATTTTAAAGCGTATAATATATATGTATAGTTCCGTTAGTCGTTGTGTCCTAGTGTGTGTGCCGAAATCGAAGCATAGTGGCCGGTTGTAGAGTGCTAGTCTTTACTAGAACATGGTGAATTCTTTTTTGGTCGTTCTTCTTCTTCTCCTTAGTTCACTTCTTCTGTTGCTACGCTTGTGTTACGTGGAGAAAGTGGGGCGACGTTTCCTTCCTCCTCTTGTTTCAATATGGCGGATCACCGATCAGTTGGCCTTTTGGAGCGACATTGTCGTTCTGAAAACAAAACAGGTCAATTATACTCAAGAAAAATTATCATGATTCCTGACTGTTTAACGGTTTAAAATTATATTATACAGTTTTTGCTGCGTTCGGCACATTTAGATAACTTGATTAGTGAGCGTTATAAGATGGTATTTAGGAAACAATCACTAATAACAAAATAATTTTCAAATTTTGCTACATAAAATCTTACCTATGCCGTCCTAACCCAATTGACCATTAGTCAGTATTACTTGTACTAAAGATAACTGCATTATACGTAAGTACACATACAGCTCATTATTAATTTGATATGGCTATTGAATCCATAATTTGATTGTCTGGACTGAACTAATATTCATTTATATTAAACAATTACACCAAGCTTTTCTGACAGATTACTGAATTTTTAGACGAAAAATTAAAGCCCAGATGTTATAAATTGCTTTATTTTAAATTCCAATACACATAACTAATTATACTAACATGTTTCCGTGATGTCAATAACTCATATAAGATATTCTTATGTTATTATTAGAATGTTTGAGAAAAATTAATAATTTTCTAACTGAGAATACAACCAAAAATATAGTAACATTTTAATTTGTAGTAACAAACATCAAAACATTAGGTTAAATCATTATATGCATACAATCATAAAAACAATATAACCGACAGATAATCCTATCATTACTTAATGTTAGATTTACCATTTCAAAAGTAAAAATGCCATTTTACACACTTTCATAACATAAACGAGTATTTTGGATAAACCATTCGCTATTCGATTTAATTTAATACTAACCTCAAAGGGACTAACTTTTAATTTTAAAAAAAAAACATTTTGACTAAATTTTACTCAAAAATATGTATTTTTTGCTGGCAAAATCGTATTTTCTTTTTAAGGAAAATGGAAAAATCAATAGTGAAGAATGTTATTATAATTTATAACATAGTTTTGATTTGATGGAATATGATACTGACACAAAACAAATATTTAAGAAAACGTGACAATCTTATATAAACAAATAAAAACGACTTTACTTAATGTAGAATGTTTTCAAAATATCTGCACACCAAGTATTATTTTAACAAATAAATATTTATTTTAAAATTAATGAAATACTAAATTTCGTCATACTCCTTGAGATATCATAAAATGGGTGTAAATACATTTATGAGATTGTTTTAATATTGCATTGAAACGTTTATCTATTGCTCATTATGAAGGATGAGAAGTATGTCCGACAAATGCATAGCATAAAACGTTGTATACTATATACGTCAAATTCAATGATGACATGACGAAATCGATTGACGAGACATGCTCGCACGCGGATATCAATACGTACCGTTAAAATGTATTAAAATAACGATTTATTATGCTGAAAAAACAATTGAATTCTAAATTATTAATTATGTTGCCATGTCACACTAATAAAATGTTGCATAAATCAACAGAAGTATTATCTTTTTTTTTAGCTGGCGAACTCATGTGATGTAGGATTTTCCCAAGTATCTTACGAGATCATAGGTCTTACTATGCTTGGTAGATTTAAGAATATTTATATCGAGAAGAAGAATTCTGCGATGAATTGCATATCGGAATTAATTTTAGTCGTAGGGGTGGAATGAATTTGGCGCGCGAAGAATTCGCGCCAGAAAGTAGGACGATGACACTTTACGGACAGTTCCATGTTGGAAAGAGCGCGCGCGAAAATCGCGCGCGGCGGACACTCGCGCGCGGTTATATAAATAGCACAAAAGAAGCATTAACCTTGCAAAATCTGCACACAATAAATCACAAATCATCCCTGACTCATCGAGTCCGCGGACTGCATTGATTGCGCCATCGGGAATAATGCGCGCAAGGCGTGCGACAGCCACAGACAGGTACTAATACCACGAAATAAATCACATTTTATCAAGTCATGCGACTTCATAATTAACGATGCACATTTATTAGCGACGAAGCGTTAATATAATTCACCCCCGCGTTTAGATAAGACAACACACGACTACCGGACAATACTTCATTAAATATTAGATAGTAGACTAGACAGCGAATACAGGTAGGTACCTGGGACACTTGTGCGTTTTCTATGAGGCACTTTCACTTTGCGATATTTTCGCCACTGAGCACGCAGGCTGTATTTTGGTATTGGGGGCCGTCGGGAGAACTCACCTGGCTGTGGGCGAGGGATCCTGCGCCTGTGTCTCCTGTGGAGTAGCTACGCCCCGCGGGCTGTGGTGCATGGCAGGCGGTGAGCCCGGACGTGCTGCGAACGTGCGCGACTGCGCCACTATACTGCCGTGTGAGGGGCATCGACAACAAACAAACGCTCGACATCTCGAGTTTTCGCTCGACATTTATTTGTACAAAGTATAATTTTGTTTGTTGTTCAATCCAAATAAACAAAGTCCAATTCTATTATCAATGATAATATCGGAATTATATTATTAATAACGTCATTATGGTAATTCGTCGCACCATTTCGATCGAATAATATATTTTAACCTATAACAAACTGGTTTTATTTGCAACGGTGGTGAAATATCAAAGTAAAAAGAAAAAAAATATGCCTAATTAAAATCGCGAAAAACATAAAAGTACGAATAAACAACAGATATTTTTTATTAATAATTCATAAAGAAATATATATCTAAGATTTAATTACAATGTAATTCGATTTAATTATATGATTTTTTTATTATCTCACCAAAAATGAAACATGTCGCTGTAAATATATTATTCCATAAAATCGGTAGGTAAAACCAAGGTTTTTGAGATGTCGTCACTCAAGTTACTCACTGTTGTTACAAAAAACTCAAATTTATTTTATGGGTTGTATAAATTTGCTACATAACCAAAGTAAAAGATAATACCTTACATAAATCTAGGGATTAATAGTACTTTAAAAGCTTTATTTCAAGATAATAAATGTGTTAAAGACCGCTCATAAAAGATTGGCGGGTCGCAGTTAAGTATGATTAAGCTAGACCGATCTTCTTGTCCCAAGTTAGCTCTTCACTTTAAAACAACTATAAACAATAAATGAGGAAAGTAATAATATTTTTGTATTTTATACCTGATAAAAATAAAATTTCTAATTCCAATAGATGAACTTCGACTTTTAGGTATTAAAATAAAAGCATTAGACGTTGAGCTTTACTTTTATTAGATATGTAAATACATGAAGTAGAATACTGAACATTCAACTTCACCTATTATAGATTATTAAAAAGAAATACATATTTATAAATCCATCTTAATCTGACGATATGTTTTAAAATAAGATTTTATTTTTTGTCAAAACAAATTTAATTAAGTCATATGTTTTTATAATTAAACAATTTTATTATTTTTTGCTACATACTAAAAATTGTAAGTGGGCTTTGAAATGTACTAAGAAAACTTTCACTCGATTGAAAATGCTTATATTTTTGCCATTTGCAGTCAAGGTCCATCACTAAATTAACGGCCAATCATAAACGGCTAATATTATAAACGAATGACGCACCGAACAATAGACCGTGTGGTGGCTGCCATTGGTTAAAAATCAGCGTACATCTCGTGTTAACGGCCTTGAAGTGGATTCAACCAATCACGTTAAAATATTCTAGGAATTCTCTGCATTTTGCCATGCAGAATGGTAGCCACTGCATAGTCATATTGTCAGTGTTTTTTGTTTTGAAAACACAAATAGCTTCCTATATTTTTGAACAGATGGCTAAAATGTTCACGATAATAATACATTTTAAATTATTGTCTTTAAAACATTGATTTTTCATGTTATAATAGAATTTGCATTTATTTATTAATTTAATTTATATAATATATAAGGTATTTATTATTGAAACATAATTATTGTTGGCAGTGATATAAGTTAGATTGTTACAAACATTATATTTTACCTGATATAATAATTATAATAAAATAATAATTATATCTGATAGAATTGCGAACAATTATTATGTTTTAATCATAGATATTTCACAAATTATATCTTATAAATACATTTAAAATGTATACTAATTAAGAAACCAAATAATTATTTTATAAGAGTAAATAAAATATTTATGTTTTTTTTTTTACATTTTTAGTGATGAATGAAATACTGAAATAAATTAAATAGTGTACATGTAGTTGCTGCTATAGACGGCCACTACATGTACAGTATTTCATTACAATAGATCATTATTATGATATGTCCGCTCATCTACTAGATTATATGGTTGTCGCGAACTGCCGCCGCAAAGCTATGTCAGCCGCCATAGCCTTCACTCCTCATCCCATGTCAGTGCCTCCCCCAGCTTCGCCAAGTGCATTCCTCATAAAATCAAACTATTGTACCCTTAGTATTTTACACAGGTATTTTCTCTCAAAACATATTATACGGCTGCATTGTCTCTTGGTATATATATAATCGTGTCGGAAACAACAGGGTCAGATCCTGTCTGCCCAGAAGTGGGCGACGTCGATGGCGTTACTTCTGGCCATCATCTGGTCTTTCTGGGTCCAGCTGTTCGGGCACAGCGCACACTCCAGAAGGTGTGATAGGGTCTGCTCCACGCCGCAGTCACATTCAGTCGGTCCGCTGTAAAACTGCCAGGCTTTCATTTGTGTCCTCGTCTTGCATACTCCGGTCCAAAGTCTGTTAAGGGACCTCCATATATTCTACCCTTGGTCATGTCCAGGGGCTAGGTCCTCTTTCGGGGCAATCTAAGTATTCTCATATTATTGTAGTATAAGGCAATAATTTTCAATGATTATGGGCACATTTTAACAATAAAAATTAGAGTAAACTATTTCAACATTAGACTGTGTTACGGACGTCTGTTTTTCTTTTTCTTTAGCTATAATGTTCCCGGCACTGTGAGGTGGTCTGTCGAACTTCAATAAAGAAACATTAATGGTCAGGCTCAGTGACCACCATACTGCGGAAGTTAGATAGGTAAATAGGGTTTATACAAATATGTTAATGTTATATAGTCATACAAGATACCATACATTGTTAAAGCACTCTAGGTTGCGAGCGACATGCGCCCGCCCGGGAATGAGCTCCGGCCGTGCTCGGAGACCCCACACAGAAGCCGGCCAGCAGGTGGATGGTGGATGGTGGATGGTAAACATCGACTGATCAGAGCGCTTGAATTTCTTACTGCAGCGCCTTACTCAGGTGTCGCAGCGCAAGAATTAAAGCTACAAGTAGCCGTGATCGGCTCGTAATAAAGAAAGTTGGAGTTGAGTTAACAGAGCTTCTGAGTTTTACTTCTCTCCTTTCCTGGACTTCGCGGCACTCCCAACTCGCCGCACTGGTTGGAACGACTACTTCAAGGTCACAAAGAGTCACTTGCGAATATCGGCCTGGTGCGACGAAGCAGAGCAGAATGCGACTGACTTACAACCAGCTGCCCAGGAGACTGAACTACGAAGACAAGGACCCGCAGCTGCCGCCCGTAAATCGGTTTTATCTGTCGAGGCGGACTGGTCGTCTACAGATTGTCTGACAAAAACTATTATACCCATTGATAATGCCTTTATCATTCAAATATTTTTATTGTTAATCAAATGTAATAAGAAAGTAGTTAGTTCATGAATGGTAGATATAAGTGTTTACAAATCAAGTCCATAATTATCTTTATAATGATATTATTATAAAAATGGAATTAAAACAATATTTTTTAAGTGATACACTTTTAATTCAAAGTTGAATTGAAACGAAATATTATAATAAATATTATAATATTGCAAAAAGTTTTATGACTAGATTATGATAATGTACTGGACTTTTATAAATAAAATATTATTTTTAATCACCATCCATTCTATTTCTTCATCCTTTTCAAGCTGACGAGATCACCAATCCTATTTATCCTCCCAATACAACATGGGATTACTCACTAATACAACTCTGAAAAGCAAATTAATAAAATTAAAATTGCAATATATAAATCACATTAACAGGTGTCCAGGATTTTATAACTTTCAACATATTGCTATAGTTACCAGTTGGATGAAATGCTGGGCAACACACGAGCTATCGATGTTGCCAGATACTGAGAAAAAATAAGTTGACGTCGCTGACACGAAGAAGAAGAAGACCTGTTGGAGCCAATAAATTACATTCAAAGAGCAGAGCGATTGATTAACAATACCCCCATAAAGACTGATCTGTTCACTAAACCTATTTAATCGCTACTATCATGAACAATCCAATAACAATTTTTCTCAATTGCACCTGTCTTCACCTATACATCGCCGTCAGATCCATTGAAACTTTGCCTAGCATCCCTACATGGTTGACACGAGATAAACAGTTTTTTCAACTCCTACTTTAATGATACAGAAAAGCTTTGAAATGCTTTTCTAATATATGCTTTTCTAATATCTGCATTTCCTCCCAATGCTCTTGAAGAAGCAGATCAATAAATACTTGTCATTTTCTCAATCCCTATATGCACATAGCCACTAAATATTTTTCATATATGCAGCATCAAGCCGACCAGGTTGAGTGTCGTACAATTTATGAGGACCAAAACTTTCACATAATGCTCTCCTACATGCAACAAAACTCATTGTTTCACAAAAGATATGTCAATTGTCTACAACTCCATCCAGGCGGCATATCGATCACTGTCTTATAATGTTGAGTTCCTAAAGTTTTTTCCATTTTTTTGCGAGTTAAATTGCATTTTTTGGTTATCGTTATATTTACCTATCAAACAGCAGAGGGAGGTTAAGTTTGGTGCTTGTGAAGAGCTGCTCTCCTGACGGCAGCTGGACATGGAAGTAAGGAGTTCCCGGAGTAGCAATCTGACACAGTTTCTGTTAGTGTTTGGGCAGGAAATCTTGGATTAGTGCATCATCCTGTAATAATTATAAACCAATAAGACATATTCTTTTACTTTAGGTAATAGGCATACTTTATAGTGATATTGCCAGATGCTGGACAGAATCATTGATGTCACAAAATGAAGAACCCTGCCTAATACCTCTATGTAACCCTCTTTGAAGTAATGTAGACTGCTTGCTAGGCTGTATGCGGCGGGAACGTACTGTAGCACGGCCAGTTTGGTTTCCTTAACGGACACCAGCAGCAGATCCCGGCCGGTGCCATGCACCTAGACAGTCTGCAGGTCCATGATAGAGACCCACAGCGTGTAGTAGGCCAGGCACTCTTAACTTCATTGTAGGGGGGTTTCCGTCTGAAATAACATAAGTAGTAAATACAGCGACTTAACGAAATTCGATCGTGGTGCAGAACAGACCTTATCTATCAAAATGTGAACTGTGTAGTAGCTGCACCAAATCTTTTTTTACAACAGCTAGGTAAACCGAATACGACGTAGCCTACTTATTTCGATTTTTTCGATCAATATTTCTTGGTGGAATTCCATAATATCAGATATAAATAAAAGATTTTTTAGAATTTCTTCCACATAAATATTTTTTTTTTTGCTGCTTTTTTTTGTTTTTATTTTTACCTGGCTGAAACATGTCAAAAAATATATATGTGGAATAAATTCTAAAAAAACTTTTATTTAAATCTGGTAGCCTACTTCTCGGGAAATAAACAAATATTATGTTTCAAATATAATTATAATAGTAAGGCAACTATGAGTTTGGACAAAAGATTGCATACTCTATCAAGTCCGAATCAAAGAAAGGTATTATCAATGACCAGGTATTATCATTTCAACTGATAATATAAAATTAAATGATAGATAGAAAATAAAAAGGCTGATTAATACCAAAAATAGTTCACAATACATTCATGAAACAAACTTTTTTAAATTAACTCTATACTTATAAATATTTATTTATTTACCTTGTTTTCATACTTCTCTCAACTCTATACTCGTTTAATCAAAATTATCATAAAGCTGATGAATGATCTTTATTATTATATTTATATATTGGATTATTGCTCATTGTTAAATTTAATATTTTAAGTTGTTTAATATATATTACAAATACAATATGCTTATTGTGTTTGCTAATCAACATTTTTAAAATTTATTATTACACAAAATTATTAACCTAAGTTTTTTTTGCTGTCTATATCTGGAACAAGCTGCAACACACATGGCGGATGTTGATTGAGACCGACAGATACGAGGCACTTCTCATCGGAATTGAAGAAGCAGCAGCTTACTCAATATCTGTAACAGGGTGGTTATGATAACAATCGAAAATATCTTTGAACATTTTTAGTCACCTAAAAATCATACTATCGACATTACACCACTTAACATACGTAAAATCACGTATTTTCATATTTTTCTTGAACCAAAGCATTGATTTTTATTGAGAATCGTAAGAAAATATTTGAATGAAAACACAAAATTCGTTTAAGAAGACAAGATCGGAAAACCGCTAATCTAACTGTCAACGAGTGTGGACATTTGTTTATATACCTCAAGTGACAGGCATAAACAATAATTACATATTGTCTATATTTTAAAAAATTATACTTTCATATTTAATTTTTTTATTATTATTAAATTAATTTATTTTTATTATTAAAATTAATAAAAATATATAAGCATACTGTTTCACCAAGTATTGTCTGTAATCTTAACGTTATTAAATATTACCTAAACAAATACAACAATAAAATACTATTATAATTTAAAATAAATTTGATGAATCGAATTTAAGTTGATTTTTTTAATCGAAATAAATTTGAATTTCATAATTATATACAAAGATTCAAAATTACTTGACACGAGTAATTATAAGGTTTTTTTATTTATAGAAAATTATGGACGCTGTAGTGTTTCAAGCTTTAAAAGGTTTTAAAAAATGAATATGTACTTCTTTTCTTCTTGCGATTAAAATTACGATTTTAATAATTATAATAGTTCTCAGTATAAATTTTCATACTATTTTGTGATTCATTTTTTTTACACATTCCTTGCCATTTTTGAAAGCGATTAGTAAAAGAATGTTTTATTGCTTAACTAACCAAAGTAACCAAATGTACTCATTTTGAATTCAAACAAATACCATTTTAAAAAAAATGTGGCTTAACTGTCAAAGTTAACATAAAAAGTGAGAAATAGCATTTTTAATATTATATATACAATCAGCAATGATATTATAAAATTCAGCTAATCAGTTATTTATAATGAAATATAATTGATTTTATAAAGTAAGCCATAGCTTAATGATAATAAGTACATATTATTAACGAATATATAAATAACCATAATAAATAAATATTTATAATAATTACTTATTCAGTGTTTTTACTTGTGAAATTATTTTTCATATTTCACGAGGCCCAAAAATGTTTCCAACGTACAAAATCGCCAGTGTGATCAAATATGTATAAGAAAAACATACATAGATCTTATATTATATATGCCTATCGAGTGGTTTTTGTAAAACCGATTTGATGGCTTTGCAATAACGTAAACACAAAATATTATGACATCACATTATTAATTACGTATAAAGCAGTTGTCAAAGTGTATATTAGCGACCAGCCATTTGTGATATAAGACTTCAGCGATGCGCGATATCAATCGCTGAAGAACATTGGAGTTCTTCATTTGACAGCTGATTTTTTTTGACATTCCCGAGTGCTCAAAATAAATAAGAATAGACAAGTGACAGGATGAATTACGAAGAGAGTCGTCTCAGGACATTCAGGAACTGGCCCCCTACGGCCGAGGTGGAGCCCTTCAGGGTGGCGATGGCCGGGTTCTTCTTTACGGGACAAGGAGTTGAAGTACAGTGCTTCAGGTATGAAGCGTTATTTTTTTATAAACAATATAATTACACATTTAGTGTAACAGTCACCACTTTCATCAATGAGAATGTATAATTTACGTTATAGTTAAATTACTTATAGAGTCAGAATTATAATTTGCCACTCGAGTATGTATTTTTAAAATATGTAACACTTCACTGTAGTGTATCAAGATATTAAACACTTTATAAAATCGATTGATGTTTTGTCATAATCAAAACTACATTACAACTTATAAATAGTCCTCTGAGTATAAATTTTCATTGTTAGATTTATTATTGCACAAGTAAAAAAATTTGTTTCCTTTTCATTGTTGACAGTAGTGATACTTACTGACGGAAAAATGTTTTAACGTAAAGAAATATTTTGGGAAAACCAGTTGCCGAGCTATTTCAATTGAATCTACATTTCACCAACCCATGTAGGATATTGCCAAAGAAGAGTTTTGACTCTTAAGTGAACTGCTAAATAAAGTAGAAGCAGTAGACACTGTTTGACATATGTCAACTATGTTAGAGTACTCGAAGAAGTTCAGCCACCGGTGCTGTCACCGATTCATTGCCATTGTTGTGTGTGACACGGCATATCCAAATTCGACTTGACTTTTTAAGTTGTGGGCCATATGCCAAAAAAAACATTTTATATATCACAATTTTAATTATGTTACAATTATTTGAGTATCTCTCTATAATAGATGTGGAGGGAAGATCTCGGAGTGGAATTATGGAGATCAGGTGATGGCACGTCACCGGCGTCTAGATCCGCAGTGTCCCTTTGTCATTGACCCAGCGACTTCTGGCAACGTGCCCTACCTGGCAACACGGCCAGGACGAGCGGCTGGGGTGGAGGGCGAGGTAGTGCAGCCTACAGACGAGGGAGTTCCTCCCAACGGAGACGAGATCTACAAGAATGAAGCGCTGAGACTACTGTCGTTTGTCAACTGGCCGGTATTGTATTCTATCCTTCATCTTTTCACTTTTGCTCCTTAAATGAATTACGTAATTGCCTTGAGTGCTTTACAGCTAAGTCACAATTCTTTTCTCGTCAAAAAAAACTTCTCAATTGAGGTGTCACGAAGATTGTAACTACTCCATGTAACGATCCACATTAATAGTAACTGTTATCACCTGTTTATTTTAAAAATATAAGGTTCAATGTACAGGGGGTAATTTAAAAAAGGATAACCTCCATTAATGTTTCATAAATGGCAAATTTTAAAGTTTCAATAATTATAAATAAAATATTTTTTTTCCATCAATATTTATTTTATTGTATTATTAAAATTTTACCGCTATTTTGGGTCACCTGTACTTACTGTATTTTTTCTTGAAACAATTTATAAAATATGATATAAAAGTTGGAAGAAGCTACTTCTATCTGAGGATTTGATATGTCAACGCCTTTTATATTTATTGATTATATATGATGTTTTTACAATGTGGTATTATTACACAAAAAAAAACCTTTTAGAATCAATATACCTCATATAAAATATCTGTCGTTCAAAGCATTCATTAATTATATTTATACTAGGAAGTAAGACACTGCCAAGAATGAAAATGCATGCAAATATAAATAGCTCAATAATACAATTGCGACTTTCAATTCTTGGCAGCATTAAATAATCTAGATTTGTGCGTCGGGCAATAATGAGAATATCTATGACATCTCAAATGGATCACAATTATATCGTCGATATTGAAAATTTCATTGACTGCTTCTTTTGTTTTTAAGGTCAGTTATATATCTCGGGAGTCGCTGGCTCTGGCCGGCTTCTACTACATGGGGGGCGCTCGCGGGGGCGCCTCAGACAAGGTGCGCTGCGCCTGGTGCGGGGGCGAGCTGGAGAACTGGCTGCGCGGAGACAAGCCCATCGCGGAGCACCTGCGCCACTACCCGCAATGCCAGTACGCCAAAGACAAGGCCCAAGCTCTGAACAGGTCTCCCATAGTCACTTTACCACAAAGCGAGCTAGAGACAACAGGGCATTTATTCTCTGCATCTTCGCCATTTTCAAACATTTACTTACAGATTGAAATACAGGCATCCCATTGGTTAAAACTATAGTTATGTTCGGTAGCACATCTTTGTGCAATTAAAAAATGTAAACTTTTAAAATAATGAAACTACTGAGTGATCAGAATTCACCGACTAGCATTGGTGATCAATTTTAACCCTTTCATTACGGCTCGGTTTGAATACAAATTATACTGTCAATTATAAAACTAGTATTTGAAGCATAAATGTACTTACTTGGTCTATTTTCATATATCACATTAGTTCTTGTATCCTTTAGCTATCAGATGATGCATAAAAAACTATTCTAAGAAAGTAGTAAAACGATATATCACGTCAACCTATGTCAACGGTCGGGGAATCTTATGACGGCATATGCCGACAACCGATGCGAAAGGGTTAAAAATAACAGTTTCATTCCAAACTTTGATGTATTGGTTAGTGAGTTTCGTTTTTTTACATCACAGATAATATTCTGTTAATTTATTGAAAAAAAACTATAATTTACCGAGTCAATGTAATGTAATTTAAAAAATAAACGTTTTTGTGCATTAAATTTTAGTCATATATTATTTTTCTTATCCCATATCTGCTTCCTTGCTGGAGCATATTTTTACCACAAATTGACATGACACAGTTCTTATAGCTGACATTATATTTGTCTTGTTCCAAGTTATCTCTCATCCGAAATTCCCAGTCCTGACGCCTGTCAGGGTGAATCGGGCTGACATGAAATAGACGCTCACTTTTTATTTGTTATCCTCGCATAGTCTAACCTGCTATATAATTTGCAGGGTAACACACGCAAATATTTATAAATATTGAGTTTAGTAAAAAAAATGTAAAATTGACAACAGTTTATGCGGTTTCCAGGACTGATGCTACGTCCCCTCAAGCTTGCAACAACGAGCTGCTGGTGCAAAGCAACCTGGCGGAGCTGGGCATCCACGCTCACAAGACAGTCAGGCAGCAGAAGTACTTCACTTACGACGCTCGTCTGCGAACCTTCGAGAACTGGCCGACCAATTTGCTGCAGAAACCAGAGGCTCTGGCTGAGGCGGGCTTCTACTACATTGGTGCCAACGACCAGGTATGGTCCAGGCTTCATAAGAATCAACTTAAAAAAGACAAAACTGACAGAAATTTGGGGCATGCATATGCTTGAACTAGATAGTGGATGTAGAAGAAGATTCGAAGTCATTGAGTGTTGTAAGCTAAAATATAGGTATAGACTAAGCATTTTCACAAATAACTAAAGATCCATACTTTTAACATATATTTTTTATTTTTAGCATTTTAATGTTTCGATTTTAACATTTTGGAGCATTTAAATGTTTATTTAGCGTTTTGGAGCATTTAAAGCTGATTTTAGCAGTGTGTTAGTGTTTACATAAAAAAAATACTATACTGTTATGGGTATTTTAATATACGAGTACATAGGCAATTCAAAAATTACATTTTATTCACATGTGAGTGCATCAATCAAAAATGTGTTAAAGTAAAAGTAAAGTAAAAGACTGTTTCTTACTCTGTGATGTAGATGTTTATCTGTTTGATTTGTAGGTTCGGTGTTTTCATTGTGATGGCGGTCTGTGCCGCTGGGTGCCGGAAGACGATCCGTGGATAGAGCACGCCAAGTGGTTCTCCAATTGTGGATTTGTGAACCTTGTCAAGGGAAAGGAATTCATTGACAGACATAAAATAAATTCTGGGGTAAGCAATGTGCATGAAATTAATAATAAAAGTGCTCATTTTGCTGTAACAGTTTTCGATGTTTGGTTCTATCAATGATTTAAAAAAAAATTCAATTTGATTTATTTATTTCTTTCAGAAACATTACAAATTTTATTTAATACGATCCTGAAATAAGATAATACAAAAATAAAAAATATGTCAATATAGGTATTTATGATTATCAACAACAATTATTAAAAAGTCCCAAAGCTCGCTAAACAGAAGACTCCACGAAATTACTTTGATAAATAAATTTGTGGAGCTCATGTCAAAACTGGGCTTCTCTCACGTGGAATATATCAATATGATTGACTGCATGACTTGCCGGTATTGGTGTAATAAACACTTACGGAGTGTCGGTTACTGCATACCGTTTTAATCTTGTTTTATGTTATACCGTATATCATTGAATTCTTTCTTCTTCATCGAGATCTAAACGCTGAGGATTATGATTAGATATTTTTGTCGTTCCATTTTTTTATTGGACCAAACGATCCAGCTCTTTAGAGCAGTGCTCTGCAATCTTTTCTCACCTACGGCACACCAAAGTTCTTCCTTAAATTCCGTGGCACACCAAAGTTCTGTATAAAATTAAGGCGGCACACCGAAAGCCAATATAATAGATAATAATTTGATAAATTATATAATTTCGTACATTTTTATTTCATGTGGATTGTGTACATAGCAGACTATGCAGTCGCCTGTCTACATTAGTAGGTGATAAGCGCAGAAAGACCATTATAAAGTTATTTAGTTATATATTGTCTAATTTGACCGCGGCACACCTGTATCGGCTCACGACACACTAGTGTGTCGGGGCACACGAGTTGCGGAGCTCTGCTTTAGAGCACCGAGCTAATCATTCGATCTTCTTATAAATGCTAGGCATAAATATGCTTCAGATCCTACAAATGACATCTTTCCTAGCTCTCTATTATCTTGTATGTAATTAGCCAAGTTTCTGATGACTTGAGATGTGTCTCAGATGAAGGCAACTGTGAAATTTGCTGCGGCCATATTTCTTTCTATGATGTGGATATGATAAAAAAGTCTTTTTTTTATTATACTTTCAATGTAATAACACCGGGTATGAGAACTCGGTATTAACATTTGTCGATTGCAATCGTAATATACTTGTTGAGTGAGTGAAATTTGTCGTCCGAGAGGTTTAACACATTCTTTCTGGATGGAGAAGCAGGGCGGGGTCGGAGGAGGTGGCAGTGGGCGAGTGCGGCTGGTCAGGGATGCCAACGTGGAGCAATTCATGAGCGGCAGTTGCGCTATGGCCGCCCTGCACTGCGGACTGCAGCCTGAGCGAGTGCGGCGAGCACTCCGCGTGCGATTGCAAGAGACCGGTGAGTTGTTGTGACAACCCACTGCTCTCCATCATCCACTGTCTGCTTCAATTCCCAGCTTTAAAACTTTAGACACACGATATGTAGATAGAATAGACTTCGAATATCAACTCGAATACTTTTTAGGATACTCTTGAATATATTTTCTAATGATATATTTTTGAACTCCAAAACTAAACACTCAGCGTAGAAATTGTTACAGTTAGTCTTTTTACTCTCCGAAAATTAAAGAATTCTTTTGAAATACTTGCATAAGGCATTGTCATTTTGGAATAGTTTTGTGTTTAAAGGGTGTAGCTTAAATATAATGTTATAGATATATTTTTTGGTCATCTGATTTCCGTTTATACAATTGGAGAATATCAAAATATATATTTTTCGCCTGAATGGTTGCTGCACCCAGTTATTATGTAAACATACTCGTATGTCAGTGTACATGTATACTTTGTCTTTAAGATAATAAAGATCATGCTTTTGAGAGTGGCAACTTTTTGGTAGCTTTTTTATATATATTTTTGGGCAATTTATAAAGATTGTATTATATTTTCTAGTAAACAACTATATCAGATATTGCTTATACTTTTTGACTGGTATCCAATATATTTTATATTCAGTTATATAGTAAGATAATTTTGAACATTACAACAGTAGAATAAAGCTGTAATATGAGGCTACAAATTCCATGTAAAGCTTATAACAACTATAGACGTCAGACGTTGCAGTGAATGGGTTAAGAATTACATATTTTTTCAATTTCTATTTGTATGTTTCCCCTTAATGTGTCAGATATCACACTTTTTTGATGTAATATTTAAAGGTACACCGTTTACGTCGACGGATGCCCTGATTGACGCTGCCCTCAACGAGCAGATCAATGAGACCCCTTTCAGCCCCCTGGCGGCGGAGCCTGCGGGGCCCGGGCCTTCCTCCGCACGATCTTCAGCTGCGCGCTTCCCAGTGGATGACGCGGCTATTGATCACGTCACCAGGATGATCATCGACTCTGCACTCTCGGAGGAGGAAGTGCACGCCCCACCGCCAACGTCATGGTATTTTGGAAAAGAATCTGAAAAAATAATGTCAACACGTTACATTTGTCTAAAAAAATTAACCCTTCAACTACGAGATGACGATATATTGGCATGTCGCTTTTATGTATCTTAACTATGGAATGACAATATATAGTCCGGGCCACAGAAACTGCTCGTACGCTACACCGATACGGTTTTAAGTCATCACGCAGAGAACACGTTTCTATACCACCCATACGTTTGAAATTGGAATTAAATATACAAAAAAACTGTAGCATACTTTTTATTATTATATACTAATAGTTCTTTTCCTTCAATAGTAATAAAAAAAAATCTAAAAACTTATATGGGTGTGTATAAATGCATAAAATAATAAATTACTATTAAAGAATATAAAATTAATTAGTTTTCATGGATTATTGACATTTTTCTCAAGCATTTATTTAAAAAAATGGTCATAGTTAAAGGGTTAAGTCAAATGGATATTTGGCCATACGGTCATTGGTCATTTTGTCAAATTGATATTTATTTGTTTTTGTAAATGAATATTCAAATGTTATTTTGAATGAACAGACTTCTTAACCCTTTCCACTTCAAGCTTTTTTTTTTTGTTTTTTCCACCAGCTCCACGACAAAATTGTAAATTTATTAGGAAATTGTTTTTTTTACTAAATAAAACTTTTTTTTTTTATTGTGTATAATGAAAGAAACCTTTTATATAGTGTACAATGAAAGAAACCTTGAATATCGTTTTTTAAAATCTATTTTAGTATGGTATTTTTCAAAACACAATCTAGTATATAGCGATGGTTTAGCCTCGCATGTTTTGCAATAATAGCATGTTTCTTTTCTTCCATCTTTTATTTTTATGTTAGAGCACACAACACAATCTTCACACTTATGCTTTCCTTCTGTGTGCAAATATATAAAGTGTGATGTCCCATCTAATCGTTGCTCTTTATCGGCTGCTGACGACGTTCTGCGTAAAGAAATGGGAGCTCTGAAGTCTCCGATCAGTGACATCAATAATTTTTGCCTATAATGTTTATGGCTCAGCGGTGTATTTTCATTATTTATTGCACATATTTTATGCAATATGAATGAATTTATTATGGAGACTTATAGCCCCAAAAAAAAGTTTTCTCCACATTTTTCTTAGACATTATTTATGGGTTGAAAATGTATTCACTAATTACACAATAAATTCAAGTACATAAAAATTAATCACTTATAAATGTCTCAAAATAATAATCTCTTTTTATTGAAAAATAACACAAACAGACAACATATGTTTACGAAACCTCAGCGCGACAGTAACTGTTTTGTTTTACTCGCCATATACACCATTCTTTTGTTTACATCAGGTAGCCGCGAAAGGTCCCAACTTTCTAAAATACTTACACAGCTTGTCAAATAGTACCTCCTTCAAATGTGCATCGAAAAAAGTAATAAAAAAAATTGTCTTTATTATTTTAAAAAATTTACACAAAATGCCCAATGTCGAGTGACACTCGACATTGGAGCTGGTGGAAATATCGCATGTCGAGTGACACTCGACATTGGAGTGGAAAGAGTTAAACAGTGCATACAAAACTTTAGAAAGAAAAAAGAACATAGAAATTTATTTAATTTCAAGTGTTTGTGATTATACCAAATGTCCATTTGGCCAAATGGATTTTTTTTTCGGCCAAATATCCAGACACCATTGTCTTGACTTTATTATTTTACTTCTCTGGCTGCACGACTTTAAGTTTTTCATTGACAATTGTCAAAGAATTATGTATAAACAAATAATTTTCGTTTTATCTTCTAGGTCATCGGCCATGCACGTGGATCCTACAACAAATAATATACAGGCTTTGCCCGGTGAGGCTTTTGATGTCGCCGGTGACGGTCAGAGCGGAGGGGATCCTGTTCAGGCCAACTCGGAGCAAGCCGAGGAATCAGGAGGAAACACAACTGACGAGAAGACAAAGGGAGGGACTGGGATGGTGAAGAGCCCATCCACCAGCAGCGCGGTGATGCTGGAGGAGGAAAACCGGCAGCTAAAGGAGGCCAGGATGTGCAAAGTCTGCATGGACGAAGAGGTCAGTAAATATTATCTATTATTTTAAATGATTTACATACTGGTAATAGCTTAGTAGTTAAAGCGTTTCCTTTCCAAACCGAAGATCGTGGGTTCGAATCCCGAAGAAGATTTAAAAAAAGATTTTTAATCGATTTCTAAGCTATATTGTATTATAAAATACCCCCGGTTGGTGTGAATTCACTTGTAAAATGCCAGTCATAGCCTATTAATTAAAAGTTGTCCGGTGAACACCACCCATTCATTGTGAATTCCTGTAATAATTAGATGAATTTATTATTTTTACTAACCTTTATTATGTATTTATTTTTGATCATTTCATAAATAATTACTGCCAATTGATTGAATTAATTACTGACAAAATAATTAGTTGCCTAAAGTGACTGTGTGGACACGTATGTAACAGGTAGGATCCAGGTACTCTTATCCATGTAGTAAATATTATAATGGTTGCAGGTGGGTGTGGTATTCCTCCCGTGCGGTCACCTCGTCAGCTGCGTCACTTGTGCTGTCTGCCTGCCCCAATGTCCTCTGTGCCGGGCCAGCGTCAAGGGCGTCGTAAGGACGTATCTCTCTTAATCCACTAACGTCCTTAACATCATCAACATGGAGACAGGCCTTGTAAGCTTTCATGTATGATTGACCTCAATAGTCCCTGATCAAACTGTATTTTCCAGAGTCATCACCATACTCTTGACACACTCATGAATTTGTGTTCTTGAAGAAAAGTGAAGGGAATTTATTTTATTAACTCTTTGCACTCGAGACTTTTTTTTGTACGACATCCCAGTAACTGGAGTGTACTTTTTTGCAAATTTGCACAAAAATAGTTGATTTTAGAAAAGAAATACAAAAAAAAAACCTGGAAATAGGTATCATGCAATTTGTCAATAAAACTACTCGATAAGTGTTTAAAATGGTTTATTTAAGATAAATAGAGACAATTGGTTACTATTTTCAAATATTACAGTCTTTCAATGTATGGTACCTAACAAAACAATCGCCTAAATGCACCCTAGGAAGAACTATTATATGACGAGAGTGGCGCCGATTTCCGTTTTTTGTGTCCAATAAATTCAGATTCATCACTTGAAGTGTCATAATCACTCAAACTATCTCTATATACATCAAACATAAAGTCATCTTCACTTTCACTCAATTTAAATTTTTTATCCATTTCAATGCCTTAAAAAAAAAACTTTAACACCGCATGAAAATGCGCAGTAATGTGTTTTACAACAGGAACACACCCAAATGCTAACAAGGACCTTGAGCAACCGGCAGAGAATTATATCTGCGTTAGTACGTATCCTGGCTTTTATTATTACAACATAATGGTACATAGTGGCGACATAAATAGTCGCCACCCGAATTATTGGGAATTTACCATGTCGACATATTGTCGCCATTCGAGTGCAAAAGGTTAACACAAGATATCGGATGTCTTTTAATGTTTTTCTGTCAGTATATAGTCGTTGACATTCAAAAACAAATCTCAAATTCCCAAAGCCGTTCCGAGGACTATTGCCGGTCATTTTACGACCTCACTATTCAAGCTTCACACAAGCATGTAAAAAATTCACCGCTTTGCTGTGTCTGTAATACAGTTTTTACATAACGACAGTAACAGTAAAAAAGACACCGAGGAAATACTAATGGCATTTGTTTATCAAAAATGCTAAAAAAAAAATTATTTTCTCAATAACAACAAAATAGGAAAAAAATGAATACCCTCAAATGAGAAGGTTGTCGAGTGGTAAGCATGGTGATCAGGATCAAACTACCTGAGGGATGTTGTTAGGTAGGCTAGTTTGTGACTGCCTCAAAGACCAGTGACTAGAATTATTTTATTAATTGAATGTATCATGTCGTATAATATTTTGATCTGATTAAATTTAATTGCAAATATTAAATAGGTAGTCATTAAAACACATGTAGACATCGCTATTCACACATTCAACGTAATCATTTATTTATAGTTATACGTTGAATTTTTTATGTTTTATCTTAACAGAATACTGGGTATATTTTTTTACTCCAAAAATATATTGACATAACTACATATCTAATGTTGAGCAAACATTCAGCAGAGATTTTTATTTTTGTAATAATATTGAATGCGACCTACAAGTAAAATATTATCAAGAGAATAAACTTTTATTTACATCGGTGCTTATCAAATCGGCAGCTGAAGGATTTCTTGTGGGGGCCGCGAAAATATTCTTTAAAATGTATAAACTTTCACTTATGAATATATTACAACATTTTTTTTTTTAAAGATTGTGAATATTTAACAAAGTTCCTACAACTTTGTGCTGAAATATGTGTTTTATAATTGTAATATTTATTGCCAAATAAACCTTTTTGGGGGCCGGAAATTATTATTTCAGATTTATGGGGGGGGCCGTGACATGAAAATAACTGGAAGGCACTGGCTTACATAATTCAGTTTCGAAACAATAAAAGGTGACAGTTAAATACAAATATATTTATAAATATTACTTCTACAAGGTAACAGTTAACTCTATTTTAATAGTTGAAATGGATCTCAAATTTAATATTAATATTATAATAATAAGTATTTCATCTCTAAATATGTTAATACTTTTTGAGCATCTTATAATTTATATGTTTATTATACAGTGGCACGTTGACATACGAGTTTTTGAGATACGAGCCGTTGAGCGAGCGATTTTTTGCTTTGAAATACAAGCCAAATTTGAGATACGAGCAATCGGCTTAGAGGGTCGGCCGGTTGCACACGAACCACGTGTCATTCATTCCCGGAGGTTCTGCAAGAAATTGGTTTCGAGAAACTAAAGGAGGAGGAAGTAATTTCTACAAGTGAGATAAAGGAAATCTTGGGAATATGGGAGAGAGTTTCATAGTTTGTGGAAAAGAAATACCCAGAAAAATTCGCAACCGGTCGTGCATCGGAGCTATTTAATGACACTTTCCTAACTAATTTCCGGAACATTCTCAAAGGAAGGAAAAACAGACCTCCTTGGACACGTTTTTTTTAAACGGCCTACAGGTGAAAGTGAGAAAAGCACGGACAAAAATTAAGCGAAAGTAACACTTTATAAATCTAGTTTATTTCTTTACATTCTCTTTTATTATATTTTTGTACAATATTTGTCATATATAAATACATTTTTCTTATTCAAAAACACGTAACAAAAATAACTGGGGTGACATTTTGGGGGTTGGAACGGATTGATGGCAGTTCAATTAATTTCAATGGAGAAATTTACTTTGAGATACGAGTAATTTGAAATACGAACAAAGTTGCAGAACTAATTAAACTCCTATGTTGAGGTACCACTGTATTCACAAATTGGTACGTTTCTCTATTTTACCTGCATATTGAAATCATGAAATTACTAGTGATGTATTTATGAATAATAGGGTTTATTTATTGTAAATAATATTGTAATGAAGACATTAAAGATAATTATGTAGAATTATCTTAGCATTACATTGTTAGGAAAGTTTGGAGTCTACGTACAAGGAGGGCTGACCCCAAACCATAGGAAAACCTAATTGAAAAATACTTTTTGACATGTTTCTTGTTTTATAATTCGATTAAAAAATAATGTCTTACATTTCGCAATGTTTGTTTTTGACATGCTCCAGTTTTGCTCCTGAAAATTATCAACCGTTTCCACAAAACTTGCAGCATTCTAAAACAATGCATAATCTAAAGAAATAAAATTAATAATAACGAAACTAAATATTTCTAAGTATTATAAATATATAGTTTCATTTAAACGCTACTTGTTTTTTTTTATTGTACAACATGTTTTCTTCTTTATATATATATTTAGATATGTATATAAAGAAGTAAGAACCTCAGAGAGGCGAGCCCGATGGATCAGTCACATCATGGGGCACGATGGTCTTCTTCACGATATTGTGGAAGGGATGTTTGAGGGTAGAAACTTCAGAGGGTGCCCTAGACGGGAGTATTTGCAGCAAGTGTTCGAGGACATGAGTTGTTGCTCTTATGCTGAGCTAAAGATAGTTGCAGAAGATTGAGAAGAGTTGAGATGCAATATTTTGTTGCTGCAAACCAATCCACCGGATTGATACTATGAAGAAGATATGTATAATGTATGAAATAAAAGTAAATATTAATGTAATTTCAAATTTTATTTTCTTTATACTGTTTTGTGATGTCAATTAGGTATTTAAATGTCATTTGTTTTAGCTTTATAATATTTATGTTTTGTATATAATAGGTAGTCCATGAAACATATAATAATAATTACATGCCGTACTGGTGATTTTACAGATCAATTTAAAAATATAATAGTAAAAAGATTTATTCTAAAAGAAAAAAATATATTTATTGCAGATGTGAATGTTAGAGTTTGAGTGTTTAATTATACAAAAACTGATTAATGGGTAAATCTATAATACTTATGTTACAAAAATAAAGGAATTTTTCATATAATAATGTGTTTTTATTTTGTTGTAACACCTTTATAACATATTAGTAGAGTATATCACCTTAAATAATTAATTTGAATATTAGCTATAATCGGCTAAAATAAATTATAACTTATTACAAGGTATTTGAAGTGGGGGAACCAAAGTACACTACAGAATCGCGGGATCCACCAAAACAGCGCTTTTCAGGACTGTAGCGCCATGGGAACCTTATTTTACGGATAAGCCTCGTATATACCTGTATGGCTGTAATCAGCTAAAATAATTGAAAAAAAAAAATCTTCTTTGTGTCTTCTTCGTGTCAGCGACGTCAATTTAAATGAAAAATATTGATCTTGTAAAAAATTACATATAAAAAGGAAATAGTGTGTTTTAATTGTAGGTTAATTATTTTATAAGCTTAAAAATATATGGATAAAGGTATATACACATGTATAACATAATAATTCATCATGAAAAAAAAATATCGGTGTATTATACTTCTTATGAAACAATGATAAAACATTAGCTGTACCTAAAGATAAGAGTATAAGTTAATTGAGATAAGACCAGCATATAAACCATGTAGAAGTGTTAATCAATATACTTATATAAAATACTGACAAGTCAAGATGCATTATTTACATTAACATTTGCCTTGGCGAGTGTTGGTCCTTTTTTCATACAAGTTTTGTATGATGTGAATATTTGTGAACAAAATAATTATTTTAATTGAAAATTATTGGTGAAACTGTGTAATAATTAAAAATATATTTTAAAAAGCATTTTTTTAAACGATTAAATAAATAATATTACAATAACACAACTAATAATAGGGCAATTAATTTGAAATTTTTATTAAATAAATAAGCATATCTATTATAACGTATAATACCTATTGGTATAATACTTATAGCAACACTACTGCAACGCGTCGTAGTCAAAAAGTAGGGTGTGATTTGTTCGGAGTCAATGTTTTTCTATCAAATTGGCTTATTCAACTGAATATTTTACGTCCAAAAACTAATTTTGTCAAAAGTGAGTATTGATATTTACATTATAAACATCTAAACTGTCGTTTCGCTGTGTTGTATTTGTTGTGAAGTCCGATCTTTGTGGTGACAAAGATCGCCATTGCTCGCGTGTTTGAAGTGCACCAGTTGTGTGATATTTATTAAGGATTCTGTAGAGTATTTCATCTTTTAGTAAGATTTATATTAAAATTACGAATTTAAATGATAGGGTAGTTATTTTTTTTAAGTTATTCTTCATATAACAATAAGTATGTGTATATTAAAATTGCATCTGCCATCAGCTTTGGAATGTTGTGCTGCCAACCATTGTGAATAATGAATTCTCTGTCTTTTTCATTCATATTTTCGTAAGCATTATTTATTCCAATATTGGTTACGTTAATCTTACGTATTTTTACATCTACAAGGGAAATAGGAATAATCTCTAAATCTAGGGAAGTATATTTTTATGGGACCCCTATATTTATTATAAATGAAAAGATGTAATTTGTATTAGGTTAGGATCAACACATTACTTAATTATTTTTTAGAATAAGAGCAAAATATAAAAAAATAAGGCTTTACTTTTAGGTTAAACGTGTGAGGCGTGTGTGATTTTCTTGAACCACATCCCATTTTTTTTTAACTTCGTTTACTTTGAGGCATATATATTTTATTTTTTTAACCCTTCGAATCCTTTTTTAAAAATTATATTCCTATAATATTATTTTGAATAATATAAAGAGTGAAAAGGGATAATATATAGTACAATTTATATAATTCATTCTACGATACAATATGTTTTCAATATTCCAAAATCACAAAATACTTATAAATACAAAATATAAGAGGCTAAAAGAATAACAAGCGTCTTTATTGAAATGTAAATCGGTTTAGAAACCCTGATTTTTTAGTTTTAAAGTCAGAAATCGTGAATCTATGTGAAACACGTATTTGCGCGAACGCCAAAAATCGAACGACGATTTCAATATGCTCACATGGGCGCGCTTCGGGTATAACACCTATTTGCGTGAGCGTCGAAATTGACACACCTTTTTTTTACACATATTCGTGATGAAAAAATACTTCACCACACATTACTTAACTGCCAATACATGAATCGCAAATGCGGCCGTGAAAACCTACGAAATTCCAATGATTGGTTAGTTTTTGTTTCGAGAATAGCTCACCGGATATGATATTACGCTATGGTAGGCAGCACCGGCTTATGGAATTTTAAATGGTGGGGAGACGTGACGCATTACTTTTTTTTACAAGGCCTATTATTTATATAAGAAAACAAATTTAAATGATATTATTTGATACGTTAGCCTTTCAACAAAATATAATACTTATAAATGAGTTAATTCTAGAGCAGTCTCATCTCTAAATATTAATCAATACAACGTAAAGAACTAAAAAAGAATTCATTACCATAGTACAATATGATGTCATTTCCTTTTTACGTGCTTATTTACTTGGAACGAATGGCATGTTTATCACCATAAAGGCGTATCTCTTGCCCGGTTCAGGGCAAGGTACGCCTTTGTGTTACTGAGCTTGAGGTTTGTCATGTGTGACGTTGCCTCCTTACTGGGCGATGCATAGCAATTACTTTAATGTAATTTATTTTTGCAGTTCATATGCTCTAGGAAAATAAGTTTATCAATGCGATTGTGTCAAGTGTGTGTGTGTGTGTGCGCGCGATGTTGTTAAGTGCTTCCAGTACAATCTGCGTCAGTGACGGAGCAGGCGGAAGTACCAGTGGGTCTTTTTAAATTGTTGTTTTGCTTTTGTAAACTAAGTATATTCTTCAATAAAATCTTATGTTAGTTTAATCAATTCGAAAATAAATGCATAAATAAACGATCATATACTATTTAACAATGAATCAACGCAATTAGCATTGCTTTTAAGTGATCAAAGAATATGAATGGACGGATTTTTAAGATGTTTAATAATTCATGTTTGTTTTTATTAATGTAAACATAGCATGCAGTGCTATAAAATGCTAGTGTAACAGTTTCTTTAATCTGTACAAATGAAAAGTTACTTTTTAATGAGAAATATTTAAAATATGAATTCAAAATGGATTATCATTATACAAATATTAATGCTATCAAAAGACACAGGAAATGTCACAATGTCGCCAAAAATTACCGTCAGGGATTGAACCTACGACTTTCTGATTGGCAAGCGAACCCTTTAATCACTAAACCATGCCCGTCGGTAAGCATCTTTAGCATTTTATTTCTTTGGTTTCAGAAAATATAAATTGAGTCGTGAAATGGCACCGGAGACAGCGACACCTTTAAGATTGATCACCTACGGAAACGGAGACGTCACGGACGGTAAAGACAGAGATGCTCCCGGGCGGGCGGAGCTTCCGCGCTCCTCCTCGTCCTGCATGAACAGCGAGGCCGCGCGCCTGGCCACCCTGCAGGCCTGGCCCTTCGCCCCCCACGCCGACCTGGCGCGCACGGCCGCGGCCGGCTTCTACTACACGGGCGAGCGGGACGTCGTCTGCTGCGTCTTCTGCGACGTGCGGCTCGGCCAGTGGCAGCCCGGGGACGACGTGGAGGCCGACCACGGCCGCTGGTCACCGGCCTGCTCGCAGCTGCGGGGGCAGCAGCGCCGGGCTTACGACGAGTGCGGCATCTACAACAAGCCGGCCCCCGGCGGCCCCGCCTACCCGGCCTACCGCACCGAGGCGCGCCGCTTGGAGACCTTCCGCTCCTGGCCCGCGCACCTGCCGCAGCGCCCCGCCAGCCTCGCCGAGGCTGGTTTCTTCTTCTCCGGCAGCGAGGACAAGACCGTCTGCTACCACTGCGGCGGCGGACTCAACGACTGGGAAAACGAAGACGAGCCCTGGCGCGAACACGCTCGCTGGTTCCCCACATGCGTCCACGTCAAACTCATCAAAGGCGAAGACTTCATCGCCGAGGTGTGCGGAACGAAGAGCGAACACCCCGCACCGGCGATGGAAGCCTACGACGTTCCTGTACCGGCTCAACGCCCGGTGGACGTCGGTCCCTCCGTCTCGACGACCGGCTACGACAAGTCCCCGGCGCAAGCGCCCGACAGCACCAAGCTGTGCAAGATCTGCTTCGACGGAGACATGAACGTTTGCTTTGTGCCGTGCGGCCACTTGGTCGCGTGCGCCAAGTGCGCCCTATCCGTGGACTGTTGCCCCATCTGCCGCAAACAGATCATGAACGCGATGCGCGTGTTCATGTCTTGAATTCGCTACATGTCAGCCGCATCCTTTCTTCTGTAAATTATCATTCTTTCATCAAAATCAGTATTTCCGGGACTGTCGGCTCGTAGCCGACCCGACAGTCCCGGAAACTTTTTCGTTTTGATGAAAGAATCATAATTTACAGAAGAAAAAATGCGGCGGACGTGAAGAAAATTCACGCCACGAACACGTGCATCGAGCTCACGATCTTTTTGCGGCAGATCCGGCAACAATCCACTTCGGGTCGGCTGCGAGCCGGCTCGTCAGTCCCGGGACCGTCTGAAGATGTGAAGAAACGCGACTGATTAACCTCGCCCCCGGTGTACCGTGATGTTTCCTCTTCATTTTATTTCGCCGAGATCAAAAAGTTCAAAGAGACCGATGTGTTTTTCCGTTATAATGAACGACACTTTATCATTCCCTTTTACAACGTAGAACCGTAAATAATGATCAAAATTAAACAGGTTTTTATTAATTTTAGGATTTAAAATAATACCATTAAAAAGAATGAATATTGAAATACCTACAGTATGTTGTAGATCTAAAGTACACAATGAATGTATCAGATTAATGTCATTTATAAAATATACACAATTGATCATCAAGGGTATAAAGTCTATATGTTCAAATTGTTGCCTGGCATTTATTCATCCAGCCAAATGTATTGTAATGATATGGAGACTGGCGTGAAGCAGCATTTTGTGTGATTTAATGACTGCGGACCAATTTACGGTGAACGGTCATTTTCAAAGAATGGCAAGCGTACTCTTCTTTTATGTTTATTCATAAAATTTAATTAGAAATAATAATTTAAATAAACATATTATTTATAGAAACCATTTCCAATATTAATTATGGAGTAAACGTTTACCTTGTTAATTGTGACCGAGGTGATGATTTAGCCGACACTTGTGGCTGAAATTCAACTGAAGTGTGTATTTTTTTCTCTCCAAATTGTATTATAATTTATTTATAAGATTGTGTGAATTAGAAATATGTTTTTTGTGTTTTTTTTTTTATATTGAATGAAAGATTATATATCTATGTGCTTGTGTGCGTGTGTATTCTGTAGTAAAGATAGTAATTTGATTATAATATTGTGATTTTTTCAAAGAAATTAATTTTTATAATTAAATTACTATTGTAATTTATAATTATGCAGTTTCACCAAGAATTTTCAGTGAATAATTTAAACTCCTATGAAGGTCACAAATAGATCAATGGAGAAATCTCCTGATGGCTGTTTCTGTTCGGAATCCATCATGAGACATGAATAACGCAAGGTACTTTTTTACTCTATGAATTAGTTTTATTAACAATCTATAGTATCAATTCCTGGCAGGACTTGTTTCACTTATGGTCATTTGTAAAGATTTTTGTTTTGAATATTAGTTGCAGTCATATATTTGTTTGACTTTAATTTACTATTGGCTAAATTAAGAACTTGAAGCATTTATGTAATCAGTGGCTGCCATAAACTGAATGATTTTTGGTGCGACAGGACATCATTTATTATCTACTAAAGAGATAATTTAGCAAACATGATGTTTTACTCACTGTTTGCCATCGTATTTCATCATTATTTTTATATAATTACAATAAAAAATGTTTATCATTTTTCAGTTTTTTGTCTGAAAACGTTTTACGATTCAATAATTTCATTAATGGTCTCATGACAATTTTTTGTATGTATTTTTGTTTTGAAAAATAATCCTGTTGTGCGGCGGGGGTTAAAAAGTTTGGCAAAAACTCGTTCCATATTATCAGATCACTGAACCGAGTTTGTAAATAGTTTGCATTTAAAATATCTTTTTCAGTTATACCTGCAAAGTGCAAAATTTTCTGTTAAAACAATCACTGTATATTTATTAATTTTAATGAGCATTGATTATTAATTTTCATGCTATTTATCGCATCATACCTTGTAAATATAACAATATTTTGGGTCCAAAAATTACATGATTTCCACTAGTTATATTTGATACGAGAGTTTGAAATGTATATAATGATGTAAAAAAATTAACATGTAACCTATCATTTGTGCCGATTTTTTTATGAGAATTGTATTACTGAAGACCTCTGACATCCATAAATCTGCCAAAGTCTTAATTGTATTAGTAGACAAACACCCACTGGAACGTTAACAGTGTTTTCCAAAGAACACGAATCTGGGCAATTTGCCTGGAAAATCCTTCCACCGGGTGATGCACAAATGATTAACAGTTTAAAGGACTTTATCAGAAGAATTTATCTGGAAATACCAGGCAAAGTAGATCTGTTTTGTGATGCTCGTCTTTGGGTGTCACGTCAGTGTTATCAACATTAGATCACAGCTCACTTTTTCTTTTTGTTCTACGAGATAACATTCATATTCCATTGCGGTTAAAATATTTGATACGCAATGTGGTTATAGAGAACAATGTAATTGGAAATGATCCAAAGTTTTGATAGTAGAATGATTGATTTTTGAGGTGTCCTTTGTCCAATTCATTTGGTATCAGAGGTCATCAAGTGTCGGGGGTCTTTATCTATAAACGTAAACCATTATTTAAAAAATTGACTATGAAGATTTTCTTCTAAAGAATTGTTCTGGATAGCAATGTGTATCTAATTAAAAAAGGAAAACTTGAACACCTGTATTATAACTATTATTATCGATATTAAAAGATTATAATATAAAATCAAACAGTTTTTTAATTTTTTATAATTTTTTTAAATTTATTAATTGAAATTACAAAATGGTGTAAATATTAGAACACCTAAAGATGATTAAACCGCTTTCAGTAATGCTTTTACGAAAGGGTTGTCATTGCTTTGTAGGTTATGTTTCAGTTGGGACAGTCGGGTGCGAGTTTTGCTCTCTGGATGTCCCTCTGAGATCAGCCGAGTCACAGAGTCCACATACTCCACCAACAACTGTTCGCCCTGAGACTTGGCCAGTCTTTTTATCAGATATGGACATGTTCTCAACGTCAAACCGGTGGCTTTCCAACTGCAGTTGCTTCTCTTCGGCAAACTGAAACGAAGAGATAATAACAATAAGGGAACAAAAAAGGAATAGCCATTTTTTCATGGATTTTATTTATTTCAATGATAAAAAATATCTTATTGTTATTGGCTTCGGAATGTTCTCCACGCATTTGAAATTTCTTCTATGGAATCTGAATATCTTCAAAAAGCGATTCCCTCAATACCTGCATACATACAACAATTACACATCTTTTCCACACGGGCTGTCCAGCCAACTTGGTTGATTAGCATTGAGACCGCCAAGGAACAAGGCCTTTTGCAGGTACTTTCCTATGTAACTTCTTAGGTTTTCACGGCCAGATTTGATATTGTGGCTTATGGGTTTAGCCGTGTGTGGCGAATTTTTTCTATCCGATATTTCGACCGCCATTGCAGAGGTCTTCTTCAGGGTTGATGACTTTTGTTCATCAAAGTCATCAACCCCGAAGAAGACCCCTGCAATGGCAGTCGAAATATCGGATAGAAGAAATTCGCTACACACGGCTAAACCCAAAAGCCACAATATCACTTTCCTATGTGTTTAAATAATATATAAAAAAAACAATTGGCATATCTCTCTCAAAATAATCAGGTAGTGAATAGGTTGGGTTACCTTGATGACACGCTCGGGAAAGTCTGCTACACGCGCCACGTGTACACCAAAGCTGCGATCGCACGGCCCTCGCCTCAGCTCGTACAACATGGCCAGCTGACCCGCCTGGGCCGCGGCCGCCACGTGGAAGTTCCTCACTCCAGCAACTTCGCCCTCGAGGCGGGTGATCTCATGGAAGTGAGTGGCAAACAAGCAGAATGCTTTCGTCTCCTTGGCCAGGTGCCTACAATGACATTGTTTTTAATACTTATATTTAGTAGTGGTCTGCAAAAAGGAGCTCATTTCCTGCCTTGGAAACGTTGGAGTGTTTTTTGAACTCTGAGAAATGAGCAATATCTGAGACTGAGGTATTTTTTTTTATCCTATCCGCTCCATATTTGAGCATATGGACACCGCAAATTGCCTTTTCATAGTTCTATAAGCTCAGATTATCTATGCCTTGTCCCAGAACACCTGTATACCCGGAGGCCCACACATGGGAATATAGATGGTTCCCGGGAGCCTCCAGTGCAGGAGACTGCGAACTTGCATAGACTGCAGCTGTAGTACCAGAGAAATATATGAGTGTTCAATAATCATTGTTTTATTTAACACATTCATCGCCAACACTGTTTTTTGTAAAGTGACGGAAAATGTTTTTGTGGTTTTAGGTGTTAGGGATTTGGGCATTCTGAATAGCAGTTTGTATGGAGTGCGTGGCTAACAGCGCAAAACGAAAAGTCAAATTTATGTTTGTCGTGTCGGCCACCGGTGGCCGACGCGGCGTGACTGTAATGAATCAGTGTTGGCCACCGGTGGCTGGCATGGCGATGAACGTGTTAAAGAGATTGGATGATTAGCCCGACGCTCCCTTGCAGCTATACGCAATCAAAACAATATGGCGCCTATACAGTGCTTGCTTTACTCTCATTCTTCTATACAGCTGCTGGTCTTGGCACCTATTGGGAGTACGATGGCTTAACTTTGGGAGCAATGAAGAGGTGAAGTAGCGGGCAAGGCTGCCTTATATCTTACATGCTTTAGAGTATAAAATACAGCTGCCCCCAGCTGCTATCTTGGTAGGTTATAGGAAACAATATATAGAATGTATTTGGCAGGCTGACAGAATTTTGTGGTGGCAGTTTATTAGTGTTGTTCTTCTTCCTTTGCAGATTTTACTGAATGCTTATTTATAACATGAACTTTCTCTGATCCTATGCTTTCTTTTATCAGGCGTCTGGCATCCATCATATCTCTGAGACAACTATAGATTGATTCCTCTCAGGTGATGAAAAAGGAAGATAGATTCTTACTCTGCAATAGCAGTTGCGATGCCGCATCCTTCGTATGTGGAGGTTCCTCGTCCCAACTCATCTATGATGACAAGTGAGTTTGATGTTGCCGTCTAGAAAATAATGTTATTTTTTTTTTTTATATACATATAACACAATTATCAATATTAATACATGATGGATTGTTATATAATTTCAATTAAAAGTCCTCAATCATGTAATTCTTGCTAATGTGTTTTCCACTAATAAATCCATCAATTTTCTCTGTATTTAATAGTTAAAATATTTATTTTTGGGTGGTTTACTCATTTGTAAATTATTTAATCATTTTAACTTGGTTAGTGAAAAAATATATTTGATTTGATATGGCTTTATAAAGGGATTGCCTAAATGGACCTCATAGTGAATTTTCGTAATTAACTCTTTGATTACGGTTCGGTTTGAAAACAAATTATACTGTCAATTTATAAAACTAGTATTTGAAGCATAAATGTACTTATCTGATATATTTTCATATATCACATTGGTTCTTGTATTATTTAGTTATAAGATGATGCATAAAAAAACTATTCTAAGAAAGTAGCAAAACGATGTATCACGTCAACCGATGTCAACGGTCGGGGAATCTTATGACGGCATATGTCGACAAACGATGCAAAAGGGTTAAATATAAGTAATGTTTACTTTTTATGCATTAAAAGAATGACAAAGCAAAAGTTAGTTACAATATAAAAACAAGAAATGGAAATATGTTTGCACATTGCGAATTACTGTATTAGTTTATCGGAAATAGTAATGTTGCATTAAAAATAAGTAAGTGTAGCAATTTATATTTTCTACGCCCTTAACTATTTATGACATTAACAACCATCTTGTGTTTGCTCACATTCTTGCAATATTTATTCTGAAGCAATGTTTCATATTTCATAAAATATGTTTCATTTCAAACAACTCCTTGGAGTGTTTTATTGACATGTTTGCTACATTTTTATATATCCTTATCAGAGATTTCCAATTGTAAATGTTAACCCATTACCGCCCACCGTACACGCTTGTGTACACCTGTTCTAACAATTATTTGATGTATTTTTCCTGTGATTATTATAAGAGTAATTGCATATTTTGAAACTATATGAATGAAGTAAACTATGAAAAAAATAAATTTGGCAATAATGCGTACATAAATGTCATTGGTTTATCATCAAAATATTGATTTGAAATACGATAATTTAGGGTCAACATTTTATTTTTTATTTTACAAAATAATCTAATTTTTTAAATTTTTATTATTATTATGTATATATAGACTCGTAGAAACGAAGTGTTGAAAGATATACAAATTTGTAGTATTACTACAATAGTTCCATATTATCGATCACTGACTCTCACTGGCTGCCGCTCTCCTCAGTGTTGAGGAAAAGAGAAATCAACTTGTCTTTAGGCTTGTTCAATCTTTTCATAACCTGAAGCTGTTATAAAATTATTTACCTCATATTTATTACTTTTTTATGGGCAATGATTTTACAATCTTATTTTTACAAAAAGATCACATATCGACGTGTGTGGCACTACAGGTCGGCTGACTGGAACGGATTACGTGGATTTTACGGAGGATACCCGTGGGGAGATATTTGCTTCAAAAATAAGGACCCTTCAATATGTGCCAATCTGGTGGAGGATGTAATCATCCAAGGAATGGAATGCTTTATTCCTCACTCAACGAAAACTATGGGCACCACCTTAAAAAGCTGGTTTAACCGTGACTGTGCCGAGGCCGTAAAACGCAGGAATACCGCATACAACAAACTACGAAAAAATAACGACCCCATAAGTCGTGCAGCATACAATTTAGCCTCCAAAGAATGCAAGAAAACCATTAATGACTCCAAAGACAAGTTCAATGTACAAATTTGCAACAAGTTGTCCGCTTGCCCTGCCGGTAGTAGAGCATTCTGGTCTCTCGCTAACTCTATTGGCAGCAACTTTTGCACCTCTTCTTTTCCACCACTGACTAATGCCGATGGCTCACTGGCTCTAGCCTCCAAAGAGAAGGCTGAACTTCTTGGTTCGCTGTTTGCTTCCAATTCCACACTCGACGATGGTGGGGCCAACCCCCCATCCATTCCTCACTGTGGCAAGCAGATGGGGGCTGTAAAGTTCAGCCTCAAAGCCGTACGTCGAGAACTTCTCCAATTAGCAACCAACAAAGCCAGTGGCCCAGATGGCATACCAGCGGTGGTATTAAAAACTTGCGCTCCTGAACTTAGTCCTGTGCTCACCAAACTTTTCAGATTGTCCTTTAGATGTGGTATTGTTCCCCTGGGATGGAAAAAAGCCCTTGTTCACCCAGTTCCAAAAAAAGGAGACCGAAGTGACCCCACAAACTATCGCCCAATAGCCATCACATCACCACTTTCCAAAGTGATGGAACGTTTAATTAACAGCCAACTTCTAAACTACTTAGAGAAGAATGATCTTCTGTGCGATCGGCAATATGGCTTCCGCCGTAGTCGATCGTGCGGCGATCTCTTGGCATATGTCACACATGTTTGGGGGAAATCCGTCGAATGCTATGGAGAAACGCAAGCTGTTGCCCTGGATATCTCCAAGGCGTTCGATAGAGTCTGGCATCGCGGTCTGGTGAATAAATTACCGTCTTATGGACTAACTCCCTCCCTGTGCTCCTGGATTGAAAACTTCTTGAGTGATCGAAGCATCATCACTGTCGTAAATGGCTTTTCTTCTTCCTGCCATAAAATCAACTCAGGAGTTCCACAGGGCTCTGTGCTGTCGCCCACTCTTTTCCTTCTGCATGTGAATGATCTGCTTCAATGCGCAAACATTCACTGTTATGCCGACGACAGCACTGTCCATGAGAGTATAATCTTCCAA
Organism: Glossosoma conforme; assembly: GCA_022606575.1. Classification (NCBI taxonomy): domain Eukaryota; kingdom Metazoa; phylum Arthropoda; class Insecta; order Trichoptera; family Glossosomatidae; genus Glossosoma; species Glossosoma conforme. Next base: position 812,348 of record JAGTXR010000121.1, read on the forward strand.
AAACCTCCGAAACATTCGGAACTATCTGCTGCTAGGGAATCTCTGGTGAAGAAGATGAACATGTCTCTTGAAAGGGTTTCACGATGGGGCGACCTCAACCTCGTCAGTTTCAACATTTCAAAAACCCAATCATGTACTTTCTCCACCAAGAAGACTGCTATGGATCCTGTATCTTTCAACGGTTGTTCTCTTCCGAAAGCAAGCTCCATCAACATGCTTGGATTATCAATATCGAATAATATCAAATATTACGAGTCAATTAAGTGTAAAGCCGGTCTCGCTTCCAAAAAACTAGGTGTATTATTATATAGATCACGTTGGTATTTCAACGATAAACAACTTCTTCTTCTATATAAAGGACAAATCCGACCTATCCTTGAATACGGCAGTCACCTTTGGATTGGAGCCCCAAAATACCTTCTAAACTAAATTGACTCAGTTCAAAGAAGAGCAATTCGTTTGATAAACAATGACACCCTTACGTCTAATCTACAATCAATGGAACACAGACGTAAGGTTGGTTCTCTTAGTCTTTTCTACCGTTATTACCACGGTCGCTGCTCTTCGGAACTTAAAGAACTAATTCCTCCTGCACCCACTCACAGCCGACAAACTCGTCTTACACTTGCCGAACATCCATACACGGTTAATATATGTCGACCAAGAACTGGCAGCTTCCAAAGTTCCTTCCTTAATGCCACCGGTAAGCTATGGAATGCTCTTCCAGCGTCTGTGTGTCCTCTTTCCTACAATCTGGATCTCTTCAAGAAACAGATAAATATACACTTGCAATCTCCCCAACCCACACACAAACACGAACACAACACACGTCTCCCGCATGCAGCGTCCAGCCTCCCTGGCTGAGCGTCATAGAGTGCACTGGTCTTGACCGGTTGTGCTCTCCTGCATGCGTTTACATAAAAAAAAAAAAAATATCAGGTGTTTTTTTATTCTTTATTATCGGCTCAAGTGTTTCATAGATTAAACTATTAAGATAAGGGAAATATATAATATGTCTGATTACAACAGGCATATTCAAACTTTTGAACGCGGGGCCTTTTTGTTAGTCTTTTTAATTAATTTTCGGGCAAATTATAAAGACTAATATATTTTATAGTAAGCAGATATATCAGATATTGCTTATAGTTTTTGACTGGAATCAATGTCATAGTTCGGCAGTGTGCTGTTAGGTTAATTTTGGCGTAGTGACTGACTACTGCCGGCGATCTGCGAGTCGAAGTCTGCCCGGGACCTGTGAGGGACGTAGAATGTTCCGTCCCGGGCAGACAACCGAATTTTGCCAGTTCTTTAAATTAATATAAATTCCAATGTGCTTTTTGACGAGTTCTTTGCTTTGTGACCTGCTCCTTATCCATTAACCATGCATCCCGATGACGATCCCGCCGAAGTGGAGTAACTTTATTAGAAGTGGGGATGGCGTAGTGCTATGTAAATGTAAAACTTACTCTCAGAATGGCTGCCGTCTCCATCATTTCCATCATGAAGGTGCTGATGCCTCGCAGCTGGCAGTCCCCCGCGCCCACGCGCGCTAGGATGCCGTCCAGCAGCGGCACGCGAGCGCTGCTGCACGGCACCAAGCTGCCCAGGTGCGCCATCACGGCACACACGCCCACAGAGCGGATGTACGTGCTCTTGCCGCCCATGTTTGGCCCGGTTATTATGCTAAATGTGTGTTCATCTGTAATCAGACATGACCACATGTTATCACCATAAATATTGCTTAACAACCAGCTATTTATTATTCATATTTGACATTAAATTTCAGTGAAATTGTTTTGAATTGTTAAAAAAAGGAAAAATTCTTGTGTTAAAAAATATTAATTAAAAGGAGCATCTTGATGTACGGCTGTGAGACATGGGGTTTATCTGAAAGTGATAAAAAGAGACTCAGTCACATCATGCGCCACGATGGTCTTCTTCACGACATTGTGGAGGGGATGGTTGAGGGTAGAAACTGTAGAGGGCGCCCTAGATGGGAGTATTTGCAGCAAGTGTTCGAGGACATGAATTGTAGCTCTTATGCTGAGCTAAAGAGGGTTGCGGAGGACCAAGAGGAATGGAGATCGAGATGCAAGATTCTGTTGCTGCAAACCAATCCACCGAATTGATACTACGAAGACGAAGAAGACGAAGAAGAAGAAGAGGACCAACCTTGGGTCGCCTTTTAGGATCAAATGGTTTTCGAACAGAACTTCAGGTGCATAGTAGATGTCTTTGTAAAATGCATGAAGGCAGAACTGTGATGACAATTTATATTTTCGATATGGAAAGAAGGACCGACCTTTTTTGAAGCTGACGTCATTGGCGATGAAGGAGACCCCGTCCTGCGCCTCAAGGCAGGGATGTCGAGCGCCTTTAAGCACCAGCTGACCGCCTGGAGGCTCCATGACAGGCCGCACGTAGGGCTGTGGGGCCGCGGCCGCCACAACACTGAAGGACAGCAAAACATCCAGCTTGGCCAGCAAGAGAGACAGCGACCACAGCACTTCAGAGTAACCGGCTACAGTAAAACCAAAAACCATCAATTTAACTAAGATCATCCTTTTTTTATGAAAACACATACAGGAGAATACCGACACATGACTAAGCGCTGCATGTGGAGTGTTGATCTGCTAACGTCATAGACTACACCCCGAAATTCATGCATCATCTAATTATTACAAGAATTCACTATGAATGGGTGGTGTTCATGAGACGACTTTCGTCTACCAACAATTTTTATTAACTGGCATTTTACAGGTGAAGGATCATATTCAAACCAACTGGGGTTATTGCGACACCGTGTTGCCGACTTCTGGAGCAGGATAAGGAGGTCCAACAACACCATCATCCTGGCTGTTTCTGAATGGCTCAACTCCTCCCTGAGCCATCGCTGGATGGAGATGTTGCAGCGACCACCATGAATGAATTATTATATATATATATATAATTATTATTTTGTATCTAAAATGTATCTATGTATCTAAAAATATGGCAGATTGGGTATTGCACAACCCACCCAATCCTGCTGGAATAAAAAGCTTATTATTATTATTATAGAGCTTAGAAATCAAAAATCTTTTTTTTAAATCCTGCTTTAAAAAAAAAATCTTTCCAGCTACTTTCACACCACAGATAAACTTTGGAATGCTCTACCGGAACTTGTAATGGTTAGAATTTGTGTAAAAAAAAAACATTGTCATAAAATAAAATACATGGCCTCTGTATGGTAAGCAAATTAATTTCCACTAAGCCTTATTCTGTGATAGACTAAAAACATGGGATATATATGTATGGACAAGCAATAAGGGTAATATATTACCAGCAATCCTGACGATCTCAGTGACGATAGTTTTCTGATGTTCCTCGTAGGATTCCTTCAGCTCCCTGTACTCGGCGCTCAAGCTGTCCAGCTTGTCGTTTTTGAATCTCACTCCGCCCTTGACTGCATCAATGATTGTGTAAGATTTATTCTTGCGCAGGATCGGCTCTTCTTTCAGTGTAATTCTAAAAGAAAAAAATTGAACCCACCAATTATAAGTCTATTTCGATGTTACTTTCCTAATATATATATATTTTTTCGGTTTATTTTTGGCAAGGGTCACTCAAAGCTACAGGAGTTTAACCCTTTCATTACGGCTCGGTGGAATACAAATTATATTGTCAATTATAAAACTAGTATTTGAAGCACATTGGTTCTTGTATCCTTTAGCTATCTGATGAAGCATAAAAAACTATTCTAAGAAAGTAGCAAAACGATATATCACGTCTACCGATGTCAACAGTAGGGGAATCTTACACGACATATTTTGGGTACCGATGCGAACAGGTTAAAGACATTAAGAATTATAAAAAATTTAACTAATACGTGCAGAACATATCACTAACCCGGTTCACTATCCCCTGTTTCAACTTTTGCAGTATTCGACTTTTACTTATCGAAATCACCAGTTTTTTTTTACTTTTATAAACAGATTTGATAGGTATAATAATATTATTAGAACCTGTTTTATTTTCTTCTTAAGTAGGAAAGGTCCTTAAGTCACAAGTTTTTTGAGCTGTCTATAACGTTAAGTCTTGGTTTGATAGCCAGTTGTGATAGAGCTTACCTTTGCTGTTAATATCAAGTGTGAGTAATGTTACAAAATTACTTCTATAAACAAATTCGTGGACCTCATGTCTGAACTGGGCTTCTCTCGCTTGGAATATATCAACATTTGAGGCGATATGGTTGAACAGTCTGACCATTGTTCCAAGAGGCATAGTTTCTGCCAGGTTAGTATTATTCTTAACCGCATCTGTGCCAAGAGCGAGATTACTCGCATTCTTGGCCGTGCCCAGCAGGCCGGCTATAGAAAAAGAGCGAGTATTCTCGCTCTGGTTTGAGCCTCTGTGTCATTATATGTCCCGTTTTTTTGGTTAATTTAAAATATAGAACACACAGTGACATCTCTTGCTGCCATGTTGAAATAATTAGCTACTACGTATTGTCAAGAATTATCGATAATACATCGATTTTAAAAATAGCTTTTGTTTTTTCAAAAAAAATGACGCCCCTCGGGGTCTCCCCATACGAAAACCGCTTGGCATAGAAAAGGTTAAGGAAAACGAACAATCTGTGCCTCCTTAAATGAGTATGATGCCGTAAATATAAAAACAAAGACCTCTATAGACAGTGTAGATGTTTTTTTTTTCTTTATTTGATTTGTATATTTTTTTAAATATTAAGTAATTAAGGAGGATTAAAATGCTGATCTTGGCAAGCCGCTCCTGATAGCTCACCTGAAGTGATGTCCTATGAGCGAGTGTGTGTCCAGCTTGATGGACTTGCCCGCTTCCAGGCCGAGGTCACGGGCCGCCCGGGTCAGCTGACTGTCGAGGCTGCGGCGCACACCCTCCATCCTCTCTCCCAGCTCCGTCAGTTCTTCATCAAATGATGGCTTAACAAGGAACTCACCTAAGCAAAACGATTGCCAAGATTCGTTAATATTTTTATTCTCATTCGTGTCTTTCATTGTCACATGGAACATCAATATTTTTCAGCTTGTTGCTCCCTTAACATTACAAGATGTCTATATATCAGTACAAAACTTTATTTCTCTCAACTGCGATATGTTATTATATTAATATATAATTGTATTGTCCTATTAAAAAAATATATACAAAAATATATACTGAATAAAAAATATGAAATCAATACTTTATTTTTTCATGGACTAATGACATTTTTCATAAGCATTTATTAAAACTATAGTTGTATTTAAAGGCACTACAGGCAATACATCAGATTTTTATGCGGCTCCCTTAAAATATCATAAAGTTACCCTTTTTAAAGCGATTACTCATTTAAAAGCGAAAAATAAAAAAAAACGATTATATCTTTCTTAAATATCCAATTTCAACTGTTTTAATAATATCCATATTGGACAACCATCATGGTCTTTTTGTTGCATCGTCTGGTCGTGTGTCCAAATATATTCAATAAAGGTTCGACACGCAGTTGAAGTGCTCGTATTATTATGACAAGACCGACTATGCTTACACTTTGGGAACCACTGTTATAAGGGAGCTTAAATAATATCCACTTGCAGTTTATAGTCCACCTGCTGCATCCGTAGAATATGTCACGCCCAAGTCAGCTTCTTTGTTGTTGAATGGCTAGGATAGAAGGATGTAAGGTCTGCTGATATGATTGCATTGGCTGCCAGTTGAAAGCTAAGATTCAAAGCCATATAGGAGGAAAATACTGGCGCTGTATAAGTTGAGTGCATGTCCTTACATATTGTGCATCAAATTAAAAAACAGTTTTTGGTGACCAGTAAGCTAAGATTTCTGAAACTCTCGTCTTTGTCAATGATCTGACCCCGCTGTCTTCTTCGTAGTATCAATCCGATGGATAGGTTTGCAGCAATAGAATCTTGCATCTCGATCTCCATTCCTCTCGGTCTTCCGCAGCCCTCTTCAGCTCAGCATAAGAGCTACAATTCATGTCCTCGAACACTCGTGCAAATACTCCCGTCTAGGGCGCTCTCTACAGTTTCTACCCTCAACCATGCCCTCCACAATGTCTTGAAGAAGACCATCGTGGCGCATGATGTGACCGATCCATCGGGCTCACCTCTCTGAGATGGTTTTTATTAGGTGCCTATCTTCCTTGATTATCCTGAGAACCTCATTGTTCGTGACATGGTCTCTACAGGAAATTCCGAGAATTCTTCTGTATGGACCCCGCTGTATAATATTCAAATTAGATTAATTTTAAAATATGATAAGTTGTGTTTGAAACCTTTGTCGACCTGGTCCATGTCGATGGTTGTCGATATCATCGACTGGTATTTCTCCAGATCTTGGAGCACATCGATGATGGGCGAGATAAAGGCGCCGTTTACCGTCTTATCGTCGCACTGCTTCAAGCACTCAACCAGATAGGGAACACGTTCAATGGCCTGATAACAAAGAAACATTCCATTAGCTAAACTGACTGAAACTTTTTTTTAACCTATTCTTGCTGTTGATTTTTAAATATTGAACATTGCTTCTCGTAAATTAAATTTCTCAAAAAATAATGTTTTTTACATTCATTGGTAATATACAAAGTTAACTTTTATGTGTTGATCTATTTGTTTTTCTTTTGAGTTTGCTTTTACATTTTTTTTTGTATATTAGTTTTAACACGTCGCATGCCTACTACACGAATCCGTGTATCATGCGTCTAGCGCATGGTGCCCACTACATGGATTCGTGATCGCGCACATCAACATACAAACCTGTCACTTTATTGCGGGCACTATAGCGAGAGTTGATTTTGCATTTGTTTCCTGTAATAGAATACTCATTTTAAACGTATTTAGTGGCTGTTTTTAACGTTTTTATTTTTGTGTTTTTTCACTATTCAATTGAGGTATATAATTTCAACCATGAATATTGGAAGCTGTTCCATCAAAAAGAGAGAAAACCTAGTGTCTAAGGATTTATCCAATGATTCTGATGTGTCGGCTGAGATTTTAGCAATAAATAGCGACGATGATTTTAGTGGACATGACAGCGACGAAAATTGTTGTAATAAATTTAATTTAAACTACTCACATGTTAATGTTCTATTTAAACCTATTCAATATAAAATTTATATGAATAATGATATTTATGTAAACACGGATCCGTGTACTCGGCATTTACAATGGATATTTTGCTGACGGTGCTGGATACACGGGGATCCATGTGATAGGTATAAATGGGCAAATATACCACAATTTATTTTTTATTTTTTATTAAATTCGTAATGAAGACACTTATTACAACTGGAAACAACAAAAAAAATCTGTCATTTTTTAAAGAAATCACATTTTTTTAAGGCAGTGAACGTGTTAATACAATAATAGAGACCAAGACGTGAGTATGGATAAATGGGCTGCAAGATGTTGGGTGAGAGTCAGATAACTACAAAATGTTTGAAAATTATTGCTGAAATTATCAAAAATTTCGGTAACTCAGAAACTAACTGTGAAATTTAGAATACAATTCGGTGAGCAGATATACAAGTACATATTAAAAAATGCAATCAAAATATCAGTGCATATTACATGAAAATAACTTTTATCATCAATTTTTCATATCTAGAAAGTCATTATTATGCAGTAAAAAATCATTAGTAAGTTGCCAAAAATAAAATACACATCATCCACTATTGCAATACTTGATTATATTTATTTTTTATTGTAATGTCATAGATAAGCTTTATTCTGGTTCTAGGAAGAAGGGTTTACAAAACTATTTAATCAAAAAAATGGACCGGATTGAATATTTTAAAAACATGCATGATGACAAATTATTATATTGAAAATATATAAAAACATTCATATTGTTGTGTTTGTTCTATTTCTATGTTTTTTTCGGTCACCTATATTATTTGATATCATCTCAATTTAGTCCTGACAGGCAGGTGTCGAAAAGCCTAGATATCCGATCTTTTGTCTCTTAGGAGTCGCTTTACTAAACAGAGGATGTCATATTGTTAGAGATCGTATGTGGTGTTACCTGGTAGATCCTGTAGCAGTCCTGCAGCTTGGCCTGGCTGCGGGAGAGGCGATGAGTTAGAGTCTGCAGGTCGGGGATGCGGCGCAGATGATCCTCGTGCAGTTGCCTGCGAGCCTCACTGTTGGCCACCAGAGCCTCCACCACATCCAGGCGCTCGGCAATGACGTTTAGGTCACGCAATGGTAGACGGATCCATTTGGATATCAGTCTAAAGAAAACCAAGTACTTTACTTAAAGAAGAACTTTCAGAGGAAACTCTACATACTGCCGTGGCAACACCACGCTGACAGAGTACACCAACGCAGCACCACTAACGGACAAGCAGTCTCGATCCAGCTCACAAGGCGAAAAGTTCGATTTGTTCACAAACTTTGACGTTATATCTCCTCCATTATTAATTAGTTTGTAAAACTAACAATGTCATCGCTAAAAATTAATTAAACACTCAAGTCAAACACACATATATATATTTCCTTTATTCGTAACATATAATATTCAAATTTTTATCGAAATCGGTTTATAGGTTTTTAAGTTATTGTCAATTTACGAAATCTATTGTTTTAGCGCATTATTTCGCATTTTTTTTTATTTGCTCCCGTTTAAAGTGTTAATATATATTATATTTTAATATTTCAACCTATGACAGGAAAATAATTAAGTTTAAGTTTTAATTATTACTTTTTAAAGGGCAACCATTTTTGTTTCAATAGTCATACTCTCAGTAAGCTCACCTCTTTCCATGAGCAGTTCGGCATCTGTCCAGCAGCCCCAGGAGACTGCGAGTCTTGGAGTCGGATGAAGACGTCTCCTTCTTGGGCAGAATGTTAAGAGCATCATACATTGCGGCTGAATCAAGATGAAGGAACCGCGAACTATCTAATTTTCTGAAACAGAAATACATTGTTACATATATGTTCGATCCGAATCACCTGATCAAGCTACAAGACATGCTCTACGACCTCAATGAAGCGAACATGGATAAAACTAAAGCCATGATAAATAGTCATATTTCACAGACTTTTGACTCGATTTCCATATCGAACACAAATAGACGTTGTAAATGACTATACCTATCTGGGACAGGTAAAACAACTAGGACGAAATAACTTCTCAAAAGATATCGACAGGCGTATACAACAGGCATGGGCAGCATTTAGGAAAACTAAAGTACATTTTTAAAGTGAAAATTCTGCAATGTCCAATGCATCCTCCCTGTATTAACTTATGGCGCAGAGAGGTGGAATCTAACAGCAAGTCTTACCCATAAAATAAAGGTCACCCAGCGTGCTATGAAGAGATCCATGCTCGGTGTGTCGCTAAAAGATATAATCCGAAACGAGGATATCCTCAGAAGAACTCCAGTAGTGGAGGCTACCCAACGAATAGGCACACCAACAGTGGATGCGGGCTGATGATGATGAATATTTTTTATAACGTGACTTCAAAAGTGACTAAACATGACTAACTTACTTACTTTTTACATTTTACAAAACCATATCAAGTTAAAAAATGTAAATATCTTTATTCATTTAATGTTTTCAACAACATCGTAGGTCATCGGTGACCTACGATGTTGTTGAAAAGGGCGCCCTGTAGGTTACCGGTGACGTAGGTTTTTTTTCCCGTACAAACTGTCCCTGTACGCCAGCGGTTACATTTCAATGGAATTTTAACATTGAAGGTGACCTATATGGCGCCTCTGAGTCGAATGCATTAAAAACAATATGTTGGCGTTAAACGTGTTAAAATTATACGTTATTTTTTAACATTTGTTAAGAAATATGCACGATTTAAACTGCTTAACAATTTAATCCATATCAAAATATTTACCAAGTAATTATATTAACCTCTAACAGCAATCTAAAACAGGAATCTAACAGCAAGTCTTACCCATAAAATAAAGATGATTGACTTCAGCATCACCATCACCATCAGTCACTATTCTCCTGTACGTGTTTACATAAAAAAAATATATAATAAATCTATATAGTTGAAGAACTTTTGTTGTACCTGTAGGAGAAGCTGTTGTGGTGGTTATCGTTGGCGGCTAACTCCAGGTACTTGACGGCAGCGCCCAGACTTGCTCCGGCTAACTTCAGAGCAGCTTCAGGTAGGCTGTCTGCATCACGCTGCTGTCCTTCCTCAAACCTCAGCAGCCGGGTCAAGTCCTGGTGGAGGCCGTCGCCTGAGAACTCGGCGCCCTTGCGCTGCGTCACAGACGACCCCGACCGTTCCATAATCATTGCAATCGTCTTTATCTACAAATTTAAAATATAATTTGATTGTCCGTAACTTCATCTTAGGAATGACTACGAGTCAATCGGTTGGCGGATCAACACTTCACATGCAGCTCTAAGCCATATGTAGAACGCAAAGCATCATAGAATCCATAGATGAAACTTCAAAATCACTATCACTTGTTGGTATTCCCCTGAATGTGTTTACATAAAAAAATATGGTTCTTGACGACCTCCAAAGCTGAAGTATCTGAGGCTTATTTTGGATGATTTGTTAATTTTTTCAAATGATGTCTGATGATTAGCCCAAAGCTACCAAGTCTTGTGCCATGTGGTCCTAAGGAGCATCTCAACTCTACTGTTTTCGTCCGCATCCAATGTTGCATAACTTCAGTGATCTAACAGGAGCCGCACTTTACAAGCAGCAATTACATTGCTTTTATGATCATACATATAATATAAAAAGAGGAGACTCCTGCTAAAGTTATCAATTGTCCCTAATGTGATGCGGGAAAATTCCAGTCCAGTACAGTTCTACGGTGAGAAGTTAACCTATTTTAAGAAGGAAGTTCACCTCTGGAGTTTCCGAGGCTGGCAGAAGGCACTCCTTGGGTCCCAGTTGCACCACCAGGGCCTCCAACTCCGAGAAGTGATCGTCGTCCATGAACTCGGTGACTGCAAAGGTGCGCTCGCAACATTCCACGCAGGCCAGGCCGACCATCTGCAAATTGAATCAGTCACCCATTTCGTTATAATTTTATAAATAACTAAGACATAGAATTATTTGGTACTAAGAAGCAATGAACCAATGACATGCGGTAAGCAACATGTAGTGACCCATCCACATTTTGATCGCTGTCCGGCGTTGTTTAACGACAGTGATCGTACGAAAGCTGAACTTACAATGTGTTATTTTCATTAATCCAAAAATTTAACATAAAACTAGCGATTTTAATGTAATGTAAAGATAGTGATTCTAAAGTGTTTGTTGAGTTTATTCTTCTACGAAGACTTTCCGTCTAGTTTAGAGCTTAGGATTCACAAATCTTACTGAATCGGATCTTATTTATTTATTTAACCGAACCGTAGTTACAAAATAAGAAATATAGATGGCTACGAGCATGGGTGTACCTATCCGAAACTTTCAAGTTAAAGCATTCAAGAATCCCAGGGTTTTTAAGATGGAATGAATGGTTGAGAGCAGCAACTTTCCTTGGTATTTTGAGTGGCTAACGCTCTGTCAATGCTGTGAGAAGTGAGAAACTGTGAAATGATATTTAAACTTGTGAAATGGTAAATCTAATGACGAGAAATCTTCTCAGAATTAACACGTTTAACGCCACATAATGTTTTTAATGCATTCGACTCAGAAGCGCCATATAGTCACATTCAATGTTAAAATTCCATTTAAATGTAACCGCTGGCGTAAAGGGACTGTTTGTTTGAAAAAAAACAACGGTGACCTACATAGCACCCTGATCAACAACAGCGTAGGTCACCGGTGACCTACGTGGCGTTAAACATGTTAATACTTGTCTGCTATATTGTAGTTTTGATTTCGTAAGGACTGCGACTTTTTTTTTAAAGTGTTACTGATGGTTAAAGTGCCCACCTTGTTCATTCCTTCGGGGCGGACCTTGACCGCAATGATGCAAGGGTTCATGACTATGTCGGCATTGGAGAAGAGGATGTCCTCGAACTGGGAGAAGTTTCCAGGAGAGCCCTTGAACTCCAGCGTCCAATCGTTCCCCTTCAAGTTGCCTGAGCTGGTGTACACTTCTATGCGGTACAACTTCACCTGTAATAATGCAAGTTAATTATTTTATGATTGCTAAATACTTTACAATACCTACAATAATCACTTTTTTTTCACAATTCTTTTGTAGTACTACGAATCCGGATATCAAAACAAAAGATTTTGAGAACAGTTGCGTGTGTAGAATACTGCGGGAACAATAGTTTATACAACTCCATTGGTATTTGGTAAGATGCCAGGACACTGTATAGGCGGCACATTGTTTTGATCAAGTATAGCTTCGAGTCTCAGATATCACAAATGGAGTTGAAAGAGGCTTCATAGTTCCCAAGGCGGGAAGCAAGATTGTTAGACCATGATGTTTTTCTTACAGTCAATCTGACAACATATAAAAGATAGATTAATTTAGAGCTTTTTATTTTTTCTGTGTATGGATTTATTGGGTCGAGCCACCCCTTAAGGACGAAATAAAAATTCTCCAGGCCTCGGGAGCGTCGGCCTGATCATCCTATCTCCTTAAAAACCCTGATCATTACAACACTCAAATATATCTCTGGTACTACAGCCGCAGTCTATGCAAGTTCGCGGACTCTTGCCCTGGAGGGTGCCGGAACCATGTGCCCATGTCGACCTCTTTGTATACAGGTGTTCTGGGACAAGGCATAGACAATCTGTGAGCTTACAGAACTGTGAAATGAAAAATTTGCGGTGTTCATATGCTCCGAATACGGAGTGGATATGGTAAAAAAAAGGGTTTTATGTGTGATACTTTAAGAGCACTCTAAGCATTACCGGTGACATTTATGACAAAATTTTGATGACTGTAAGTTCTTGATCAACATCAGTAAGTGTCCGTGATTACCAGTAACAGCTGCCTAACAAAGATCTCGAAGTTCCCCTTGGAGAGCACGAGGTAGTCCATCTTGTTTGGCTCCGCTCCCATGCTCTTGACCACAGCTGCTGACTTGAACACTTCCCTGGCGCCCAGATGAGCATCTTCACCATGCAGCGTGTAGTAATCTTGGCGGTTGAAGAAACGAACCGTCGTGTTTGGTTTCTGCGACAAAAACAAGATGAATATTTAGAAGATTTTTTTTTAAATAACTTGCTTTCTACATAAAATATGAATGTTCAACAATATTTAAGTTCAATTCAATTAAAAAGAAGTAGAAAAAAACTAACATGTTAGGACTTCTTGCATTTCTGCTATAATAGATATCTTAAGATGGGCCAAAATTCACATAAGATTAGAATTCAGTGACACAACTTAACAAAATATATAGGCGTATACATATAATGTACTCATATACTAGTATACATAGAAATGTTAATGGTACAAAATGATTTGCCACTCCTACAGCACAAATACAATAAGAGTAGAATATGAGCATCGTAGAAAACTAATATTTAGGAATAACCTCGGTCTTATAGGGCATGCATACTTTGTGGCCACTAAAAAAAATCCACGCATTTACCATTTTCGTTCGTATTTTCGGTGAGAGAATCAATCTTCCATCTCCATCTCTTTACAACCCGTGAATGCGAGTGTAATCTCTTTCACAGGTTCTTTCTTTTTAGCACTTCTGTGCAGTGGCCACAATTGTGCAGAGGGGACTCCCACTGGACTTGTCAGTTGCTAACTGATTTTAATCTGAATGAGCTCATCATCAAGAAGACTGAACTGTGCTCCGGTGTGATGCGGGTGTGATGCGGGTGTGAGGCGGGTAAAGTCCAGTCCAGACTATATAGATGCAGGAAACTTATGCTATAGGTGTTTTGTAAGCTGCCTTAATCCTCATTGGTCTTAGCTATTAGATCCTTAACTATTCACAGTCAAGCACTTTAACGTCTTGCTCATTATTAAGAATTGATGTGTCTCCTCGTACTTCATCACAGGTAGGACACGTTGTTCATATACTTGACATTTCAGGTTCATAGACATATTGCTCTTTAACACATGTAATGTTGTGCAATGGGTTATGTAAAACAATAAAGTGACAAACAAAATCTTAGAAATATCATTCATCATTAAAACAACATTAAACTAGTCAAAGTCATATGTATTACTCAATACACGGACTTCTTGGATATTCATAGGCGTCACTTGATACTGGAATTTCACAAACGTTACAATTGTGAGTAACAAAAATAAACAATTTTTTTAATTCCATGTAATATCATAAATAAAAATCAGGTCAAGGTCCACAGCTGATAAAAAATATTATGGGGTTAACACATTTTATTTATTTATTAACAAAAATATTTTCAAAGTAAAAATATATAGGTGATTAACACATTAACGCCCAAACGGAAACTACAAATGGCAAATATTTAGGATTTTTATTACAAGACTTTGAGCATTAATAATATATGGTAGATAGTTATCTCTTAGCAAGTGATGGATTGAGAAAGGCTAAGAGTTAGTTGAAGCTGCAGTCTCCTAAACAGAGAACTTATCTTACGTGATCCATTTAAAAACAAGGTAAATTAACAAATATTTATTATTTTTTTATAGTTCACTACATTCATATAGTTTCAAAATATGCAATTACTTAATCACAGAAAAAAATACATCAAATAATTCTTAGAACAGGCGTACACAAGCGTGTACGCCAAGCGGGTAATGGGTTAAATTAAAAATATTATCTTTTTCATAAAATAAATAAAAATAAACTGTTACATTAAAAAAAAAGTAGGGCGGATAGGAGGGGGTGAAAGGAGCTATAGATAATTATAGAAAATCTGTCATGACTACAAAAATGAATCGCCAAAGTGGTATATATAAAAAAATGCAAATATATTATGAACATATTTGCGTATTTCTAAAAAATATAAGATTTTTGCGATTACCTAGTATTCCCAAAACATTTAAGAGCTTTTAATTGCTGAATGAATTATCTATCGTAAGTTTGATGTTGGCCATATGATCAAATCAGGGAGCCGATATCAAAAATGATTAAAGGAAGGTTACCCCACTGACCTTCATACAAATATTGCATCAAGGGTAATCAATGCCTTATCTATATTTGAAGGTTTGATAAGATTCTGATTGTGAATGGAGGATACAATATTTACGTTTTCTTTACAACCATATAGTGTGATTATTGACATTGAAAAGGTTTAGTTGTGCAATGCCAAACCAACCATCTTCAAACTTTTCAAATCATAGGATAGCGGTTTCCAATTTTTTTGCTTCGAATAAAGAATGAGAGCGTAAGCCGCAATGAGCAGCAAAACATTAATATATCAATGCTAGAAGTAACCCTAAAATATGCAAAAGAGTTTGTATACCTTGGAAGTACGATCACCTGGGATGGCAGAACAAAAAGAGAAGTCAACAGACGCATACATTAAGCAAGGCTAGCGTTCAATAAAAAAACAAAAATTCTTGAGTCAAAAAATATTAATTTAAAGCTCCGCAATCAACTTGCCAAAACATTTGTTTGGAGCATCTTGATGTACGGCTGTGAGACATGAAGAGGTCTGCAGAGGATCGAGAGGAGTGGAGATCGAGATGCAAGATTTTGTTGCTTGGAGATCGAGATGTAAGATTTTGTTGCTGCAAACCTTTCCACTGGATTGATACTACGAAGAAGAACGAATGAGCAAAAAACCATTTGCCTCAAAAATTTAAACAACAATAAAAAACACACTATTCCACTGAAAATGTCAAATTCGCCAGTCGGGTACCACTGTCATAGGGAATTATGTATACAGTTTGGGAGCAAACTAACATTTCATACTCACATTGAAAAAATATATGGAGTACTGTAGATATTGTAGGTATTGTTTTTTGTAATTATTTAGTTTTCAGCATATTTTGTTAAAATGCAGTATAATTTTTGAGAATTTTGAATACAGTGGTACAGTGTGGGTATTAGATTTGTGGCGCCTCCTGGGGTTTTTGAGTGGGAGGCGAAATCTTCAAAAAACATTCCCTGTAGGAGCTAAGGCCGCCCTTACCGCCCTTTTTTCATTGGATGCCCTGGGCAGCTGACCCACTGCGCCACCCCTTTAAACCGGCACTGCAGTGGTACCTCGACATAAGAGTTTAATTCATTCCGCAACCTTGCTCGTATTTCAAATTACTCGTATCTCAAAGTGTCATTAAATAGCTCCGATGCTTGACCAGTTGCGACTATTTCATGCTAAGCCGATTGCTTGTATCTCAAATTATGCTCGTATTTCAAAGCAAACAATCGCTCGCTCGACGACTCGTATCTCAAAAAACTCGTATGTTGGGGCACTTGTATGTCAAGGTACCACTGTACTTATTTGGTGTTTTTCAAAACAAATATGTATAGATTTACATTCTTGGTAAAACTAAAAAACATCTATAAGGTAACTAAAATACTAGAAGAGTCGTGTCTTCAAGTATACATTCTTCCACATCTGCATCCTAGCTGGAGCTTACGGCCACCACGGATTGTTACCATAAAGTTAACAAGATGTCATGATCCTTGACCGGTTTTAGCAGCTAGATCCTTGACTGTATCACTAAGCGCTGCATGTGGAGTAAATTGCATGAGAGTTGTTCCTTGTCAATTGGACACACAAACTTTGATTAATAAGTAATTTATAAGCGAGGGTTCAGACTTACGACAATTTTTTTAACCTATGCTGGGATTTGAACTAGTGATGCTTGTAAAATAGTTGAGGTTTTTAACTTTTCAGTGTGTTTTTAAAAATACAATCACATATGGAGCGGGACGGTAAGGCAATGCGTTTGGGTAGGATATGTATTTAATATGTGCAAATTGAGGAGATTCAGATTATATGTGAAAAAAGCATTTTCATTTTAGACTTTAATGCTAAAGGAGTTTTTCATACCATGCGTTCTGAGTTAATGTATGTAAGGTTTTGAGGATCTGACATTGACGAATAAGTGCAGGCGAGATTAATTAAGTAAGTTCGGTAGAACAATGTCTGCGTTAGAAGCGATTTAAAAGGCTTAGTGAACTAATAAATTGTTTGTGTTCTATGTACTAATGATGATAGGTATTTATTGGTAGCATTGTTCTATATCAACAGCTGCCAGATGACACTTAGTTCGTCTGGCATCAATTAAAGATATAGGTCAATATTATTGATTTCATTGTACTGTTATTAATTATTATTAAACGGCAAGGATTAACATCATAAATATATTATTCAAACAAAAGTTTGTATTTCATTTTATCGATAAACAACTACTGATGATGCATAAAGGACAATTTCGCCGTGACCTTCGGCAGCCACCTTTGGGTCAAAGGTACAATAAAATATATTAATTAAATAAAACTAATTATCAATAGACACTGGAGAAAAAATGATTTATTAAGAAAAATAGTACTTGAAACATGTTACTTACTTGCCTTCTACGAATTGCATGATTTTTAAACTTTCTGCAGGGGATGGAGATTAAGATATAAGAACATAATTATTTGGGTGGCCTTTGTAATGGTTTAAATTAACGAAAAATACAAATCAACAAAATTTTCATTCAGAAATAAAAAAGTTATATTTACAAATTTAACTAATCATACTGAAAACACTCGAGTGACAAAATATTTAAGGGTTTTATGACAATATACTGATAAATCATGTAATGAAGTCCAGTTTCAACATGACCTCCATGAATTTATTTATTAAAGTAATTTCGTGGAGTCTTCTGTTTGGTGAGCTTCGGGACTTTTTAATAATTGTTGTTGACTTTTTTCTTTATTCAGAAGTACATATCTATATTTTATGCATTGTTTCTTCTACTTTCTTGTACCTCTAACTTATTTTTTGTTTCTGTTGTTTGCATTGATTTATACTGATTATTTCATTATTTACGAACGCAATAAACTAGCAATAAACTAACGTTTGTAATGTTAATTGTAAATTTAAAATAAAAATATAAATGAAAAAATCTGATCCTACAAACTGTGATTAAATAATTAAAATATGGGTTAAAACCTAAATATGTCTCGGATACTAGAGCCGCTGTCTCTTCAAGTTCCGAGGCCGTCGCTCTGGAGGTCGTTGGGAACCATATATGTTCCCAAGTGCACCTTAATGTGCAGAGATTTCTTGGGAGAAGTCATGAAAAGTGGGAGATGAAAGAAATGTGGTGCGGCAAATTATGAGATATGGAAAACATAATTTTGTGCTTGTTTTGTTTTTTTTTTTAATTGATGTATTGAATTGAATGTATTTGTTTGTTCTTTGGGGCATTATATTTTGTGGAATAAACGCTGCAAACATTTCTGTTTAAAGCTTATTTACGCAGTCCAGATTCCGCGAATCGCTTCGAGATGCTTCTCACTGGAGCGCTCGACGTTATTGTCGGCGACTTGTTAATTATTGTAATTATTAGGAAAGCAGAACGAATAATAAGATAAAAGTTTCCCGAGTCTCGGTGATAATGGCCGCCGGGGTCGGAGGCTATCGCGGACGGCTCTTAAACTTGAAGACTTGACTGCAAAATACTTAAGTCGTCTGACGACAGACGGCCAGTGCACAGTTTTGTCACAAGACGTGATTAAATTCAACAATTACAAAGTTCTTCATTTCAAGTTGATTCACCAAATTCTACATTTCAAACGTCGGATGCGTTAAGTAAGTTACTGATATTTTATAAAGAACTATTTTGAAAACAAAATCAAAGTATTTTAACGGGAAATATTTTTTTTGGCTGCCTTTAAGTTTCACTGTTCAATTCAAATGTAACAAGTTGTGTCGTCAGATAAAAGTTTTATGCACTAGAGAATGTTTAACTCAAAAATTTAAGACCACACTCGTATCCGCTATAAGAAGACATTACCGATTCTTAACTATCTCAATATAATTTTAATATGCAGAGCTGTTGTTGTAGTTCTATCTATTTTTAGTGACAGTGTATTGTGGCTATATGGCCTATATAGAGAGATTTTTGACCTTGTATTAACATGGTAAGTACCATTTATCGAATCTTAAGGCCGATTAACAAGAGCGATACAAACTGCAAGTTTGCTAACTTTTAAAAGACAGAGCTTGGCAAACATTATCACCTTTATAGCTATATATTTTTAAAAAGATCTTTGATCTTACATGGATGGTGATCAGTATGTTAAACTTGACTGCTTCGTATATTGACCTGTTACACATTGAAACCCAATTCAGGGAGAGAATTTTTCATATAATATTTATGGCGTATCTAATGAAATATACAAGTTATATTGTAATTATTTTCATTCCTTTAACTCTTTTACTAAATATTTTTTTTACACTGTTACATTTTTACAATCATAGAAGTGTTGATTAATTTGTAATGATAGATTACGCCTTAAAAATAAATAAATCAGGTTTAAGAAAAGCTGAAACACTTGTGCGCGGGGCATTTATTAATTGATTTGTAAACAATAAACAGATTTTTATTTGTGACATGTTATTTATTTCAATCTCTCAACTGCGCACCTCTATACTTTTCAGTATTATTATGTAAATGAGTATGTTTACGAAAATGTTATTATTTTATTTTATGTTTCTGAGCAATAAACATAAAGATACAGTGGTACCTTGACACACAAGTGCTCCAACATACGAGTTTTTTGAGATACAAGCCGCCGAGCGAGCGATTTTTTGCTTTGAAATACAAGCAAAATTTGAGATACGAGCAATCGGCTTAGCGGCCAGTTGCACACGAACCGCGCGTCACGATTTCCCGCATGAATCCCCCGGCCACGGTCAAAGAATCAGTTATCAGTGTGCTCTCGCTGTCAAAGCATCTTTGATAAGTTGTGCTCTTGTTTTGTAACTTTTTTACATTTACTGTTGTACTTCATTTATTTTTATAACCATGGATCTGAAGAGAGTAAGTGGAAAGTTCAGTGCTAAGAAAAAGAGAGAAATTATAGAAAAACATGAGCAAGGTGTGCGAGTTATTGAGTTGTCTAGTTTATTTCTTTACATTCTCTTTTATTATGTTTTTGTACAATATTTGTCATTTATAGATACATTTTTCTTATTCAAAATCACGTAATAAAAAAATAATTGGGGTGACATTTTCGGGGCTGGAACTGATTATCGGCAGTTCAATTAATTTCGATAGGGAAATTTGCTTTGAGACACGGGCAATTTGAAATACGAGCAAGGTTGCGGAACGAATTAAACTCGTATGTCGAGGTACCACTGTATATGTATCTTATCAATAGATTAGATTGTCATTCTAGAAAGTCATTAAAACAAAGTAATTAAGCGATTAATTTATTAATTGCCATAAAGCGAAATGTTTACTAATGTTAGTATTCCTGGAAAAAATGCTTTTTGCAGATAGTTATCAGAAGTTAATTATAATTAGTCAATGTTTTTTCTTATTGATTAAAAGAGGAGTAAACAGAATGAATAATTGATTACATCATTATCAATATACTCATATAAATATATGATAATATAGTATATTTTTTGTATTGAGTTGTCAAATATTTTTCATTATTTATATTATAATTGATCAAATACGATTACGTGGGATGGCAGAACAAAAAGAGAAGTCAATACATCAAGCTAGGCTAGTGTTCAATAAAAAAAAATCTTGAATCAAAAAATATTAATTTAAAACTCCGCAAGCAACTTTCCAAAACATTTATTTGGAGCATCTTGATCAGTGTGCTTATCTGAGAGAGATGAAAGACTAGAGGCTTTTGAGATGTGGTCTTACATAAGAATTGTCGGAATTTTCTGGAGAGACCACGTCACGAACAATGAGGTTCTCACCATAATCAAGGAAGATGGCAACGAGTAAGAACACCTATCTCCAGACACCGACGCATCACAAAGTCATCAACCCTGAAGAAGACCGCTGCAATGGCGGTCGAAATATTGGAAGAAAATAATTTGCCACAATGCTAATTTTGAAAACCTTTCAATTTTTTATTCATATAGCCTCTACCTCACAATGTGTGAAGACAATTCCATCATTAATAGGTTAAGAAACATTTTCTTTTCTAAATTTAGCTAATACTGTATCATATTTTTGATGTTCAGGGCTATTCCTTTAAGCCTCAGTAAGATGTGATTATTTATTTGCCGATTATTTTTTTTAGGTACCGAGATGAAGACGCTGTTTATAATATTGATCCCCCTCGTGGCAGGAGATCTCTACAAAGAAACCCAGAATTTCCAGTATTCCAGGACATCGGGTGATGAGGAAAGAAAAGGATTCT
This sequence comes from Glossosoma conforme, assembly GCA_022606575.1. Lineage (NCBI taxonomy): Eukaryota > Metazoa > Arthropoda > Insecta > Trichoptera > Glossosomatidae > Glossosoma > Glossosoma conforme. Next base: position 833,539 of record JAGTXR010000121.1, read on the forward strand.
ACGGCTCCCAGTCGGGAAACATGCCCGGGAACTTTGAGGATTCACACAACATGGACGGGTTGGCACAACACCAAATGAAAGGATTGATGGACTCCGTCGGGAGCCAGCTCGGAATCGACCCGGCGGCCATAGGGACGGGAGCTGTCGGCGCCGGGTCGCTCTACGGGTCGGCCTCCTCGAGAGGAAATTCGTATGGAGTGCAGAAAGGTGTTGGCTCCGGTTATCAAGGATACAGGGAGGCCGCCGGCCGGGACGGGGCCAGTATCGGACGGTCAGAATATGGCAACAGAGCATCACACACTTCCAACACTTACGGAGAATACGCGGGTTCAGAGTCTCAAAACTCAAGGAGAATCCAAGCCGGGTCAAGATTAACAGGATCGGCCGGGCAAGACACCGCAGGCGCGAGGTGGGTCGGGGGAAGCTCACACAACTCTGGAGGCTCCAGGTATCACGCGGCTTCTACCGCAAACGACTACGAAACTAACGTCGGTGAAACTGATGACTCCTACAATGTAGCGCAACGTACTTATGTACCCGTGGCCGTCGAGGACGACTCCCTCGCTGCGGCTTCTCAGACCGCTGCCTCGCAGGCCAGCGGCTCCAGGTATCACACGGCTTCCACTTATGATAGATCTCAAGCCGAGTATGACGAAGGCCAGAGAACGGTCAGCGCCGGTCGGCCATTAGTGGTCAGCGGCGGTCGGCCGTTAGTGGTCAGGCCCGGGACAGTGATAAGGGTCGTCTCCAGGCCCTCAGTACCCGTATTGGTCAGAGTTCCAGTGGAAGCCACGAGGGTGCAGACGGTCTCCGAAGATCAACATTCCACTTACGATGCGGAAGATACCTACAACCAGGGCACTTACGATCAACGTAATGTCAACTATGACCGAACGGGAGCATCCGTGAGAGGTATCGATTCCTCATCCCTGACTCAGGAAAACGACCAGACTAGGTTAAGTTACAGTTCTCCGGTGAACACTAGGAGACCGGTCATTGTTAGGGAACCGAATGTAGGAAATGCAAATGTCGCTACAAATGTCGGAGGCGCCAAGCGCTATGAGTCATCTTACTCTTATGAAAAGGAGTGGGAGAAGCACGGCAGCGCTCCCGGTGGAGCGGGAAGCGTGAGGAGACCGGTCGTCGTTCCGGCCGTCATTCCAGTTGTCAATCCGGATTTGGCTGCGGCCGCTCTGAACAGAGATCAGTTGCTGGTCGGCGGGGTAGAGTTGGCTGGAGACAGAGGATCCACCACATACAACAGTGGCAGCAGAGTCGCTAACACTGGTCGCCAGTACTCGAGTCAGACTTACCGAGAGAACAAGGGAGAGAGCGCGAGAAGCTCTGGCTATCAGACTGATGAGAGAAGAACGGGTGGTCAGGCCGGCTACGACGTCGCTCCGAACCTTGACCTCGGTGCCTCTCAGGCGAGCGGCGCTCAGGCGAGCAGTGCTCAGACTCTACCGAAAAGCTATCAGTCCTCGTATTCCTACCACAAGTCCTGGGAAAAACATGGAACTCCGTGCGTTATCCACCCGGCGGGGACCGGAGCTGTCGCCGGCTCTGCCACGAGCGACAGATACGCCGGGGAGGCCAGTCAGTATGAAGATGCCGAGCAGGCGGTCGACAGACAGCAATCGTCTAGGATCTCAGCGAATTCGAGAACTTCATCTGCTTCGACGAGCCGGGGAGGAAGAGGTCAATATGAAAGTTCATCCGATGGCGGTCAGGCGGCTTTGGGATCCGCTTCCCACACGGTCGACATGAACGCCGAGATGATGAGACTTCAGGAGCGTATGAGAAATCAAATGGGACAGTTGTGCACATCCAACTGTGGGCCGGACGGGAAGACTAAAGGCTACAGCGCTTCGTATTCCTACAGTTCGCAGAGAAGCTACGGCGGAGAGGAACAAAACGAAGGACAACACCGATACAGAAGATCTTTTCCGAGAAGGGACTACGGCTACGAAGACCTCGGGCAGCACCAAGAGGACATGGGGCAGCAGAGCGAGCACTGGGGCGGGGAATCCCACGCCAGTCACGGAGCACACAACTACCGACCTGCGAGTCCTGGCTTTCAAGGGGGTTTAACTCACGATCACCACCGTTATGGGGCTTATAGTCATCGACATCATTTCGGTGGTTACGATCAAGGTTACGGGCACGGGCGTGGCATAGGTGATCATAGCGATTGTAATCACGGACATCGTAGGTCCGATGAAGACCACAGAGGACACTATGTACCTCGAGAGTTTACAAACAGCAGAGCTGATCCCGAGGAGTACAATGCATACAGACAACCTGCTATCCCAGTTAACCCTCCTTTCTACATTGGTGTAGCGGCACAGCCAGAGATTGAGAAATTGGATGAAATAGAGACAAAACCAGAAGATTTGGGACAGCAAACAGAAGATTTAGGGCAATTGACTGAAGAAATTGAACCACTGACAGTACATTTTAATGAACCCCCACCAAAATACACCACGCAAGACCAACTGACTCACGGGCTTACTGTCAGTTCTCACACTTCGGGATCAGAATTTGGAGCAATCTCCCATAGTTCTCAAAATATCAATGAGCAAACAGAAGATTTGGGTCAACAGGTGGAGAATTTGGGACAGCTTACGCAAAGTGCTCCGTGGTCAGGAGCATATTTCACTTCAGGTAAACAATTCGAAGGCCAAGAGACTGAAACTCCTAACCGACCCCCATCGAGTCATTCCTGGAGTGGTTCCTATTCTTTTACTAACGCTCACCAACACGGAGAAAGCCATACCCTGGAGACACATCACACAGGTCAAGAAACTGAAGACTTGGGACAGCTGACTGAAAATTTCCAATTAAATCCTAATGGTCAATATTTAAGTCCTCAATCACATGTCAGTCAAGAGTCCTCGGGGTTCACTTTTGGACACGCGGGACAAGAAACGGAGACCGGACAACAGCTAGAAATTACCCATGGAGCTGATGTCAGTGGCCAGTCCACCGTTGGAGGATACAATGAAGATCTAAGTCAAAATTCATTTAACGGGGGGATCCATCAATCATATAACAGGAAACCGGCCCAGGTAGAGAACAGTTACACGGGAACACTTCAAGTATCTAACAAAAAAAACACTGAAGAAGTTGAAGCGCATTCCAGTGTATTTACTCAACACCACAAGGATCACACGACAGATGAGAAAAATGAAAAATCAAATGAAAATGATGACTTTGATCATATCATTAAGATCCTTAATGAAATTCAAAAGCAGTCAAATATATATGGAAAGGAAAACAGCGGTACTCCATTAAATACTGCGAGCGGTCAAATAGACATCAACGCTCCTAATGATAAAGGTTTTCAGCAGAAGGATGATAAAGACGATACCCAAACAAACATTGAAGATCTGAATTCAAAAGAAACGTTTGTGAGTCCGCATAAGCCGATAGGAAAACCGAGTCAGGATATTCCAGTGGATGTTGACTTCCTCGGCCTTTACAAGCCTCGGGAGAACGCGCCAAGTTATAACGAAGGTCGCCCAGAGCCGACCTACCTGAACAGGCCGTACGACCAAGAAAACTTGCATGGACATATCGATGAGAAAGATATTTTTACATTGAATGATGATAAACCGAAAATTTTGCTCGCTGGGTCAAATTTAGAAAAGTCAACGTCCAGCGAAATTAAACCAATTTATGAAGTCGATTCACATAAAAGTGAAGAAGATGATAAACATTGGTCTGAACAGAACAGCTTCTTAGACACTTACTTTCACAAACCTTCAGAGCGGACGACTGAAGTGCCACGAAATGAGATACACAAATTAACACCTGTGACGACCGAAAAAGTTCTAATTGAAGAGTTTCCGATTGAAGCCGAAGCAGATTTATACGATGGAGGACAGCAGACTCAGGTTGTCGACTGGAATGTTAACGAAGACTTGCAGCAGGCTAATTTTGAACAAGAGAATGTTGGACAGTTGACGCAGGAATTGATGCCGTGGAACGAAGGGAAACTCGATCTTCAACAGGCAAGCCAAGTGGAAGACTTGGGACAGCTGACTCAAGAAGTGGGAAAGTGGGACCGGCCGCAAGAGGAGTATCAGCACGCAAGCGTTCATCAGGAACCGGACCGCGGACAGCTGCTCGTCGGAAAACTTGACATTCGAACAGATAATGGAAGACATGAGACGCCACATTCCGATAAGGATAAAGTGCAAGCTCCGCCACAAAGCCTGGATGGTGATCTTACGACGGAGAAGCCCGGGTTTTGGGATAAAATGAAGAACGCCAAAGATAAGGCAAAGTCGTGGTTCGGTTGAGAGTAATCCAGAGTGTAATTAAGACTATCAATAATGATGCTTCTTAAACAAAAACAAATAAGGCTAAAATATTAATTCCGCAAATAACATTAAAGATATATAGTGAAGTTTACCTAATTATTTGTTTTTACTTAATGAGAAAAGAATAATAATATACATTTTTGATTTTTGGTTCGCTTTTTGTTTTTTTTTTTATTATCATAAGTAGGCTGTTGAGAATTGATTGCGAATGGTTTGAAGTGAGTTACAAGTATATTTAATGTATATATATAAGTGTGATGATATAAAAATATATAACAATAAGTTACAACACTTTTTTATTCAATTTATTAAAACATCCTGGACTTCTTATATTCCTATTCCCTGCAGGACCTTAACATCTCCAGACCCATTTGATTATTTATGAGAATCTGTCATCGACTGACACAATATGGTGACTTACTTAGCGCTGGATTATATTATGATGTTATTACATTGTTATCATTTCTTTAAACCCTACTATTACCTTCCATCTTAATGACATAATATGGAAGAAAATACCGATATGCACTTTACACATATATATATATATATTGATTAGGATTCTATAATAATATACAGTGGTTACCAATCAGTGGAAATTCCCCACTCATAAAAAATGACACGTAGAACACCATTGTTTTCTGGATCAGGGGTTGCAGAGCAGTGAAATACTCATACATACCCAATAAAGGTAAGAAATTTGTTAACATGTACTTACAGGTGCTAGGGATTTGATGTACCGCACAAAACTAATTTGCTGGGAAGAATCTGAAATTAATAATTAAATGCTTAAATAATGTATCACTTTGAAGTAAATGATCCATAGTCTATTGCAGTGCTCCGCAACCGGTGTGCCGCGGCACACTGGTGTGCCGTAAGCCGATACAGGTGTGCCGCGATCAAATAAGGCAATATTATAAATAAATAATTTTACAACGGTCCTCAAGCTCCCAGCGCCTATTTATGTAGACATACGACGACGTACTTGCTTTATTAAGTTCTAAATGAAATTAGAAAAAAGTGAAATTGATCAAATTAATAGCTATTTTTGGCTTTTGGTGTGCCGCGTTATTCAAGGTGAGAACTTTGGTGTGCCGTAGAATCCAAAGAATTACTTTGGTGTGCAGTAGATGAGAAAAGGTTGCGGAGCTCTGGTTTATTGGATAACACTCAGATAAATGTGCAGCTTTAAAACAGTTTTCAATATCCAATTCACTGTAGTGTATTATAATAAAATTTATAAAATTGTTTTAGTCTTTAAACGCCCAGTGGTCCCATACGTGATTCAGTACCTAGCAGACCAATGTTTGTAATGTTTCGTCGCACAATAGATTCTTCCATGAACTTACTTTAATACTACAAATTAATGTAATCCGATTGTGAAATGAACCATAAGCACTTGCCCTGTATGGGACCGTAGGGCATTGAACAACGCAAATCTGCGGTCCCGTAAGGAAACCACTGGGCGTTTAAAGGTCAATGATGGATAGTTCACAATCATCCCTCATTTAAAATCATCCCTCATTTACAATCATCCCTCATTATGACATTAACTATTTTCCTATTCTGAATGCTGCTTCAATGCAATTATAACGACAGGAAAATCGATGACAAATACCTATTGAAGAACTAAATTTTTATAAAACATTTGTTTTTCTCTAAATCAAAAGGAATTAGTTAAGTTGAGTAAGGTTACATTAGTCTACATTAAAACTGTTTTTGTCAGTATGTCAAAAGTGGCAAGGAATGTGTAAAAAATAGTATTTGAACATGAAAAACGGAGAAAAATTAAAATCAAACAACAAGCAATCATACTGATGATAACTACTTGTCAGTTATATTTTGTTTTGATTGAATAAAACATCTATTGATTATTATTTTTAAGTAAGTGTTTTAAATAGGAAAGTGTTATCAGGCTGCCTTCTTTTTCCCACTACGCTGCTTAGTTGCCGTATTCTTTATATTATATTGGCATAAAATACTTCCAAAGTTTGCATCTAACTCAATTAAGAATAGTCTTTTACAACAATAATAGTAAACAATAATATCGTTATCTGATTATGTTAGTTGATGCTTGGGATCAAATATATGCCCAAATGTTACGAGACATAAGTTGAAATGATACACACCTAAATTGAGGGCTTGTAATGGCTTTAAATTCGCCATTTTTCAATATGATATTTAAGATCAGAAGAACAAAACCGTTGGCAATTTAGTAGTTGACGTCTTGTCAAAAATGGAGCGGGAAATACACGCGGTGTCTTCTTCTTCTTCTTAGTAAATATAACACTTACCAAAGACAGTTTATTGATAGCTTTACCTAAAATAAGAATTTCATTATTTTTAGTAAGCAGTATGACTAATACAATTATTTAATATTACATATAAGACGTCTCTATTTTTTTTACTGCTATATTTAGAAGCCCGTGGAAGAAATAAAATGTTCTTAATTTTTTTTTTAGTTTTTATTTTATAACTTTAGCTGTGCACCCCAGTGGTCCACTAAATGCATTTTATAATTAGTTGCATCGGCCTTTTAGTACAGCAAGTGTTCGGGAGCTTGCAGGATAGAAGGTTATGCTTTATACACACTCCAGCGGCGTCTGTAGAAAATCATTCAACCAATTCCACCATCAAATTTTGGCAGATTGATAAATGATAGGTTACCGTTTTCGTTTCGTAGAACCTTGCCACTAAATAGTAGAAGAGACCTCGAAAGGGCTTATTCAGCTCCCAAAATCGTTTGGTATTAAATGCTTATCTTTAAGCTCGCTTTTTTCTATATAAATTATATTTTTAACTATATTCCAGTGTTTACTATATCAGTATAGATACCTACTAGTATTCCAAAATAATACGAAGTGTTTTTGTGATGTCACCATGATTATTTTGATCATAGTGATTTTTAATCTGTTTAGTTGTCCATTAAGATAAAGAATAACAAAAAAATATTATGGCAAAATATCCTGTTATTATACAGTATCAATATATTATCATATTTTAATAACAATCATGTATATATTATCAACAATATCGGCGCCACAATGTGACAAGATAAAGTTAGATTCTTGTGATATCTGAGGACTTGAAGGGACAGCAGCTGTAATATATTCGTGGCGTATTTTTGGGTGATTTCTTAATCGGATTTTTAAAGAAATTGGATGAGTAACCCGATGCTCCCGACGCCTGGATTAATCATAAAAATAAATTGATAACGATAATAAATAAACCAAAATATTTTATATAAATATAATAATTTTATTTTGTAAACCATTTCACATGATTGTCTTTGGCATTAATTCTTACCAATTGAAATACATTTTTTCCTATATAAAGAATTCAAAACAAATTTAAATGAAATTGGTAAAAAAACATTAGGCAGCTACATACTATTAAAATGTATGAAATACGTAAGTACGAGTACGTTTATTTGATGTTAGCATTTTAAAGTCTGTTAGTATGTGAGTCACTATCAATCAGTTCAGTGTTAAGTCGCATTTAAACCAAGAAAGCAAATGCTAATTCCTTCACTACTCTTTCAAATTCTATGCAACGAGTGAATTATATTGATGCAAACAAGTAAATTTGAATGAGTGTGATTTGAATTGGCATTCGTGCGCTTGGTATAAATACAGCATAACTAGATACAGAGTGTATTATTGTTTATTATGTATATTGCATTTGACAAGAAGGATTAGCTGAAGCTACCTCAGAAAAAACGTCCCTGCCACACTGGACTGTATGAGTTTTCCCCTAAACTTGTTAAAAAACACGGCCAAATCAATCAAGTTGTTTCCGAGGTAGAAGTCCGACGAGATTATGTTGGCCTTGTGCCACCACTCGTTTTGCACCCAGTAGGTAAGGTTCCTATTGACGGCATCCGCATTCTTGCGAAGGCTTCCGTCGATGTCCAGGATGACGTCCATGGTACTGGGCGTGGTTTGTGCCATCGCCGACCAGAGCGGGTTACTGCCCGGTGTCGTCGGTCTGTAAGAGTATTTCATGGCAGAATCCAGGTAGTTCTTGAGTTTGTATGGATTATTTGTATTGGCCCACATATGCTTTACGTTAGGCCATAACCAAGAGTTTTCTGGAATAAAAAAGTAATAGGTGCATTTAGATCAAACATAAAACCAAAACACGAGCATTAGTGTTTATCTATTAAAAACATTTTTGTTCTACTCGTATATAAAAGAAGCTTAAGTCACGTTATAATTAGTAATACAATATTAATCATTATGATATAATTGTGACGCTACAAATAAATAAGATTATTTGTTTATAATTCAATATAGATTATTGAAGATACAAAAACAATGAAATATCGACTTTCAAAGTTATTAATAAAATGTGTACGTGTACTGACGAACTATTTTTTTTTTTCGATTCGGTTCAAATTTTAATGTATGTTGGTTTGGACATTTTAAAGTTTTTTTTGGCATGAATGATACCTTTCAAGTTTGAATTCAAGTATTCCAGGGTTTTAAAAGGATCGAATTATAGTATTTTTATTTTAGGGGACAAAAAATAGCGTTTGTGTTTTGCACATCAAACATTCGGAGTCAAAAAAGGGCTAACATTTGAAGACAAAAAGGTGTCAATAGGAGGCGATATTTTTTTGCAGCTCATTTTTTAATCTTTAAATATTTTGTAAGCCCAACTTGGAAAAAAAAGAATAAAAATACACTGGTGACTCGATTTAGCCCACAATTTGCTCCAGTTTAAATTGGTAGCGGATAGGTAAGATGAACGTTTCTTACGGCTGGTGACGTATTTGTCGGGATATCCTATAATCAATCTCCTCCCGGTCTTCAGTATTTCATTTACTGTTGGGCCGATGATGACGTGTTTTGGTGAATCTTGGACAACTACTGCAAAGTCCAGAATGTGCTCGTCTAACTCCCTCTTGAGCAGGTTTAGCAAACGTTGCTGTCTCTCGGGCACTGACCCATTTGCTTGAGGGAATCCCACAGGAAGCTGATGTATGTCCAAGATCACTATCTGAAACACAGAGATTTTAAAAAGCTTTGAACAACATTGTAATGTATACAAAAATTAATACAATTAAATATTTAATCCCACCCAAATGTATACTTTCGCCTTTTTTCTTAGGTAAGTTTGTCACTCCTATTGTTTTAATAGATATCTATTAGATTTCATTGATCGTTACAGGATTCACGAGAGCTTTTTTTTTAAGGAGATGGCTGTGTTTTGAAGACGTTAAGCTTAATGAGTTTGTGGTTAACCCATATATAGAACCACTAAATAGGATCGTCGGTGGAATGATCCATGATTCTAAGTTAAGAGCAAGGAAACTGGCAGATATAATATAATTTGATTGTGAAAATTGGATTTATCATTTACTTCATCAGTTGTAGAGTCCAAAAATCTTCTTACGTCCCTCAGCAAAGGAGTCAGGGGCGTAACTTTCACCATATTGTGGTTTAGCCAAAAACTGAAACATAAATGAATATATAATACTATTTAATTTAGGTACCTATAAAAAATAACTTATTTGAAATTATGGCTTTTTGATTAAGCCGTGTGTGGCGAAGTTCAACACTCATTAAAATCAGCCACAATTTCAAATCAGGCCAACGAAATAATATAAGCCTTATCTACCTTAGCTGCAAATTTCTTACAAATACGGTGTATAGTAAACACCGCAGATTAATGGTTTACTCTAAATGAACATCTTGCTCGTGTTCTAGTTTTATGGACGATTAGTCTTAATGCATATTAACAAGACTATCTAAAAGTATATTACTTGTCTTCTTGTAGAAAGATGGTAACTATGGTCTCGTAGTAGGCTATCCTGAAGTCCAGGTAGCGCACACCTGAGACCAACTGCGTCCATACGCTGCGATCTTGGCAAAGCACCCACCGCTCCAGGAGCCCCTGCATGGCAGGGTTGGAGAATGCGTGTGAACCAGAATTGTGGGCCCCAGGAAGCACCAGTCGCGACAAGGCCATGTTGCCAATGTACTCTCTGAAAATCAAATAAATAAAATGATTGCTAAGACGTGTAAGCTGAAATCTGCATGGCACCACTTATGCTCCCAGGTTGATTTTCAGTGCAGAGATGCATGGAGATGAGGTATGGAAAATGGCAACTGACTAAACTAAGCGGCAACAATTTGTGGTGACCATGTGTCCCAGATATGTAATGGATATAGGAGTAAAAAATACTGATAAATACCTACTTTCGACTATTTTTTGCGCAACATCAACAGTATTATACAGCATAGTGGATGTACTATTACAAAGCGGTACAATACCTATTAAACTCGCTCAACCTTTCATTTGATCATTGAAAACTCTTCGAAAGTAACCTTATTCTATCAATAAAGTTGCGTAAAACATAAAATTGTCAAATATATCTCATCGTGTAGCATACGTCAAATTTTGACGTTTAATATTATCTAAAGGGGATTAATAACATGAATTCAGTAATGTTAAGTTATGTTTCTATTTTGATAACATTTTTACCTAATGTCTCCTATCCAAGTCGGTTGGATCTTTAGGCAGTTGCTTGTCAGGAGATTGCCATCTCTGAAGCCGGCAATCCAAAATGGAAGACATTGTGGCCCCGTGGTTATTATAGGTTTAGTTTCAATGTTCTCATCTGGCTGAAACAATTAGAAAACAATTAACTTATTATTGGATTACAAAAATATTATACAAATTATTCAATTACAAATTTAATCGTAAATGTTATCTAATCGATTAGGTATATTGTGACTAGCACTGAATATTCGCGATTGGTATCACTGATCTTCTAGGTTTAGGTACATTATGGACCTAATAAGTAAGTAAAGTATTTAAACAATCATTCAAGTTTTTTTCTCTTTCGTTGACCGTTTATTTCGTATCGGGATGATATATATTAAGAAATATTCCGAAAAATTTACCTCATTTCCCCATTCTCCTGGAAGTTTATCAACTACCAGTGACACGTTGGTCACGTGGTATTTCCACGTGTAGTTGGAAATGTCGACTATTTCTAAAGGTGGTGAAGAAGAACTTTCAAGAGTTGGATCTTCGTCGAAAAGAGCAACCTGAAACAAGACATAAAAAAAACATGCATAAGTACTTGTATCATCACTTTTTTTTTTAAATTTTCGTTTTCACAAGAACACTTATATTTCCCCAATTCCTTTTAAACAAAACATTGCAGCTCTATTGATTAGATATCATGCTGTAATTCCAAATAATATATATATTGTATCTTTTTGTTCCATTGGAAATAATTTGGAGTTCATTATATTGGGATCGCGGTAATCTACGGAAATTGATTCAGGATACTTATTACGCAGAATTTATTATATTATAACATTATACAGTACAGTTTACCAACAAATTAATTTTTCATGTTATATTGTTACTTTTGCTTTTCAGCACAGTTCTTTGTGAGTGAATTTTGCGAATCGTTATAACGAGACATGATATTATTCCAATAAGAGAAGACGTTCCGACAAATGATTATTTGTCGGAACGAATGTTTTGTTTTCATTTTCAGTTTTCTTTACCGAATATAATTCCATTATACAAAAATATTACCAAAAATAAATTATGTAATAGTACGAAATCCGAATATTTTTTTCAGCATCTTCTCTTAAGTTGAAACATGGGACAACACATAAATAAGATGTTAAAACTAATGAGGTAAATATATATGTAAAGAGATTAAATATTCATTCGAACCTTCTAGTATGATAGAGCAGTTGCTTGGCAACCATTGTTTTTATTAATATAATTAAATAATCTTTTATCTAACAGCGAGATTTTATGTTTTTTTCTAAAAATGGTAATAAATCAAATATTTCATAATTACGACATTTACAATAAATTATATGATGTTCTTAATAACATAATATTATGTTTAAAATTTTAGCCACCAAAAAAGGACAAAAAGCAGAAAACAAAGACAGGTTAGATTTTAAATAATTATTTTGTATATATAAAATACAATACAATAAAAACTATAAAAATTGATTGATATCTACTTGTATTATCTATTCTCTAGTCAAAAGTTTAAGTGTCGATGGTGTTGAAATATTAGAGATGACTCGAGAAAAATTGGAACAATTCGCTATGGGGTTGAAGGAAAAATTGGATCGAGAACGGGAAGAAAGAATCTTTTTCCAAATGGAGAAAGACAAAGTTCGAACGTTTTGGGAAATTACGAGGAATCAAGTGCTTGAACAAGAAGCAGAGATAAGGTGATTATATTTTTTAGCGATATATATGATGGATTCTTATAATAATTATCAGCAATCGGACCTAGATCTGCCGCCTATTTTCAAACATGCGAACCTTGCTAATTACCCCATCAGCGCACTTTACAGCGAATAATTGGTTCGATACATAGTTTCGAATGGGATGGACGTATTTTGAATTCCGTCGCGAAAATACTGAGGAGGAAAGGTGTACGCGACACACCTTAAATTTTTTAAAATTAAAAATAATGTGAATCGGTGTAATACTCGTAATAAAGAGTGATGCAAAACACCGCATGAACACATAAATTGGAGATGGAGACTAAAAAAGTCGATTCTCGATAAGCTATAAAGTAATTTGTAACAAATTATTTTACACAATTTATTTAGAAAAAAAAGAGAGAAAAAAAACCTTGGAATGTAAATTACTGTGTAAAAAATGTATCTTTTTATATTTGTTTAAAAAAAAAACAATCTTTCGTCTCTTATTCCTGGTCATTTATGTGCACCATGTTGTAATTTTGGACGGGTCCGCGAACGGGTGTGTTAGTTATAAACACCACCGCTCGTGGCGCGGTCGAAAGCCGAGACCGAGTGCGGAGATCGGTAGTCAGTCCCCACCCTTTAGCGAGACAAGATTGTGTAACGGCCAGTGGTATATTTCCGCTTGGCCGGAAGCTTGTAAAGTTTTAACGTAAATATAATCAATGTGCTTCTAAAAGAAAGACTTTGTTTGCTGGCCTGCTCCTCATCCTGTTCTCACGTAATAACTCCCCTTTTCGAGAGAGAGGAGGATGTTACAGTGTACTTCGTCGCGTACATCGAGATTAAGTTCACGGCCACTTCTAGATTTTGTGGTGATGCCCTGCGAAGAACTGTCTATGACGAGGGTGAAGAGAAACAGAACTAATATGCAGCCTTGTCGCACGCCTTATATGGAATCAGTTCGTTATTAGTATCTCTATTAAAATATTCATTTTAAAAGATCGCCTAAAGTATTGTTTCCGTTTAAAGAAACAAAGAGCGAGCAGCAGAAGAAGCACGGGAGGCTGCCGAAGAAGAAGCCAAGACCTACGTCCAGAAGGTGAAACTCATGGTGATGGAACAGCAGGGAGAGCGTCTGGTTTTGGAGGCTGAAGCGGAGGCTGCTCTGCAGAGGGTGCGTGATCAGCACGCCGAGTATGAGGCGCAAATGATGCGTGACAAGCGCGAGCTTGCCGCACGATTAAGGGATCAGCAGCTGGCAGCAGAATTAGAGATGAAGAAGGTCAAGCGGGTAATTAAAAAGATTATTTTAATACGCTAAGATCACTTTCGTTTAAGACTTGGATAATGGAGAATCGAGATAATTGCATGGCCGCCTTATAAATGGCATTTATTTAGTACCCAATACGATCGTTGATGTTATTCTATAGGTGGGTCAGCATGAGCTATGCTGGGTCACTACAAATGACCTGATTTTCTTGATGTAATTTCTATGGTGGTCATATGCTCTTACTTTGGTGCAATCATGACAGAGCGAAACACTCAAATACATTCTGCGGATATGTTCCATAAATCATTGTTTTCTAATCATTTACTTACTGCGCATCTCTTCAGGGGCTAACTACCATGCCTTGTCAATATAAAAACCGAATCTCATTAAAAGGTTTATTTGGCAATAATTAGTACAATTATAATACTGATATCACCTTGATAAAGCTCTTTTAGGCTGATGCCGAAAAGCCTCGAAAAACGATATTTTGTCTCTTACTTTTGTTCTCTCGCCTGACATGCACATCTAATAATGTTAGTTTTAATTTTATATAAAATTACACGGCGTTTGCATATGCCATTTTATTTGTTATGACATTTGCTCCATTTCATGTCGGTTCAACTGTCATCTTTAATTTTTTTTTTTGCTGTGATTATCTTGGCGGCGCTGCATGTCACAGTGTTCCGGCAGTCGTCAGTTAACTCTCGCCCGGCCGGCAAAATTTCATGTACCGGTCGGACGAGGAAATCAAGTGTTTATTAAAAATAAATGCGAATTGTGCTTCAAAAAAAAACTATTTTGCTTTGTGATCTGCTCCTGCATCCTTCCTCCCCGCGGCCACGTGACGAACCCGCGACTTGTCGCCTTTTTAAAGACGGGGGATGTCAATACAAATACTTAAAATTAGCACTAAATTATAGAAAATTGCCAATTTTTTTTTTATGTATTCATAAATTAATATTTGCAACTCCCGCGAAAAATCCCATCTGGTCCATTTGGGAAGTGAAGTTAATTTGATGTTATTTTCTTTCAAATTATTTCAGTCGCATGTGGAGGAGATAGACGAGGCTGAAACCGAATTCAAGCAGAGAGCTCGAGAAATAATGGCAGAGGAGGAAAGACGATTGGACAAGATTTCCATAGAACTGGAAGTGTCACGGCAGGCAGAGCTTGCTGACGTCGAGGAAAGGAAGAACAAGCAGCTTAATGACTTGGTTATCGCACACGAAAAGGCATTTTCGGACTTGAAAGAATACTACAACGACATAACATTGGACAATCTAGGACTCATCAATAGCCTCAAGGTTTGCCGTAATCAGTATAACTATCACTATTGATAACATCTACTGTTTTTCTGGCTAGGACACGCTCTACGACAGCCGACATGGGATAAAGCAAAAATTATTCCGCATGACAGGCAATTATGGTGGCAATCCGTGAGGACCGTGGGCTGCACTAAAAACCGAATATGGATAAAAAAAATACTTTTTTTTCTTTTAAATTGTGTAAATTATACCTGTACATTATTATCGTGTTTGTAATGAAGATTGATACGCTATTATATTATATTATTCTATTCTAACTATTCTACGAGTATCATCATAATTTTATATACGAGAATCAAATTAATATATTGTTTTGTTAAGAGTAATACACTAAAATAGCACAAAAACTTTGGCTAGTTAATGTAGTATTGTGTATAATTAAAGTGGGAAGTCAATTTAAAACACTTGTATATAACGAATTATAAATATATTTTTATTTGTAAACATATATTTATATATACAAAAATCTTAATCATTATGTGAAACATACAAAGTTATATATCACATATATTTAATGATCCAGTAGTTATATAACTCTGTTCCGGAGTACGCAAAGTTTTTTTTACTGGTCTGCTGTGATCATGTCTATTTAAATAAGTTACCCACAATAAGATGGTTCTGGAACAATTGACTCCAAACAGACCTTTGATTGGCATGTAATTAGGGGTAGATTTAAAACACGCTTTATAATTACTACAAACATTCTGGTATCAAGAGTCAAATAGAAGAAACGCGGAACGCCAAAAGAAGAGCAAGAAAGGCAGCTGCTGATGCTGTGGCCAACAACAGCAAGTTGGTAGATCCTCTGGAGCGAGCTCTTGCTGAAGGCGTAGAACTGAGGAGGCGAGCTCAGTTTGCTGAGCGAGACGGAGCTCTTCTAGCGGTAACACACTGAATTTAAAACTACTCATCAAATAACATCAATTTGGATAGGAGTCCTGAAAATGGCCGTTGACTTACTAAACATCGCAAGCAAGAAATTTTGGCAAGCAAAACCGAACGCGCATGAGCATAACGCCTCTACGGGCAAGCGACGCCGCTGCGGCTGTATCTGTCGCTCAGGCTGCGCTCGAAGTATCGAATTTCCATAGGCTTCTTTTTACCGTTATGCGATTGTCTTCGAATTTCGCCTCTTTCTGACTTGATTATTTTGTGATAGCTAGACTGTACTACTGATGTTGTGGGGCGAGGCAAGGATCATAGCAGTTAGCAGAACTATATGGCGGTTATTTCAAACTTATCTTCAAGCTAAAAAGCGAATATATATTTTTTTTAAATCCTGAATTTAATACCATATGATAATTACAACAAAACGTTGAAACTATTTCTTCTTCAGAATAAAACGCGGATATTGATGGCTTTGGAAAAACAACACGCATTAACTAAAAGTGAATATGATACATTGGAAGACAAATTTAAAAAGGTAAATGTGTCCTCTTATATTACGCTTTAATTATTGACATCTGATTAATTGTTTTAAATACAATATGGTGTGGCGTGAAGCTGATGTTTGAAGGACTGCAGTCAACGCATAGCCAAGACTTCTAAATATTAGGCTAAAAATATACATTAAATGCCCAATAATATATGTTTTTTACGCCCTAAATATACTTTAAGGTAGTTGCAGAACGAAATGAGCTACACGGTAATTTTACAAAGGTTTTGTTGGAGTTGCAACAGATATAATGAGTTCTTTCGAAGAAATGTTCACTTGCAAGTAATCAAGCTGAAAAAAAATAATGCTCATATAAATGTTACTGATACATAAATTGTTTTTTAATGATTTTTTAAACCGATGTTTGTTACTAATCTGTATGCATTGTTACTTAATCAACACTAATAGGTGGCATATTTCATTCCCGCAATATAATGTTTTTCAAAAGTGTGTACCAATTATTTTCATCTATTAAAAATTTCCTTTCGTTATTAATTATGTTTTATTTTATGTGCTTCATCTATTATTATTTTATGTTATTTTGAATATTTACTCCTGCAAGCTAGCACTATCACAGAAATGAGACAGTTGCTCTTTTGTAACTGCTCTGACGAATTATCAGTTTGTGCGAAACCGATCTCTTCAATTCTGCATACATAACAGTCGCAAAACATGATTTTTGTTAAAATATGCTGTTAATGTTTAAACATATAAAAATAATATCGTCGGTGATACCGCTGCCGATCGGCGATGAATTTCATCAATTCTTTGTGTGTAATATAACTATGTTCTATTTCATTCAACTCATGTACATGTCTGACTTCTAGATACATATTTAAAACACACTTTTCGAAACGATAAACATTTTAATTGCTCTTTTATGGCACTGAAATAAAATTCCGATAAGCTGCAATGTGGGCCACTCAATGTTTAAAGTCATATCCGCTATTTATTTGCAGCATATGACGCGCCAAAAACCGCCAAAAGAGACGATTGTTAGTTGCAATTTTTCGGAAGTTTTTGACATTGATCATTGATTGACATTGCGTCAAATATGAAGGGTTAAATGGAATTGTGAGGTTTTTATTAAAAAAAATGATAATACTTGTCGTAATTGTAATTGAGGGACGTACTTCTGTGAAAAACGTATTAGCTTACGATGCAAAAAGTCTGGGTACAAATGCGAATTCGTAACCAGGATAATCATCAAGGTTTCTAAAAAATATTTCATTTATAAAATTCACTAGTATATTAAGTAAAATAATATGATTTCACTACTACTGAAATCGGTAAGGCCATCACCAGTTAGGATGCATATATGAATCGTACGTAAATCTGATTATAACTTGTAAGTAAGCCAGTGAGCGTTTTGCCATAGTAATTGAAAGATCAGGATCTTATATTATTTCATAGTAATAATATTATAATTTATAGTAAAACACAACCAAAGTGCTTCTGGCCTAATAGTTTCGTTTATATTTATTTTTAAAGCTTCGTTTTTCCTTTTTTTTCTTCTTTGGTCTCTGAAGGACAGTGTCTTATTATTTACTTGGACATTATTTCTGGGAGACAGCTATCACACCATCTTTTATGTGGCCTTCCTGGAAGTTGGTTGCTCGATGGTAGTTCGTCAGCCGCAATGCTCATCACTATTTCAGAATACAATACTCTTACGTGATCTCTACATTATCGCCTCCATCGCACGATGTATTCTACTTCGCAAAATTTCGTACTTATTTTTAAAATAAAATAATTTAATACATATTTTTATGTATGAATATTCATTTTGTCAATGGGTTAACTTGTGGCTATTCATTCGTTTCCTCTGTTCTCGACAGAATGGAGAACAGAGGAAGGTTGACTACGGTCTACATAAGCAATTTAATTAGTTAGATAAAGAGTACAATTTATTTTAACTTATTGACCTGGTTTGGTATGTCAGATATGTCTCTGTGTGTACACATGGTGAAGTCCCAGTTCAGTTCCAGTTTGTCTCCGATTTTCGCACGATTTCCAGGAACAATCTGCTGCAGTGAAGAAACCGTTAGGTATACTGATCCGCACTGATGTGGTCCCTTCCCTGTAGAGAAAATAAAATTATTAAACTCAGGAAATTATCAATTTATAATATGCTCTTAGTGTTTGCGGACTTATTCAACTGTGAACGCAAAAAAACATCCAAACGGAAGGTTTTTTTTCGTTATGTGCCTTCTCTGATCCAAAATTTGGAATGGTCGATGTGAGATGACAAATATTAATTTGAAAGCATATGGTAGAATGTAGTCGCGTCAGTGTTGTCAGTAATAAAAATACATATTTAATTTTATGGATTAAAAAAAATATATACTAATAAAGTAATACGCATAGCGGCAAAAAAAGCTTACGGTTTTAAATCAAAACGACGAAAACCCTTAGCTTTTATTGCCGCTCGCTGTATAATAAATTTAAACAATACAGCACGTGCTTTTACAATATAATAGCTACAAAATTTAAATTTTATTGTGTAACTTAATTCTTGGAAATATTAAAACTAAAATTCAACCTGTTCGCATCGTACCCGATATATGCCGTGCAAGATTCCCCTACCGTTGAAATCGGTAGACGTGATATATAATTTTGCTACTTTCTTAGAATAGTTTTTTATGCATCATCTGATAGCCAAAGGATACAAGAACCAGTGTGATATATAAACATAAAGCAGATAAGTACATTTATGCTTCAAATACTAGTTTTTTAATTGACAGTATAATTTGTATTCCACCGAGCCGTGATGAAAGGGTCAAGTGAGTGAGAACCTACTGTAAGATTTATTGGCGATGTATTTAACGAAATAAAAGTAAATATTTTTGTGTGCCATACGTATTTCAGTATTTTCAATCCGTCGTTGTATAGTTTGGTGATGGTTTTATACATTTAAAAAATTAGTTGTATTTTCAAAGTATTTAAAAAAAAATGTCCACCGTGGATGTAATCAGTGTAGATTGATATTAAATACACCGAAAAATTAAAGAAGAGAGTAAAATGATTTATTTTGAAATTTGCGTGCGTTTGGTAAATGTCCATTGAACTCACATGACTTAATCTTGGATTTCGTGATATTATTAGCATTTTTTTCGCAAACTAGGCGGATCGTGATGTAGAAAACGTACGCAGTTATCGCTAATAATAAAGCGTGTATTATGGACTTGACGATATGCCATTTTGTCACGCTGGAAATAATCATTTTCCTGTGTGTCGCTCTACTAACAATGAAATGCGGACGTCTACTATTGAATTAACAGTCATTACGATCATTCTAACCTACAAATTAACCCTTTCAGTAAAATGCTCTATTTTTACAACATTATCACTTACGAATGATTGATATATGTTTTTTTAGCATTCACTTTGATAAAATGGCTAGTATAATTTTACGTATTAATTTGGATGTTTTTTTTTTTTTGAGAAAATAGTATTGTGAATTCTGAGCTCTAGTTTAATCTTTTACTAATGTGTTCTTCACTAGTGAGTGATATGAAAATGCACAGTGTAATCAAAACCATTGTCTCAATTATACAAACGAAGAATTCTCAAAATGATTAATGGTATAGGGAGTATAATATGTATTAATTTATAATATTTTATTACGTCATCATAATTATTATCATCCTTAAATATCAGCTCCTAATCTGTCGCATATGATGGTCACAAATTGCTGCCATAAAAGTGTGTCAGCTGCCTTGGTTTTCGCGTCATCTTATGTTTTGCCTCTTCAGAGTAAATTACTTTAATAAGGGACGAAACATACTTGAGGATATTTACAATTAACATTTTTTTTTTTTTTTAAATATAATATTAATTTAAAGGTGAATATGAATCGTTGTTTTAAACGGGTTGAGCTGCTATCACTAGTGTAAATACATTTACTCAATTGAGAGGAAAAAATATTTTCATAAACAAACCTATAATACATATATATTTTTATACTATTGCTGTTATCTTTACCATATAGATCAGACGAGATCGCAAACCAGTGAATCGTCAGCTTCAAGCAGAATTTAATTCATTATTACTACATACAATCGTATACATTACCGGTTTTAGGGGGACGGCGAAGTGGGTCAGTTCCCCAGGGCGTCGAAAAAAGTTTTTGTAAGAATAAACAATATGGGGCACTAGATTTTTTTTTTAAATTTACTTTTATCTTATGTCATCTTTAATCATCTTTTAATATTTTTATATAAGAAGATGATAACATTTGCGTAATATATACAACATATTGATAGTTGATCCATTCATTATCTTCCAACATAACAATATAAAAATAGTTATTACGTGATTTAATTCTATATTATTATAATATCTATATTAATACGAATGAATTATCTGAAAATAAAACAATACAATAAAAAAAAAGTACAATTGTAAATACTATACATACATTCTTTCGTTATGTTATTTAACTCATTACTGGCGAATATTCCACGTGTAGTTTATAAATTAATATAAATTAAGATGCATCTATAAATAGTATATAGCATCTATAAATAGTATAAGAAAAATATTTAGTTTTGATTCACATTTATTTTACCTGATAACATGTTTCGGCCTCCCTGGAGACCATATTCAACGATGAAAATTGATTGATTTATTTTTTCATTATTGAAGATGGCCTCCAGGGAGGCCGAAACATGTAATCAGTTAAAATAAATGTGAATGAAAACTAAATATTTTTAATTTATATATTATTTAATTAAAATAATTTTAAAATTATAATTATGATGCTCATTCAAATGAAGAAAAAATATATTTCTAAAGATGAATACTTAAAACCTGTTAAAATTTCAAAAGATGGCATAACTCCGGTGTGGATTACTAGGTTAACAATGATTTTTGAAATTAATGTTTTTTATGACTTTTGCTGCGTAATTCAGATTTCGTAACACTTTCAAGTGCGCTGAAGAAATTCGCGAGATCTTGCAACAAGGAGCCGCTTGCTTGTCCAAGTTTCGCCTTCCGACAATGTAATATTTCAGATGGGAATCTGAAGGCCGCCAGCATTTTTACTTATGTAAACACATTCTGTAGACTGCGAAGACAATATCTCATCTGTGGATTCTTTGATGCTTGCCTTTTATAAATGCAATTAACTGCATTTTTTGAGTAAACGCACAGTATACAAACATCTTCCACATGTTTGAGAGTTTGTTAATCAATATTTAAAGTTGATATGATGATTGGCCTGACGTTACCAAGGCTTCGACCATTTTATGGTAAGGAGCGGCGCAACTCAATATACGAGTTTGGTTTACAAACTGATTACAGTGTAAAACATATGCTCCATCTTATAAACAGACACGAAAGAAGATGGAAAATTATAAATGTTTTTTTTTTCTTAA
Source organism: Glossosoma conforme (assembly GCA_022606575.1). Classification (NCBI taxonomy): domain Eukaryota; kingdom Metazoa; phylum Arthropoda; class Insecta; order Trichoptera; family Glossosomatidae; genus Glossosoma; species Glossosoma conforme. The sequence continues at coordinate 855,476 of JAGTXR010000121.1, forward strand.
GATTCGCTAGAATTTGTGCGACAGTCGAATGTTTTCATTTCTTATTTTTTTTTATGTAAACACATACAGGAGAATACCGACAGATGGTGATAGTAATTCTGATGTCTCATCTGTGGAATTCTATGACGCATACCATGATGCATATGGCTAAGCTCTGCATGTGGAGTGTTGATCCGTCAAATCATAGACTACAGCCCGAGATTCACGCATCATCCTTATTATTACAGGAATTAACCATGAACGGGTGGTCTTCACGGGATGACTTTCATCTACCACCAATTTAATTAATGACTGACATTTTATGGGTGAGGGATCAAATTCACACCAACCGGGAGTATTTTAGAGCTCAGAAATCGATTAAAAATCCTTTTTTTAATCTCTGTCGAGGATCGAACCCACGACCTTTGGCTTGCAAAGCAAACGCTTTGACCATTGGGATGATATTGAGCAAATAAAAGATGTCCATATCACGTAAGTGAGGAAAGTTTCCTTTTGCAACTCGCTTTAAAACCTGTACGCAATACTATGTAATATATAATAAATAATATATTAGAGACTTCCTACAACACCAGATCACGTTTCCACATCAATTGGTAACAGTATTCTTACTCCCTAGTACTGCTACCGGCAAACTTCTATATTTTAACACTGTAACGTAAAGGCGTTGCATATTAAATTTTGAACGAGTGTCAACGAGAAAACGTTCGATAAATCTGTGTTAAATTTGGTACACAAATGTAAAATATCATCGGGTATCTTTGTACAAAATTTTACACAAATCAATATAATAGTTTCTCATTTACATTTGTTCAAACTTTTATACGTTACGTGTAAACGTTCTAATCCACCAATTTTTAGAAGTTAACATCCTTCTATATTTCAAAAAGGTGTTACTTCGTCGCGTGAAGGCATGATGAGGAGCAGGTTAGCAAAACAAAGACTTTTTCAGAAGCACATTGACATATAGTTTCGTTAAAACTTTACAAGATTCCGGCCAGGTTAAATGGCCAGGTGTAATGCGACCTTCTCGGCCGTCAGCCTACCCCTGACCCGTGCGGCCCGTGGTCGGTCACCAGCGCCGTAAGCGGCGGTCTATATAACTAGTCCCAATATGGCGAACACATAAATGTATGGCAACAGAACAGAAAAGAGACGAAAGATTATATATCTAGGTATTCGGTACCAGTCAGCAAGGGCTACATCATGCTGGTGTCAAACAGAATAAATAAATTATTTTTTACTCTTTATCAATGCTGAGGATGATGATTGCCGTTGTAGCTGGATTTGTAGATGATATACCTAGATTTGGAGCTATTCAAAATGCTTTTGCGATTCATTACTATAAATCAGTAGATTTTTAAATGTATTTCTTCTATATCGTCCAATATTCGAAGCTAGTTTTGTTCAAATATGAGTGTTTTTAAATCAGTATTTTAAAGGAGATTAGATAATAAAGCTGGCTCTTCCGAGTCACGGATTATTTGGACCTGGGAGACGGATAAACTAATCAACGACACTCGGAAGTCACTAAGTGGTGACTAATCAAATTGCTAATTTGCGTCCTATTGTCCTTTAATTCGATTCCTACTATTGATTATATAGTAAATATACAAGAGTCACGTGAAACTCACGTCTGAGCAATTTTTGCTCCAAGTACTCGTATTTTTAGGTGTTTTTTTCAATATAAACAAAGTTATTAAGTTTGATTTAAGTGAAGTAAAATATTTGGTGACTATTACTATGTAGAATTGCTTTGAGGCGGTACGGAAACCTAGCCACAAATGTTTTGTATTTAGTATATGCAACCAATAAACAGCGGATTTGTTTGAATAATATCACACTTACTTAATAAACTGATATCAGCTTAATATAGCTCTTTAGGGCTGATGCCGTAAAGCATCGAAAAACGATCTTTCGTCTCTTATTTTTGTTTGATTGCCTGACATGCACATCTGATAATGTTAGTTTTAATTATATAATATTACACGGCGCTTGCATACGCCATTTTATTTGTTATGACAGTTGCTTCCATTTCATGTTGGTGCAACTGTCATCTTTAATTTGCTTTTTTGCCGCGATTGTCGGCGGCGTGGCATGTCACAGTGTTCCGCAGTGGTCAGTTGAATTTTCGACCGGTATAGCGAACGCCATACCGGTCGGGCGAAAAAGCAAGTCTTTAATAAAATAAACGCGAATTGTGAACCAAAAACAAGTTCTTTTGCTTGGTAATCTGATCCTGCATCCTTCCTCCACGCTGCCACGCGACGAACCCGCGACTTGTCATTCTTTTTAAAGACGGGGGATATCAAAACTTAATATCAAACTGCATCTCTAGTCTGCCAAGAAGAAATATAAGAAGCATTAGATAGTGCAGAAGAATAGGACGACGTTTAAAAAGCGAAAAAGACGAAAAAAATAAGATGTAGGAGAAGGTGGACCAGAGGATTAAGAAGTTGACGACGAAGAAAGCGAAGGCAAAGAGGGCAAAGTAAGAGAAAAAATTGAGAATATGACGTAAGATAAGTTGAACCAGATGATGGAAGAGATTAAGGCGAACAAGAAGTAGACGAAGAAGAAATGTTTGAAATAAGCAATCAAATGTCCCAAGGCATGGCCTAGTTATTAAAAAAATGATGCATTTATTATACAACATTGTTGCAAACACGTTGCGCGGCGCATAATTTTTAAATTTGTATAATTTAATGAGAATTCGTATGAAAAGTGAGTCGAGAAAGATTTTTTTATTATCGTATTTTTTACCACAACAGCATTTCCCAAGCAATGCAACATAAAGGTCATTGCAATTAAATTCACATCACCTTCAATACGATTTGGATGCGCTCTGAAGAGCAAGAATTAATTACCTGCTTATTAATTAAGCTTTTATTTGTCCGTGACGTGATTCTATATCGTTTTTATGTGTTGAAAGGTATTCGGAAGCCGCAGTAATAATTTCCCAAGAGATTATTATAGTAGAAACATAGAAGAAAACAGCATGGGTCTAAAAGAACACTCAATTAGGGTGGTTGGACGCGACTTACAGAAAGCTAGATGGCGTATTTAAGATCAGACGATTTTTCTTTTTATGGAGAAATACAGTAGAAGTAATCAGACAGTTAGTTGCCGACACGTTAAATACTCATAGATGACTCTCAGTTTTATTGACACCAAATTTAGTGTGTAAAATTAACAACTGTATAATATATTATGAAAACTGAAACATCAAGACGGCCTTTTGTTAACATTTTACAACAGCAAAATATACATTGATTAATACAAAGTACATGATTGTTGACTGTAACATTAACAATAATAAATAATATATCAAATCGATCTGAAGAAATTGAAATAAAGTAATCAATTTGAATCTATTATTGATATCAAAATGTGTTTATACGCGTAATTTTCCAATCAATCATCTATAATGAATTTTTCAATGAAAATAATAAAGACGAAAAAAGATGTGATCTTTTGTCAACACTACTTTTACGATTAGACATTAATAAGATGTCATTTTTAAAAATGGTTATTACGTGATTCAATTATTTATCTTTATTAATACGAATGAATTATCTGAAAATAAAACAATACAATAAAAAAAAAAAGTACAATTGTAAATACTATACGTACATTCTTTCGTAATGTTATTTAACTCATTAACTGGCGAATATTCCACGTGTATTTTATATTTTAATATAAATTAAGATGCATCTATAAAACATATATAATGTGCGGGATGTTTTTGTGCTTATAAATTGAAAATGTAAAAATCATTGCTTTCTTACCCAATTTTAATTGGAACATTAAATTTTTATTAATTAAATATATATATACTATACATAAAATTCTTTTTTCAACGCGTCAATTCAAGCAGAAAAATAACGGCAGAAGCGGGATGCGAACCGCGGACCTTGAAACCAAATGTAAAAATCATTGCTATTGGACCGACCCAATGTATATTTAATTAATAATAATATTGTAATATAGTTAATGATCTTTAAAAGTAGATTAGAATATTGAAATAATAAAATAATATTCTAATAGCAATTAAAAAAATCCATATTAAAATTTTTCTTTGTATTTAATCGCTTGTGAGCTTTTGAAGAGTTTGGAATGAAATATTGTAACACTTTGAGCCAATATTTCGAGAATCTAATACTTTTATTACATATCCACTACTCAGCTAAATGCATATCTTTGCCACAAATCGTCGTTATCCGATGCTGCATCATCCAAACTCCTTAAAAATGCTGATTATCAAAACATTCAAATATGCCTGTAATACTTATAGCTGCTGTCTCTTTATTTACTTTCCCAGATACACCTTCGAGTATAGAGATGTCTTGGGTATGGCACGAATAATGCCATCTGACGGAACTGTGTGACGGCTATTTGTGATGAGAATACGCTGCAGCTATGAAACGAATATGGATAAAAAATATAAAAAATGTATTAATCTGTTCTGGAACATGGGAGTTTAGTTTGGAATCCCGATAAATCCAAATACATTTTCATGCTCGAAAAATTCATAAAAAATTTGTCCGACGTCTTTATTTTTATATTTACGGTAACTATCCATTCAATTCATTTAATTCCGAACATTACCTAAATCTTTTTTCTTCTAGGGATGCTTTCTTTCCATTCGCTAGAGTCCCGGAGGAAAATTGCTGCACTCAAACATTCATTCCTTCTTCTTCCCGGTTCAATTCACAACCCTGGGATTCTTGAATGATTTAACTTCTATGTTCCAGATAGGTACACCCGTGGTCGTAGGCATCCATTGTTTTTGATCCCAGTCGATGCTTGTGGAGCTTCAAGCACTCAATTTGGTACAACGGCAATGTCGCTCTTAAATGGCCTACCAGCACACCTCGATCCTTTTCTTACATCCTTTTCCTTTTTTGTCGATGGTATTGTTCTACTTGATCTCTGTGATCTTTGACACGTGTCATCTTCTTATTCTTTTGTGTTATTTTTATTTTTTTATTATTTTCTATATTTATTGAATATTTATGTATACTCTATGTTTCTAAATATTTGTAAAAAAATGGAATTTCGATTCTGTATATAAATAAATAAATAAAATAAATAAATCTGCATTTTTTAATAAATCCATGCATTTGCCCGACCTGTTCTAAGGCGGTCTCCCATCCGAGTATCTCTTACGTAGAACTCGGCTTTCCGGAACTAAAATCGTCTCACTAGTGTAATTGATATGAATATGATATGATTGGGTATGACCAGCATATTTACAGCAAGTGTATCAGCCTCACGCCAACGTGGTACTTGCACCAGGCTCAATTGACATAGACAACTTTCTCAAAGGTGCATATTATCCAGATAACGAGTTGTGACGTTCAAACTGCATGGTCGGATTTCCGTGTTTTCTTTTAACATAATACATTACATTACAATCCTATTCGTTTATGTTTTATTTTAAATTTAAAATGACATTGATTCGCGGCACATAAGTATAAATGTTTCGTTTGAGAACTCACAAGAGTCAAGAAAATTTAATGTGATTCCTGACTATTACTATAAAATAAAATATATTTACTAGAATTCGGGCTTACATAAAAGTTAAAATACTTTTAAGCTGTTCAAAGATTTTATTTATTTGTGGAAAATATGTGAAACATGTTTGATAATTAACTTATAAATATCAATTATTTAGTTTAACCCTTTTGTTACGGCTCGGTTGAATACAAATTATACTGTTAATACTTGAATTTGTACTTGTATTTGAAGCATAAATGTATTTATCTGACATATTTTCATATATCACATTGATTCTTTTCTATCCTTTAGCTATCAGATGATGCATAAAAAATATTATATTTAACAAACGTTCATTATGTAACTCCATACATGTGGTGGCATTGACACATGTGGTTTACAGAAAAATCGCTCCTGTGACGAAACCTAACGATATTTATTTACATGCTTCATAGATTCCTGTAAATAATACATGTAGGTTGATAAAGGGAATGACTGTAGTTCCATGTTCTTACCGTAGATGTCACAATGAGTACTGAAATTAGCAATCACGGCTGCTGATGTCAACGGTAGGGGAATCTTAGACGGCATATATCGACAACCGATGCAAAGGGTTAATATGTATACTATTAGTTCTTTGAGCTCTTATGAAAACATAGTTACTATTTAGTCATCTTTTTTCTTTCTCCCTCTTGATACATTTTTCGTTACCTTTCATTAGTATATTTTATAGTTATTCATATTATATAAAACATAATTAAGTATTGTATCCCGGCGTGCGCTGCTACGCGTCAGAAAATGCTCTATTTATGTCCAAGTTGTTTCAATCGCTCTTCCTCCCCCTTAGGATTGCCTGCTTTCGTAATAAGATCCCAAGAACAAACGAAGTGTGTATGACATTTTTCAAGATATAGGAATGACATCACAAGTATAGCAAAAGGAAAGAGAACGATCGAAAAGGATGCGGGTGGATGACGATGATAAAAAGAGCCGTAACTTAATCAATACATGACCAGTTACTTAACTTTGAGAATTGATATCGATAACATAGTGACTAAATGCATCAATTAAGGTAGTGATCCTACAACAGTGCAAGCAACATAGACTCTTTTGTGTATGACCTTGACCTATAAAGGGTCAATGCGTATGACGTAAGTCATATTTGGTAGACTATTTGAGTTGAAAATAAATATGGAATGTACTCTACAGAGCAAAGCTGACATGGAATAATGATGCGAGGAACATGGCGGCTGACAGATTTTTGCGGCGGCAGTTTGTGACGATATATATAATCTGCCTGGAACACAGCATATCAAGAATCAACTTCGGAAGGAATAACCAAATCTTTCTTTCCATCCAAAGAACACTTATTGAGGTGGAAAAAGACGAACTCCGTGGACTTTCATCTCACTCAAGCGTTTACCGGACACGAAAGATTTGGCCTCTCTTCTTGCGACGCATGTCCATGTGATCCAGGCATGCAACAGACACTGTGAAGTGCATCATCCATGAGAACAGGAGACGCATTCTGTGCTGTCGCCAGTCTCTACCATTTTTTGTGAGGATTTACCTGAATTTATGCTTAGTTCTGACGGTCCCTTACTGTTAAAGTTGATCAGGGAAAACGTTGTGGCTACAAGAGCGGTTAACGAGGCTAACATGGTCCATGGATATAGGCTTCTACGTTCTTCACCTATTTTTCAGACGTATATTCTAACCTTGTGTGTAACTTGCAGGGTACAACACGCAAGAATATATTTTTTCTACATTTTTTGTAAGTAAAAAAAAGTACAAATACAAATTGTATTTATATAAATAACATATTTTAATTACTGGCTATGAATATAACATTTAAAAAAAACGTTACTAAAATATACAAATAATATATGAAAACAGTATACTTACATAACTTTGATAGGGCGAAAACACTCTCAAAATCACATATCACCACAATTAATAAAAGTAACAAGTGTGATTTTAACATGATTATTTAATACGAGTAATAAATGTAATGAATCATTAATCTCAAATACAATATTTGTTTTAAGCATAAAATACACAGAGCAAAAAAATATATATTTCAAATTATAGTTTTGAAATTGGAATGATTTATTTGAATATGTGCCTAATGGAATGTATTCCTTTTTCGCGTGTATCAATTTTAAACGGTTTCGATTGTCGTTTGTTTTTCGCGTTGTTTTTTCGTTCAAGCGCTCCGCGGACTCAACTGGCCACCGCTCTGCGGGCCTGCCTATTGTACAATGAAAGAAATTAACAGTTGCGAGCAGAGCCACAATGGTCGCGAATCAAGCTCACAAGTGCTGTGATTTTTTAAAGATCGTGCGCCATTGTTGAAAGATGACATCTACAAATTTATAAGTGTCGAATCAATGTGTCAGTGTGTGCGTACCGGACGAACGACATTCATCCACACAGTGACGCCGTTCACGTTGTCCGCTGGATAGTTTACGTTTTTTATTTAACGTTTCATCATCATCATCATTAGTTTTGGGTGTCTCTCTCTGCGTCGTATCCGCTTCCAATTTGAACCATCTTTATATTTCTGTCAACTGCCACATTATTCATTTTGTGACGTTTCACAAATCAGTTTCGCATCACACAGGTATGTGTAGTGAATTCCTATTGTTATACTTTTTTTATCAATTTTATCGTTGTATGTATACACAAAGAAATTATAATATGATCATTATCAAAATTTGCTTTTGTACTTAAAACTACCTTGGAAGGATGTTTAGTAATTTTATTGATCAATATTAATATCAGTATATACAGCCTTTGTTTAAATAAATTAAAATTTTATATTATTAAGAAAATATAGCTGAATCCCTGATTATTTAACTAAATAAATTGTATTTTCTAGAAAACGTGCTTTTATAAAAGTAAAAATACTTAAAATCACTGAAAGTAGGCACAATCTAATAGTTATATACAATATGTTAAACTTATGAAACATTACAAATTCTAATAAATATAAATTATTTAGGAAGACACATTTTCTTACATCACATGAAATATTTATAACAATGTCAAATTGCAAGTCATCATTTTCATGTTTGCTCCCTTAGGGGAGTTAGTAAGCTAGATAATTTAGCTTTAGCATATGGTCGTCACGAATTGCCACCATAAAGCTTTATCAGCAGTCACGGTATACGCCACATTTCTGAATATTCCATCGTTTTCCCTTTTCCGAAACTCCGCCCAGTACATTCGATTTCAAGTTCCCGATGACCTTCCAGAACTGTAAAATTCAAGGTTTTTAACAAAAGGCAGCTGTAGTTTAAGCTCTCCTGCAGCATCCGAAGTACATGTCTCAACCAGACAGTTAAAAATACTTAAAATTTCTTAACATCCAAAAATATTAGCAGACGTTCATTTGACTGTTTTTTGTTTGTAAAATACCTTAAAAAATAGAGTATTATTAATCTTATTCTTTTATTAAACATTCAGTTTAAATAATAAATGTAAAATTAAATTAAATAATAATATCTTTTACTCAAAAAATGTCTTGAAATTGAGATTCCATTCTAAAAAACTAAATATAAAGATTTTTTGGTATTATTTATCTGTTTATATCGGTATTCGGATACATTATGTATAGTTTTTAAAAATGTCGTCACACTAGATGACGTAATTTTTATTAACATCAGACATGATATGAATACAATGAAACAATGAATATAAAATATGACGATTTGAGGTTAGTGCACTTCTTCTTTCTTATCTCTTTATTTTAATCGCAAAAGATAATAACGTGACGCAGATAATCTGCTCGATTTTCATCATTTGATTTAATCTTTTGATTTGAACTTGAAAATATTTCTTCTATTAATGATATGAATGTTTAGATTCAAGTTTCACCGCGTGTCAACATTTTTAGCGGCCACGATAATTGGCCTTTTTTAGGGGGTGGCGCAGTGGGGCGGTGCCCTGGGGCTCCGTCTGAGCTAGGGGCGCTGAGGGCGGTCAAACTTGCTTAGATTTTAATTAAGTATTCCAGCCTTTCCATACTTAATTTTTATGAAGCATAAAATTTATTTGCTGTACAGTTTTTCATGAAACAAGATTTTTTTTTCAAATTCAAAATCTGGATGTAATTTTTTTTTTATCCAATGTACCCTTAGATATAATAAAATGGTTTACATAAGTGGTTCCAAAAGTGGTCCGTTCGGACCCCCAGGGATCATTTAGGGACTCCGTGTAAAATTTAAATTGATTTGGGGGTCCCTGAACAACGTTGGGGTTTCACTGAAGGTTCAGTATAAAATTATAAGAATTTGGAAGTTACAATAAATAACAATAAATCATTTAGTGTAAATACTCGTATTTAAATGAAACTATATTTTTTTTAATAAAAAAATATATTGGCAAAATTATTATCTTGCTTGCGTTGATTAAAAAAAATTAAATCAATTTTTCAGTACATAACTACACTAGCACCCTATCAGGATTCTTTAGAAATACTTTTTCAACAAATTATTAGGAATTATTTTTTATTTTAATGTCACAATTTACTATTAAAGACATCGAAGTACACTTTGTAATTTTTCTATAATGTATTTACGTAGTTTTTCACTCAGGGGGTGCGTGGCAAGTTTTGACAATGAAGAGGGGTCCGTGGGTCAAAAGAGTTTGGGAACCACTGGCTTACATAAAAAAACCGATTGTACATAAACTATAGCAATACAAGTGAACAATGATTACATCTGATTACGTTATTAACGTATATTACATGTTTTTTTTTTAAATACATATTTTAAAATTATCTATCATTTATTATGTGAGGACTTTTTATCCTATAGTGGGGGTCTGAGACGATATCATAAATTGAACAATTTATCTGCAGAGCAATAACATTGAATCACACGATCAATTACTTCTAATATATTGAAGATTGTGGAAAATCGTGTTAAACGTCAATCATTTAAACTAGATTGTTAACCAAATTTACAAACTACAAGTAATAACTTAATTGCGGCATTTTAAAAATATTTTTTCCTCACTCTTGATATTTAAGGCAACCTTCTATAGATTCTAGCAAAGACATTCTTGGTGTTTGCAGATGGACAAAACTCCGGTCAAATACTTACTGTAGACTTTTTTGAGCAATGTTAAATCAATACAACGTACTTTACAAGCTTCGTAAATACCCCTTAATGTTAAATTTACCATTTATTCGCCAAATGCTTCTTTTCTTCTTCGTAGTATCAATCCGGTGGATTGGTTTGCAGCAGCAAAATCTTGCATCTCGATATACTTGAGATGCGATCATATTAGCTGATGCACGGGATATCGCTTGGACCTTTAATGTGGTATTTTCCCCTTTATTTCCCACATATATGTTGATATCAGCTCGATATAGCCATTGCAGGCTGGTGCCGAAAATCTAGATGTAAAATCTTTCGTCTCCTATTTTTTGTTCGCTCGTCGGACATGTGTCGCCATTTTGATTGTTTTGACAGAAGATAATTCGTCAAACGGCTGACAGGTGATAGAAGGGCTCTGGGGTGTTACAAAGCGCCCCGTCTCAGTTCGGCTCGGCTCGGCGACGTTATGTCGTTTTTTCCTTAAGTAAAGAGGATGTTAATGCATATAATTTTATAGACATCACAGATATATGCGTGATTCAATAAAATTATCATATTTTATTAATCACACATATATTTTTTATCAATAACTGTAAAATAATTAGTGGTTGATGAACTACTCGTACCTAAAAATCGACTTATATAGTAAGAGAAATCAAAGGCAATTGTTCAGATTTTTCTTTCTATAACAGTAAAAATTGGAATGTCAAATTAATTTCAATTTTCCTTCTTATCTGGAACATAAAATCGCCACAAATTGCTGCCGTATTCGACAGCCACAGTCTATAATTAATTTCAAGAAATCTTTGCAATTTTAGGTCCACCTTAGAACTTATATCATTATATCCTTATAAATAACTTTGCTTCATATGTAAGTGTATAACTTTATAGCTTTTAAAACAAAATTGGTGACATACAAAAGTATTCTTATGAAGACCAACAGTCATTTTACAATTTCTATTTAATTTAATTGAAATTAACTTCAATCCATTATTAACCGGGATGTTGGTCTAATAACGTTGAAAAATAAATACTCCCCATACAGCGATTTAATATAATTAAAAAAGCATTAAATAGATTTGACAACACACAATACGATTTCTCAATCACTATAAAAGTAAAAAGATTTCTCGGAATTCGAAGTCGGAACTCTTTACTTGACAGTCGAACTGCTTTACCTCTTGTAGATTTTTTTAGCTATTTAAATGATACCATATATATTGCTATACAGAATGACCTAAATGTATTAATTAATCGTTTTTTTTTATTGATATGGTACAAATAAAAACATATTATACCACCAACTCATTCTTTATGAGGTACAAGGTCATATGAAGTAACAGCATTTTTAATGACCATGATTTTAAGTACACCTTTCCACCTATTAAACGGGTGTATATATGTCTGACCATTTGTCCGATAGTGATTTGGGCGAAAGGTCTTCGACCAAATTTCTATTCGACCAAATATTCTTTGGCCAAATGTCCGTTGGGCATTTTTTTTTCGCCCTGATTTCCTGGAGCTATTGGGTACCGCATTAATCGAGAGGTAATATGGACTATGTCAGTTTTAAAGTGATACTAAAGATGATTTATCATTTGTTATTAAGTAAGTTCTGATCGAAGGAGTAAATAGTCTTTTGAATAGGCAATTTATCATAATTTTGTAAATAAAGTACTAAATTCGCCTCTGGTTAATGTATTGCGTAGTTTGTCCAATATCCTTGGTTTTATCTAAGATAAAAACTTTCAAAGCTTTAAAAAAAATTAAAATATAATCGAATACTAAAACAAAGAAATAAAAAATAACCCTAATCAAAATGCTTAATAATAATTTTAAAATACACCTGTGATTAAATTATCTGTTTGAGATAAAATATAAAAATATAATCATCCATGATCCGATCAATCAGTTTTAATAAATTACTTAAAAAATAAATAAATTACTTTCAGTAAAAATCTTTGCTATTTTTGTATTTACTTTAATATTCGAATATTAATTTATTAATGTAGTTTTACCTGGTTTTAATATCGAGCTTGATTGTTTACTTATTTAAATGATTGAAGAAGTACATAGTTGTATGTTCATGTAACTATGGTCTTATTTTTATAAACTACAATCACGTTACGAGAACCTTATCAAAGCCAGGTAAGATATGCTAAATAATAGAAAAATGTTACGATGACAAAACTGGTTAAATCCATATTCTTTAAAAACATGTTTCTTCCCGAAATATGTACTGTTAAAATACTACTAAGGATTTTAAGGGGCTATTTCGAATAATAGTTAAATCCATCGTTTTATAGTTAAGCGATTAATCTATGAGTATTTTTCAAATTAATATTCATGTTATATATTTTTTTCACGCTATGCTTATAACAAATTTAGATATACACATCAAACTACACGTACATAAATCATTCAATTGCTAAAATAAAATGAAAAGGCAAAAGTGGAAGTATGCATTTTTTTTCCTTTTTAAAAAAGTATATATCCACTGTTTTAACTTATTTTTAATGGACAAATAATGGATGTGAAAATTAACAAAGTTTCGTCAACCAATCATTCTAAAAAAATATTATTGTTGTAGGAAAATTATGTTTCATGGGCAAATTTTTCTTAACATATAAAATAAACAATACATTGAAAGCGAAATAGGAAATGCAAGAGCGTGAAGAGATTTATGCGTTGTAGCGTTATGGAGTTGGTTTCGATAGTGAAGTTATGTTATATCATTGACTTGAATCTACAAGAATGCATTCAGTGCGTCCGCTTTCAATGCATAAGAAAGTTATATAAGGACGTCGCACTTGTATTACGAGTATCAGAAAATACAGGGGAATAGTTGAGTGCAGTGGCGAATGCACTTTTAAGGTTTGAGTTAACATAATCTTTTTTGGGCCCCTTTTCTGACGACAAATAAGCGCCAAAAAAACAACTTTGTAGAAAACTGACAAAATTTCATTTAAACTTTGATATTAATTGATAAGCGATTTTTCGTGTCAAACACGATGTATTTTTTGCTCATCTTCTTCGTAGTATCAATCCGGTGGATTGGTTTGCAGCAACAGAATCTTGCATCTCGATCTCCATTCCTCTCGGTCCTCCGCAACCCTTTTCAGCTCAGCATAAGCGCTACAATTCATGTCCTCGAATACTTGCTGCAAATACTCCCGTCTAGGGCGCCCTCTACAGTTTCTACCCTCAACCATCCCCTCCACAATATCGTGAAGGAGACCATCGTGGCGCATGATGTGACCAATCCATCGGGCTCGCCTCTCTGAGATGGTTCTTATTAGTTGCCTATCTTCCTTGATTATTCTGAGAATCTCATTGTTCGTGACGTGGTCTCTCCAGGAAATTCCGAGAATTCTTCTGTACGACCACATCTCAAAGGCCTCTAGTCTTTTTTTATCTCTTTCAGATAAGCACCATGTTTCACAGCCGTACATTAAGATGCTCCAAACAAGTGTTTTGGCAAGTTGCTTGCGGAGCCCTAAAGAAATATTCTTTGACTCAAGAATTTTGGCTTTTTTATTGAAAGCTAGCCTTGCTTGATGTATTCGACTGTTGACTTCTCTTTTTGTTTTTTGCTCATATCTGTTGATTAATCATATCAAGAACATATGAACACCAAAAATTGCCGATATTTAGTTTTACCAGTTGCCATTATCTATTCTTCATTGCCAAATATCTCTGCATATCAAAGTCCACCTGGAAACATGTATGGTTCTCGGTGACCCCTATGGAGTTAAAGAGGCCATACCTTTAGTATTCAAGGTATATTTTAGGCAATTTGTTTCTCGGAATTTTTTAGTGGGTCGGATTGCCCGACGCTTTCAAGGATTGGATCATTTGGTATTAATGAGGAACTCAACCCGATCAGCGACATGAAGATAGCAATAAGCGGTGATTCATCCCATTTGTTATCCGCGTCCAATATTGCGTAAGTGCTCAAAATTGAGAGCCAATATGGCACGAAGATATCTTTTCGGATTGCCTTATATAAATATGAAAATGCTTTTTTTCTCATAAACACACATAGGGGAGTACTTAAAGAAGGCATTGGTCCTAAACGAACACTATGGCACCCAACTGGGTTGGCTGGACGCTGCGTGTATAAATGTGTAGTTGTTGCGTTTGTGTATGTTTTAAAGGAGTGAAAACTTCAAGGTGTTCATTAATCTACTTATTGAAGAGATTTCAATTATATTTGGGAGGAAACTTATACAGAGGGAGTATTCCAAAGCCTGCCCGTGGCGTCAAATAAAGAGCTGCAATGTTCGGAGAGGGTAAAGCGGGATTTTATTTCGATAAATTGGTGAGGATGAATTAATTGAGGAGGTTTGGATGAGTATTTTCTATCATATAAACGATAAATTAGACTGAGTAACTTAACGTTTGCGTTTCATGTATTGGAAATTAAACATTAGAGAAGATTTTGGTTTATATATCATTTTTGGAGCCTCTTAGAGCCATGGCTTGCCTGATGGGGTAATCCAACACCAGATTAAAATACGGGAAAAGGAACGATATCATTATTTCAAAATTAATTATTAAAAAAACGTAATAATGGTATGTGTTGTTTTTATTTTATTATTTCAGTCACTAACATAATCTTTGACTGGCAATACAAATTTATAGCTACATGTAATAAATCAGATCTACTATTCTACAAATAAAATTAAAAATAAATTACCCATAAATTAAACAACAATAAATCACACTATTTGAACTTAATAATACTGATTTAAATGTACGCCAATGCCTCGCATAGTCTATAACGTCCACATGGTCACCACAAACTGCTGCCACAAATCTTTACAACTGCCAGATCATCACTTTGGGCTAACCCAACCTGCGCATACTTAAATTCTATCGAATTCTATCTAGGATATTTTTTTATCCCATATCTGAAACATAAGGTTACACAGTTTGCCGCCACTCAGTTTTATCACTGTCTTTGCCTTGTCCGAAGGTCCACCTGGGAACATCCAAAATTGTCACAGTTCCCGATGACTTTCAAAGCGGGAGCCTGGTAAGACTGCTGCTGTAGAATCTGAGGTTTCTTTTTGGTAATTTGTTTATTGGAATTTTCAATAAGATCAGAAGATTTACCTGATATTCCCATCTACGGCGATAGAACGGATAATTTATTGGATTTTATATATGCTATGGCCGCTTTTAGTCTGGAGCATATAACTGTTAGCTCTTTCATCGTCCCCCAAATCAAAGTACAGCATAATTGATTCTAAGCAAATTACTTTCAGCATGATGACTGAGTCAAGGCTTTAGAAAATAGGCACTGTGACAACCTTTTCTTGTTGGAGCACATACGGCCACCACCAACAATACTTAGTGTGCTCAACTATGCGAGATATTCGTGTACTCTTATAAATTACATTTTTTACATAATTATGTGAAAGTACTATTCCTTAACACTACCATTTCGCAAGTGTAGTTTAGAAGTTATTCAAAACATCTTGACATTTTTTTTTATAATCTATCCATCGATTATTCTCGGTGCGAATATTACACGTAATTTAAGATAATAAATTACGTAAAAATCATTTTTTTGATTCTTTTAAAATAAACATTGATATTTTGTTACTGGAAATTATAAATAAAATGAAAAATGAATTTATATGTTTTAAATCATATTCTTTAAAGATGACAAATGCTTAACAAATTTAAAAAAAAACATTCCATTTGGTGCGAGACTGACTCACCCATATAATGAACTGTCATATTAAATTTATTTATTTTTGTGATTGAGAAATATTGACCCCACACCTTCACAGTAAGTCACTATATTTTATCTTCAGCGTTAAGTCACCATAGAATGGCGAGCGTTATATAATCCAAAGATTAAATGTCTGCTAGAACCACTAATGAGACCGCACTCTCCAACAAAGATTTCCTGTATGTGTTAACATAAATTGATGATTAACCGGACGCGACATTTCATTGTTTTAAACAAAAAATGTATATTTAATAACTAACAATTTGCAGTACTTGATATATGACACCTAAATTATTTATTAAACAAAAAACAATACAACATAAACGTAATTTATTATTTTTATAGTATAGTCAGATCTTGTGTAGTTTTAGACTTTAGAGCATAAATCTACAAACCACAAATATAGCTGCCTATTGTACTTATTTCACATGTTCGTAATTTCATCCCAAGTCAACTATAAAGCAAAATTTCAACAAGTATTTTTTTGTGTCGTTTGTTAGTACAATGAGGATATGTCAAACAATTCTAAACTGGTAGGTATGTCGTTTCAGGGGCTGTCTGTATAATCGACGTTTTCTATAGGGCTTACGACACATCAATATTATATTTTAGCTCATCACTATCAGCATTTCATTGAATAATATTCGTTTATAGGGTAGTATTTTACATTATTGTATAGTAAAACTTTATTATTATGTTATAATATTATAAATAATTTGATCTAAAATACCAAGTCAAAAGGCGAAACATGTAGCATATCAACAACAAATTTATCAAAGAAAAAAGTCACGAATTTTTTTTAGCTTACACGTGTCACGTAAATGCTAAATATAATTTGGAAAAAATGTTTTTTCAGACATTATTTAGCCATTAATATTACCGGAATAAAATTGTGAAATTAAAACTAAATATATTTTACTTTAACAAACTTTAAGTAAAACTCAATTAAAGACTTTGAAGTTGGTTCTCAAAGTTAACATTAAATAATTACATTTCTATAAATACATTAACTTAAAATTTACTTATATTACTACGCAACTTAAATTTATTGTAATAAAATTAATAATTAAAATCGTACAAGAATGAGGTAGATTGTTTTGTCTTTAGTTTATCGTAATATTTAAATTTAATATACAGTATTTATAAATTCTTAATGTGTAAACTTAAATCTATATTAAATATGCAATACTTTTTTCAGTAATTCAGTAAAGAAAAAAAATATTCAGGTAAAGCTAGATTTATAGAACTAATTTAGATGGATCACAATCCCTTTAATCTCTTTGAAAGATCCATCTTAGACAAGGATGGTTGAATTCTCTACAACATTCATGAAGCTGTTCTGATGACAGATGGTCCTTTTAGATAACTTTCACATGTACATTATCTTTTTTGCATATTAATGCGCCGTTTTCTTTTTAACCCAAACGTTTTAAGTAATATATAACAAATGCTATTTATATATCTTTTGAGGCAAACTACATACATAATCCGATAGTTTTTCACTAAAGTTTTGTACTTATTAACTCACTAATCGGAACATATCATACACTACTCTATACACCAGTAGTTCAAATCTTATCAGAAGACCAATGCGCATAGTGGTGGGAAGCTTTAATTTAGATATTTATATATGTAATATTTATTTATGTTGTTATTATTTTTTCTAATAAAATGATAAAAAATGAATTATTTTGAAAATCTATAAAATGCAATCCATCTTGATAATCGGATCTAGTTAGTTTATTAATTTTGAGAGAAAGTTCACTAAATACTTCGCTAAATACGGAATCCGTAGTAATAGATCTGATGGTACACACAGATTTTACTAGAAATGTATACGATAGATACGTGCTACAGCATTTATTTACAACAATATGACATATGTGTATAGTTTTTTTAAAAAAAAATTAGGTTAAACGCCTAGGCAAAAAAAAACATTTACATTTGTACTAAATATAAAATATATGTAATTATAGTTTTATTTAGAATAAATCGATGGTATATATTGATATGAGTGGCCAGTTAATTCAATTTAATCAAAACTTATTATTAATCAAAATTTAAGCAGCTTTTTATTGTGACTTTCTGTAAAAATGAAAAATGCGTGAATTTTGGGCGGCTGTTTATCTTTGACTGGGGTTGACTTTTTATAATACATGGACGGAAAAAAAAGCTGACGGTTTTCGTCGTTGTTTTGATTTAAAACCGTCAGCTTTTTTGCAGCTCCCTATATTGATCATTCGTGTACTTTCAAACTGTACATTTTGGCAAGATTTGGCAGTTATTAAAGTATCATTAAAACGTAGTTACAAAAAGTTTTTAACTAACAAATTTAAAAAACGTTGTTGTACAGGGATAAACAAAAAACATGAATAATTAATTGGCTTAAACATTAACAAATTCTCTTTATTTTATATTAAAATAAAAAGTGTTTTATTAATTTTAATTATAATGTAATTTCTTTTTCATTTTATGTTCGTTTGATTATTTTAACCAGGATATTTTAATCATATGCCCAACTGAAATAACTTGGTGGTTAAAATAATGTAATTCATGTCCTTGATGGTCCACTATATAAATATTTTATAAATATCGAAATATTTTTATGAACAAAGAAACCACTTACCCTTGAATCTAATACAACGTCTCAAACGTCGAGTAAGCGATTGAGCAAAAAAACGTCTTCGCGCTTAATGTTACCACTATAAACAAGAAAATTTGTGAAAAGTTAAAAAATTGTCATGGCTTACAATTTCACGCAACCGAAATTTTAACAAAATATTCATTACGATGAGTAAAAAATAAATATTTGCTTGCAAATTAAGCTTCAGAATATTTCAACCAGGGAAAACATTTCTCGCATTTTACGCATCCAAAATAAGTAAAAAAAAACAAACGAATCTCTTATACATTCGATTGGACAAAATCTTTGGGAAAACCCGATTTAAACACACTGAACAACTGAAATAAACATATCCATAAAAGGATGAAATCATGTTTTTCTTTTGCTTACATAAAGAAATAACATAATTTGACCACTCAAAAACATATTCCCATCACTGTTTATTCGGCCAAATTTTCGATAATCCAAATTTGTTCTATTTTTCTTTTGGTAATATTTCCGTTTCGTCAAATTGGTGTTTTGTCAAATTTTCGTGCATAAAAATTATTTTGGGATTTCCATGGGTAAGATTGGGGCATTGTCCTGACATCGATTAGTCAGGTGTGGTGGTGATTCAGTTGATCTGTTGAGTGAGGAGGTTGAGCAGTTCTGCATGCTCCATGTTGTTGAGGGTGTGCATGTCCACGCCCAGCGCCTGGGCGACGCTCTCCATCTGCAGGCCGAAGGACTTGAGCATGTCCATGAAGTGGACTTCTTCACCAGTGTAGGGATCCAGGAGTCTCGGGCAGGAGTGGTTGCACTGCGGCCAGCTGCAGCGCTCGATGTGGCGGTGCTCGCAGCCAGGATCCCCACTTTTGAAACCCCTGGAAAAGAGCGGAAATAATAATCCATCAGTAAAATCATTTAAATTTAAACCCTTTCATTACGGCTCGTTTACAATACAAATTATACTGTCAATTATAAAACTAGTATTTGAAGCATAAATGTAATGCACATTGGTTCTTGTATTCTTTAGCTATCAGATGATGCATAAAAAAGTATTTTAAGAAAGTAACAAAACGATATAGGATGTCAACCGATGTCAACGGTCGGGGAATTTTATGACGGCATATGCCGACAACCGATGCGAAATGGTTAAGTACAACACTTGATCACTGTTTATTTACTTGCTACAATATCGCAATCAAGCAATAGTATTAGCAAAAGTATAATCATAGGATGCTGAAATATTATGATATAACTAAAGATTGAATTTAAGTAGAAAAATGTTCTTTTGCGTAATCCAATATGTTTAGGCTTAGTCAAAAAGCCATTTTCAAATGCAAATGGGTTCTCGAATATGAAATATCAAATTAATCTTGTGGAATAATTTTTAATATTCTTTCATTTGCCTTATTGAAATGCTATTGACCTTTTAACCGCAGCACCTTCTTGGTTTATTTATCAATCGTTTTTAAATATAAATTAGAATATATTTTCCTGTAATGGTTATTTAGTAACTGAAAATTCTTGGTTACACTGAGTAATAATAATTTTATTTTATTTTAATTCAGAAAAGGAAGTAATTAGGTTTATTTTATATAATTTTAATATGGCTAAATGCGTTTTATTTCCCTAAGGAGAATATAAATAAATAAATAAATTATCATTGATTTTTATTTTTTAAACTTCAATGAAATATATTTTGTGGTAATCAAATATAACATTTCTCTCATCAATTTGATGAGAGAAACGTCTTTAGATATAATATTTGTTGTAGATTTGTATGTATGTATAAATTTATTAAAACACTGTTCTTCTTCGTAGTATCAATCCGGTGGATTGGTTTGCAGCAACAGAATCTTGCATCTCGATCTCCATTCCTCTCGGTCCTCCGCAACCCTTTTCAGCTCAGCATAAGCGCTACAATTCATGTCCTCGAATACTTGCTGCAAATACTCCCGTCTAGGGCGCCCTCTACAGTTTCTACCCTCAACCATCCCCTCCACAATATCGCGAAGAAGACCATCGTGGCGCATGATGTGACCAATCCATCGGGCTCGCCTCTCTGAAATGGTTCTTATTAGTTGCCTATCTTCCTTGATTATCCTGAGAACCTCATTGTTCGTGACGTGGTCTCTCCCAGGAAATTCCGAGAATTCTTCTGTACGACCACATCTCAAAGGCCCTAGTCTTTTTTTATCACTTTCAGATAAGCACCATGTCTCACAGCCGTACATTAAGATGCTCCAAACAAGTGTTTTGGCAAGTTGCTTGCGCAGCCCTAAAGAAATATTCTTTGACTCAAGAATTTTTGCTTTTTTATTGAAAGCTAGCCTTGCTTGATGTATTCGACTGTTGACTTCTCTTTTTGTTCTGCCATCCCAGGTGATCGTACTTCCAAGGTATACAAATTCTTTTTCATCTTTTAGGGGTACTCCTAGCATTGATATGTTACCACCAGTTATTTATCAAATATCCATATATATACAAACATTGTTATTTATCAATTATCTATGAAGGATACGTAATGTTTTCGGCTTGAATACAATCCTACAGACATTCGAGGAAAAAACAAATGCTTATGTTCCAGTTTGCCTAACATGTGCATCATTTATAAAATAATTAATTAGGTATTTTTAATGCTTTTGGATGTAAATAAAAGAAATTTTATATAACATAACTCTCAAGGACATTTAAAGGTGATCCACTAAATATCACGATCTTTATGTATGTTAATTTAGTACAAATAATAGTAATAAATAATTAGATATGTTATTGTACTCATTGTTTACAGTATCATTGCTAGGATTACGAATAATTATCGGATTAAAAGATAAATTATGGTTCATTACTATCTAGTAACTGAACAACACAAATAATCTGTTTGACTTAAATAACCTACTAGAAACGCAAAACGCCGTTTTAAAAAATGGCTCACCGTAATTCAGAATTATTTGTAGAAGTAATAGGAAGGGACTGATTTTAAAGGTACTCTTTACGATTGTGGAAAAATAATATTAAAATGCCTATAGTTTATGTTTGAAATATATTTTTTTATGCAATCGCGTGTAGGAGAGCACAGCCGGTCAAGACCAGTGCACTCTATGGCGCTCAGTCAGGGAGGCTGGACGCTGCATGCGTGAAACGTGTGTTGTGTTCGTGTGTAGGTTGGGGAGATTGCAAGTGTATATTTATCTGTTTCTTGAAGAGATCCAGATTGCAGGAAGGAGGAAACACAGACGCTGGAAGAGCATTCCATAGCGTACCGGTGGCATTAAGGAAGGAACTTTGGAAACACACACTAACCGTGTATGGATGTTCGGCAAGTGTAAGACGAGTTTGTCGGTTGTGGGTGGGTGCAGGAGGAATTCGTTCTTTAAGTTCCGAAGAGCAGCGACCATGGTAATAATGGTAGAAAAGACCGAACCGAAGAAGAAGTGAACCAATCTTACGACTGTGTTCCATTAATTGCAGGTTAGACGTAAGAGTGTCATTGTTTATCAAAAGAATTGCTTTCCTTTGAACTGAGTCAATTAAGTTTAGAAGGTGTTTTGGGGCTCCAATCTACGTACTCGTATGTATACGAAAAATCTTCATTACAACAATGAAAAAACTTGTCTTATAAGAAGGTTAACTGTGTAAATAAATTTAATATCGTCAGATAATCGTTGTAGGTAACTCATAATTAAAAACAATATCAATTATTTTAAATTATCTTATGCCGGTGGGGATGGCTTAATGGTTAAAGCGTTTGCTTACCAAACCGAAGGTCGTGGGTTCGATCACCGATGGAGATTAAAAAATAAAAATAAATATTTCGATTTTGAGCTCTAAAAAAACCCCAGTTGGTGTGAATTCGGTCCCTCACCCGTAAAATGCCAGTCATAGCCTATCAATTAAAATTGGTGGTAGAAGAAAGTCGTCTCGTGAACACCACCTATTTATAGTGAATTCCTGTAATAATTGGATGTTGCGTGAATGCCAGACTTTAGTTTATGAGGTTGGCGGATCAACACTCCACATGCAGCGCTTTGCTATATGTAACATGGTAAGAGACATAGAATCCAGAGATAAGACTCCAGTATCACTATCACCATGTGTTGGTATTTTCCTCTATGCGTAAAACAAATCACATATAAAGAATTTGCAAAGTGATTAAGACGACGTTAAATATGATCAAAAAATACATTGACTAACTCACTAACCTTATCAGTGACCTCTGAGGTCTGACTGGCTTTGCCAAGACTTGGTCTTCTGCTTCTGAGTATCCGAAGATTCTGTCGCCCTCGGAAACTGCGCTGAAGATGCTCGGGAGGATTCCTTCAACGGTGGCGTTCTTCGAGAACCTGGGGCCCTCGTTCTGGGCAAACCTTCGCCCTTCTTCGTTCCTCCTCCTATCGTGACGCCGGCCCTGACTCCTCCCGCACTTCAGAGGGCCTTTTCTTCTGGTGTTCGGCTGCGCCCTCAGGTTGAACTCTTTCTTGTCCTCTCCGGAGCAGTTGTAAACCACGTTTGTCTTTCTTCTATTTCAATGAAAGAAAATGAACACATCACACAAAAAAAATCGACACAAGACTATGAACATTCGAACATTTTATGACTATTCTTTCAAATTTGCACGATTTAAAAGGCAAAATCGTATTCTAAAGTTACTTTATATACCTTAACACCGCAAGTTTGATACATTAAAAAAAACGCTTACACTAAGGGCCCTTTCCCACGGACGTCCAGTTTTGCAGGATCATTATACTGGTACTTACGCCGCCGAAAGCAATGCAAAAAAGAAGATTTTGGGTTCACCCGATCCTAAAACTACGATCGAGATTAGGCACATTTCGTAATATGAAAGGTTAACAGGATGCTAGTGGGAACACTTCCATTATTGGAAAGTTTTTTATTGGATCCATTCGTCCAGTTTGCAGTGACAAAACCGTACAGCATATTTTGAACGGATCGAATTTTTACGGTATCCTGCAAACCGAATGCTAATGTGAATGTTACCACAGTAGCACGTATAACGTGATCCTGCAAAACGTCCGTGGGAAAGGGCCCTAACTGAACATTATTGTTCGTGCTTAAATTATATTTTTATTTGTTATAAATGTACCTTTAAAAGAACACAGGATAAAATAATTTCAAAATAATCTATAATAAATTAGATGCATTCATAGCATCTTTATGTGAAGTTACAGTAAGTGGTGTGAATTTTTTTTTTAATAAAACTGATTCAGGAGCGTCGTCTACGAGGTATAGATAGCAAAATTGTCAAATGCAAAGAGAGTAATGCATAATATCAACTGTTTCTACACAGTTTCACTTCTGAAGAAGATATTTTGTCATTTGTGCTGCAATGCAGTATGATGATCTATTCTTAGGAGTAGGATGAGAAATCAACTTTCCAGACCATAAAGTATAATCAGTGCCGGTTTTTGGGGGTGGCAAAGTGGGTCGGTGCCCCAGGGCGGCGAATAAGGTAGTGGCGCCGAGGGCAACCAATCTTTCTTATATATTTTTAAATATAAACAATATGGAGCGCTAGAAAAAAAATACCGCAGGGCGCCGCAGGGTCTAAAACCGGTACTGAGTATAATTTTATAATAATCTAACCTGTTGCCATGTTTTCTACGTGCTCCTTCGCCGCGGATTCTCTCGCTGCTGTTGGTTGCAATCCTTCTCTGGTTCGGAGTCATTTTCTGCTTCTTGCGAGGATGCTGCTGACCAGACTGCTGCCTGTTCCCCATCCTCTGGTTGACTTTGAGCTGGTGATCGCTTCCTGGTGAAGCATCAATGATCAATATATTTTTTCAACGTTAAACTAGTGGAGATGACTGCATGGAAAAATAGATGGTTTATTTATACTTTCTTTCCATCCTTAACAAAATGAAGATGTTGTGGCATGTTTTTTTGCCGACCGCATTTTTGTTGGTCCGGCCTGAATGCTGTGAGTAGGTCTGGGCCAGAAGTTTGTAAAGTTATCGAAATATGTATGTCAATGTGCTTCAGAAAAAGTCTTTGTGTTGTTAATCTGCTCCTCATCGTGCCACCATGCAACTGAATAACTACCTTTTAAAGAGAGGAGGATGTTAATATAGAATTAAATAATCGAATATATATAATGCTAAATTTTCCGATATTTATCTCCTTCGATTTTAAAATTAAATAATCAAGAACATATTTTTAAATTAATAAATGTATTTTGATTATGCATATATACGAATATACGATATGTATATTAATTTGTAAATATATCAATATTTCATATCTTATACAAGTCTAGGCCATGACATTAAATTCCGTAAGGTCTACCCATCTCCCCAGCTCCTTGCTTCCCTACATATTTACCTATTGTCGTTATACTTCAAAGATTATTAACCAGTCTATATACGCGAAAAACTGAAGAACTTTTTCATTGAATGATAAATTGCGGCAACAGTGCTCAGCGTGATCCATGTCAAAACAAAGAAAGAAGTATATACATATTTAATATGTAGATCTTACTGGTTCTGTCAGTAAATTTACCATTATTTCTGTTATTTTGTGGCTGGTTTTCAACTCGGCGGTGCTTTTTGCGGCGGCGGCGCCTGGGACCCCCTGGACGTGGAGGAGCCTCAGCTGCTCGTGCTCCCCCGGCCCTAACCAACTGTCGAGCACCCAGCGCCCCCGCACCGAGCAGAGACGAATTATTCCTGAAACAACAAAACACTAAGTTAGACAGTTCTAAAATTCTAGCACTTCCCTATTTACGCACTTTCTATGACCTACACGGTTGGGGTAGATCTTCCTTAATTTAAATTTGATAAGGATTTTATAATTCAGCTCAGCTCTTCAGCAGGTTACCACACCTTGTGACCTGTATTCCAAGATATCTGAAACTTTCGTACCTTAAAGTACGTAAAGAGTCTTCTTCTTAATGAGCAATTCATTGATTTGTATCTCGCGATTGGGTCTACTTTGCATTAATTGCATGTCCAGTAGTAGAGTGTTCGCTTGCAACCTGTCAATGATATTCTAAAGAAGTGGAATGTTCTATTACGACAGTGTCATCAGCGAACTTCAGATAACATACATTGAGAGAATCGTTGACAGCCATTTTCGATCTGATAGAATTGACTTGCGGAAGTTGAAGTGCATGACATGCGTGAAGAGTAACGGAGATAGTATGCAGCCTTGTCAACGCCAGTAGGGATCAAACTCTTTCTTTCTCAGGACCAATATCATCTGAACTAAAAATCTATTTTTATGGAGCAATTTTAGTAAACTGTAGGACATTGAAAAAGCCGTCTAGTGTGTAAGATTAATGGTGAATCAAACCTTGCTGGTCTCCTTTGCGTGGCCAGTTCCCAGCAGCGCAGGGCTCTAGCCACGCTGACGTCATCCACCGTGACCTTCAACCAGTCTCTTTTAGTGAGAACCGAGTGCGACACACAGGAGGGCGCGAAGACAGCCGTGACTCCGGCCAAGGAGGCTCGCAGCGCGTGCCCCATGTGGTGCACGTAGTCCCATTGCTGGGGCGTCACGGGGGCGCCCACGTTGTCAGCGGTCATTTGAGCCTCGTCGAACAGCCATTGGAACACGAAAAGCGGTGCTAAAATAAAAAAAAATGTATTAGTAGTGAAAATAAAAGAAAAATATATTATCATGTATTAACATTACACCTAGAATGATAATCGTTACCTCATTTCCAGACGAGATTATTTTTGTAACGTAATTTTTTTCTAGCCTCTCCTACATTATTTGTTCAGTTTAAGGTTTTTTTCTGATATGCAGCATTATTGGATAAGGTAAGGTTAGATTAAATTAGGTAAGGTTAAATTAGGTTAGGTTACCTCTTATGGTAGGATATAGCCGGTAGCCGAAGTAACACCTCCAGGGCTCTTGAGGGTACAAGTCCACGCAGCGCTTTGGCAAAGATCCTTGCCAAAGGGCATGACCTTTCTTAATGGCGTCAACAGCTGGCAAGCCATTTGGACTGTAACAAAACATTCATTAAGAAATACTTATCGAGATATATGGTAACCGCGTTGCACGAAGTCGAAATGAGCACTCACCTATAAGGAGTTCTATCGAGGAACCAGCCGGAGTCTGAAATTCCCCTCACAGAAATATGCTTGAGCTGCAGTTCTACGTGCAGGAGATGTTGCACAGGATCCAGGTTCAACATCACACCTGTGCCCCCAGCACTGGAACCTGCCAGCAGCAGCTGCGAGGAGTTCTGCAGACCCAGTGGCACGAGATCTCTGATTACCTGTGGATAAATCGATAGTTAAGAAACTGAATTTTTAAAATATATTCAAGTCCCCGTTTAAAAAGATTTTTACCATAACAATGGTCTCTTCCATACCATTGATATTAGAACAGTTATAGCAGAGAACATATTTTACGTGATCTATGTAAAAACAAGATAAATAAATAAATATTTATTATTTATAATGGATCTCAAAGAGAATTCTGAAAACATTGAAAAAAAAATACAATTTGTGGAAACGTCCTCGGTCCTTTCTGGTGGTCAAACCTTTTGACTATCGATTTAAATTTATGCATCCTTGTTAGTAAAAACCTAGGTTTACTTTTTCAGATTTCTTATATTTCTTCTCAACTTTCTTTAACCTGGAATGGAGTCAGAAATATTCTGATTCACGCGTACTTTCTATTTAGTATGTTTGTGAGGATGCTAAAATATTATAATTTAAAGGGGACTCCCGATGGACGATCAAAATTTTCGTATCGTCAAGGATATTTAAATCTCCCCTAATAAAAGTTCAGTCCAGACATATGCGTGAGACCTACGAATTTAAGACTTTTCTTTAACTTTTTTTTTTATTAATATGCTATATTTAAAGGGTTAATGACCAGTTTCACACCAACCAAGTATCTTTGAAGATAGTGTACCATCATAGAGCTAATAAATTTATTAATCATATTTGAACGAACATTTTTCGTGCTTCGTATCGAGGATCTTTCAGATCGAGGCAACGACCTTTCGCATAGTTCGCGAACAATTTTATCTTTAGCATATACACATGTAACTGGTCACACAACGATGATGATAGTGGTCTTACCTGGTTTACGATAAGCTTGCCCATGAAGTGGAAAGAATCCTTGGTGCTACCGAGCGGCGCAGTGCCTGACCACGTGTCGCTGCTGCAGTAGGGGACGCTCACGTGGTTGGCATTGTGCCAGTAAGGGTTTTCCGCGGGGTTGGCAGACAGGATTCCATTCACTGGAAGAACAAGAATTTGACCATCTTTGTTAGATTCTTATGGAGCATCGCTAGAGCTAAAGACCGGATTCTAGGTGCTGAGAAGTCCTGTTAAGCCCAACTCTGGTTTTGACTTGTCAGTTGCTGGAAAACAATTTTAATTTATCTTACTATGTTTGTGAATATTTCGACCAATAATGAGCAATTTTGCTTACTTACCCAGTTAGCTCTGCAATAACGATACGATCTTGGTGTCTTCAAGATTTATAATACATTTCTATCTACTTCTTAGAACATTTCTTACCCTTAAACATCATACAGGTATATCATTTGCGCTTCAGTGACCAGCTGTCCTAATTGAAACGCACATACTCTTATTGCGCAAATTTATATATTAAGCAATCACATGTTACATCCCAAAACATATACCAACAGTCACTTTTCTAAGCTTGGAATAGCATTTCTTATAAAGACGTAGCATGAGATTTGGCAGATTACTGGATTTTGTGACTGTAAGTTGTTTTGATTGGAAGCAGCATGTGAAAATGATGTTGTAACGGTTGAATGTTTGTACAATCAGATTTAAAAATTCAAGAGTTTTTGCACGATTTAGGAATAATTACTGGGAGAGTATTTCAATATTCACCTTGTATTGAAGGAATATATTAGTTATTAGTTTTTATTTGTTAAGGAGTTTACAATCATTAAATGTTTAGTGTAGTTGATGATGGTGGTGTGAGTTTATTACCATCTCTGGTCTCTGGCCACTGTGAGCTCGTCATGAGATGTCTCAGTCGCAGCCAGCGCCCTCTGCAGGATTGTCGGTCGAAGCAGTACCATCCACCCTCCAGAAACACCACCCAGACGTTGCTGCCAGTAGGCGATCTGCGCAGGTAGAACCTACAACATAAGCACATTAGTAAAGGCAGCCTTTGCCATACACATGGTTAAGCTATTATTTTCATGTAAGTGGTGCAGACTTTTTTGTCTTTCCATATTTGACCTATATCTGGAACAAATGGTCACCAAAAATTGCCGTCACTCAGTTCCATTCTCGTCCCAAGACAACTGCATTAAATCACCCAAAAGTATGCTTCGGATACTATAATTGCCCTCTATTGAAATCCTCGGGCTTCTGCCCTGTAGGATTTCGTTAACCATTTGTGATTACAAGAAGACCTGGGGCTAAATTTGCCACTTAATTAATTTATTTCTAAATACATTGTATTATATCTACGCATAATATATAATATTAATAATCCTTACGTCTACAATCCAAATAATGTTTCGCATTAAAGTTTTATTCGTATTTTTCGGTCACAATAAATAGTCCATGATCATTATTAAACAAATATCTTACATTTATTTTGATGTAACCTAAACTAAACAACTTCTAATCAAACCGTTTGTTTAAATTTGGACCAAAAATTGATTCAAATTATGACCATTTTATTTGTTTCCTTAATAAAAGTTTTAAATGATCTAAGAATAAATAGTTTCACCGTCGTAATATGTTATTTCTGCTTCCCAGTTGCAGCATATAGTCAGAAATTGTCGCCATAAATTTATGTTAGTCCTCGCCTCATTTCATGTCAGTTCTGTTTTTCGTAGCTTAGCCGTGTACATTCTACACATAGTTTTCTACAGCATTTCAGTATGTCGAGACTTTTACTGTAGTTTATGTTCTCCTACGCCATCCGAAGAACATGTCCAAGCCATAATAGATCCAAATTTTTAACTTGACAGACTCTAGGATGTAAGGTTGCCTTATTCGCTAGCTCACCTCATCATTTTTCACAATGTCAAACTATATTCTAGGAAAGCACTGTTTTCTAAGTCTATTATACGACTGCATTGGATAAAATGTATAAATAATAATATTAAATAAATTTCCATTGTGAACGCATCGCATGAGATCTTGGGGTGATATTGAATGGAAACTTATAATAAATATATGAGAATCAAAAAGATTAATTTATGATGTCAAGATATTAGTGATT
The DNA here is from genome assembly GCA_022606575.1 of Glossosoma conforme. NCBI lineage: Eukaryota > Metazoa > Arthropoda > Insecta > Trichoptera > Glossosomatidae > Glossosoma > Glossosoma conforme. Next base: position 885,624 of record JAGTXR010000121.1, read on the forward strand.
AAACCAGAACAATAAAAATAAAATAAAAACCCGATAGGGAAGTCAACTGAAAATTACTGACATATTTTTGTGATACGTCATGCTTCATAAAATCGAATGAAAGAAAAACATATTTAAATTATATAACACATTATTCTCATTTAAATGAAAGAAGATTTTATTAATAATTTAATATTATCACATTCACATCGTGACATTCGCGCTCGGCTGATACTCTAATACAGGCGATAAATCGATGTCGCGCATAAAAAAAATGTTTCTACATAAACTGCCATAACTCTTAAAATATCCAACATAACTACATATTTTTTTCAATATGATACTCACCAATTATAGCACCACCAGCAAAATCATCGAAAAGTTGTAGAACATCTAACAATAATTTTAAATTATGTCCACAACTTGAAAATACACATTAAAACTTTTAAGGGTATGTTTTTTAGAGTTATAAATATTTTTTAAGATTTAGAGTATGATATTCATGGTAATAATAACCCTTATATAGAGTATTATCACAAAAAATATACATAAAATACTAGCGATTATACAATCAAATTTAAAATATACGTTGATTTTACAAAATAAACAAACATTATTTATTCTAAAAATTGAAACGAATTTGTAGTGACCCTGTGTCTTAAATATGCGTTTACTTTTGTAAAATTGATAATGTCGAACCTTATAAGTAAGAAAAAGTCAAATGCTTGTAGAAAAAAAATGTATAAATAAATACCCTACCCGACTTTAAAGATCAGAGTGCGTAAAAGGTAAAAATACCCTTCCCGTAATTAACCGTCAGTCGAGGTAACGGGTACCTTTCCCGATGCGAATGTGTTATTAATGAAATGGTTGTTCGACATTGAAATTTTTTTTTTTTCAAAATAGAGAATAGACGCATAATAGAAAACCGAATGAAGGACACTTTAATTCATAAAATAGTATGGTAGTTTAGTCATTACCATATTATTACATCAATTAATTTTAATATTTTATTAAATAATTTTGTGAAATTATTAGCATATTATTATATTTTTATGTACACTAATGCCATCTGTCTTTCATCGTAGTATCAATCCGGTGGATTGGTTTGCAGCACCAGAATCTTGCATCTCGATCTCCATTCCTCTCGGTCCTCCGCAACCCTTTTCAGCTCAGCATAAGCGCTACAATTCATGTCCTCGAATACTTGCTGCAAATACTCCCGTCTAGGGCGCCCTCTACAGTTTCTACCCTCAACCATCCCTTCCACAATATCGTGAAGAAGACCATCGTGACCATCTGTCATTTATAACAAAAAAGTATTTGCTTGACGAGTATTGAAATTTATTAAAAGAGGGGCTTAAATCGGCAGACGTTGCCAGTATAAAATAATAACATTTATTTTTCTTATTTTGGTACAACTAATGACATCTTTATTTCAATAATAAAACTACAAAAATGATTAATGGTTGTGATCTTGGATAAATAATTAAAGATCACTTCGCTTATCACTTTTGAGAGGAAATCACTGTAATTTTTTGTTATTTAAAATAACTATTCCATTTATTTTAAACCTAAAAATGCTACATATCACTAAATTTTAAAATACAAATTTAACCATATCGATTCAGAGTATTGCTTCATTTTGGTTTATTCTTTTAATTTTATTAACTCTTTCGCATCCGTTGTCGGCATATGTCGTCATAAGATTCCCCGACCGTTGAAATCGGTTGACGTGATATATCGTTTTGCTACATTCTTAGAAAAGTTTTTTATGCATCATCAGATAGCTAAAGGATACAAGAACCAATGTGATATACGAAAATAGACCAGATAAGTACATTTATGCTTCAAATACTAGTTTTATAATTGACGGTATAATTTGTAAACAAACCGAGCCGTAATAGAAGGGTAAGCGCTAATTGAAATGTTTTTAAATGAGAAATGAAAAAGGTGTGCAGTGTTGTAAAATTTCAATATAGGTCTCACGTATACTTCAAAATAATTTGAAAATTAAGTAATCTGTTGTATTTACATGTTTATTTTCAATTTATTTTTGTTTTAGTTTAGTATTGTTTTTTGTTGATTACATTTTTTTTACTCCAGTCACTATAACTACGTAGAATTTATGTGGTGAGGAGCAGTGCCGGTTTTAGGGGGTGGCAAAGTGGGGCGGTTCCCCAGGGCGTCGAATAATCTAGAGGCGCCGAGGGCAACAAACCTTGCTAATATTTTTTACATATAAGCAGCATGGGGCGACAGAAAAATAAATGCCCTAGGGCGCCACAGGGCTAAAGCCGGTACTGGTGAGGAGAAAAGAGAAATAAGTATATCGAAAAACTTTAAAAGACAATTGATAATGATTCGTTTGTCTGAAAAGCCCTTTTAGGAATATTAAAACTATAACATTGATTAAAACATAACATTTTCTGCATACTACTGTTATCTACATAAAATTCTGAAAGCAAAACATAAAAATTAGCATAGCTAAATACATGCCTGATTATCTTTTGTACTATATTCCAGGCATTGCAGTGTTTCGTAAATTTATTTAATATTTAAAAGCATTGTTTCGCGCGCTTTTATATCGTCAGATATCACGAAACGCATTTACAGAACCATATTTTTTATTAATAAATTTACACAAACCTACTGTTTTCTGTGTAAGCGTCGTGGTTATATACAAAAATTATCGAATAATAAATGTTTTATTAATAACTTTTTAATGCGAATTATAATTGAATTTAAGTTAATTTACATTTTTTTAAATAAGAAAGTAAAACAATAAAATACGTTTATAATAAGTGCATTTTTTTTAAAAATAAATAGATTAAATTACAAATTTGTGAACTACATATTTATTCTTTGATTGTGTGACAGCCGACGACATGTTTTGACTTAGAAGAGAATTTTTAAATGCACCAACCAGAAATTACTTCTCGATAAAGTCAATATACTCTTACATCAACATAGAATGATATGATGATAGCTTCCTTTTTTATTACAAAATTAAAATTATATTAGAACATACTTTTTTCATTTAAAAATATAAGACCTGAATATTTGGCTCGTTCACCTGAAAAAAGATGCGATACCCCTTTCCTAGTGTACGTAATTATGTAAAGTCTGCTGGATATTTTGTTCAGCAGAGCTTTTGATGTAAAACAACCTTTTTTGCAGAAAGGATTCCGCTATAGTCAGCGAAGGTGTCTGTTCCACAATGGCGGACAAAGGCACCTGAATCGGATCTTCCCTTACGTTCCAGGAATCTCGAAAGTATTCTGGGGAACGAAGGAATCTACCATCCAAAACAGGATGACCAACTTTAAGATATTGTTTTTTTCATTTTCGTTTCACGTATGGAGCATTAATTCACCTTACGTTGATGCTACACAGTTCTGCTATTTTTCATTGTCCAAGCCGTGTTCCAAGAAATCTCTGCACCTGACGACCAACTTAAGAACATATATGGTTCCCGACGACCCTCAAGGCGGCAGCTGTTCGCATGTTTTTGGGTGATTTTTTAATCATAATTTTTAAGGATAACAGATGATAAGACTGACCCTACCGATGGCTGGATCAGTTGGTCGTAGATGACGGCTTAACACAACCCCTGGAGGTCTACCTGGGAATTAACGTGGTCTTCGACGGCCTTCGCAGTAAGAGTCCGAGGACTCAAAGAGACGAAAACTGTATTATCAATGGCATATTTGGGTGTTTCGTTAATAAATTTTCTATGTCTCATAACCGACTGTATATAAAACGTTGTTTACGTTCCATGATTGCATCATTCCTTTTTATGATCCAAAACCATCATACTCATAATTTTCTACGCAGGCACCTAATCTTGAAAACCATTCCATGGTTGCACTAGCTTTTTGATATATGCTAAGATTCAATCCTTAAAAAATAAATTCGACAATACAGGCACTCCATAGACGGTACTTCTTGTAAATTTAATGTCTGTCTCTTTTCTGTAAATTAAAGACAATGCAATGAAAGTGTTATTTTACGTGTATTTTTACGTTTTTTTTAAATATTTATTTTATTGTAAATTAATTTATGTCAAAGATGGAATGGGAATAGTACTGGGTAACCATTCTGTAGGAAAATAGTTTATGGAAATTGAAATTGCGAAACTGTCCTTGTCTATTGAGGACGTTTGGTCACACTACTCTAAAGCTCATTAAAAGCTCTCTAAAATAAGTAGAGGCTGCGAAGCTCTGTTCGTAAAATGCACCGTATAATGTTGAAACTATTTCGTTAGAATTCTAAGCGGAATGTTTCAGTAGCTGAAACTAACAAACACGACGCATTGCTTTATTTTTCATTATGTAAACACTTTAAAGTACATTACACAAGTATTCTTGTAAATAAAAAAGAATTTGCGAATTATTGTTGAAACTGATATTTAAAAATGGTATAAGTAACAAGAATTAACTAATATATTTAATCAACATACTGATTTCTAACAAAAACTAGATAATAGCAGTGTAAATAATATGTTTCTGCTGTATCTGAATTTACAGTTAGAACTAAGAGAAAAAAATGTAACGTCATGATAGAAGTAGATAGGTGTAATTCCACCATTAGAAACGGTTTTCAGTTTCCTGAAAGAGTTTTAGACGAATTCTCGCGGGACACATATATTTGGAGACTCCCTGTCTGGTGAAACATTACTAGTGATTTATTACAGAGATGTGTTCTTTAAAATACAACACAACTGCACCATATAGTACAAAATATACTCTTTGATAGTCCACCTTGGGAACGAACTCTGTACTATGCAACATAATACAAAAATGGTTAGCGAATGTATTATTTAGTTAAGAGATATAGTTATTTGCAGCAATGTGATGCTAATTCGTTGACAAGGGGCTTGAACAGTCTTAAAAAGATTTTTTTTAATTGACAAGGAATTAAAAATAACATATTATTGGCACGACTTGCCAATAGGAGACATGAAAAATTGTGCTAGCAATTATTAGCAGCATGTATTAGTGGTTTTCTCGGTAAATTGAAATTAAAAACAGGTGACGATTTTTGTCAATTCTTGTGTTAGTAAATTGATATACTGACTACATTATCTTAAGCGAATAAAACAAATAAAAATATGTTAATATAATAAATTAAAAGCGTATTAATTTAGTTGATCCTTCTAAATATTAATAAAGAATGTCAACAGATGTCGTACATAAACTTCGACAATAGAGGCTTATAAGTTTTATATGTTATCTTTAGCTAAAACACGATAATTTTATTAACTCTTATGCATATTTGACACTTGTATAAATAAAAAAAATCAATTAATTGATCGGAAAACATAGTGGTCAATAAACATCGAAGAATGAAATTATCAATAATAAATTCGATTCATGCCTAATATTATGTACTCCTACAATAATTTAAGTCAAATCAATTTACAAAATTTTATTGTTATATTTTACTGATAAAAAATCTATTGATTTATATTATTTTTTGTTAGACTTTTAGAATATATTTAAATATTCTAATATTTATAAATCATTGAAGATTTATAGACAAATATTTAAAAATTAAAACATATTTCTCATTAAAAAAACCCAGTGTCCGCCATCTATTTTTCACCGATTTATTAATGAGAGAAATATCACATAATATGATTTTTACATGTATTTTTAATATCAATTTTTATACATCCATTTAATAAAATATATAAGTAATAATTAAAGTACTGACCCTGCTTGTGATCCATCGTTGCAAACAATCGACCTGTTTGTCAGGAACACCCTTTTCAAAGACCTCGTCTCATTCACCGCCTCGTTCTTCTCCAAAACAGTGATCATCTTCTGTATGGAGTTGGAGTCAACAGGTGTAGAGTCAGAACCCTGAGAGACACCCACCAAGCCACCTTCTCTATCCACCACATCTCTAGACAAGATCTCCTCCTTTAGCGACTGAGAATCATCAGAGCTAGTCTCATTGCTCTGCGTTCCGTTGCTTGGAATTCCGCTGCGTTCCGTTTTCCAATTTTTATCAATTCCACCGGAATCAAACAGTGGTGGATACGTTGAACTCGTGTGGCTGTTGTGGAATGGGCTTAGGTGGCTGGATGCTAGGAGGCTGTTTATGGTTTCAGTTGGCACTGGTTGTGAGTATGACGTTGAGTGGAATGATGATGAAGATGATGCTCTTTGGTTTTCTATTGAGGTTTCTGTGACTGGCAGATGCTTTGCCATTGTACTGCATAGTAGGAACCAGATGAAGTACATCTGAAACAAATAAAAATATTCATACAGTATTTTTTTAATGATTAAGTCTAAAGTTCTACTAAACTAAACTAAATAAAAACCTAACGGCAAGCATTTATTTGGTTAGGTATATTTATCAAAAAAGGAAGCATTCAAAATAAAAACAAAAATAAAATATCATGTGATAATTAATGGATTAAATTAAAGCGTTATAGTCATTTGATTTACACTAATAATCGATTGAATGTGAAACATGTGAATAAGTGATCTTTCTGTGTGAATTTTATTGTTGAAATAAAATTCTCGGTGTAATTTCGTAGCTTAATTTCGAAGTATGTACTAGTAAACGAACGAAAAATGTGTGCTTTTGAAAACTATAAGCAATTTAAACATAGATTCTATGCACCTAATATACTTGGTTTGCCGAGTACGAGTATATTTGAAGCAGAGCCTTCAGCAAGGTAAGTACACACAGTGGAAATTTCATTATGAATAAGTGGATAATACTTTTTAGGTTTTCACGGCCACATTTGATATTGTGGCTTTTGGGTTTAGCCGTGTGTGACGAACTTCCTTCAACTAATATTTCAACCGCCATTGCAGGGGTCTTCTTCAGGATTGATGATTTATTTAGTTTTGAGTTGGTTTATTCAGATATTTTTTTATGAGCGTTGTTGATTTATTGAAATATTAGTTGAAGGAAGTCCGCCACACACGGCTAAACCCAAAAACCACAATATCAAGTGGATAATACGTTTTTTATTATGTAAACATTTTTATTATATTAAAGGGAACATTGGATAAAAATAAATTTATTTACATCCAGATTATGCCAATTAGATATAAAACGTTATAATTTATAAATGTTATTTATAATATGAGATTTTGAATTTGAAAATAATTAAATTTTGTTTCATGACAAACTGTAGAAAAAAAAAATTTTATACTACATAAATATTAAGTATGGAAAGGCTGAAATACTTAAAAATCTAAGCAAGTTTGATCGCCCTCACAGAGCTCCTAGCTCACCCGGAGCTCCGGGGACCGCCCCACTGCGCCACCCTCTAAGCCAGGGCCGATTATCGTGGACGCTAAAAATTGTTGACACGTGGTGAAATTTATATTTAAACATTTGTAATATTAACAGGACGTTTTTCATTTGATTGGAGTTTTTGTTCGCTATAGTTCGTTAAATAGAGGTCCGTTATATCAAGGCATTACTTAAGGCACATAATCAGTAATATATATTTTTTATTTAATCAACGGAGCAAAAGAATTTGTATACCTTGGAAGTACGATCACCTGGGATGGCAGAACAAAAAGAGAAGTCAACAGTCGAATACATCAAGCAAGGCTAGCTTTCAATAAAAAAGCCAAAATTCTTGAGTCAAAGAATATTTCTTTAGGGCTCCGCAAGCAACTTGCCAAAACATTTGTTTGGAGCATCTTAATGTACGGCTGTGAGACATGGTGCTTATCTGAAAGTGATAAAAAAAGACTAGAGGCCTTTGAGATATGGCCGTACACAAGAATTCTCGGAATTTCCTGGAGAGACCACGTCACGAACAATGAGGTTCTCAGAATAATCAAGGAAGATAGGCAACTAATAAGAACCATCTCAGAGAGGCCAACCCGATGGATCGGTCACATCATGCGCCACGATGGTCTTCTTCACGAGATTGTGGAAGGGATGGTTGAGGGTAGAAACTGTAGAGGGCGCCCTAGACGGGAGTATTTGCAGCAAGTATTCGAGGACATGAATTGTAGTGCTTATGCTGAGCTGAAAAGGGTTGCGAAGGACCGAGAGGAATGCAGATCGAGATGCAAGATTCTGTTGCTGCAAACCAATCCACCGGATTGATACTACGAAGAAGAAGAATCAATGGAGCATATTTTTGGGGTGAGTTTAAATTAAAAGATACTGGCTGTGGATGTTTGAAAATTAGATGAATGACAAGCGCAAGAGACGATGGGCTTGGATCAGCAGTCCCATGAAGCAGCAGCCTCAGGAAGCTGTGGTTAAATCTCGCGGTCTGCCGGTGCTGGGGCATTCTGGAGAACACAAAGCTGTGGGGTCTTAGGTGATACACTTTCTTCTTTCGTTGTTATTTTATATACACAATTCTTAAATTTTTCTTTCAAAGAAAGACAAATTTGTATATTTGATTTTTAGAAGTAGACGGTTACAAGTCTGTTGTACTTGAAAGGCATACGGATACAAGTTCATCTGTACATCATACCAAACAAATGCAAGCCCATATGTATTTCAGAGACAAACAGATGCAACTGTACATGTATTTTAGAGACAGACAAGTGCAAGTCCATCTGTATTTCAGAGACAAACAGATGCAAGACTACGTGTATTTTAGAGACAAACAGATGCAAATTCCTATGTAGTTCAGAGACAAGCCAAACAGATACAAATCCATATGTATCAGTACTCCAGAGACAAACAGATGCAAGTCCACATGCACTTTAGAGACAAATAGTTGCAAGTCCATCTGTGCTTCAGAGACAAACAAATGCAAGTCCATCTGTACTTGAAAGACTAAGGAATGAGATTACATGTGCATTTCAGAAGCAGAAAGATGCGAGTCTATCTATACTTCAGAGAGAGAGAGAGAGAGAGAGAGAGAGAGAGAGGATGCATGTGACAAATACCTATTTGTTCTTGAGTATATCCTCTGAAGTATCTACTCATCTCCGGTCTTTGATCTTATCTTCAGTGCCCGATACTTGGTATTCCGGCATCACCATATGAGCTGATGCTGTAATTTCGGGACCGCGACCTCGGTTCCAGAACATTGGTTAAAAAAAAACGCAAGGAGAAATTTGGGTGTAATACTATTATATTTCGAATGAATATAACTTATTTAGTGTTCCATATAATGAGAGAGTCCAAGAATTGACAAACGGAGTGTTGGCTGACTCTCTGCAAGATGGACTGAAGACATCAGAAAAATAGCGGAAGTAGGCTGAATGCGGTAGGCGGGGGATCGAAGAGGATAGAGATCACGCGGGAGATCTACGTTCAACAGTGGATGGACACAAGTCCATGATGTTAGTGAGTGCATATGAAAGTGATGCTTTAGGTGTGTGGCACGTGTCAGGAGGTTCCGCGCACCACAGTCGGAAGATCTGTGGTCGGGCAGGTGGCGGTGAGTCAAAGGAGGCCGCTCTCTCATTAGGAGCCCCGCTTCACCTGCCGCAGAAAGCCGCGACTTGACGTGAAGAGCCATCCGCGCGGTCACATCCCATCCGGGCAGCTTCCGGACGCGGTCAAGCGTTCAGAGGAACGCCAGCTGGCACACACCACCATCAAGGTCAAAGGAGGCCGCTAATTCGTTAAAAGACCCACCTCACGTGTCGCAAATCACACATTGTTGACGTAAAAACTCATCAACGTCAAATAATTTTCCCAAAATTGCGACACTTTTCACATTTTTCTGAAAAAATTGACAGTTTCATTTTTTACCACAAAAATGCTTATTTTTAACTTTTAGACAAAAATGTTCAACTTTATTTTTCACATATACTTTATGTTACATATAATATACGGTCACTACAAATTGCTGCCACTTTGTTCTGTCAGGTGCCTCGTCCCATGACCTTTTTTTACCCAAAGAACCTCCTGGTAACTTTTATGATCCCCAAATATCTTCAGAGCAGTAGCCAAGAGACTTGAAAATACAACAGCTGTTGTATCCGAGGTATATTTTGGTTTATTTCGTAATCATTTTTTTAAGGAGATTGTATGACTAGCTCGACACTCTCTAATCAATTGGTCCTAAGTAGCGGCTCATTTCAACCAACAACACGCATTTTCCAAATTGCTTCCCGTTGGTCCGTGTTCAATGTTGCCTAACTTCGCTGATCTAACGTGAACTACCCTTGTATGTGCTATTGTCGCTGGAAAAACTAGAAAATATGTCAAAATTAATATGTAATTCTAAATTTGCTACGATTCATGATTTTCATGTTTTGTTATCAGATAAATGGTATAGGCGCTAAAAAATGTTAAACTTATCATAAATTTTCAACTCCATTGCTGACCACTATACTCGTATGTAGGTGGAAATTGCCATGTTTGGGTTCGGTGTTTACGCAATAATCCGGCAAATTTTCAACCACAACGGTTGCTTTTGTGTTCGTACTTGGAGGTCTTTTTGCATCAGCTCTTGTGGTTTTCTCCTTCATACGCAGGCGAGAGCACTTTATTTGTGTTTACTCTGACACAGCCAATGCCTCTTAGAAGTTTTAAATGATGCCGTGCATCGTGAAATTGCGCTTTGATAGACCCGGGATGTTTACGTCAGTGCTTCTCAAATACCCTCACAATTGTATTGCTACATACCAATAACCTTTATTTTTTATTAATGTTTTATTTGTGTAAATCATGTAGAGAATCATGTATTTTAAACCTATAGAAGCCCTTTCTTATTACAGTCAACCATCATTATTATTATTATTATTATATTAGTATTAGTAAAGCGCTCTTTTATGATCGAATGATCATTCCAAAAGAGCTTCTTTGCCTCTCTGAGTATCCATCTGAGAACCATCCTATATCATACACAATACTAAATAGTTTTTTTCTGGTTTTACGACCTATGACACCAGGAAAAATGCACTGGTTGCCTCGTTAACTTAACCTAATCTAAGGATTTGTCCAGTGAGTCCAGAGATCCATAGGTATCGTTAACGAAATAACTTAGGTTAGGTTACGTTAGCGAGACATTCAGTTCACCAGTTGTCCCGTGCACCAAATGAACCGTGCACCAGATGTCCAGTGCGCCTCACGTCGTTACCGATGCGTCGTTGAACGAATTGTCTGCGGCCGAACCATTTTTCCTATAGCGCTTGCAGCAGTTTTTCATATAGCGGTATATAAATTTTGAGTTGAACCGCCTCATAAGAATGACTGTTATGGGCCTTGGTAGCGCCGGGCTAATCATTAGATTTTATTGAAACGCTATAAGAGGGTTGTTTATATATACAATAGTCGACAGTTATTTTATCACAGTATAATATTGAGTGGTATATAGGAACACTTAAGTGGTAATTGGCAGGAATTATCTGTCGAAGAGACGACGGTTAATGCGAAAGAAAGCAAGACCAAATGCATGGCAGGACACGGGATATCGATATTGCCAGATATTAGGCGGAAACAATTTGACGTCGCTGACCTGAAGAAGAAGGAAAAGAAAAGTGTTTCGTTGGCGATTAAGAACTGCAAAACTGAGTGTTGAACACATTATGAACCGACAATATCAGAAGTATAGCGAAAGGATGTAGACTAATATGTGGGAAGCTCACCTTCAACAGTGGATGTACAAAAGCTGATTATGAAAATTAAATTGAGTGGACTTAACGTTGTTAGATACGTATCAGCAAAATTAGTTATGCTTATTTGATATCATTTTAAAAGTTGGAGCATATCTCAAAACCAGTATCCAGGTTCTTTTACTTATTAGAATGTAGGTTAACTTTTAACGTTTTTATTCGCGGTGGTTTGAAGGGTTCCCGTTCATTGCAGGAGTAAATGATCTCAAAATGGTTGTTTCCGTGCGTTTCGCTAGGCGTGTGATGCTACGGGCTTTGAAGATCAAAGAACACCGAAGCCTTTTGATCTGCTGGAGGAGTAAGAGAGAGCATTGACGGGATCCGATACCCCAAGGCACTCAAACCGTGGCAAACATGACGATTCGCAAGTGGACTTTCCAGAAGTACGCGGTTCAAATCATTGACCTATTGCTGTAGGTAGGTCCATGCTTTAAATGCTGGTATCGCCTCTACCATCTGCGATTTTTAAATTGTGATTTTGATCGCTGGTTAAATTTTAATTTCTTTATTATTCTTCTTTCTCGGGGTGAGTCCCTTAGTATACAATGGGCAAAGCTTCAGGAAGATCTTGATAATCACTCAATGTTCCGGAACCGAGATCGCGGTCATGAAATTACAGCGTCAGCTCAATGGTGACGCCGTAATACCAAGGTTCCGGCACTGAGGATAAGTCCAAAGACTGGAGTTGAATTGGTACTTATTTATTTGATAATATACCCCTTTTTATATCTTAGTTAGATATGACGCGAGTAAGCATTTATAAAATTAATATTAATACATCGAATTTCATACACTGCAAATTCCTCGATATCTGTTGTTTTGGACCTTGATCCCTTCAATTTACATAGAGTGGCGAAATATTGTTATTGTCAATGCCTAACTGTCCGAATCGACAGATTCCATCTAAGATAGAGAGTTTGATTATAATCATTACTTTTGGATGTTTTATACAAAATAATTAAATTCAAAATAACGTTTTGAACACTCTATTCAAAAAAAGATTAATTAACGTCTTAAACAGCCTGGAAAACAACAGTTCGTGACGACAAAATTCTCCAGGGGAGCGGGCATGATGATGATAATAATGAATATTGTTTCATTTTTAAACATAAAGATTCATAGGTTCACAAATCAAGTAGAAAATATTGAAAAACGCAGTCTTGTACTTCAATCTAAGTTCTAATAATATACAAAAAAGTACGAACATTAAAGTTTTCCATAAGACAAAATACTTTAACAAATTATCTCTGAAAAAAACTCGTCGAGCTCGCATCTGAATTGGGCTTCCCTCGCATGAAATATATCACCTTTCTAGACTGTGTGTTAGTACAAACTGATCACTTCAATAATAAATATTGTCTTTGGGAGGATTTCACGCTTAAGGAGAATAATAATGCTTGGGAATCACTGCTTTGCATTCTTGACATAAATATGTGGGCTGAGTAATTGAGTGGTCAAACCACGGATACGTTGGTGGCAACAAAATTTTTATTATCAAATTGTGTAGAAAAGTCAAAAATGTAGTTCAAATAAGATATTAATTCATTATGATGAGAAAGCAGCAAAAATCTTTTCTTGTTTCACATGTTTTTTTCCGATCAAATTAATTTCAGTTATGCAACTTAAAGTAAATGTGATATGTTTTAATGGAGTTAAAAAAAATCTAGATAAGTACACAATACAATATATTTTTTAGAGTTTTGTGATATATATTTTTTTTAAATTAATCACGTGATGCGCCAAGTTTTCTAAGAATTTTTTAGTGCTTAATCCGAAAAATTAAATATCCAACAATAGATATTTGAGTGTATTCTTAAGTTTTAATCTTAGGATTTTATTATTTTTTAAGTAGATTTATTGCATAATATTTTTATTAATATATTTATATAATTGTATATATAATTATCCGATCTAAATTCCAGATTTCAGCTTTGTTGCTTTCTTTGTGTCTTTTCAGACAGACTTTTATGGAATGTTTATATTATTAATGAAATATAAATTACTCTTTGGCCGTGAAGCGGCCTGGGACGAAGTCCCTAGTGTCACTTATGTTATGGCCGGTAGTCGATCCTGCGTCTGAGAGTTGGGGCGGGGAAAGGGCGGAAAACAGATTTACGCGCGCAAGTCATTTGCTTACGGGCGGTTCCTTTGATGTAGTTTCAGTCAAACCATTTCGGCGCAGCACAAAAACATAGTAATATATTTTTTGGTATTTTTTTTTAAATATTTTTTTCTTTCCATATCTGTTACATATGGAAATCACAAAATGCCGCCACTTAGATCTGTCGTTTGCCATTGTACATGCCTCGTCCTAAAACATTTCTACACTCTAAAGTGCATCTGGGAACATATATATTTCCTGACGAACTCCAGGGCTGTAAGCTCAGGACTTGAAGAGACGCCACTTGTACTATTTTAGACATATTTTAAGTGATTTGTTGATCACGTTTTTAAAAGAACTCGGATCATTTGGGTCTAAGAATTAGGAACCGGAAAAATCGATCAGCAAATCGTGGTTAACAACAGGCGGTGACGCATTCAAATTTAGTTTGTGATCAATGTTGCTTAATTTCGGTAAACGGATGACGGCCTTCAAGAATAGATGTCCACAATAAAATATTTATTTGAATAAAACAACTTAATTCGATATCAATATAAGTTTTATTTTATAATAAATATCTAATCAATGTATGTAATTTTCTCCCTCCGGTAACCTCAGAATTCGAAAGGTAGATGCTTATTAATTCAAATGAACCAATGAGAACCAGCTGTGGTAATTGACGAATTTTGAGGTTATTTAATTTAATATTATCTGAGATATCTACAAAGATCACGCGAGGTCATAATGTTAACAAAATTAAAACTAATTATATTATTTAATATGATAAAAATATGAACGTTTCTGATATACAACAACTTTTGCTATAGCGCAGTGTTAAAAATATATTCGTACGTTACTTACATATGTTTCTTTTAAGGTTTGAGTGCCTCTGCACTTAAGGACAAACAAAAAAAAACAATAACATCTGAACGTTTCTTATAAATGATTTAACTTTTACGTAACATGGGGTCCCAATCGTGGGATATCCTCAAAATAATAATAGTAACATTTTATGGCCGCTCCAAATGCCGCATTCCCCTGCGGTGTGCTCATTCACTCTTCTGAGAAGATAAGTAAGGAGACCCCTTGTAACCGAGCATTGCTCAGTGATCAATATTTTACAACCGTGGTGGGAATAATTTAAAATTCATCAATAATAAAAGTGGCAAAGGCGTCATCATTGCCATTCCTATATCCGCTTTCTAGTTGGAGGATATAGTCCTCAAAATTTGCCAACACAAACATATTTTAAGCCATGGGGTCTTAGACTGCTTGAGTTAATCCATTCTATATATTCTTTCAGAGGTCTGAAGAACCAACCAACTCCATATCGTAATCGATTACAGGATGCATCCGTATCTGCTCCCTTACTTCATAATTTCTCACAATATCTAACCATCATACCCAAATACTCTATTCAGGCATCTATTTTTCAAAGCCATTATATGGCTGAATTGGCTTTTGATTAGAGGTACAGTAGTAATAGGTAGAGGTACAGAGTAACAATAGAGGTAATGTAGGCTCGGCGTACTTAGATTGCCATTATACTCGTGTATCGTACATATTATTGAAAAAATGATTTTAAAGTATATATTTCACCAAAACTTTTTCTAACAATCTATTGTTTTCTTGATTAAAAGAAAATGTGGCAAACTCAAATAATGCTTTAAAATTTGCATAGTGTATGTAGTTAACTTCAATTGAGGTTCCAGCTTAACTTTTTCAGACATACAGTAGATAGTGAGTTAGATTTTCGTTTCGGGATCATACATTTCTGTGAAATGGCTTCCAGAGACAAGATCGATGAATGTTAAGGCATCTCCTAGGTGAAGGTAATTCAACCACGTTTGTTTCCGCACGGCTTAAGTGAGGTTGCGGTCGTGGCTAGAACGGGTGCTATGGAAAATTAATCAAAAAATATAAATATTACACTAAAAACACTACTTTTTCACGCTATTATTTTCAGAGCACCTACTCAAAGGTATTATATTAAAACAACTTTTATCAAGGCAATCATTCAACTTAAGTTGTTAAAAACTGATATGCTGTTGAACAAAATCTGAATTCAGCTTGGATAGGGTGAGTTTAGGAAACTGACTGAAAAAATAATATTACTATATATACTCCTGAAACTTCAAATATACGGGTAAAGTGTTTTATTTTTTATGGGTCATGAAACAGACTCATAGTCTCACAAAACAACAACTGAAATCGACATGGAAAACGATGAAAAGCTACATGTTTGGCTTCTCTATCCATGAATCAAGAATGTGGACATTCGGTGATGCATAAAAGTTGCATAAAAAAATGCACAAAATGCAGAAATGCTAGAGGAATGTTTTAAATAATAAAGGTTAATAGTCAATAAAGGAAACGTTCACTTGGTGTATAGATGTGGATTTTACAAGAGAGGAGGTTAACAACAATATATTACATGTAGTTCAAGAAATCGTTTATCCGGTATTAAATGTATTCTAAAAACTATATTTGGGTTAAGGTCAATATGTATTTAGTATGAACAAAAATCCTTAATAACATAAGAAAAAATGGCTAGAAATATATAATATTTTGTGCATAACTTGAATTTTGATTAAAGCATATAATATTGTATTTTCACTTCTTCTTGGAAATTAAATTGGCATTCCTGATAATAAATTAAATATATAAAATAATTTTGTAATAAAATTTAACTGTTTTTCGAAGAAACATAATAAACGTGTGTCATTTAAATGTTTTTTCTCTCTTAAAAATACATTAAATATTGTCAGTAACATTTTCCTCGTTTCCCGGAAAATCCATAAAATTATTGTTCACGAGAGATGCCAATTTATTTTGTTTCTATTTCTTACAAAATTGGTTTATTTTATAGACAAATCTAAAAAGTAGATTGTGGTCACAATTATTACCTGCCTACCAACGAATGATAAATATTTATTGAAAAATGATTTTACATAGTTTTAATAACGACAACATTAAGTAAAAATTAATAATAGAAACGAGAACATGATTTTTTTTTTACTTTTTTTTTTCTTTTAAACTTTTTAATTTTACATTTTTTTCAAACCAAGTTTCAAGTAATCTATCCGCCTGTTAACATATTGTTCTCGACAGTTTCCAGGGCGAAGGTTAGTTGAATAATAGTGATAAGTTCGGGTGTTAATTTTTAAGGATATCGAATAATTGGTTTGACGCTTCCAATGTCTGTATAATTGAATCTTAAATAGCAGTTTAACCCGAAACTACAAAATTATATACTTAATTATCTCAACGATACGTATTATTTGAAGAAATAAAAGATCATGGAATTATAAGAATATGTATATGTATTTTTTAATTGTATAGTACATAAATTAATTGAAACCGTAATTTATATCTTCGAAAATAGAACTTTGTGATATAAGTAACAAGCGCTTTAATCACTAGACCAAAGTGTGATCCTAGGTATATTGTGGACCTTGCGGAACATATGGAGGTAATAGAAGCGGCGAAGATCGAGTTACGGCCCACAATTTTACGGTGACTGGAAAAAATCAGAAAAGGAGCTTAAACTACCCATAGAAGTTTTGATTATAGACGATCGAACGATTCTCAAAATGTTTTGTTTTCATGGAAACATATTATTCTATATTCCATGCATATGATTCTAACAAATTGACTATAAACAATTTTCATAGTTTCAATTGTCCTTGTCTGGTCACAAGTCATTTATTCACTCAGATCTTTACCAGATCAATGAACAATTCCCAAAGGCTTTCAGGACGAAAGCATGGGACTTTAAAAAAACTAGATATAGTAAATCAGATGTATTTGAGTGTTTTTTAATTAGCTGTTTAAAAGGCCCATATTCACATTTCTTGTCCAATATCTGCTTTAATGATAAATCAAATGGGCACCATATAAACAGTATCAGAACACTCTGTGACCAGGGCATTAACAATGATAGCATAGCTACAAATTATATAATATATTACGAATATAATCAACCACAGTTTTTGCAAATATATTTTATCATTTTGTAAATGAAATTCATCCTTTGTAAATGAAATTTATATGGATTTTTTTTTTAAATTTTTATTAGAATATTATTTTATTATTTCAATATTCTAATCTACTTTTATAGATCATTTTACTATATTACAATATTATTAATAATTAAATATACATATACCATACATAAAATTCTTTTTTCAACGCGTCAATCCAAACACAAAAATAACGGCAGAAGCGGGATGCGAACCGCGGACCTAAAAAAATAAAAATATACATACTTTGAATATATACTATAGCGACATCTATCATACGATGATAACAATGACATAAATACTAGTTTCAACGTGAGTCGGTCCAGGCATAGTAATAGCCGAGTCGGCTGAGCGGTATTAATACCTGGGCATAGTTGGTTTCCAAGGTCCGCGGTTCGCATCCCGCTTCTGCCGATATTTTTGTGTTTGGATTGACGCGTTGAAATTTACTTTTTTGTTAATAAAATAAACTCTGCTAAAAAAAAACATAGTGTAAGTAACAGCTAGGTCATAGCATATTAATCAAAATCGATAGTAGATAAAAGACACTACACATTCATAGTGAGACCCTCTTAAAATGATAATGCACACTTATACACCTTGAAACTGTAAAGCCTTCAACTGCAGTCTTCCAGCAAGTGAAAAAGAGCTTAGTGTGAAAAATGTAGACATAAACTCATCTACAGTACATCACCCTTCGGTTTCTTCCGTTAGAATGAAAATATACGAGTTTAATGACCTTCTAAACAAAGGTGCCTAAATGAAAATTATAAAATATTGATTATTGCAACATCTTATTGGTGGTGGACTAAAACCAACCCGTAAACAACATCTATTCACATTGATTTATCTATAAAATTGACGATGCACACAATGTTTTTATAATTATGTTCTAATAACGTAAGCGTATAAACAATATACGTTCACTTAAAATGTACCATATAATCCACAGCTTCATAAAATCAGTGAATGAGATTTCATCATCACAGTCTTTTCGTATACTGTTGTAGGTACTTACAATAAAAAGCGTGACCTAATAAATGGGTCGGTGTGTGTGCCTGACAAAAAATTGAAAAGCGCTGCATTTATTCTCTGTCGGCATTCCCTTACACGTGCTTATTTTATAATAAAAAATGTGTATAAACAATAAATAAATCCACATAATAAGAACAATAGTTTGAGAGCAGCAAGGCTCTATACAAGGCGGCTTGTACTAAAGGAACACGTGTTAATATGAATGACTGATTATTTAATATCCCAGCAGGGTAACCATAAGTAACACAAATAAAAGACAAGGTATTTAGGACCACTGGATTAATCACACAGCTTTCGTTAAGATAAACTATTAATTATATACCAAAAATTGCAATTTCTGACAACTTACATCATGTATTTTTTGTGTGTTTATTTTCAATTTATGTTGTCTTTTTGATATTTTATTGTATTATTTATTGTAGTAATTGTTATTTTTTCGAGACTTTATATTCCTAGTATATAAAATTCAATTTATATATAATTTTTATAGATTCTTTTTAATGGAAGCTTTTCCTCTGCACGTATAAATGTCATTGTTCCTATATTATTCGTTCAATTACATGCGCTATGTTGACATGTCATATTTTTCTCTGATTCCTCACATTCTTGATTGATCTATTTATCATCATCATTTCCATGTTCACCCCCCTAACTGCAGCTTCTTTGATAGTCGTCACTAAATGCCGACATACAGCTCTGTCAACTGCCATGTTCCTCGCCTAATCCCATGTCAGCTCTGATTTCGGAGCTCTGCCGAATACATTCTATGTATATTTCACGAAAACCTTCCAGAATTGCAAACGCCATTAGGGGATTGAGAAAAAGGCAGCTATATATCTTTAGAGTTATCTTTTCGAACTTATTTTCATAATTAAACGCGTTCAAATATTATATATCATATTGAAATAATTTGGTTCAGGCCTGAACAACTTAATATTTAAGGCCACTCAATACATTGCTTTAAAAATGCTCAAACCAGATTCATGGTGCTTGAATCTGTCAGGAACGGAATATATTCACCTAAATTTTGTTTATTTTTTGTTAAATATTAAATTCACTTATAAATGCTTGTCATCCTACGTATCCGCCATCTTTTGTTCATTTTACCTACATTCTACTCACACCACTTCACCCTGCACACACACAACCTTCACCCTTATTCATATACATATGTACACACACGTAAGAAAAACAGCTGTAGTCGAACAAGTGTGAAAGATTTTCGACTTGCAAGAGCGGCGACTTTCAACAATGGCATTTGTACACAAAATATTAAAATATACATATATGTATAGATATTATGTTATATATTATCATACTTGTACAATAATACTCACGTAGCTTACTGCTAAATAACATACATGTGTTATTTGCCGATAAAGTGCAAGCGCTCATGCTTATCAAAGAAGTGGTTAACGAAAGTCTTCTTCTTTTCTACCATATTCACTCTTAAGACGTGGCATTCGACCTCAAAAAAATAAAGAAATAATAACACCAGGAATCTCAAATGCCAGGTTCTTCCCTAACCTCCAATACAACTCTTAATCTCATGGTTTTGGCAAGTACGAGTATATTCTGTAGAAAAATATTAATCAATTTAAGCTTATGACGAAAATGACAAAGATATTTATTAATGAAATCTTATAAAAGATCTATACTATGTACCTTAATGAAGGATTTTTATAGGTATAAGAAGAAAGTCGTTCTGTGAATACCATATAATAAATATTTGTCATATGTGGACTATTTTTGAATGTCCTTTGTAAGTTTTTCACGTTAACAAAGCTTACTTCGCATCCTAATGTTTCATTGAATTTATTTAAGGCTACACTATTTGAAGATTCTTACATATATTTAATGCTCTCATTTGGCAATTTTTCCTTAGTTGGAGCATGCGGCCACTTCTATACTAAGAACAATTAAATTAATGTCAGAGACTGCTGAAAATATTTTTAAGGAAGGTCAGTGATTAGCCAATCGCTTGTAATCAATTCACAAAATGTATTAACGACACGCATGAGATGAGATTTTTTAATGTCATGCGTCATGGCGTTAACAGATAAGAAATGAAAATATTTACTTGGCTTGACAATATTCACACGGTATGTCGCTTGAAACGGCAAAGATGTTTAAAATTATTTGATTTGGCTGTGATTACAATTGTGCTCCAGTAGTGTTCACAATAAGCTACATTTATTGTTTCATACAGAAGAATCCTCGGAATTTCCTGGAGAGACCACGTTACGAACAATGAGGATCTAAGCATAATCAAGGAGGACAGGCACCTAGTAAGAACCATCTCAGAGAGGCCAACCCGATGGATCGGTCACATCATGCGCCACGATGGTCTTCTTCACGAGATTGTGGAAGGGATGGTTGAGGGTAGAAACTGTAGAGGGCGCCCTAGACGGGAGTATTTGCAGCAAGTGTTCGAGGACATGAGTTGTAGCTCTTATGCTGAGCTGAAGAGGACTGCAGAGGATCGAAAGAGTGGAGATCGAGATGCAAGATTTTGTTGCTGCAAACCAATCCACCGGATTGATACTACTAAGGAGACGAAATAGATATAAATACAAAGAATTGGCAGCAAAAAATTTATGCTTACAAGAGGGATATTTCTGAACGTTAAGCCAAAATAGTGATATTTTTTAAAGAATTGAGGAGATTGCGAATTTTAATCTAATATTTTCTTAAATAAATCTTGATTTTATGAATTAAAAAATACACATCTTGGAAGAGAATTTAAAACTTTAAGCGTTCACATTTTTATTTTCATGTGCTTAGTTTTTATAGCGAATATATTTAATCACTTATATAATAGGTGTTACAATGAGGCTATTGGTAACGGTTTAACATTGAAGAGTATAATAATTTGAATTTAAAAGTCTAAAAACAGTATGATTTGGTTAATGCTTTAATGTTTTTAACATTATAGAATACATGAAATATTATCAGCCTTAATGGAGTTTGGGTTTTAATATAGTTTAAGGGTGCGAATTATACTAAACGAATATTCACACATACTATCCTGCGAATTTGTTTGATTTAAACAAATCAAATAAAAATTATAACTATTTTTATGAGCCGCAAATTTCTTACGAATTTTGACCAGATAAAACAAAACTATTTTAAATAAATGAACATTTTGGCTGGTGTTCAAGTTCTATATTGGTTTTAATTAATTCTAAGCTGAAGCTGAAAACACGGTGGCAAAATTGAATAGTTAAAAAAACTAATACCAGCCTTTTTTTCATAACCTAAATTTGACTTATCAATGAAGTTGTAATTTATATAAAATCGATATTATGTAATAATCATGTTTCTTGTGTTCAACGTTGCTGGTTGCGCACCCCTGCATCTTCTTTGCGGCCCGCCGCCCTCTTTCATCTCGCCGACATCGAAATCTGTGCGGCCCGCTGCCACCTGCCCGACAGCGGAGCACAACCAGTGGACGGCGGAAACACAATGTAATGAACCAAAACATCGTCGAATTGTCTAGGATAATTTAAAACTAAAAGAAATTCCACGAACTAATCTTTATTTTTGTTTTGTTTTTAAAAATTACAAATACATCGGAAAATCAACCAATAGATTACGTTTATTCTTAATCTGAGTGTTCACAGTTGTTAAAGACTTAAAATATACAAAACGTCTCCTTTAGTCATTAATGTAGCAATATATCAGAAATAACAGAGTCACATCCTGTCTACTCAGAAGTGGGTGACGTCGATGGAATAACTCCCGGCCATCATCAGGTCTTCCTGGGTGCAGCTACTCGGACACAGCGCACACTCCAGAAGGTGTGACAGGTAGTTCACACCTTCTGGAGTGTGCGCTTCACGCCGCAGTCACATTCAGTCAGTCCGCTGTAAAACTGCCAGTCTTTCATTTGTGTCCTCATCTTGCATAATCCGGTCCGTAGTCTGTTAAAGGATCTCCATATATTCCACCCCCGGTCGCGTCCAGGGGCTAGGTCCTTTTTCGGGACAATCCAAGTATTCCCCTCAGTTGCGCTATGTAGCAATGAAATACGTTAGTTAGGTGATGAGCCAAGCTCACCACTGCCTACATAACCAAACTCAAATAAAAATCTTAAGACTCGCAGTAAACCTAAACATCTTCATAAACTATTGTATCTGACCCCGGAAGCAGGGATTATAGCTTCTTCTAAGATTTCGTCAGCTTAAAATAGTCTTCATATTAAAAAAAAATGTATTAGAAATCATTGAACAGACCGAAAACTTTAGTCGGAAAAACTATAGGAAACCATAAGCTATTGAGGTGCTACAAGAAGAACAGCCATTATTGTGTAGAAGCACAGTCATGTAAGAAGATATTATTAGAACAAAAGACAACCTCGAGCGGTGGGGAATTCTTCGGCAGGGAGAGCCACTATTGTGCGGAGACCTGCAGAACCGCCTAACACCTAAGATTCTGCTCCATGTGTCCAACAAGCTGCACACCTCAAGACCTTATGCTAGGCAACACACGGGCTATCGATGTTGCCAGATACTCAAAGAAGGCAGAAATAATTTGACGTCGCTGTCACGAAGAAGAAGATATGAAATTATTTCTTGATAAAAAATAATAATTAATAGTTTTAATTTTATTCAAAATATGTAAATTTTTCACAGTGTGATACGTTATACTATTCTACTACGAACATTAAAATTCACTGCTTTTTTATATTGAAATATATAAAAACATTGAAAAGAATGTGATTGAGGCGGCAAATTTCACAGAATTGGACTCGCTTCTGTTATCGACGAGTTTCATCGAAAATTTCGGAACATGAACATTGAACACCTTAGAAACGAACAAGGCTCAGATTATAATCTTGATTGATATCAGAATGACGATCTGGTTACCCTAAAAGAAATATCAATAAAAAAATATGTCCGTTCACTACACAGTTCCAACGACTTCCTCTGTGATCGTTGCAGTACCAGCAGCACGCTATTATTACTACAAATTAAAACTATTTTTTTCTGCAATACTTTGGCATACATAACACTTACTTTGGCATACATGCTGAATATTCTTTCAGTTTGAATAAAATGTAAGTCAATCAAATTTTTAGAAGTACAGAGAGTATGCGATAATTCGTACTCAAGATAAAGAGATTCTTGAATGGTTTAACTTTTACGTCGTGGATATGTATACCCGTGCTCGTAATCTCCTCAATTTAGTTCAACTGCAATGACGCTTTTACATGGGCTTTTATGAGCAGCACACTTCGATGCCCTTTTCACTTAATTTTTCTCTCTTATGGGTAGCATTGGTTTCCACAATGTCAGTATTCTTTTAAATATTTATGCATATTATCATTTATTTTATTGCTTTCTACGTGTTTTATTTATTTTTAATTAATCCATGTCTTTTATTAATTCATGTGGTCTCTTATAAATAAATAAGATTAGTCTTCAACAACAAAATCTTCCATCGCATTTTGCACCTCAGTGCATTATTCGCAATTCTTATTGTTAACACTCGTTGCAAAAGCTCTTGCCAAGGGCACCCTCTGTAATTTGATCTCAAAACATCTTTTACTAATCAACTCATAAAGGCTGATGCACAGCCCTCGAATTCGTGTGTCGATGGTGTCGGGTGTTCAGTCGGGGTCCAGAGCACCGAATCGGGCACGCGACTGCGCACTGCGCGGCATCCAAACCGGCTTTTTATCAAATTGATTACCTAATCTGAAGAAGGCTACAGCCGCGCTGCATTCGCTGCATTCACCGTCAGCTGAGCCCTGCCGCCTTTTTTACATCCACAAGGGTTGTCAAAACTTTCATAAATCGTTATCGTTTCATAAAAAAGTCGAAAAAAAAAACATCATCATCACCGTACTGTGTCCGTCCACTGTTGAAGGTAGGCCCCGCGTATCAGTCAAATTACATATCAGCATTAACGCAAATTCCATTTTTATAGACACTCTAAGTAGAAAAATACTAATATATAATAAAAAAATGGTTTTTTTATTATATCTGTGGGTCCCACTGATAAATGTCAAATTTAACAAGGGGCTCGCACTTGTCCTTCAGAACAACTTCCAGTCCGCCCCTGAAGAGCACGATACGCACATATCCCTTCAACCTGCCGGCGGGTATAGCTCAATGGTCAAAGCGTTTGCTTTGCAAGCCAAAGGTCGTGGGTTCGATCCCCGACGGAGATTTAAAAAAAAGATTTTTAATCGATTTCTGAGCTCTAAAATACCGCCGGTTGGTGTGAATTTGATCCCCGTAAAACGCCAGTCATAGCTTATTAATTAAAATTGGTTGTAGATGAAAGTCGTCCCGCGAAAACCACCCATTCATAGTATATTCCTGTAATAATAAGGATGATGCGTGAACCTCGGGCTGCAGTCTATGACGTTGGTGGATCAGCACTCCACATGCAGCGCTTAGCCATATGCGTCATGGTAAGCGTCATGGAATTCCACAGATGAGACTTCAGAATTACTATCACCATCTGTCGGTATTCTCCTGTATGTGTTTACATAAAAAAGGAAACATTTCCAAATTATAGAAATAGTAACTTATTTTTTCGTTACTAAACAACAACTTAATTTAACAAAGTTTGTGTAGTTGTCTGTGAACACGTTCAGGACATCAAGTATCAATGCATACTCAAAAAGGCTGTCTATGTTTCTCTTTCTTTCTGACTGATACGCTTCTGAGCATGCCAGAGAGTTGCTTTGTATATGTAAATTTGTGAAATATAGAGTAGCAATATGAGCAAGCTAGCTTTTTTAACTGACCTATAGCGTATGATTTTTTTGTTAATGTATAAGCTCAAATTCACACAAGAACCACTGTTGGAGTAAATTTAGACCAAAAAAGTTCGCTACATTGTATCCCCAGTCCTAAGAGATTGCTTGGTGGAAATTGTAAATCAGAGTTCAAACGTTGATTTGGTGTTACCGTCGAAGGCTTACCAGGTTAAAACGAAACCGCTTACACTAAATTTAGTGAGCATTTTTTCTCACAATCTAGCTCTTTGTTCGTTTCATCTAAATTTACCATTAGATCTGCAGTGACGAATTTTATTGAGCTATGCAATTTAAGCGAAACTAAATATATGATTTCTGACTATTTAACTAAATATTTATATTCTTTTTATTAGAATTCGGACTTATATAAAATTAAAAATACTTAAAATTACTGAAACTAGGTATTTTTACCACAATTTACAAGATGTATTTTTATAGAGTATAGATTTCGTGTTTATTAAATAGTAAATACGCATCTTAAAGACATGATCAAAGCTATATCAACTCTCGGGCATTGCCCCACGAAACATACGGCGAGAAGTTACTACTAAGAAGGAGCTCACCAAAGCAACCCACGACGCACTTCACCCTATGTTTGGGTATCAAAAGATAACCACACGGCTCAAATCAAGAAGAAGTTTCCTACAGTCGACAACGGAACTGGTGATACCTGAGGCCACCCTGCGGCTGAACATGTGTAGAAGCGCAACTGAGGGGAATACTTGGATTGCCCCGAAAGAGGACCTAGCCCCTGGACATGACCAAGGGTGGAATATAAGGAGGTCCCTTAACAGACTTCGGACCGGAGAGGCAAAAGGAGGACACAAATGAAAGCCTGGCAGTTTTACAGCGGACCGACTGAATGTGACTGCGGCGTGGAGCAGACCCTGTCACACCTTCTGGAGTGTGCGCTGTGCCCGAATAGCTGCACCCAGGAAGACCTGATGATGGCCAGAAGTAACGCCATCGACGTCGCCCACTTCTGGGCAGACAGGATCTGACCCTATTGTTTCCGACACGATTTTATATTATATAAAGACATGACATAAAAAGGATTGAATTCAAACAATAGTTTTCTTAATTGATCATTCACAATCTTAATTCACATCAGTACCCTTATTGTCGTCTCAAATAGCTAACATAATCCATCAATTCCGTAATCATGTTGTAAGTTCGTTTGATGTAAATGCATTGTTAGATCAAAAGTGACAATAAATCTCTCTGAATGTAACAAACTTATTAAGCTAAGCCATTTGATGTAGGTTTGTAGTGTTTGATAACACAGTTTAACGTATCCAAATGACATGACATACAAATCATTGGATTCAAAGTAATATTTTCTGTACTTATTTTCTTAATCTTCTTAAACGTCAGTTACTTAGCTATGGTATACTGTCGTCTTAAATAGCAATTCAGAATTCCGAAGGCGTGTCCATTCTGTAATAGTGCTTTGTCAAAACGCACTTTATATTTAGTGTTTGCGTGCTCACAGATACACATCTCTTGTATATCTTCTTTGCGGTTTGTACGCTAACGTTAAAGGCTTAGTCTCTGGCGGCTATCCCGGGTTAGGGAGCGCTGGTTAACCTTTATTGGAGAGGCAAAGGTTAGCGGTAAATGGTTTAATTGGTTCCATGTGGTGCCCGGCGCGGAGCAAAGCCGCCATAGAAGACAGTGCGGAGGTTTCAAAACAATTCGGGACGGCGGTGCGTCAAAGGGGTCTTGCTCAGTGTAGCACAGGGCTATTATGAACTAACTTGCATACAGCTGCTGAGCGAGGCATTCGCTGTACGAAAATGCGTAGATTCTACGCATAAAACAAAACAAGATATAAAATCACTAAATAATGTAAATATATTAATTTAAAAGATAGTTTTATTAATGCATTACTCTCACTTTCTAAATTGGGCTTTTCTTATACTTCTACTTAGATACCCGATTCTTTTTCATAAGCAAATACTTGCCAGAAATCAATAGCCATGTCCCAAGTTAGCGTAGCTTTCATAGCTTATAGAAAATAACATTTTTCGATATCCGTTTTGGACAAGTTTGAAGATCGAAAAAAATGGAGCAAAAATATGCAAGCTCGTTAACCAGTGTGAATAGTGAAAATTGTAATGAATAACAATTATGTATTTAGTTAAACACTGAGGAATCATTCTATATTTTTAAGTATAGTGTAATTGGAGAGATTTAAGTATAGGAAATACGCAGAAGAACTCAAGTAGTGGATGCTAACCAACGAATAAGGAAGAGACTCATGCGGGAGGCTTACATTCAACAGTGGACGGATACAGGCTGATGATGAGTGTAATTGACTACAGCTAGAGTTTTTGTTTGTTATTTCAGTAATGCCAAAATGACCCATATTAATAACGAAATGATAGAAACATATTAAAATATAAAGAATTTTTCACATGTGTAGTATTATTGTATAGTGGGTAGATAAGTTTTAAATACCTATTAAAGTGATATTTTACTTTGATTAAATGCGTGTGACATTAGTTTCATGTTTGTACTTTGTGCACAACGGATGAATTTTATTATAATTGTGTTTAATGTTACTTCTTCCCTCATTTTTTTACCGAATTATCTAAAAAAGTTCCCGATAAATATCTGAGAATAAGGAGGCATTAACCTGCTAGAGGCTATGCCTCTTGGGAGAGTTATTGGACTGCTTAACCGAATCGCCTCGGATGATGATATATTTCACGTAAGGGGGGCCCAATTCAGACATGAACTCCACGAGTTTCTTTGGAGGAATAATTTGTTTGCGTCGTCTGTTTAATGAGCGTTGGGAACTTCTGTTGCTTGTCTTTATTACTTTGTTCTTAGTACTTAATCATAAGTACCTATATTTGTATATATTGTTATATATATTTTAGGATTACTTCTTTTGTACTTCAGAAAACAATGGAGTTGTTCGAATTTGTAATGTTTCTGTAAGAGAAAAAATAAAATAAAATTGAAATAAAATTGAAAAATTGAAGATATCAGATAATGATTTATGTGTAGCAGTGTAAAAGGATTACTTTAAAAATCGTCTTGCCTATCCAATCTTGTAAAATAATACGAACTGTAGGTCAATCCATCGTTTTACAAAAATATTACAAGATCTACGTTGCTATTTTTTTTTTTCATAAATAATTAATACAGTCGTTTGTAGAAAAACTAGTATTTAAATACTGATGTTTGGCGAAGATAGTACAATGGAATCCAGCTTCTGTTTGGAAAATGATAAAAATTAATATGAATTGATAATTCATATTCATGAGGTCGGCTCGGTCGCCATTCTGGTTTTTAAACAAATTTTAATCACCATTATTTTCAGGCGCCGATAAGAGAACATTGTGTACCGATTAAATATTATAAAATCAATAATGGTTCATCAACAAGATAGCTTATTCAAGGATGTTTTTAAGTGAAATTTCTTCAAGTGTGAGCATTTATCATCAGTGCCGATTTTAGGGGGTAGTGCAGTGGGTTGGTGCCCCAGGGTGCTGAATTAACTAGGGGCGCCGAGGGCAGCTAAGCTTTCTTATAATTCTTTAAATATAAGCAGTATGGGGCTCTAGAAAAAAAAATTGCCCAGGGCGCCGCAGGGTCTAAAGCTGGTACTGTTTGTCATTTTAAATACATTTTTTTGTATGTAAACATATACAGGATAATACTGACAGATGGTGATAGTAATTTTGAAGTGGAATTCTATGACGCTTACCATGGTGCATAAGTGCTGCATGCTGAGTTTTGATCCGCCAACGTGATAGACTACAGCCCGAGATTCACGCATCATCCTTATTATTACAGGAATTTACTATGAATAGGTGCGTCATCACGGGATGGCTTTAGTCTACCACCAATTTTAATTAATAGGCTATGGCTGGCATTTTACGGATGAGGGATCAGATTCACACTAACCGGGTGTATTTTAGAGCTCAGAAATCGATTAAATATCTTTTATTTTTTTAATCTCCATCGGGGATCGAACCCACGACCTTTGGATTGTAAAGCAAACGCTTTGACCATTGAACTATACCCAACGGTAGATATACAGTTGTTCACGCTTTTTTGACAATGCTTACTGTAGAATCAAGCAACAAACCTACTAGTAAGATATAATAACTTTACAATGATTTATTTTAATGTAAAAAAAATGGTTTGAATTGGGGTAGGTTAGATTATGTTAGGTTAGGCGAGGTTAGGTTTATTTTGGGTCGGTTAAATAAGACTGATTTTCCTAAATTGTGTTACGAATTCCGTAACCATTATGTAAAATGTTACGCTATAACTTTATTTTTTGATAGGTACTTCAGGTATCTAATGTCTAATACGATTCTCAAAATTGGGAACCAACATAAGTAAACGGCGCTTTTATTGTAAAAAATAGTGAATCTAGCAATGAGCATAATCTTCAAAACCACTGTACATTATTTATATCATGTTTCTTTATGTAAGAAATATGTGTTCATTAGATAATTTTGGATATATAACTTTATATAATACATATTCCAATATTGTTACCTGTTATTTTGAGTTTTCATAACACTTTTAAACTTTCGTAATGTCTATTCCTAATGATTAATCCTTGAGCTCATAAAACAACATGTTTCCCTAGTTTATTCCAGTACATTATATTTATCTACTAAAGTCATATACGTATGGTCAGTGCCTCCAAGATTTTTGTCCAAAATATCGTAATAGACATTAACAAAAATATGTTAAAAGCCCTCCAAATGTTTTCAGGGCTCATCTCAAGGTCTCCAAGGGAGGCTATATTTTTAACGCGGGACTTAGGAATGAATCCTGTCTCCGTACTCCTCTTTTCAAGCCAGCTTTTAGCTCCTTATGCAATCATGCACTTGGTATTTCTAATGACGTAGTACTCGATACCAAATTTTTCCTTTTTTTGTAAAATATTAACAAAAATGTTGAGCTGGATAAACGTGTGCGTATAGACGTGTTGACAGAAGGTTCACCATAACTGCGCAATCGGTAGGTTAATGATTTAATCATCCGGCCCGCAGATAGTGAGATAATGGTCCCGGCCGAGATGCGGCCGCTTTATGGTCACACTGTTTATTAACTAATTCGGCGGAGATCAAAGGAAAAGAAACAACACTTGAGGCTGCGGGGGGCGAAGGGAGGGGAGGGGGTCAGGTGTAGGCAAGCACGGCCTTTAGAAATTCTCACAGGGCAGTTCAAGTTCAACTGACGACGAAAAAAAGCGGCATCATCAATCTCGGAAATCAAATAAGCGATAAAAAAAAATTTTCGCATCAAAAAGATTCTCGTTATTCGACGATTCGAATTTTCCAAGACAACGAGAGCCTGGAGGGTTTAAGAAAGGGAAGTGTACTTTATGCTCTTCTGCGGCATCCGAAATACTCGTACATGTGCCATGGCTGGCGCTCCACCTTCGTTCTTTGACCGTCTGTAGTATGGAAGACTGCCTTGTCCGCTTCCATACATCGTTATTTCTCACAAAGTAAAGCCATCATATTCTCAACTATGTAGGCATCTGTTTTCAAAACACACTATACAACTGCATGGGTTTTAGTGAGATGCTAAAATTCGCAGACGTATATAAGAAATGGGACGATATGGGCGCTATATAATTGGTACTTTCCCGGTCCCGTTCAACTGAAAGTTTACTTAAAAGGAATTTGATAATCAAATTTTCTAAATTCAAACTATTCGGCTTCTTGTTACGTTTCAAAAGTCAAAAAGAGAAGCAATAATATGCTAATTAAAAAAGTGTAACTAGATTTAATGAGGCGTAAATACTTACAAGTATCCTTGAGTAAACTTATATTAATATTATATAAATATTTCACGAAGAAGATAAGTGAAGAAAAATCAATAAATATGAAGTAAATAACTTTCCCCATCACTTTGAAACGAAATATTGAAACTGTCACAGGAAGCACACTATAATTTCTTAGGATCCCAATTTTTTAAGACATTCTCAAATCTCGTTTCAGTCAAGCTTGCTGTCAGATTCCATGTCAATTCATGCCGTTTAAAAAGCTGTAGCCACTGGAGACCATAACCCACAGACGAAAAAGATATTCATACGAGTGATATAAATTGAAAAATTGCTCAACAAGTGAAAAGGAACAGTAAAAGAGTCACATTACATCTAAGAAATGAGCTTTTTGAAGTATGGATCGAGATCCGGTACAAGGTGGTGGAAAATAAGTATTATTATAATAATTTTCAAGATTCCAAATATGGTAATGTAAGTGTAAGTTACATGTTAAAAAAAACTTAATTATTGCATATTTTCGTATTTTTTTGTTTCGTATGAACATAATAATCATATTTTCCCTCCTGCGTTTAGTTTAACCTTGTATGTAACCTGCAGTGTACCTTACGCAACTATATTTTTCTACTAAAAAAATACTCGTAAAAATGTATGTAGTACGTATTATTGTAATATTTTTAGGGGAGGTCTTCGTTCAACACTTTATAGAGACGTGCTGAAATGACGATGAATGCACAAGCCAGCACCACATATCAATTGCATCCAACAGTTCCAGCATCTCAATCCTCTTGAAATTTATTTACAATTAAGGTAATAATACAACGGACGTAATGATTCGATTCCCGTTTCACGGTCGCACTTAAAAACAGCTTTATACCCCGCTTTGCGCGGTTTCTACAACTCTGCAGCCATTACAGTGATTTCACACTTCTCCTTATTCGCTGCAACGCAAGACCAGATTGTAATTGCAGCATCTTCAGAGAACGAGGAAGTATACCGACTTATATTACATACACACGAACCTCGAATAGCGCGAACTCCATTAATGCGAATTCAAATAACACGTATTACAATTACACGAATTACAATAAACATAGTAAATTAAGAAAATAAAATCATCCAAAAAGTAAATAAGACTCGTCTAATAGGAGGTTATGATGTTCAGTCGAACACGATTATACTCAGGAAAATTTAGCCCGATTTTTGTTTATTTACCAAAAATATCTTGCTGAATACCTAAATCATAACGTACATATATCATATATATTTTTAAGTAAAACTCGCAAAATAATACAACCGGTTGAAACCAGTGGAATCTATGAAGCTAAGCCAGAAATGGTGGACGCTGCATGCAGGAAATGTGTGTTCATGTTGTATCGTAACAAACAAGTTTGTAGGATGAATTTGGGAAATATATCAATAAATAGTATATTGTTAAGGTATTCATCACTCAAGGCTTATGTTTTTTTTTAATAAAGTAAAATTATTTTACATTTTTAAAACGGTTCCAAATTTTAAGCGACAAAGTGTATTCCATTATTACACGAAAGTAATAATCAATAAAATAAAAATTGTCGTGATTTGTTTTTAAGTTTTCGAAGAAATAAAAAAAAATATTATGAAGAGTTTTAAGGCTTATAAAACTTTTTCTATTGCTCAAATAATACAACGTAAGTATAAAGATAAATTAAGTTAGATGATAATATAAATAGATATGATCAAATGACATTAATTGTTAAATTAATAAAAATAATATCCACCTTTCAGACAATAAGTAGTTTTTCATTGATTATGTGAGAATAATTGAATAATATCAAGCTTCAAGTAAAACTCCCACGTGTCAAAATTTTAAAACGAAAAATCAATACTTAAATCATATTTCAAAATAAATAAGTATTTTATTAATAATTTTATTAAATATTATTATTTAAAATATATAAGATTATTTTGGTGATTCGTGAGTTTGAAAAAATAGATAATTATATATTTTTTTAACAAATATTTAATTTAACATGTTTTTAAATTAATGTGGGTACTTTTTAGTGAAATGGGAATTTGAAATCAAATTTTTATTATACGTAAAAAAATGTTATGATAATTAAATTGATAAAATATTTTGGATAACTTACCCGTGTATGAGTATTTGAATTCATCTTTGGAACAGCTGAAGACTTGATATGGTGAAATAAATAAAAATAAATTGAACCAAGTCCACTTCACTTTGATTACATGGATAACAAAACTTTTACGAGTCGTCTTAACTGGAATTTAATTAAATAATGATTATCGATACAGTATTAGCCGGTAATTCGAATATAAATTGATTTTTTACGACCGGTGGTAAAGGGTTTTAAATGAGAGAGAAAAAATAAACGCGTAAAAAATATTATTATAAGAGACATAAAAGATAACTTACGACAGGAAACAGATTTAAAAAATAATGTCATTGACTGGAAAACATTAATATTTTTTTAAATATGAAACGTATTTCAGTTCATTAAAATATACACGTGGATAGTGATTCAATTTTGTAAACTTAAAAAGTTTCCGAGTGAATATATTTCGATCCAATTTTCACTGAAATCTATAACGAAATTTGTCTACGAGTATTATACGCAAAGTAAATCGAGACAACAGCTCACAGCACAGAAGGAGCATATGTTCGTCAAAAATTGAGATTACAATGTTTTATCAGTTATCATTGGTTTTCATTTGTTGTAAGTCATCTCCACATCGAGAATTCTGCCTTATACATAATATGCATAGTAGGGTAGAAAGTATGGGGATTGGAGGCAGTTGATGTATATTTGGTCCCGAGTCACCTAAGTCAATAGTGTGAAGAAAAGAGGTTTATCTCAGCGTTGATGTTGAAACAATCAAGCCTAGATCTCATCTTAGCCTTTCTAGTGTAGTGGTTAAAATGTAGTTGAAGCAGGAACAGCGTAGATCTTATCACAGTCTGTCGAGTGAAGAGCAAGGGATAGATATTTACATAGAGTTGAAAACAGTCCCGCCGAGATCTTATCCCAGTCTCTAAAGTCTAAAGACTAAGGAGTTAATTTGTACCGTAAGGTGAGTATAGTTCAGCCTAGAGTTACTCTCAGTCTGTTGAGTGAAGAGCAAAGGGATTTTGCTTGGTTGCGAGATCAACCCAGTCTAGATGTTCTCATTTCTTCGGATGAAGAGCTAGGGATTGATCTGTGCCTGTTGTGGTCCAGATGTACGCGGGTCCAGGTCTCGTCATTCGGCCTCTTGGACGGTCCGCGGCCGGTTCGTTAAGACCGGTCCGCTAATTACACTTTATTACCACGTCATTTGCATGGCGGGCCGCCGCTGTGTACAGGCGTCGCGCGTGGACGCGCAACCAGAGGCGTAACCAACAAATACAACCCCCTGATCATTTCATATTCACTATTGTACCCATCATTTGCACACGAAAATCGTAAAGTGAAT
This sequence comes from Glossosoma conforme, assembly GCA_022606575.1. Taxonomy (NCBI): domain Eukaryota; kingdom Metazoa; phylum Arthropoda; class Insecta; order Trichoptera; family Glossosomatidae; genus Glossosoma; species Glossosoma conforme. The sequence goes on from JAGTXR010000121.1 coordinate 920,323, forward strand.
AAAATAAACGAACTTTAGTCAATGATCCGATGAATCCTTTTCCTCAGGCTCTCGTCGTTCTGGAAGGTCGTCAAGCATATACTCGGCGGAGCTGTCAGCTTATATTGGATAAGGCGAACAACACGGTGGCACAACTTTATGGTGGATATCTGTGACGACCATTGGATAACAGATGCATGGCTTAGCAGTCATAAAAAATAAGAGTTTAGTTTGGGTTTTGTGTAGGCTATAGATTTATTGAACTTTTGATTGGTAAATACGAGCCATTTTTATATAATGCTACTGAAACCGATTTAACGATATGTATTATACTGACTTTTAAAAACTATCGATATTAATTTGTTAGGTTGGATGTGTTAATACAAATCTAATATAAAATAGTTAAATAACTTAAGTTTCATTTTGAATTCGTTTAAAATGCTTGTCATTAATTCATACCAGTTTAAAATAGTAAAATAAAATGATTATTTGAACCTTTGTATTTCGACTTAAGCATTATGACCACTTAACGTAAACGCACACCAATGTTATGAAAATTAAGATCAAAACTGATTTACAAAAATTCATCTTCCTCTCTGGTTAAGCCATCACTTAACCTGTTCATGTAAATGGAGCGGATATATCGATTTATTTTATCTTTTTCAAAATGATTGAGTTTTTAAATGGAATAGCTTTGTTGTATTACGCCGATGTGATGATGATCTTAAGGGATATATCCGGCGCGTTTTCGGCTTCCCGTGCCGTTGGTTGAGCTGCGCTGTTATTGCCGGCTTGGCGGACTCGGCAATAAGGTCCCTTTGTAGATGCCGCCGCCGCCCGAGACAGGTAGCGCGTCGCGTGCACAGGTAGCGGCAGTGCCTCGCAACCAGCGGCACACGATGACAAGAACAAAATAATAACCGCATACATTAAGACAATAAATTTATAAGACCGATTTACAAGTAGGTAAGGTTCGGTGTAAAACGAATTCTAGATGTAAAACGAACACTCTTAGTTTGAACGAAAGTAACATCAATAAATCATTCATTATGTGCAATATGATAAAATAAATTATATTGTTATACATTAACAGAGATTAAAATTACATGATTAATTAATTTCGATTTATCTCCGTAAACATATGTATAAAATATATTGATTTAATCCCATATATTATATTTAAAAGAAACGTTAGAGTGTATTTTCATTAACCATGAAAATACTAGTACGTTAAAAACGTGGAACAAGCGCGTATGAAATGTTGAGTTTTCTTAACTGTGCATACTCTCTACACTTCTTTCTCTATGTTTTTTAGGAATCAATAAAGTTTGAAAAAGTATATATTTAAATAATAGAAATTGTAAGCAAATAGTTATATTTATCACAACACTATACTGACAAATTGACTGCGATTACTGCTGGAATTGAGTTTTGCTTTCAGATATACGGTTAAGGTACTAAAGAACGTCAATTGCTTACAAAAATAAAAATCTACACCTAAGGTCGCTATGAGTAGTTATTACTATCAGTAGACCGACTGAATGTGAATGCGGCGTGGAGCAGACCCTGTCACACCTTCTGGAGTATGTGCTGTGTCCAAGTAGCTTCACCCAGGAAGAACTGATGATAGCCGGGAGTAACGCCATCGACGTCGCCCACTTCTGAGCCGACAGGATCTGACCGTGTTATTTCCGACACGATTATATATATATATATATATACTAAATTTATAAAAATAGGGGTAGGATGTGTATTCTTTCGATTGGTCTAAACGGGGCTAAATAAATTCAGTAGAAGCATACTGTCCACTTTGGCACAATCGAAAAGGTTCAATCAACATATATAGACAATTAATGGTAATGATGCTGCTCATAACGTCAGTCGTGCTGACGATGTCGATAATGCCGATGATGCTGAGAATGTAGACGATTCTGATAATGCTGATAATGTAGATGGTGTTAATTAATTATGCTGATAGTGTAGATGATTCTGATAATACTGACAATGTACAAGATATTGATAATGTTGATGATGTTGATAATGTTGGTGAAGCTGATGATGCTGATGATGATGACGTAACGCACAAATCTCACCCAATTGCGGGCATTGAAGTTTCTTTGATGTCTTGCCGCCGCGGCAGGTAGCGAGTCGCGTGCAAGGAAGCCTCGAGGGGTGGCGGCCAACCATCAGGATGGGGCAGTGACAACAATAAAAGATGAAAAAAAAATCTAAAAGGCCCCGACCGGATCGTTAAGTATACAATGGTTAATTTACGTAACTCAAGAAGGTAGATTTTAACTTCCAAGGGTTCACATCCCAGAGATTTGGTCGTATATGTTGGGTACTTTATTACTGTAGTATGGTACTCTACCAAAATCATATAATGGGTTATAATGGGTTTTCAGAACAGGTACGAGTACTTCCGTAGTATATATTAAAATGACTATGATTCCCTAATGTCTATTTCGAGACATTGTTTGACGATGTTCCTAAATATATTTAAAACTTAGGCAACCATTGATATAACAGTGACAACATTAAAGGATAACACTATTATCCAGGTCATTAAATATGAATAAAACAGTAATTAAGATAACGCAACGGACAGCTTAACTTAATGGGTTCCGATTTCCAATAACCCAAACCAATAAAATATATATTTTAAACTTAAAGTGATTTTTAAGCTTATTACTCTTTACATTGCAAACAATAACGATTGCATATTACGTTTTTGGCATATTATACATATTCTTAAACTAAGGTCGCTTAAAATGCGAGAGTGGATTAAATATATGTTGACCCACACCGTTTGGAAAAATGTTCGAATCCGGATTTGTCCGTAAAGAAATACCTAAACTAGAGAAAAAGAAATTAAGACGTGAGCAATATTATCAGGTGAGATTACTAAAATGGTTATAAATAATTGTAACTGATCTAGAAAAGTTAAATACATATATTGTTAAAAAATATATTTGAAAGAAATTTGAACTCTTCTTAACGCTTCTCTTTTCATAATACTGTAATAAGTTAACTGAATTTTCGATAAGTCTCAGTGAAAAAACGCGATTTATTACGACCGTTCTACTGATTGACCGCGTTATTGGTTGTGATTGGATGCCTAACAGGGGTCAGTGTGGACAATCGCAAGAAAAATCCAGAACGTGCCATAGTTTGAAACTACAACCATGTTGTAAGCTTAGCTGGTGGTTACCCAGTTCCTCCATACAAAGCAACGTCGAGATACTTGTACAAATGATGATAATCCATCACTGAACCATTGGAAAGAACTATGGTGTCATGTTTAGACGTGATCCAATTTTTCTATTAGCATAATAAATTATCAGGTGGGCACACGAATATGAATTCTAATGCAACAATTATTGATTACACTTTAATTTATGAACCGGTCAATGAAGGTACATACGAGTAGCGAGCTGGCATAACTGACATTTAAAGAAAATATGAAATAACAGTTTTCATATTTGAGAGCGTAACACGAGTAAAAAATGCTTTTTAGTTGAAAGCTTTGTGATTTTTTGTAATTTTAGAATCGTCAATATTCTTCTCGTTACTCGTTACGTGAAACCACGCTCGTTAAGCGAGTCTTTAGCTTATTCTGCGACACAATTCTTGTTAATTACATTGTTAACAAGGTTCGACTGCGTAGTAAATACACAACTCCGTGTGAATTAAGCAATTGTATTTATCTTGAAAATGTCAAGGGTGTATAAATCCCTCATACACGTGAAAAAGATGCAAGTAGTTTCTTTCGTATGAAAAAACTCTTCATTAAATATATATTCTTATATGGAGCCGGCAGATTAATGTAACCTTTGAGGTTTCGCTCTCATTAGTAATTGCCATTTTAAAATTGATTATACGAAAAGAAAACGTATCGGATGGTATCAAAGGAAGAAGGAAAGCTACACTATCAGCGTCAACGTACTTCATTAGTCAAGAAACGGTAACTGAAAAATAACAAACCGTTACACTCGACAAATAAAATTATATTATTTCTTTTACAGGGAAGATGGAAAGAACCGCTTATCGTTTTTTTTAAATGAAATAATTAAGGAAGAATACCACCGGTCTTTCAAATACGGTAAATACGTTATGACATGCATTTTAATGACCCAATGATATACCAATTTCATACAATAATTAGTAAGGCTGATTTTAGATTGTTAGTTCTGCTAACTAATCGTCTATAGAAGATATATAGCGTCGTAGCTTGTGAGTTGTTCATAAGGGCATTGCGCCTCGAGAGCTGGATCGCGACTGCTCTCTGTTAGTTGTTCTGCGTTGGGGTGGTCCGCCAGGGTAGTGTTGCCACAAGGTATTTGAAAAAAATGTAGGTTTTAGAGTTCCGTTGGGAAACGAACTCGCGATCTCTTGGACGGAAGTCGAGCGCTTTGATATTATCAGTTAAGCCCTTTGGAAAGTATGTTAAGGTGTTTTGATTATTCTTCAAGAAAAGAACATTGATAGTAATTTTATATTTTATGATATACTCGTACAAAGTCGAATTATTTGAGAAAATGTGATTTAATTAGAAGTTTTTAATCTTTATGAATTAAAGAAAAACACAATCGTCATGTAATACACACATTGTGCAGAAAAAGATTGTTATTTGCGATATTCACAATTACCTTTTCTCGTTTACGTTATTCATAAGAATTAATAGTATAAAAAAGAGTATAATATATTTTTTATAAATAACATATTCTACGTGTATTTTTTCTCCTTGTGATGGCATTCTTCAGTTTGTGTTTACACATAAAAGTATATAAAATTTATTTAATTACGTATATAGTTATTATAATATGTAATTGTTGATTTCCTGGTTTCGCAATTATATAGAAAAATGTTCATAACAGATGAAACTCTTTACCACCAAAAAAAATATGTTAATAAAATGCTTCCTACATACCATTAAATAGTGTATCAATTAACCACTATTCTAAACACTCACAGTTCCACTAATTGAACACAAAATAGTAAATAGTAACGTAGTAACGACGAAACACGTGCGTCGTTACTCGTATATCGTACGACGCGTCGGGACGTCCGCGCATCGACGAAAAAATAATTCTAATTTAAAAAATATACCATAAATCTTCCAAGGTTCCACGTGCCACAAAACTTTTATCATAACAACGCTAAACGTTCCATTCTCAATTCAAATTTAAAAATGTTCCATCAATTTTCAAACGTAATGAGCGCCACTAAAATAATAACAACGAAACAAGTTCCATTTTCAATTCAATATAAAGTTCTAAATACAAAAAAGTTCCACAAATATTATTCGAATGTTGCCATGTTTCACACTCGAAAATTAAATATTATATCAATTTTTTTTTAGCTGGCAATAATTGTTTTTATAATTTACACGCGTTCGATTATTGTGTTTGAAACGTTTCGCGCGTGTTGGTGTTTTTTTTAATGTTCGGTGCACGTGTCACTTTGGCAGCTCTCTGCGCTGAACTGGTCCGCGGGCCGAGATGCGTGTCCGCCCACAGCTCCCTTCCATCATATCATTATCCTTCTCTGTGAAGTCTTTGTCGGATGCCGCCCGTTTTTCTCTGCCTTCTTCTGGTCCCGCGAGCGGCGAGTAGCGGAAGCTGCGAGCTTCGGCCGAGCGCCGCTAGATGCTTGAGAACAAAAAACAAAATAATTATTTTCAAAATGGGAGATTTTTTTTCGAATCGATAGAAACAATCGAGAAAATGTTCATTGGAACGTGGCGTTCGATAATTCTTAAGAATAAGCATTGAATTATTATGTAAAATACGCAAAAAATCTTCTGACATCCGCTTAGTGGATGCAGTATATTATAATCATAATTTGCATATCCGCTCAATAACTAGAGCATTATATCATCCAATCATTCTTGAGAATTCTTGAAATAATTGGATGATGCGTGAATGTAGGGTTGTAGTCTATAACGTATCAACACCCCACATGCAGCGCTTACCCATATGTAACATGGTAAGCGGCATAGAATCCACAGATAGGCGTTTTTGGAGGTTGGTTAGTAAGATTTTTTAAATTTTAATGTCATCGAACTTTTTGGATCTAAAAGGCGCTTCAACCCAATTAATGGCACTCCTAATCAGTTACCTATTCAAGAAGAATCTGCGCCATATGCTGCATTACTTCGTTGATCAAACGAAAACCAGGAATTATTTTATACTTGTAAACTATTAATCGCACTTTTTTAGGCTTCCGGGCTCTTGCCGCCTGGAAGGCCGTCGGGAACTATACATAAAATGTACTCGTTAGAGTTCCAGGAAGCAAAACTGACATAGCATGAGGCGCACACCATGGTGGCTGACAGAGATATGTGGCGGTTAGTTTTTAACGACCAAATGCTTAAACTAGCGAGCGGATATGAGATAATGTATATGAATATATTAACAATAGGTAAATAAGATGTTGTATGGTAAGATTCCAAAGACAAATAAATTTATTAGAAATAAATTAATGTACACTACTATTTCAATTGGATTGTCAACTTTAGTTTAATATATATTCTATAATTTCCTCGATGTTTATTACCAGTGGAATGCGCTTATTTTGCGGTATGCAATAATGGTTACCATCCAGGAACACAGCGAAAGATAGAGAGCTGCATAGAGGAATATTACGGTATACTTTGTTAATTGTCTGCACAAAGGAAGCGTTAAGAACAACACTGCGCAGAGGCAGTGTCGATTAATAGGAGCTTTGATGAGGTATTCACTGCTCTCCTGTGCAACAAGTGGAATAAGGACTATGCGAGCGTGGAAGGTAAAGCTTGTAATAAATTATTTACTTTTGTTATATTTACAGTTTATTCTGTTCTATCTGAGCATACAAAGGTGGTCTAGGGATTATATATTTCACGTTAGTAAAAATAAAAAATGTTACAAACTGTTGGTGGTGATTTCAATTTACCTTTTGTACGCATCTCTTTTTTGGTGGATCGATTAATTGATTTTTAGATAAATGAAGTATGTACCAACAAATATGTACTCATTTCGCTGCAACAAGTGGCAAAAATTGTATCATTAATTACAAAATGTAAAGCAAAACATAATTTGGCAATTTAGTAATTATTAGATAATAAAAAAAACCCTTCTAAAACTATAGTCATTGGTAAGAGTGTTTTTTTAAATAAACATTTTATTTCGTTTAAATCATCACATTTTAATGTGTTGATCAATGGACAATAAATAATGAAGCTCTTTAATCTAATCTAGCCCTTTCTCTGTTTGCATTTATACGAATAATTAAGATCCACTTATGACTATACGTTTTCCCTCCTATGCAAGCAACCAGGTCTCGAAATGCGGATTCTAGAACTTAATAATCCAGCTACAATCATCCTTACGTTGTTTGCCAATATAGAACGTGAGCTTTCAAGTGGTCATGGATCAGTTAGTGGTTAAGCCGTACCTACCAAACATTAAATTGTAATAGATAACTTCCGATTACAATGAAGAAGAAGACGTTTCAATATTTAAGAGTCAAATAAAATTTGGAACCAATTTAATGTATAATTTGGTTAATTGTTATCTGTTTAGTGTTTATCTATTTTGTAACGGATTTAGATACTCTAATTATTAAACCACTTATTTTTAACCATTTTATGATTGCGTATATCAAACTTTCAATTTATTTTTTCCTACAATAACATTACAAATTTACAAAATCAATTCGTTATTGAAGTACAATTAGAGTTCTTAAAAAATAAATGTACAAATATAGGTACTTATGATTAAGTACTAAGAACAAAGCAATAAAGAAAAGCAACAGAAAGTCCCAATGCTCATCAAACAGATGACTCCAACAAATTATTCTTCGAAAGAAATTCGTGAAATTCATGCCTGAATTGGGCCCCTCTTACGTGAAATATATCAACATCCAAGGCGATTTGGTTGAACAGTCTGATCCATCTCCCAAGAGGCATAGTCTCTGGCAGGTAAGTCTTACTCTTTGGGAGATCGAGCAATCTGTGCCTCCTATTCTCAGACATTTATCGGAGAGATATAAATTGATTATATATAAACGTAACACGTATATATAGTTGTCATATATAGGGTGTACCCGGTGTACTATTTACACTGTGCATTCAGCTGCAGCAATCCGCAGTAACAACATAACCTCCATAGTCGCAATGTTTTGAGTATTTCCAATTTTCTGCAGAAAATTTTCTTTTCAATTTGAAAAAAAAATGGATGTAATGTTTTTAATTGTAAAAGATCATTGAATAGACGTCATAATAGATATATCGATGATCTAAATTTTAAAGAGATAAACAGTGCCGAATTAATTTTAAACGCTCTCTTTTTAAAATTAGAAAAAACTTAAATATATTCGACTATACATATAATACATTATATGTAAAAAAAATGCGTATTACTGTGGCTATTTTTTTTTTTGTAAAACAGATAGTATGAGTAGCTGGCAAGTTCTACAAGAGTTTCAAATTGGAATGCTATATCACAAAATGTGATTGCTGTTATTCGTTTTGGTTTGTCTACACATGATTATGAAAATGTGTTGGCTATATAATGCGTCATTTTTGAGGCCTCTTAGCTTTCGAATCCCAAATCACGCGCCACTAGGACTTATAGGTTAATCCACCACTGGATTTAAACATTGTTTCGCTTTGCATTTTACGATATTTTCAGTAAAAACATCGTATCGAATATGTTAAAGTTAAATACAGATTAAGTTGATCTTGTTTTATTCTTGTTTAACCCTACCTAACCTAACCTAACCTTAGCTAATCTAACAAACCGCGCGCCTCTTTCAGTTAAGAGTTTATCCACCATGGATATATAAACATTGTCTACCGTCGTCTTGAAGACATCAATTTTTAAACAAAGATCAAGTTGATATATGAAATCTTGTTTATTAGCTTGTTTCACTTTTCTAAAGCTGCAATTGGACGGTGTTAAAATGCGCAAAGCACAAAATGAATAAAGCCTGGGGTTGCAGCATGCGTCAGGACTGCGGCGGAGGAATGTGCACTTCACGGCACAATATGTGATGTCACAGCGGCGCGGTGCGAAGTAATGTGCACTTTGTTGCTTCTAATGCACCGAGGGCGAAATTATAAACCAGCTCATAAACGTGCGCCTGTATAATTTATCGCACCGCGTTTCGGAAACGAGGAGCTAAACAGTTGCACACTGTAAGGGTTGGAAACGAGGTGCATTTTGCATTTTAATAATGAATGTTAAGTGTTTGATAATTATTTAAACACGCTTTAACGTGACGATGCTTTTGATTAATTTCTTCCTGTTAATATTTTCCGCATAAGCATGCGTATTTCTTAACCCTTTCATTACGGCTCAGTTTGAATACATTTCTTTTATTCAATTCTTTATTTTTTTCCTTCAATAACATTACAAAATATTTTACATTTTCATTAATTATTGAAGTACTAACACATAAGTGTGGCGTTGTAAATGTATTGACACATTTAGTGTCCATGACCTCACACTCAGTACAAGTGTCCGGATACTCAACGCAAATAGTTGGTCTTGAAACAACAAAAATCATGTCATAAGTATATCATGTTTGACACACAAATAACACGGCATTATTGTTACAAAGTCAAATGTCCAACATTTCATATCAGTCAAACACCAGCACTGAATTTGAAGCAATATTAGACTAAATATGTCAATATCTTCACTCAAGTTGGTTTCAACCACTGTTCACTGCGATTCTTTCATCTTACACGTATTCAGGGTTGAACGATGGTCCTTTCAGGCCACACTTAAGGCTCCACACACTTCCACACAATTTATACTGTCAATTATAAAACTAGTATTTGAAGCATAAATGTACTTATCTGGTCTATTTTCATATATGACATTGGTTCTTGTATCCTTTAGCTATCAGATGATACACGTCAACCGACGGCAACGGTCGGGGAATTTTACGACGGCATATGCCGACAACCGATGCGAAAGGGTTTAATTAACTTATTAATTAAATTAATTAACTTCATTATGTACCTTTGTTTTATTGTTTGTACGCCAATCTTCCAAGTGAAAATAAAGTCGTTTGCCGTCATACGATTGAGCTGAAATTTTGCGATTCGACGTGATGTCAATGACAATGCGCCTCTGAGCCATTTTTCGAACAAAATTTAGATTTTTTAGCTATTCACGAGCAAAGTTATTACGCCCGTAAGCTAAATTACATTTTTTTATAAGGTAAGATTATTTTTTTTATTCCACGAGAATTTGTTACGGCAGAAAATTTCCCTTATTTATGGATCTTGGTTTTTTTTGCATTCAGTATTTTTTGTTGATTGTATTGAATATACAATTTTAGCGTAACATGCAATGCATATTCGTACTGTTTTTTGCCGGCAGGTATAGCTATATGGTCAAAGCGTTTGCTTTGAAAGCCGATGGACGTGGGTTCGTTCCCCGTCGGAGATTGAAAAAAAAGTGATTTTTAATCGATTTCGGAGCTCTAAAATTACCCGCGGTTGGTGTGAAGTTGATCCCTCATCCGTAAAATGCCAGTCATAGCCTGTTAATTAAGATTGATGGTAGACGAAAGTCGTCCCGTGAAGACCACCCATTCATAATAAATTCCTTTAATAATAAGGATGATGCGTGAATCTCAAGCTGTAGTCTATGGTGTTGGCGGATCAACACTCCACATGCAGCGCTTAGTCATATGCACCATGGTAAGCGTCATAGTACTCCACAGATGAGACATCAAAATCACTATCACGATCTGTTGGTATTCTCCTGCATGCGCTTACATAAAAAAGATAAGATTTTTTTCCATTCCACGAGAATTTGTCACGGCAGACAATTTCCCTTATTCATGGAACTTGTTTTTTCTTGCATTCAGTATTTTTTATTGATTGTACTGAATATACAATTACAGCGTAACATGCAATGTATATTCGTACTGTTTTGAATATCAAAACGGATAATCATAAATATTTACAAGACAACCTATTTCATTTAATATCTCAACAGAAATTAATTTTGTACCCATTTAAACCGCAAGAGTAATAACGAAGGCACTGTTCAAACAATAAAAGCAAAGACAAAATAATAGTCCGCAATAAATTATCATTGTTGTAATACGCTGTTTCTTATTTCATACAAAATTCCCTTTCCTCAGAGTGAGCAGATTGCCGCGAAATAATTTGAAGTGCCAAAACGAAAGAGAGAGAAGAAGAGACTTCAAGACGAAACTTTAAGCGCACCTTCAGAACTCCTTGCTCTTCAGGGGTCATCATAAGAATCAGAGTGACTAGAATTTAGTAACTAGATGGTTAAATATATATATTTTGGTTCTCTCCCGGTCCGATAAAGTGGACGCTGTTTTTTTTATGTGTTTGTAATGTTTTCCCGCCAAAATGTGAAGTATGGAAACATATATAATTTAAAATGTAACGCCAAAAGAGCTCTGTTAGTAAACATAAGACATACCTCCCTTAACTGGACTTTATTGTCCTCATATTTATGATAAGATAAACGTCATAAGCCGTTGCTGGCTTGTTTGGTGAACAAAAAAAAACGCTCCCAAAATCGATCCTCAAAAATTTGCGGCGCAGAATAAAAAGTCCTGTCATATAAGCCCTTCCAAATATTTCGTCTCCTAAAATTTTTCGATCCCAAATGTTACTGTTAGAGTATAATAAATCATGTGATCTTTCCTGTTGTAATTTATTTAAATTATAATTGCTTTTTTTCGAAATATTTTGGTGGGCGAGTCTCTTAATTATTAGTATTATATTATAAAATTAATAATTAATTACCAGCCCACGCATAATATACTCGTCGTAACTTTGGAATTTACCGCTTACTCGAGATGAGACGAATATCCTGGCAATTGACATATTTCCCTGTAATACGTTTTAATTAGGTATATAGTATTACGGAGAGAAACGAGACATGGCAAAGAGTTGTGAGTTTAGCGTCTCCCTCGCACTGATAAGAGCATTTATTATTTCCCCGCGCTTTCGCAATGTTTCCCGCCAAAAACCTCAGACTCGCGCCATTACGTCCGCCATCTTGGCTCTCTGGCTCTCACCGAAATTAAATTTGTGTAATCAAAACGAAGAATAAACATTTGGGGTGGGGGAATCAAGAGCACGGCTTCATGCACACGTGCTACACACGCTAGAAAATTTTAAAGCAAATAATATGAATATATTACATTTACAATTCTGTATAAATTGTAAAAACACGTTCAATGTTGAGGTTTATTTCATTTAAAATCCATCTCAACCATATTAAAATTTCTACCATCCATCATATTCATTTTAAGATAGGTTTTTATACTAAATTCCACCGAATACAACGTGTAGTTGCTGGTCTTCCAAAATGAGTCCTCATGCCACATTGAGCCACAAAAAGTGTTTTTTGATCTCTTGTGATAACCACTTTCGCAATATAAATGAATGGTAGAAAATGCAAATAAAAGGCTGTCATCAGGAGTAATATTCAGCATTGATATTTTAAAAAAGGAATATAATATAAATTAACTACAATTATTTATATAAAACTAATTTTATCCAAAGGTTTTCGCGAGCCCATGTTACAGTATTAGAAAATATATTCGTACGGATTTAATAAATACTTTGGATGTACTCGTTGTTATTATGATTATTAAGATAATATAATTATTTCGTAAAAACATAATTAAATTTCCTTTAAAGGCACTTTGCAGTGAAACAAAGCTTGTTAAGTACGAGTATTAGCACTTAAAACACTACAAACAGATAAATATACAATTTCTCTATTTACATGATTTTTTTATTTAATTTTACTCAAAACTAGTCAAAATCTGACGTAGGCACTTCAGGGTAGAGAATACGTGATGGAAAATATGGTTATTTTTTACTTTTTATAAAATTAATTAAAATAATTTTTGTCTCTTTAGGAACGAATTTGTTAGAAAATGTGAATTCTAAATTAAATACGTAAATGTAGAGGTGAAACATAATTATGTAGGTATTTATGTAAATTCCTGTAAAGTATTTTTGGCACAATTTCGCGGTTAATGTAAAAAGGAAACTTTGGGCTTTTCAGCACTTGTTTCAAGTATTTATTTACGTGGTTACGTTTTATTTACGTAAATATAACCTAGGCTTTTACCCTTGCGAGGTTCATAAATTATAGTTGTTTATTTACGGAATGAAACATATTCAAAATATTTTAACGCTTACATCCATGTATGTTATTTTGATATATTTTATTCTTATACAAAAATGATAATTATACACATTAAACTATTTATTTTTAAATAATAAATATATACCCATAATAAATAAATGCTAATTTACGTCAGCGTAATTACTGTCATAATTAAAAAAAAAAACTTTCTTCTTTTGTAATTAAAGAAGAAGAAGACGTAGAAGAAGAAGGATGAGGAAGTGTGGAAGAAGAAAACGAAAAATAATAATGAGAAGAGGAATGATGAGGAAGTGTGGAAAAAGAAAACGAAAAATAATAATAAAGAGAGGTATGATGAGGAAGAGGAGAAGAATTACAAGAAGTAAAGCAGCTTTAAAAAAATACTTTAACTCACACATCGCAGTATTTGTACCTTTATAATATAAAGCTATAGAGATCTCTGTCATGCTCCTACAAGGTTGTTCGTGCGTCAAGGAGATAAATAGCTTGGTTAAGGAACATTTACTGACTAAATGCTCCAGATAAGGAATGAATGTGGAAGTAGATAGTAAGACAAAGAAGATATCAACACACAATGATATTGTTTAACAGATCACTATGACTAGATACTCGTAAATGTTAAACTAGTTTAGCATGACATTTCTATGGGTTTAACGTCGTATTTGGTTAAAGTACATGGTCAGCGATAAGAATTATATCACTAGCAGGTGGTTATGATTCTGCGTTTGCCGACAAACTTGAGGTAGGTTTGCGATTTTTTAATTTTTAATAAAAGTAAAAAATTATACGCCTTATATTTGATGAAAATATGGTTTGCAACCTTTCAAGAAAAAAGTAATTAGGTTCGCGTTCTATGACAAAGATTTATTTGTCTTGTACTCTAGTATGTATACGATGTCTTGCAAATGTTTATAAATTTGATTTTTGAAGTGAGTAAAATTATATTATAGTGGAAACACATATTGTTGGAGATCTTTCTTGTAATTCGATACAAAAAATCAACCGAAAAAGGATTTATAGTAAAAATGGTTTTAGATGTTGGCAGGATTATTATTATTATTATATTAGTATTTGTATAGCGCTCTTTTATGACCGAATGATCATTCCAAAAGCGCTTCTTTGCCTCTCTGAGTAAAAAGGTGGGTCTTGAGTCTGCTTCTGAAGGATGCCTCCGCTTTAAGCTCTCTTATACTTTCCGGTAGTGAGTTTCAGGCCATTGGTGCAGCGTAGCTGAAAGCCCGATTGCCAAAGACCGTGCTAGGACTACCTCCCGTCAGCTGCAGGGTGCTTCTATTTGCTCTAGCCGATCTGAGTGTCTCTCCACGCGCGCTTATTTCTGAAGGCTTGATAAGTTCTGTCAGATAGCCCGGTGCAGTTCCGTTGAGTGCCTTGTAAGCTAAGAGGCATAATTTATACTGGATTCTAGCCGAAACTGTCAACCAGTGCAGTCGGTGTAGTATTGGAGTAATGTGACAGAATTTGGGCGCGTTGTAAACTAGTCGTGCCGCTGCGTTTTGTAACGACTGCAATCGATTTAATTGTTTGGCTGGCTGGCCTGCGTGCAGTGCGTTGCAGTAGTCCATTTTGGAGACTATAAACGCATTTACCAAACTATTTGTAGCGTCTCTGGGTAAGCATCTTTTTTACCGACCGTATCTGCCGCAGGTTAAAAAATCCAGATTTCACCGTTTTTGTGATATTACCGCTAAGGTTGAGAAACTGGTCAATTTCTACTCCCAGCAGCTTGACGCTTGTAGAAGGGATGACATCATTACCACATATGGCCAAGGGTTGTAAGTCCAATAGATGTTGTCTTCGAGCTGTGGCCATAAAGAGTATTTCCGTCTTTTCCGGATTAAGAGCAAGCCTATTTGCTGACATCCACTGTCCGATCTCCTCTATACAGCCGACCATCCTTTCTTTCATGTTGCCAATTTCCTCGGGTCCACAAGAAGAGTAGAGCTGGCAGTCATCTGCGTAGCAGTGTACTTTTATTTCCCATCTCTCAGCAATCTCCTCAATTTCCTTGGTGTATAGAATAAAGAATAATGGGCCGAGAACTGAGCCTTGTGGGACACATGATAGAGTAGATAGTCTCGACATTTTATTCTGTAGACAGATGGTTTGCTTACGGTTTTCTAGGTATGACTGAAACCAGTCTAGGGCCTTTCCAGATATACCGTAATGTATTCTTAGTTTCCTTAGAAGGATAGCATGGTCTACAGTGTCGAACGCTGCACTCATGTCTAGAAGAGTCATCATTGCGATATTTCCCTTTTCTATAGTTGTTATCAGGTCTGAAAGAAGTCTCACTAGGCCCGTTTCTGTGGAGTGGTATTTTCTGTATGCCGATTGCTTCCTAGCAAAAAGATTGTTGCATTCCAAGTATTTTGTGAGTCTTAGAGCCACAATTTTTTCTTTTACTTTGGAAACGAACGGCAAATTGGAGATTGGTCGGAAATTTGACAGACCCTTTGAGTCTAGTTGCGGTTTTTTCAGAACTGGTGTCACTAAGGCCTCCTTTAATAAAGAGGGGACTTTTCCGCTGGTGAGTGATTTATTAATAATTCCAAGAAGCCACGGGACAAGTTCTTTCTCACATTTTTTGAAGAGCCAAGTTGGGATTGGGTCAAGTGCGCATTGTTTGTTTGGAGCACTGTTAATAAACTTGGTAAGTTCTGCAACAGTTGTCTCTTCAAGAGTGTTAAAACTGTAAGCAGTCCCCCGTGAGTCCTGGTAGCCGGCGGAACCAGTTCTGTCGCGGATTCTGCTAATTTTATCACCAAAAAAGTCGGAAAATTCCTCAGGTTGAGCTTCCGTCGTTAACCTATCTTGTTGGTTGCCACATATTTTGTTAATGTTTTCCCAGAGTCGTCGTGGATCAGCTCTGTTTTCTTCAATAAGACCACACCAGAAGGTTGATTTCTCGTTACAGACCAGTGTTCTGTAATTGTTCAGGGACGCTATCCATTCCGCTCTATTGGACTCAGCCTTATTCTTCCGGAAATTTCTCTCTAACTGACGAGTAGTTTTCTTCATTTCCCGGTATTCATCATCAAACCATCGATCGGAAGGCCTTATTTTGACAGTTTTTGTAACTTCGGGCGCGTGTTTGTCTGCCAATGCTTTGAGTCGGGTGGTGAAGTGATAAGTGTCTTGGTCAAGATCGGAAAAATGGTCATATGGTTCAAGATTAGTTTTGAGAATGTCTTGTTGGAAGTCCTGAATGACGACTTTTTTCCATGCTATAGACGTGACGGTTTGAGAAACTGTAAGTGGCTTATTCAAATTCGCTTGGAAACGCACTAAACTATGGTCAGATAGACCTGTGTCTTCAACAATTGTTTCACAAGGATTTTCTTCTCTGGTGATGACAACATCGAGCTATCCACCTTCTCTGTGTGTGGGGACCGAAACTCGTTGTATGCACCCAAAATCACGGAGAAGTTGTGTAAATTTTTTGCTTGACGAATCAGTACTGCGGTCAAGTCTTATGTTAAGGTCACCCACGACGACAAAAGGTTCATTGCGGAGGGTTAGCAATTCCATGAGAGTGCGAAACTCGTTGAAGAAGGTTGTCGTTATATTTTTAGACCCAGGTCTATAAATGGTCATAACTGTTAAGTATACTCCATTTGCTCCTATACATCCATATAGAATAAATTGAGAATGTCAAGAAATTAACAAAAAGTTTTGTAATAATTGGTCCACCATCAAGTTTGGTCAATTTTCAATGACAGGTATATTTAGAGGAACAAGTCACTGAAAAAATATATAATCACTTAAATTTACAGTTTTAAATTATATTTATAATCGTGTTGGAAAAAACAGGGTCAGATCCTGTCTGCCCAGAAATGGGCGACGTCGATGGAGTTTCTCCCGGCCATCATCAGGTCTTCCTGGGTGCAGCTACTCGGACACAGCGCACACTCCAGAAGGTGCGACAGGGTCTGCTCCACGCCGCAGTCACATTCAGTCGGTCCGCTGTAAAACTGCCAAGCTTTCATTAGTTTCCTCGTCTTGCAGTTTTAAATTGATGGAATATTATTTTGTAGTTTTTTAATTTCATTCAAAACATTCGAACATAGTATATACCAGATATGGACCTCGATTACAAAAAAATATTGTTTTTCGTCGTTGGCACGGGGAAACCTCATATGTATAAAAAAACCAAAAAAAAAACAATATTTAATTCTGTAATAAAAAAGTAACATCTTCCTTTGGTTATATACTTATTAATCGACTTCTAAAAGCTGTCTTAACAACGATACCTCCCATCTCCCAAACACATTACAGGTTTTAAGTCTTTTAAAGATAGAGTGTACTTATAAAATTTTGTAGTATTTCAGTGGTTTTATCAATTCATGAAAAAACTCAATTGTAAGATATTAAACAATTATTTCTTCGCGGAAACTACGATAGATTTAAATTTACCATTGGTTGGCTATAGCTTCACTTCTTGTACTAAGGGCCGTCTCGAATCGCAGCGCGGCGTACTGTCTAATCCTCAAAGGAGACCGTAAAATAATAAAACGATAATTTCCACCCTTTCAGGGTCCTTACCGAGAAGCCGCTCCTTCACCGGGGCGAGTCCTGGACCACTGAGGACACCGACAGACACCCCCAGAGACCAGAAGACAAGTGTTATATGCCTTCTGTGACGCCTCATTGTTTTCACTTAAGACTGAATAGACTTAGGGGTGGGCTATAATCGGATTCGAAAAGAGCCGCTCACGGCAGATAGTTGCAAGACTCTAAAAGCTCATTATCTACACCCATTCATACACAAAAAAATAAGCGTCTTGTGAATCTTATTGTTTTCATTTACAACCGAAAAGATTTAAGGTTGGGCCATGAGTGGAGACACTTCTCCATACGATAGAGCTGCTCAATTTATATCTTAAGATACACGAAAAGCAACGTTCTAAGAATGTATTTGAAGAATCAACGATAGTTGCCATGCGTGTTTTGTGACTTTTGAGACGTTGTTTTCTCTTCTACATGAATAGATTTAAGGGTGGTCTGTAATTTCAATCACTTCTATTTGAGACACCGCTTTAGGTATACCTATTTGGGGACATGTTGAATGGATTTGACAACATTTGGGACTTGATACTACGTTTGTGAGACCATTCATCATCGTCACTGTCATTTTTTTATTGTACCGAGAAAGCAAATATAGGGTCCGCCATCTAACTTTTTTTTTAACTAGTGCTTATTTCGTGAATGGTAACACTTAGCTCATGTTTGTTTTGACAGATAATTAGTTTTATCCTTCCGCTGAACGAATATGGTTGTGTATACGCTTGAACAACGCTGGGAAATATTGCGACATTACTTTGAAAATCAGGCCATTTTTCTTCGAAAATGAGCAAGGAGTGGCCGTTACAGTCAATGGCGATCGTTATCGGGCCATTTTGTTCACAAAAATTGAAGAAGAGGATATTGGCAACATTTGATTTCAACAGGACGGCGCTACGTGCCACACAGCCGAAGCTACACTCGATGTTTTGCGCCCCATTTTCAAAAAAAAAAAGTTATTTGGCGGACCCGTTACATCTTAGTATTACTCAATAAAAGCATGATCAAGACTTATTTGATATTGTATCTTGAATGAATTAGACTAAGAAATAACGTAGTAATTGAACAAGAAGTAATATATATTTAAAGTTTCTTTTACTTTAAGTAATACTTATGTATTATATCCGCAAACTCTTATTCATAAATTTTATTTCCATTGTGAATAGTAATAATATCTTAGGATACTGAAAATATCAAAATTAATCAACCCGACAATAGTTTTTGCATCGTTTCAAGATATTGTACTCGTATATCAAACCATAATATAAAGATCACAGCAAGATTCATTTTGAAATATGGAAAAATTACTTATTTTCAGTGAACTTTCTAATATATATAACAACAAAATAATAAAAAAGTATTAATAAAAGTTTGTCTGTTTTAAGTAATGAGAATTTTAGAGTCTAGAAAATAATATTTTGTCTCCTGTTTTCAGTCCTGTAGGTCTCCAATGAAACAATAGGCGACATTTAACAATGGCTTTATCTACATTTATTTTTAGCCAAATTTGCGTGAGACTTATTTGACATAAGGTTGACGCCTTGGCGGTCTTTTAAGTCAAGCTTTATTTCGTCTTTTTTATTCCATTTTTGAGAAAGGTAAGATTTTCAATATAGACGTCACACTGTTCACATTTTGGTTCGACGAAATTCTACACTAAGCAACATTAGTTTAAATAGGTGCTTCGGTACTGAATGGTGTTAATTATTTCTGGAGTAGTTTATTAGACTTTTTCTTCGTCATGTTAGCACATTAATGGTTTTAAAATTTTGAAGTGAAGATTTATCTCCAATCGTAATAATAATTGTCATAGTTTTCAGGTTTTCACGACGTAGAAAAATATTTTAATGTTTACTATTGATTTATTGAAGAGACCGAAAGATGTGAAGAGAAGACGATATTTTTATTATTTCTATCTTTTTCTTCCTTATACACTTTTAGTTAAGACAATACGCTAAAAATTCCAACGATATAGTTTTTTTTACTACCATGATCGCCTTAGCTTTGCTTTCAAATCTCAGTCAAGTATACGAGATATGTGTTTTTGCATTTTTTGTGTGCTTTCCAGGTTAGTTAGAACCTGGAGAATTGAAGGATGGAAAGATGTTTAAAAATATTTAATTATTTAATTTTTGATATTTTCTCACCTGAGCAGATAACATTGGTCCCGCTACCGTGCGAGAAACACCTGCCGTCACAATTTACGAGCAGAATGGTCATTAATCGCGCCGTCTTACTGCTTCACGGGAAACCGACAAAAAGAACAAGAGCTACCCACAAATCTGACCGGAGGGGCGTAATTTTTAGGTTAGGTTATGATTGATTTTATTAAGTCCTTTTATAAAAACGAAATGCACCCAATGCATTGATCAATAACTGGTTCTTAAACCGATGCATCTGTCAACTACTTTTTTTTTTTAAAATCAAGCATGCACAAGCAACAAAATCAAAGTTGTATAAAAGAAAAAGTATTAGTTTGAAAATCGCAGCTTTAAAATTCAATCGATCAGTAAAATGGTAAATCTAACAATGGCCAACTCAATTACACAAAATTTGTTTCTCTTATAAAATTAGTTTTTGGTCTTGGTAGGCTAAGAAGGTCTGAATAAGACAAAAATTGAAACGTTTCTTGTCATAGACAACGCATAAGCTGGAGCTGAGTATACTGTGTTGATATGTAGCATGAAAAGTGAAATATAAGTATAAAAAATACGCGGAGTGAGATCTTTTGGAGAATAAAAATTGTATTAAAAACCAAAAAGACGCAAAAAACCAGAATGAAATATAGTTTAAAGCTAGGTAGAAGGCGTTTATTGAACATTATGGATAATACAGTACTGTCATTGTAATTTTGAATAAAATATTTAGTTTTTTTTTTATTTTTAATGTAAAATATGTATCAACAGTATTAGATATCAAATTATTGAGTAAATGTTATAAATTCTTGTACATTATTATAAATTGATGCACGCATACAAATGTACATTGAATTTCTATCATCAATTTGTGGTGAACAAGAAACGGCAGATGCTGGGATTCGAACCACGAACTGTGCACAGCGCAATCGACCATGACTATTTTCCGCCTCAATCGAGTGCAGAGAATTAACGTATTCATATCATTGTTACTTTCGTTAAAACGAATATTAATAAATGTATAAATAACATAATTGACAGATGTCGCTTGCTGTAAATTGAATTAATATATTTTTATATTCTTAAGAGTCACTATCATTATTATTGATACTCGTACCATAATTAAGGTAAAAAATATGTTTCAATTAGTGTATGGTTTTGCAGCTGCTAAATGATGAAATTAATGTGCAAGTATACACATTAAGAAGATTGTCTAATGCTAATGATAAATATTGTGCGAAATTCAGACTTCAATATTCTTAGAAAATAAAAAAATAAATAATAATTATTTAAAAAATAAATGGTCACGACACAACTGAAGTGTACTCCATAATGTTTTTTTTTTGTTTTTAATGTTTTTTTTTCTTCAGAAAGCGGTGCAATATAGTGCAGGAAATAATCTATTCCAAGAACAGTTTGTTTTGTATTCTTTCCAAGGAAGACTAAACGCTTCTTGGAAGTCGGTCTCCAGGTGAAAACACGTCGACGGCTATATGTCAATTAGATAAGATTATTTTGCACTTCTGTGAATGCATTATTTTGGAGAAGCCTTTTACTGTTCTTGCTCTTATATTAAATAACAAAAAAAACATTTTTTTTTCTTCTATTTATTTTAGGAATGAGCTGTCTTTTAGGTTTATGCCATGGGAACATCGGACTTATTATTCGGTATTCTTTAAAATCATTCATACAACTGGGATAGGCAGCATTTGGAAAACTAAAGTGGTAATGAATAATTCTCTTGATATCAACACAGTAGAACGTACTGGAGGCTCTACTATGTAAATATATATATACGTACACAATATACATATATTACGTATACGTGATATATTATGTATGGGTTATATATAACGGGAATGGCGGTTGTATCTTGTGTGTTTATATTGCGAATACCTCTGGAATACCAATTAATTGATTAGGTGGCGATGTCGCCCTGGTTAGACACATTCCTGGCCCGGGGGCTCCACTCTCATACGGGGCGCCACATTTCCATTTCGAGCTAATACATAATTGATGAGATATAGCAGAGAATTAATTTTCCTATAAATTTTTTTTATTTTTTTTTTTTTATTTAATCAAATATAATAGGATACATTTAAGATTTTATTGACAGTATTACATTCATTTTTTTTTTTTTTTATTGTTTTTTTTTTGGAATTCGCTTTCCACGCCACTTAAAGGTAGATCTTGTGTGTGGCGTGGGATTCATCTTTGATTTAAGTGTTGTATAATTTATATTATTATTTTTTCACATTTTTTACATAATAACATTTTTTTTTGAGAATATAAAATAATATCATTAAAGTTTATAAATTTTTTATAGTCGAAGTGAAAATTTCAGCATCATTTACATATATATTTCGATTCTTTAATAGCCTCGACCCATCCCAGTCTCAATTTCCACCAGACACCTTTTAATGAACTTAATATAATCAATACCTTTTTAACAATATAAATATTTTATACAATTTATATAAATTCTATACTTATTATGCTTGGATCATATACATACAACTACTACTTAGTACCTAGCTTGAATCATATACAGAGAGGTTTACATTAGTATCATTTTAATAATAGTAACATTATAATGTAATAAAAAAATGATATATATATATCATTTATTTCTCACATACTATTTATTTCAACCAATATTTTCTCGTACGACCGACGACATATTAGTGGTAGACGAATGCCGTTATCACCACTGATTCATAGTGAATTTCTCTAATAAATGGATGATGCATAAATATTGAGCTGTAATCTATGAGGTTGGCGGATCAACGCTGCACATGCAGCACTTAGCCATCTGTAACATGGTATCATAATCATCAGCCTGTATCTATCCACTGTTAAACGTAAGCCTTCCGCATGAGTCTCCATCCTCTTCGAGCAAACGAACAAAAATAAGACACAAAATATTGTTTTTCGAGGCTTTTCGACATCAGCCTAAAAGAGCTATATCAAGCTGATAGCACTATCACCAACTGAACTTAATTAAAGCTGAATGAATTGACTCGCTTAAAGAATTTTATGTATAGTATATGTATATTTAATTACTTAATTAGAGCGTTAAGTTTGTACAGTAAATAAAATTTTTAGGCAATGCGTCATATTTTTCTTACAAATAAACCTTCTTAATTAATATGGTGTCACATTCAGTATTCGATTGTCATTCGTGTAAAAAGGTGTGTTTAAAATAATTCATTTAAAAAAATATACATTTTATAGATTTAAGCAAAATTAAAGAAATCATCCAGTTTTTAAAAAGTATCGTTCATCAAAATATTTCAAGAATCCTCATAATAATAAAGCAACGACTATATATGATAAAATAGTTTTAATTATAATTCAACTGAAATTGTAAATTACGACGCAATATCTATAAATGTGTTAACTGGTGATAAAGTTTTCGTGTTACATTAATATTTTACCAATGATGTAATTAATTGTATTTTATTTTATATGTTTTCGTAGTTAAATGAACCAATTGTTAGAATATATAAAAATTAAGTGATATTATCGTAACGATCAAAAGATTATGTAAAAACAATGAATAAAAATAAATAAAAACTTATTAGCAGTACCAAGCATTTAATTGGTTAGGTATAATATTTAAAAAAGGAACCATTCAAAATAAAAACAATAAAACGTTAATATAATCTAGTAATAAAATATCATCCGGTAAAATATAATTGAGAAAGTGATAGTTTCAGTGTGAATAACATTATTGTAGCAATATTGTTTTGTATTTTTATAGTGATAAAACCATTGTGGTAGTGATGTAGTTTAAGCGTGAGTAAACAAATAGAATATGTATTTTTTAAGTGTTAATAGAGTGTTTTCTGAGTGTTATTAGTTAAGTAATATATATTATACTATGCAGTACATACAATCATCCTTGGTTTGCCTATTAAGAGTATCTTCGAAGCAGAGTTTCCGGCAAGGTTAGTCCACACAGTGGATATTTCATTGTAAATAAGTGGATAAAATGGACGCTTTTTATTATGTAATCCTGTTTAATATATTTGAGGGTACATCGGATTAAAAATGTATTTATGTACATTCAGATTATATCACTTATGAAACGTTTGCGTTTAAGAATATAATTCTTAAAAATAAAATTTAAAATGATTTTTGTAAATTTTTCGTAAACACATTACGTCGTCTTCTTGAGTATTCGCTCACTGATTAGGTTATATTTATAGCATGAGTAGCACTGCTCTTATAATAAAATATTTCACAATTTAATTATATATTGCGCAATAGGTCGTTTTTTTAGAAATAATACTAAATTTGTTACAATATGCGTGTGTGGAGTTTGTATTGTAAATAAACACATATATAATAGCACACTACCGACATAGGTATGATAAAAAAATGTTGACAAATTTTATGACGCTTTTAAGTATGTCTGAGCGCAAGTATGAAGGCTGTTGATCCACCAACGTCATAAGATTCGTTAATTCTTAGGGAGACTCAATGTGAATGGGCGGTGCTCACGGGACGACTTTCGTCAACAACTGTTTTTAATAAATAGACTATGACTGTCTTTTTACGAGTGAGGGATCAAATTCCTATCAAATGGGTTTTGTAATGAGCTTAAAAATTACTTTTTTTTTCATTATAAAAACTGTCGGGGATCAAACCTACTACCTTCGTTATAGCAATGAATTACTTAAGCTTTCTTAAGCCTGTTGAGAGAGAGCTTATTAGTTGATTAAAAATCGTTTTTAATTTTAAGCTTCATCAGAGATCGAACCGCGACCTCTGGCATTGTAAGCAAACGTATTAGGTACTTATATTTCATGCAAAGCGATTCTCGTATAATTTAATTTAAAAATATATAAATCAATTACGAAAACATACCATTGCATTGGTGAAGATGATATTTAAATGTATACAGGTACAATACTTCTAAGTAAGAAAGTATGAAAGTATGACTCACATCATTTCTTGTATGAACTTGTTCTTTATAACTAAAAAAATAGTAATTTGAATATTTACTTCAAACAACTTTACTTTATACAATTTTTTTTTTTATTGACAAGATTTTTACAATTTCGTTTTTTATTAATTTAGGAAGAAATGCCTGATTTTTGTGCGCAATATATAATATTGAGGCCTTATCCTATAATCTGGCTTTTCATACAAAAAATGTTTGTTTTGGGCGAGGGGTGGGCGGCACATGGGCGGGATGTCGGCTGGAGTGGGCGGCAAGTAGTCACAAAGTGGTTGCGGTGGTAACCGAATATAAAGGTGACTTCACAAAATTTAAATATTATTCAGTGTAGTTCTTCCTTTAATCAATTTTGTATTATTTAATTTATTTTAAATATTTTTAACCAGTTTTCAAAATCCGGTGACATTTCTTTTGATAAGATTTGCTCCATTTGCATCCGAAAATCGTTGGTCTCTTTTAGTTTCGCATATATGCCATTGCCAACGCGTACAATACTTACGAAAACTACTTAGAGAATAAGTATATTGTTTAACAAAAAAATAATATTTTTTTTTCCTTTTTAACTACGCATTTAAGAAATATAATTAATATACAAGCGCGTTGCATTACCGTTAAGCAACATTAAACGCGAACTGAAACTTGGATGGTTTACCGCTTGTTGCTTACCGTTATTCTTCGGTTGGGTTGCGTCGTCACTTAGGACAAATTGTCTAAAATGCCCTAGGAAACGTCAGACTAATCATCTGTTCTCCTGAAAAAATCTGATTAATATATCTCCCAAAATATGGCTAATACTATATACTATCGTTGCCATCTCTACAAGCTCCTTGGGGTCGCCGAAAACTGCATACACGTTTGCAGGTTGACCTTCAGGTGCAGAAATGTTTTGCAACAAGACATAGAAAATAGACATAGACAAATTTGCCGGCGGGTATAGCTCAATGGTCAAAGCGTTTGCTTCGCAAGCCAAAGATCGTGGGTTCGATCCCCAACGGAGATTTTTTAATCGATTTCTGATCTCTGAAATACCCCCGGTCTGTGTGAATTTGATCCCTCACCCGTAAAAAGCCAGTCATAGCATATGAATCAAAATTGGTGGTAGATGAAAGTCGTCCCGTGAACACCACCCATTCATACAATTCCTGTAAGAATTAAGGATGATGCGTGAATCTCAGGCTGTAATCTATGACGTTGGTGGATCAACACTCCACATGCAGCGCTTAACCATATGCAGCATGGTAAACGTCATAGAATTCCATAGATGAGACGTCAAAATTACTATCACCATCTGTCGGTATTCTCCTGTATGTGTTAAGATAGTAAAAAAATAGCAATCAAAAGAACTGAGTGAAAGATTTTTTTTAGCGATCTATATACGTGTATGGAATGTAAAATAAATTACATACAAGTAAATATAGGAATATTTCAGATAGTAATGGCGAAATCTAATCTATGCTTGACCACCAAATGCTCGAGTTAGGATTTGGAATAATGATGAAGATGTGCATATTTAATGGAAACATATCCTAATGTGGATTCAGTGAGTGGAGTGGGTTTGGGAGGCTGACAGTCTACACCCGTACATTGCGCGGTGCAAATAAGGG
This sequence comes from Glossosoma conforme, assembly GCA_022606575.1. NCBI lineage: Eukaryota > Metazoa > Arthropoda > Insecta > Trichoptera > Glossosomatidae > Glossosoma > Glossosoma conforme. The sequence continues at coordinate 946,757 of JAGTXR010000121.1, forward strand.
AATACTTTATAATCCGCGGGCCTACAGCGCAACGAAATTAATTGTCGGATTAAAATGCACGAGAATTAAACAAGAGATTGCTTAATGTGTAGCGAAAATATTTGCCTCGAAACAGATAGGCATTTTAAAATTATTATTTAAAATAATTATCATTCGGTAAGCTCGGGAGTTGCTAGCATTAAATTTTACAAACAGTGGTATTATCGTGTGATTTATCATAGGAAACAAAATAAAAAGTCAGAATTTAAATCTACTTTTTGTCACAGTACAAAATTATTATTTTTAATTTTAAGACAGGTTTAATAACGTGAGTTAGTTAAGGTTAGGTAAGGTTGAGTTGCGTTAATAATACTATGTAGAATATCTAAAATAATGCAACAGAAAAATAATTAGGCTATGACTGAGTGAGGGATAAAATTCATACCAACCGGGGGTATTTCAGAGTTCGGAAATCGATTAAAATCTTTTTTTTAATCTCCGTCGGGGATCGAACTCACGACCTATGGCTTGCAAAGCAAACGCTTTGACTATTGAGCTATGCCGGCCGGTAATAATCAATTCCTGGTTTAAAACGCAAGCCCTTGAATAAGTGTGGTTTGAGGTATTGCCTGGCAGGAGGTATTGGGGAAGGAGAGGGGTTGAGGTTTAGTAGGCCGACAAACGAGAGATAAGGGACTGAGATAGCGCCATCAAAGGCGCCGCCGTGCGAGCAAGAGGGGGGACGCCAGATTTTTTAGTGGGCATAATACCTCAGATGCTGAGATGGAGATAAAGCAAGCGAAGGCGGACGTTGAGAACGGCGCGCGGAATACCGCTTCAAGTGCCCTTGAGAAATTATTGTAAAATTAATTAATAATTATATTGGTACATAAGAGGTTGTTGAAAGGTATTGGGTCTATCCACCCCTTCAAGAGGCTGTATTAAATAAAATATGAGGCAGTCAAACCGCGCTTTTTGTTGATAGTTAGGTGAAGGGCGTTTTACGGAACCTGGCACATTACACCGTACAAATTTGATAAGTGTTTTTAATATCTTTGTTTTTTATTGTGGTAATTATATTTTATACTTTTGGTTGGTGAAATAATGAAATATTTGATGACAAAAATTATTTAAACACTGACCATTTAATGCTATTTATATCCTGAGCATTCACTTTGAGATCAATTTCAAATATGGTTTTGATATACATACTCATAAGTGATTTTAGTTATTACTTTAAAATCCAATTATTTTGAAGAGCAATTTAATGTAATAAAAAATAGATCATATTTTTTATAACGTCAAAAGTCACTGACATGATTAACTTACTTACTTTTTACATTTTATAAGACAATATCAAGCTAAATTTTAAATAATATCTTTATCCATTTAATGTTAAAATTATATGTTATTCATTAACATTTGTTAGAAAATATGCACGATTTAAATTGTTCAATCAACTTAACCCACATAACAAAAATTAACAAGTGATTATATCAACTTAACTAATAATTAAACTGTAAGTTTGTTGTCTGTAAGAAAATATCAGTATTATTTGTCTTCAAGTGGTATTAGGCACGCAATTCATTCACACTGTTCATCTTTACCACAATGTGGGTTCAAGCAACATCCCCACCTTATGTTTTTCACTTACATGATCTGATTAAGCCATTCGGAATAACTCGCGCTCAGTTGGCGGCAATGTCGGGCCGTAACGTTCATCCACGTGGACCAAATCTTGGCAATGCTGTGTGCCGCTGACCATATTATATATTCAATAATCAATGCTTTGTTAACCCTCGCTTTACGATGCTAAAAACTTCCGCGCGTTCCGATGGTGTCAACTCATTACACATTCTGATTTAAAGTGAATAAAATGAGTAGAAATTCGAAAAAATGAAAATATTCAAAGATATCGCTTAATTTTACAATAGTTGATGTCAATAAGCAGTAATAATTGACATTTAATAGCTAAAAACATGAAAAACATCAGACGAAGACCTCAAACGCCCAGACGCACCTTCTCGCGTGAACTTCCGAGAGATACTAACATTACTCAGCCTGTCGATATATCGATGTGCCGATATCATTTCGAACTAGGTGACCAACTGAGGTTTCCCGTCTCGCTCACTCATATTAGTACGTCAGCGAGAGTGAGGAGTATAGATGCCGCCTCATCTGGGTATTTTTTAATTTTATTTTCGCACACGCTTCGAATGATTCATGACAGTTGACGCGTCTTGATTGTAGTGGTGAATTTATTCCGGATTGTAGAAAAATATTTCCTGCTCCCGATGAGTGCCTATTATTATAAATATTTTTTTTTCAATACGTAAATGTATTAAGGAGGAATACCTAAAATCTGAACCCTGTGTGTATTATATTTACAGAGATATTTAAGTTATTACAAGCAATGTGTAGTCGATAGACATCACCGGGGAGGAGAGGTTAAAACATACACTAAAAAGGTTGATAGCGTAGCTCATCGTCACACTAATCTATTTAACATTATAAATGACGTTTATATATTTTTAAGATATTTATTTTGAGTAAGCGATTCCTTGTAAATAAATGTATTAGTCACTGTGATGGCTTAAGTCAAATAAACCAATTACTCCATCATTTAAAAAAAACGATTAGATTTAAAAGTAAATGTTTTAATTTGTTATTCAAATATATATATAATCATGTCCAAGACATCAGGGTCAGATCCTGTCTGCCCAGAAGTGGACGACGGCGATGGCATTACTCCCATCATCATGTCCTCCTGGGTGCAGCTTCTCGGACACAGCGCACACTCCAGAAGGTGGGACAGAGTCTGCTCCACGCCGCAGTCACATTCAGTCGGCCCGCTGTAAAATTGTCAGGCTTTCATTTGTGTCCTCGTTTTGCATGATCCGGTCCGAAATCTGTTAAGGGACCTCCATATATTCTACCCCTGGTCGTGACCAGGGGCTAGGTCCTCTTTCGGAGCAATCCTAGTATTCCCCTAAGTTGCGCTTCTATACATGTTCAGCCGTAAGGTATCAGGTATAACCAGTTCCTTTGTCGATTGTAGGAAGATTTTTCTTGATTTGAGCCGTGAGGTCATCTTTTGATATTCAAATGATAATTAACACTCGAAGCCATGTATACTAAATTTATGTATTATTTACTTTAGTCTTTATTGAGAATTGAATCTCTAACATTTTTCTTGATCGACAAGCGCTCTGTCATCAGTGATTCTTATTATTTTTGGAATTACAAAGCATTTACGATTTATAAGGTATGCGGAGGATAAAGATTATCAATGATTGAATTGAGTATTACGAAAAGATAAGTGATTTGCCGTTCACAAAAAAATTGTGAGAAATTTTGTGCCTTGTTGTACATCGTTGCTGAAAACCGTTGCTCAGCTGAGTATTGGTTAAAAACTACTGCACTTGAGCATGTACTAGTACGAGTATGTGGACATATGTAACAAGAAATCATAGCAGTCACAGAAAGTCGCTATCTCTTGCTGGATAAACTTAAAATATGTCCTCGGCCGCTGCCAAATGGTGGTGATTTTTTCATTTCTGACAACTGGAGAGCGTGGATTAGGTGGAAGAAAAGAAAATGCGCCTCTAGGAGTTCTGGTTATCATTAGGCATTCTAAAAAAACAGTGGCGTTGCTAAATTAGCTCATTTAAGCAGTACGGACCCTTGGCACGAGGTCTCTTGTTAGTAAAAAAAAACCAATTAATTTAATTATTTCTTACTTTATTTTGACGTAAAAATATTCCATAAAAATTAAAAAATTGTAATTTGTACGCTTTTTGACAAAGCGATTGATGGGTATCTTAACATTTGACTTTCGTTGGTCACCGAAGTGTTTATTTAATTTTAAGCTATGATAACTTAACGTCTACTTTGAAATGATATATTTTTAGATGTTTATCTTTTTGTTATGCGCCATATGAAAGCTATCAATTTATTTTTTAAGCGTTTTATTTCTTTCAGCAATTCTGGTTGAAAGAATTATAAATCGCATTTTTTAAAGTTATTTGTTTTTGTCTTGCTTGTTTGCTAATTAAAAGCACGAGTATAATTTTGTAAGGCAATATTTTGAAAATAAATTGGCAAAGCATTTTGGGGTATAATATTTTCCGTTAAGTCACTCGAGCCCTTTTTATATAACTACTTCCAATATCGACTTTTCTATCCTGAAGGGTTTCAGATTGTTAGTTAGAAGCTAGTTTTATACAATGTGAGAGAAAAATGAAATAAATTTATTAATGTGTGGAAATGTTCTATTTTAGGATTAATATTCCAGAGTGTCTTATATTAACACAACCCAGGAGGTAGTAATATACCTTAAGATTTTTTTTTGTGTAGGCTTAATGCAGTTTTAAATTTATTTAATAGAAAAATAAATACGAGAACCCATTAGTGTTTTTTTTTATTTTTGTTTTTTTAACATAAAAATAACACGAATTTACAATTAATACCGTATAATTTAATGCTTAGTGTCTTTTATTTTAACACTATTTATGCTTCGAAAAAATGAAATCTAAAAATATACATAAATAAAAAAAAAACTAAAATAAATAATTTTAAACAAGACAAGAAATAAATGATTAAAAATTTAGTCCGGAGACTCCATTGATGGAGAGGAGGGGGCAGAAAGATCTGTTGCCCTTAATCTGCTGATTAAGGGATTAAAGTGAGTTTAAGTGTTAATGTAGAATTATGTGTAAGTTTTTGAAAGTGTTGTTGAATAGTGGGAATATAACGTCGGGTATGGAGACGTTTGATGTTAGTGCGAAAAAGAGTATTATAAATGATTTTTATGGATTTGTTCTGAATGACCTGCAGTTTTTTAAAATTGGAGCGAAAGTTATTGGTCCAGGATGGAGTTGAGTGTGTGATTGTAGGTTTTGTTAGTGTGTTAGAGATTATGTTTTTGTTAAGTTGCGAAATGCGGGATTTTATATGGAATATTGGGGTAGGAGCTCCTACATAGCAAAAATGATGAAATGATAATGTTTTTAGAATTGAATTTATTATTGGAGAGATGCAAGAAAGGAGCTTTTGATAGTAATTTAGTTGGCTTGTGTGGCCGACCGGGGGCAAGCTTCCCTCATCTGCTACGCTGTTTAATTCATTCTCTATTTAGTCGGGGGTTTTCAACTGATAACAGAAAATTTACATGGTCATTGTTTCATTGCTAAAAATATTTATAAATGTTAATACAAAAGATTACACTATATAGAGTGTGAATATAGAGTGACTGATTCCATGACGCTTGTCATTTTAAAGATGGATTCGCACTGTGTATGTTTTTAAGCATAAGTGTCATAGCCTGGCGTTGATGCATCGTCCATTTTTAAGGTTACATAAATAATGTGAATAATTGCTGCTTACGAGAGCACTTTTGGCTACAGTACACTTTGATAAATAGACCATAGCAATTAATTTTACGGAAGAGATTACTCTTATACCAAACGCAGATATATATAGAGTAATTATGAGGTATGCTTAAATCACAGTAAAATCCTCCTCTCTCTCAGAAAGGTGTTATCCAGTCGCGTTCTGGCAGGATTAGGACCAGATTGATAACACAGACTTTTTCAAAAGCACATTGACATATATTTACGGTTAGACTTTACAAGCTTCCGGCCAGGCGGAATGACATGCCGCCGGCCGTAATGCGACTTTCTCAGCCGTCAGCACACAACTGCCGTGTCCGTGATGAGCTGTCGCACAGCGACACCAGTGAAAATATATGTAACTAGTCCAGAAATGCCAATATGGCGGACACATGCGTGTCGACAAGCGAACAGAAATAAGAGACTAAAGATTGTTTATCGAGGTTTTCGGTACAAGTCAGCAAAGGCTAAATCATGCTGATGTCAACAGGCTATGCTCGTATTAGTATAGTATCCAAAGTCAAAATTAATATTTAAAATACATTATATACATTTTGGAGTACGTATGCTCTACTTTTATGTATGCTCTACAAGCGGAAACACTTTAAATGTGGGTTAACTTCTGTGATCGAACGAGAATTGGTATCTCTCGCATACTATGCCTTCTCATCAAGCCAACGAGATCTCGACCGGGAACATTCGGGAACCAGATATTTAAAACCAAATATTTATATATTCCCAGGAGGCGCTCTGACTGTAGAGACGACTGTTAGTACCAGCTCATAGAATAGTATGTCGGAAGTTTCTGGCAGTCGTATGCATAAAAATAGATTAACAAAGAATTGTTTGTTGTTTAACTCAAATGTATAATAAGTATTGAAGATATTTTTCCACAGCGTTATCGATAAAATCATTAATTAAACTATACGAGTACATAATTGACTTGTTGTTGCTTTTTAATAATGACTAAAGATAAATAGAATTCTTTCAGCTGACGTATTATCATTTAGCTAGGAAGTGTATTTTCAAGAAATGAAAGTCAGAAAGAAATGCAGAGAGAAAAAAATGTCACAGAAATTCATTTATTCAACCGAATAAATACTTATTTACTTCATTGCTTGAAAGCTCCTGTCCTCTAGTATTAGCAAGTGTTTTGAAAAGCTCGTGAAAGCTCTTCACTCCAGAGCTTCGGTGCCGTTATTTATTAAGCTTTCCCGCGAAAATTTATTAATTGAAATTCTAATCTGGTGTTGTGTCTGTTTTGTTTCCTCACTAAATAAATAATTAATCGCCTTTAGTGGCGGATTAATTACTAATCTAAACAATTCAATACATACCGTATCTATTATTTTATACAGAAGCTTATACTGAAGAAATTTGTCAAAAAATATTATTAATATTTTTATATTTTTAAAATAAGCTTCTTTCATCATAAGTAGCATTACACAAAAAGTTTTATATTTTTTTTACTCTATGGGTTTAACGAGTTTTGATATGTACCGTCACAATTCCAGATGCATTTTAGATAAGTATATCCGTGTCTGTAGCCATACAATTTTCTACTCGTATATATAAGCACATGCGAGGTTTAATCTTCTTCACCTTTATGTTAACGAACTATTTTAACTGAAATAACGTATCTAAATGGACTTATGGCTAAAAAAATCACTTTTTCATATCCCATTTTTGTCGCGGGCATCAGTTATCTACATGTTATAAAGTTGTACTACGTGCTACGTGTGATATCTACGCTAGTGTATATTATATTGTACTGGTAAACTTTAAATGTAGTTCCTTTTACTTGACGGAATTGTATTCGGCTTACTTTAAATTTTATATGTTACTCTTATATTGTAAATTGAGATTATATGTTCATTCACTTTGAATCTTTATTTAATTCGAAAAAATACTATTTTTAATGAAAATAAGCAAATTAACAAAAAACTTTTTTTTTTAAAAGACCATACGTCTTTTACCACACCAGCTCATTACTAAGGATGGATCTGGTGTGGTTCGAAACATGTACAATCATGTATTATTTTTTAATATTTTTAATTTTTTAATTAAAATTAAGTTTAAATAATAATTATGCAGTTTTAACAAGGATGATGAGTTAACAATTTTAACGTCATTATTTTCTATTTAAAATTTTATGCTTATTTTTTTTTATGTATATAAATGCACAATAATTTTGCACTTAAGAAAACAAAAATAACACATAACTGAATAATTATTTATTTAATAAAATTACTGAAATAAAAATGTGATAGCTGAAAGAGTTTGTTAAAGCTCCCATCAGCAGGATGGGCAAGTGATGTTAGTAGGACAGACGAATATATTTAATCTTCATTAGCGCCTAGCCCCCTGACTGCCCGGATGGGGTCGTGGTCCATAAATGTGTAATTCTAACCCGCTGCGGTCGGGCGGATGTAACAAAGCGTTAACCCTCGATGAGAGAGGTCTTCAGCATACTTGGTTGGTAGCTTTTCAGCCGTTTCATGAAAAACTTGCGAGAAATTTCAGTAATTATTATTATCTGTTTCTCTACCATAAATTGATGCTTAATAGTCCTTTTAGCACCTATTGTCCACGCTTCGAAACATTTCTGCACCTATAAGTTCACTCGTTAATATGTAACAGATAGTATTTGATTCAAGACGGTCTCTAGGGAAATTGTCTGGGGACTTAGAAAAAAAATACTGCAGTTGGAGTATGCGAGGAATATATTTTAATGATTGGTTAATTAGTATTGTTGCAAAAGAGAAAGTACGGTTAGTCCTACGCTGAACGCAAAAGATTTTTGATATTAGCCTTACAATGTCTCGTGTTTTTTAAATCGTTAAAATTGACAGATTTTTTCAATAAAAACTAGTTAATACTTTAGAACAATGTAGATGGAACGAGAAAAATAAACTTTGTACGATTAAAAAAAAAAGTTTATGTGTAAAATATTTTGAAAATTATATTCATAATAATTGTTATGAAATCGTTTTATTTGTGTTTCAAAGTTTTTGTACAAAGTATTTACAAAAAACTAACAAAATTATTATCTCGTTGTAATTAAACATTTATTTTTGAATAATATTTATATATTTCATTTGATATATTACAATATTAGCAATCATAGAATATACACAACCAAAGCTATAGAGTATAACAGACAGAAGTGCAACCGGACATTACTGTAAGGGATTTTTAAGTAGGCGTTTTTTTAGTTTTATTTTTTGGAGTCCGCAAGATTCGCCACAAAAGTACCAAAAACTCATATATTAACTTACACAAACTACTGGGTCATAACGCTAATGCACTACCAGCTATCAGCTTCCCACTTTCTCCAATGACCAGAGTACCCACCCCCGAGTTCTGGTCTCATTTCCCCGTTTTCCTCTCGACTCTTGACTCCATCCGACTACAAAGCGGCCGCAGCCCAGATTGCAAACAGACTTTCGCCGTGGATTACATAAATCTATTCAGGCTGCCCTTCAAAGGACTAATCCCTAAAGATATTAATATTAATTAACTCACATTGAATTGGATGGAGTACCGTCGCAGGAGACTCTAGCGAGGATGATCGCATACTTGATTAAATTAAAGATCCATCGGCATTGAATAATTTAATCTAAAATACACTTCGGTATTAAATGAATTTTCTTTGATGTACGAAATATATTTTTATTTCGTAAAGCTTCCTTAGATTCGAATTATGTAAAACAAGTTAAGAAAATAAATTATATTATTAAAATTTCAACAAAAATTGCCGGTTAATTTTTTTTTATTAATTTTTATTAGTTATTAAATTTTAATAACACAATTTTTAATGTAATATATCAATCCTACAAGTTTATCGAATAATTGAAGCATGAAGTAATCATATTTGCCTGTAAATTATACGTTAAAGTGTAAATTTACGTTAAAGAATAAATATTTATTTTAATCCCTAAAATGCAGTTGAAAAATATATTTTTTTCATTCAAATTTGTAAATAATTTACTTTACTATCGGAGATTTAAATTTAAAGGAAATAAATAATTTTGTTTTAATTTTTGATCTCGAATCATTTGCAGTCGAGTTGAACGAACTTCTCCGTCACTTGTCAAAATAGGTACCACCGAAATTGAAAGTTATCCCTAAAATTTACTATTATCTGCATTATTTTTGTATTCCTATCTAAAATACTAAATGAACATTCTCCATATAGGACACGTAGAGAATTTTACGAATGAAATATTGCGAAATATTATTTTTTAAATAAAATCTCAAAAGACCATCTTTCACGTGAAATCGTTCTGTCAAAAAAAATATGTGGGAAAGAATAACTTCTTAGGTTAATGTGGGAAAGAAATTGTTCTAATTGTTACTAGGCAGCCTTGTGGCCAAAAACGAAGCCGCTTTAACTTGCTTTTATTTGTAAATAAAATTAAAAACAATATCTAAGTAAGATCCCTTAAGAAATTTCTGTGGTTGTAATTACGTCAATATTATTTTTTGAAACATGACGAATCATTTAAAGCTTCAGAAATATTTTGAAATAAACATAAAAGTTGCAAATTTTCATGTCCCATCTGTTTATAATAATCGAGATTTATTTCCGCTATCTGGAAACGATTTTTTATGATGTGAAAGGACTAAGCGATATTAATTACCATTCAGGTCGAGTGGACTTCTGCCAGTTGAGTGGAACGGCCTTATCAATAAAGAGATTCAATAAACTAGTACGGCGATTATCGGATATCACATCTATTGGAAAAATCACTGCAAATAGAAAAAAATCACTGGATGAAAACGAACAGAAATCAGACTAGATAAATAATTTTCCACCTTGTTTTATTATGAATGAATCAATAATGTTGAGCACTTTTTATTCCTGTAAAGACCGCAGTTATGCTTTCAATTGGAGATTTTTTATATATTCACTGGTATTAACGAAATTATATCTGAACTTTAAAGTGTTATTTTTTGTGGTAAAATTAATTACTTAATTTAGAAATAAGGTGACTAAGATAATCTCTAGATTTGCAGTACATACTTATTTATCAGGATGATTAGAAGTGGTTCGTGATAATTCCAATTACGTTATTATACCACCAGCTCGGGATTAACGAAATTTTAAATTTCAAAGTAAATTTTGATATTTAGCTCCTTAAGGCAGATGCCGTAAAGCCTCAACAAGCGATCTTTTGTCTATTATTTTGGTTCGCTTGCGTGACATCTACATCGAATGTTAAGCGGTGTTTGCATACGCCAAAATAATTGTTATGACAGTTCGCCTATTGCCGGTTGGTAGGACTGTCATATTGGCAGTTGGTACCGTGGAGATGTGAGATCGCGCCGTGGGCTGGCAGTTGAAGTTTGACTCGCGCCCGTCACAGTGCGCGCGTCCTGTGCGTTCGCTGTGGCGGGCGACGTTTGTGACAATAAACATGTATCATTAACGAAACAAGTTGTTTTTTGTGAACCTGATCCTGCATCCTTCATCCAGTAAACCGATGTTCTAAATGGAAAGTGAGGATATCACTTTATTAATTGGTGAATACTTCACAGCACATATCTATCACTTTTATTTAAATAATTGGTAATTACAAGTATTTAACGAATGTGTTATCACTTTCACACCAATTGCGGTATTTATATATTTTATAAACGTGAATAAAATATGTCTCCTAAATTTATTTTTACTATGAGTTTCGACTTCATCAAACCTACAATCTCTTTCTCCTCATGCTAGACGAGAACTATACATTTTAACTTACTAGTCAATGATTTGATATTTAAATATTTCAAGAGAGTAGATGAATGCAATTATTATGAAAATAATAACTAGTGTATTTTAATAATCACCATTCAAGAATGGCTTATAAATTTATTTCAATATTATAATGAAAGAGGATTGTTAATATAAGTTCCATAATAATAATTTTAACGACATGTTTCGGCTTTATTGATAAACGATGATTAAGTGGGTCTTGAATGATTATGACGTATTTTTTTTACATACAAGATTTAAATTATGAGATTTTACCAAGAACTATCGATCGAAAAAATCTAACCAATCAAATCGTCTGTTTAAGAATAAAGATTAGGGACTTTAAAAGTATACAACAATTATTTTAAAACGATTTCAATATTTTTAAATCTGAGAATGTATTATATTATATTTTGTAACTTTCTAAGTACGTAGACCGATGAATACAATATTCGGGTATATATTATTTTGTTTGTGGGATATTCGATACAAATAATTTTGTTCAGGCAGTAAATGTACATGAATGTAGATGAATGATCATATACTTATACGAACAGGGTGCTGATAAAGGAAATGCGAGTAGTATGTTGTTTTACTGCTTTGTTTGGGGTGTACTCTTATGGCCGGGTTAGTTAAGAGAGGATTATCACCTGCTTGTCAGAAAACATAATACAGGTAAAGGGAGACTTGGAGGGGCTACCTTCTGTACAGCTTGTGGGACACATTTAGTTTGAATTACTTGTTTCAAAGGAAAACGAAATGCTTTGAATAATGAGTAACACATTTGAAACAGAACATCCACATAAAAGAATATTCTGTTATAATAAAAAAAAAAGTTGTTTTATCTTATTATCTTCTTCGCAGTATCAATCCGGTGGATTGGTTTGCAGCAACAAAATCTTGCATCTCAATCTCCAATCTTTTCGATTTTCTACAACGCTTTTTAGCTAAGACCTGCAACTTATGTCCTCGAACACTTGCTGCAGATACTTCCGTCTAAAGCGCTCTCTACAGTTTCTACTCTCAACCATCCCTTCCACAATGTCAAGAATAAGACCATCGTGGCGCATGATGTGACCGATATATCGGGCTCGCTTCTCTGAGATGGTTCTTACTAGATGTCTATCTTCCTTGATTACATCTTATTATATAAAGTATAATAAATAAACACATATATTTATATCTGATATTGCAGCCTTACTCAGCCTTTAAATTATACTGAAGGCTTACTTATTAAAGCTCAAATGATTATTTTATAAGAAAATTTATGCAATTTTCGTCTTTTCTGTATTATATACAATAATACAATTATGATAGAAAATTTATTCCTTGACACAGAGAATAATGTATTAAAAAATACTCCTGGTGTTTAAACGATAATGCGAATAAAAATATACATTTCTTCTTATATCTGTTCCATATTTATAGCATTTAGTCGCAACAAATGGATACTTTGCCTAGTTAATTGCTTATATTTCTATTCCTTGTTTAAAGATATATCTGTATTCAAAGGTCCACTTGAGATTATACATAGTTCCCAATGATTCCAAAAAGCAAAAGTCCGGGTGCTAAGCTACATCAGCTGTAGTAACCGATACATATAATGGGTGATTTTTAAATTGAAACATTAAAGACCTCCGCTATAATGTGTCGCCAGTGAACGTATCATTATAAATATTATGTTTACATGCGAAATATTTCAATATTTTCCCATTCTTCATTAAGAATTAGTTATTAATATTAATTGCTGTCTTTAAATGTTTTAATTTATTTAATGAAATTTGATATATTTAATTCCGCCATGACTATGGGCCATCGCTGTCATACAGAATATCACCACGAATAGTATAGATAATAATTTTCATGTTATGATTATTGGGAGATTAATTAAGTTTTCTTTGCTAATTGCATTTTGGTTGTTTAAGTGTTACCTGCAATACCGGCAGTAGGGTCTTTCAATGTTATTTCCGGAAATGTAAATGAAAAGCACAAACTTTATTCAGAAAACACATGAGTAAGTACTTTGAGAGGTGAAGCAGAAGTAAATAAATATTACGGTGTCCAACTATAAATATATTTTTCTTACCTATCTAATTGGACCGTATGTTCATCTCAAATTAAGGCTGTAATATTCAGTTAATTATCTTCAACTAATTCCATTTCAGATCTGATTTCCGGAGCTTTATTAAGTATAATTATCTTAAATATGTATTTCTCGAAGTTTTTACAAGAAAGTGAAAGCCAATGAGAAAGAAGAAAAAGCAGTTGTAGTATAAGTTCTTCTGCGGAATCCGGAAATCATGAACTAGTAGGATACGCTTTCGTTTCTTGACCGATGCGATTAAAATGTTTCTTTCCACACTTTACTGACCATTTTTGACTGACCAAATTTGCATAATAAGGACTTAAATATTTACAATATTAATTGAACTACGGTCAAAAATACCAATATTTGTAGGAAAACTAATCGTTGTAGACGAGTTTCATTATTTTATATTGAGTGTGGTATAACACATTTTAGAGATAAAATGTAACTGCGAGTAAATATTAATTTGAATTATAATTACAAAGAGCGCTCCAAGGAATACAAAAGGGTTAGTTTACCTAAATTAATGAACAAACATTATCTAAAAGAGTGAGGAATAAAATATGTATGAAAATATTAGTATTATTATCATAGTATTTTAATTGTGGGCAATAAATAGCAAGGAATGTTATAAATAAGTAAATGAAAATTCGCTTAAATAAAATATTGGTTTTTCGTAATATTGATATGTTTGTTAAGCTCAAATATCCTTATATTTGATCGAAAATTAATGCTTAATGTATATTCTAAAGATTGTTTTTTATTACGTTATAATTAACTTAGTAATAACGGTGTGAATATTTTACCTTGACATTATACTATACTACATTTATAAATAGTGGAAGGACATGTAATGATTAGAAGTTTGTGTGCGTGTAGGTTGAAGATACTACAAATGTTAGTTAATGACAATATCGAATATATTTATATTGTATGCAAGAAGAAATATATTTTGTAGTATTCATCCTCAACCGACATATGTCTACCTCTCAACAATATTTGATGCGAATTATACGCGTTTGAAGTTGATGAATAATTGCAAATTATATCAATTGATATTGTTAGAAAAGAAGTATTACGATTGTTGCAAACAAACAGGCTTAGTAAACCGAATGAACATCTTTAATCCATAGAGATCAGACGTAAGGGTCTGTTATTTTTAATATTGACAAAACATCAAATATGATATAAACATGTGAAATAATCAAATCAATGAACTTAGCCTTGACTGACAAAGTATTCAACTTTGTTTTAGATTGTTATATGTAGAATATTAATGGCATTTGCATTACGTTAAGTTTTCAATTGAATCATGTTAGTAGTGAGAGCAAATTTTTGGATTAAAGAGACATAAACTTGACAACATTAAAGGGTTACTGTTGTTGATTTATGATCGTATGTTATCAATTTTCAGTTTAAAAATGACATATTTTTCCTTAGCCTCAGAAATAACGTTAAAGTTTACTTTATCATGCCAAGATACGAAGATTGTCGCAACTGTAAGGTTTTTTTCTTTTCAGTTGAACCCTGATGACTTGAATAGCTTCATTGTTTCAGTTTTCTTTCATAGTATACAGCGAGTGATAGAAAAACGTCAAACAATAGACTAAATTGTTTTCACCGCAACGAAAATTAAAAAGTGAAGGCCAGACGGGTTGAAAGTTTTGGTCGGTGAGTGACTTTGTAAAAAAACTGTTAAAGTTTAAAAAGCTCATTAGATAAAAGAATGTCGGAAAAAGTTCATCTAAGTGATATATTAACTACCTGCAACTTTAGCGGTGCTCCTGGCATCTTCAACTAATACTTTATAGGTGCAAAAAGTTGGCGCGCCATTAATGAAATATAACGATGCAATAATTTGCGCAGTTTTTTTCAGTTAGAAGAAACATTCTTAAGTATTATATTACTAAGAAAATTAGCTCGTATTCAAATAATTTATCTATTAAAATTTCAATCCTTAAAAAAAAATTAATACACGAATAAAATAAAAACACTTTTGTTCCGATTCACAGATCTGTAGTCAACGGTCTTTCAGGATATTGAGAAGAAAATAAGTTAGTTATTAAGTAAAAGATCTTTAATTTATTCCCTTCTAAAAAAATAATGAAAAAGCATTTGCTCATAACAATGAGTAGAAGATTTTTACATTCAGGTCTATGGTGTTACAAGTTAGTGCTATGGTATAATAGTCTAAATTTGTACACGGCTTACTTTCCCGAAATTAAAATGGTTTTCCTACCTACTACGATGAAATGCAAAACGATGAAAAATTATTTCTATTAAATTGGTCTCAATATATATATTTTATTAATTGTAAAAGTAAGTCCTTAAAAAACATAAGTCGCAATAGTTACCGGATCATTGACGGCGACGTAGTTTTCATAAAAATTCACGGAATCGCTTTCTGTCAATGAAAAGCGCCCGAAAAAAGCGTGAAAATGAGATCGCTTTCCGAATCTGGCGTCACAATTCAATTTGATCACTCCGGAAAAAGCTCCCGAAAAAGCTCTCGAAACAAAGAATAGAGTGGGGGTGGAATTAATGGGTCGAGTGCCACGCGTCTGCCGAAGCCTCGCGATCAATTTTTTTTCCGGCGAGAAAAATGCTCGAAGCTTTTTTTGTGCGTTAAGTCATTACCACTCGTTTCGCGCGAAAACTTCATCACGTAGATAAATGAATCTTGGCCGGCGTATGAGTACAGCAGATTGCGGATGAAAAAGTATCATTTTTACGTAAGAAAAATAAATAGGTGGATTATAACATGTACACGTATATGTAACAAAGAATACTATGTTATTAAAAGAATTATTTTTTAAATGCCTATTGTAATTATAGCATCTGTTTTAACCTTTCATTACGGCTCGGTTTGAATACAAATTATACTGTCAATTTTAAAACAAGTATTTGAAGCATAAATGTAATTATGTGGTCTATTTTCAGATACCACATTGGTTCTTGTATCCTTTAGCTATCTGATGATGAATAGAAAAGTATTCTAAGAAATTAGCAAAACAATATATCACCTCAACCGATGCCAACGGTCAGGGAATCTTATGACGGCATATGCCGACAACCGATGTGAAAGGGTTAGTATGATTAAAATTCGGTAATTATTGTTTATAAAAAACACGCCGTGATTTAATGCACAATTCACACTATTAAAATTATTGTAAAATGCAAAACGAATCACAAATCCATGGTTTCATTAATATATATGACATTTACTAATTGTAATTAATTTTAATATAAAGTAAATTTACAATGTTAATTTGAAATAAATTATTTAATTTGAAATAGGTTTCTAACTGAATGTAAAAATAAATATGGTA
The DNA here is from genome assembly GCA_022606575.1 of Glossosoma conforme. Classification (NCBI taxonomy): domain Eukaryota; kingdom Metazoa; phylum Arthropoda; class Insecta; order Trichoptera; family Glossosomatidae; genus Glossosoma; species Glossosoma conforme. The sequence goes on from JAGTXR010000121.1 coordinate 963,284, forward strand.
ATTCACAGTCATAATGTATATAAACTATATCAATTATGTAAATAAATCATTGATAAATTTTATTAAAAGAAATGACATACATGACGTTTTGTTGTGTTTTAATGTAAATATTAGATATTTTTATACAATTTAATTGCACAATTCGTATTTTCATTAGGATAAACTTATTGGTTAGCTTCATTGAATAATGTGTTACAAATCTGACTTCTTGGAATCGTTCTATAGTTTCTATCAGGTCTGCTACCGATCCAAACTAAACGTATGAGAGGAAATCCCTTGAGTGTTGTCGATCCAATCAAAACTACTTTGTCTGATTAACTAAACTTGTGGTCATTTCATGTATAGTTCTAGGAAAACCGTTTGTTATACACATTTCATGAATAAGTTTTGTAATTAATTTTAAAGTGCTAACAGAGTTGCGAGTACTTTCGAGTAGTATGACCGAGAGCCTAGAAAACACTCGATTATAATGCGAAAAGCATTGAATTTATTACACTCTATTACATTGATGTACATTTTTTAAACAAATTTAAATGATATATCATCATTAAAATACGATTAACTGGCGACAGATTTTTATAATATAATATCATAAAATTATATATAAAATTTTGGAAGGTTAAAAGTTAAATTAATTCAAATACATCCTTGTATTTAGATGGGAAATAATTTGAAATAAATAATCAAAATTTATATAAGACGCAAAATCCGAGCCCCCACTGGATAGGTTATTGAATAAGAGTAGAAGAGTAAAAACGTGTTAAAAATTTCTCATTTTGATGTAAAAAACCTTCTCCTGTTCATTAGTTACGAATATGATACTTTATTACTTTACTTCAGAAATGGAAGAGAGTGGCACTTTCTTAAATGTGATATTCGGTTCTACGAGAGAACTCGTGAGCTTTTTGTTGCACCGAGAGAGCTGGCATGATTTATGGAGCCGAACACAGACCAGAAAACTGAAGTCATTTCCACTAGCCGCTCCAGTGACCAAGGGACTATAAAGAACTTTGCTCTGGCGAAGCATTGCTACATTTTATTTCTTTAACTGCATATCTAATTTAATATGATTTATGATTGTTTTTTTTACTAACTACAATGTGTTGTTTTTCATATGGTCTCTGAGACACAGCAGAATGGGCTGTATTTTACATGTGAAACAATATAAAGTGGTTGTGTGTAAACTTGAGAACACCAGTGGGGGGTTTTGGTCTTAGGCAAACTCTATGATAGACTATATGTATGAAAATGTTGATGAGAATTGCTGATATTGCAAGGTATCGAAGCATTTATAAATTTGCTTCATTAAGCATTATAAGAATGTTTAAATGGATAAATGTTTTATTATTTTAATAATAAAAACATTTCAAAATAATAAATACACCACATACAACATAATTGATCTTAATAAATAATAAGATTTATTTATAATAAAATAAATGCTCATATTTTATACTTGTGGTTATTTAAAAACGTGATATCAGCCTTCTCTTAAAATCACGAAAATCTTCAACCACCTACGTAATTTATGTTATTTTTTTGCATCGGAAAGTTGAAAATTTTAAGCTTATTTATGTTTACCTTTAAAATCCCCGTAGTCACAGGTGCTAAAGAATATTGAAAAACCTAATTTTAAACAAACGCGATAAAATTTTCTTCCGAGTTTGGAAACTTCGCCAAAGGAAACACACGTAATCGTATTCAAAATTATTTAAAGTTTTTCTTTCCTCACAAATGAGCTCAGTCGTATATTGCATATCATATTTTTTACAAAGCTAATCTTATATTATTATAACATAAGAAGAACTTTGAAACTTTAAGAAATAATCTCATCTCCAATTTTTTTATGATTTTGTAATACTTAGAACAATAACTTGTAAGCGTGGTAAATAATATTATGTAATAAGTTTATATAATATTATACGTTTTTTTTCTTATTAGATCACTATTGTATATAAAACATTATTCGCTTAATAATTGGGATGTGGTGCTGAGTTGTGTGATAGTGTTTTGGTTTTTTTGTTCATGCTAAAAAAAATCCTTCTACATTCAATATTATAAAATAAATAAATATATTTTTAAGAGCTTAAATTTTTTGGAAAAAAAATGTTTTCACAAATTTTCTTTGAATAGTTAGATATATAAAAGTTTCGTTCTATATGGTAACATTATAAAGCAGTTTGCTTGAATTCTGTATTAAATGGGACCTCACATTACAATCTCTTCACACAAAGTTATCTATCTTTGAGGACCCTTCATCAGCATGTCCTTTCCTGTGCGGATGCGATGTATATCGTAATTATCACGATCGGGATACTCCGCTATACATCAGAGACATTGTACATATTAAAATATGTATGTACTCCTTCTATAATGAAAGTTATTCATCACCCTAGAAAACGCAGTACGTATTATTATATTACATTATACCATCCTCGTTTGTGCTCCTAAATCTAGTTAGAGTAGATTGTCTAAGCTATCGGCTTAACAACCTCATAAAATGTTAAATAAAGAACTCTATTTTAATAAACAATTAATAAAAATAGTGAAAATGTTTTAACTTATGAATTATTTGTTTCGTTGTAATTATAATTAATGCCAGTTTTCAATAAATAAATCTATAAATAAAGCAATATTACGAAAAAAGATGTGAATATACGAGTACAATATTCAAGTTAATCGAATTATTTTGGATTTAATCTTTCGACCATTAAATCTATATTTTTTTAACACACTATATTATAAAATACTAAATACGTACACTTATTTTTTCAGAGCCAAGATTATTGCAGAAATTAACCAAATTGCACTTTGATTATTACGGCCACCAATAAAATAAACAGAGAAATTTATTAGGTAAATTAAATGTATAATTTTCAATCGAATTCGAATTTAATCAACCAATCAAATAACAGAAACGACGTTCATATTATTTTCTATAAAGTGAAATGAAAATTAATGGATATTACTGTTTTTTTTATAATGATGTCACGTTTACAGTTATGTACCTGAATGCTCTTTTAATGGAGTCCGTTTTTATTCCTTCGTGGAAAACCAGACCATTGCAATAAATTGCATTAAATTCAATCAGTCGGTCTAATACTCCGAAACGGGCAAACAGAAACCTAATAAATAATATGTTTCATGCAAAGCACACTGTCGAGTGTGTGATGCGGCGGTACATATGTACAAGGTAGGTGGGCGAACAAAATAATATGAAGAACCACAGAACTGAGACGATTTAGTATGTAAAATTGTTCTATTTTCATTGATTTCGAAAGCATTTTATATGAAACATAAAACTGATGCGTAGTAGACCTCTGTAAAATATGAATGACAAAATAATATGGATATTTGATAGAAGAAAAAGCACGCTTAATGCTTTAATCGATGTGATCAGTAAATTTAAGATCGTATTTTTGTTTTGTAGTTATAATTATATTTCTTTTGTAGCACATACAAAATGTTTTATGTAACCAACAGCAGATATGGTAGTTACAAACTACTGCCATTAAGTACATGCTGCATAAAAGTTTAGCCTTCAAGAGCTCTGCCAAGTAAATTATATAAAATTTCTTTGATGATTTTCTTAGATGACGAAAATTCTCGGACCTGAAAAGAGAAATGCAGATTATGCTCTCTTGCACCACCTGAAAAACACGCTCGACCAGATCATCGTATGTTTCTTGATTGACAGTATTATTAAAAGAAACCGTGCCCACTCTTGAACTTTGTCTATCTTCACAATGTTAAGCAATCGTACCCTTAAATTGGGTTTCAGTAAGGTGATAAATTATACACCCATGTGGAAGAATAAAAGTAATGTTTAAGTGAGAGGCGTAAATGAGGCATTTCTTTTTGATACCTTTAACACCATTTAAAATCATTTATCTTGGCTTCAACGAGAAAGCGTAATTTTTAGTTTTTTTTTTTATAGATTTAAGTTATACATAATAATTGAAATTATTAAATTATATTTAAAAATGTCAGTTGAAAGCATTAGAAAAAAATCTTTTAAGATAATGAAAACTTTTGGCCGAAAAGTCGGTACCAAATCGTCTCGCTTTTGGCCTTTCGGACCGTTTGAAATTCAGCGCGTAGCCTGAAGTCATTTTTCAGGAAGCTTGGGCGGTGAGATATGAAATAGTCTTGTTGCCGCGGCTGCTGAAGCGCGCGTTGCCAGTACTATGGAAGTTGTTGCGCCATATTGGGCACTAGGGTGTCTGGAATACCCCCAAAAAATTAAAAATACTTACTACTGAAAAAAAAGTAAATTTAACAGAAGTAGTGTCATATTGAAACCCTGGTTCTCGTTTGCTCATCAAAATAAAATAAAATAATGCGTGCAATGATTGTTTGCTTGAGCCACCACAAAATATTATATTGGACCTCCAAAGAATTGCATCAGATACTAAAGGTGCCTTCTCTTTAAGCCTCCAGGATCTTGACTTGGAGGCCGTAGATAAAAATGCATGATATGTTGAGACCCAGTGAAGATATGACTTGGGACAAAGTAGCTAATACAACTATATAGCGGAAATTTTTGGCATCCATGTGGTCGAATTGAGAGCGGATTTGAAGAAATACGGATTATTTCCCATTTTAGTTAAGTATAGTAAGATTCTACAGTTTTAAATTTTAAGTTTCAAACGTTTTCTAACACCAAAACTGTTTACCTTGAATTGTGTTTCCTTTATCTTTATTTATTTATAAAAATGATTAACTGTGTAGTTATTATTTTTTAAGACCAAAAACTGTAAAACTGATCATTGTAAAACAATAAAACAGTAACATAAAACAGTAATAAATTTGTTACGATTTCGCTTTAGTATGTTTTATGTTCAGACCATTGTTTAAAGCACTTGAAAAAATTAAACTTCTTCATGACCACTAAGTGGGTGTAAACAAATATATATATTTGAGTCGAGTCACTCATGACCATCATGTTATCAACGACAAACCTTTTTATTCGTATCCGCTTAATAAAATACTGTTTTGGTATACAATTTTCCATCACGTCACAGTTTATTGATTCGATTTTATACCAATAATCCTTGCTCTTATCTGATTCACGTGAATACTTTGATTGATAGTGTCTCAGTTGGTGCTATCGTATGGGGTTCGCGGTACTTTGAGGTGTGGGAAATAAAAAGGTACCCCGCTGTCATCTCTCAGCGAGGAATTCGTCGGCGAGGGAAGAGTGGTGATTTGTATTCTCATCGACGGATGCAGCGGACGACCGCGAAAGATGGCGCTCGAGGAGATGGCATTATTTATAACAAACGATAAGATGGTTGTGTTTCTAAGGAGTGCAATACGGGTTTTAAAAGAAGCCGGAATACCGATATATAAACGTTTTTTGAGTTACCGGTAAATTAGTAAATTCATATCAAATATATAAATACATAGTAATTCATATATACATAGTAAATTCCTGTAATAATAAAGGATGATACGTGAATCTCGGGCTGTAGTCTATGATGTTAGCGGATCAACATTCCACATTTAGCGCTTAGCCATATGCGGCATTGTAAGCGTCATAGAATTCCACAGTTGAGACTTCAGAATCACTTTTATTCAATTTTAATTTAGAAGTAATTTTTAACTACTGTTTTTGTTACGAAACGAATGACGATTTATTGATTACATATTCAATTATTAGTAAACACGCACAAAACGACTCCAAGTACCATCACATGAAATATTTATTTTATCAATTAATCAGTGAAAAAAAAAAGATTTATATATGCTTCAAATATTGAAAAGTTTATCCATATAACACGCCGATGTGACGAATAAAATATATATTCATATTAAATAGATTAAAATATTTTATAAGTAAGCTATGGAATGCTCTTCCAGCGTCTGTGTTTCCTCCTTCCTACAATCTGGATCTCTTCAAGAAACAGATAAATATACACTTGCAATCTCCCCAACCCACACACAAACACGAACACAACACACGTTTCCCGCATGCAGCGTCCAGCCTCCCTGGCTGAGCGTCATAGAGTGCACTGGTCTTGACCGGTTGTGCTCTCCTGCATGCGTTTACATAAAAAAAATAAATATTTGTTAAATAAATCTTTTGATAAAAATAGACTATTGTCAAAGTAGACAAAAAATCATTTTTTATTTTGAAGCGTGATAACTGACTTTATATGTCAAATCAAATACACCATTGATTGATATGACACTGACAAGTAAAGATCGAAATATATAAGAGTGTGTTTCAATAATATTCATGATTTATGAAGACAATAAATTGTATAATAAATAAAACATGAAATGTATAAGCTTTTTACAATTAAATTACCAAGTTCTACAAACGGTAGAAGATCCACGAGAGAACAAAGTTTCAGCTGCGATAAAAATAACCGAGGATATGATGTATAATGTATGAACGCTCCTGAAATTCGCAAAGTTTTTCAGGATCCCCTCCCGCCGTGTATCACTAACCGGTCCGCATGACAAATGTATCGCAAGTTTCCAAGCCAAACAAATTGCTGATTGATTGCTGGAATGACAGAATTGTTCGGGCGGTGGAACTTTCGAGAAAGCTGCTTTTGAAAGCTCCGAGATGCCGGCACTTGTACTGCGATACGGCCTAGACCTAAAACGCGGCATTAATATAAAGACAATTAAATAAATTAGTTGAGATAAATACAATGTTATTATAAAATCAGTATCGTAATGCCATTTATTAATAATTAAATACGTATTAAAAGTAACCCCGAGCAAGATTTTTCGGATGCCCTTGTCACTCCACTATCTACGGTTCATCCAAGAGTTGAATACAATACAGAAGCAGCAAATATTACCACCTACTGGTTTCTTTTATTTGATATCACCGTAAGTATCCCAACGATTTCAATGCCTTTACTTAAACGGTACTATAACCATTCAAATAATAAAGCGCTTTTTTGCTCTCATTTTATTAAATGAATTTAATATTCGTATCTTGTGCAATCATATAAACTATATAAATTTACACACTGAAAAAAAACGCACATACAATAATTTTTGTTTACCCAAATACAATTCGTAAATATAAGCCTCACAAATTTTTGTAAACTAAACTGGACATTCTATTTTTATAACACATATGCTATATTAAAGACATGTATTTGTATATAATATTTTTATATTTTATATAGAAAATATTCATATATTCATCAACAACAAGATAGTCTTACAAAAATGAATAGTTGCATCGCTATTGATATATACTATATATACAGTGCATCATAGAGTAGTATCATTAATCAATATTGGTTAAAATTTTAAATCAATAAATTATTATGATTATTAAATCAGGCACAAAACTCACCCGCTGCGCAACTTTCCTGTATTTTATTCATAAATGGTTGTATGAGTTATAGTCTGTTATCAATTGTCATGTTGACACTCAACATATCTTTGCACACGAAAGTCAACCTGGGAGTAAATATGGTTAAAAATATTTATCAGACGGTAAATTAAATCCTCTAAGCTACGCTACAAATTAAGCTAAAGTCTATTTAAATTTCACTTACATTGTCTTGGGCAGCGGTTCAAGTTCTAATGTACACTGCGGTTTTCATCAGTGGTCCATGTTCGCGTCCACTTGGAGTTAATTTTTCCGGAAGCTGTTCGGAAGTTCAGCGATTGTGTTGAATTGGTCAGCGCCTGTGATCGGTCGGTGAGAATTTCCCGAAACTTTGCAAACACTCCAAAAGCTTCTCAGAGTTAGAAGAGACCTAAACTTGAGGCAACTTTGATGTGAAGCTAATCAAACAATAAAGGGAATAAATTTATTATTATCATACCCGTGAATAATAGGTTTAATGTGTGTGTTTTACTTTGTTTAGTTTGAATCTGAATGGTAGACGAAGTAAATGTTTGTATTGTGATTCATGAAGTTTTGTAATATGTAAAATAGTTAAATAAAAGCTTAATATTAATAAAATTAAAATAGAAAAGTAATTGATTTCAAAATGAATTTAAGAATAGTTGAAGAAAAAAAATTTTTTTTTCGTATTTCAACACATTTTATTGTTAATTTATAAAAATTAAATTACTCTTCTAACGATAACTGTGATTCTATTTTTTTTATAAATTTTCCGATATTTTTAAAACGTATTATAAATTTAAACATGTAACTATTTCAAAGTTATATAAAAAGAATTCGCAATTCACGATGGTTTTCCCATTTCCATATCTTTCATAGAGTTATACTTATTCAGCAGCTTTCCCCCATATATTCGGTATTACAGAAATACATTTTTCAGTGCAATATATCGATACTGCGGGAATGTTCCACATAACGACGAATTGCCCTCTGATGGAATTCTGCTTTTCCACGAAAGATAAAATAAATTGCATCCTGGTAGATCACATTTATAATGCATTTATCACTAATTGTACATTTAATAAACAAGAATGTCTTGTGAATTTTTTATTCATTAATGAAAATATGGATGATTATTGACCTTTGTTTCATTAATTTTCACCATGTCTACTCCTTTTATTGTAGCATTAAATTGTCGTAATTTGTAGCCATTAAACTCTATTGGACGCCATGGTCCTCACTTCATCTCATGTCAGTTTTGCCTCTCACAGCTTTTTAGAATAAATTCTGTGTAAATTGTGATTTTACTTACAAAAGTAATTATCTTGCCACAAATTCTTACTAACACAATGAAATGATGATTTCCGAGAGGCTGTCTGAGGTTGTAATAGAATATCACAGAATTAGATTCCGACAGACATCCAAATGCATTCCCACAATATGTTATTCCATCTTTATGTAATTTTAAGCTTCTTACGAGACAGTTTAAGTTTTTACTTTGTTGTGTTTTAAAAAACACCGCATCTTATTGTGATGTCCACTCGATGGACGTAAAAATATTAGTGTTTGTATATTTACATTTTTACCAAAGATTAAAGTAGTTGTAATAAAATCTCGTAGACGTTTACTGAACATCAAAGGGCAACAATTAAACGCTTACAATCTCCTCAATTCGTACTCTGTGGTCACTTTTAAAGCGTCTTTTGAATTGTTGAAATTTCGAGCTTGATGAATGTTGGGAACGTCTACTTCTAGCAATCCTAATGATAAGAAAATCAACACCCAGCCGCCCAGAATACTAATGTCCGAACGCCCCCAAACTTTGGGGTGAAAAAACCCCATTAGGGGCTTCAGAGGCCAGAGGAGCCTTCTTGTAAGGGCGAGTGTAACAGCGCCCGCGATTTATTACCCCTGAATGTTTTATTTTATTTTCAAACAATGGAATGGCATAATTACTTTTATCACGACAGCGAACTTCCAAACTTGAGCTGCCCTGAGAAAGGAGGTTTAATTCATTCAAATCTCAGAAATAACAACTATTATAGGACCTTATTATTATTAAAATGTAATTATAGTTTAATATACACCTACTAAGTCAATCAGAGTCAACAAAAATAGTGTCATTTTGTAAAATAAAACTAAATATATTTTAATTGATAAATATAAAATATTTTCGTATGAATAAATAAATATAATTTAAATAACTTATTGAAATAATAATGCTATTATTACATTAAAAACACATATAACACAAATATTTATACTTTCGTCTAGCAGTTACTGTGAGTTTCATATTATGTACTAGTGGATAAATCTGTTATTATCATCGTTTATCTCATACTGCGGAATCGTCGCTTATTCCATATTGATAAACGGTCTAACAGAAAAAGGGGTTTCCAATTTTCTAGATTCTTACTGTTCTTGTATCTTAAATTTCACCCATTTATTCTCTTTCCAATGATAACAGTGATACAATAAAGAATACATGTCGTATGTTTAATGTTAATCAATTTAAAATGTTATTTCAATCTCCGTAGGGGATCGAACTCACGACCTTGGGCTTGCCAAGCAAACGCTTTGAACATTGAGCTATACCCCCCGGTAAATTAAATTAAAGTTTACTAAAAATATAATGATTTACTATGTTTAACTATACGTAGTATATATATGTTTAGCTTGAGAAGGAAGTAAAAAGATAAAAGTCGAAAAAATGTGGGTAAAAATGTGAGAATATATAAGACACTTCTCTCTTTGTCTTATAAAATAAAGCCACTTGAAGCTTTCGAATTGTTTACTTTATCGCGGGTCACTTTTGATAAATCTCTTAGATTATCGTGTCAAGGGTCCCGAAAAATATTATGGAAAAGGATTTCACGCGAAAGGTCAAATGTGGATGAAAACTGTATCAATGTCACCACTGAAATATCAAATTTCAAAACGACAAATATTGTAATTTTAAAACATAATATTTCAGGTCGCTTTTGGTTTTATATTTATGTACATACGTTCTTCAATTTTAATGATAGGTTTTAATCCGGGATCTTATTTTACATATAATAAATATTATAAAATTAAACACAATGTAACATAAGGTATCATTTGTTTGTTAGATGTTGAAAGGTTATTTTGTAAATTAATGATGATGACTATGGTACTGATTTATGAACCACGTGGTTTTTGGATTGTTCTCAATAAATAAATAATTTAAAGTTTTTCTATCTCCGTTAACTATTTTACATAGTTATACAATCCAGTCCACGCGGTACGCGATTAAACTTACGCCGGAGGCCAACTGTTTTTTAAAGAATTGTTTACAAAAAAAATTGCATTTATTTATTTGTTTATCCATCCACCATCATTGTCGCTGTCTTCGATCTCTTCGGTGTCATTTGGAATATCGGACAAAGCATCAGCGTATATCGTCGAATAATTCTAAGCAAAAACATATTACATTAGAATATAAAATAAAATAAAAAAAAACAGTTTATATTTTGGGAAATATTTTGCAAACAAACATATAAAATTTAATGCATAATATCGAAATATTGATCGAGAAAAACGATCAACTTTTTCCCAATTTAAAAATAATAATTATAACAAGCGAGAAAAAGTCTAATCTCACATTTTTTTTTTACAAAAAATGCTCGCTTAAATTTTTTATCGTCATTTGTTCAAATAAAATTAAACATGGTCCTCACTGAAAAGGTTTGAGATCATTGAATTATGGTCGAAAGTAAAAACAACACATTTATTGTTTGATCGGCAACTAACATTTAAAAAAACATAACACAAGCTGTGTAAGCGTTGGCGGAACGATCACACACATGTTGTGTGACCCGACTTTAACGTTAGTTCTGGCGATTACACAAATGTGTTTAAATTTATTTTATTATGTTTTGTTCACTAATGATTTGCAAAAAAATTATCTTAAGAAGTATTGTCAGTTAATAACATGATGGCCATTATATTATTGTTCTAAAAAAACTGATGGAAACCATTAAAAAGAGACCACAAATACGTATAAGTAAAATAAAATTATAATAAATTAATAAGCAATTGAAAAAAATACTAATAATTATGTATCGTTTATTTATTTTCAATTGAACTTTAAAAACGATTCACAACTATACTGAAACGGACTGAAAATAAATCTCGATATTTTTCACGGCGCTGTTGAAAACGAAACATGGCCGGGATAAGTCATGTCCCATGAGAGCTACTTCCCGTACCCCCAAAGCAGCCACATTTTTTCATGTTAGCTTATATAAGAGAACACCACAAGATGGCGATGAAAATCATTCATTTTTATAGAACACATATAAGAGATAATCGAACAGGCTTTGCTCGCAAGATGTCATTTAAATTCAATGCCTGTTCTCATTATGAAGCGAAAATTTCCACTTTTGAGTAGAAATTTTACTCGTATGTAAAGTATTTGTTCAAATGACAGAGACTAGTAATTGATCATTAATTAAAGAATTCTTTTCTTATAAGTAGCGTAAACGGGTCAACACTTGACCAGCGTTCCATTGATATGACTCATAATAACTTATTTCTGTTTTTTTAAATTACACATTTAAAAAGAGGTTCAACAAAGTATTCGGTAATTTTCCGTCCTACAATCAGCCAAGAAATGAAGATGAAACTAGCTTAAACTGATTTTCTAGATGCAACAAGATAGCTTAACGTATTTCAATGTCCAAGAGACTTGACGATACAAAGTTTTAAATAAGACGAAAGAAACTAATAGTGGTTGGAAAAAATACAGTTATCTGTTTTAGTTTTTATATCACTATATCTTTAAAGTTAGGCAGCTTTAGACGCGTAACGTACATGGATAATGGCCATTTAATTATTATTATTTATTATATTAGTATTTGTATAGCGCTCTTTTATGACCGAATGATCATTCCAAAGCGCTTCTTTGCCTCTCTGAGTAAAAAGGTGGGTCTTGAGTCTGCTTCTGAAGGATGCCTCCGCTTTAAGCTCTCTTATGCTTTCCGGTAGTGAGTTGCAGGCCATTGGCGCAGCGTAGCTGAAAGCCCGATTGCCAAAGACCGTGCTAGGACTACCTCCCGTCAGCTGCAGGGTGCTTCTATTTGCTCTAGCCGATCTGAGTGTCTCTCCACGCGCGCTTATTTCTGAAGGCTTAATAAGTTCTGTCAGATAGCCCGGTGCAGTTCCGTTGAGTGCCTTGTAAGCTAAGAGGCATAATTTATACTGGATTCTAGCCGAAACTCTCAACCAGCGCAGTCGGTGTAGTATTGGAGTAATGTGACAGAATTTGGGTGCGTTGTAGACTAGTAGTGCCGCTGCGTTTTGTAACGACTGCAATCGATTTAATTGTTTGGCTGGCTGGCCTGCGTGCAGTGCGTTGCAGTAGTCCATTTTGGAGACTATAAACGCATTTACCAAACTCTTTGTAGCGTCTCTGGGTAAGCATCTTTTTATCGACCGTATCTGCCGCAGGTTAAAAAATCCAGATTTCACCGTTTTTGTAATATTACCGCTAAGATTGAGGAACATTACCACAAATGGCCAAGGGTTGTAAGTCCAATATATGTTGTCTTCGAGCTGTGGCCATAAAGAGTATTTCCGTTTTTTCCGGATTAAGAGCGAGCCTATTTGCTGACATCCACTGTCCGATCTCCTCTATACAGCCGACCATCCTTTCCTTTGGTCCACAAGAAGAGTAGAGCTGGCAGTCATCTGCGTAGCAGTGTACTTTTATTTCCCATCTCTCAGCAATCTCCTCAATTTCTTTGGTGTATAGAATAAAGAATAATAGGCCGAGAACTGAGCCTTGTGGGACACCACATGATAGAGTAGATGGTCTCGACATTTTAAGTATACTACATATTGATAGTAAAACCGAGTACAAATGGTCTAGCTTTCGGAAGTATTGGCCTAATCTCTTGCTTTAAAGGGCGTCGGGTACTTTGTTTTATGTACGCGACAGAGCCTTCGTAACAGTCGTGCGCTTTTTTTTCTTGTCCATATCCTCAATATGCCTGGATTTTAACGGTCGCAGTTTTCCATCAATCAGTTGGGTATAGAATCCATATGTGCCAGAGCTGGCCGCCACCTGATTGGCAAAGAGAGATATGGCGGACCACCGCAGTCGCCTGAAACATAAAAAACCACTTGGAAATTTCAGCAAAAAATCGCTCGCAACGTTTGAGCTACGATTTGCCGATACGTGAATTATTGTGTCCACTTATTGGAGCAATGTAACGCCGCTGAAATATCGAAGAGAATTAATTTCATTAAATTGAAATTATTTATTTTATTTTATCTGACGATTTTTGAATTTTACGATTCATAGAGATTGTTATAATATTTATGACATCTTCACAAAATAATTCAAGCTTCAAGAACATCACATTGAAGGTAATGGTAATTAAAATATTGTTTTTCTATCGGATGTTAGGTGTCGTAAATACAGAAATTCAAGGATCTTCATCAGGGTTTATAACTAGTGAGTCACTAAGTCATAAACTATGATGAAGACCCCCGCAATGGCGGTCAAAATATTGGAAAAAGTGATTCGCCAAACACGGCTAAACCCAAAAAGCCACAATATCAAATCTGGCCTATAAAATCTAAGAAATTATTCTTAAGATATGAGGCAGATATGTTTTGGGCAAGGAATGGATAGTGACAACTGACAGAAATAAGTGATGACAAATAATGGTGACTATATGTCTTAGATATGAAATAGATATGGGTTAAAAATGAAAAATTGTATCTATTTTTTTCATATACAGGTATAGGGATATGGAAAGAAAAAAGACATTTGTGCGGTGGTAGTTTGTGAGATTATCATTTTCTTTTTCACGGAGTGAATACAAAAATATTACTTGAGTCTTAGAAATAAAATATAATGCAACACAAAACTGCGAAGTGTCTATCAGCATTGTTGGGACAGTATTTTTTTTCATAATATTTTATTTATTCATGATTTTTTCCCAGTTTCACAATCTCGTTGAATTTTACCGGAAATACGTGAAAATGCGCAAAAATATGAATTAAAGAGAATCCAGCGATAATCACCCGCGGGGGAGATCCAACATAATAGGAGATACATGAACAAAATGAACATGTGTTTCAGCTTTTTCAGGAAATATTTTCGACGCCATGATGCGACCCCGTGGAATAATCGCTTACGTCGTGATTTTATGAAGGTTGGTTTATTAACCTTTTTCAGCAAAATTAAAAAAAAAACATGCTTACAAAAGTGTACGACGTTACATGAGCATTGATTTTTTTAAATTACAACAAATTAATTAAATATTACATTTAAATATTCAAAATTTATGATAAATGAAGACAAATTATGCGTATACCCGCCGGTTAACCAAATATGAGTATTATTAAAAACGAAGGACTTGTTGACCAATCGTTTTAAAAATTCCAACTTAAAAATAAATAAAATATGATTCGTTTACTGAAGCTTCCGTATCTTCAAATACCTGAATTCCTTTTTCGAGGTCGTCAGAATCAGATATGATTTCAGGTGAGTCATTTGAGTGAGAATATTGGGAAAAGCCATGGAAATAGATGGCTGACAGTACAGTGTGGCAGCAATTTGTAGTGACAATATGTTCCTGATCTTCTTCTTCAGTCAACGTTCTTGCCAGTTGGGAGGCCTTACATTGAAGTAATGAAATCCTCTGATGCAATTTGTTGCCAGAGCTGGAGTCTCTCATTTTCAGGGCCGGATGTGAGAAGTTGTGTGGATCTCTGAAAGCTGCTTCGCGACTTCAGTCTTGGTGTTGATGGTATCTGATTATACAAGAAGTGGGACTGTTTGTTGATTGCCTTGATGTTCCAGATATGTGACGGATTTGAAAAAATACAAACTTATGTGTTTGTCTTTCAAAATTGTATTATACTGATTTCACTTAGAATACTCTCAAACACACATTACGATTGAACAGAAAGTTAAAGGCAGCCGTACATGTCATGTTTACCGGTAAATTAAGTAACAGGATGCACGATTCCTAGTCCGTAAAAGGCACGTGTCGCTTGCTGAAGGACTGCTAGGAATGCAAATCCCGGTGAGTCAACAGAACGACTAAGAGGTATAGAGAAACACATAGTCAATAGTTTAAGGGACTTTGAAATGGTAAAAGGTAAGCACTCTGCTAAAAACATGCTTGAGTACTGGTTTTGAATTGGAGATCACGTAATTGTTGACCAGTAGTGATGTTTTTATTTTACATGAATAGATTTTTAATTCGAAATTTCATTTAATATAAACATGTTGTAAATATTGTTTGTCGATTTGTATGAGTTCCGTGGCGATTGATTCTACGAAATATTGTCACAGTTGGTGTTAATTGATTCAAAATCCTAGCAATGTAAAGTATTTTACGCTGATTGATTGATTTTTCTAGCACTGCTTTCTCGATCTTTCCCATAGTACAAACTTTACAAATATATCATCATAATTCCATATCCGCTTCTTTAACTATAGCACATGGTCGTCACAAATTGTCGCCATAAGCTCTGTCAGCTGATATGATCCTCGTGTCATTTCTGCTCTTCCTCCAAGATCTCCGCTGAATATATTCTATGTATACTTCTCGATGACCTTTAAGATGATGAGAGTCCGAGGCCTTGATGAAAATGCAGCTTTAATTTATGCTCTTCAGCAGCATCTAAAGTAAATGTATCAAACAGGCTTACTATCATTTTGTTCAACGACTGTAGTATGGAAAACAGTTTGTCCGCTCCCTAATCACGTCATTACTCACAAAACTTAACCATCGTACTATCGTATTCGAGGCAAGCATCTATATATATTTTATTTGTAAAACATATTATTCGGCTGCATTGGTTTTTTGTGAGACGCCAAAAATTTTAGCCAAATAGAAGGATAGGGTCAATACTTACGAGTATCAATACAATCAATAAAGACAACACTTTGATCAAGAATGCAATGCTTTATTACTTTATACTTTCTTAACATGTCTCGGATTATCAGTCCTGAAAAAGCTAAGAAAATCTTCATCTCAGTGACAAATGAGTTTTGTATTCAAATAGTTCAATTTTTTTGTTTTAATGTTTTTTTTTAAATTACTCTTTACTAGCAATTTATAAATACTTTGTGATTTGTTTTGTGCATGAGTCAAATAAATTGGAGTGAACATTTTTCCCGAAACAAGCGCTTACTACGTGCTTCCACTCTCCACTGAGGGAGCTTTTCATTCACCGGCTGAAGCGAAAATGAGGTATTATTTCGCACTGTTTCTATTTTTTATTCTCTCGCGATCCCACGCTAAGAGGGATGAACAATCACAATATGTAGGAGCTCCGAGCTTTTTTGTATCATTCATGAATTATTTCATTCCCACACTGCGGAAAAACTATGCCGTTAGTAATTTGAAACGTCTTTTTTAATATGCTCGTATATTTATAATATACAATAAATGATAAGAATAATAATAAAAAAATGTTTATTCAGTCACTAGTGCCATAATCAAAATTTTACATGTAATAATTCCAATCAAATACAGAAAAAAACAAAATTTAAATTAAACCGAATATATAGAAAGTATAAATCGGCATGTACACATACACCACATTTTTATTATTGTACTACTCAGTGAGTGGAGCACCGGATCTCCTCTGGATGGCCACGTGAAGGCGCACCCAGTGCCCCTTCAACCGTGAGTCCCACCTATCCTCCCACACAGCGACCAATGCGTTGGGACTGCCACGAACGCGTGCCTACAGAGAAGCGCAACGCTTCCTTATTGTGGCATAGAAGCCATCCACTCACTCTTCCGTCAACATGCCTGAGGCACTGCAGTATCGTGATTCAGGTCTCCAAAGCATAGGATCATCATCCGATATCACAAATATTATGATAACAAAGAATATAAATGTGACTTGAATACTATAGCTGACTTGGCTTAGTAACTCAGTTCTTACATAGATAATGCCGAAAACGATCCAGAAATAATAAACTTTTCATACCTTTTTAAACATAAGTTTCATCAAATATCAAGTAAAATGTAACGTAAAATGTTATCCTGGAAGCCTATGTATTTGGTGGATCTTAATTATGCTAATTGGAACAATGTCTTAGGAACAAAACCTAAACATTTTCATATTAATCTCCATTTTTATATTTTCTGAATGTTTTAAAATAAGTTAATACAGTTGTTCACCTTGTTAATTATACAAATTACTCGTATATTTTTCCCTGTTTAAATATTGATAAAAAATACAATATTTTAAAAATACCTATGTGGCTCGTATTATATGTATTTTTTTCGTTTAAACATACTTGAACGCTTTATAACGCCTAACGTTCCGGATAGGTTCACTCATGCTCGTAGCAGAACATTGTTTTCCATACAATTTAGAACAACTGTAGTGAACCTTCTAAATGGCCTAACAGCACATCTTGATCCTTTTCTTACATCCTTTTCCTCTTTTGTCGATAGTATTGTTTTCCTAGATCTCTGTAATTTTTGACACGTGTCATCTTCTTCTTTTTTATGTATAAATTTGCTGTATTTTCTTTCATGATTATACTAGTTGTTATTCTTCGCTTTTTCTTGTACTTGTGTAAAGTAAAAAGTTTATTTTTAAGTATTAAATACATATTTTAAATAAATTTCTGACCATATGTACCAGTTAGTTGAAAAATGACGACGGATTATTTTCCGAATCACTACGCCCTCCGCAAATTAAAAAATATGCCTCCAGTTCGAGTAATTTGTAACAGAGTTTAACACATTTAATTGAATGATGTGATTTTCATAGGATTTTGCCAACTCGTTAATTAATCTTCTTTGTATTCCAATTCGTTAAAAAAAGATTGCCAATTAATGTCGAAAAAAGGGTATTTTCCATGAATAACCAAAATTGATTACATTATTTATTCACTGTCCATCAAGAATTTTGTTGGATTTTCATGTCATTTTCGCTTTCAATGTGAGAATATAGCCTTCACAAAATGCTACTAGGAATCATTTTAAGCTGCCAGATTTACAAAAAATGAGTTTGTTTAATAAAAGTTTTCATTCCATAAAATTACGAATGCTTAAAGAAAATATACCGAATAAGCATACGGTGGTAGAGGCTGTTGTGGTGAAAGGTATTTTGACTTTTGAGCTGCTAGTAAAAGCACCGAAAGCCACGCTGAAAGAAAAACAAAATGTAGTTATTTTCTATTGTTTAGAAATTCTTATTAAAATCAATTTTCGAGTACTATCCAAATTACTAGGAACAATTTAAATTATATTTTACAACAAATGGTGTTAAGAAGTATAACACTTGAAAAAGCTAGTTTTCGCAGTTAATTCTCGTCTTTTTGTGTATAAGGATGAACTTATATATACTCTTTTGTTTCTTTTTATTTAATAAAAATATTTAATATTAATATTTAATTTCGTGTATAAACTTTCATTTAAAAAATATGAAAAGAAAAATATTTTTTCCACGTTTGTTATTTATATAATTATATTTATGGATAAAAATGATATGAGTATTTATGATATTTTATAATATTAATATAAAATTGTCATTATGCAGTTTCAACAATTATTGTTAATTAATAAACTAAACGTTTTGCATCTGCTTAGTTTTATTTTTCTTTCTTTCTTTTATGAATCTCTTTCACCATGAGACTGTGATTTACGCATTATTTTAATGAATTTTATTTTGCGCATTGGATGTATGAAACATCTTTTTTAAAAACTAAAGTTTGATTTATTTTGCCATAAGAATTTATCATTTTAAAAACGATCTTCTAACTGGAACGTACATAGTCACTTTTAATTATTTTATTTATTTATTTATATACAGAATCGAAATTCCATTTTTTTTTACAAATATTTAGAAATATAGAGTATACATAAATATACAATAAATATAGAAGATAAAAAAAAATAACACAAAAGAATAAGAAGATGACACATGTCAAAGATCACAGAGATCAAGGAGAACAATACCATCGACAAAAGAGGAAAAGGATGTAAGAAAAGGATCGAGGTGTGCTGGTAGGCCATTTAGGAGCGACATTGCCGTTGTACCAAATTGAGTGCTTGAAGCTCGACAAGCATCGACTCGGATCAAAAACAATGGATGGCTACGAGCACGGGTGTACTTATCTGGAACATAGAAGTTAAAACATTCAAGAATCCCAGGGTTGTGAATTGAACCGCGAAGAAGAAGGAATGAATGTTTGAGTGCAGCAATTTTCCTCTGGGACTCTAGCGAATGGAAAGAAAGCATCCCTAGAAGAAAAAAATAGTTGGGTTATGTTCGGAATTAAATGAATTGAATGGATAGCTACCGTAAATATAAAAATAAAGACGTCAGAGAAATTTTTTATGAATTTTTTCGAGCATGAAAATGTATTTGGATTTATTGGGATTCCAAACTAAGCTCCCATATTCCAGAACAGATAGAACGAGTGAAGAATAGAGAATACGAAAAATAAGAGGGTTATGAAGTTGACTAGCCTGGCGGGTGATGAATCCGAGAAGTTTATTGGCGCGTGAAGTTAAATTGATTATATGAGTATTATCAATGACCTGTGTCCGTCCTTTCCATCCCTCTCAATTGTCCGCTTTCAGCATACAGGTTTATATTATAAGCGTAAAATGAATATTAAATTATTAAATAATAAAATCTACATAATAAAATAGAGAAAACAAATATACCGAAAGAGCTTTCAAAAGCCCAGCAGTTACGCTTAAGAATGACTTATAAAGAACAATTTGATTTTGGTTGATAAACGTCAACCATCATGTTCAGGAAGAATGGGATGAGTATGTATGTTATGAGTGGATGCAGTTTAACGTGAAAAATAATTTTGACGTGTAGAAAAGCCATCACCGTTCTTAGAGTGATTTTTCCACGAAGAGTTTTCAATAAAGATCCTTTATAGTGTGTCACAGTATGGCACAATGTATTTTCCGAGAAAATGTCGATAACATAAATTTCAAGCTGCATATTGTAATAAAATGGATACGTATGTACATTTTACAAGAATATTCAGAATATATTGTATTGTTATTTAAATGTATTATACTATACAATATTTTAAGATAACCATAGTTAAAATATGAAATTAAATTTACAAGAAATTCATATGCATCAGATACGAGAAATTGATAAAATCTTACTTTAAACTCCATTTTATTGTCCTGAAATTGGATTTTCAGAATTGGAAACTACGTATATAATGTAAATAACTTCTTAGGTTTTCACGGCTAGATTTGATATTGTGGCTTTTGGGTTGCGCCGTGTGTGGTGAACTTCCTTCAACCAATATTTCGACCGCCATTGCAGGGGTCTTCTTCAGGGTTAATAATTTATTTAGTTTTGAGTTAGTTTATTCAGATTATATATTTCTTTTATGAGCGTTATTTATTAATATCTCCATGGCAACTCAAGTTTCATTCTGAAGTATCGAAGGTATGTTTTTTAAGACTACGGTAGGTATGTTCAAAGAATACGGTAGGTATGTTCTAGAATTGTACATCCACGAACGTCATGTCGGACTGTGGTCGTCCTTGCATGTCTGTACAGGTTTTAGAGTATGTGCTAGAGGTGGAAGCCATGCTGTTTTGAGAATCAAGCCGTCATCCCTGTTGATGTTGATGGGATGTCTTTTGATTTCAATGGCTTCCCTTACTAGGTGTGCATATTTTCCTTGTGTTCGAGCCACGATTTCGGGTTCGAACGAAAACTTATGTCCCGTGTCAGCCAGATGCTCTGTCAGTGCTGACGCCATTGGGTGGCCTAGTCTGCACGATCTCTCATGTTCACTTACTCTTTTACCTATCACGTATAAAATGAGTTTGTCAAATCCTAAAATGCAGGGCTGTTTTTTATATATAGACATTGTGTGAATACATATTAGATTTACATGATGTTCTTACGTTCTGATAAAAAAACGCTTATGAAAAAATATGAAAAATGAACATTGAACATGCATGATGTTTTTAGATTTTTTTATTTTTTATTAAAATATTGGAGGAAGCTTCTAATCTTCTAATCTAATATATAATAATATAATAAAAAGTCAATTTAGCATATTATATGGAGTGTTGATTAATACCGTTAATACTCATCACATAATGCTAAGTTATAAAGAAATAAATAAATTAGTTATACTAAGTGGCATAGTCCTGTAGTAAATGCGTTTGTTTTATTTTTTAAAGCTAATCCCTAAGCATTCCCCCGGTAGGGTTGAATCACCTTTTAAAGACAAAAACAAAATTGTCCAGACCTCGTCAATATCAAATTCCATAACTTTCAAATAACGGAAGTATCAAATTCTTAATAATAGAAAACTACTTAAACAACGTATTAAATAAATTTGTTTAATTATTTTTAGCAAAATATCTTTTGCACAAACTCTCTCAAAAGCATTCGTCCCTTTGAGGGCGGTAAGTTAAAACGATAGAAAAAAAAAACACAAAACACACTTATCTTCCTTTGATATTCGCCCACCGGAAGTTCATCTTGAACAGATTTTCAGTCGCCTTTTTCAGAAGGGTTACCAAGCGTTCGATTTTTTTGACGTTATGTGCTTTTTGTTGTTGTAAATTTATGTTGAAAATTTAAATTCATATTGATTTACAATTTCAAAAACTTTATTTTCTTTCTTACACAGTGACTATTTAAAATAATTAACGTCTATTTTATTTAAATATAAAGCTGGCTTTAGATACCGAAGAACTTGATCAGTTCTTCCCAAATAAACGATTTCGAAGTCATTAGTGAATAGTCTTTGATTCAAACTTGCTCAAGCACACCCATGTTTTATTACGGCTCACATCTGCTACAGCTCATGCTAATGATTTCTATCATTTAAGATCAATAAATACAAAACATTGTAGACTTTAAATAAGACACATAAGGTTTCATTTTATTACAATGTAATTATTTTTATAATACAATGATAATGAGCAAATAAATGAAGAAGGTTTCAGTTTGCTTATTAAGTAAATGTAGAATGTTATTTTTTTTTATTTTTGCATACATAAATTAATCGGCTAAAATAAGCGATGTAATACAATCAAAATGAGCAAATAAATGAAGAATGTGGAACAGTAAAAATATTTCTTTCGGCAGTTCTTGATTATCTTAGAGAATATAAGTTAAAATTAAATTATAGGATGTTATATAAAATATTAAATTAATAAAAAATTTCGTAACGTAAATAAATAAGGCGAAAATAAATATTATGAAAATTCTATAAAACGTACGCATGATTATCATTTGTATATATTTTTTTTGGATTGGGTTATGAATAAAAGAGATTGGAAAAATATCAATATTGTTTATCCCAAATTAAAATTATTTACATAAATAACTTCCTAGATTTTCACGGTCAGATTTGGCATTTGGTTTTTAAGCCGTGCAGACTAGGCTACTTAATATGGCGTTAGCACTGGCAGAGCATCTGGTGGCTGACACGGGAGGATGTTTTCATTCGAACCAGAAATCACGGCTCGAACGAAGGGAAACATACACGCCTAGTAAGAGAAGCCATTGGAATCAAAAGACATGCCATAAACATCAACAAGGATGATGGTTTGATTCTCAACACAGCATGGTTTCCACCTCTAGCACATACTCAAAAACCTGCAACAGACAAGCAAGAACAACCACAGTCCGGCATGACGTTCGTGAAGGTATGCTCCTTAGAAGATACTCACCATGACGCTCGTCGAGGTACGTTAAGCTAACCGATGAACTACCTCAAGACGCAAACTCATCACAAAGTCGTCAACCCTGAAGAAGACCCCTTCAATGGCGGTCGAAATATTGGATTGAAACAATACGCCACACGTGTGTGGCGAATTATTGCCCTGGCTAAACCCAAAAGCCATAATACGATATAAACTTTACAAACTACTAAAATAAGCTACTAAATTTCATATACTAATATGATGAAAAGATAAACATATGCCTGAAAAGCAAAGCATAGAAAAGGATAAGTTTTGTATGCTTTAAAGTTACTTTACAAAAACTTTTTACCGAAATTATAATGAAATTTTTATGAATATTCGTAACATTTTAATTATTTTCATGTTTACACTCACGTTCTTTACAAAACGTTAAATTTAATATATATGTCCACACAGAATTGCTTTCACCGAAAAATGCGTAAAAACCTTTCTTATGTCGGGTATTCCCCAACGTCATACTTAAAAATGATTATTTTAGTATATAAATAAATAAATAAATGGTGACCCTGCCTCATCCCAATACGGAAGTGTCACTGTGACGGAAGGCTCAGGCTGCATTATTCATCCTTCCCCCACGTCTTTCATTCCTGAAAAATCCTGAAAAATAAATTCAGAAGAACGAAATCAATTTATTGCGCGGCCGAGAGCTAATGCGATATGACAGTGAATCATTTTTATCGCCCTTTTTATGCGCTCATATAAATTAGCAGGAGTTGTGCGAGTGTTATTTATTTTTTACGAACGGGCAAGAATTGGGGGAAGCTTTTGATATATAGCTGTATAGTGCATTGGAAAACTTTTCAATTACGTAATATAACAAATTATGTTCGTACAATATTTCGATATTTCACTGGAGATTTGTTTTTTTCTAAAACATCAGTGGACGATTAATGAACGGTAACTATTATCTTGTTATATTTCTTATAGTATTACTTTAATAAATGATTTATTTGTAAGTTCTTTTGCTAATAAAATAATTAAGCAAAGCGTTGAAATTAAAAGCATAAAATTGAAAAACATATATTTATTGGAAAACATTTTATGTTTTCGAAAGAATTTTAAATCCACAGATTTTAAAATACTAATGGTTAATCTATTATATAAAAATAAGTCGGGTTTTCCTTCCTGACGCTATAACTCCAGAACGCACGAACCGATTTGCACCTGTTTTGCATTCGTTGGAAAGGTATTAAGCTTCGTAAAGTTTATAACAAAGAAAATTAGGAAAAATAAATAAGAAAAAAGCAGGAAAACAGGGAAAATCATTTTTCACACACAGCGCCATCTCTGATACATAGCATGTACTATAACGGCGCAAGTAGTAGCGTGGTGTGACTTCTAAGATGGCGCCGGTGCGTGATACATTGTTTGACAGCTACGCTTTGTACTCTGCTTAGTGAATTTCATGTGACATTTATTATGCGCACGTTCTTTCAAACGCTAAAAAAACGGTATTGTGTTCACTGTGAAATTGTGAAATTGTGAAATTGAGGTTAAGGTGAATTTAACCTCAAATGCACGATCCACATAATTTTGTGAAATTGAGGTTAAAGTTAATCGTTTCCTAACAGTTCAATTGGAAACCATCAAATCAACCACGCGTATTGTGCAAATTTTTATTCAATTTCAACAGCAGGCATTTGTCCTTAAGGTGGTTAGTTGAACTGTGTAAGTTATGTGGATCGTGCATTTGAGGTTAAATTCACCAGTCTGTCCGTAGTCCAAGATGCCGAGAGGACGACGTGCGAACATCGGCCGCCGCACTAGACATGCAAGCCAGCAAAAAGTGTATTGACAGAACTTAAGCGAAGAAAGACAAAATATAATAAGAGAAAATGCCAGATTGAGACAACGTGTGAGCACACGAAGATCATTGGTATCATGCAATCGCTTGGCGATTGAAATGAACAATGAAAAATCCATTGAATGGTGAGTATCAATATCATAGTTTTGATTCCGTCATGACATACATTTTCCAGTGCTTAGTCTAGCTTTAGGTTTCCCATAAAATGACCGATGACACTGCTTATTATCACCAGGAAAATAACAGACTTAAATATTAGGGTCTTTTTGTATAGAGAAAATTGGACAAATAACTGGCGACCGATATATAATCATTTATATTAACCCCTTTATAAATATACTAAAAATATGGTTGTAAGCTTTACATACAAAATAGCAAATCGATTGTCTTAATTTCAGGTGAAGAAACTACCAAGAAGGTTAGCTCACCGAATAATTACGCATATCGTTTGATTATTCGTCGAAATGCTGACAACTATTTGCTGCAGTTTCATCGATTACTGCAACAGAATTCAACCAGACCAAATATATGATATCTTATGTGCCGAAAAATTCAACAAAATCTGCTCATTTATTACCCTTCAGGTGGAACAAATTTCACCGGGTCAGCTAGTTAAATATATATTTATTTATTTCCATATATATTTTTAATATGATTAATATGAAGTATTCATTAGTATTTTAGACTTGGATCAAACAATTAAATATATATTTATTTATTTCCATATATATTTTAATATTAGTATTACAAATTGAAAGGTTTTTTTTCTATTTTATTGAATATTTTAATAACATATCCTTGTCAAACTTTTCATTAATATTTTGATTTCACTCTATGAACAAAGTTTCTTATGACAGTACTATTTATTTCACTGACTGGACTTCAAAATTCTGTATGAAAGTGGCTATTTTTCATAGTTAATGCAATGGAATTGTCAGGAAAAACATTTCATACCAATTATTTTGAGTTTAAAGGAATAATTCCCTACTCCAGAACTATCAAATAGTCTCAAATTGATTATTTTATTCATTTTTAGGTTCACTTATCAACACTTACCTCCATTTTATTTTATTATATTGTGTTTATCTACTTAGGTAAAGCAAGTAAATTTAATTCTAACACGCTGATATATGACGAATTTCTTCTATATATATACTTTGAGAACCTGTATTGTGATTTTTTTTATTATTAAATTCTTAAAAAGGTATGCTTTATTGCATAAATTAATATGAAGTTTTGTATGCAGCGTGAGTATGAAATAACATTCGTAGAGTGTCGAGCTTGAAAAGTTTAGTTAGCAAGTCTCTTGCATAATTAAATGCATTTCGGCGGTTAGTGTTGCGCAGTGACATTAATTGGTTTCAGGTTGCCAGCTTGCGGAGGTTTCAGGAAACTGAATAAACTCTTGAAAATTTACTGCAACACAATATATTATCACGCCATGACATTCATACATTCGTTTTTCAGGAATTAAAAGTAGCAAGGTATTTAATTAGAAAATATTTTTGATGAAATTATTTTGTTCTTGTACTTCTACATGATATATGTTTACATAAGACATTTATGAAATAATAAATCAAATCTAAGTTGTGTAATTTATTGTTCAGCTATGTGAAACAACAGGCATATATATTATATTATGATCCACATTTATTCTATTTCATTGATAGATAAAATATGTGTGAACTAAAAGTAAGTAATCAAAAAATCACCTCGTTTATAGCTTATATTAAATATTGTAACATGAAAGTATAAAAATTAATATTCTAAATAGTAAAATGAAATGTTTATATTTGAAAATACAGCCAAAAAGAAAACATTATTCAAGGTTACACTAAAGCATATAAATTTATATGGAATTGAATTGAAATTTACACAAAGAGACATATATATAGTAAATATACAAAAAAAAAATAGATATGTATACTATTAAAAATATAATATTTTATCTTTAAATAATGGGAGAATTAATACACTATAAAAAATAAAGTTCATTATTTAAATTTTCAATTAACATGATAAATTAAAGTAACTAAATTACAAAATTCTTGATACTCATATTTGAATTTTAAATTATTTGAATTGATTCTAAATAAAGCTGCACCCAAATAATTTGATTATTTATAATTACTGTTTGAATAAGTTCACATAAAACTAAATGCAACCCTTTGAAAGACGTAATCGTTTAAATAGTGTGTATGTTTTATAAAAATCATCATATGCGTACGTTCTTATTACTTACAAAACGCTCTGAGCCATTTCTAACATGAAATAATATTATGATATTAATGCAATATTCGGTGGGTAGTGGAACCCATCCCTTGTGTCATCTCATATCTTGGGATAATATGTGGAAACTTTATGAATTATGGATGCCGCACAGCGCGATATTCCGGGAAAGTAATAAACTGTGTTCAAATCTGCATTACAAGCGGCACTCTTATACGCGCGCACACACCACTAGTGTGGATACGAGAACATAGGCGAGAACCGACTCGCATAAATCACACTAAAATAGACCGAGAAAATCAATTCTTAATGTAGTTTAGTTTTTATGATAATATTTAGATCTGTTTGATCTGTTTGCAGATGCAATGGCACTTATGAACGGACTTACAGCTCACCTTGATCCCTTTTTCATATCATATACCACCTTTGTCGTCTAAATGAATCATTTTTATCTTTAATTTGTAACTATACTCAAATTTTAACACTGGTGTAGATACGAGAACATAGGCGCGAACCGACTCACATAAATCACACTAAAATAGACCGAGAAAATCAATTCTTAATGTAGTTTAGTTTTTATGATAATATTTAGATGTGTTGCAGATGCAATGGCATTCTGAACACACTTATCGCTCACTTTGATCCCCTTTTTCATATCCTATACCACCTTTGTCGTCTAAATGAATTATTTTAATCTTTAATTTTTCACTACACTCAAATTTTAAAGCTGGTTTTCGATGCTTGTGTACTGTATGTCCATTTATTTTCAATGTTATATTATTTTATAATGTTGTCATCATCATCTTCATGAGCCTGTGTCCATCCACTGTTGAATCTAGGGCCTCCTGCATGAACTGCTTTTGAACTTCTTTTATCGAAATGCGCACGATGCATTTGGTCTTTCGAGAGACTCATATTATACGAAAACAATTTTATGTATAGTGTGGCTGACAAAAAAATGCGTAGATTGCACAAATGTTCTTATTTCTGTATGCAAAAGTTAAAAATAATAAAACATCATTTTCTATTATATTTTTCAAACTAATCACACAATCAATAAAAATCTAGTTCCACAGAAATTAAACACAGTATGGTATATTAAAAAACTGACAATCCGATAAGAATAAAGTAATTCAGATATAAATAAGGCTTGCAGCGTTTAAGATGTCGGACATAAAAGCCGAATAACAAGGCTGTATTCTAAAAAAGTGTTCAGTATAGCAAGTGATGAGATACCACTGGGCATCTTACCTCCCGAAACAATACATAAAAAATAGCGCGACAGAATTTCATTTGACCATCGCGGTCATTTGTCTCACAGGAACAGATTACGAATAATAACAGGATGCAGACCTAGAGAAACAAAGGAGAAGAATATCATTGTGTGGTGTTACACGGCATTCAACCATCCAAATGCTATCTTCATAAATAGATACTTTGCTTCAATATTAAAATGAGAGCCGGGTCTTCAAGCATGGTATAGTTATTAGTCATCAATGGCAGCAATATCATAACAGGAATAGCGATATCATAATTTTATGTATTTTTAAATAAAATATTAGAAACACAACGAATTGTATTTAATAATTATTATCCAGCGATTTTGTACTTTACATCTAAGTTATTATATTTGAAAACGTGTATTTATTTTTCGTTGGATAAAAAATATTTTCAATATTTTATCGTTTATCAATAATTTAATCTGAAATCATTTTGTTGTTTGGTTTGGATCAGTGAACCGATGTCGAAGGTAAAATAAATAAATACCGCAAAGAAGGGATCAGAGATTAAAAAGTCTGCGCTCAGATGCTTTTGCTTCTGAGCATCGATCCCGCCTCGTTAGTTTTATTTTATGATCGTGACTAATCAATTATCCGCCTCAGAGCGCAAACACGATAACTGGAATGAACACAAAATTAATTACAAAGTTTGTAATAGACCAACGACAATAGAACATTAAAAGTGTGGTGGAACAAAATATGGAAGGTTCATAGCATGGACAATGTTAGATATATTAAACAATTGATGCACATATAAATCAGAACAACATTTTATATTCACATAAGTATGATATAGCCCTTGCTGACTGACTAGCACTTGCTTGTCGTACATGTATGTGTCACCATATTGTCATTCATTTTGTACTAGTTACGTAGATCGCCACTTGGGCGCTGTGTGACCGACCACGGCGCCGCACGGCAGGGAGTTGTGTGCCGATGGCCGAGAAGGTCGCATTATGGCCGGCCCGGCATGTTATTCCACCTGCGCCGGAAGTTTATCGTGAATATATATGTGCTTCTGAAAATAAACTGTGTGTTATTAATCTGCTCCTCATCCTGCCACCACGTGACTGAATAACTACCTTTTTAAAGAGAGGAGAATGTTAATATGTTATTTTAATGACAATTAATCACAAAACAAGAAATGGAGTACTTGAGGTTCAAACTACAGACAGTATACACATGTGCGGCTTATTTATTTTATTATATTCGACGCCGACCAACGTTAAAAGTAACTTTCTCATCGAGTAGATAAATTGACAAACATTTTCCCCACCACAGATAAACTCTATGCAGTTTGAGTGATGGCGGAAACATTTTATTATTGAATTTAAAAAATGTGTAAAAAAATGTAAATAAATAAAGTATAATTCAGTGAACAATATGTATATAATTATTGGGTGGCGAAAACAAAAATAATCAACTACGAAAAAAATATTTTTGAAAATTAATTAAAATATATTTTCAAAACGTGATGACATCTCTGAATCGTAAAATAAATTAATGTTTTTTTTTTGATATCAATAAAATAGCATATGTAAAGCAATTTTACGTTTTAATTAAATATTTATTCGAGTGTGTTTGAAAGTACACAGTTTTG
This sequence comes from Glossosoma conforme, assembly GCA_022606575.1. Taxonomy (NCBI): domain Eukaryota; kingdom Metazoa; phylum Arthropoda; class Insecta; order Trichoptera; family Glossosomatidae; genus Glossosoma; species Glossosoma conforme. Next base: position 993,249 of record JAGTXR010000121.1, read on the forward strand.
TATATAAAACAATCTGGATAGTAAAAAATGGCAGTACCGTGGAGGAAATGTTATTTTGTCTCAGGTAAAGTAAAGTTATAAGGTTTGTTATGGATGGCTCGTCTCGGGATTGCTCTGCAGCGGCGTCCCAAAGGTTTCTTAGGCAAATAGCGCCGGGGCTTAATGGAGGCAGTTACTGGCTGAGACTGATGACTGCATGAAGCTGATCTGTTCAAAGCAAAGGGCACATTGGCGGCTGGTAACAATCGAATGGGAGTAAATAATAAATAATTTAATTCATCAAGTAATTTTTCATATTGTTTTTTATAAAGAAGTACAAGTGTATTGAGTTCTTGTTTTGTTGAAAAATCTATAATCAAATGAGTTACAGTTTCTGCCAGCAACCATTTCTAGTTCAATTCCTTATGTTGAAGCACCACCAATCCGTTTTCTAGTCGACAGTCCTTTCGTAAACACACACGAAAGAATATCAATATAATGTGTTTGGTCTTCCATGGACTTAATAAAGTCGTCTGAAAGCTACGTTTGAAAAATAATGAGTTGTCATAAAAGAAATTCAAAGTGTTTTTAGTCTACTTTTTGAAGATATTAAGATGTATGAGAAAGGAAACATTGATTCTGAAAGGGCATCCCACAATGACTGTAAGAGGTAAAATGGAGAATTTTTTTATGTGAAAATATTGAAAAGTATTCGATGTATCTTATTTAGTATTAATTGATTATAATTGGAAGCGCAGTGTCCCTTATGATAGCAATATAATAAGATTACTTCATACCGACTAAAAGGTTGTTTCTTATAAAGTAAAGGTAACGCGTAAAGGTGCTATTATTAAAGTAGTGTATATCTCTTATTTACCGAAAAAGTCTTCGCGTCAAGCCTTTCCAACAAAAAATAATTTACTCTAATAATATTTAATTTTAATGCCAATTATAATTAGAATCCAAAAAATCTATTACGCAATATACCTGTTGATAGAAATGATTTTATAACTATTTTTTATATCAATTGTCGCACACGACTGGAGCACATGGTTGCTACAAATAGTCGCCATATTTGTTTGTCAACTGTTATAATCCGCACTTGGTCCTTAGTCGTCAGATCTGGATAGGCTTATTGTTTCTCACGTTAAAGAAGTTCAAATCAAGGTCCCGAAACTTTAAAAATAGGCAACTATACATAGCAATAAAAAGGTTTATAACACGTTTTACTCGTACCTATAACAATGATCATTTTTTTCATATTCTGTAGACTCATTACTAAGCAATGCAATATTGATGGTCTCTCTCTCTCCAGTAATATTTACAGGTCAGTACAGCGTATTTTAATTCAGCTCCTAGTGATTTTTTATAACAATAATTTACAATTATAAAAATAAAAATTCAATGTTTTGAAACGCCACTCGTTTCCTGAAAAATACTTTCCACCTTTCAGTCTTTCTAAAAACTCTTCCCGGTAAGAAGAAGCTATTGTGATTGTCTTCCGCAAGCAGCTCGGTGCATCTTCCGCAGACGTGAGGAGAACTGCTGTAGATGTCTGCTCTTTTTACATCAAGGAATACGAAGAAACGGATGATTTATTTATTTCTTATTCGCACGCTTCTGGAAAGGTGAATATATAAAAAATTACAAATCTGTATGCTAAGTATGAGTATGTAGAGGATGTGTATCATTATTATAATTTCATTTCCGCTACCTTACTTAATTGTAATGTCACAAATAGTCTTTGCTTCATCCCATGCCGCTTATTACCCGGAGTTCTGCCGATTACATTCTTCTTAATGTATTTTAACATATCTTGCAGCATCCTTGATGCCACCAGTAAGATTTGAAGTGCTCTTCCAGTGTCTGTGTTTCCTCCTTCCTACAATCTGGATCTCTTTAAGAAACATATAAATATACACATGCAATCTCCCCAACCCTACAAATACGAACACAACACACGGTTCCCGCGTGCAGCGTCTAGCCTCCCTAGCTGAGTGTCATAGAGTGGAGAGCAGTTTCTATAGCTCTTTCTTTAACATCTTGGAGAGACTCTGGAATGCTCTCTCAGAAGTTGAGTTTCCTCTTATGTACATTTTTTTCTTAAAAAGTCGATTAATAAACCACTACAATCGCAAGACGTGGACGCAGCCACTATACACATTTACCACGGGCATTGTCCAGGCTCTTTGCAGGTGCTTTTCTTTATGTGTATACGATATATATGTATATTATATACTCGTATATAAAAGTTTTTCATATGTTGGCTAACTTTATGTCCGCGTCTTTGCGTCGCCATTTCTTATAAAGTCATACCATCTTACCGACATTATGATGATACAAATTAAAAAAAGATGGAAATGAAAATTACATATACTAAAACTAAAGACCTACTCGTTTATATCAATGTTGTTATTTTTGAAGAAGGCTCGATGCGTAGGTTGAAAAGGTTGTTTATCACTACGTTAGAAGGTTATGAGTATAGTTACAGAGGGAAGGGGGGGGAAGGTTGGACCACCCACGGCGCGGCGGTAGGCAGAAAGGATTTTTGATTGATCGATTGGCAATAGCTTCTTTTAAATAATATAACATTACAGACCTCTGAGAGTGGGCCGACTCTCGTTAAATACTCTCGGATACTTAGAAATGCGAGTCAGGAGTTGGTCTTAAAGATTACCTTACTCAGAATTGAGTTCAATCATTACAAAATGCAAAGATATATTGATTCATATTTTAATCACGTTTACAGCAAGTCGTTTTTACATGGACGTGTAATTGTCTACATGTACTATGTATCCGATTCATGTCTGAATCATATAGTGCCCACGAATTGCTGCTACTCAGAGCTCTCTATCCATGTTTTATTCTATGACTTTTCTGCATCCAAAAGTCCACTGGGAACATATTTATTATCAATTATTTTAATTCAAGTTTTTTTTTGTTTTATCCTTATCGTTCAGACCAATGACTCAAGCTGAGAATATCGTATAATTTGGGGCATCCTTCTTTTTTTTCTTAGTGCCAGTGACGTCAAATTATTTCTGCGCAATATCTGGTAACATCGATAGCCCGTGTGTTGCCCAGCATTAGGTCTTAGGATGTGCAGCTTGTTGGGCACATGTGACAGGATCTTAGGTGTGAGGCAGTCTGCAAGTCTCCACAGTCGCACAACAATGACTCTCCCAGCTGAAGCATTCCCCACCGCTCGAGGTTGTCCTTTGAATTTGGGGCCAAAGTTGGCTGACGTAATCGAGAACTAGGCAAGTTACCTTTCTTTGACTGCATTTTTTAATGTGTCAAATTTTAATTTTAACGCATTAAAAAATAATCACTCCACATATAATTTGAAATAAACATAAAAGTATATACAGTGGTACCTCGAAGTACGAATTTAATTCGTTCCGCAACCTTGCTAGTATTTCAAATTATTCATATCTCAAAGCAAATTTCCCCATTGAAATTAATTGAATACAAGATTTGACAGCGAGAGCACACTGATAATTGATTATCTGACCGTGGCCGGGGGATTTACGCAAGAATGCGTGACGCGCGTTCGTGTGAAACTAGCCGACCAGCTAAGCCGATTGCTCGTATCTCAAATTTTGCTCTATTTCAAAGCAAAAAATTGCTCGCTCGACGGCTCGTATCTAAAAAAAGCTCGTATGTTGGGGTACTCGTATGTCAAGGTACCACTGTATTATTAAAAATGTAGTATATATAATAATAATAATATGGTAAGTCCATAACAAAAAAATATATACGAGTATTTTTACAACATAATTTTATAATTTTAAGCATCACCAGACTACTATAGAATGCTTCTTTTATATACATCGATTTAATCTAAAATCGCTTTTAGTTGATAGAAAATGTTGTGTTTGCGTGTGGGTGGAACCCTCGAATTATAACATTATCGGCTGTTATTTATTATGCCCACATCGCTCTTCAAACAAATCCGTATGACGTGAACTACCTAAAAGGTAAACCTTAATAACTGAAATTGGTGCATAATTTATCCATCAATAAAATAGGAAGGGAACAAAAAATCGTATTAGTTAGGGTACGACTCGGCTATGTGATTAAGAAAGCTTTTTTTTTTTACTAAATTGTTTGATAATTGCGTTCTTTGTAGTTTTAAGAAACCGCAAGATGGCAGGGGTGTGGTGTAATAGGTATGGCCGCTTGCCTTTGAAGAAGGAAATAAGAAACAATTTAATACCTGCTGATATATGACTCAATTACAATGTTTCATAGTAGGGCATTTCTAACATTCAAACATAGGCGTAAGATTTGCTCACTAGTTTATATTTAATAATAAATTATAACCACGGCTGCTGAATAAAATCTTAGGTTTTCACGGCCAGATTTGATATTGTGGCTTTTGGGTTTAGCCGTGTGTGGCAAACTTCCTTCAACCAATATTTCGACCGCCATTGCAGGGGTCTTCTTTCAGGATTGATGATTTATTTAGTTTGAGTTGGTTTATTCAGATTATCTTTTAACGAGCGTTATAGATTTATATCTCCACTACATACTCAAGTTTCATTCTGGAGAATCGTGGGTATGTTCTAAGAACACGGTAGGTATGTTCTAAGAATACGGTAGGTATGTTCTAAGAATTGTACCTCTACGAACTTCATGTCGGACTGTGGTCGTCCTTGCTTGTCTGTACAGGTTTTAGAGTATGTGCTAGTGGTGGAAGCCATGCTGTTTTGAGAATCAAGCCGTCATCCCTGTTGATGTTGATGGGATGTCTTTTGATTTCAATGGCTTCCCTTACTAAGTGTGCATATTTTCCTTGTGCCCGAGCCACGATTTCGTACTCGAACGAAAACTTATGTCCCGTGTTAGCCAGATGCTCTGCCAGTGCTGACGCCACACACGGCTAAACCCAAAAGCCACAATATACGGCTTCTGAACTTCTGAACTTAAAGATTGGTTGCATTCTGAACCTAAATATAATTGAAAGAATTGTTGCAAGCTTGTCAAACAATAAAATAAAATATGTCGACTAAAAATAAGTGGTTTTAAAAATTACATTCCAAGCTTCTCCGATATGCTTAGGAATACTTTGCCAGAATCTATGTTTCCTTCTTTATAAAAATTAAATGATATACAAAACACAATTTGATTATTTAATAAATTTTTTACTTAAAACCTTGTTTTAATATGGATCGCGTTGAGCACTGTTTAATCATACACTTGAAGACCTCGGTTTCACATTCAATGAGAGTTTCATCAGAGTTGTAATTCTATTGATATTTTGGGCTTAATTACTTTGATTCTGAAGAGATTTAGAAATACAAAAATTGTAATAAAATCAACCGCCTAAGATGGTATGGGCATGTGACACGAAGAGATGAAGACCACATGGTAAAGAAAGCCCTCAACACATACCCACGCTGAGAAGAAGACCTGGAAGACCACAGGCAACCTGGACTGCTACTATAGACAAGGATTTGAAAACTCTGGGCTTGACCGAGAATGCAGCGCAGGACAGACTGACATGGCAAATGTGCACAGGGAGAGCCGACCCCAGATGATGGGAAATGGAGAGGCTAAAGAAGAAGAGAGAATATAAATTCCCTTTTTTTTGTGAGTTTATTTAGAGTATCAATATCAGAAGTGCAGTCAACTTCTAAAGCGTATCTGTCGGTTTTTTATATGACGGTCTTTTATATGGTGTTCATTTTTGGATGAACCACCCCTTAGTAGAGTGGTTCAACTCAAATAATGTCACGAGGACAAAATGATTAGCAATCACAACCCTCGGCATTGAGAAAATATTCTCGGTTTTCCCAATAATGCTGAGAGAGATATTGTAATAAGAAATAATCGATAAAGTAGCAGTTTCTGAAACGTTAAAGATAATAGAACAATTCGCATATTCCAAGATTATGCCAATAACGAGGACCCTGGCTATGAAGCAGGTGTGCCGGCCATTAGCGCCGCCTGTGACGAGAGCCTTATTTGCGAGACACTTCCGCTTCCGGCACGTAACCGCTGAAGGGTCCTGAAAAGCGATTTCAGACGAACGTCGCAATTAAAGATGAGCGCCGGACCCTTTAACGTATACGGAGATTGCTGAAAATTCGAACTGTAGAAATGAAGATGTCCACTTGAAAATACTCTGGCAATGGACAGGGAGTTAGTAATTCAAATTATTTGCTTCCAACTTGTAAGTGGAACTACGTAAACTGATTTCTTGAGATATTCGGCTTTTAAATTTCGATAGTTTGTTATTTATGCAATATAATCGACCAACGATAATACTCGGAGCATGTTGTAACGGTTCTCATTCGATTACTGAATCTATATCACATTAAGTATTTGCAGACCATAACGTGGATGAACCATAACGAGGATCTTCTAACCGTGATTCGTTGGTACAGTTAAGCCGCCTTATTGATCAAATAGACCTGACTTCAAGAGAGTAAGGTATTTAAACCAATCTTCTTAATAAAACCAAACAAAAATATCTTAATATGGCTTTGATAATAGATCTGTCATTTTTATTGATCTCTCAAGCTGCTCATTTATAAATCTTGTTTTAGAGACGTTTACCATTTTAGTGTGTTTGAGCGCTAAACTATATACCAGTGCTCCGCAACCGGTGTGCCGCGGCACACTGGTGTGCCGTAAGCCGATACAGGTGTGCCGCGATTAAATAATGCAATATTATAATTAATAATTTACAAGACAACGGTCCTCAAGCTCCTAGCGCCTATCGCCTATTTATGTAGACATACAACGAGGTACTTGCTTTATTAAGTTCTAAATGAAATAAGGAAAAGTGAAATTTATCAAATTAATATATATTTTTGGCTTTTGGTGTGCCGCGGTATTCAAGGTGAGAACTTTGGTGTGCCGTAGATGAGAAAAGGTTGCGGAGCTCTGCTATATACGAAGACTTGATCTGCCAAGACTACTGTATGGTATTCACGCATCATCAACATATGAAATGATATATGATCATTAAAAGGCTTGCGATAAATGGGTTGTGTTCTTGAGATTTTAATTTAAAACAAACACAGATTTTTTCAGTAAGAAAAACTTTAGATACATATTTATGAGTTTATAAGTTACTTGAAGTCATTTATATGTTTATCCCTAGTCACCTTGAACGAAATTTTGTATAATATAAAACGAAATCGACTTTCATATAATATAAAGTCTAGTTGACTCATTTTACCAATGGAGTTTTTTCAGTTATCATATTACACCCACACTTTGTTTTCAAGTCATTGAAACACCGCATTATAAAGGAAGTGCCAACTCGAAAAGAATAAAAGTTTTCCCTCTCGGTTTGCCGGGTCTTTGAAAATTTTCCGCTCATTCTTTCGTGACCCAAAAAAACGCTCTAAAATAAATGCGAGGTGTGAAGAATTCCTTACAATTTTTTACACGTGTTGCGGACAAAGTATTTTTAGGCCAAGTGTATTAAATACTACCTACGTTTATCATAAAGGGAAAATTGAGTGTGCCTCAAGTATGAGTGAAGGACGTATTTATAGAACGAAGAAAAAAATGTTGACTTCGTTTTTTTATATGTTTTCCATGCGAGATAAATCAATGATGATATAATATACCTGTGAGTTAAAACAGATATTCACAAATGAATGAAATGTTTTACTTGATTTTTGTTACTAAATTATTTTTAACAGTTAAACGTTACGAAATATTACGAAAATGACAGTTTTATTCTTCAGATTTGAAAAATATTTGATAAATCAAGGACAAATTTTTACACTACAAAAATATTTCACTTAACTAAATGCCAAATAATAGATAGTTAAAAAAATGAGCAAAGTAAGTGAAAAAGTAGAGTTGTACCAAAAATAATGTGTTGGTTGGTACTATTACGTATTTAATTCACACGAATTACAAATTTGTTCCCATGTATTATGTTATTTTGCTTCTATTTACGCGGTAAATATTTTTTTTCGTTAACCCTTTCATTATGGTTCGGTTTCAATACAAATTATACTGTCAATTATAAAACTAGTATTTGAAGCATAAATGTACTTATCTGGTCTATTTTCATATATCACATTGGTTCTTGTGTCCTTTAGCTATCAGATGATGCATAAAAAACTATTCTAAGAAAGTAGCAAAACGATATATCACGTCAACCGATGTCAACGGTCGAGGAATCTTATGACGGTGTATGTCGACAACCGATGCGAAAGGGTTGATACCTTTAATATTGCTATAGGTAGGTATCAAATAAGTGATTTTGTGACTGTTGATGATAAAATTGATGTTAATATAACGAAGTTGTTATTGCTGAAATCTCGAATAAGGAACATTAATTTTTGTTGGCATTGATACACTGGAAATTGAGAATATTTTCACAATAATCATTAAAGAATATAAGAATAAAATATTCAATATATTTTAAAATTGTTATACCCATATATTGTGTAGATAAACGATTTCCATTGTATTATGATATTATAGACAAAATCCAAACAAATTTTATTCTATTATTTTTTTAATTTTTATTAGAATATTATTTTATTATTTCAATATTCTAATCTACTTTTATAGATCATTGACTATATTACAATATTATTATTAATTAAATATACATATACTATACATAAAATTCTTTTTTCAACGCGTCAACCCGAGCACAAAAATAACGGCAGAAGCGGGATGCGAACCGCGGACCTTGAAACCAACTATGCCCAGGTATTCATACCGCTCGGCCAACTGCGCCATTGCTATGCCTAGACCGACTCGCGTTGAAACTAGTATTTATATCATTGTTATCATCGTACGATAGATGTCGCTATAGTATATATTCAAAGTATGTATATTTTTATTATTATTCTATCAGTCTTCATTTATTCACAAGCTCAATATTATTATTTCCGACAGTCTATTTATTTTAGTAAGTACCATTCGGGTCTCGAACCAAACTATAGACTGAATGGATGAGAAACGACTACTTATAGTTCCGACTCGGACTTTATAACCAATCATTTACCTGTGTTACTGATGAATAATTTTACCTTCTTGATATTGTCTCAAGGCGTTGAAAAAAGAATTTTATGTATAGTATATGTATATTTAATTAATAATAATATTGTAATATAGTCAATGATCTATAAAAGTAGATTATAATATTGAAATAATAAAATAATATTCTAATAAAAATTAAAAAAATAGTATAATAATGTCTCCTTGAGACAATATCAAGAAGGTAAAATTATTCATCAGTAACACAGGTAAATGATTGGTTATAAAGTCCGAGTCGAAAGTATAAGTAGTCGTTTCTCATCCATTCAGTCTATAGTTTGGTTCGAGACCCGAGTGGTACTTACTAAAATAAATAGACTGTCGGAAAGTAATAATATTAAGCTTGTGAATAAATGAAGACTGATTGAATAATAATAAAAATATACATACTTTGAATATATACTATAGCGACATCTATCGTACGATGATAACAATGATATAAATACTAGTTTCAACGCGAGTCAGTCTAGGCATAGCAATGGCGCAGTTGGCCGAGCGGTATGGATACCTGGGCATAGTTGGTTTCCAAGGTCCGCGGTTCGCATCCCGCTTCTGCCGTTATTTTTGTGCTCGGATTGACGCGTTGAAAAAAGAATTTTATGTATAGTATATGTATATTTAATTAATAAATTTTATTCAATTGAATTACTTTTTCGATAAAGATTATGAACTCTAAATGTTCTAATATTTTTAAAGAAATTTATTCAAATTGTGTTAGACATGTAAATTCGTGCTCTTAGTACAGTAAAACATGGAGCTTACATTTCAATTTTACCTTGTGTATCCTTTTAAAGATTTTAATAACGAAATGTTCTTGCTTCATAATCTTTAACTACCCGAGTCATTAGGCATTAAAGATAGTCGAATCGTGTAGCAGTTTAACAGTTTCCGACGCCATTAGGAGACCCAAAACGCCGAGAGTGAAATAAACTCCGATAAGCCTGTTGTCTGGAAAGAATGGCCATCTCAGCGAGCAGTTAAGCACATCGGGTTATGTGTAATTGGAAATGCTGGAGATGGCGCTGGGTTTCTTCGGAATGCTGTTCACAATTACGCGGCTATTTTCTCTTGTGTATCGCTAAGTTTTCCACCATTCAGTTCTCCGCAAACAGTCAAGAGTCCAGGAGTGGGTCAGCGATAAAACTAAGGGAATCCCCCAGATGTAGATACTTAAAGTTTATTTTCTATTACAAGCAAAGGTCAAGTGGTGTCTGGTCGTTTTATTATCCGGCTTTGCTAGGGATAGATTGAAACCTTTTATTTTTTTGTTGCTTTTTTGACCGAAGTAAATCATACTGTTGCTAAATATCTGCCATAGATAGGAACTGCTTGCATATTGCTTGATGCTCAGAATTTTTGAATTCATTCCCATGCAATGTGTATTGTAAAAAACAACCAAAGAGCTTTAAAACTTGAAACGTCAAATCATTAAAAAAAATACAAGTTAAATTTTATCTTTTAAATTAAAAATTTTAATGGACTAATAATTACAATATGGATAATTAATACAATTCCATCACATCTTAGGTTGTTGTACTCAAGGAATAATTTATGATATTTTTAAGAACTCTATATGAATTACTTGACATTCTTATTCATCGTATATTAATTAAAATAAATAATATTTTTATATAAAAACAGCACAGTTGTCCTAGAAATAACATCTTTAATGATACGTATAAACGTCATGTAACTACTATTAACTATTAAAGAGGAGTTCTTGTGATAGATAGACAGATATTTTAATGTGCGCTTTGTTTAATGATACAGAACGACTGTATTCATATGATTCAGATTTTACTCATACCTTAGAAAATTGAGACCATAATTTAATAAATTTACGGCATTTCAATAACAAAATGTATTATTATGTTTTGTTCCAGGAAAAAATATTTCAAATCAAAATGGATCACAAAGTGAATGTTAGCAATGGTAATGACTGAAAATATTATTCGATTGCATGAAATATGCATACTGTGAGGTTCGTTTCAGTGAACGTCGATAATTCATCGATGAAAGCTTTTGTTACGTCATTGCACAAAAGGAAAGCATTCGCCCAATTAATACAGAGCTGACACTATGAATTGCAGCAATTTTTCGTTCAGTGACTAAAGGAAGAACAATAGCGTAAACTCCATAAAACTTCTTTTTCAAAATCCAAATAATGCCTCTAAAATGGACTAATAATTTTTTATGTATAAAATATATACATAAAAAAATAACTTGTGAAAATGATCTAGAAATATCTTAAATATATATATATATTATATATATTTAAACTTATTCCAATTGAGAGTAATTCACTTCTGTAAATTGCTGTCAAGCACATCTTTTAGCAGCCATATCAAGCTTCAAATCATGTCCTCGTTCTGAAGCACATTAACGACAATTTTTAGTAATTAATGTTCATCCATTGTGAAGACTATGGTACATTTTTTGCTTAAATTTCTCACTACACCTTTACTTACAATCGGATGAGAGACAAATATAGAATCGACAAAGAAAATATCATAGACGACTTGTATAAAACTAAGGCATAACTGAAACCTATGCTCCAGTTAAGGGAGCGGATATAGAATGGAAATAACTAACCTTGATCCGAACGTATCATGAACAGAGCTGTTATCGACGAATAATAAAACAATTAAAATCATTTACTTATATAGTTTGATTGGATGTTGTGTTTGTAAATCAAAACATATGACCACAAATTAACTACTAGTGATAACTACATTAGATTTATATCTTTATCTCTAGTCAGCTCCCAATACTTAGTTCCAGTGCATACCTCAAAGATACATGTACTATACCTTAAATGGTATATTAAAGCACTGTGAAATAAGTGACCCCTGTGATTTATTAAGTGATTAATACAAATTTATTGGGCATACGTTACGCAGAACTTTTAATAATACAGCTACTCGTATGTATATTCCGATGAGCTTAAATTGAAATGTTTAGTCAAGGCTCGTTGAATCGCAAATGTATGGATGTGTTGACTGTTAAGTGTTGCTTATCGGCAATAGGTGATGTTGAATGAATCCCCAGGCTATCGTAACCCGTCTGCAATACAGTCTATGGCTCAGGAATCAAAGCTGATCGTAGTGGAACGTTGAGAGAAGCTGGTTTCCAAGCATCAAACATATATTTATACGTAATTTCTTCCATATTTACGCTATAGCTGGAAATTTTGGTGGTCAAAAATTTCTGCCGCAATTATGTGAGATTTATCTTTATCGTTTTCTCTCAAGTCATCTGCTCCTGGAGATTTGTTATACGAATTTCCCGAAGACCTGTAAAAAGAGAACTCAGGAATTTAATAAAAAAACAAGTGCATTATTTAAGACGAATTTAACTATTTTGCTTTCACTTTCTAAGCAAATAACCTGGAATATTTGGTATTTAAACGCGTCTCAACTCTAAGAAACTTGTTGTAAAAACTCACGTTATGAGCGCTTTCTATGGTGTTAATACCTGTTTACCTTTATATATTACCTCAACTAGTCTTTCTATCTATGTGAAGAAGTTCGTAATGATACATAATATTTCTGATCTATAGGGCTCAACTCTCGGAGTTGGTTTTAATTGGTTCATTTCTCTTGGTTTTAGAGAAAACCTCATCATTCGTAATGTGATGTTGGATGTGGGAGTGTCGTGGAAGTGTTGTGATCAGTGAATTTATGTGAGGGAATTGTTATGCATGTTAGAAAGGGATCACTGGAATACTCCCTTCATTCCGAACAAGAAAGAAAAGAAAGAAGAACACGGTATAATGTCACGAGGAATTTAATGTCAGTAGGTAAGCTCAATATTTAAACAGTTTTAAAGTTGAAAAGTTATAGGACATTTGCATAGATTAACGAGATTCTATTTTATTGGAAAGTTCTAGAAATTATTTTTAGTAGGTTGTGACTTGAAGGTCGTAAATCATAACCCAGTGAAGTGTGCTTAGTTATTAAAGCGTCGTAGTAGAGAGAAAAGAGTGTTGGTCAGTCTGGTCGTCAACTTATATAGAGCCAGCTCGACTCCCTCCTTGATCGGTGCAATAGTACTTGAAGCGACCTCTGGTGACAGTGACTATATCGGAATCTATGGAATTTACAAGGAAAAATTATTAGGTCAGTATAGATAGGGAAATTGGTACAATTGATAAAACAGAAGTCCACCACAGTCTTCTTCGTAGTATCAATCCGGTGGATTGGTTTGCAGCAACAGAATCTTGCATCTCGATCTCCATTCCTCTCGGTCCTCCGCAACCCTTTTCAGCTCAGCATAAGCGCTACAATTCATGTCCTCGAATACTTGCTGTAAATACTCCCGTCTAGGGCGCCCTCTACAGTTTCTACCCTCAACCATCCCCTCCACAATATCGTGAAGAAGACCATCGTGGCGCATGATGTGACCAATCCATCGGGCTCGCCTCTCTGAGATGGTTCTTATTAGGTGCCTATCTTCCTTGATTATCCTGAGAACCTCATTGTTCGTGACGTGGTCTCTCCAGGAAATTCCGAGAATTCTTCTGTACGACCACATCTCAAAGGCCTCTAGTCTTTTTTATCACTTTCAGATAAGCACCATGTCTCACAGCCGTACATTAAGATGCTCCAAACAAGTGTTTTGGCAAGTTGCTTGCGGAGCCCTAAAGTAATATTCTTTGACTCAAGAATTTTGGCTTTTTATTGAAAGCTAGCCTTGCTTGATGTATTCGACTGTTGACTTCTCTTTTTGTTCTGGCATCCCAGGTAATCGTACTTCCAAGGTATACAAATTCTTTTGCATCTTTTAGGGGTACTCCTAGCATTGATATGTTAATTTTCTGCTGCTCATTGCGGCTTACTCTCATGACTTTGGTTTTTGTGCTGTTTATCTTCATATTGTAGTTGGAATTAAATATGTTTTCCATGGATGTCAGCGCTTCAGTGAGTTCATCTTCAGTTTCAGCAATCAGAGCAATGTCGTCAGCAAACCTTATCATATCAATCTTTTGGCCATGTATTTTAACCCCCTCTCTATGGCCCATTTTTTCCCTGATGTTATTAATTGCATTTTGTATGTATACGTTGAAGAGTACAGGCGACAGACACACCACCACAGTGTTATATTTTAAATATGTAGAGTTATCTTTAGAAGCACACATCTCAAAGTTCTATATTCGATTTCTATTTTTACAGTTGAGTACTACGTTTTTTAGTTGAACATTAATATGCTTCAAGTCATAATAACAAATAGAAATTCTTTTCTATTTGTCAAAAAACATTTAAGTAAATATAAATAAAGACGTTCGCTGATTACGGTAGTTACGTTACACCTGCAGCTCAATCTGAGATAACATTATTAGCGTACTGCGGAGCGTAAACTGTGTACATTATGTATACCGAGGGACGCTGGGGTGCAGTGGTGAGATCGCAATCATCGGGTCCAGATCCGGATTTATGCTAGCCGGGGTTCGTGCATCGTCCTGGGACCAACTGGGTTGATTCCTGGTCCAACGAGCAAATATGAATATCATAAATCAAGAAATATTTATTGCCAAAAAGAAAAAAAAATATATACATCGACAATAACATTTTTAAGTGTGGATAATTAAAGCAACATCAGACGTGCACTAAAATATGAATATATTGCTAACCGAGTGTGGTTTGATTGTATATTAATACAATCAGATTAGGTCCAAATGGTGCAAATACTAAAATATTTCTCGGATACTATAGCTGTTGTATCTTTGAGTCCCCGGGCCCATATTTTTCTTGGTACCTTACTTTCTCATTCTTTATCCCCAATGATGCTTGATTCAAGTCCAAAGGTTTTTGTTGTTAATATAAACAAGTACTTATATAATATTAGTACCTGTACTGTATATTGACAATCTAATTTGTAATAGTTGTATTAATCAAGGGGTAAAAATATAAATTATTATTATACTTGAAGGATTGAAAAGCATTCCAAAGCATGATACATTTTCAAAAAAATATTTTACCATACCTGCTATTCATGGTTTTCCTTCTGCGTGTTATCTTTGCCTTGTAACTTCCATAATGCAATGCCTGACAGACATCGCTTTGTTCAAATTTGCTCAGAATCTCTAGAGACTGTTCTGCGTCTCCATATTTGAGTTGGTGATCTTCTCGCCGGTGAAGATTCTCGGAAGAGGACTGAGGAAAATGAGTATTTCGACCCTTTTTTGTCAGTTTGTGTTTCAAACGAGTCGTTTTAGACGACATCACTGGCTTATGTTGATTATTTAGGGGTGTGTAATAAAGACCTTCAGGTGAACCGCTCCTGTGAAATAGACAAAGAGTTTAGTCATTTGGTCTCAGTGGCGTCAACCTAATAATCACAATTATTTAAAAAACCTGAGTAATATACGCCCAAATATAAAATTTGATTACTAATAGTATCGCGCTCTGTAGAACATCGTGAAATCATGCATTGTATGTAATCGGTACGTTTCAAATGCACAAATAATTTGAAACGAGGCAAATAATGGCAGTGTAAAGAACTACGTGAGGACCGTATCCGCTCCTTAAATTTGAATGGCGTACAACAGACTCAGAATACGTACTTAACGTTAGAAAGTTTATTATAAAAAATAACTTATTTTTAAAAAAATTAAAAATCGCGTACGCTTAAATATATTTTCTCGTTTTGAAATAAAACTGTAATAAAATATTACTTTAGGTGTCGATCTATCTATAGAAATGTAACATTCACGACAATGTTGACTTTATAGACGAAATTTTTTTTTCAATGTTTTCAGCATTCACTTCGAGATCCATTATAAATAAAAAATATTTATTTGTTAACCTTGTTTTAACATGGATCACGATATATATCTATGGCCTCTGTTTAGGAGACTGCAGTTTCGAATAACTCGTAGTAGCCATCACTGCCAAGAGACAACTCTTGTTGTCTCTTGACAGTGATGGATTGATATTAGTAAATTAATAATTTATAATTTTGAAATTAATTTTAATTAAAAAATTAATAAATTAAAAATATTTACTTTTGAATCACAATTTATTTTAAATGATTACATGTTTCGGCCTTCCTGAAGATCATCTTCAATAAAAGAAATTGTGAATCAAAACTAAATATTATCAATTTATTAATTTTTTAATTAAAATTAATTTCAAAATTATAATTATGCAGTTTCACCAAGTATTGTCAGTTGATAACCTTAATTTTATTAAATAAATAAATATTTACAATAAAAAATATGTGTCTCGTATAATTAAGACATTTATCATATAAATTGGTCAATTATATTTTTTGGATTTAAATTGATATGTAACCGCTTATAACTGACTTTTTTAAATTGAACTAAAAAAAAATAAGCACACAGTTCATACTAACCATAATTGACTGTGTTACGAAGAGCATATAGTTTCCCACTAAGGCGTATTTGCATACCTGTCCTCCGGTCTGAAAGTCAGGTGTCACAACCGCGCGGTCGCGGTCAGCTCCGTGTGTATCGTGTGTCACGCTTTCAGCGCCGCACTGGCGAGCAGAGATCGCAATCGAAGCCCCGCAGCCCCGGGCAGGGCTGGATTTACAATCACCCGGGGGCTCGCAAACCACCACGATGCGCCTCTGGACAAGTTAATACGATCTATGATAGACACTCCAATACACCACTGTGCGTGTAGCTTGAACGATTTTTAACAATTTATATTTTTTGCTATCATATCAGTAAAATATAACCGCCAATGATGCACCACTAGGCGTATCAGCAGCCAGGTACTCCATTACAACCTAAAACAAGAATTTTTACTTTCATATTCTCTCCCCTAACTGAAACACATGGGTAAGAGAACTTAACGAGACGAGATTATCTCTCTTAGAATGTAAAAAAGATTCTTAAGAAATTCTTCACTCAATGAAACTTCTTTTAGGTAAAAGGTTATGATGAAAAATCAGAATTTTTCTAATGTTTTAACGGCTCTCTTTTATTAGTTATTTTCACAAAAAAAAATGTTTAAACAAGTTGCGTTAATTGCTCGTTTAGATGCAGAACATCGGATCATTTTTATGAAGTTTTTTTTCAACTTTGCCTGAAAGGAAAGATAAAAGCAACCCTGTGTTAAGGTCACCACACGATGTCATCATAGTATGAAAAAAACTTTTGTTTTAACAATAAAGATGTAATAAACATGAAGAATATTGCTACCTACTTCTAGTCCATGTGACGTAGCACCACTGAAGTCAATCAATCACGCCATTTGCTACTATTTATGCTTTGTGTATTATATAATAATCAATGTAAAGTGTACTAAATAATTTTCTTTTTTTTTTCCTTACAGACACATTACAAATTAGAACAGCTCAATTCATTTCTGAAGTACAATTAGAACTAATCCTTCAATAAAAAAATACAATATATACAAATATAGGTACTTATGATTAAGTACTAAGAACAAAGTAATAAAAACAAGCAACAGAAGGTCCCAATGCCCATCAAACAGATGACGCCAACAAATTATTCCTCCAAAGAAACTCGTGCAGTTCATGTCTGAATTGGGCCTCCCTTACGTGAAATATATCAACATCTGATGCGATTTGGTGAAAAGTCTGATCCCTCTCCCAAGATTCGTACGTGATTCTCAACAATCTCCATGTTATGGAAGTGACGGCAGCGGTAGTATTTGAGGCAAATTTTGATGTGATTTTATGCTGAGATCGGATGATTAGCCTGACATTTACGTGGCGTGAACTTTCGTGAAATTTGGTCGTAATGAGCGTATAAACTCAACCAAACACACATTAAAAGCAACTGCGGTTATTGATCCATGTTTTAGCCTTCACCTAATGTTGCTTCAATTCGGTGAAATAATGAGAAAGAGAACTGTTTTTGCTGTCTCGTGTCTTGTTGTGAGGAGTTAATTCAAAACATTGTTTTTTGAGGTGCCTGATGGTAGCTTGTTGAAAGCACATATTTCATATTGAAAGTAGGTTTGCCATAGAGGTGGATATATGCTCCAACTAAGAACCGAATGTGGCTTGAAGGAACGTTCCCCTAGTTTCTGTGGAATGTTCGTGCCTCGGCACTTTTACCGCCTCTAAGCAGCCTTGCTCCGCCATAACAATCCTTCATAGTTAATCTTATCACGAGACTTGGAAACTACACCACGGGGTTGTACAATTACTTCAATTAAAATAATTATTATCATTGCCAC
Source organism: Glossosoma conforme (assembly GCA_022606575.1). NCBI lineage: Eukaryota > Metazoa > Arthropoda > Insecta > Trichoptera > Glossosomatidae > Glossosoma > Glossosoma conforme. Next base: position 1,011,425 of record JAGTXR010000121.1, read on the forward strand.
TTTACATATAAAATACATTTTAATTGTGCTTTAACACTTGATGGGTCTGTGAAATTGTGCTCACGCAAAGAAAAAGGAATAAAGAACAAAAGAAAAAAAAATACATTTGAAATTATATTTAACAAAGATCTATTAAAGTTTGTGATTGTAATTTGTTTTAATTGGAATTGAAAAATGATTGCATGATCCGTTTAACACTTGTATACTTTAAACATTTTACCGTTATCCATATGGTTATTGACACCCCCTAACTAGAACCCCAGTGACCTTTAAGTCACTGGGGTTCTAGTTTGGTTGTAGTTCTCTTTGAAGATCGCGACATATATTTGGGTATTAATTAATCAGATTTCTAAAAAGTAGATCGGATAATTAGCCTGATGTTTCCGAGACGTGGACTATTTGGTCTAAACGAGAGACTTAATCTAACCAACGACACGCGATTAGCGTAGGTTGCGACCTATTTAAGTTTTAGTCCGCGTACAATGTTGCTGAATTTTGGTGAAATAACGAGAACCGCGCTATTGGTGTGCTATAGCCGCTGAATAATACGAATGTAGCAAAAAAATGTAAAAATAAATATCGTATTCCATTAACTTAAAAAACAGTATAAACGTAGTTAAAAGCTTCTTACAACGTCTTCATTTTGTGATCTGAGCGAAGCAGAGTAGATGCATCAAACTTTACATCAAACTTCATAATGAAAATGCATCATCGTCTGACACTGAAATAGCGACAGGGTTTCATGAAAATACTTGCGCGAGAGAGGCGGATGGGAAAAAACTCATCTTTCAATAAAGTTATGAATCTGTTATCGGTAATAGTTTCCCGGCGCCCCCCTCCGGCGGCCGCCCGCTCACCTGTGGGCCGAGCATTATATCTCCATCCGCCTCTGAACTTGTAAGGGAACTCCTGCGGACGTGCCATCCTACAGGGAAGATCAAGAAATGAACAATAAATAATTTCAAATACTGTTAAATATACGTGACATTTTTTTATTATCAAACACGTACGTGCTACTTCTTCTTCGTAGAATCAATTCGGTAGATTGGTTTGCAGCAACAAAATCTTGCATCTAGATTCTACTCTTCTCGATCTTCTGAAATCCTCTTTAGCTCAGCATATGAGCTACAACTCATGTCCTCGAAAACTTGCTGCAAATACTCCTGTCTAGGGCGCCCTTTGTAGTTTCTTTGCTACTGTTAAAACTTAATTACCCGTTCAAGATCAAGATCAAGATCAAGATATTGTTGATAATAAAAATACTGTTTATTTATTTAATATGTAATGTAAATTAAATGCCTTACATAGTTTAAGATACGAATATTATTTTAACTTAGAAGACTAGTGAATTTACTTCTTGTTTGTTTATCTCATATAAATCATTCAAATAAAGTTAAATGTTTGTAACTGGATATACTTGAAAAAATTACATTTCTATAATTTCGATTAAAAAAGTAACAAATTATTGTACACATTTGATTGTTGAGAATGGACGTTACGACGGGGTACAAGAAGTGAATATTTTTAATTTGTTAATTTTTTAATTCAAATTAATAAAAAAATATGATTAAGCCTGTGTTAAATTTTGATTTTTGCTTAATATAACAGTAACATTAACAAACTGATCCTATATTATAAATATACTTAGCTTAGTAATGATAAAAAAATGATATCATAGTTTCTTATCATCTCAATATCAAATTATGTTTCTTTATATCAATAATCTGAAAAAACAGTATCATGAATTAAAAACGTACTGAAAATGTCTAAAATTTTTTTGCAAGTGTAAATTTCATAAAGTAATATATTTATAAACGGTTTTATTTCAGAGAACAAAGTTAACTTGAAATAAGCCATATACAAGTGCAGCTGAAAGATTTATAAACTAGAATTAATAATATAATAAAATAAAACGTTTGAAATAACTATAAAAAAATACAAATTTTTTTCAAATCGAATTTCATTGTAATCTGGTATTATTGTTTTATAAAATATATGAAGTCCATTTACATTAGAAATAAAGTTTGAAGACACCTGATGTTTTAGAAGTTTTATAAAAATGTGTCTTTTCCCATTTTCTCTGATAACTTTCTCATACTTTCCACTACGCCCCGTCCGCCCGCGAGAGCCCGGTATAAATTTGTTTTGGATTTAATGCAAATTGATAAATTATTCCTTCAGTGGAAAATTCATATTTTTTTACGTTGGCGGTCCTCTGTGAGTACTTGGCAGAAAATTACTCCGCAGAGATTGTTTTCGTATTTATCGAAGTGGTATTTATAGAAAACATTACCATAATATCGAGGTTTAACGTTGTGAAAATTTGTTCCTTTTTTTTTGTTTGTTTAAAAGCGATTCCATTAAGGTTGTTTTGAGTTAAATGAATTGATTAATTATTTTATTTCATTTCAATTAAATGAAAGGTTTGATGTAATGAGTATGAAAAGTTTGGTGAATATGATGAAAGTATTTGATGTAAATTTGTAACTACAGTATAAAAAATACACCTGTTGATACGAGCTTGATCTTCAACCGTGAAATTGCTTATAATATATTACCAATCAAAATAGGTGCTAGAAAAACGATATCTCGTGAACACTACCTATTAAAAATGGCATCCTTAATGAAAACATATCAATTATTTGTAATGATGCGTGATGCTGTATTATATTTGTATTAGCTCAATAATAAACTCAATGTTCAAACATCATTCAGTGAAGCATATAGTCACTTTAATTTGTACAGTTGCTATTAACCATGTCCGTAATCATATCTGTACGTATATATGTCGGTACATATATGATTTTTGTGGCATTTTAAGGCGCTAATAATGGATGATTAGTCTGATGTTCCTGAGGTCTGGACCATTTAGTGCTAAAGAGCAGTTCAACGTAACGCTTTAATATCTAAGAGAACATTCTTAATGTTATATAAAACACGGTGAATATATTGAAAATAAATCGCATTGCAATAAATTTCGTAGTTTCAGGATAATCGAAAAACCGTTTTCAGGAGATCGAAAGTTCGGGTCATAGAGGCTTGACCTTTCTAAAGAGGAGATGACCTTTCAGGTGACTTTGACTCACACCTGACCCCTGTAGATTAAGAAAGTGATTCTCTAATATGGGTCACATTATATTATTCTGATATAAAAGTATATTTAAAATATTAACTTTTGGATGAATTATTTAATATACTGAACTTTGTCTGTTATATATCTGTATCAAACTGGAGGATAATGAATTCTTCTCGATGATTTGGTCATTCGGATTATGATCAGTTAGCAAGTGATAATTTTTGTGGGAGTAACTTCTGACCATTGTGGCCACAAAAGTGTTGCGGTGTACGAACTTATTTTAAAATAATATATGGTAAATATTAATTACTATCACGATATAAATGTTTATACTGTCAATATTTTTATTTAAGTATTTAGGTATTAAAAGCGCAAACATGTGTGATACGCTGACTAGTAAAATTAGCGTTTTGATGGGTGAGATGATTATATTTTAGTTAGATAAATATTATATAAGTATTTTAAAGGCTTCCAAAGTTTCGTAAAACATAATTTTTTCTAGATTATTATTTTCTCGCGATTAATCTAGCTGTTAGATTTATTTTATTAAGCGATAAGGTGAATAGAACGGTGGACAAATGCATCAAATTTTGCATGTGAAATGTTATAGTTAGATGTTTGACAAATAAATGCTTAAATAAATACAACAGGTAACTTGCTTTCAGAGCCGCATTGATCGTGGTAGCTATAATAATTTAAGGCGTCAATTTATGACGACTATATGCTCCATAAGAAGAATAGCGGGAGTGACCTGGATGCGGAAGGCGGAGGATCGAAGAGGATGGAGACTCATGCGGGAGGCCTACGTTCAACAGTGGACGGACACAGGCTGATGATGATGATTATGATGATGATATGCTCCAGCTTGTGAGTGAATATCAGAGACGGATTGAAAGTAAAAGATAAAAAAGATGCATCAGAAGTTGGGTTGGCATTTTGTTAACCCATCTCGGTGAGCTTTTGTGGGTTAGGGGAGGGTTAAGGGATGGTTTCCAGCCCTAAATGGCTGACGCGAGCTATAAATCAGGGGTTTGTTTGGCCGGTGTGTGACGCTTGCCAACATCTTTATGAATTATCGCGGTCAATATATCAGCGCCGTAGTTTGCACCGGCCTTTTGTGCGGACCGCAGTTTGACAAGGCCTGAAACACAAAACACAAGGTACGCCACTGACGCATAACACTGCAAAAAATATTTCTTTTTTCACGAGTTTTCGTAGTCAAGTTCAAGTATTTCTTAGGAATCTTCAGTTCAGAACCATCATTTTTCAAATGAAGTCTTGAGAGATGACGTTATTCTTAATGATAGATATTTTTAAAACTTTTATAACGATTATCTGGATCCACATCACCAACAATGTGACTAAGTAAGAACCTCAAATTTGATAATGAATTGATCCATAAATTATTTAAAAATTCTATAGTATCTTTAATTATTTTATCAAAATCACATTAGCAACTTATTTTAAACAAATTAATAGTATTATTATTTTTAGCGATAAAATTCATAGTGCTTCTGGATGGTTTTTTAAATTATTTTATAATTTATATTGCTAAACTTCAGTTATACTTTTTTTTATCTTAAAAAAACATTTTTTGTAAAACAAATTTTATTCATAAATTCTAAAACCGATGATATGTATTCGAAAGCAAGATATAAAAATTATAATTGACTTACGATAATTCATATTATAATAAGGTAATAAGACTTAAGTTATTATTTATATTCCATATCTTAAATAATTTATCAAAGAACTCTGCGTGGGACTTTTGTGTGTTAGAAATGAAACTATAATTCTTATAGCAGTAGTTACGTCGAATTTCATTGATTTTGGTATATTTCAATGACTTACCATCTACGAAATACGTATTTGACTAATTATAGTTTACTTGTCGTACAATGAAAATTGAACAAATATAATTACGAGTATTAAAAAAGTACTTATCTGTTGAATGCGGTGTAGTACGCAAGCATTTACTGGTTTTGTATGCTATGTAATAACATTCTGTGTTTTTTCTTGTAAAATACCGGTAAATGTTTCACTTTTTAAAGATCCAGCTTACATTGTATCACCGCGACGAAATAAGTTGTACAATTAAGTATTGTAAATATTTGTTTTTTACTTTTTAAAAATAACATGCAGTGTTTTATTTGGGATGATGGAAGGTCCACACTATCGGATTAACCACACGCCGGTGATTCATGGGACAGTGGGTCAGACGAAACAGTTTATTGTGTCAAAAGCGTGAAAAATATGTGTGCATTAACCACGACAGCCCCGGTAAAAATACAAGCCCCGAACTTCCACGTATTTGTGGTGACCGCATTTGGCTGATAGGTAATGATCATCAAATGGACTACATGCTCTATCTCTTCGATCAATGATTCATATGCTTTTGTTAAGTAAATTAGTTTGTTTTTTTAAAAGAGTTAGAGGGATCATAAATTTTAGTCTTTACCTACAAATAAAATAAATTTTTCGCATAGTCAACCTTCCTAAAGCGTCTAAATAAAGACAGCACTATAGAATGTCAGTCTGTCTACCCCCTGTATCCGTTCCATATCTTGAACATATGTTCATTACAGATTGTCGTCGTTCAGTTGTTACTGTCCATGCTTTTCCCGAAGGCATCTTTCAAGTTCCACCTAGAAACATACGAGTATGTGGTTCTCAAAGACACCCAATATAGAAGTAATAGTATGTGAGCGATATTTTTGGGTGATTTTCTTAGATAGCTTTTAATAAGATGATACATTCGTAGTTTCCAAGGCCTGAACCAAGCGATTTAACCCAAAATATGTTTACACTTTAGTGACCGTTATATCAAAGCCTTAGAATAATCTTTAAACAAGTGTACAATATAAGAGATATGACTACTGTATATATTTTTTAATTTTTTTAATGTAACGTAAACACGTGTGTAATGGAAACACATACAGGAGAATACCGATAGATGGTGACTTTGATGCTGAAATCTCATCTGTCGATTCAATGACGCTTACCATGTTACATATGGTTAAGCGCTACATTTAGAGTGTTATTCTGCCAATGTCATAGACTACAGCCCGACATTCACGCATCATCCTTATTATTACAGGAATTTAGTAAGAATGGGTGGTTTTCACGGGACGACTTTCGTCTACCACCAATTTTGATTAATAGGCTAGGAGTGGCATTTTACGGGTGAGAGATCAAATTCACACCAACCGGGGGTATTTTAGAGCTCAGAAATCGATTCTAAATATATATTTTTAAAAATCTCCGTCGGGATTAAACCCACGACCTTAGGCTTACCTATACCCGCCGTCGTGTTGTCAACTAAAATACAGTGTTAATTTTTATTTATATATATATGTTGTCAACTAAAATACAGTATTAACTTTTGTACAATATTACATTTTTATTATATTTATATATGTTTAAAGTACTGCGGTTTTAAGAGTGTTGTGGACCTAAAATGCAATTCAACACATTTTAAAGCTGCGTAAAAAATGAGATTTAATTTTGAGTTAAATCCAGATTCTAGCTTTTGCTTAATAAAATGTAAATGTCACTCTCTGTGTAAAATGTCTTGTGTGAATACGGGCCGGACTGAGATCAGAACAAAAGTTGAAACTCCACAAAAACGTAACTTTTCTTGTAATGCATTCATGAGCCCGAGCTGTGGTTTTATTGTTCCACAGTTTCACAAATTTATTAGAATGCGCAGAGGAAATATAATACAATAACATCAACTGGTTGGGAAAGATTTTTGTTGTGGACTTAACATTGTTTGTGGGTGCTTTTCTGTCTGTGCTAATCATATATAAATATTACATATTTGATTATTCAATGCTATACTAAGGATGTATTCGAGAATAAATTAAATAACATTAAGGTTATCAACTGATAATACTTCGTGAAACTGCATAATTATAATTATAAATGAATTTTAATTAAAAAATTGACAAACTAAAAATATTTAATTTAGATTCAGATTTATTTTAAACGATTGCTGGCGTGTGAGGTGTATATAAACATTAATTTATTATATGTTATTAAAAAATGAATAAGGTAATATTCTCATATTATTTTCATTTCAACTTTTAAATACGTAATAAAAAGATTCCTTATAAAAATATTGGTGTTTAACAGTTTTATATTTAAAATTCCGACATTCATGAGTAGGTACTAGTTAAAATCTTACATAAAATTTATTGATAAATTATTAACACAGACATTTCACGTAGAAAAATATTTAATGCTAAAAAACTCTCAGAATATTTTTCTCGCTATAAAATATTGTCACTTTATAATGGATGATAAAAGTTGAGTTATCGCTTCATATGCATATAAATGCATTGTTCACGTCACTAATTCAGACCAATAGTAAAGATAAAAATACATTAGAATTTTTTTGACCGTTCTTGACTTACACAGATTTTCTGGTTAGACTACACACTCGTATTTTCCGTGGAGATTTAGTTATTTACTTCAACGGATTGGACCAACGTGGTCTCATGGATTGCTCCATTACGGGAATGCAAGAAGGCCATGCGGAAATGGAAATGGCTCCAGCTTTGGTCAAACGGTGCAGAAAGCTCCGGCCAATTTCCGCGCCAGACGCCCCACACTTTTGTTTTCGCAAAACCATTTGGAGACTTAAATTGAGTTTTTTCGACCGGCGGCCATAGCACATTGTAAGAGTGGTTTTCGTTATGTCCGTGTAAAGTAATATTGGGTGCGTACCATAACATGGATGGGTCACCACTACTCTAACAAAAATCTCTGTTGCTGACTGTCGCTGGTCGAATTGAGATGATCCTCAAGACTAAATAGTCCAGGCCCCGCGATTGCCAAACTCATCTTTAGGTCTGCTAAAATATATCTGATTAACAAATCTACCAGAATTTCTCAAATTAGCTTATTTGATGTCCTGGGGCACTGACCTTCTTTGCCACCCCCTAAAACTGGCATTGCATATCCTTTACCAAGATATGTCAACATCCGAGGGTCCACCCTGTAAAATATACTACATGGTTAACCGGCAGATTCCAAGCTAAGAGCTCAGGGTCTTGATAAAATAGTATAATAGTATCTAAGACATAATTTGAGTGGTTCGTTTATCGTATTTTTAAAGAATATTCGACGATTAGGGCAACGCGCTCTAGGACGGTGCCATTCGTTTCTAAGGGTAAATAATATTGTATAATATTTAGCCAGTGTTAAGGTAAAAAATGTTTTGTAGACTTAATACTTATACTCCTTTATTTAACTAGTGTTTTAGTAATTAATTAAAGAATATCTAGTTCCATTGTCCTCGGAACCAGATATTCGTTAATTGTCTCTGAAACTAAAGTGGATTCAAAACCAATCCGATGCAGACTGCTGTTAACCTCGGGAAAGTTTCCTGCAAGAAGCAGACTTGCACCGGCGGGATACTTAGCGGCGAAACACCTACCAGAACTTTCTGAAGACTTAAACTCTTGACTAGGAAGTGAAGCGCTTTGATGTTTCCACAATTCTGAACCTGGCTGAGTGGGCTGGGCTATGGCAGTGAAAGTAAACCCCAAATGCGATACCATGCCACAGAAAATAAATAAAAAAATATGTATGTATATAATACAGCCAGAGCAGTAGTATAATGCGTTTATTCTGTCTTGTCGTTTAAGAGTCTCTGTTTTTTTAAAAATATTTTTTTTTGACTTAAGCAACCTTAGATTTGACAATCTCTTGCTGTTGAATTACATAATAAATAAAAAAAATCGATGATTTTTCTTTTAATATTTTTTTGTGAAATTTCATAACATCGATATGAAAGTGTTTTAAAAATAATAACATGGAATTTTTTTATAAGGTCTTATAAGGTAAGGTTTTATAAGGTCATTTTCGAGTGAATTCAACAAGGTAAGTCTGTGAGATTATATAATTCAAGGTGTGAGTCAGTAGGTGGGTGAAGGTGTGAGATGTGTAAATTGATTGTGTATTGTGATGGAATGCAATTATGGATCAGGAAATTTCGACAACAACTATAATATATATAAGTAAGATAGTTTCAGCAAAAAAAAACATATCTAAAAGAGGTAGAAGAGTTATAAGATCTTGGCATACATGTTTAAGATAAATCCATTATTCTGAATAAAAATGAAATAGAGGAGCTCAAAATGTATGTAATATACAATGATAATGATATTTGTTATTAATTTAGAGCAGAAAACTATGTAATGGTTATCGCTTTTCAAGTGAACATCGATGGAAAAAAAATATTTGAATTTGCAAACTTAAACAAAAAGCTTTGTATAAATACTCGTAAATGAACATTTATAATCAAATAAATTGACACTTAACGAGTCATATTTTTTGTGAATTTGTGATATTCATAACTGATTATGATTTATTAAGAATAGTATAAAAACTTTTTTTTTTTTTTATGTAAACGCATGCAGGAGAGCACAACCGGTCAAGACCAGTGCACTCTATGACGCTCAGCCAGGGAGGCTGGACGCTGCATGCGGGAAACGTGTGTTGTGTTCGTGTTTGTGTGTGGGTTGGGGAGATTGCAAGTGTATATTTATCTGTTTCTTGAAGAGATCCAGATTGTAGGAAGGAGGAAACACAGACGCTGGAAGAGCATTCCATAGCTTACCGGTGGCATTAAGGAAGGAACTTTGGAAGCTGCCAGTTCTTGGTCGACATATATTAAACGGGTATGGATGTTCGGCAAGTGTAAGACGAGTTTGTCGGCTGTGAGTGGGTGCAGGAGGAATTAGTTCTTTAAGTTTTGAAGAGCAGCGACCGTGGTAATAACGGTAGAAAAGACTAAGAGAACCAACCTTACGTCTGTGTTCCATTGATTGTAGATTAGACGTAAGGGTGTCATTGTTTATCAAACGAATTGCTCTTCTTTGAACTGAGTCAATTAAGTTTAGAAGGTATTTTGGGGCTCCAATCCAAAGGTGACTGCCGTATTCAAGGATAGGTCAGATTTGTCCTTTATATAGAAGAAGAAGAAGTTGTTTATCGTTGAAATACCGACGCGATCTATATAATACACCTAGTTTTTTGGAAGCGAGACCGGCTTTACACTTAATTGACTCGTAATATTTGACATTATTCGATATTGATAATCCAAGCATGTTGATGGAGCTTGCTTTCGGAAGAGAACAACCGTTGAAAGATACAGGATCCATAGCAGTCTTCTTGGTGGAGAAAGTACACGATTGGGTTTTTGAAATGTTGAAACTGACGAGGTTGAGGTCGCCCCATCGTGAAACCCTTTCAAGAGACATGTTCATCTTCTCCATCAGAGATTCCCTAGCAGCAGATAGTTCCGAATGTTTCGGAGGTTTATGGAAGGTTATACTCTCATGGACAGTACTGTCGTCGGCATAGCAGTGAATGTTTGCGCATTGAAGCAAATCATTCACATGCAGAAGGAAAAGAGTGGGCGACAGCACAGAGCCCTGTGGAACTCCTGAGTTGATTTTATGGCAGGAAGAAGAAAAACCATCTACGACAGTTATGATGCTTCGATCACTCAAGAAGTTTTCAATCCAGGAGCACATGGAGGGAGTTAGTCCATAAGACGGTAATTTAGTCACCAGACCGCGATGCCAGACTCTATCGAACGCCTTGGAGATATCCAGGGCAACAGCTTGCGTTTCTCCATAGCATTCGACGGATTTCCCCCAAACATGTGTGACATATGCTAAGAGATCGCCGCACGATCGACTACGGCCGAAGCCATATTGCCGATCGCACAGAAGATCATTCTTCTCTAAGTAGTTTAGAAGTTGGCTGTTAATTAAATGTTCCATCACTTTGGAAAGTAGTGATGTGATGGCTATTGGGCGATAGTTTGTGGGCTCACTTCGGTCTCCTTTTTTTGGAACTGGGTGAACAAGTGCTTTTTTCCATCCCTGGGGAACAATACCACATCTAAAGGACAATCTGAAAAGTTTGGTGAGCACAGGACTAAGTTCAAGAGCGCAAGTTTTTAATACCACCGCTGGTATGCCATCTGGGCCACTGGCTTTGTTGGTTGCTAAGTGGAGAAGTTCTCGACGTACGGCTTTGAGGCTGAATTTTACAGCCCCCATCTGCTTGCCACAGTGAGGAATGGATGGGGGGTTGGCCCCACCATCGTCGAGTGTGGAATTGGAAGCAAACAGCGAACCAAGAAGTTCAGCCTTCTCTTTGGAGGCTAGAGCCAGTGAGCCATCGGCATTAGTCAGCGGTGGAAAAGAAGAAGTGCAAAAGTTGCTGCCAATAGAGTTAGCGAGAGACCAGAATGCTCTACTACCGGCAGGGCAAGCGGACAACTTGTTGCAAATTTGTACATTGAACTTGTCTTTGGAGTCATTAATGGTTTTCTTGCATTCTTTGGAGGCTAAATTGTATTCTGCACGACTTATGGGGTCGTTATTTTTTCGTAGTTTGTTGTATGCGGTATTCCTGCGTTTAACGGCCTCGGCACAGTCACGGTTAAACCAGCTTTTTAAGGTGGTGCCCATAGTTTTCGTGGAGTGAGGAATAAAACATTCCATTCCTTGGATGATTACATCCTCCACCAGATTGGCACATATTGAAGGGTCCTTATTTTTGAAGCAAATATCTCCCCACGGGTATCCTCCGTAAAATCCACGTAATCCGTTCCAGTCAGCCGACCTATAGTGCCACACACGTCGTTTGTTTTGTTCTTTTGCTGGCAATGGAGCACTGATTGTAGTTGTTTTCACAAGGCAGTGGTCGGAGTTGCCTAGTGGCGCTTCGACCTCCACCAAGTAATCATTTGGCTGAGAAGTAAGAAATAGGTCGAGTAGAGCTGGACGATGTGATGCTATGTCAGGTTTACGGGTGGGGTTCTGTACGAGCTGTGCAAGGCCATAGAAAGACGCAAATAATTCGGCACAATTGCCAGCGCAGCTTGTCTCTCCCGACCCCAACCATGCAGTGTGGTGCACGTTGAAGTCGCCGAGAACAACAAATTCCGCTTGTGGGTAAGAAAGCAAGAGACCATCAATGGTCTCACCCAGATAGTCGAAGAGTTTAGATGTTTCTGCTTTGGACATGTTAGGGGATCTGTAGAGTCCTGCATAAATCCTTATTCTCTCGGGGTCGTTGACCCTGACCCACAACACTTGGAACTCAGCTCGTTCTACAGAGCGGATTCGGTTGTAGTTGATGTCAGACCTGATAAAGAGGCAAAGACCAGCTTTGTAATGAAAAGCACCTTCCAAAGTATATTGCGGACAGTTGAGGTAACTATGGTCAGCAGGTGTGGCTATCTGTGTTTCTGTGAGGAAAAGGAGGTGAGGGCGGGAATTTTGTAGGTGGTGGTGTACTGCGTTGATGTTAGCGTGCAGCCCTCTGATGTTGCAGTAGTTGACAGAGGACTGGCACGTGGGGTTTGTGTTATGCTGTATGGACTCATTTCTATTTGTGTTCATTGTCATGGTTTTTTTTTGTGTGTTTATGGAATTGGATAGGGTAAGAGGGTAGGAGTCGGCGAGATAAGCACACAGTCCTCGCGGCTCCGGGTCAGGCCTAGTGCAGTGGAGGGCAGCGAGGTGGAGGACCCCCAGTGCTCCCCGCACGCAAACAGTGGGAACCAATCCGGTCACTATCCGGCACAGTGGATGCGGCGAGATTATACACCGGCTGGTGGGTCAGCCAACCTACGGTAGTTAGCCGCAGGTCGGGACCCTGTACTATCCGGCGGCGCGGCCAGCATCTAACCGCTTTACTGGCTCTCCCTCTCTCGGTTCTCCCCTGGAGCGGCGAGGCATCAGCGCTCATCCGACCGTCACCAACCTCTCCCCTATAACCCCGCGCCCGCACACGATACGCTCAGAGAAGATCAGCCGAAGCCGAGACTCCTACACACGACCTAAGTGCGAACGGTGGTGTCTTCCGGGGACGACGACTCCATAAATCGTCTACCACTACTGAACATCTTAGCCGCTACTTTGTAGACGTTGCCCAGGGTACACCAGCACAAGGTGCTATGCGTGGAGGTGTGTTCAGTGTGCAATCATTACTATGAGAATATACCCAAAAGAAAATTGGGCATGAAATGATTGCGTACCCCAAATTATTTAACAATATTTCACTAAATTTCGAATATGTGTGGTCGAAAAAGCACGATGTATGTAATGAATGTATGTCTATATTCTAATATGTTAATTATTTAATGACATTTCGTATAAAGTAGTAAGTATACACAGAAAAAAATACAATGCTTAGTACTTTACGGTTACAGATAATGTCTACTCCATTAATATTTAATGTCTTCTGTCTTCATCCATAAATCTGCGATTTTTATCTTTACAAATTGGTAGTTGTGTGTATTTTTAACGACGGATTGCTGGAATTCCTTCAGACGGACTGAAAAGAACACAAAAGGACAAAAGGCATCCCCCGGGGTAGGTGGGGAATTCCCGGAAATTCCCACTCAAAGGGACCGAAGCAAAGACAAACATTCCCAAATGTATTAAATTTTATAGCCTTTAACTTTTGTAATGTGCACTGCAGGTCTCACCAACCGGAACTTATAAAATTTCTCCAAAGAACGTATTATTGTGTTACGTGTTTTTTTACATATAATATCAAACAGTATTTAAATTTTTCGTTATCATTTTTATATTTTAAATAATATAAGATTTTAGCGCCATACTCATGAAATCATGTACTCATGATTAGTACAAAATGCGAGTATATTGTACCTAACAGAAATTTCATCGCTGGAATATATAACGCTTGCTTTTTGTAAGTATACCTATAAGCTTTATGTGGAATGTTAGCTTATTGAATATTTATCATTATTTGACTAAAACCCGCTGTTTCACATTTTCATAATGACTTACCGTGAATGGGTAGTATTCACGGGATGACTTGATGAAGCACTATTTTTGATTCATGAGTTGATTTTTAAGACAAACATTAATTCACACCAATTAAAAATAAAATTGAAAATTTAGTAGTACCCTAAACTTACTAAGAGTACCCCTACGAGCTTTTTATACTTTTCTATCTGTAGATATTTTTTTAATTTGTCATTCGTTCAAAACACAATGTAAGTGTAGTTGCTTAGTATTTATTTGATTAGATCTGATAATCGAAAAAAAAAATAACAGAAAAACTAGCTTCCGCCTTACAGTAACTAGAATATGTTATTTTGAAGGTAATAGATATTCAGTCAACTGGATTGAAAACAATCGAGATTAGTGAAATTGTTTCGCAATTTCAACTACAGTAAGTGATACGTAACGAGCCAGAGAGCTTAGTGGAATAAAGCCACTTTAATTCCAAATACAAGGACGAGTAACGTACCAATTAATTCCAAAGACCACCTTACTATATGATATTTCTAAGTATTAAGAAAATAATTAATATAAAAATGGTTTGAACAAATATGTAGCTTTATTTGAATGATAATAAAACAGTGAAATATCGGAGTACTGAATAAAAGACAACCGTTTTTTATGACATTTTGTGGTAACGAAAAAATATAGGATCAAATGGTTTGGATTCTAAAAAATCAAGAAAAATCTTTTGATACACAAAAAATATTACAAAAAGTTGAACATTTTGAGATTATTATTACTGTTAAGTTGATATTTTGATGGAAAATTCTTGGTGGAATCTTATAATTCCAATGCTGTAAATTGAAGAATATTTGTAGTAAAAAACACAACTTTATTTTTGTCATATTTGATTTCGTTAAGGAGTGATTCTATTTCAAGAAGTTAAAAGAAACAATGCTTCTTAACTTCGGAAATTGTACTGAGAACAAAATAGATCTCTAACACTAATAGAAAACAATGTGCTTTTGGTGTTAGACGAGTTCTACTTAAGAATCTATTAATTTGACACACCATCCCACGACATTGTTCGCGTCTCCATCAATTTGTGAAGTGTTCTCGAGATTCTGTCGAACATGTTTGCAATTATGTATTAATTGCAGTTTTCCAGCAGAGTCCTCCTTAGTTGATTACACCTGGCAAAGGAAATGATTGAGTTCTTCTAAGACTGTGAATGACGGATAATACGTCACTGGGAACGCGCCGCGCGGCTAGTTTTAAGGTGAAAAAAAGAAAAAAAAAATACCAGACTTGTATTATAGACTGTCAGTTGAGTAACGTTTTGTTTTAAGTCAGACAGAGATGTGAGTAAGTATGTATTACTACTATTCATACATTAATTATCAGGTTTTTAAATATACTTGGAATTCTCTTTCAGCACATGTGTTTTCTACTAAATTCCATTTACTTACACGTCACACACATCTCCGAGTGAAATGTAGCTTCTATTTGACATTTTTTTATTATTTATCCAATCTAAAGCCGTAACTTGTGGTCGTCACAAACAATCGCCACGAAGTCATGACCATTGTCTCGTACAAGGTTATCAATTCATCCAAATGTCCCTCGAGTGTATTACATGAATTGCTTACGAAAATCAACCAAATTTTTTTTTGGATAATTTTTGTCGAGCCTTAAGGCTTAAAGAAAATATAATTTAAATATCCAGTTTATTCATCAGGGTATTTGTTGATTGAAGAAAATTCATTAACCTTTGCTTGCGATTGATTTTGCTTGCTTTTGCTTGTACAACTGTAGATAACTTTATTCTCTCGGCCATTTGCTTCATATGACATATTTTTTTCAACATTTACAATTCTGACTGTACAATGAATTAGAGCATCTAATATTCAATTGATATCAGTTATTAAAAACGTGTATGAAATAAATGGCGAGATTTAATATTCTTTTGAACGATACGCGTTGGAAATCTTTTATATTTTTGAATACTTTTTATTAGTAATCTGGAACAATTTTTTTTTTTTAAAAACCTCATCTTTGATGATAGATTGAAACCTTAGTAGAGACGTAATATGAGTTATTATGTGAAAAATAACGAATCCAAACAATTTTTTTGCTTTGCTGAAGCATTTGAATTCCTTCAATATTTGATTAATAATTATTTTCTTAATAACTGGGATGTCTTTTTTAAATATATTATAAAGCTTCTACAATAGTATTCCTTTCAAGGGTTTCGTGGGCTCGAGACTGTAGTTAAACATATTTAAACTATTTAAAAAGAATCCAGATTTTTATTGTATGAAAGATTAAAACAATAGAATATTATGACATATTATTGTCATGACATATGTGACGAGTAAATTTTCAGTACATTATTTTTCATGTAACGTATTCAAACTGCTACCAATCCATAAGATAAATCTTCAATATAAAATTAAAACAAAGTAGTTAGCCATTAAATGTTTGTTTATTAACAGCATCTTTGAAGAAAAGTGGCCCAAGGAGGCTTTCAATAACATGTTTGGGAAAGTATTACTTTTCATGAAGTGCACGTGATGATGTTGTAACGTATTGTATAACTTTAAAAAAGTTTTTGTAGACAGATGATGCACCTGAAATATTTTACTAACCTTTAATAATTGGATGAAAATCAGGGTAGTAAAACTATCAAAATCTATACCCTATAAAATAATAGTAAGAACTCATTGATTTTTAAAGAAAACATGCTTTATAAATACTCCGTATCGTGTCTAGGACTCTTCTACGAGTATGCATCTATGTATTTTTTTCCAAAAATCACATGAATATCACTTCCTCAGTGAAGTAATGTCAATAGTTTTTTTTTGTGATATTCATAAAATATTTGATCGTAATTTCTTATTTCTCAGCATCAATATTCCACTGGAGAGACATCACTTAATACAAGCTTGGGGAAACTTTTTGATTAGTGGGCCGCATTGGAAATTTAAAGCGGTCAGCGGGCCGCTAGTAAGATATTAATCACCAGATAATTTTGTGATTATTTATAGTGTAAGTAGTTTATATCGCCTAGCATAATAAAATATGATACTCTTTACTTCTTTTTTACTTTTTCTGCCAGTGTGCTAGTATTATCAACAATTTATGAATATCTTTAAAGATATTTTATATTTTGATATAAACATTTGAAGCGCGTGCTACTTCTTGTTGTTTGTGCTCGTCCATTGCAAGTACACCCGATAATCCTCTAGTGCATAAAGCTTTTATGGGGAACCAGCTTTATGGAGCTTTTTAGCAGAGAAAAATATGGCACATAAAATGTTGAATCTTTCAAAATTATTAAACTTTTAAAGCTCACAGCAAAGATATATTATTATACTAGTATTATTAACATATTGCTGGATTTTCTTGCTCATATTTACTACTTGAAGTTTCGCGTATTATCTGTGCTAGTAGTGTTACTGTTTGTCAACAAAAAAATTCAATACTAATATGACATTTCTGTTTTTAATTGAATGTTTTATTTCATATTATTTTTTAATATTATTATAAAGTTATTTAAATTAATTTCGTAGTATTAAGTAAATATTTTAGAGACGCATAGTTCCTTATCTATTATTATAAATGTTCTTTGAAGACAAAACGACTTTGTTTATTTTCTTATTATTGTAGTATTATGAAATTTGTAGAAATATTTGTATTTTTTTTACTGTTTTAATCGTTTAACCGACGACAATTTAAAAAATTAAATACAAGTTTATATTGTACCCCGTTTAAACAAGATCCGTGTAGAGATCAAAGTGATCTAAATTAAAAATAATCAAATCAATTATTTTTAATCAAACATATACAAATTATAATTTTGTAATATATTTATTTTTTAAGTGTAAATTTATGGAATTTCGGCCTAAGCGTCTATTATAACGCACAAAGAAAAATTATGATTTTATAAATTATTATCATGCGTATCATAGTTAACTTTTTTAGGCAAATTTATGTTTGGCAAAACTATGTTACATTATCGTGTATATAATAATGAACTCTTTGTAAATGAAATATGATTTTCACAGAAATCTATCAACTTCGTTAAAATCCATTCTTGTGTGAATAAACGAAAATAAAATTCTGGCATTAAAACTTAATATATTTTAAATTTACAAACTGCTATTACGGAATTCAAAAAAATAATCATGACAAAATAAGGGCAAATGTACTCCACGACCAGTATCTACCTGTATTTCATTTATTATATATTTAATAGTATTATAGGTATTTACCCGCGTATTGCTATTCCTAGTACGTCATCTTTGAGCATAGTAATAAGAAACAAACGTAGTATAACATTGTAGGTACCTGCTGTAGTATTCTGAGACCTCACGCAGGCTTACATCATATCCCTAGAAGTGTCTCGCCGTATCCATCGCGGGCTCTTTGCACATCTCTGCAGGCGAGTGAGTGACTTATCAATTAAGCCTTGATTCATTGTGAAGGCTGCCTCCTTTAGAGGACTTCCGAGAAGGACAAGCGGCGATGGGATCTGACCGCGGGTAGGGCCGCATGGAGACAGCTACTGTGGATTACTGTGGATCCCAGCAATATATTTTATTATTAATATGCTGCGTAGTGTTGCTATTACAGGGCATTGTTTTCAGAGTATATTTTCGTTATATGAATGGTGATCAATACCATGCAATGAGTAGACATGCACGTTGAAATTTGGACGTCCTTACTTCTTTGTCAAAGGTTGCCAGGTATATATATTTTATTATTACAATAGTCGTTGAGATGAAGTTGACGTATCCAACCGGTCTAGGTTTCTTCTGCATTATTGAGTATTTTTCTACTTGACTCTAATATTGGGAAATGTTACAAAATGTTTCCTGGGTTTTTGTGGTCGTTGTAGTGCTCTAGTAGCCGTTGTGGGGTCAACTCCAAAGCTGGTCCAGGGATCAATCATCTTTTCGTCGGCTGGGAGCCGACACTTTCTTCGCCATTTTCAAAGAGATTGAACTCCGCTAAGCACGTCTATAGGCATGTACTGGAAATTTAAAAAGCACAACTTAAACAAATGCGTATATCTATTATCATTATCTATAACTGTTGACATCAGCATGATGTAGTATTTGCTTACTGTAACCGAAAACCTCGACAAACGATCTTTCGTCTTATATTTTTGTCGCTCGCCATACTTTTATGTATGTGGCCACACTGAGGCACTAGTACATAGTTTTGACACCAGGTGGCACTGCTGACAGCGCGCGCCCCGCGGTAGTGTGGAGACAGTCAGTCAGTCCCCAGGCTTGGCGAAGTATGGTCCGCGTGTGACCGCGCGGGCAAGTCATTCCGCGTGGTCTTAAATCTTGTAATGTTCTTAAGTAAATAAATGCGGCACCAGTGTGGGGTCGATCAGCCCACTATAATCAAGTGGATACTGCCTTGAATGATGCATGCAGAGTCGTCACAGGCTGCCTCAAACCAACACCCATTTCTAAACTATACCCTTTGGCTGGTATCGCACCACCGAACATAAGACGCAAAGTCATATGCGCCGAAGAAATGCGTAAGGCAATCAACCAACCGTCCCACTGCTTGTATAATCAGATACCCCCAACACCAAGATTGAAGTCTCGAAGCAGCTTTCTGAAATCCACACAACCTCTCACATCCAGCCCTGAAAATGAGAGACTCCAACTCTGGCAACAAATCGCACCAGAGGATTTCATTACTCCAAAGGAACGCCTCCCAACTGGCAAGAGCCTTGACTGGCGGACCTGGAAATCCCTAAACAGATTAAGAACCGGAGTTGGTAGAACAAAGGACAACCTCGAGCGGTGGGGAATGCTTTGGCAGGGAGAGACACTATTGTGCGACTGTGGAGACCTGCAGACCGCCTCACACCTACGATGCTGCTCCATGTGCCCAACAAGTTGCACATCTCAGGACCTAATGCTGGGCAACACACGAGCTATCGAAGTTGCCAGATATTGGGAAAAATAATTTGACGTCGCTGACACGAAGAAGAAGAAGTAAATAAAATCAGTGTGATTCTACAAGAAAGTCTTTGTCTGCTGCCCTGCTCCTCATCCTGCCCCTCGCGACGTAATAACGCCCTTCTCTCCTTGTTTTGAGAGGGAGGATGTTACTATAAAAGCGAAATAACGACAACTACAAAATTCTTAAAACAGCCGAAACTAATCAATAAATCATCAGAAAATTAAAACCAAGTATTGCTGCTTTAATTTTTATATGACAATGATTTATTCTTCTAACATAATGATATCAGCTTGGTATAACTCCTTTAGGCTGTTGCCATAAAGCCTTAAAAAACGATCTTTTGTCTCTTATTTTTGTTCGCTCACCTGACATGCACATCTAATGTTAGTTTTAATTGTATAATAATACACGGTGTTTGCAAACGCCATTTTATTTGTTATGATAGTTGGGCCATTTCTTGTTGGTCCCACTGTCATCTTGAATTCGCTTTTTCTGCAGCAATGGTTAGCAGCGCGAGATGAGAGTGCCGTCAGTTTACAGTTGGAGCTCGCTCGCGACCGTTATGGTGCGCGCCTAAAGGCGTTCGCCTAACGGGTGACGAATAAGCAAGTGTGTGACAAATAAACGCGAATTATGATACAAAAAAAGTTCTTTGTATTCTGAACCTGATCCTGCATCATGTCATCCAGTAAATCGATATGTACCTTTGAGAGGATGTTATCAATAAATATCTATTTTCTAAATAGAAAAATAATTTATTAGTGTATCCCATAATATAACACTCTTATTCTCCGACTTATTGACAGCATAATTTCAAATTATTGTCAAAGTTGAGAACGGCAGTTCAACAAAGCCGAAAAAAGTAGTAAAAGTATTTTATTCAATAATAATATATTTCACTTACATTTTTATAAACATAAGATTTTATTTGATAAATTCTTCAAGACTCGCGAAAGCATTGAGTAATATTATAAATAAGCTGGAGAGATTTGTTTTATCTAATATTATATTCCTGATAGGATTATACCATTACAGAAAGGCCTACACGAGTACAAAGTTGGTGATTTTTCTCAGTGGGCACAAATCAGTGGCGGTGCTTTAAGCTTCAGAGGAGATCTTGCATTATTGAGCAGATGCCAAGAGAGCTTTTGGCTTACCCGGAGCTTTTGCCGCACATAAATGTACAGCCTATGAAGTTTAGCGAACACTTACATAGCACAACTTAGGAAATTAATTCCCTCGGCTACGCAAAATTGGCCCAAATATAAGTAATAAGTATGCAAGAAAGATCCGATTAATTTTGAGGCGTTGTTAATTTTGATAATAATATTTTTTTATTAATAGAAGAGAGTTTTTTTTTTGTTATTTTGACAGTATTTTTTTATGTCTACAGCTTGAAATATTAGAAAGTATTAAAATACGTTTTCGTGCATTTACACAATGTTATACAACATTATAAATGAGTATTATTTTATTATGTATATATTTTTTCACTGCGTATCATGGATATTTATCACCAAATTTCCGCCATTTAGTTTTGTCAGTTTCTATTGTCCATGTTTTGTCATCATCTAAAGTGTAGATGGTTGTCTTTTAGGTGTAGATTCTACACCCAAAGGACATATTATGGGTTCTCGAAGATTTCCTGGCCAGGAAGACGGTGACATGAAAGGTGGCAGGAGTATTTGAAGCATGTTATGAGTGATTTATGTATCGGATGTATTTAAAGGAGATCGGATGTGTCACCGGACGACTGAGAAATCTGCACTATTTCGTTCTAAGTGGCTATTTAACGCAACCAACGATACATGGTTGATACATCGATACATCCAAGTTGTGGTCCACGTCTTATATTGCTTAACTATATAATCTTACGCCTCGCTTACAATATGGACTCCGTAGAATAATTATTAATTAATAATTATAAATTATATTATCACTAAAAAAAGATTATAACTAAGCGTTCACTGAAGACTTTGTTAGTTCATAGCTTGCGAAAAAACGATATTAAATTATTTGAAAGCATAAATCATTTTATACTTTAGAAACAATTATATTTTACTGTGTTTTAAATTGGTCACATAAAGTACATATAAGTTAGGAGTTTTTTTAAATATAATATTTAGTCAATAAATAACAAATTTAAAACAAAGCATCATAATCATAAAAAATAAACGTATAACTACTGACGTCAAGCCTTTTAAGCGACCTTTCTCTTCCTTGAAGCCCGATACCTTATTTTAAAATGAAAAGGTAAAATTTAAACTTTTTAATTTCAACGTTTGACTCTTCAGTGGGTGTATTCAAAGATCCGAAATAATGTAAGCATCTCCAAAATAATAATCTGTCTGAAGAGCTCGTTTCGGGGAAATCTGTTTACTGGCAATTACAGGCAATCCCACGCTGTACTCCCCAAGGAAATTGAATTAAGGAGGATGTAAGTGGCCGGGACTTCCGGGCCCATCTATACAACCATTACTTGCTTACTAGTAGTCACAGTACCTGTCTAAGTATTCACTCACTTGTACCATTATGCTATTTTCCCTTGCAGTAATGACTAGAGTTTTCGTAGGTTAATTATTTGTTAGATTGGTTGCATTATGTTTTCTCATGAATGAACATTTTTGTGGCAAGTTGACATGATAACAGTTATATTCGATTAAAACATAGTGTTAACTATAAAGTGTCTGTTTTTCTTCCTTGTATATATCTTAATGGCTGCAAATCCAAATGTTTCACCAATAATCAATCATGTTGTATAACGGTTTTTAAAAATTGTATTAATAAATTTAGGGGTTTGATGGTCTTATGAGAAATACTTAAATAGAAAAGTGGACACGACAGTCTTTTATCCGATGTCGGTCAAAATAAAATGGACATGTTTTTGGATGATGCCTGGTAGCATAAACTATAACTGCCTTTTTGTAGCCTTGCAGCTATCCCCATTTTGCATGGCCATAGAAACTATGCATATAATACATTTATAATATTATTACAAAAAGCTGTGCGGTAAGTGCATAGGGGCTGGCAGTTTCTTGTAGGATTTTTTCGAATGGATTTAGAATGATTTTGTGAAAGTGTGGTGTTTTCCGAATGACTTTTGTCTCACAAATCAAAATTGTTATATTTGTCTTTCACCAGTAGAAGGAAATAGTAGATTAATGCGGGCTGCGGTTATATAGATCAAATATTTAGGTTTTCTGAGGCTTAGATAACCCGGGTCTATTTGAGTTAAAGTCTAGCGTCTTACCCTCTCGTCCATATCCCATGTTCTTGCCTACTTACATGTCCTAACATATGTCTCGTACTAAAGCCATAAGGAAGGGTAATCCGGCCGCACTAAGAGGCTTCGTAACCGGAAATTATGAAGTCACTTAGGGTACAAAAATGTACAGCTTTACATTGAAATTGCTAGTGTTTTTACCACTTTGCCATTGGACATACATAAAGGCGTAAAAGCTTGATGGCTTCTTAAGTAAGAAGTTAAATAAAAAAAAATGTATAAAATAAAATAATTTAAAATGTATTTTGTTAACAATATTATATAATATTTTCAATGTTTTGAGCATTCACTTTGAGATCCATAATAAATTATAAATATTGATTTATTTATTTACCTTGTTTTCACATGGATCACGTAACAAAAGTTCTCTATTAGGAGACTGCAGTTTCGACTAACTCTTAGCCTTTCTCAATCCTTCTCTAGTTATCTCTTAAAAAATAAATATATACCTTAACCACTTTTATGTATTTATCTCTTCCTTCATCCTTGCAACACTACCTATCTCCCTCTCCTTTCCTGATAGACACACCCCACCCCCTCTCCTACAAAAATGGGTTACACCACTTATAAGTAAAACGCAGCTCAGTTATCTCTTAACTAGAGAAGGATTGAGAAAGGCTACAAGTTAGTTGAAACTGCAGTCTCCTAATAGAGAACTTTTGTTACGTGATCCATGTGAAAACAAGGTAAATAAATAAATATTTAAAATATTATATATTCCACGCTGAGCATGAAGTAAGCTTAAGTAATGTTAATTTTTAAATAGAGTGTTAAAAATTAATAGTGCTTAATGTAAGCCAGTTACAAAATACAAATCAAAATTAAAAAATGATTTATTTAATTTTAAATGAGCTTAACAAATAAACAGTAATACACCTCACAATTTTTTATGCAATAAATTGGTCTAAAAAAAAAACCGGCAAAATCTCAACTTTAATATCATTAAATGAATCGGTTCCAATGATCAATTTAAAACATAAATTGTAAAAAGAAGTGCTGTAAAATGTATCAAATAACAATCAAGTAATTGTGTAAAAAACATTTTTTTTTTAACATTTAATGTTTATTTTTTTAAAAGAAGAAAACAATATCTTACAATGAAAGTTATTGGAAAACTTTTACTTCTTTTAAACCTATCGTTTACAAACAGTAGGTGTGACATAATCCACGGATGATGTCTCTTCATTACCATCCAGCGGTGTTCTGCTGCACGTGTTTTCATAAAAAACAACATGGTGTCCGCCAGAATTTTATCCTTTCTCTCGCGAGAACAGAAATAAATACAACCTTAAGTGTGGACGTTGAATTTTCAGTCCGGCATTATCAGACAAAGCTCGCTCCTTTCAGGCGTGCGGAGCTTCCTGAAACGACCCGAAAGCCCTGAAATTTTAACGCAAAGAGTCCGCGCTGCCGGCGCAGTATATATCCGCGGAACCGCTGCCCGGGGACTTGAAGAGAAAGCCAACTACCGGCCCGGGAGCAACAGAGGGTCATGAGAATTATTTAGGTCTCTCGGTGGCGTCTATTAAGAGCTAGCTGAATCACCAATTTGGTTGTTAAAGCAAAAGAAAGTTAGATGTTAAATGATCAACATAAGTTACATCGATAGACACAGAAAAAACTAAACTACTATCATATTTTTTTGCATAATTATACTGTGTTGTAGCTAAAGTTGAGGACATCATGGTCAATTATCAAGTGTACTTATTAATCTTTCAACTTTGCAAATATTCTGAAATACAAGTATCCTACCTTGCAACTTTAAGCTTTTCTGAACAATCTTGTTTTGCAACTAACTTCTGACATACCCACTTTGCAATTATCATGAATTTCTTCAATCACATTTTTCAACTACATCTCTAGCATACTCGTATTTCACTTCACATTGAGCTGATTTTACCAATGATAGTTTCTTATTGCAAACATTGCTTTTACTGATTTTTTCATCATCGATCACCTTTTCTATATTTGTTGTCTAGTTGGAGCATATGCACGTCACAAATTGTCACCCTAATATGTTGATAGCCGCCATAGTCTTCGTTAAATTTCATATCACCTTCACCTCCGAGAGTTCTGCGAAGTACATTATTAATATAGATACAAGTACTTCCAGGAGAGGAAAGAGTTTGAAGCATGAAGAAAAGGCAGCTGCAGCCTGATCCACTTTCTCTCTTGACCTGTAAGATACGTATAAGGCACCTGTTTTTAGAACTTACTATACGGTCGCATTATTTTTTGTTATGGATAGTATGAGTTAATATATGTGTGCTATCTAGGCCGCGCTGTATAGCTGTTGCACGAAGTGGTTATTTATATAATATTAATATATATAATACATATAAATATATTATATTTTCGCTAAATGCAGTGGTTAAGTAGTTCGTCAACTTGAACAACAAGAAAATGATTTTTTTTTAATTCCACTGAGTTTTAACTTTATTTGTCCACTGGTTTCAGAGGCAACCCACTTTCCTTAGCATATTACTTAAATCTTACAAAAAAAATAAAAAAATAACAAAATATATTTTTTAAGTTGCCCGTTGCATAAGCAGAATAGTAAGCCCTGCCTTATAGGAAGTTCACTTAGTTTTATAACGATGATATAGGGACGGGGAGTGGCAGCGCTGGGTCACGAATTTAAATTACTCGTAATGTTTAAGGGTTTCATGAAAAAAGAGAGAAGCTTCAGCTAGATGGTTAAATGACACACAACCTTGCTTTTTCTAGGTAAATACTGTGAAAAATTATAAAAAAAGAATGAAATACTATGAAAATTCATAAAATATCTCTAGTGTCGCATAGCCTAGTCTAGCCTGATGTGGTCATTTAGTATTGATCATAAGAAAATACACAAATATTGATTTGCTTATGAAAATAGTTAGAAATATTTTAAAATTAAATAAAAAACGATACAAGTTGATGAAATATAATGAATATCCTTACAATCTGAATAAATATGAAATGAAAAATATTTCGTGTATTTCACGAAATCGTGAATTGATGTGATTTAATATTAATTTTCATAATACTTTATCAATTTTCATTACATTACATCTTTTTTGAGAATATTTTAAAAGTTTTTGTATATTTTCAGTATTTTTCATCGTTTTATTTTAATGAATCTTCTGTTAATTTTGTAAATAAAAACATACGTATGAGTATAGTGTACATTTCATAATTTATTTTTAACGTCAATGCTCGGTTTCGATGAGGAACTATTTTCAAGATTCGTCTTATTTAAATATCGGAAAATTCATCTTTATAATCAAAAGCAACGTAATCTCATGTCTGGAAAAATTTACAATTAAAACGCAATTTGAATGTTTAATTAGTAAGTAACCCCAATTAAGGTGGAAATGTTTGACTCTGAAGACCGTCTTACCGCGTCCTCTTCGTAGCTGATTAAAGATGCATCTCCCCGGTACTTTTGAGCATCAGGTTAAAAAGCCAAGCATAATTACAGAGAGTGAGACACAATTAGAAGTTATCAGGTATTCTTTTGTATCACTCAAGGAACAACCTGAAGGAAGTTGAATTTTATATTCCAGGGCTTAGAGCCTTATGAACCAAGAAACTGTAAGGTTTCAAAGGTTTGTTATATATTTCACAGATCGGATGGTTTGGGATAAAATATATTTTATTTTGAAATATTAAATAGTATTAACTTTTCATGCTGCCCATCTAATTGATGGGTTAATTTTATTTTTTAATTACCATCGATATATTTATGAACACTCTTTCAGTATCTATGTACAATAGCGAATTGAAAGAAAAGGTATGTCTTATCTTTAAAAAATACATCAAAATATATTTTTAATGTCGCAAAACTCTGCACAGACTATTATCATTATCATCAACCTGTCCCCAAACAGCTTTTTCTTGCTATTCTTTCAATATCGTCAGTTCATCTTGTAGAGTCAGCCTACATTATGTTTGCTTGTCATTTGGTGCCATTTCAACACATTGAATCCCCATGGACGGTCGTTTCTTCAGTAGATATGTCCAATATATTACTATTATGATGTACCTATTCTTTTGATTTCGTCAAATAATTTCGTTTTTGTCGCATTTGCTCGTTTTAGATTCTACCTGTCTTAAAGATTTTTTTTTTTTTTTTGAATTAAAGTACATCAACAATTAGTTTTAGTAGATAATAGTATTTATAACAAAACTCGAATATGATATTCTACATTGAACGTTAAGAGAACTTTATTTGATAATAAAAGTCTGTTAGATATCACGTTTCTTCACCATAATTAAATACTAAAAAGATGCATCGGTGAAGCTGTATATATAATAAATAAAACATCATTTACATTTACGACGTCCAGCCATGCATAGCGTCACAGAAATACTAAATGCTTTCAATTCACTAATTCTGAAAATATTTACTTTGACAATATCATTTTCATATATTAAACAACTAAATTAAAAAATTTTTTTTTTTTACAAAGTTTCTTACATATAATAAACGCCTTATCATAGAAGAGCATATGAATAAAAATGTCAACATTTTTCTTACATGAAAAAAATGTGTATACAGCGCTCGGGGGTAGCGTTTTGTTAAGGTTGTCATGCTATACGTGTGTCGCCGTCATTTTTCCTTTTGTGTGGTGAGTCAGGCGCGGGGTCGCGGACCATATTGTTCCTCAGGGGAAGGGCGACGGCCGCGACTAATGAGGCGCCGGGAAGCGGCGAGTGCTTCTGAAATTTCAGAATCACTGAAGGTTGAAACTGAAACTGCACGTTGCACAAAATTCGGGTTGATTATTTGCCGAGTGAGCTATTGAAGTTGTGAACTTGTTAATGAAGAAAAAAACTTGATTATAAATGTACAAAAAATATTGGTAACGCAAAATAAATTTTAAGCAGTTACGTTAGAACACAGCCATTTGGGTTATCTTAAATATGATGCCTTTAATATGCGAAGCTGTTGCTGGGTTGAAAAGATTGGCCGGAAGAGAAAGTCCGAAATTCCGTTTCTAGGGGGCACCGCGTGGAGGTTCTTTTCATGCTCCCAACGTGACGTCGCTGACACGAAGAAGAAGAAGACGAAGAAGAAGAAATGCGAAGAATGATTTAAATAAATTCCTTAATTTTTTCTTGAATTTAACAGCACAATATTAACAGATTATAACTATATGACTAATTAATAATTATAGATAGTTGATGATCTTAATAAAAAATAAAAGTAAATAATTAGTCATTTCTTAGCAAAAAACTTTTTTTTTCACATTTATGTGTATCAATTGATTGAAGATCTTTGAAGATCATCAATATGATCTTAATGCTACCAGTCCAAATTGTTCTCGTTTTTTATTCAGCAAACCAGTAAATACATTTTTTTGTACTTTATTATTATATGTACGATACTGTACCATTTGATTCTTTGTTTTCTAATATATATTTTTTGATAAAAATTAGCTTCATAACCATTTTAATCAGTCTCTGACCATTGCAGAATGTAGGTCTTTTTGAAATGTCTTCATCGTTTATAATACCTTTGCTTCCCACAATCGGCCGCATCCGGATATTCTTCTATAGTAATCTTACTGAAGTTTTGTTTACATCCCATTTACCAGTTGATTGCTTAATAAGTTTAAGCATATATTAAAAAAAAGACTTGATATATTAAGAAAAAAATGTATGTAATATAATAAGGTACTCACAAACTTAGTAAATGTGCAATTTAAAGTTGTAACAGGTACGCATGAAAGCTACCAGAACTTTTGTATTTTGCGATCGTTGATTTCCCCACCGAGTCCAAGTTGCCTGATACTAAAGTCCTCGGCCGCAGTTCTGTTGGCTGTTAACCTGCACGCTGAACTTTACCTCAGTTTACCTGCCAGTAGTTACTAGTTAGCTCGCTGCTTAATTGCGTTAGACGGAGGTGTCGCTAGGTATGCTGTTGCCTAATGATGGTATATAGCGTAAAGGTACGTTTCACGTCAAATTATATGAAGTTATAAGGAGAAAAAGTCATGAAAAACTGACATTCACCAGTGCATAACGAGGAAATCATAATGCTTTCCGGTTGACCTGATAAAATAAATTAAAGGAATGATAGTGTACTCGTATTCTGCTATTCATCGACTTTAATGAAGAAAATGTGTTGTTTTTTTGGTTCACCGTGTTCATTTATAAATAACACGATAAAAAATAATGTTTTTGTGAACAGACTGAGAAAAAATATATGATACAGAAAATTCGGTGAAAGGGGAAAATTATGTGAATTCAATGAATTAGAGACCACATCACATTTAAGATTGTTTTCAATACGTTTGTTTACACACTTAAGATCCTGCTTCATGTGCCGAAGAAGCTGCACATCTCAAGACCTAATGCTGGGCAACACACGGGCTATCAATGTTGCCAGATACTGGGCAACAATAATTTGACGTCGCTGACACGAAGAAGAAGAAGAATACGTTTGTTAATGCTCTTAGCAGGAAATAATTTTGATCACCAAATAAATGTTGCTAGACACTGAAAGTACCTTTTTTTATGACAAAAAGGGAAAAAATAAGTAAATAAGAAGAGTAAAGTCAGAATTATTTAATTTATTTTGTACATGAGCTTTTCAATTATTCTAGTTTTGTTTCTATTAACACCTTTATTTTTTTTAAGGATTTAAGGGTTTGTAACTAAAATAATACAAATAAGAAATAAAAACTAAATTTCTCAAAATAATAATATTGTAAATATAAATATCAGAAAGTTTTTATTTAATGATTAAAAAAAGTGATGAAGGAATATTTTTTAAAAATATACGTCATACTTAGGTTTTTTTATATGTGTCAACCATATTATCTGGCAAGAAAGCGATTTATTTAGGCGGGAATAATGAAATGAAATAACCTTTTCTGTATGGCTCAAAGCATGCTGTGACACTCTTTGTCTCATTGCATATAACCTGTTTGACATAACATTGAGATGCGACGATTTAAATAATGTGAATGATATAAAAGTCGTTACCTTTTTAGTATTTCTCGTAGCCGAAATCTTCATATTTGGGTACAGGATAAAATCTGCTGAAAGACGTGAAACATTCCCAATATTATCTTGATTCTTTGATCGCTAACGCTACGTGTCTCTCGTAGGCTTTGAGGGAGTTTGATCACGCCCGCGGCGCCGGCGGCTCACACCCGAGTGGCATCTCCTTCCGGCGCCGCAAGGCGTCGGGACGTCAAACCACTCAGCAGAGGAATGAGCAGTCAAGTCTACTGTGCTTGATTTACTCTCAGCCATATTCACTCGGTACTAAGATAATACTTTAATCCAACAAATATACATTATTAATCTGGCAGAGACATGTTCTTCCTCAAAATGTGAAGCTAGTGTTGGCTATTCTAAAAGTGACTGGCAGGTGTCGCCGATGTGTGATTATCACAGTCTAGAAAATTAAGTTTAAAAAAAATGCTCCTTAGACTTGTAATGCGTCTGCCTTAAATACAATATTATGGGTACGATTTAAGATTGCCTCAAAAGTCTTATAAAGTCACGGTCTAGGTAATTTCGAGTTGCCTAGAACCGATCGGTGCTAAGCATCCCCTTCAGTCAGTGTTCTCCCAGCTTCAAACTACTCATCAAATACGGTCAAGGTAAGCCGCCCATTCATATTGAATAGTCTAGGCCTCGGAAGCAACTGGTAATCCCTCGATCTCTTTAAATATAAATAGATTGCTATAATTCAATTCAACAAGAGCAATCTATTTATTTTTAGCAACGTAGCTTTTATTGTGAATGACCTTGAACTGTGATCATAAAGGGCTAATGCGTACTATAAAATTAATCATATTCGGTAGACTATTTGGGTTGTGGAGTTAACTTGGTGACAAAGTCAAAAATGTGGCAACAGGTAGTTGATAAACCCCGTTAGCTTTGTGGTGGATATATGTTTCCGCGTCTCTATCAAATCCATCGTTCAATATGACTGTAAATATTTATGCTGTCGTTAAGGAGACGAAAATAGATCTGGTAGGGTTATATTTATATATGTTTTTCATATGCCGAAAGAGTATCAACTTAAGCTGTTTTTTGGAATAAAAAGAATGCTATTTGTTTTCAATTTTGTTTATTTTAAATGAGTAATAGTATTTTTATATAAACAGTTACAGAAATTGTCACATATCGAAATTATGCGTTCTCAGATTTCATAAAAGTAAGCTTTTCTATTTTTTTGAGCATAATTCTTTTCTAAAAAAAATAATGTCACTTGTGCTAATTAAACCTAAAATGATATGTTTTTGATATAATTATATTTTTTGTTCCTGAAACATTCCTACAATAAAACATATATATGTTATCTTTGTTATTTAATTAATTCTTACACACATTTTTTTCATGTGTTTAATGTTTTTATATTTTTAACTTAACTAGTACTTTTATAAGATATTATATTTATATAAAACCAAAATATGAGACTGCTCTTAATTAGTAATTGTATAAAGTCATCAAAAAAATTATGTCTCAATGAATAATAATTCATTAAATAATATCAGCTTACGAAAAAAAGTATTATATAGTATGATACAATCTTAGTTTCTTCATAATTAGAATAATTTATTTAACAATGTCATTAAAAATGTATATAACTGCTTGTATATATTTTAAGAAATATAAGTAAACACGTGTTGAATACAAACTTAAAATCAATGAAAACCCCTGTGTTAAATTGGATTGGTGTTTTATAACTGTCTATTTATATTTCTTTGACTTAAATTTCAAATGGTTGATATTTTCAAAGAAAGTTCTTAGAAAACAAAATAAGAAGCCTGTCAGTGAATTAAAATTCAATTTAATGAAATACAACTATTATATCTCGCTTAAAGTAATACCTGCTTTTGAAATAAGATCAAGTATGGTATTTATAAATCCATGAAATTATATCAAAGAATTTGATTATCTTTAAGTTACATTTAATGTATAAAAAAAAGTAGTTATAAGTACATAATTTTAAAGTGTATAAATGTTGCAGTCATACATATTTTGTATTAAAATAAATAATTAATGTAAAAATTAAGACACTTCTAAAACACTAAGGTTACGTACGAGTAGTACTAAAAATTATTGAGCTTAATGTGAAGTAGTCAACATCTTATGTATCGTAAATGAATCTTGTTTGACAATTAAATATAAATGTTTTTCAATACATGTATTCTTGTTCTTAAAAGCATATTGTGTCTCAATAAACTATGCAAATCTAAATCTACATCTAAACTTAAAAATAATATTATTTTTTCAAGTAATATATATACATTGATGCAATTTATTTTCACGTAAATTTTATTCGGAGGTATGTTACGACGCCGAAAAAATTTGTCCACATATGTACCAAATTCTTTTCACCGATGTTTTATACAAAAACATATAGTAAAACCTTAAATTTCAAGAAGGGTGTGGCAAAATTGTCAACACCAAATGGAAATCCACTGTTTTGAATTGAGTCATAGAATAAGTTGCAATCATTAAGATCAAGTAAATCAACTAGAAAAGTAAATTAAAAGTGTTTGATAATCTATTTTTTTTTATTAATTACAACACTGCATTGAATTTGTTCAGTATTTTTTCATCATATCATTATATGGTTACAAACTAGCGATTGGCAATACTAGACTGGTGCTAGATTGAATACAAAAAACCAAATAATTCTGACTTTATGATTGTTTTTCCACCCTTTTAACTATTTTGCTGGTCTTTTCGAGGACATTCTTCTACTGAGTGCAAAGAAAGACTTAAAACGTTGTTGTTGTTTTAAGCAGTTGAAATGCACTACTTTTCTATCCCGGACAGACACAAAAGATGTATAAAAATATGTGTTAAAGATTAACTTTCTATTAGTTTATCAGAAATGTATTGTGGCTAATTATCATTTTCTTGTAAATCTGATTGCTAACACACGCTTATAATGACATGTCATAAAAAAAACAAAAAGTGATAAGTTATTAATGGTGACAATTCTAAGACATGATAATTAAATTGATTTACAATGGCAGATCTAACCCACGAGTTTGTTTACTAAAATTTTGCTCAATCATCTGAGAGTTGTTGTTCAGAAGATCTTGTCCAAGCGCATGAATGACGAAGCAGCATGAAGAACATCGCCAGCTCGGCTCCTCGCTTCTGAAGGTTCTCGTCTGGATCCTGATGAGTGTGAGGAGTGAGACTCTGAAGGTGTGTTGTGGACCGGCTTCGTAGTCTTCCAGACGTTCACGGCAAACTTCAGCTCAGCCCCAAGAGCCTCTTTCATTGTCAACTAAAACGAATAAAAAAAATGTATTACAATATATCTAGTATCTATCAATATCATGACCAAATGTAAAAGAAAGAGGGTTCATAGCTAGTTCAGCAGCTTGTTTTTGTTAAGAATATGAACAAACTCTTAGCCCGGAAAACCAAGATCTGGAACACGATAGATCTCTGAAACTTATCAAAGAGTGAAAAAAATTACGCGACTGCTGGGCATCCGTGTCGCAGAAACAGACTCTGAGTAATAATAGTACGCAGTCCAAGAGGAGAAGAAAAATAGAGGAAGGTTTTTACTCTTAATTAAAATTCATAATGACAATTGTTATCAGTTGTAAATATTAGCAAGACAATATGTAAATACACACCCCATTATTGACTAACGCGAAACATTACTTCAAAAATATGGCAAGTAATTAAATTCAACGTTTATAAAATGTAATAAATCGGTTCCAATAATTGAAATATAGATTTACAAGTAACAACGAGTAAATCGCGTAAAAAAATCGTATCAAAGAATTGTGTAAAAAAAGATAAGTAAAAAATTACTAGTTGTATATTTCAATTTTTACTCATCATTTGTAACATATTATGTTCTCAAACAGAGTCTGCTATAATGAAAATTCCTTTCCAAGAAGTTTCCTGGAAGTGAAATAGCCTTAAGGCTCTAGTATTTCAAAGATTAGAATCACGTTAACTGAATCCCAATGAATTGTGTTATATTTTAATTAATAGGTAATATGAATGTCATAGTAGTTGTCCATGGAGATATCAATCAATAACGCTCGTAAAAAAGATAATCTGACACCAACTCACAACTAAATAAATCATCAATCCTGAAGAAGACGTGGTCAAAATATTGGTTGAAAGAAGTTCGCCCCACACGGCTAAACCCAAAAGCCACAATATCAAATCTGGCCGTGAAAACATAAGAAGTTATTAAGGTAATATGAATGTTTTTTTTTAGCAATAATTAGCTATGTTCTTAACGTGCTAAATTACGAGCGTAGATAATCAATGTTTTTACAGCTGAAAAAAGATCATTTGAAATATTAATGTAATCTCATCTATAGACAATGAACAGATATATAGAGTCTCGCAGCTTGGCCACATCATATATTCGGTTAGACGGATGAATGATTCAAATGTCCTCCAGCCGCGACTGGCGCCGGTTACCCGCGGGATCGGGACGAGGGAGCCTCGGGTGAAGCCCGACCCGGGGTAAGGCCATGACAAATTATGCCCGATGCGCATTTGTATGAAAAATTCTAAGCAAATTGCAGTCTCCGCCGACGCCGTACGAATGCATTTGCATTCATGGGCGCATTAATAAAACGAGTTATCGCTCGGAGACGACGCGATGCACTCGCGAGAGTAATAATGCAGCTGATGTAAGCCACGGTGAATGAAGTGAATGATGAAGTTCTATGAAATATGACAAAGATCTTAACATTTTAAAATATTGCTTATCAAAATACTTGTGTTTACACTTTATAAGAATTGTGACTAGAATATATTTCACGTAGTTTTCTAACATCTTTTCTTGATGGGTTTTTGTTGTTACAAATTCGGATTTCAGCACATGATATTGGATTGACATTTAAACTAGATATTAAACTAAATACATGATATTTTTATATTTTATATTCCCATATAAATATTTTAATTTATTAATTTTTAAATTAAAAATAATTTCAATATTATAATTATGCAGTTTTACCAAGTATTGTCAGTTGATAACCTTAATATTATTTAAACTAGACTTTAGTCTCCTAGCAGTTGTATATACCTAATACAAAATAATTTTTGATTTGCTATAACTATGATAGTCATTTATTTACGATTAAATTTATGTTATTTGATATGTTTGTAAATGTTAAAATAGTGGACAATGAATTTGAATTTTTATTATATATAAAACATATATAAAATTTCTCTATTATAAAATTTATATTTATTGCGTATTAAAATGATTCAATTCACAATTAATGGAAATTAAAAAATTGAGAACTCTTCATGCTGAAACATTTTATTTTTACATTTATTCCCTAGGTGGAGAGTATGATTGTCATAGGTTTCTGCCATCAGAGACCATACATTTTATGTATGGATTCCGATGGTCTCCCAAAACGACAAAAGCCCGAAAGTTTAAAAGAAAAGTGATTGTGAAATTTACTGTCCACCGGTTTGTTTTGTGTAACTGTAAGACTGCCATGTTCTCTCTTTTACTCACACGTGATTTATTAGTAAAATAAACTTGTTTTTTCTTCCAACTCAGCTTCAAAATATTTAAGTCATATTAAAATTTTACCGAATAATATCTCTCGATCTCTAGAAAATTTGCGCTTCAATATTAAAAAAATGAATACAACGCTGTCCTTTAAAATATATTTCATTTCTCTAAACATATGGTTACTGAAATAAATAAAAATTATCCGTTCTAGGACCATTTTGTATTATTCTTTTGATGTGAGAATAAAGTATATATTAATAAGAAATCAGGTGACTTACTTGATATTTCGTATATAATACTCTCATTTAAAGAGTATAAGATAGAGTAGTAGTAAAAGTACGCGAGTATAATTACACTCTCATTTAAAATTATTCGAATATTTGATAAATTATATACTTAAGACTTAAATTATCTGTAACACTTATCAGAAATGAAAAGATTGAATCTCCAATACTAAGTTTATTCTAGTTCCATTCATTATGCAAAGTGGCCTTTTCAAAAATGTTTCAGCTGAGTATCAATAACGATCGCAGTTGATGTTTTGAACGATTGTGGCATCATTTAATTATTTCAGCATTGCCGAATCCAGTCAGTATTCAGTTAGGCTTTTGATAAAGCAAACGATGCGTGTGCGTATGAATTATTTAACAGGGGATAATATTATGCCACTAGTGATATTTTATATAAACCCTTGTGTACCCAAGCGGCTT
Organism: Glossosoma conforme; assembly: GCA_022606575.1. Classification (NCBI taxonomy): domain Eukaryota; kingdom Metazoa; phylum Arthropoda; class Insecta; order Trichoptera; family Glossosomatidae; genus Glossosoma; species Glossosoma conforme. Next base: position 1,047,747 of record JAGTXR010000121.1, read on the forward strand.
ATAGAAGATCAGCACTCGCGATATAATAATTAAACATGAATATTACATTAACTGAGCGAAATATCCACAGGTAAATATTGCAAGTAAATCGTTATCACGAAGTTAGTTAAATCGAACTTATGGTTTATTTGGTTGAATAACAGGTTTTCAACTATATTTCTAATGAATGTTTTTGCAGTGCTTACAACTGATCAAAAATCATAAAAAAACTTAAATATCCACCAATGTGGCGTGGGTGCAAAAATTATGTCATATATCTGAATATTTGAATTATTCATCATTGTATTAATGACATTAAATAATGACCTGTATTTCTTTGTTAAGTAACTAATTCAAGGTTTTGGAAGTAAGCTAATTCAATTGGCAGTGAATAAAATTGATTGGCAGTATCCACTGTGTCAGTAATGGAATCATAATCTTACCTATTATTAATTACCATTCGTTAATTATTTCCACAGATTTATTATTTTTCTACTGCCTATTGATATTTTTTTACGATGATTATTTTTTACTTAATTTTTTAGGTATTTAATACTGACCGTTTTCTAAATAATAACTGCCCATTGATTGAATAAATAATGCCATAAAAATTAGTTGCCTTAGATAACCCAGTACCTGCCAATTTAAGGAATTCTTATGTTGCCCAACATAAAATCCTAGACAGACACATAGCAATTTATAATACTAAAACTACTTAATTAGCTTACAAACTTAAAGAAAAATATTGTCTTTGTATTTCTTCTTAAGGAACCAATGATCTTTTATGAATACTTAGTAACCCTGATTTTATATATTTTTGGAAATAATCTTGCCATGGTTAAGGCAGTTTATACAAATATGTCATGTTTTAATCATTTTATCAAAATAGTAATTCCAAACAGTAATTCTTAACAGCTTTCTAAAATTGCGCACATTTCTGCGAGATCTTACTTTCTCCTTTTTATTATTAACATAAAACGCTTTGCCTTTTTCGACTAAATTATTTAATTTGACCGCTGACACACCGCAGTACTTAAACATTTAGTCTCCTGAAAAGAGACACTTCAGTCCTGAAATGCCTAAAATATGAAAAAAGGCTTTAAAGCTTATATATCTCAGACATTTAAAAGGAGTTTTACGCCAGCAAGGCTTTTTGTAGTTACAACTTTAACTGTGATTGAAGCGTTCTTCTTATCTTAATTTCATTAAATGAATAAATATCACTTTAATCTAAGCCATGAAGTATTTTTAGTAATATTTTTAAAATGACATTACTTTAAAATAAATGTGAAGTTAAAATGTTTTTTTTTTTTTTTAATTAAAATTAATATTTAATTATAATTAAGTTAATAAACTTTATTTAATTTCTCATCAAATAACTTGCGTTTTGAATGTTTCTCCATTTTCAAATAAGTTTGGAATTTATAAATCAATGCCCTTCGCCTGAGAATCATTGATGTTTATGAGTAAAAATAAAACCATTTCACAGAAGACCACTGTTAATTAATTAAATAACTAATGGACCTCCTGACCTTTGATTTTCTAACTAGAATTTTCAGCCAACTCAGCTAACTTGAGAAAAAATGTCTACCGTTTTCAGGCTATTTATTTACATTATGGGAAAAACAAAGTACTTCTTTAATACGCATCTTCCCCTAAAAGACTTAAAACCGTATCAGAGTACGGCCATTTGTTTAAGCCCGTATATCGCCTTATTTTTATCTACTACCCTTCTGAACTCACTTCTACATTTTTTGTATTCTATTTTAAACCAGAATATAAGTAAATTACCTTTGAACATTTTGAGACGCTTACTAAAATATATATAAAAAAATACGATTATTTCATAGTTATTGCTATATTTATATTCAATAATTCAAAAAGTATTTAAACCTTTTTATTTTCTAAATAAGTACTTTTTTGTTATAAATTAGATTTAGTAAAAGTGTAGTTGATTAAATTTTATTTTAATTTTTTTATTTAGAGAAAAAAAACCATAATCTTCATGCAGGTTAAAATATTTCAGCTATAATTAATGATGAAAATCAATTAAGAATATTTTTAATTTAAAATAAATAAATAAATTACGAGTATAACGATTACTTTTTTATAATTAATGTTAAGTGGGTTCTTATTTAACGCTTTAATATCTGCGCCATTGCTCGAGTCCGGCGTAGGGATCTTTTACATTTTGCACTTTTCACGGAGCTTTTTAATGATGGCGAAAAGTATATGAAAAGGGAAACAAAACTTTAAAACTTTAGAGGGTACGAAAAAGAGGGCGAGTGAGAGAGAGAGAGTGCCAGAGAGCGAGTAAGGAGAGAGGGATCAAGTGGTGGACATTTGCGAGCTCATTAGTGCGAGTTACGCTGCAACTACTCTGCTAGGCTATGACAAGTTGGTCTCATTTAAATTCTGTTACGCGGAACAGTTTGAAAAATTTAACGACCCAACACATCAGCGCTTTTTAGTGCCGATTCTAGCCGTTGGCGCTGAGTGAAAGACTCGCTTGAAGCGCGTTATTTTCCTCTAACCGCCTCCCACTGTAAAGCTTCATAATAATTATATCTGTCGTACAGATCGCATTTTTTACTTTGTCAGTTTTCTGCTGACGGCAAAATATGTCGTGACTACTTACGAATGTTTTATTCTGTTTGCAGTTTTGTATTTTTAATGAAAATAACGACAAAATACATTTAACATTTTAATTGACGTTGCGGCATTTTTCAGTTATACGGGCATAACTTTCGTCAAACTAAAACAATTTTTTTAAAATTTTTATAATTTATTTTAAAGAAACTTATTTAAACTCTTTTCAGATGTGCTCTCCCGTGTTTATTTTTAGCGGTCATGTGTATTATTATTTTTAAATTGAGGTGTTCGTTAAAATGTATTTTCTTTTCTTGTTTGTGTTTATATCACGCCGGCGGTCATAGCTCAATGGTAAAGCGTTTGCTTTGTAAACCAAAGGTCGTGGGTTCGATCCCCGACGGAGATTAAAATAAAAAGGATTTTTAATCGATTTATGAGCTCTAAAATACCTCCGGTTGGTGTGAACTTGATCCATCACCCGTAAAATGCCAGTTATAGCCTATCAATTAAAATTGGTGATAGACGAAAGTCGTCCCGTGAAGACCACCCATTCATAGTAGATTTCTGTAATAATAAAGGATGATGCGTGAATCTCGGGCTGTAGTCTATGACGTTGGCGGATTAACACTCCACATGCAACGTTTAGCCATATACACCATGGTAAGCGTCATAGAATTCCACAGATGAAACATCAAAATTACTATCACCATCTGTCGGTATTCTCCTGCATGTGTTTAAATATATTTTTTTTTTTTATAAAAATACAGTCAATTTTTATACTTTTTATACTTAAAAATGCAAGTTCACTGTATCGTTATAAGATTTTTTGTAGGTTTTTAAGCAACAATAAAATTTTAGCAATCGAAAGGTTTAAAATGTGGTAAAGAATATTTATAAATAGAATATTATATACTAATATAGAATATATATAAATAGAATATTATATATAGAATATATATAAATAGAATATTATATACCTAATATTCTATTTATATAATACTAGAGTATGATCAAAATAATGTTGATTCATCATTATTACTAAAATTTTGTTAAAGTAAAATAATAAAATGTAGCAAAATATTTAAATGAATGTCGTTATGTTAATCGTAAAAATAAACAATCAAAAACCACTATTTCCGGTAATTTTTTGATAATTTTCATTTACAAAAATCTTTTATTAACGCCATTTCAAAAATTTTGAGTGCTCTTCCAAAACCTATTTTCTTCCATATTTGAAATAGAATCCTAAAAAAATAATCGTTATTCATTTGTTTTTTCCTTAATTATTACAGAAACATCATATTTATTTTTCAGTAATAGGTATTTCTACGTTTTATGAATTTTAAAGAGCTGATTAGATGATATTATATTTTGTATTTCAAAAAGTTAATTCATTACTTTTTATCTTACATATTTCGTTCCGCGATAAATCAAAGTACTCAGTTCAAGAATAACATTGGAAATAACCACATAACATACTTTATCTTTTTACACGATACATCTGCATCTGAAAAACAACAAGTATTTGTTGTTTTTTCTTTGTTTTCACGGATGTTATCTCCAGTCAATAAATAAATAAGAAATAACTCACTATTAAAGTGTCGTACGATAATTTCATGCCATTATTTATGTTCGCTCTGAGAGCGAAGAGTTATTTCTTAAAACTTGCAGAAGCTCCGCCAGGTTGTAGCGGAGATATCAACGCAAAGTAAGCACTCTGCTATGCATGAAACAACTGTAATTTCCTAGCTTTTCAGGCGACGCTAAGGCTATACTGAAGTGGTTTAATGGATAAAGCACTCTCTTATGAAACGAACAGGTTCAATAGCTATTACAGATATCTATAAATCTTATAAATTTATTTCAAATTTTTATACATGCCTTTCTTTAACTCCATGCAAGGGTGTGATGGTAAACATATATTTCAGCTAAGAAACAAATAAAAAATTTGAAGATTCATTAATGGCTAGCCTTATGTTTAAACTGTTTACAATACACATTTTTTGTAGATGCTTATTAAAGTGTTTTCCAATCGGATATTTCTTTATTCAAAGTTCATCATTATATATTCGCTTCTTATCTGGTACATATGGTTGTCACAAACAGTTGCTACAAAGTCAGTCATCATTGTATTCGCATCTTTCCAAGACAGCTTTGCCTCCCGGAACATTACCGAGTGCATTCTTTATGTTTAAATACCAATAACCATTCTAAATGAAGAAAAAATAGTATAGTTTATGCTCTCTTATGGCATCTAAAAAACTGATCCATATCAAATTCGGGTAAATTAGCACCTTTTTGCTGTTCTCCTTATGTGTAGAATCCCTTTAGCATTGTACACAAGAATCTTTTGTCAAAATAATACCGCATAGGTTTTCGTAGAGGACCTAAGATTTGCAGTCGTGTATAAAATGATGTGGATAAAACAACTTAAAAAACTTTAAAAATCTGGATACTTATGACCTTTAGTGTTTTCTCCCTTTTTCCTTTGCATGGCCATTATTTTTCACGCTTAAAAAAGCTGTACTGTAACCTTCTCTTACAACGCGATGTTATCCTTCCTTCAGGGAAAACAATTGTCTTGCTCCCCCAGAGACACTGCGTGGGCCGACGATTGAATCTGTATGCGCTGAGACTCACAAAAAATAAAACAAAGGAAAAGTACGTGGCTATTTTGTATTCACGTTTTTTCTATTAAAAATAGTGCCGAGAGGATTTTTACTGTTACGTAGAAATACTATATTTTCAACTCAGTTTGAAAATAATTTAAAATAAATAAATTATCAATAAAAATATAAATCTCTTATTTGGGCAATTGAAGAATTATGCATGCATATTGAATATATTAACGTTTGTTTTTTAAATACATGTACTTTTACATTTCTATCAATAAGTAATTTAAGCTTTGATTAGTATATTTAGTAACTGCACTAAATGTCACAAATTATATTTGATTGATCTGTGGTATTGTGTTTTAAGTAATTCAAAATAAATGTTTCAGGTTTAGTATGGTAAGGTTATGTTAAATTTAATTAATCCTATAAGGTGACAAATACTTTTAATTTATATTACATATAATTTTGTTGCAAAATCTATCAACGTCTCTCAGTCGAACTACAGAAATACTTAAAAGTGTTTTTTGAAATGTTATATTCTATTTCACACAGTGTATTCACTGATTTAGCGTGTTATATTCTTGTGCAAATATACATAAAATTAATTAATTTATATCACATAAATATTTTTATTTTTATTAAGCACGCAGGATCTTGGTCATCCACGAATTAAATTACGCTCAACCGTTTCGGCTGGATGCTGCGTGTGGAACCATGCTTATGAATAAATTACGTTATGCAATTTTCAATAATTGACAAATGTAATAAATAAGATTTCAAGAAATATGAAAATGATTTACAGCCATTTTTCAATAAATTTCATGAATACATAATCAATTTAGTTGATTTGTTGCAATAAAGAGATGATTTAATGATGTTTTTAACACATTTAAACATAATTGAATAATCTAATAATTCATGATTTTAATTAATTATTAACAAAATTAAACTGTGTAAAATTATTATATTTTTTATTTGTTTTTGACCTGATACGCCTTGGTTTACTCACAATTCTTGATTTTTTTTAAATTGAGAATGAATGATTCTTGATTGAAACGATCTAATGCCCTTTTTACGTATTTTATGAAAAACAGTTAAATTTATCTTTTTCAGTGGAATTGAGGCGTTGTTTATTGAAACTGTACACATTGCTCCCTTTGCGTTTTTCGTTTCAGTTTTTAGCACGATGATGCGGGGGCTTCAGGTGGACGTGGATTTATATCCTGAAAAATCCTGAAAACGCGAAAAGGCCCGTTTTATTACGAGCCGGCGTGTCACGTCGGGGTTTTACGTTTTATTTTTGGATAATATCGCTCACAAACACGTTTGTTTGAACTTTACCGCTTTGAAAAGTTTCCCTACAAATCAGACAGGTGATTCCGTAAAACACTTTGGCAAGATACACTCCGCAGTTCACACGCCCCATCGCGACATAAATGTGTTCGATAATTTATATACAAAAATACGTCGATTTAGAGACCATTTCTTTCGTAAAGGGTTTTTTTTGCAATTTAATACACGATCTCTTTATAAAAGGTCAAACGAAAATATATTTTTTAAATGCTTTCTAAATTGAATATGTATAAGACAGATGGTCGAGAAGGATGAAAGCATACATGAGCTGCCTATATTGGTAATTTTAGGTCAGGCTTATAATTAGTTATTTAATTACATCGACAGTTTCGGAGTTTATCAAGTTTATTAACCTATCAAGAACTATTTTTTCAACTCAAAATAAAAGTGTTAATTATATTATTAAGCCTACAAACAGGAATGAAGGTACATCAAATACTTTTTCGATATTTGACACGACAACTCGTGATGTGTGATTGACCCAGCGCTCCATCTGAAACAACGGCTTATGTGAATGGATAATTTACCTTTTCTTCCACTGCAACAGCTCTCACATTCCAGAGAAACTCCAGCAATGCTATGAAGAAGGCAATGCCTACTCCAGCGCCCAAGACCACGAAAACACCCCCCACATTGAGGATGCCCAGCTCCATGGCTGCTGCTCCACCAGCAGCATTGTCTTGCTGCAAAATCAACAAATAACATTCAGGATATTGTTGAAACATTTTTTTGGATTGATTACGACTGCAAGAATTTAAAGGAAATGATTAACCTGCCAGTGAATACGTTTCTTAAAAAGATAATTAGTCAGATTTTTTGATCCGTTTCTATATTATAAAAATAAATATTTTGTACCTTCTTTAAATAAGAATTACACTAAGTACTATTAAGTCACTTCAAAGCTTTATAAGTCCCATTTGAGAACTGATAAAGCTTTTATTGAAGGTGAAATTGTAGTTTTTTAGCAAGTGATTAAACAGTTCTCTGTACGATCCATGATGAAACAAGGTGAGAAATATTTATCTTCTTATCTCTATTCTTTATTGAACTTCATTGTCTTTGTTATCAATTAATTTCACATTAAATATATATTAATTTCATACTTTCTTTTTAATATGAATCACACTGAGCTCATTGTGATCCATTTTAAGACAAGGTACGATTATTATATATTTTTCAATTTAATTTTAAAATGTATCTCAAAGTGAATGCTAAAAATATAAATAACATACTTTCACATTAAATAAGTTTATTGCAGGCTGAATCTGTTCAAATAAATTTCTATTATTGATTCCATCGGTGATGTTTTATTGACATACTCTTACTTATATTTAAATTATGTATGGGCATAAGAAAATCTAAAATAACTGCTAATTACAGAACGTAATCCAATGTGATTTGCTATGACAATAATTTATCGTCCTTCTTTGCCATGTCGATACTTTTTAAAGTGCTTAGTATACTATGCCAAGTGCTCACTTCTACATAATAATTTTCAGCTTACAACTTTTCTCAAACAAGCACATTATTAGAGAAAAGTACAAAAAGTAAATATGTTTATTTTTCCATCAAGCTTGTTCCTTGTGTTGATGTTCGTGAGTACTCTTGTAAGAAGTGAAGGTTTTTATTTTCACAAAAAATGTTTCGCAGAAAGCCACGCCGGCTGCTTTGTTACGTTATTGAGTGGATTTTTATTTAAAACAAAGAAGTGTGATGTGCTTAGTGAAAATTCCAATTTTGAACTTAGAACGTGAACATTATAATTTTCTTAACTCGTCTGTATACTCAAATTTACCAAACCAATTACTTTTTATATTCACTTCATGACATATCTTTTACGGTGCAGCCAAATGTGATAATCGAAAACATATAGTACTATTAAATATTATTATCTCTTTTTGTGATGAGTAATCCTTATACTTGAATATCTTTATACTTCTCCACGAAACACTATTTTTTTGCAAGACAAGAAAAGTGTGGTATTAAATATGAACGCATAAAAAATATTAATGAAATACTTATTTGTCAAAAAAAAACAGCAATTTAATCGTTTAATTTTACACAGCTGTATCTGAAACGATTCACCTCTTTTATTTTAATATTTATTGTGTAATATAAAAATAAACAATTTACGTTATGATACTTTTAAGACCTGAATTCTTCTAATCCTGCAAATTAGTTGAAACACATTTACCTGATTTATTAATAACGTATAGTAATATTTAGAAGGAAATTTTATCAAATGTGCTTTGAAAATTCTATTGTATTTATTTCTTTCGTTTTTATACGATAAATTCATTATAATGTTTCATTAAAAATATCATAAAACTATATATTTATATTTTCTGATTAACAATACGCATGAGTTATATGAGTGAATAAGCGTCTTATTGAAAAAACAAGTGAAAATAAAACCTAAATCATTTCAATACTTCGTTTATGATATACACGAATGAAAAGTATATTTTTAAAATCAAATAAAAGTTTTTTTTTCAGCATCTCACGTATTATTTTCTTAATATACCGAATGTGTGACATTGCTACACTGTGTCTTGGCGGGACATTCGTGATGTTTATACTGAAGCGCTGCTCTCAGATGCTATTTCACGCTAAATTAGCCTCAGTGACGCAATCATTGCGAGAAAGCCTCTGTCCCGAAAAAAACTACATGTCTAGATGTCACCCGTAGGGATTTCAGAAATAAGAAGATTTTATTTACAAAAAATGTTTAAAGTATAGCCGTTCTTTCAGAGTAGCGCGACATTTTTTTTATATTCCTTTAAGTCACATTTTACTCTCAAAAATGGAAATTTTACAAAAATAGATAAATTGCCAAAAATATAACTTCATTTTTAGTCATCTTTGCGTCTCATAGAATACGTTGTATATAATGTACTTGGTGATTATCTAGGACGATGTGATCTAGGCTAGGAGGTTCGATGTAGTAACAGTTTTGATTTATGCTCTTCTGCGGAATCCTTTCACTTAATTGTTGTTCAGGAATTTATAAAGACGTGTTAGTTTATTAAAATATATAAACTCAATACTATTAACATTTATTTGTAAGACATATGTATAATTTTAATATTATATAATTTTCTCATAATAGAGTACATATATGAATGTAATTAGTATTGCATGAAACTAGGCGCTTAGTAAAACAGCTTGATTCATGAAGTTAGAACATGTGAATATTTCAAATTTACAGCCACAAAGAATAATATCGATTTAATTAATGAATTTAAAATGAAAATTAAAACTTATTATCCATGTAAAACTTTTTATTTCAATAGATAACAAGTAATTATTACCTCAAACACAATTTATAATGTAAGTCATATTAAGATGATTATTGTTATTTTATGGTAGTAGTGGGCTTCTTATGTGAAATGGACACGTTTGAAGAAAAAATAAAACATATGATAATTAAGACACTTACCTTACATATTTCTGATTCGTTCGTGACCTTCCACCATGCTTTCTTCAATTCGTGAAGTTTTCCTTCTTCTTGCATTTTTAACACTGCTCCACTGATTGCAGTGCGGTATGGAGAATCTAAAAAATACTTATCAGTATAAATGCATCAACGTGTTTTGATGAATTAAAGTTAGAATATAAACAGTATAATTAACTTTATTCTTCTATATAATTTAATTTACAGAAACAACCACTTTTTTATATTCACTTCGTGACATCTTTTTTTCGTTGTAGTCAAATGTGATAATCGCAAATATATGTTGTTGCGATTATCACATTTGATGTTCTAAGTCATCTTTATACTTTATCTGAAAAAAAATTAGCAGCTGTAAATTTGGCAGAAGTAAGTTAAGCCAAAAATTGTCATTTGATCGAACAAATATTTGATATCTAAAATAACAGCCAATTGGTTAACCTCATTGAAGGGTATCACATAGTGTTCTTTAACGACTGAAATTTCTTAAAATAAAGTTGGATATACTCTTCTTGTTATGATTATTAATTTAAATATTTTTTCAGTTTAATTCTGTACTATGCTTGCGAGCGAGTCAAGGTTGAGTCGTTTCATGCTACTGGATCGATTTCCTAGCCATAGTAGCGACTAAAAGCGTCAGCATTAACGCGTGCTATAGTTTTAAGTATTAGATTGTATTTTTAATTAGTTTTTAATTAAATAAGAGTAAAGTAAAGTCATTGCTTTAGTCAAGGTATTATTTATTATGTACTTCAACTTATTATTTTATTATCAGTCAATATGACTCAGAAGTGTTAAAAATATAGTCCTGTGACTACAAACATAGTAAATAATTTTAAAGCAGCAGTATTAGCCGAGCAATATTTGTACTAGCTTGAGAATGGTTATCAAATAATAAGAGTGATTATGGACTTTCACTTACCGACCGGCATAGCGATGCCGTACCCCTTGGAGTCAAGCAGCCCACCCACTTGCTGCAGGTCGCAATTCCTCTCTACCATGTACTCGATCATGGACGACTCCATGATGAAGGCGTACAGCCTCTTGCCGTTCAGCACGCGTTCCTGGCCCTGGTCATTGTTCTTCACGAACACGGACGGTTTTGTGGATTCCATTGTCGCCCACATCCGCTGATAGGTTGAATCGTTGGAATCCTGTAAAAAGCATCCTATTAAAATATGAATACATTTTTAATTAATACACATAGAACTATATGGAAAATAATATTTAATATGGCATTTTATAAGAGACAAATAAATAGTGGACGTCAATTGAGGATTGAAATGCCATACAATATACACGAGAGTCCCTGAAAGAATTTTTCCACCTAGTCGAGATGAATAAGTAATAGAAGACATGCTATACGTCATCCATGGAGTATCAAAAAAATTCGTTTCGAAAATGAATAAAGATACAACTAAAACCATGATAAGTAGTCATATTTCGCAAACTTTTGAGTTGATTTCCATAGGAAGAACACGTATCATGGTTGTAAATGAATATACTTATAAAGGACAAGTTATTCAAGTAGGACGAAATGACTTCCCCAAAGAAATCGACAGGCGTATACAACTGGGATGGGCAGCATTTGGAAAACTTAAGTATATTTTTAATGCGAAAATTCTTCAATGTCTTAAAACTAAGGCATTTAACTAATGCATTCTCTTAGTATTAACTTATGGTGCAGAGACAATCACCTGAGAGATCCATGCTCGGAGAGTGTCTAAGAGAAAGAATTCGAAATCCGCATCTAATAGTCTTCATACAAATCAAGCATCCTATAACAAGTCAAATACTTGAAATATGATCAAGAGTTAATATGTGGCAGCAATTTTGTTGCGACCATAGACTGCAGATATGGAAAGAGATGTTAAAATAAAGACTAAAATCAAATGTTTCAAAACGTTTAGCTGGCAATTTGTGGTGAACATACGTTCCAGATATGAAAGAAGTATGGAGAGAAATACCAGAAAGTAACACTAAAATTAAAGATTTGTGAAGCAACATTAATAATCTATTTAATTAACATTAAGTTATCAATTGACAATACTCGGTGAAACTGTATAAATATAATTTTAAAATTAATTTTAATTAAAAAATATTAAATTAAAAATATTTAGTTTTTGTACCCACACATATTTACAACCTGTAAATATATGTGTACTAATGTAGGAACTTGTCCATACCTATATAAAGCACTGCCTGTTTTTATTTTTTCATTACTGAAGATGGTCTTCAGGAAGGCCGAAACATGTAATCATTAAAATAAATTGTGAATGGAAACTAAATATTTTTGATTATTAATTTTTTAATTAAAATTAATTTTAAAATTATAATCTATCTAATTGTCACCGAATTTTCACCTTGAAGAAGCTGGACGTGGATCCTCCAAGCACCGCTCCATACTTGATCTTGGACTGCTTGGCCAAGTCTTCAGCACTGGATACAGTTGCCTCCATTCTCTCGTTAGTCAAGAAGGCTGCTAAGTTGGCCGTGTAGGACGATATCATGATCAGCGTGAAGAACCACCACATCCCGGCAACCATGCGAGTGGAAACGGCTCTTGAAGGTCACGAAAAATATGGGATCTTGCATCAAATATTTTATTTAAAGTATTTGGTGTTGGTATCATATTGATCCCATTAAAAAAGCACGTGTAAATTAAAAATATGCCAAACTATAGAAATTTTGATACTAAAAATATACTAGTACAGTGATAATAAAACATTGGACCAATTTAAAAAATAATAATTTAAGTTTACCAGATTCAAGTTATAAATCTAATTATATGCAAATATACTTTTTTTTCTAGAATAATGTTTATCAAATTCAATGAAAAAAATTATAATTTTAGTGATAGTTGTAGTTGTAGATTGTGACTGACCAATTAAGGACAGTATTTTTGGAAAATATTTTTTTTTTTTTATTACTTTAAACATACCTAACATCTATTTTTTACTTACCTTTGAGTTAGTTTTCGTATAATAGTTTGATACGAGTAAGTGTTACAACAACAATAATAAAATAAGTTAATAGAAGCCCAGAAACAACTAAAATGCGAAGAAAATACAAAATACAAATTTTTAGTAAACAACTATTTTTTGTTATTCGATATATAGAAGTATTTTATGCAGTTTTGTATGCAGTCGAAAATGCATAAATGTATTTTTTAATAGTAATATATATATTAGATTTTAATATGAAAAACAATAAATGTAAAAACTATATTATTTTAGTATCATGCATAAAGTGTTAGACTCTTGACAATAATCGTAATTAGGTTTTTTCATAGTAAAATGTTATTTATGAAATTATAACAACTATTTCTATCAAAAATCAAGTTAAATTATTAACTAAGTGTAGTAGATGCCTTGAGCTTAGCAAAAACATATATATCTAACAAATATGTGACTTCACGTCAATTTTTATAAATACGGTATATGATGATATTTAGATAGTATTATTTATATTCTTTTATGGTTTATTATATTACTTAGGCAGGTATCTAAATACTTTCTGATAAAGATATTTTTAAAATACATAAATTTGGAAATTCTTACGTGTGGAAACGAATTAAAATGAAAACGATTTCTGTTATTATTTTTCTATTTCTAAAAACTACGACAAAACCTATCAAAGGCTATATTGATGTGAGAGTGGTGTTACTTGGGCATGATGTCAGAGCCCTGCTGTAGGATGCTGCCCATCACGATCCAGAGGCAGTTGATGAAAGTGAGCTGATTCTCAAGTTCTGCCGTGTCGCTGTCGCAAGGATGAGGATTCTTCCATTCCGCCGGAGACATCCTGGACCATCGACCATCAGCAATTCCATCGGGAAGACACGGCACACCAGACGTAGACAGGCATCCGCCACCGGAAGTAAGGGTACACCACAGACAAGGAAAGCCAGGCGTTATTAAGATGCTATGTTGCAATCTTCACTTCTCACGACTCTTTGTGGTTTATATCGGAAGTCACGGTACCGATGATTTTTTTTGTGTATTAGTTAAATAGAAATATAAATTAAATGATGAAATAAAGTAGAACAATGTAATTATATAATTTGATGTAAAAAATATACTCTATATATAAAAATTGCTATTTTTTAAAGGAAAAAAATAATTTGCTTCACATAAAAAAATTTTTAACTGAGAAATAGACATAAAGTGATGAAGATGAGATATTTTGGTATGAATAAATTACTTTTCAAATGATGTTAATATAACCCAAAGTGTATTTTTTGTTTGACGATTATGAAGTAATATTGCGTTTGTTCTACTTAATGAATAAACTTATATTAAAATATGACGTGGTAAAATTTTGTGAGTAAAAAATAAATGAAATTATTGTAAGAGAAAATAAGACTTTTAAAAAATATATATATATCACATGAAAATAAAAAAGTCAGTGTTTTTCATCGTCTTCTTTAAGTTATAATCGTACAAATATATGTATATTAAGGAAAACAATAAAAATGTTTTATTGATTCACGTCAAATTCGTCATTTTTGTTATGTTTTATACAAATGACCACATATACGAGTATAGTACTAATATAACTCAAATTTATATGACCTATCATCGTTAGAGATGTAGCAAAGCATATATAATAGTTTCAATACCTTTCGATTCATTGGTTTTCTGGACATGGAACTTAAGAATGAAATTTTTTTTAATCAATCAACGTTTCAAAGAAAAATTACGTAAATTTTGTTAGTAACACAATAACGCAAATGTGTAATAGCGGAAATTTAGAAAATTTGAAAACACAATGCGCAAAATCGGAAATGAATATTTTAAAATGCCGTGTTTTACGTTTCTTTGTTTCTTTATTCTGCAAATTATATATCCTTTATTTACAAATTTATTTCAGAAGTATTGGATATATCTTACATGCTTATATCTCTAGTTATCGGCTGATGTTTCTTCATTTTATTTAACTGTTGTACATATAGAAAATAAATTAAGGATATATTTGGAACATCAGTTCTTAACGTATAAGTTTTTCCTACTTACTTTTTTGTTACATGCCGAACGATGATATTTCATTTGACACTACAAAGTAATTAACTACATTTCGCAAAATAATATTTTTACAAATTTAACTTTAAGTTGACGATGTATATTTTTGAGTAAGATATGTATAAATATAAAATAATTAAACATGTGTAGATAATTTTGTGGAACAGAAGTTTGCAAGATTCTGGGCCTGAAAATTATGACAACATCCGGACAACATTTAAAGCTTCAGAACACCAAGCTGTGAACAAAACATGTTATGAAATAATTCAAAAGGTTAATGTCATTTTATTCTGGGACAGGGGCACTCTGACAACACCAATATATGGCAATACTACGGAATACAAAGAGAATGCTTAAAGCGTGTTAAATAATCTTTCACTAAGTTTTATTCTTAAATTTTTCTCATAATGCATAGACTTGGTGTTAAGGTTATTTTCTCCTTTTAATTTCCTTCAGTCACTCACTGACGGTGACCTATCGTTCCCAGACAATTTTTTCAACGTCTCATCGGTAACGACGTGGGGTGTACTGGACTTCTGGTGCATGGGAAAATTGGTGCA
The DNA here is from genome assembly GCA_022606575.1 of Glossosoma conforme. Taxonomy (NCBI): domain Eukaryota; kingdom Metazoa; phylum Arthropoda; class Insecta; order Trichoptera; family Glossosomatidae; genus Glossosoma; species Glossosoma conforme. Next base: position 1,063,318 of record JAGTXR010000121.1, read on the forward strand.
CAGGACAACTGGTGCACTAGATGTTAACCTAACCTACCTTAAGAATTTGTCCAGTGATCGTGGAGTCCAGAGTTCCATAGGTCACGTTAGCGAAATAACTTTTATATACTTATTAAAGAACGTTTCACTTAAGTCTAAGAATTTTCTTTTAATCAAGTACATCGTTGGTAACCTTAAGCACTTTAATAAAATCTGACTTTCTACCGAATTCCATGTAGTATCAATCTATACATGTGAAAAACTATAAACAATATACACTATAAAATGAGCAAATATTATAACGCAATTCTAAGCATTCTTTTCATATACCGAGGCACAGCCCATGGGTTCCGGGAAGTTTGCTGATGATTTCCATCTGCGCCCTTACTTGGGCATAAGATCGCATCCCTGGGCCATGAGGGAACCCAGTGTTAGCCAGTAGCAGTTGAGCATGTTCCATGTGTTCTCCAGCTCTTCAGTGTCTCGGTTGCACGGGTGAGGGTTCTGCCATTCTTTCTTGGCCATCCTGCCCGGCACAATCCACAATTTTAAAGTATTCAACATCACACTATGACCATTTATCCTAGTAAACACGTCATATACCATTTTTCAGACCTAACAAGATTGATCTTTGGTAAGCATTACAAAATATCAATTTGAAATAAAATAAAACACACAATTGTACATGAAAATTTACAAATTTGAGTTTTCATTTTTTTTACTTAAATAAACAAAAATATTGATAAATTGGTGCAGTTATTTTTTTTCTGTACTCTGTAAGAGAGCCAAGATTAAATATTTTCAATGTAAAATTAAAACGGTACTGATGTGTAAGGTATAACAAAATACTCGTACATATTGTTCATCTGCAATGGGAACCTATTAAATAATATTTCGTTATAATATGACAAACAAAATCTTTTATTTAGTTTTGAACTGCTGTAAAGTTATTGCGTTTATTTTTATTTTATGTAAACACATACGGGAGAATACTGACAGATGGTGATAGTAATTCTGAAGTCTCATCTGTGGAATTCTATGACTCTTACTATAGTGCATATGATTAAGCGCTGTATGTGGAATGTTGATCCGCCAACGTTATAGACTACAGCCCGAGATTCACGCATCATCCTTATCATTACAGGAATTTACTATGAATGGGTGGTCTTCACGGGACGACTGTCATCTACAACTAATTTTAATTTTAATTTATAGACCATGACTGGAATTTTTACGGGTAAGGGATCAGATTCACACCAAACGGGGGTATTTTAGAGCTCAGAAATCGATTAAAAATCATATTTTTTTATTCTCCGTTGGGGTTCAACGGCGTTCCCACGACCTTTGCCTTGCAAAGCAAACGCTTTAACAATTGAGCTATACCCGCCGGCAGATATTGTTATTTGTACTTGTTTTCTAAATTCGTATTTCTTTCCTAATCCATCTTTAGTACTTATTATTAGTTTGTTAATTACTTTAATGTTTGACTAAAACATATACAAAACATTGAATTATTTTTTATAAAATATTATTGTTTCAATTGAAATAATCGATATGTGAATTTAAAAATTTCATTAAAAATATTTTTATCCTTATTTTATGAAACGTGTTTTTTGTTACTTAAATATACATATACTATACATAAAATTCTTTTTTCAACGCGTCAATCCAAGCACAAAAACAACGGCAGAAGCGGGATGCGAACCGCGGACCTTGGAAACCAACTATGCCCAGGTATTCATACCGCTCGGCGAACTGCGCCATTGCTATGCCTAGACCGACTCGCGTTGAAACTAGTATTTATATCCACTAAAACTAGTATTACTATAAACTAGTATTTATATATATGTGTTTTTTTGTTTTTTGATTTAACCATTATTCTTCTTATAAATTTGTGAAGATAGTCATACACAACCTTAGGCTCCGTAGAATCCTTTACGAACGTTCCAAGAAAGTTGTGATATGTTGACTTTAAACGAGCAGTTTCTTGAACATTTATGTTTACATTATACTCGAACTAATCCTATAGCTTTCCTAGTATCCGTGTTAACTCCCTCAAACAAACTTATGCACTATGCAAAAAAAACACTTCTAACTCTCTCAATATTCATCATTTCTTCACGAAGCATTTAATTGACTAAGTTTAGTCTATGAACGGCTTTAGACATTGGATTTATCTTTCACGTAATTTCATATGTATGTCAAAAAAAAGTTATGTGAAATACGAAGTCACCTGGCAAGTATGAAGAGCAGGATGGACACGCCCAAGTACGCTGTGGCCATGTATATCCACACATCCAAAGACAGAGGCTGCAGGAAGGAGAACAGATCCGGAGCCTCCTTCTTGGGTTTGCTGAACAAGATGCTGATACCGATGGTCATGAAGGGCATGGTGAAGTCCACGACGGTACGGCGTTCATGAGTAATGGTCAGATCACATATAGCCAAATCCGCACGCTGAAATTAAAGTCAAATTAATAACACATATTCAGATCTATGGAAAATACCAATTTATATTAGAAATCTTATATTATTATAAATATTTATTTCTTTACCTTGTTTTTACATGGATCACGTAACAAAAGTTCTCTTTTAGGAGACTGCAGTTTCAACTTACTCGTAGCCTTTCTCAATCCTTCTCTTGTTAAGAGATAACTGTAGCTATCTCTCTAACAGCACTTACCTCTTAAAAAGAGAAGGATTGAGAAAGGCTGTAAGTTAGTCAAAGCTGCAGTCTTCTAATAGAGAACTTTTGTTACGTGATCCATGTGAAAACATGGTAAATAAATAAATATTTCAATTTATAATAGATCTCAAAGTGAATGCTGAAAACATTGAAAATCTTATATTAATTTATCACAGGAAAATAAACGATTAAAATGTGACTATAGAGTAACACGAATCTATAGAGCTGTTAAGTAAATATATTAAACATGTGCTTTTTGAACAAATGTAGCTACCTGCGAAGATTTAAAAAAAAATCCTGGAATTGAGGCAATGGTAATCATTTAAAAATAGAAAAAAAAGGTACATTGAAAATTAATTATATGCATACAAAATCTAATTAATTTACCCTGTCCAGGAGTTCTTTGACAAGGCCATTCCATTTCTTCGTCACCTTGTCGTAGCCGCCGTAATTTCCATCAGGTACAATTCTGATCTCATATGTGATGTTGAGGATGTTTGCTATTCTATCAATCAGGTCAAGAGAATAACCTTCAAATCTGCAAAAAATAAACAATTTACTAAGGAATTTGATATTATTTTAAGGTTGACCTTAAAAGTGAATATTTGTAGATAGCTCCAAATTTACAATGCCTGAAATTTAAATTATTTATGCATATTACTGATGAAGTCTTCCAGTCATTACTTATAGAGCGGGAGTAATCACATTGACCAAGTTTTCCGGTCAAAAGCAACGGTAAATAGAGCGAGTCATACTCGGAATATTCCTGACGGACCGGAAGAGGAATGGTTCGATTCAAAGCAAAACTAGGGCAACCGACGCTGTTGACTAGATGAGTAGGTTAAAAGCTGGGCAGCCATACGTCATTTGATTGATAGACGAAACGTAAGACCTAATATAATATTTCACAACAAGATGGGTGCAGGAACGAAATGGATTGAGTAAGCGAAAGTATGTGAAAAGTGGAGAAGCTTAAAATGTCCTCCAGTGATTGAAAAAATGATTTATTTGAATGATATAATAGAAGCGATTAAAATATTATTTGAAAATATTTAATACATAAAAATATCATAAATTGCCTTTCATTGTTAAATGTTTATGTTTTATACAAACAAGTATAATTATAAATATAACAGAAACATAAAATTTACGTAGGTCTTTCCTTAACTACCTTAAGCTTCACCCATCCCTTCTGCCTATTTTCCTACCGATTTTCCTAATTTTATTATACTCCACTAATTATTTACCAACCTTCATCCATCAATATATTTGTACACGTGAAAAACTGACCAACTTTTCATTGAACGCAAAACCGCAGTCTTTTGGCATGTAGATAACAGAGCTTAATGTTATTCATATTAAAACAAGGCTAAATATTTATATAAAATAATTAAATTTATGCAAAAAAAATGTAACTTGCTGATTGTTTCCAGTGAGTATTTCATTATCCTTAGGTATCTTGTACATGAGGAAAGGTTTTCCTATCCTGGAAGAGACGATGAATGTCTTGTTTTGCCACTTCTCTGAGAGAAGGCTCTTGACGTCGCCTTCAGTCCTGGAGTACTCCACTCCACCTACAGGGTTCCAGAAACCGATCTTTCTGAAGCCAGCCTTGGAGAGTTCCACAATATCCAGGGTGAACTCCACTCGTCGACCATCTTGGTTGAACTTGATTGGTCCTGTAAGACCATTTTGGTCGATCTGAAAAAACATAAAAATAAACAAACAATAAGAACGTTGCTTAGATTTTTTTTTCAAAACACCATAGAGTATCTACAGATTTAATAATAAATAAAGTATTTCACCATGCAAATTTAAAAAAAAAGGCAATATACAATTACGTTAATGAACTATGATATACCTTGACTTTCTATTCTTTATATTTTACAAATAGTGTAGGAAAGAAACATTTTTGGTGACAAAATTTCAGCTTGATTGAATAACGGAAAATTGATTAATTTGTCCTTCCTACATTTAACACAATCTACTAATAAACAAATCTCAAAATAATAAGTCTGAAGTAAAATCCCTTTTAAATGTTTTAAATATTTTAGAAAATAGTAAACGTTTTTTTTTAACTCTATTAAAATTAAATACTAGAAAATGAGTCAAAACATATTTGAAGTTTTTAATGATTATAACTGCCACACATGCAGTATAAAATCAAAGAGATCTTCATTATGAATAAGGCTGTTGCATCTAATTGATATTATTGTATGTTTATATACATATTTACAATAAAAAAATAAGTATGAGAGGCGTTTTTCAACGTAGATTTTTGTAAATATTATGATTTTTAATTTAAGCGTATGCTTCTTTTTATAGCGCGTTCTATAAATATGATAAAAATATCATTTAACCGCCCTGATATTTCAGGCAGTCATTTGCATGCGAAGTTACTGAAAAAATATTGTGACGACACGAAATTGCTGATTTTAATTTTTTAAATATATTTTTTCGTCGACTTTACAAGTGCGCTTTAAGCGCGAGTCGAATTAATCTGGCGGCAGATAACGCATATAATGTATGATGACATAAATTACAGGACAGAGTTGACACGAAAGTGCGACGAGCGGTGAATGTTTGCGAACGCCTCCCGCTCCGCTTGCCGCTTGATCTCCCGCTCCTATGACGAAACGGCAGTGTTTCCCAAATATATATATTACATCAATATTCCCAATAAAAAAAGAGCTGCCTTTACAGCGTCTATTTAATAATATGGCATCACCATGCGGACAAAGCTACCAATGCAGCGCTGCTAACGGAGCAGTCAAAGTTGACTTCGAGACGCAAAGTCCTACGTGAAGCTCTCACAGACCATAACTCTAAATGTCCTCTACAAACGTTGATTAATATAAAAGTGGTGACTCAAACGAAATGTATTTTTTATACGGTTATAATTCTTGTCGCCTCACTAAGCCACCTCTAAGCAGTCGCACGTGCATAATTTGAGAAGGTATTGAGAAAAAGTGTCATGTCAATACATTGAGTGTTGGATAAACAAAGGTTTAGTTGTATGAGAAATCATGAGGCAAGGGACTGGATACGGTAGCTTTCAATTCCACAGCTGGTCAATAGCTGAAGGCGGGCATAGCTAGAACGTGTTCTTTGTATCCCAAATATTGAATGCTTATTTCTTAAACAATTAAAGTCGAAGGATTTAAATTAAAATATGTGGTAAAAGTTTTTCATATTTACAAATAACTTTGGTTGATAAGAGATCCCTTATCAGTGAAATTGTTTGTGATGGTATATTAATAAAACAAATACGGTCTATCATTTATTCACAGTGAAATCACACGATCCCTTAAAATAACACATACATGAATTCACGAAAGTAGTCTTATGACGTTAGCGAATTGTTACTATTCATATAGCTCTTAGCCATCATTAATATGACAAGCATCAGACGATTCGTAATAAAATTTATGTTTTGGTACAAAAAATCACGAGTAATTAAACTTGAATTTTATAATATTCTTCTATATTTGCATTCTAGATAGAGTATATCAAGCTAATAACTTCTAAATTTTGAACTTTTGTAAATTTCACCAACTATTAAGCGGCGGTTCGGCATACAATTAAATTTAAAAAGTAGGGCGCTCTCGTTATAATCGAGTTTGGAGATCGTTGCTCTAGAGCTATCCATCCGATGTCGCTCCAGAGACCGATGCTGTGAAAATAATGGGGATAGATTTCACAGCAGTGGGGGCTGATTTACATAATTTGTAATGCGACTAGCATACGAATAATCAGGTCAGCTGAAATTTATTTAATACACCGGTACACTGAGGTAACTGCGTTGAGATATAATATGATGCTGAAAACCTGATTTTTTTTTTTTTTTACAAAATTTTATACTTGAATGTGCAAAAGTCAGAAAATAATACTTTTTATCGAGTCAGGATCAACGTTTCCCTAAAATAAATAAATTATTTTTGAAAATCAATATATATGTTTTAGACAAAAATATTTATTTGCGATTTATTTAAATATTTAAATACGCACATTTATCGACATAATCACCTAGTGTCTGTTCACTAAAACTGTTAAATGTAGGTTTTCGGAACTATAAGATTATTCGGAACAAAAAAATCATTTTTAATTTACGCGTTTTAAGTGATTATGAATGAACAAAATTGATCAATATAATCCTTCAGAGATCACACGAATTATTATTTACCGACTTTAATCAATTGATGTATTTTTTTTGTAAGATTTTTCTTTCTGGAATGTGTTGTGTCTTTAATATCAAAATAAAATCTAACATTATTATATATATTAAATTGAATCATTTTAACATAATGGAAGAAAAATTTCTTAACTGCTACATATTACTGCTATTGCTAAGTAACTGAATATTTAAATTATTAAAGTACGTAGTCAATTTAATACTATAAAATAAACTTAAATACAAACATTAAAGTATCTTTATTGATCTTATTACCAAAAAACATACTCGTACTTGTGTAAAGCATTTCAGCTTCAAATTATATTATACTTATTTTTTATGAAAATGGCTTTTTAACGAAAATTCTTCCTTATTTTGCTCAAAAAAAATTGAATATCATTTATGATAAATGAGCAGAAAATAGTCTTTGCTGTCACACTTTATTCCATTGATTCCTTTTATGCCAAACAATTGGTATCAATATATTTCAAAGATAAAATGAGATACGCGTTTGAATTACAGCTTGAAAGTACAATTCAATTGAACACACATCACGTATACAGAGTGTCTTATGCCCTGAAAGTTATTTCACTAACTGTCGCTGAGTGAATGATTGGAATAGCCCTTTTTTGGGGGATGAATAGTGTTGTCCTGCGTATTTTCGTGTAACGAATAACGTAACAGGTACGTGGTTCGGCGCCATCAGTTGCTTCGCGCGTGAAGCGGTAGCCAGAAAACAAGGTTACATTTTGAATGTACGACATCGGAATGAAATACGTATTCCAGCGATAGCCTCTAAATTTCCTTCGATCGAATGGCTCAATCTATCGACGGAAAATAAGAATGAGAGATAAAACTAAATAACTTAATTAAGTAAATACAACTTGTGTGAATTTTAGGTTCCTTATTAAATATCTATTTATCTTTGGCAAACTGATCTTTTTTGATCTGTTGATCAATTCTAAAAAGTACTTTTGGGCTCCATCAAAGGTGCCGTTTTCAAGGTCAGAGACTAGTTTGTTAGATGCGAGACTGATCAAATCATTTTCAAATATTGTTTGCTATAATGTAAAAAAAAGGAGCCACTATGAAGTGATGTATTTCATCAAAGAAACAACGTGGCATTTAATATTTTCAACAGCACAACATTTGTTATATATTCATAATGCGTATCATTAGCTAATCAAAGCATACGCAATTCACGAGTGGAGAGATAAAAAATAGGATTACTATAAGCGATACATGCAAGTTGAATTAAAAAAAAAAAAAGCTGTTTTCACCGAAAGGCCCTGTTCTTTGTAATTTTGGGCCAAACGCTGGTGTCCGTGAGTATGTGCTTGAACGTGGAACTTTCAGGAGCAAAGGATAATAAATATGTTGCCAGCGATGCGTCCCGCGGGTCCCCCGGTCGATGGTAACCTTCTCAATAATATTATGTCAATAGCGAACCATTTAATCTAGACTCGTGATATTAAAAATTGTAGGAAGCTAATGTGGTATTTATTGTATATTTTTTCTCCACTGCTGTATAGTTGGAGCAAATAGTTGCCACGAGATACCGCCGAAATTTTTCTCCACACATGAAATAACGTACACGACAACTTCGTTATTTCTAAAATTGTTTTAGAAATTTAATCCTGGAGGACCATCAAACACACAAATAAATTAGTCATATTATATTTATAAGAAAAAGATTCAAATGTACTCGTCAGAAGTTTTCGGCATCTATTAGCTGTAGACGAATGCTTCATGAACAACGATAAAAGCACATTATAAGCGCGGCTCTCGTTAAATCACTGTGAATAAGCAATATTATGCGTAGACCAGAACTTGGATGGGTAATTTACTGTTGCTTATTGCGTGTCGTTGATTAGATTGAACCACCCCTTAGGAGTAAACGGTCTTGGTCACACACAAAATATGCTTGGATAACACAAATGTTGCCTTTTCAAGTTTCTAGCTTACTGACCTGGAGGATGTCAAGAAATATTCATATTTATTATCAAGTTAGATTTTTGGGTGCAGAAATATCTTAGAATAAGGTATATTATGGCAACTAAACAAAGTGGATGGCAGAATTTATTGTGAACACGTGTACCAGGTATAAAAAAAATTGGGAAGAAGACAAATATGCTTCGCATTAAAAACGGATTTGGTAAAGCGAGAGAAAAATATTTGCATTGTTTAGCATAGCCATATATATTTTTTTACATAAATTTGTTTGTCTCATGTTTCATCGAGTGGGAAAATTTAGAACCTTTTGTGTTGTAAAGCCAATGAAGCTAGTGGCCAAAATTGTGTGCCGAAATGTAGAGCTCCCAGAAGAGTGAGACGAGTTAATTTACTATTGACGATATGTCCCATGGGTTTACTCATTTTGGTTACCTATCATATCGCACCTCTATCGACATAGTTTTACATGAAACATCCAATAGAGTGAATTTTCAGTGTTGACGGATTTTTTCAGCTGACAAATTTAGCAAGCTCGCCGTTAGCTTTCGACAAAGCCATCGACAGTAGAAAATCAAACGATTTTTCGGTGTGATGTTTTTTTACGAGCTTTTGACTCCATAAAGGAAAATGTAACAGTCAAACACATATCAAGCGCTAAGCGTGAATAAAATAATCTTTTTTTTATTTTTCATATGATTTAATTTGATATCTTTTTAACTGTATAAATATGTTTTCCTTAAATTACCACCGAGTAAAGTTCACATTGTAAAAGCGGTTCTCGTTAGATTACTGAAGTTAAGAAACATTGATCGCTAAAGTTAAGAGACAACTAAAGGATACTGTTTATTGCTTGACACGTATCTATGAGTTGAACTGCCTCTTAGAACCAAATAGTTTAGGACTCCCGAGCGTCGAAGGAATCGTTTGATCTCTTTAAAAATATTATTAATAAAATACTCATAATCTGCTTTTGATTCTGCAGTTACCGTCTCATCAGATCCTCAGACTCCTGTTTTAAAGGTTGTGGAGAAACATTAATTTGTCCAAATTTACATTTGGCAGTAGATACGTTTTGTGACAGGGCATAGATATTAGCAATTGACAGAAGTATCGACAATTTGAAATGATCACATGCTCCAAATATGAAACGGATAAGGGAAAAAAAATGACATTTAAATAGAAATCTAATTAATATATATGAATACTGTACAAAAAAATTAAATAATTAAACATAAGTTTGTGTGGCTCACAAATAGAATGTCGATTTTTGTAATAATTTGATGTAACACATAAAAATAAGTTTTATACTCTAGTATTATAAGTCGTAAAAGGGGTTCCAAATTGAACAAGGATCAGGTGCAATTGGTGATTAAGTTAATAATGACCCAATTTGCATTTGAATAAACCTTTTATAATCCGAAATTAACTTTATCTTACCAATGAGTAAGCCGGGTAATTTTTAGCCCCTCCTTTGCAAATTTTTCTGCGATCAAAAACGGTAAAGTTAATTAATCAGACTCTTAATTAAAATTGAATCTTTTTGTTAAAAGATTAACGGAGCTGATTTCAAGTTGAGAATAATGTTTAAGGTTAAAAGTCGATTAAACGAGCATAAGATAAAATATTTCTTCAAACCTGTTAATACTAGTAAATGTATTAAAAAAATGGTGCATGATATGCGAACCATCTCATATAAATACAATATTAAAAATATCAATGATGTAATTACTAATTAGATTAAATTATAAATAAATAATCTTAGCAAAACACTGATTTTGTACATTGCACATGGGTTTATCATAATAATCAATCTAATATCTACATATCTGTTCAAAACGTTATTTTGAACATAATTATTTTGTATTAAACATCGAAAACTCTTCTTCAAACTCTATCTTAGATGGAATCTGCCGATTCATAACAGTCGGGTACGACACAGGGCATTGACCATCACAATATATTGTCACTCTATGTAAATTGAGGGGATCAAGGTCCAAAATAACAGGCACCTAGGAATTTGCGGTGTATAAAATTCAATGTATTACTATTAATTTTATAAATGCTTACCCATGTTATATACTTAGATATAAAAAGGGGTATAATATCAAATAAATTAGAACCAATTCAACTCCGGTCTTTGGACTTATCCTCAGTGCCGGAAACTTGGTATACCGGCGTCACCATTTAGCTGATGCTGTAATTTCAGAACCGTGTTCTCGGTTCCGGAATATATCCGTTTTACAGTTGGAGCAAATAGTAACTATAAATTTTTGCCACTCAGTTATGTCAGCTGCTACTGTCCGTGACATGTCCCTGGCTTTTTATGTTCTCAGAGGTCAAATTATAAACATATATTATTTCTAAAGGCTTCGTGAAATTTTACACATTTATCTAAACAAGACATTGAAATTAGGCACAGTACTCGTATGTAAGGTTGAATCGGTTTTTAGTGTTAAGAAACTCTTTAATTCAATTGAAAAATGCAGTGACAATGTAAAGGGTCCGCCATCTAACGTTTTTTTTTCAACTAGTACTTATTTCGTGAATGGTAACACTTAACTCATGTCTGATTTGACATATAATTAGTTTTATCCTTCCGCTAAATGAATATGGTTGTGAATACGCTTGAAAAATGCTGGGAAATATTGCGACATTACTTTGAAAATCATGGTAATGTTGCAGAATGTGTGCGAAAATTGCGTACGGATTTTGGAAGAAGAGAATCACCGTCAGCTCCGTATGTTCGTTATCTTGTGAAAAAAGTGAAGGATACTGGCATCGTCATCGATAAACCAAAGGGTGAAAAGTCAAAAACAGTGCGTACACCCGAGAATATTGCTGCTGTGGCAGAAAGTGTGCGTGAAGCGCCATCAATGGCGCTTCCATGCGCGCGGCCATGTTGAACGAATTTTTGTTCACAAAAATTGAAGAAGAGGATATTGGCAACATTTGGTTTTAACAAGACGGAGCTACGTGCCACACAGCCGAAGCTACACTGGATGTTTTGCGGCCTGTTTTAAAAAAAAAAGTTATTTGGCGGACCCTTTAGTAGTTAATGTTAGTGCAAAATACATGTATACACTATCTGTGCATTGAATCTCAAATTCACCGTTCATTTTTCACTGATAAATTTATCAAAGAAATGTCATGCAATATGCTATTTCGTATTGATTTGTACGTAAATTAATAGCATTTTGATTAATTATACAAAAATGTACACCTTTGGTCCAAAGTAAAGCTTGGTTAGCAAGTGTAAAAACAGGACAGTATATCTGTCTGCGGTTCGAGTTTCAAATTTACTGTTAATTTTTCTCTGATTAATATCTTAAATAAATGTTAATATTTAAGTTGCTACGGATTTGTACATTCTATATATTTGGCGCAAGTAATGATTCCTAACTGATGTCTGCTATCTACAGAATCCATTTCCCAACCTCACCATTTCCTTATCCATTTCCACGTATTTCGTGGTTAGCAACTTGTTACCAAAGAAGGCAATTCGAGACTCGCTGTAGTATACTAACTTCAAAGCCTTAGACTGAGGTCTATTTGACATTATATGATGCAACCAGAATCACGGGAAGGCCATCAGCCACTCAATAACAAGTCCAGTAACGGGTCCCCATCTGGGTCTCCAAAAACAGGACGGGACAAGGAGGGTTTTCACCAAGCGAGTACTATATATTAACAATGTGCCAAATAGTTTTTTGAGTGTGATACGCTTATATGACCTTTTTTTAAAAATAAAGCTTTCATCAAGCGTCAGATTACTCTGCTAATTCAAACCGTCGAGGTTCCCACAATGTCAACATTCATCAATAATGTATACAATTGTCTGGGGAAATAACTGGCTTTTTAATGATCGCGACCCCGACTTTCCGCGCCCCTGTACATTATTTCCACCGGCCGTTAACGTTTTACAAGTAATTGGATTTTGATTATATGGATATTTACCCGTAAAACAAAAGCAATTTAAATGTTCGCGCTGATTAAAAATTGACGACAGAAGCTTTTACATTATTGAGACTTTTGGATATTTTCGCTTATCAAGTGTCATACCTAATATGATTAAATTTAAATTTTACGTTGGTATTGTGATTTTATGGTTAAGCCGCGTATGGGGAATTATTTCGTACCAATATTAAGATCGCCATTACAGGGGTCTTCTTCAAATTTGAATAAACAAATTGATTTTCTATCTCGCTTATTTATTCACATTTTGTATGAGCTTTGATCCCCTATCCCTGAGAATATGTATTTTTTAATTTGAAATATAATACAAAAAATGTCATTTGGCACGTTTTTCACAAAAAAGAACATAAACATAATTTGCCAGCGGGTATAGCTCAATGGTCAAAGCGTTTGTTTTGCAAGCCAAAGGTTTTGGGTTCGATGCCCAACGGAGATTAAAAAATAAAAGTTTTTAATTGATTTCTGAGCTCTAAAATCCCGTTTGGTGTGAATTTGATCCCTCACCCGTAAAATGCCAGTCATAGCCAATTAATTAAAATTAGTGGTAGACGAAAGTCGTCCCGTGAAGACCATGCATTCATATTTAATTCCTGTAATAATAAGGGTTATGCGTGAATCTTGGGCTGTAGTCTATGACGTTGGCGGATCAACACTCCACATAGAGCGCTTAACCATATGTAACATGGTAAGTGTCATAGAATTGACAGATGAGAATTTAGCATCAGTATTAGCATCAGTCGGTATTCTCCTGTATGTGTGTACATAAAAAACTAGAAAGTGATAAAGAATAATGGCATTTGACAATAATATTTTGTGGTGATTTATGTTAATTTTACGCTCCAAATAATAAGTCGATATAGAAAAGAGAATATCAGTTTATAGATGTATACTTCATAAGCTGATAGATAGTTCAGTTGCATGGCTCGTGACAGTCAAGTTGAGTGTTGCTAGGTTCTAAGTGGCTTGATTCCGTACCGACACTGGAGTAATCACCAGACGCCGCGACGCCCGCACAAGGCGCCTATCCATTACAGGCTTGAACGATGACTCGAATGAGCGTGAAGACTCTCGTGGGAGAAGGCCGTGACGATAGCATTTGCAGCAAGACTCAACAATCTGACGTGATAATGATGCATCTAGGGAGTTGTTGCACAATGTTACGCATCCTATGAGGCTCATTAACGTGCCAAAAATCAAAAAATGTATATTATGTAAAGGTTTTTCAATAAAAAAAGTGCTAAACAACTTGCACTTGACGTGGTCACTAAAATTTATTGTGCATTTTTTTTTTCATTATAACAATTTGCTTTATGATTGGAGGCTTAGTTTTTTGATGTTGTGATAAATTTTTTTTATAAATTAATAGGTTGCAATTATAAACGTAATTATTTAATTTAATAAATTATCAGACTCTTACAATTTTCATGTATTGTGCGAGGCCAAGACCATCTTCCCAGACTGTTCCTTCTTGATCGCAAGGCAGCTGGATTGGATTAATGCCCTGCGAGGCTTCGAGGGTCGCCACTGCTGTTCCAAAATGATTGACAGCGTCGCTCATCAAGGCCACACCAAGCTGGAAATGAAAAACATCACGTGACACTAAAGTGGTCTAATAAATTTGGCTGATTACAACCAAGTATCGTATAATCAAAAAAGTTAGTTAAAGAATAAAAAATATGATATATACAATAATATAGTCCTCTACAACTTTTAATGATGCCAGGTACACATTGGGAGTGGTGAGATATCAACAGGCGTATATAATTATGAAAGGATACTTGAAGTTTATTTAAAGTAGGGCGATTTATCAACGCATCCTAGTATTAACTTATGGTGCAGAGACTTGAAATCTAGTAGAAAAAATATGTAACAATCCATGTAACAAAAATACATAAAGGTTGCCCAACGTAGTATGAAAATATACATGCTCAGAGTACCTTTATAAGATATAATCCAATACAAAGATATACCAAGAAATCCTCAAGTATTGGACGCTACTGAAGGAATATGCGCAATTTGGCAATGAGCAGGACGCAGGACATGTCTGTCGAAGATACGACGATCGATGGAGATGAAAAGTGGCGTCATATAACTGCAAATAAAGTGAATTATAATGTTATCTTTAAGGTAAGGAATCAGTATAGGTACTTACCCTGACAGTTTCAGGTCGGATGTCCACTGGTCTTCCATTCCTTACTTCCCCTTGCTCCCAGTCGTTGACCGCGCTCTTCAGATCGTAACTATTGGGATCCACCATCCTCAAGCTAGTCACGTTGGTGGGTCCGTACTTGAGTTCAGCAAAGTCTATCGTATGCGCATCCAGAGAAGTCAATATGTAACTCTGGAAAAAAAATCAATAAGTATTGGGTAAAGCTTTGTATCCCAAATAATAAAAAAAAAACAATATTTTTTTAGAAGATGTCAACGCTTTCGTCAAAGAAAACAAGGTTTAATTTAAGGGTTGGATGTTAATAAGTCAAGAACACTTCCGAGCTTAAAATAATACAAAGCGTGTATTTTACAATATTACACTACAAACACCAACAACATTCGCCGGTGGGTATAGCTCAATGGTCAAAGCGTTTGCTTTGCAAGCCAAAGGTCGAGGGTTCAATTCCCGACGGAGATTAAAAAAAAAGATTTTTAATCGATTTCTGAGCTCTACAGTACCCCGTTTAGTGTGAATTTGATCCTTCACCCGTAAAATGCAGGTCATAGCCCATTTATCAAAATTGGTGGCAGACGATTGTCCTCCCGTGAAGACCACCCATTCATAGTAAATTTCTTTAATAATTAAGGATGATGCGTGAATCTCGGGCTGAAGTCTATGACTTAAGCGGATCAACACTCCACATGCAGCGATTAGTCATATGGTAAGCTTCATAGAATTCCACAGATGAGCCTCTAGAAATACTATCACCATCTGTCGGTATTCTCCTGTATGTATACATAAAAAAAAACAACAAAAGGAGTATATGTTATTTTTTGTCTAATAATTAAAATAAAGTTACTGTAAAAAATATATTTAAATATTGAAGCAACTCAAACATTTACATTTGTTTGATCAATCAATCAGAGAAAAATTAACGGTGAATTTGAGATTCGAACCGCAGACAGATATACTGTCCTATTTTTACGCTTAACGCTAAGCACTATGTTGCTGTTAATCACGCTTTACTTTGGACCAATGCTATATAAACGTATCATGTTCGTGTAATCAATAAACACATTATTAATTCGCGTTTAAATCAATATACAATACAATATTGTCCGACACTTATTTAATTAACTAATCATTGAAAGCGAACAAATAAAAAATAAGTAGAATTAGCGTTGTTGCACTGCTTACACAGAACCAACAATATTTTTATTGTAATTAAACAACGAAGCATTGGCCGACCCCCTACAAGATGGTCTGACGATATAAGAAGAATAGCGGGAGTGACCTGGATGCGTAAGGTGTAGGATCGAAGAGGATGGAGACTCACGCGGGAGGCCTACGTTCAACAGTGGACGTACACAGGCTGATGATGATGATGACAATTAAACAGTAAACAAATATTGAAACTATTAACTAAACTAATATTTTTAGTAGCTTTCTTAAAAAAAATGGCACAGATTGCCTAATAACTATACAATTTGTCACATGTTGTTAATAGTGCACTCCACTAGCCTAGTTGTTCTCAACCTTTATTACTTTATTCTACTTCAGCGCATTTCCAAAACTATTTCCCCCTCGTTAGATTTATCTTATGAGCAAAAAAAAATAAATCCTACAATACATTTGATAAGCAATAACAGGCACTAAATTTAGCGGTTATACTTTATGAATTTCATATCGAGTAATAAAAATCACAATATAGTAGATGCTGTAAAAAAATCCCAAATGTCTGTTGTTAACCAAAGTATTATAGGTAAATTAATCACGTCACGTCGATTTTTCAATAATAAATGTTTTTCGTTCCAGTTAAAGCCTATAATATACCCCGAAAACAAATATGATACGAAAAATGAAAGTAATTACTTATGTAAGCTAAATGTAGTCAAATAAGTATGAGATCGTTATTTTCTATGTCTTAAATCACTGAGAGAATTAAAAAGATCATTTTTTTTATGTTAGTTATATGGCGGAAACGTGTGAAACATTAAAAATTATACAATATATTATTTATTATTATCTTTCATCTTATGTAGTGGTTGTTTTGCATTTCTATGGAGTTTTAGAATGTGGTAGATACCATCGTATTTTTCATCGGTGCTACAATTATGTTGTAAAGAAACAATTATACCTGGTAGTCTTTCATGAGCTCGACTTCTTTGGCCTGCCTCAGGTAGTGCATAATATTCTCCGGTTCACAGTCCAGGATGATATGCACTTCACCCGACCTGTGAATTTCCTTGAGCAGAGGTCGGTTGTCTCCACCAACATCTAGCTGACGAAGGGTGATGGGAGGATCGTCAGGACCGTGCATCTTCAATACCTCCTGAAGACGAATCAGACCTGAAACACATTCAATAGAAGTCAGTAAGAATACATCAATGAATTCCCTTATACATTAATGATTTCCTAAACCACATATATCCATCACACAATTCATATGAACTTTTTCACTCACTCTTTGCTTTATATAGAGCCAACAAACATTTAACTAATTGACTAGAAAATGGCCATCCAACCTGGCTGAAACATGTCGTCAAAAAATATATGTGGAATAAATTCTAAAAAATCTTTTATTTATATCTGATTCAATAGAAGGTTTTTAGATCATAATTATTACACTTTATACATTCTAAAATATTATGTGTTTAAATGCCTGAATTTAAATTATTTGTTTACGTTTATAAATGTCAAATAAAAAGAAATTGAAATGGAAATTCGTTTTCTTCTATATTTGATAGTTAAAAAAACTTTTAACATCACACAAATTTTGCCCTCAAAGTATACTTTATTGATGTCAGCTACTACTACAGTGGTTTGTTAATTGTTTTTTTTTTATTAAGGATAGCGGATAATTAACTCGACGCTTTCGAAGCATGGACCATTTTTTTTAAGATGCGGGTCAACCACTATCGCTTTTACTTCATTTTAATATGGATCACGTTGAGAATTGTTTATCACATAAGTGATATGTGAATTAACAGCTTACATACGTGAATAAATATTTGTCAATTTGTTACATTTAATATTAAATCCGTATAAAAAGAATTTATACATTTATTTTAAGTTAAGCACATATAAAAAAAACATGTAATTATGTGATATATAAAACACAATTATCCTGTTGACAAAGCTAAAATAGTACTCGTAAATGAAAAAAAAGTAAATAATACGGTGTAACGAAACAAGGTTAACTATTTTATTATTCACATCGGTTCTGTTAAGTCACTTAAGCGAAATGTCAAAATGCGAGCCAAGCCCGTTTGTATTTAGGAAGGCAAATAGACTGAATAGTTGAATGGGGCTTAATCGCTGAAAAATTAGCCGAAAAGCTTCATTGATCACTATACGGCATCATTGATAGTCAATTTGCACGAACTTTGCAGGCAGTTAATCAATACCGCTCGCAAAGTAGGTACTTGATCCGAAAGCACATAAACTACCGGGCCAGTTAAACTGGCTCACCGAGAGCTTTATTCGAGCTTTTTATGCCTCGGAACGAAACGGCTTGGACCGCATAATGCTGGGAGAGCATTCGAAGTATTTTATCCGAGATTTGGCAAACGTGAAATTTCCATGTAAACAAATCCTCGATCCGTGGCCATTAAATCGTTTGTTGATTCAATGGTTTCGGAATGAATGCTTTTATGTATCTTTAGTGCTCAAAATCGACGAAAGTAATAAAATTAGTTTATAATTTTTTTGACTTAAGTAAATCAAATCTGCTATTTTTTAATCAAATTTATAAAGATGAACCACAAACATTATCTTCAATTTCCGCTAGTCGTAATTCAATTTTGTTTCAATTCTTTACTTAATACGTTGTGAAATTTTGTTTAATTTATTTATATTTGATTTTTTCATCACTCATATGTTAATACTTGTGAATAGGTAATGAAATTAAATAGCGATCTGTAAAAGAATAGATAAGCTCTCAGGAACAATGCGATAAATGCAAACTTACTCAAAAAAGGATAAGTTGATATAAGAGTAAATAAAGACGATGGCAACTGAAAGTGCTTTTGGGTAAAATTTGTGCCGATTTTATGCTCCGACAACGTAAAGTTTGTGGGAATGAAGACGTTGTTAGAAGTGTTTTCTTTTTATGATGTGACATCAAAAGAATTTTAATTTTTGATTTCAATTAATTAATTGAACAATGTTAACTTTCATTAGAGTTTGAGTAATAATAGTAAAATATAATATTTGTATCAGGTATAATGATAATATTTTCAAGAAGCTTTTTAATTAGCATGGGAATATCTAATAATGAGATAACAAACCCGACACTTTTAATTTCCATCTTTCAAATTAATATTCAAGTAAATCTTTTGCAATTATGCACCTGATAAAACTTAAAAATATATCACGAGGATATTTAAAAGTAATTATATAAATTCAATTGAAATATTATACTGGATGTTCCATTTCGTTAAAATTTTCTTTATTGACGTTCAGCTTACAGTTGAGATTGAGACATTAATTTATGAGTCAATAATGTCAACGGTTAAACAAAAAGTGTTCAACATTCGAATATTAAATGTAATAAATATAAACTCACTTAAAAACACATCAAATCACAGTGAAATAATAAAATTCATGTAACAATTGATTTCGACAAAAAAGAACATACCCAAAATTTTTGTGAATAAAAAAACTATTAAGAGCAACAAAAAAATATTTTGTTTTGTTTTGATGTACTTTTTTGTAACGCTGGGAATTTCACAGCCATTCAAAGTTTACGCGAGCACGTGCCAAGAAAAACTTTTCAAAATTAAAACGAAGGCATCAAAAACTCTCCAACGGAAATTAATTGGAATTATTTTCCAATTTAATGTACGAAGCGGGATGTCTTATATGAGCTTTTTTCATAATATTTTCGCCAATAATTCGCGACAAGGCTTTGAAGGATAACTTTTTTTATTTATTATTCAGATGTAATTAGATAATATAGAAAAATTGACGCTCTTTGATTAGTCGCTTAAGAATTTTAATATAAAAATGTTAAAATTAAGTTAAAAAAGACATTTAACACTTTGTAAAGTGTGACGGCTTTTTATAATTTTCTATTCATTTTAATTTAAAAATGAGCAAATTAAAAATATTCATTTTTATTTCCTATTTATTTTTAAGTGGCTGTATATGTTTTGATCTCCATCGAATTCATTTTAAGCAATGCTTTAACTCTGAGTTGATAGTCGATTTTATAGTTGAAAGACTATTTTTTATGAAATGAATTATTTCATCTGACTGAACTCGTTTCATCAACAATATTGTAAGTGATTTACCTCAACAAATACTTTTGGATTCAATATTTAAACATATTCTTGCCTCCATGTATAACGTGGCTTGTTTCTTACCGTACTCTTCCTCGTACAAGATGGTATAGCTCTTCCAGTCGTAGTCGTTGACCAGGGCAGCAAAAGCGCTTGAGAGAACCTGTTGATCTGGGTAGAAGTTGAGGGTCATGCCAGCTTTGTCTGCAATGTATGGCATAGCAGGCTCAGGAAGCCAGTTGGCCTGGATGTGAGGAACCTCACGTGCTCGGCTGATGGACTCGACTATACCACGGGAAACTATAGACTCTGGTCCGAAGATCGCCGCCACTCCTTCGGCAGTCAGGTTACAAGCTGAAATATGAAAAATAGTTTATTGTTTTTAATGTAATCACATACAAAAAAAATACCGACGTAAGTACGGAAAATTTCATCTGTTAATTATGACTCTTGACATTTTTGAATATGGCTAAGTGTTGCATGTGTATTATTGATCTGCCAACTTTAGAGACAACAGCTTTTTATGCAAAATCACTACGAATGTATTATATATAAGTGTATGTCTAGAATGTAGTTTTTTTATGTATCCATAGTAAACTCATAAGAATATGTTTCAAAAAACTTATATTATTTACTTTACATTGGACTAGCATGTAAAAGAATGTTGAGATTTTTATGTTTTACGAGTATTTATTAACGAGTATAGCTGATAGTGCATTTAAAGGGTAGTCTTTTGTAGAAAAGTGAAGTATTGCATTTTAATGCTTAAATCGATGGATAAACTATTCAAAAATATACAATGTTACAAAGGAATAATGCAAAGATTTTAGAAAATACAAATTCGAAAGCACAGGTACGCTTAAATATTTTCTAGGTATTTTCTTCTATTGCAAGAGTTTGAAAACTGTTTTCTTTTTTCTTTTTTTTTTGGTTATTTTCATTTAATATTCATAATTTTATTATCAGATAAGCGTGATAGTCTAATTAATAAAAAAAAACTATCGAATAAAAAGTTTTATTTTTCCAATACTAAATTTAAAGAATAATATTAATAAGGTAACAATATTTTGAGTTAATGGACATGGAATCAGCTTTATTTTTATTTGTTTGGAATTGTAAGAGGAAAAATAAAATGATAATACTAAGCGTCATAAAGTCTATCAGACGCATTTGTTAAGCACCTGGCGGAATTTTCATTTGCATATTTACATTGTACGCCGCAAATTGATTAAAAAGCATATTTCAGCTTTCGAACCGTCGCACCGCTTGGAATGATTACATGAGCTTTCAAATGATTGTTTCGGTACGCTCTCAACCGCGAGCTTCGTTAACGTGAAAAATCAAATTTACGATTATGTGGCTTTGCTTGAAAGTAAACAATGAAGCGAGGATCTGGACCAAAACCGCCGATGAATAACTTCCAAGCGGCTGGAGCCGCAATAAAGATGAAATATCACGTTTATAAATTAAAATAAATGCAAAGGACCTAAAAACAGATGTTCCTTTTATGGATATTCACTCGCAAATACGCAATACAGACTATACTTCCTTAGAATGTTCTCATTTCACTTTCTAAAATTGCGTATTAAGCTCTATTTTTATTCAATTCTCGAATGTAGTAGACAAGTATAAAAATTTAACAATGATATCGATAGAAATACGTATTCCATTTTCCTGACGGTGTATAATTCTATGATCTAAAATGTTTTTTTCGTGAAGATCATCTTTGATTTACTATGTTTTAAAGATATTTAAATGTGCTTATAGCAAATAGCAGCTTATCTGTTTTGTATTACATTTTGTAACTAAATTTGTCTTTCAATATATTTTTTCAAAAAATATTCTTACGATAACAAGCTGACAATACATTTTTTCCGTCTTCAAGATATTTGTTTTTTACAATTATAAATAATAAAAACAATCTTTCTGTGCATTGCATCTCTTGAAATGTCAGTTTACTGATGGTAAGAGTTTTTCAATTATTTCATATCGTATGATTCGAAATTAATGTATACTCTTTTTAAATTTTTAGTGATATTTATTGATATTTATAATATTGTGTGACGAGTGTGCATTCTATCTTTTATTAAAGCATTTCAAATTTCTTGTAATGTTTCGATCAAAAATATTGTTGTTTTTTTTAATACCTTTCTAGTCTTTCAGAATCAGGTATATGTATCGGTGGATATCAAAACTGGTTAGATCTATAGCGCGTCACAAATATTTATTTTCCGAATATTGTTAAAATAATCTAAAACTGTAAGCTACAAATGAATGATACTGATAAAAAATGCATTAATTCTGTGTTATCAATTGAATTTAAATTGTTATATTGTACGATTTTATTTTAAATCATGTTTTTCTAGATTTTATGTAAACTTTTCATTTAAATACATTATCTTCAATGTAGGTTAAAAATAACTAAATAGGATTTTTATTAAACTCTTTATGTCTTAGTCATGTCTGAAAATGTAGTTTTCATTTTTACGTCGGAATAATTTTATGCCATTCTTCATTTTCGTACGTTCTATATATATATGAGTAAATATTTAAACAAATGTTATAAGAAAAATATCTTCATAAAAACTATACATATTTGAATGGTTATTCTTGAATACAATTTTCCTTCAATATTTTGTAAACAAACAATAATATTTTTAATATAACTCCACTCACAGTAAAAAAAACCTGAAATATGAACTAAATATGCAAGGATTAAATTTTTTCACCAACGTCTTTTGGAATTTTATTTGTTTGCAAATTTACCTTGTACTATAGGAAGAATGTTACAGTGTAGCAAGTTATGTGTGTTTTTTTGTTACCGCTACATCAAATGTGACTGAATTAATAAACGGGCTGCCGATTTTGTTGGATTTTGAGCGAATTGCTCCAATTCAAAGAGAGACATAGTAGTAATGATTTTCCTTACCCACTTTACCGGTCTTGAAGCTGTCGGAAGATGAAGCTGATACAACGACAGGAACGAGTTCGATACCGTAGTTGTGCATGTTGATACGGTCGATGGTGTGACGGAACGCGATCTCTGCATCGTTATTGCTCTCATGAAAGATCCCGCCTGAAATCATAAAAAATACCATAAATCCTCCTGAAAAATACTATAAAATCATTTTATGAGTGTGTCACTGAAACATTACGTGCAAAGTCACAACAGATTTTGTTATGTAAAAACTTAATAAATGCCACAATCCGATGGAGATGACTTATTTGTAGAGTATATGAAGGTTGTACTTTTTTTGGTTAAGTACTGGACATGGAGTTTAAATCCGCCTACGTCACAAGAATTTAGTCTAGATCTTATCGGTGAATTGTGTAATTCTTGCCGTTTTTGGTAATGGCTAATCATTTGATACCCCCTAAAAGTACTGGCGGACTCTGCGAAATGCCTTAAGGTCACAGGTTCGATGAAAGGAAAATCCTGATCTATCTCCTTCTCGTGGTAGGGGGTGAGCGACATCAGTCGGCCAATATAGACAGGGACCGAATGTTGGCCGGAATAAGCTAACACCCAGCTAACCTCATCAGGTCCTGGTTAGGGCACTCTATTGTCCTGGAGGGAGTAAATGCTCTCCTAAGGCGGATGAACCTTTATGGTCAAAGGAATTAGGATGTGGAAATAAAGGGGAAAATACGACATTAAAGGTCTAAAAGACATCCCATGTATCAGCAAAAAAATGATTGCTTGGAGATCGAGATGCAAGATTCTGTTGCTGCAAACCAATCCACCGGATTGATACTACGAAGAAGAATCATTTGATTAAAATGTGGTTTTCACGTATTCTTTAATTTTAATGATATCAATGTCATTAGGCGGCATTCTGGATAGAGTAATCTCTTATTGTGATTAAAATATTTTTTTCAATAAACATATTTATCGGTTATATAATTTTTTTCATTACACCTTAACTTTTTTGTACTCTGAGTAAGTATTGAATATGTATCAAAATGTAGCACAAGTCATAATAAATTATGCAACAACATGAAAATATAAACTTGTATGTTTTCATTGGTTACTCATTTTAATCGCATATAATGGTATAATATAACAAAAAATGTAAGCCTTTTTATATCCAGGCACTTATATTTTGCGCAAAATAGATCAGTAGAGCATTTTCAAAACACTCGTAAAGTTTTATATTCATAAATAAATAAAGGCGCCAAAATATTTTCGGTTAGATTTAATATTTTCTCCTGAAAACCAAAATAGCACCGCAGTATGGAGTTCGGGTACTTTTTTATTTTTATTCACACTCCTATCTATCAGTTTGCAATTTCATACTTCTTCTGTATCTTCGTTTAGTCGTAACAGAGCTCTAAAAAATGAATAAAAGCGAGCGAGATTTTTTTATATCCATCACAATATCTTTCCGTCAGACATACGTCCCGCAGCGAGCCTACAAAACATCCCTTTTTTAGATACAACGCTACAAAAAAGGCCCATACGAATTTTTCACAGAAAATATTTATATACTATTACATTCATGCGCTGAAATATTTTTATAAATAAATTGAATTTTTTTTTATAAATATTCTTACTAAATTCCATTCAAGATATATTATTACACGTCCGCAGTTGAAAATGGATCGTGTTTTCGAATATTTTATTAAATAAACTCATCAAATCAATGCAATTTGTGAATCATGTTCTAAATTCTGAACGGTCAAAAATTTTTTTTTCTATAATTTTAAAAATGTAAAACTACTTTTATTACAGTATTCAAGATCAAATGCAATTTAATACACTTATCGTATAATATACATGGTTGTAATTTATTATTTATTGTTTGTTGTAGACTGCAGCTGTAGTAGCAGAGAAATGTTTGGGTGTTCAATAATCAGCTTTTTTTTTAAGAAGATCGGATGATGAGACCTACGCTTCCAAGGCCTGCGTTTTTTTGCTAAAAGGGTGGCTCAACCCGACTGGCGATATGTTTAGGGTATATATACAACTAAATCAATTAAAATCAATCGTTTTTACATTCTATAGATTGGAAAATGTCACGTTTTGGTATTGTTTGATAATATCACATCATTTGAAAAAAGTTACGATGTAAAATAAATTCAGTTTGCGTGAAATATTAATCGTCGTTATGCTAATTACTTGCACGTTATTTTGGTTGGAGATGTTGATATCTGAATCCTTTCAAATCAGTTTTCTCTCAAGTTCTACTCATGCACGCCCGAGGTGGAATATCTTACTGCTATCGTGACTTACGGACGCGATAACGCTACGCAGAACACTAATGTGTGATATAACTCCTCCAACTTTACGAAGCTTAAAACAATCATTTTCCTCGTCTTCCATTTAAACTCCACTTTTATCTCAAGCTTTACGGCCCTGACGTACCAAATATTATAAAAGTCAAAAATAAATTCTGGCTGATCGCGATGAAATAAGATCTCCGGGTTAATCACTTGTACTATTTTTTTTACATTTTTATGAATTGTATTTGGCAGAATAATGCATATATGTCAACGAATACATAAAAATTTATGCTGTCTTGATACTAAGATATATTAAGATTTTTTTAAATACAAATATTTTAAATCTGACATACAAAACGTTCAGTTGTGAATTTACACTCATTTAAAGCTATTCTTATCTTGCTTGTTGAATAAAAAACTGATGAAATCAACAAAAGGTCCACAATATAAACGAAAAAATTTAAACGCCATTACAAAAAAGAAACTTCCACCTTTCTAGCAGTCAACAATTAACCATGACTAGGAAACATATATCCGCTTGAGATTTAATGAGATAAAAGCTTTATTATCCGAGGCATATCTTGGGTGATTTTTTAAGAAAAATAAGAGGTTCCCGAGGATTTGTCCTAAAAAGTGGTTATAACCAACCAACGGCACGCTTTAAGCAAAGGCGAATTCTCATCCAAAATTTATTACGAGTCTATAGTTGTTTACGGTTATAACGAGACTTGCGCTTAAAATATTAGAAATCAAAAGCTGAAAAAATATATATAATAATTGGTCTAATACAGGTAGAAAAATAATCGTTTTTATGTCCTGTTTGCAGTTTGAATGAAAGATAGTACAAGAAGATGAAGAATACGTTAAAATTGCATTTCTCACGTAGTGTTTATACACTTAAACCTCAAATAAAATGAATGAAAACTCGCAAGGAGTCTGACAAAAGTTCGGTCCGATATGTGTTTTATTATCGGTGGTTCTTTGTCGAGCATTTTACGTGAGCTCACTGGCGATACGAAGCGACTAGATTGAAATCTCGCAAGAATCCTTCAGAGTTAGTAAGAAGGCTGTGTGGGTGAGCTGTGATGTCACCAGTTTGGGATCCGTCAGTTTACGATATCATTCCGCTTTATTGTTCCCCGGATCGTATCGGCCTGAACATGGATAGAGACCGTATGGAAGTTTTGAAGATGACGCCGTTCGTAGAACTTTAAATCTCTTCTGGACAATTTCAGAAGCTTTCACAATGAATAAGCACAGATGGCGACGAGTAAGATTATTGACTTACAGTCAGTAGTGAATAAATACTGTTACTTATAATAGTAAAAAAAAACCTATTGTCGGAGAGATAGGGAACTATTTGTTTTGAAAACAAGGTAATGTTTCCCTTATAATGAAAGCAAGAAAAATGTTGGGCTTTAGATTCCTTTTCTAAATATAATGTTACAAAATCTTTTTTTTTATGAATAGTAATGACTGTTTTGAAATATGTTTTGTGCTCAAATTTACAAAATTATGTTCTAAATTGGCTTTTATCATTTTTAAGCATTGTTATTGTGTACCAAATGATTGCATGGACTAGATTCTTGTCTCAAATAAGTCAATTTATTTATGTACTTAAATATATTAATGTATTTATTTAAAATAACATAAAAAATTACCAAATATCAATAATGTATGATATCTGGGTTATAAAATAATGTTACTGAACATGTATCTTTCACATTAAATTTGAACATTCGTAATATAGTAAAAATACCTACAGCTTCAAACATCAACAATATATTTAGCTATATAGAATCTGATTTGTTATGGTCTTGAAATACATGATGAATATACATAACATTAAGGTTATCAACTGACAATACTTGGTGAAACTGCATAATTATAGTTTTTAATTAATTTAAATTGAAAAATGAACATATATATTTTATTCAATCATTATTGAAGATTGTCTCCAGGGTGGCCGAAGCATGTAATCGCGTAAAATAAATGTTAATCAAAACTAAATGTTTTAAATTTGTTATTTTGTTAAATTAAAATTAATTTAAAATTATAATAAATACAACTAATTATACATTATTCCAGTAGTGTTTTACAAATATATTTTGTAAATAAAAAGTCATTATATTTTTCTTACAAAAAAACATACAAAGTGTGGCATAATATAAAATCAGTATACTTGACAACCTTGTTATAACTGAACTTAACTAACAGTTCATATATTGTAATATAATAAGATACATTATTAGTAGTCAGTAAAAAGGTCTCTAATAATAAATGAAGATTTTATGTAAATAATTTATATGTTGTTATATTAATTATTGATATGAAAGAAAATTTTATGACTTAAGAAGATGTAATAAGATAGTTTATAAGAACTATTACTTATCACTCAACATAGTCAATCTTTTTAAATGTGTATTTTAATCGTCTTTAAGACGAGAATTATTATATGATGATATGTACAAATAAAATTATTACCATTTCGCATAACTTTAATATTATATGTTGTGTTACACTTCTTATGAGCTTTTTTTTAGTACATTTTTGCCCTCCACACTGTTATCGATACTGTGGGGTAAGTTCACTGTTTCCTCTGTGGTGTCGAAAGAATCCTATGTAGGCAGTGTGTTTATCGCCCAGTCCGCATGCGGGGCGCAAAGCTCATCCCCGAACAAATCCGATAATAGAAAAGCTTCGCTGTACATTGTACAGTGTTAGCGCGGAACTACTTCCGGCGCGGTGCAAGTTTCAGTGACTGCTGAAAAAGCTCTCCGCCTGAATAAACTTTTGACTTAAACTTTATATAAATGGGGTATAACTGAATGACATAAAATAATATTCTGCCAGGCATCTCCAAATATAAAACTGTGATTGTTTTATGTTTACCGTGATATTAAAAAGTTTTATTATATTAAACAAACGACTATTCATTAGTTTTTTTATGTTTTTTTTTTAATTTTTATAATTTACGAATGATTTAATAAAAACAGCACCAACCACGAATAAGTTAACCAATTTTCCAAACTAATTTGGATATTTAATTATCACATATACTTTACAACTATTCTTCAATTTTAGTTATGATAGAATATCAAGGAAGATAGGCACCTAATAAGAACCATCTCAGAGAGGCGAGCCCGATGGATCGGTCACATCATGCGCCACGATGGTCTTCTTCACGATATTGTGGAGGGGATGGTTGAGGGTAGAAACTGTAGAGGGCGCCCTAGACGGGAGTATTTGCAGAAAGTTTTTGAGGACATGAATTGTAGCTCTTATGATGAGCTGAAGAGGGTTGCGGAGGACCGAGAGGAATAGAGATCGAGATGCACGATTCTGTTGCTGCAAACCAATCCACCGGATTAATACTACGAAGA
This sequence comes from Glossosoma conforme, assembly GCA_022606575.1. NCBI lineage: Eukaryota > Metazoa > Arthropoda > Insecta > Trichoptera > Glossosomatidae > Glossosoma > Glossosoma conforme. The sequence goes on from JAGTXR010000121.1 coordinate 1,092,119, forward strand.
AGAAGTACTCATAGATATTATAATAGTACATAATTAAAATGTATTGTTAATTTACAACCTTGACTTTAGTATCTAATTGATTAAAGATATAGTTTATTTGAAAATATTTTTTTGAAAAAACATTTAAAGGTTCTTTAATTATCGTACATATTTTAAGATTATTAAATCCAGAAATGTAATCGCACATACATTGAAACATTACTTTAAAAAAAAATCAACAATAACAATTGATCTAAAAATATTTTCAATTCATACTCTGCAAATCATTTTAAAGAGTGTTTCTTTTAATAGTCCTACTATCAGCAGCAATAAATATTTATCATATATTCCATACTTGAATACATAAAATATATTCAAGCAATTAAATATACATATACTATCCATAAAAATCCTTAAACGAGTCAATTCATTCAGAAAAAATATCGGCGGGAGCGGGATGCGAACCGCGGACCTTTGGAACCAACATTTTGCCCAGGTAATTATACCGCTCGGCCACCAGCCAATTTCTTCCACCTGAGATGACTCGTCTCTGATCTTCTATATAAGTTATCATCGTATGATAGATGTCGCTATAGTATATATTCAAAGTATGTATATTTTTAATTTTTTATTATTCAATCAGAATGCATTTATTCACAAGCTTAATATTATTTCCGGCAGTCTATTTATTTTTAGTAAGTACCACTTGGGTCAATAATATTGTAATATAGTCAATGATCTATAAAAGTAGATTAGAATATTGAAATAATAAAATAATATTCTAATAAGTAATTAAAAATATCCATATAAATATATTAAATTTAATTTGAAATATATGAAAATTGGAAACCAGTACGTGATAACGGATTCATATAAAAGTGTCAATATTCGTAGATTCAAGCGCCCAAAAAAGTCTCAATTTCCAATACAACTTCCACTATATGCGCCTCAAACAGTATATATGCATACCCGAGCTTTTGAAATTGGCCTAGACTCTAGAGCTTAAAGCTTTACTATAACATACTTTTCCAGGTTGAGGCCGTGATCTTCTCTCGTTCACACCTGAGACTTAATTTTAGCATAATAAATTAACTTCATTACTATACGCATTGTAATGATGTATTAATAATATTTTAAAATGAAGAAATCGTTTTTAAATGTTAATATAATTTACTCGTAATTTGAAACCCTTTTAAATCGTTGATTAAAGATAATTTTGATACCCAGTTCTTATAAATATTTAGCAGTAATCAGCAGTAAAAAGAAGCTGAATGTTATTTATTTATATATAATTTTTTTTTTTTTTAATTTTTATTAGAATATTATTTTATTATTTCAATATTCTAATCTACTTTTATAGATCATTTTACTATATTATAATATTATTAATAATTAAATATACATATACTATACATAAAATTCTTTTTAGCGGTATGAATACCTGGGCATAGTTGGTTTCCAAGGTCCGCGGTTCGCATCCCGCTTCTGCCGTTATTTTTGTGTTTGGATTGACGAGTTGAAAAAAAAGAATTTTATGTATAGTATATGTATATTTAATTATTAATGTTATTTATTTAATTTAAAATAAAAACAAACATCATGTTGTCCTAACAAAACACAACTAAATACATTTTAATTGTAATTTATCTTACAAGGTACTTAGTGCTTTACTTTAGCTTATTAATAACAAAAGAATAATAAAATGTTAAGCTAAATTGTTACTGCATAAAATTGAAGTCTTACTAAAAACTTATTAATAACTTTGAAAACTCAATTTTATGGTATTCAGTTAAAAAATGCATCTCGAAAAGTTTTCTAACTTTGCAAAAGAGCGGCGAGAGAGTCAGCCTTAACCCATATTACGATGTGCTTTACAAGCTTCGGAGCCTGAATGTTTTCCCGTTCACACCTGAGCTTTCGTTTTATATTCCTCGGTAGATTACACGACTCTGCAGTGGCCTCGCATAAATAGGCTGTTCGGATACGATGATGGGAGCTTCACGCCACAGAAGAGCTTTCAAACCTACCTGCAAGCTTTCGGGAGCATCGAATCGTTTTATTTATGACCGCCGCTGATGAATTCGTGTAAGGCAGTTTTCTGTCTTTGTTGGATGCGCGCCAAGCCTTGGCCTGAGTCGTTCACCTACATATTTTTATCACAGTGTGTCACGCGGAAAATGGCCGCAATAAAATATTGTTACGGAAGGCGGATCCGCTGAGAAAAACTAACAGAGGATTAGCTGCGATACAATACTAAAAAAAAAACTTGAAGAAATAATCGAAAATTCGCTTTTATTTCAAATATTACTTCAATCAAAAATAAGTAGTGTCACCATACTATGCCAATTTATTTTACAATTGCTTAAATCATATTATTTTTTATACAAATATTCTTTGACGACACTCGATTAAAAATGATGCCCTTTTCTTCGTAATATCAACCCGGTGTTTGCAGCAAACAATCTTGCATCCCAATCTCCACTCTTTTTGATCCTCTGCAACTCTCTTTAGCTCTTCATAAGAGCTACATCTCATGTCCTCGAACACGTGCTGCAAACACTCCCGTCTAGGGCACTCTCTGCAGTTTCTACCCTCAACCATCCCTACCACAATGTCGTGAAGAAGACCATCGTGACGCATGATGTGACCGATCCATCAGGCTTGCCTCTGTAAGTTTTTTACTAGGTGCCTATCTTCCTTGCCTATAAGTTGTTTTTTCTGTATTAATTTCTATTAAATTTGGCAGTTTATTTATAATTTACAAAATTTAAATAATTCATATTATTGTTCATATTTTAGTGTCCAAGACACGTTATACTAAAGTTATTTACTACTTATTGTTTTTTACAACCGACTTATAATATTTTTTATCTGACGTGGAAAAGAATTTCTCAAAAATACATTTCTCAAAATGAATTAAAACAGTTGATTAAAATTATTTAAAAATTTAAAAAACAAATAAATCGAAAATGAAGGTAATTTTCACTTAGTCTCAAATAAAAATCATATCTTTAATTAAAAAAAAATATATATTTAATGCTACTAATTATGATATACGATGCCAAAACTTAAAATGCAAGGTGAACAATAGATTGTATTTATTTATTTGAATGTATATAAATATAGCACACACTCAAGTGGCAATGGGCAGGTCATATCTGTCGAAGAGACGACGGTCGATGGGGAAGAAAAGTATTGGAATGGCGCCCAAGAACTGGCAAACGAAGCATTGGCCGACCCCCTACAAGATGGACTGACGATATAAGAAGAATAGCGGGAGTGACCTGGATGCGGAAGGCGGAGGATCGAAGAGGATGGAGACTCATGCGGGAGGCCTACGTTCAACAGTGGACGGACACAGGCTGATGATGATGATGATAAATATGAAGATAATAGGTTAAGGGCAAAAGAGAACGTTAATTTATTATGAAAAAATTCAATGGCCTGTAAGACCGCACTCTAATGAATTTAATATTTTGTAAACATCATTATATAAAAATATAAGGCAATTACTGAAAATGTATACTTTGCTAAAGTTTTGCTAGATTTATGCGGGCAAGTTGATATTTGCTTTTAAAAAAACCCATCGGTTTTCTTTATCGCAGTGATGTGAACTGCGGTCCTAGAAAAACTAGGCCAAACATTATTTTGCATAGAGATAATATCCGAGGTCCTTTATCTATTTAGGGGTTCCGGGAAGTTCTGCAGGGGATCGCATAAATATCGTTTTTGATTTTTTCCTTCCATCGGTCGCGATCAAGGATGAAAGGAAAGTGTGACGTGGGAGGAATAGAGTTGATTAAATATACATTAAGTACAACCCGACCCTATTCCTAAAATAACTGAAATCCTGATTTTGTTTCGCACATTTTCTTGTCCGATATATGTCATCACGTTCGTTACGCCTAGGTTCACCAAATGATAACTTAAAAACAAAGCAGAAAATAATGTAATAATCGGGAATATGGGTTGCTAAAGACAAAATATCCATATATATTTTCATTTGTATTTATGTTTTTATTTTCTTCCAATAATCAACTTCTTGGTATCCTAATAATACGCTAAGCTTTATACGAATTGATAAATGATCATTGGAACAAATCAAATATATTTGTAAACATAAGACTTATATTGTATGTGAAAGATTAGTTGTTCCATTTAGACCGAAAATTATGGGTTAACAACTAAATATGGAAACAATATAGTCGACTTTTTTAATACTTATTTTTGTATGAGAAATATAATAATCGGTTATAACACAATCTTGCATTGTCCAACAATATTAAAACAATAATATAAAATTTCGATTTTGTCAGTTGTTAATTTTTTACACTGTAAGTAAAACATGACAGTGCTTAAGAATCTTCAAATACAAGAAAATTAGTTTTTTTTATCATGAGACGCTAAGTAAAATTTCAACACGGTATTTCACTGTGTATTCGTTCATTTATTTTATGATTCAGGTTATGTTTATATTTGAGGCAAAGCCATGTGCGACGTAATTCAATAAAATAAACAAGCGAAATGAAATGTCACAGATTCCCAAAGTCTGGCTCGCACTGCGTTGACACAGTTTATTTCGAATGAACCATTTTGCGATCTCTACATTCACATTCTGAGCTAAATAAGCCACGCAGAAAATAAACAATGTCACTAAAAAACATTATGCTTCTCAAAATAGAATTCATATTTTTATTCTTCTTCGTAGTATCATTCCGGTGTATTGGTTTGCAGCAACAAAATCTTGCATCTCGATCTTTACTCTTCTCGATCCTCTGCAATCCTCTTTAGCTCAGCATACGAGCTACAACTCATGTCCTCAAGCACTTGCTGCAAATATTTCCGTCTAGGACGCCCTCTACAGTTTCTACCCTCAACCATCCCTACCACAATATCTTGAAGAAGACCATCGTGGCGCATGATGTGACCGATCCATCGGGCTCGCCTCTCTGAGATTATTCTTACTAGGTCAGCGGTCGGGGAACCGGGGTAAATTACCCCAAATGGGTTAAAAATATGTTTTTTGGGGTAATAAGAAATTTTTTCTAGTTTGCTATTTCATACAACTTAATATTTTTATGTAACTTTTTTGTTATTTTACGTGTAAATTTATTCAATAAATAATGTTTATTTAAGTAAAAATTGATTGTCTTCTTTTCAAAATGGGAGGAAGGGGTAATATCGACTTTCACAAAAATATTGTGGGGTAATATCGACATACGCAATTTTTTTTTGGGGTAATGGTTAAAAAGTTCCCCGACCGCTGTACTAGGTGCAAACAAAATTGTTGAAAACAAAGTTTTTTTTTTTTTATGATACAATTGCAATCTCCATTCTGATAATATTATTAAAATATTAAAAACATTGCAAGTGACAAACGCAGATGCTAGTAGATCGTTCTTAAACCTGCCTTCAGCGTTAAATAAGAAACTGGAATTGCTATTTGTTCTAAGTCAACAAGTGCAAGGATATTTGAAAGGGTTTCTTTAGATTGACGGCGATGATAAAGGTGTGTTTTAGTACAAAAAACGTGAATAAAAATGCACTGATTTATCAAAGGAATGGAGACTCATACAAGAAGCCAACAATTTACAGTCAACGGAAAAATGCTAATGATAATCCGTCAATATGATTAAGTCTTAATGAAGGAGTCAATTAAAATTAATTACAGATTGCATTGAAACGATTCCCTTCTGTATTCCCTTCGTTTCTGGTCGGGTCATAATGTTTAGGGATGTGCTTTGGGCACAAAAGCTCCGCTGCACTGCGCAGGATCGCGGCACAATAATATTATTTTTTATGTTTCAATAAAATTTTAGAGCTTTTGGCTCGCTCTGCTTTCTTTGTCCTATTCTTCCGCTGTGCGGGCGCCGAGGCCGGGCGAATAGATTTCTCGGACAACCGACTGGATAATTGGATATTAAAATATGTCGGCCATATGCGACCGACCGTGTTCTGCTGAGTCAACTATTTTTGTCCACATTATAAGTCAGACAAACCACCTTCTATCTAAATTACCTTTTTCAATCGTTGTGAACAAATTAAATATATTTTTTAACAAGATTACGTTGGAACATTTTATTATAAAAAAATAAATATTTATGCACATTGTATTGATGTTTTGGCTTTTTATACGTATCAATTAAATATGTAGGTCTTATCTTAAATTCCTATTTGATAAATTCTAAAGTTACTTGTACAAAATATACGGTTGTTAATGCTTAATATATTGTCACCAGTCAAATTGTTACCAATTATATATTTTTAAAGTATCTCTTGTATAATTTTAGAATTATTTTTAATTAAAAAATTAATAAATTAAAAATACTTAGTTTTGATTCACAATTTATTTTAATGATTACATGTTTCGGCCTTCCTGAAGACCATCTTCAATAACCTCGGTCTAATAATTATGCAGTTTCACCAAGTATTGTCAGTTGATAACCTTAATGTTATCTCCAGTAATCAAAAACAATAAATAATACATATTATTGTCATAAACAAGTACATATGTCTCTACAGCTTTATTTGTAATTACAGCCCATGTTGAGTCTTATGTTGTTGTACAATCGAGGGCTTAAGACACAAAGCAAAATTCCATAGTGGTTGTTGCATCCAAATGGTCAAAGCATCCCCGGAAAAGCCTCAAACTATAATCACATACTGAAGCTGAATTAAACTTGAGTTTTGCAGCGAAAATAACACGATAGCTTCCGGCTTAAATTTTGTATTCATTAACTCTAATTAACATTTCAGATGAACTGAGAAGTAAATCCATGTTATTAGAACCTTAGATATCCTAAAATAATACACTGGGAGCGTGTAAAAATTATATCTTAAATATGAAAATGTACACTAAAATGGTTATAGTTGAAAAAAACAGTATTTTATGGATTTTATGATGCTAAACTAAGTTGGCTAGATTTTGCATGTAAAAATAATACATAGCGCTTTTGTGTCTAAAGGTGTTGATAATATTGAGAGTCTTCGTTAATATATTATTGATGATTCGTAGATTGTTTGTCGGCGATATCACAGTTACGGAGAGATCATTTATAAACTATTATTTTAATATTAAATAAATAGCTGCAGAAGCCAATTATCTTGAATCGATATAGGTCATTTAAAGTTGTAGCTTAATTTTGTAGATGACCTAAAGATTTTAAATTCGATTAAAATAAAGGCAAATAGAAAAAATGTAATCAGAATAACAATAAGGAAATATTAAATAACATTCTTTAGAAGAATCATACTTCTTACAGCACTTTGTTCATTCACAAAAAATAACTTTCTTTGCCTTATTTCATAGGTACAGTTCAAAGTATCTGATAAAAAAAACCTTTTTCGTCTAATAAGGGATCCAAAATTACAAGACTGTGCTGTGCAGATAGTTGCAAAGATTAGGCAAGAAAACAGATAGTGTGCGAAGTACATGCCCGAGAACGTTACATAAGCAAGGACGTGATGGTTTGTACACAAAAAGGTGTCTAATAGTCTGATAAAAAGTTACGTAGGACGGTTAAACGCCTCGCTACAGTGTTGTCAAGTAACTCCCACCGCTTCATAATTGCTTTCAATTTAAAACTAAGTTGCCCTTACTTTGAAGGGCCTGGGACATAATGGGGTTTCCTTGTTTTGTATTAATATTGAGCGCTGAAGATCTTTCCCGCTTGTGTTAGTCGATGGTGTCCCCTTCACCAGTGGCGTAGCAAGAAATTGTGGTGTCCTAAACGATCCCAGAATGAGCCTTTCAGGCAACTCTCGTCTTTTTTTTTTGATTGTAGGATAGAACACTGCATTTTTCGTTTTTTTTTATCTTGTCATTTCTCACAAAGTAAAACCACTAAATCTTAAGAAGTCAAATGCCAAGAGTTGCATCGGCATAGAAGGATGGAGATAGCTTTTCTTCTTAGACTTTTTCGATCAATAATTCTTGGTGGAATTCCATATTATCAAATAAAAATAAAAAAATATTTTGAATTATTATAAATTTTTAATTACGTTTTGATGTATTTGGACTCGACAATGGTCACTTGATGAAATAAAAAATGTTGTCACCATCTGTTTTTTCTTAGAATAGGTATAAAAAATATATATTTTTGATATATATTTGTATATGCGGGACTTTATTCCGATACATATTATACATAATTAAACGAGTCTTCATATTTGAAAAGAATAATAAGATGTACCAACAACGGTATTTATTTAGTCATTAAAAGCCAATTAAAATGCGGCGTACGAGTTTTAAAAAAAGAAAATTTAAACCCTTGTATAATGTGTCATCAGAGACTGTTTCACCCCATACTCTTTAGTTACGCTCCTGCCTTTAACGGTAAACAAGCGGAGGAATCCGCTTTCGGGCTGCATTTATTTTTGGGTCGAGGGCAACACTGTTTAACTCTGCCGAGAATCGTTAAAAGTTTTAATGGTTCATTTAAGAATCAGAACTTGTAAATGATGGAATGAGCGAAATGAGATCAAAAATAAAGTATCCATAAAAAATGTATGGATGTATTTTTCATGAGAGCAATTTTTATTACACTTATGTTTTCATATCAAAGTAAACCTGTACATATAGTGTTTATATTTCGATGAATTGAAAAAGATAATTTAAGTAATATTTAAATAACAATATATTGAGTATGTTTGTACATCTGAAAAAGCTCTTTTTTTAAGCGATAGTTTGATTGTCAAGGAGCTTAATAATGAGTAATCAACATGACATAATATACATTATATTAAAACATATTTGAAAATAAATAAATATGTATTTAGAAATAGATTTCAATATGTGTGCTAAAAATATTTAAAAAATTTAATTTATGTAATTGGAAAAATAATACTAATTGTTTCGATTTTTATAAAACCATTTATTGAAAGAATTACTACCGCACAGGAAACACAAAGTAATATAAGAATGCGTTCTGAGATTATGTTATTGGTGTCACACATTTCTGTGGAATAATATTGTTAGAAGTTGGCAGACTGACGCAATAATAAATAATGACGTTTGGAATCCTCTAATGCGCTAGCAAAACAAATAAATATAACCGTTTGAAGATTCTCAGTTTGCTGTCTAAGTGAAACGTCTATAAATATAATAACATTTGGAATCGAAATGCTTTCATTAATTTCGTAATGTATTTTCCATTAGCAAATAATGTGAAAGTTTAAAATAATAAAATAAATTCTTGTCGAAATAGTCATAAAAATATGTTTGTTTTCTATCTTTTTGAAGCCTATAAAAATATCTACTTTTGTCATTTAAAAAACTTAGATCTCATTTACGAATCAACTATCAAAATCATTCATTTTACAAAAATCATAATGGCACCTAAACCTGAAAGAAAGTGTATTTATACTCGTATATTTTAACATATTATCTAAACTGTAGTAACACTAAACAGTATAAACAAATCAAGTCAAAACAAAGCTAATACGCCAAAAAGTCAACTAGAAATTATGTACTGCCTCGAGGCTTCTTTTGGAGCACTATTCGCCTCCACTCTACTATTCGCTACTCAGTTTTGTCTAAATGCATTGTATTTTTTCCCCGCGAGATCCAAAATAACAGCGTTTTTCAGGCCTATAGCGCCATGGGAACTTTATTTATTTATTTATATACAGAATCGAAATTCCAATTTTTTTACAAATATTTAGTAACATAAATTATACATAAATATACAATAAAAAGAGAAGATAATAAAAAATAAAAATAACACAAAAGAATAAGAAGATGACACGTGTCAAAGATCACAGAGATCAAGGAGAACAATACCATCGACAAAAGAAGAAAAGGATCGAGGTGTGCTGGTAGGCCATTTAGGAGCGTCATTGCCATTGTACCAAATTCAGTGCTTGAAGCTCCACAAGCATCGACTGGGATCAAAAACAATGGATGGTTACGAGCACGGGTGTACATATCTGGAACATATAAGTTTTATAAAAATAAGTTTTATTAAACTTTATATTACGGATAATCCTCGTACATACAAAAATTAAATTAAATATTGTTTATTGTGACTTAATTTTCATGAAAAAATTAACCCTTATACAATCTTTACACAACTCTTATCAACCATCTTAGTTCCTATCTACAAACGTTTAGTATTTATAATAAAGCTTTTTCCGCCGCGTTGTTTTACAAAGGCGTTATAAAAACGTTTGCATGGGATGTTTAGTGTAAAAATGTAGTGCTCCATCTATAATATCATAATCTATGAATTCGAAATTTTCTGTTAGTAATTATCAATTGATTTGTATCTTTATTATGTTACGCATGTTAGATTATAATACGTATTGGTATATGACTCAAAATGCAACATTAAAAAAACTTGCAAGTAATTCCATATTATGAAGCTTTTGAAGGTATACTAAATAAAATATTTTTATATGAATTTTTTAATTTTTATTAGAATATTATTTTATTATTTCAATATTCTAATCTACTTTTATAGATCATTGACTATATTACAATATTATTATTACCTTAATATACATATACTATACATAAAATTCTTTTTTCAACGCGTCAATCCAAGCACAAAAATAACGGCAGAAGCGGGATGCGAACCGCGGACCTTGGAAACCAACACCTGGGCATAGTTGGCATCCCGCTTCTGCCGTTATTTTTGTGCTTGGATTGACGCGTTGAAAAAAGAATTTTATGTGTAGTATATGTATATTTAAGTAATAAAATATTTTTCTTTGACAATTATATCTGACCCGCTTCTAACAACCAAATGAGTCAGGATTGTAGAAAAATATCGATTAACCAACACCAAAATCTGCTTCCGATACTACAGTTGTATTCCCTTCAAACCTTCGGGTTCTCGTCTTAGAAGCCCTTAAGAAGCACATAAAAATGGTTTGTACTTCGAAATCTATGTGCAGAGATGACTTGAGACGTTGCAAAAATAATGGCACCAATATATTACATAACAAAAATACCTGTTTTATTTAGGGTGGTAAGGGAAAAGTATTTATTTAATATGAAAAAAATCTCTATCGCTTCTAATGGTAAAAAAGGTGTTCTCTAAAATAGTAACACTAAAAAACAATTAAATAATTGGATAATGGGAAAATGCTCGTACAAAGTACACCGCTGTGAGCTAATAAAACTCGTTTATGTGCATAATTTTTTTGGTTTAGAGACGTCCTTGTAGAATATGTACAGAAGCATACGGTACTTAATACTGCGGGCGTATTATCTTAATATTATGTGGAACTTTTCGAGGAATTTTGTTTATGGCTCTGTGTATAAGTCGCTTGCCAAATATTGCTGCGATGTACAATTCGAAACAATTAATTTAATCGCTTTCAGCATAGATTTTCTCGGAATCCCTCCATTATTTTAGTTTCAATAACAGTATAAACAAATAACTTAATAAATCCATGGAAATTCAAAACATTAAAACCGCTGAAGTTATTTGAATTTTGGCCATCAACGGGATAAGAATTATTAAATTTAAGCATTGCAGATATATTGTACATCAATTGAGTATGAACATGTTATAAAATTATTTTTGTCATGATACACATAAAGGTGTTTTTAGATACGTACACATAGAGGTGTTTTTTTTTACGAATTAATGAAGTCAGGTAATTTGTTAGGAGATCGCAAACCATTTTAGCGAGCTATCGAAATAGTTATTGACGTTTGGTGTCAAAATCAGATTACGGTAGTTAGTATGAAATCAATGTTATTGACAGACGTTTGCATAGTAAACAGTAAGTGTTAAGTGACTGACATGGAAAAATATTTGTTGATGAAATGATAAATTATTTATTTTTAAAAATTATATATGTTGGGCTTATGCACTATGGAAATATAAATAAATATGGACCATATGTGGATCAGCCATTGTTTGTTGAAGACAAATAGAGAAAAAGTAAAGCATTAAATAACTTCTTAGGTTTTCACGGCAGATTTGATGTTGTGGCTTTTGGGTACAGCCGTGAAGTAAGTTCGCCACACACGGTTAAACCCAAAAGCCACAATAGGAAAGCATTACTATGCAGGAAATCAAATGTATGTCAAAAAAGAACAGGTAATTTAAAAAAAACATAAAATCAGATATGGAAGACTATGCAAGCACATGAAGTTGGTTAGATACTAGTCCTATGAAAATATTTTTCTCAAGTAATGGAAATTACCTCAACTACTAGTATTTATATAATAAGTAGTAAAACTGTTTTGCAATGTCCTCGTATAAATAAAACAAAAAGTTTATTTTACTAAATTTGATTTTTGTTCTTATTTTATAACTGGTAACATAGTAAATATATTTGTGAATATCAATGTTTTAAATCTCTGAACTTTTACTTTTATTACTTTTATTATTGATTCAAATTCTATTTATACATTTTTAGTGGTTAATTTAATTATAAAACTTAAAATTCTACAAAAGACGATTATTTTTGTAGTAAATTAATTATATATCTAAAAAAAAATACGCCATTGGTGTTTGGTGTTTAAGGGACTGAAATTTCATTACAAAGTGATTTTTCAAACCTCACAATCACAAAAAACTACTAATCATCGGGTAAGCTTCAAAATTTCAGTTAGTAAAATACTTTGAATATCTCCGGTGAAGAAAACAATAACCTAAATTCACGTATAAATTGTTTTGAACTCGATAATTTGCGATATAATATGTGACGCAAACACAAACAAACAGAGTCCAGGCTATGTAGGGATTAAATATCAGCCCGAGGATAGAAAATATTTGTAATGCCAAGTGGAATCAAGTATCTATGAAACTTGACAAAGGAAAAATATCATCTTGTTATTTTCGTCAAATATGTTATAATAAAAAATACTATGTTGCTTACGGCCATATACATTCTTAAGCCCACACATTTTTATTAGTAAAGGGCAAACTATATTAATTTGACTATTATTAGTCAAGTTAAAGGACCTTATTGATATAAAATTGTATGAATGTACCTACTTTGAATGATCAAGAAATTCTTAAATACAGTATTTATGTTAACATTTTATTTAAGATATATGTTTTATATAATGGCTTTAGAAATTATTTATAAAAAAAATATACAGTTACTCTATTATTATATATGGCTATTTAATATAGTTACTCTATATTTTCTTATTTATACAATCTGATACTTTTAAGACACATATTAATAAGCAAACTACCCAATTCTTTCACCCATACAACCACTAAACACGAAGCGCCCATTCTACTCGGTTAGGAGTCATATGGCCTCCTGAGTTGATGAAATCCTCTGCTAGTGCTCTCTTATGTGTGTTTATGAGGAAAAATAAAAACACAGTGATAATTATAAGAAATAGACTACTTCATAATAAATATTTCCCCCGACGTACAATATTTATTAAGAATCGTAAATTAAAGTATCGTAAATTATACTAAAAAATTCACTGTTAAATATTTTATTTGCAACTTTTATAATCATTTAAAACATAATGCATGTAATTGTCCCATATTTTAGCTAATAAAAATTGCACTAGAAGGTATACACTCTTTACTGGTATGCTCTTGAATGGACTACCAGAAAAACGAAATACAGCACAATTTTCCATATTCCCAGTATATAATGATTATTAATAAATATTAATCGTCTATTGGATGTAATCAAAACGTAAATTATCTATAAAAAAAATATTAAAACTCTATCTTACCAACTTTGATCTCCTTTTTGCACTCCACGACTGTGCTCCATATGATGACGCAGTACAGAAAGCTGCTCGTTAGTTGACAAAAACCAAGTTGTTTGGAAAACTTCATTTTAAATTGATTCATTTCATTTGTATATAATGTGCCTAAGTTTATTGTTTTTCGTTTAAGTATGCAAACAATTTATTACACCATGTTTATATTTGTATTTGTTTATTTTTCTAAATCACTTTTTTAAAAAATTGAAATAAAATAAATTAGTCATTAGAAAAACCTTTAGGTGTTGAGTTTTTTTCTTCAATAGGAACGCAGTTACATTTTGTATTCTAATATGGAATTCGTTTTTTAAAATGTGAGATTTAGATATTGTATGAAAGTTCATATCAAAAGACAATTGAAAATTAATTCCAAGTAATAATGCTTAAATGTAAGTTAATTAAAATAATTATTACATAAAATGTAATATCAGTTTTATTTTTCAATGGGTCCCAGTTATATTTTAATTTTTTTCTTGAGCTGTAAGCATTGTTACATTTTTTTAAACATAATTTACATTTAAAATAAATAATATATATCACTTATAAACTATTAATTGAACGTAATTATCAAAAGTATATTAACGTAGGTGTTAATTATTTACATCTTAAGAACGCAGAAAATAACTGCATTAGTGTTTAAGAATATATATATATGTAATAAAAATGTTAAGAAAAAAATTTAGTTACAAAATTTTGGTAAAAAGTCAATGAAATATGCGCTGCCATATTATCTTGAGTATGTCAACTCGGTGCGATTACAAAATAATGCGATAGTAAGTTGACTTGACGTGGAAAATTATCACCGCGGGTCGCCTTTCTCGGAAATGGTTATTTGAGGTCTGTTATTGAATTTCTCTTACGCCGGGGAACGTTTTTCTTCGATGACCGCAACGGGAGGTATTTCGGGAATTTCCTTTTCACATCAACATAATAAAGTTTATTACATTGTCTAACCGCCGAGAGGAAAATATTATATTAATGTAATTGTTGGCAAGATAACAAAAATAAAAGGATTATTTGACTTAATAATAAATCCGTGAATAGAGGAGTTTATATATAATTTATATAATGTATGTTTTATAGTTTTCCATTCAATGTCAACTTTGAACTGATATATAATTAATTAAATGTACAATTATCAATGTTTGTGTCAAACTTCATGTTCAAAAGTAAAAAAGATTGTTTCTAAGTGTATAACAATGGATTGATCTATTTTGTAAACAACACTCCTGTGTCATAAATAGTATTTTAAAAGTATTTTTAGAACATATATTTTTTAATCACTATGTATTAAACCGGTTTGATATTGACACAATTGATGTTTTATTTATAACTGTTTAATACTAACTTATTATCATAACATATAACATTATGGTCAAAAATAGTTTATTATTAGGTGACAAGCATTGTTAAACTTTTACAAAAAATTCTTATCACTGTTGATACTTTTATTTTGATAAATAAGAAAAATATCGATGAAATAATTATTTTTACAAATAGTTATATTTAAGGACAAACATCATTGACACACATTTTATTTATATTAAGAACTTATATTTAAAAAAAAATATTATTTATTAATTTTACATGTATTATAATATAAAAATATATTTATATAAAATATATTTTTGAATTCAGTATTAGGGTATCAGGAGATTCAGAGGAGAAATTGTTTACGATTTCAGGCATGTGAGAATGTTCTCGGACTTTGAGCGATAACACACTGACTGAAAATCGTGACCGTTGATACCTTCATACGGCGCAACTACATCATATCAAGCTGGCCATATTATATTAGATGCGGAGGGAACAGTCAGAAAATTAATAATTTCAATTCAAGAAAATTGAAAATAATTGATAAAAAGCAATTAATTTGAATTAAGCCTCGATTCAGTAACAGGTGATCAATCAGTCAAATACGTAATTTATAATCATTCTTTTTCCTTTGTTATTGTATACTTGGATCGATTTAGCTTTATGGGTAATGCTTTGTAGGCCTACTCAAATAGAATTTAATAAATATTTCAATGAAAAAATACTTCAATAAATAGCTATTGGATGAAATATACAATGTTTTATTGGTATCTGCTTTAACTATGACATAATTTAACAAAAAAAAAACATTCTGTCAAAAGCAATTTACTGTATGTTTTGAACATTTTAATATATAACTGCAGTGGGAAACATAAGGAAAATGGAAAAATTAAAAAAAAAACCTTAAAGATAACCGTAAAGAATGAGATAGGTTAAATTGGTATAAAGATGCTTCGTTAGAAATGATATAAGTATTATACTATATTGTTTTGCTTTAACGTTTAACTATAAACAAATTATTACTCGTATATTACCGAAAACTTGGTTTATTATTTCAAATATGAACTAGGAAACATTATAAGGTAAATATTTATCGTAAGCTTAATCCTCTGATTTACTTAGAATTACTCATTAATACAACATAATCATAATCATAAATAAACATTTGTTTGGAGCATCTTAATGTACGGCTGTGAGACATGGTGCTTATCTGAAAGTGATAAAAAAAGACTAGAAGCCTTTGAGATGTGGTCATACAGAAGAATTCTCGGAATTTCCTGGAGAGACCACTTCACGAACAATGAGGCTCTCAGGATGATCAAGGAAGATAGGCACTTAATAAGAACCATCTCAGAGAGGCGAGCCCGATGGATCGGTCACATCATACGCCACGATGGTCTCTTCACGACAATGTGGAGGGGATGGTGGAAGGTAGAAACTGAAGAGGGCGCCCTAGACGGGAGTATTTGCAGCAAGTATTCGAGGACATGAATTGTAGCGCTTATGCTGAGCTGAAAAGGTTTGCGGAGGACCGAGAGGAATGGAGATCGAGATGCAAGATTCTGTAGCTGCAAACCAATCCACCCGATTTTTTACTGTTTTGTTTATATTACATAGTTATGTAATTGAATAAGTCATTAAAGAACGTTTACATTCTAAACTTAATGGACGTTATTATTACTTTCATTTATCCAAAAGAGACATAAAATACCAATTAAATTGAACGTACTTATTATGAGTGTTTGTCCTCCACACGATCTTTTAATCAATTATTTTCGAATAAAATATATTTTTTCACTCGAACAACTTTATTGATGAAGAAAAATGAAGTAATATTTGACTTAAAAGTTTATTACTTATGCAGAAAATTGGAATAAAATTTTCTTACGAACAGTTTTGTTTTAAGAATACAAACAAATATAGTTTTTAAATGTTAAGTAATGACGGTATTAAAAAGTTTTAAGTATTTCTGTTGAAAAAATAATCATTGTAATTCGCCATTACGAAAAAAAAATAACGCCTAATGCCATCTCATA
This sequence comes from Glossosoma conforme, assembly GCA_022606575.1. Taxonomy (NCBI): domain Eukaryota; kingdom Metazoa; phylum Arthropoda; class Insecta; order Trichoptera; family Glossosomatidae; genus Glossosoma; species Glossosoma conforme. The sequence goes on from JAGTXR010000121.1 coordinate 1,109,147, forward strand.
AAAATCCGAATCATAAACCATTTACATCACCTGGGATATTACGTGGCACGTTCTAGAACTGTCAGAAATCAGTGACCTAAATATTTTTCAGATTTATTAATAAGTCTGCAAAAAGCTACAAAATAAAATTGCGGGCAAGAAGAAAGCCGACGAAAAATACGTCTCTTCATTTCATTTGACGGAGGCAATATTTTTGTTTTCATTCTACCTTTTTAATTTTTAGCCTCTTATGATTCCTTACACGAAACTTTTTGCAAAGTAATTTAGAAAAGTAGAAATAAAACAAAAGCCAAATTTTTCACGCTTAAAAAATATTTACAAACATTCAATGAATTCAGGTGTTTTGTTTTTATTTGAAACCTTAATTTTAATTATGTTCTTTCAGGGAAAAAAAAACTTACTGTATTTTAAAAGTAAACAAGAACACAAACATTTTTTTCTGTTATTATCAAATATAATTATCAGTTTTGTTCTATACATTATATACTTGTAATTATATATAGTTTTATCTGTAATATGTTATTGTATATTTATCTAATTATAACAATCTTAAGCAGTTTGAGATGAAAAAATGTTGTAAATAGGGTAATTAAAACGTTAATTTATTAATAAAAAATCACTTTGACAGCACTATTCTTATTATTTTTTACCAAATAGATAAATCAGGTATTTATTTAAAGTGAAAGCTCATAAAATAGTTCGAGAGGATATATATATTTCGATGTTTTTTTCGTTAATTACTCAATATTTAAATTCTTCTAAATTCGTAACGAAATAATATGATTTCATTGAAACAAAACGTACTTAGCAACTTGATTGAATTTTGTCTTAAATATTCATATAATAGAAAGAACCGTATTTACAATTACTTAAATAAATAAAGTTAAAAAATAAATTAAAATTATATTGTAAGTTGACACATTTTTAGGTTAGAATCGAATGGTAAACGTCAAAATTGAATTACACATTTTAACGCATTCACTTAAATGCCATTGTAAGGTGCAGAAGTTCATTGAAAATGACATTAAATTGTATTATTAAATAAATAAAATTATTTTTAATCTATCAAACAATATAATTGTACACATTATTACATATAACACACGATTTTGTCAATTTAAAATATTAAAAAATATTTTTAATGCTATTTTTTGTTATTTTATTGGATTTGTTAAATGTAATTTATTGTCATTTATTGTTTATTGATGTTTCATTTACACTTTTTGCGGAGCAGCGTTTACTCGGAAAGAAATGTCAACACTGACGTTGGGATGGTGAGACAAAATTTTGTTGGACTGTGCCGGTAGTCTATTAATAAGTTCCCCTTAATTTAGAACGGGATATTGCAAGTGACCGTCCGCGAGCCGTCCATTTCACTCAAATCCCTCTGATGAGAGATCCGAGAACCAAATTAACGAAAAATGTAATCTAGAACGATAAATCTAAGCATTTAACTCCTAATACGATATATTTACATACTACTGTGTCAAAAATATTTCAATTATTATCTATATTGGATACTTTCAGCTTAGTTTCATATTTTGTATATTTATATAATATTCAAGCTTAATTGTTGTCTCTTCTGGTAATTCTTACTGATTTATTAAATGTTGGTTATGTCTGTTTTAATTATTTAAATAAATCATTTTTTTTTTAAAAAGTGAATACTTTATATTTGTATCAAAATTGATTAACATTTATATATATTGTATACTAAATATGTTTTTCTTTGGTAATCAGCTGGAAAATCAAGTATTGTATGTAAATCTGTTGTATCATATTCAACATTATCAAATACTAGTGAAATCCTCAGCTGTAGCACATTGTTTCTCAGCCGGAGAATATGCGGCAGCAGTATGGAGTCGATCAGTCTATTGTAATCAAGTAACTACTGTCCTGAATGATACATTTAGAGTCGTCACAGGCTACCTCAAACCAACAACCATTTCAAAACTAAGCCCCTTTGTAGGTATTGTAACACCAAACATAAAACGCAAAGCCATATGCGCCGAAGAAATGCGTAAGGCAATCACCAACCGACCCACTGCTTGTATAATCAGATACCCCCAACACCCAGACTAAAGTCGCGAAGCAGCTTTCTGAGATCCACACAACTTCTCACATCCGGCCCTGAAAATGAGAGACTCCAGCTCTGGCAACAAGTCGCATCAGAAGATTTTATAACTCCAAAGGAAGGCCTCATAACTGGAAGAACCTTGACTGGTGAACCTGGAAATACCTGAACCGATTAAGATCCGTAGTTGGTAGAACAAAGGAGAACCTCAAACGGTAGGGAATGCTTCAGCAGGGAGAGTCAATGTTGTACGAATGTTGAGACCTGCAGACCGCTTCACACCTAAGATCCTTCCCCATGTGCCCAACAAGCTGCACATCCCAAGACCTAATGCTGGGCAACGCTAGGGCTATCGGTTGATATTGGGCAGAAATAATTTGACGTCGCTGACACGAAGAAGAAGAAGACTCGTTAAATACGTGATCTACGTTAAAACTTTATGAAATATCTTCTCCTTTATTATATACGTCTTTGTATGAAATTATCAATTAATATCCACAATAAAGCTTTGAAAATTTATACAAAATATGTTTTAAATACTATTTTTTTAACAAATAATTAGAACATTCTAGGAGTTTTTAGACGGATTCTATAGCATTTTCGAGAGTTTTTTCAATTTTTTTTTTATCATATGTCGTTAGCATCGAATATTACAATATGATTATTGTATTATTGTGCGACTGCGGAGACCAGCAGACCGCCTCACACCTAAGATCCTGCCCCATGTGCCAAACAAGCCGCACATCCCAAGACCTAATGCTAGGCAACACATGGGCTATCGATGTTGCCAGATACTGGACAGAAATAATTTGACGTCGCTGACACAAAGAAGAATATGTGAGTATGAAATAGATTATATATGAATAAGATGAAAGACAAAATTTGTCTGAAGTCAGCTATAAACAAGGTGTATAGACAATACATGTTTGTTTTACAGACGAACTGGCACCGGGTGTGTTTCTTTATATTGTCATACATTATTCAATAGAGTGAAAAACTATGAATAGAAGACATTACGATAATTGTTTACATAATGTTTTTTTTGCTAATCGCTTATGTTTTATTTTCCAATCCAGCCATTTTTTTAGTTCACAATTTAATGACGGTTCCAAATAAAAGTAAATAAATTCATCTTTTCATAAAGCTATATTAAATATAATAGTTTTTTCTTCGTCGTTTAACCTCACAATTTATATGTTCTTCTGTATTTGCTGACGAGCTAGAGCATATGGATGTTACAAATTTCCACCAAAAGTTATCTCAATTGCTATTGTCTATAGTCAGTCTATACCCTATTCGAAGACATTTCTAGAACCAGAAAAATATTTGTGAGAATGAAAGTTATGTAATAGGACCTCAAAGATGTTAGCCAGGAGATTAAAAATAACAACAGCTGTAGTATTAAAGGCAAATTTGAAGTGATTTGTAAATTACAAAGAAAACCCGAAGATAAGCTCCGAGGCCTGAACCATTTGGTAATAAGATACAACTCAACCCTCTTAACTTATTTTAAAATCTATAGCGATGTTTAAAGTACTCTTTACTTGTTTAAATTACTTGTTAAAAATATCAATATAGAAATTTGTACCGTTTGTGTAGGTATGATTTCGTTTGTAGTTACGTGTATATTTTTTGTATAATGAAACGAATCAGGGTAAAAATATGGTTAAAAGTAAAGTTGTTTATTGTTGCTGTCAAATACAAGCGTAATGTAAAATAATAATGATATGATGAATTTTATGATATTGTTCTTTCTGAAAAAAAGGCTTTCTCCATAGTGTAATATGGCGGCAGAGCGACAGCTGCTGGAGAATGAAAGACTTGCGGTTGTAAAATGTCTGACGCTAAACTTTAAAATGAAATACGTGTGTCTGCTGAAACGGTGACGTGTGAGAAATTTTTGAAATCAGATTGACATGTTTTTCAAATTATTTAAATATTATTACATTTTTCATTTTCAAATTTGTTTTGAGTGTATAAATAAAAAACATTACACAAATTGTTTATATACGAAGTTTTACTTGATACATATTTGCTTTAAAGTTGTGCTTAGAAGCAAAGAAATATTTTTAATAAAATCTTGCAGTCTTCTCAATCTTTTAGTGGATCTGATTACCATTTGTATTTACGAAAACGCGTGCAAAAAAGACACAACCGGTAGAAACCGATGATTTCTATGACTCTCAGTCAAGACGGTTGGGCGTTGCATGCAAGAACGATGCGTTGTGCTTGTGTGCTATTCGGAGACATGCATTGACATCAGCATGATATAGCCCTTGCTGACTGGTGCCGAAAACCTCGATATACAATCTTTCGTCTCTTATATCTGTTCGCTTGTCAGACATGTATGTGTCGCCATATTGGCATTTTGATAACGTGATAACGGTGTAACGTTAGTTATGTTAATGGTTGCTGTGATTGGTGCGCCATCAATTATGTAGATCGCCACTTGCGGCGCTGGACGACAGCCGACTACGAGCGCGCGAGTGGCCAGTGGGAGTCCCGTCCGGCGGGCGAAAACGTCATGTAAAGGTTGAGCGGGAAAATAAAGTCCTTGCGAATTGTGCTTCAAAAACATGTTCTTTGCTTTGCAACCTTCTCCTGCGTCCTTCCTCTACGCGGTCACGTGACAAACCCGTGACTTGTCGCCTTTTTAAAGACAGGGGATGTCAGTATGTGTATATTGATCTGTTTTTTTTTTATCCAGATTGTATGAAAGACAAAAAGCATGCATTGGAAGAACATTCAAGACCTCAGATCAGCAAGTATTATTTTTTTGGAATGAACTATTTTGGTTCAAGAAAGCGGAATTTAGGTAAAAAAACTGAGTGAAATTATCTTTGTATTCCAAAGATTGTATCTAAGATGTAAGTGTGCCAATATTTATTAAGCGAAGTATTTTATTTCATCGAGTTGATTAAGTTAAGAGGGTATTTTTGGCTTTCAACTCAAAGGTGACAGCCATATTCCAGGACAAAACGACGTCAAACTGACCCACTAGAACGTTATAGACTCCATCGGAGGTCTTAAATAATTCATTCATCAGTTTGTACCCCTATTGTTAGAATATTCAATTTCTCTTTTGTTTGTTTGAATGGTATAGTGAAGGTAGCCCTTTTGTTTGAATTTAATGGTGTAGGTAGTAATTGTTTGAATTTTAATGGTGTAGTGGCGTAAATAACGATTGAAACAAATATTCCAAGACAGGGATTTTGAATTTAAAATGTAATTATAATAAAAGTCATTCAATTTTTTCATGATATATTTTTAAAGTAATATGTCTCAAAGAAAAAATTGTTGATGGAAAATTCTCAAGTGTAATAATATGCAGCAGAAGCAAGACAGACGCGTAGAGTCTTAAGCTATTTGAATATCAAAGAAAAATTTCCTGAAACTCGCCGCTGAAAGCTGAAAAAAGTTTTCTTGTTACAACACACTTACTCTTGTGCTGAAGAGCACCAAGACACTGCAACGGAAATTCAATTCGAACAAGCATTTTTTTAAAACATGTTTCGGAAAAAGCATGAATGAAGGTAATTCTAAAGGATTATTAATATTCTTATGTCTTTCCGTGTAGAGAAATTAATATATTTTTATATCGAAATTAAAAAACATAATATTGCTTGGTTAAAGGGGAAAATGTAGGATATTCATAATTTATATTTAAGCATCTCATCTTCATATTTTCCATATATATCCATTTACTACTAAATGTAAGCGTCCCACATGAATTGCCACCTTTTTGATCTTCTGCATTAAGCATCAATCCTTTAATAGCTGCCTTTTTTCAGGCTTTCAAGTGCTATCAGTGAAGGTCTGAGAGGCAGAGTTGACACGAGATGGGGCGATAAATGTGGCGGTTTACAATTAGGGACTGTAAGTGGAATGATGATAAGGTTAGTAATGCAATTTTTTAAACTTATTTATTTTCAAATTAATTTTCTTAAAGCCGCCGGCAAGCTCTGGAATGTTTTCTTTCGGTATCTGTGTTTCCTCTTACATAAAATCTAAATCTTTCAAAAAAATAAATACATATTAATATCATCTCTCCATTTCGAATACAACGAATTTCCGCATACAGCATCGAACTGCCTTAAATGACCGCTGTTGAGTTTACTGGCTTAACCGGTGTTCTCCAGAAAAAACTGTGTACAATGAAAGAATTATATTTTTGAGAGTTTGAATAGGTTTTTGTTTTATTGATATACATACTCTGATATCAGCATAATATAGTCCTTGCAGGCTGGTGCCGAGAACCTCATATGCGATCTTTCGTCTCTTATTTTTGGTAGCTCGTCGGACACGCATGTGTTAACATTTTGTAATAATTTGACAGGCCGTTAAGAGGACTAGTTCTATAGATCCCCACTTGCGGCGCTGAACGTCAGTTGTCTCTCAACCATGCTGAGTGTCGGGTTGTGGTCGGACCGGGCTGAAAGTTTGTTAAGGTTATCGAGAATATATGTGCTTCTGAAAAAAATCTGTTGTTCATCTGCTTTCATTCCGCCACCACGCAATCCAATAACTACCCTGGTGACGTGAAGTCATTCTTCCTAAGTAAAGGATATGTTAGCTCATAATACTATATATATTGCATACACTTTTTGAATTTAAGCTGTCGACCTGAACCGGGCCATCGACTGCTTTTCAAGAGAAGTTTTTAATAATACAGTAGCTTGTTTCCGTTGCAGTGGCCAAATGTGTTTACGGACGCTCAGCTTCTAACCTTGGCGGGGCTTTATATGAAGAGTGCACGGGGAGCAATGGAAACTTCTCCAGACCAATTATGATGTATTAAGCAACTTTGTGAGTCGCCTCCAGGTAAACTCTCAAGCTTTAAAGCGCCGGTCTACACTATGATACATTACAGTACTAAAACACGCCTTCACTGTTCACATCGCTGGGTCAATGTAGTTTTATGCTTGTCGCAAAGGTGATGAAAATATGAACAAAGTTACAATATAAAAGACTTTTGGGAACATATAGATGCCGAAATATAATGCACGTATAACAGCCACTCATTCGTCACTGTCCGTGTCTTTTCTTAAGATATGAGGAAGTTCACCTGGGAACATATATTTGGTTCCTGACCACCTGCAGCTTTAGTATCCGAGGCATATTTTGGATAATTTGTTAATTAGGAAATTTAAGAAACTTCTATGATTATCCTGACGCTTTTAAATCAGAAAATAATCAAAATACATGACATGTTTCATGCAACTGGGTACATCTAAATATGGTTATTAAACATTGAAATTATCTAAAAGTCATTGCTATTTCTTGGGAGGATTTTCCTGAACCGTTGATTAGTTACTGAAGCTCTCTTGCTATTGAAGTACTTCAACATATTGCCGAAATAACGTGTACAGCTGAAAAAGAAGACGACGTGCAAATGACTTTTATATATATATATATATATAATCGTGTCGGTAACAACTGGGTCAGATCCTGTCTGCACAGAAGTGAGCGACGTCGATGGAGTTACTCCCGGCCATCATCAGGTCTTCCTTGGTGCAGCTACTCGGACACAGCGCACACTCCAGAAGGTGTGATAGGGTCTGCTCCACACATTCAGTCGGTCCGCTGTAAGACTACCATGCTTTCATTTGAGTCCTCGTCTTGCATACTCCGGTCGAAGTCTGTTAAGGGGCCTCCATATACTCCATCCCTGGTTATATTTATATAATTATTTTTATTTAATCATATTATCTAATATTCTGTGTAATTTGCATTGTACCAAACATAAAATATCATAAAATTTATAAAATATAACAGGATAAAGATCTAAGCGAGGTATTGAAAACGTAGAACTAGACAACAATCTACATATAAAATACCTACGTTTTCATACAGCTTTGCGAAATCAACCTGAAATAATATCATTATCAATGAAGGTGTACGTACTAAAACCTGCTTCATTGAATATATAACAGGCAAAACGGACCAATACCTGGTCAATTAGCGAGAGCAGAGGTAGCCGGCGCTAATGCCTTTGAAAAAATCTGATTGGACCCCTTGCAGGTAATCTGCATTTAAATTGCGCTCACGTCGGTTCGCATGGTTTTTGGCGAAATAATTTCGGCACTACGGTTTGTGTTGCAATTTGTATGGGAGGGTAATCATCGGTTGCACTAATACACCTGTGGCTCCCAAGCGATATTATGCGGCAATTTTAATATGCAGTTTACTTTATATTGTTTCAGCGCTGACTGTGTGGTTTTTGGGTAAAATTTTCAGCATTGAATTGCGTTGAAAAATTATTGTATTTATTATTAGTTGAGTAAATGTAACTAATTTTGCACCACGCTTAGAATATTGATAAAAATGACGAAATCTATATAGCGACGACGAATATTGTAAACGAGTTTTTTTTTTTGGATTATCGGAGTTAAACTACATTATACACGGATTGAAGCAATGTTGGGTTAATGTCTATTGTTTACTGTGTATATTTTGTTGGACTTTTAATCTAATCTTTTTAAAAATTCAGAGTAATAAATCACCTAAAATTAATCGTTATTAAAATGCTGGCCAAATAATCGTTACAAGAAAGAAACTTTTGTGAAATTATAATTTTAAATTAATTTGAATTAAAAAATTAATAAATCAAAAACATTTAGTTTTGATTCACATTTATTTGAAATGATTACATATTTCGACCTCCTTGGAGACCATCTTTAAATGTGACATTAAAAAATTCCCAGCAAACACTATCTTTTCTAACATTTCTCATATATCTGTCACTTAATCGGAGAAAAAAAACAACGTACGCGAGTATGTGAACCAAAAACCTTGCACCGTGTCCAGTTGCAGACTCCATCCACTCGCCCGTTTTCACACCTGAAACGATTTAAAAATTGACGGTTTAGAAAAATACTCTAAAAATTCAATTCTTACAAATTAATGTCAAAAATTGCATGCTTTTATAAACTTTGCATGTCAGTGATTTATGTATAAGGTAACTGTATGCAATTAAGCACATCGCTATTTTACTCACATATATTTGTGTGGTGCGAGTATGTCCAGTTTTCTGGATGCATTGTAGAGCATTCGAACATTTGAGAAGCATTGCAGTGCATGGTGGTGCACCACATCGTAAATTGGTAGAATGCGGTCATCCAATCGGCGTAGCGCAAGGTACCGCGATCTATAGGACTGTACTAGGCCATCGAATGCACCACGCTTACATGTGATGAAAAGTTTATTTGGGTATATACAGTCATTTATGTAAACGGGCTTTATGTTTTTATTACTATTATATGAGTGTTTAATTGCAATGTACAAGTAAAATTAAATTAAAAGTGGTTATGCTTTACGTCGTCAATTAGAGTTGCTGTGAATAATGAAATTGAATGATTTCTATACAACAATAAGATGTACCAAATTTGATATCTACTTTCATTACTTACATTTTTTTAAGCTACAAAGATACACCGTTAGCACTAATGACGAATTGTTAAATTTTAAATAAGAAAAAAAGTAAACAAATCTTACAGAACTACTATAATTTATTGTAGCAAGTGGTGAAATAATTGCCATTTTTTTATGTGAGCATAATTAGGAAAATACTGACATATGGAAATGTAGAAATGTCATCTGTGGATTCCATGAAACTTGCCAATGTTGAAAGTGAAAAATATGTGGGTTATATGAAACATGATATTTTTGAGCATGGCTAAAAGCTGGCTATGGATTGTAGATCCGTCAACGTCATATAGTACAATAATCCTCGCAGCATCCATTTTTACGGTGACTTTATGAATAGGTGGTATTTGCATGATGACTATCGTGTACTAAAAAAATTTAATAAACATATTTAAAAATAATTTTACGGCTGAAATATTCAATTCACACCAACCACGAGTATTTTTATAGAGCTTGGAAATCTACTCGTATATAAAATCGTTTTTTATTATAATTTCGGCCAGGCATCACGACCTTTGGTAAGTAAATTTTTTAATTTTAAGCCATACCCTCCAATATTCCTTTTAATTAATCATCAATAAATCAACACCATAGTTTGTCAGTTGACACAATTTTCGTTTTGTTCTATGTAAAATATGTCCCAAAGCCTTGAATACATTTTAATAGTATATTTTTGGCCGGAGAGAAAAACGTAACTTTGTTAGCGTTTCACGAAAAATTGCTATTTCATACGTTGGGTAGTATATAAATTCTACATAGTTATTTTAGTGACTGACAAATATATGAAAACGTTCTCACTTCCATGTTCAGCATGTTACTAACACACTGGTTTATGGCAACAATTTTCTCTACCATAACGAAATAAATCGTGCGGTTTTCAGTCGATATCTTTGGGATCGTTCCGGCAGACATTTTTGTATGGGAATTCCCGGTTCAAGGCACGTGCAGGTAGGGTAACGAAAATGAAAAATATTAAATGTGGGAAAAAAATAAGGAAATAAATATACATGTCCAGTTGTCAAACGGCCAGTTCAGAGTTTTACGTGTTTAGCCGGTTAAAAAAGCCCCAGATATTGTATTTTTTCGACAATTAAATGTTATCAATGCCTTATTTTTTTATGTATACATTACTTTTATTCCAATGGACAATATAGATTTGTTCATTTATTTTACTTGTCTGAACTTATAACATGTTGACATTCCCCATTAAATGGCAAATGTTATCACCATTACCAAAACAACTGCTGCATAGAACAGATCTCCAGGTTTTCTCGTGATACTATATCCTCCTCAAAAGCAGCTTATTCATTACATAATTTAAATAAAATTCAATTCACTATACGTGAGCCTCGAAACCTGCAATTGGTGTTCTTGGAATATGTTTGCATAAGTAATATTTTTGTAAGACTTAAACATTGGTCAAACAATGCTGCTAGAGCTGAATATTAATGATTGGCAAGAAGCGGCTGGTATTCTTGTAGCGTATTAACACTAGCAGCAAGTAGCAGGCAGCCTAGTCTAATTCAAACCATAGAAAAGAAGCGCTTGCAAGCAGAATAGTGTGATCCACGCTTTACAAACTATATGTAAATATATTTATACAAATAAGTTATTTAAACAAGAAAGTGAAATACTTGCGATAATTTAAATTAAATTAATTTTTGTTGAATCTGTATGGTATCTCTACTTACACGAGGTACTTTCAGTGCTTGCGATTGGATCACACGGCAGCGGAATTTCCTCATATCGGCGGGCAGCCTCTAATGTGGGGATCTTTGCCACGAGCCAGCCGTATCAAATCTTCCAGCTTCCATATAAAATACTCTGCGCCGCATTACTCTTCACCAGCTGGGCATATCGGGATATGTAACGTGCTTATAACGAAAAGGAAAGTCTTGATTTCGAATCATGAAATCGTTAAAAACACTTAATTCTGCTATTTTGTATCCTACTGAAAAAACTGATAAATCCTCAAAATTAGTTTAATTGTATTTAAGATAAGATATTATCTTGCATTGAAATGAATATAAGCATTGGTGTGTCGCAAATAGGGTAATAAAGGGTTCGTTGTATTTTAGAGATTATTTTCGTCGATTTTTTAGTTTTATACAGCTGTTTACTTGTTATTGTTATGGGATTTTTAAGGATGATTTATATAAGTAATTCGATTATCCAATCACCTAAAAATATGCCTCGGTTTCTACAAATCCACTCGGACTTTGGCTCTGGAGGTTGTCAGGAACCATATATACTCGTATGTTTCTAAGTGGACCTTCACTATTCATTATATATTATAAACTATTTTAAAGATCACCCTACTATACCAGATATTTGTATGTAGTTTGAGGATTATACGAGTTTGTATCTTCTTCGTAGTATCAATCCGGTGGATTGGTTTGCAGCAACAGAATCTTGCATCTCGATCTCCATTCCTCTCGGTCCTCCGCAACCCTTTTCAGCTCAGCATAAGCGCTACAATTCATGTCCTCGAATACTTGCTGTAAATACTCCCGTCTAGGGCGCCCTCTACAGTTTCTACCCTCAACCATCCCCTCCACAATATCGTGAAGAAGACCATCGTGGCGCATGATGTGACCAATCCATCGGGCTCGCCTCTCTGAGATGGTTCTTATTAGGTGCCTATCTTCCTTGATTATCCTGAGAACCTCATTGTTCGTGACGTGGTCTCTCCAGGAAATTCCGAGAATTCTTCTGTACGACCACATCTCAAAGGCCTCTAGTCTTTTCTTATCACTTTCAGATAAGCACCATGTCTCACAGCCGTACATTAAGATGCTCCAAACAAGTGTTTTGGCAAGTTGCTTGCGGAGCCCTAAAGTAATATTCTTTGACTCAAGAATTTTGGCTTTTTTATTGAAAGCTAGCCTTGCTTGATGTATTCGACTGTTGACTTCTCTTTTTGTTCTGGCATCCCAGGTAATCGTACTTCCAAGGTATACAAATTCTTTTGCATCTTTTAGGGGTACTCCTAGCATTGGTATGTTAATTTTCTGCTGCTCATTGCGGCTTACTCTCATGACTTTGGTTTTTGTGCTGTTTATCTTCATATTGTAGTTGGAATTAAATATGTTTTCCATGGATGTCAGCGCTTCAGTGAGTTCATCTTCAGTTTCAGCAATCAGAGCAATGTCGTCAGCAAACCTTATCATATCAATCTTTTGGCCATGTATTTTAACCCCCTCTCTATGGCCCATTTTTTCCCTGATGTTTGTATAAAGTAGTGATTATATGCTGCAGTCAAAAATTCAAATAAGATACTCGAATTTTTATTTTATTTATAAAACATAAACTTCCACTGAATTCAACATTAAGTACTCCTGCTATAAAAACTCAAGCAATTTATAAATTTAGCATCACATATTATTATTTTTAATTGGAGTTATTTATTTTTCTAATGAATTGTAAGATATGTCATACTTCTCTACATTGGCGTCGAGAAATTGCATGTTATTTTAGATGTTTTAAAGAGCTAAAAAACTCATCGTCAAGCCTCAACCTAACAATTGTTTCTCTCGATTAGTAAAAAAGCAAAGTGAACCCAAAGAAATGCCTGGGGTTCTGTGAAACACCACAACACAAGTAAAGGAGTGCTTCAAAAGAAGATCGGGCACGTTAGTCTTTAGGAAGTAGCGTCCTTTGCTCTGATTGTGCACTTAGCCGATAGAATTTATTGAACCCTAGCGAAGATAAAGAAAGGTCCTAGAGATAGAAAATGGTTAATATAGCAAACTGCTTAAGAGTAAAAAGTACAAGAAACTTTAAAAAAATTACAGACAAGCTTTTTTTGATGGCTAAACTCTTGCTTGAGGGGAAAGCAGTTGTTAATTTCTTTATGAAAATCAGGTTTAGTTGTAAATTTTAATTTTTAAGTATAATAAATAACAAGATATTTTTTGATCCAGCATGCGTTCATCTATTAATAGAATTATTTTGGTATTTGTATAGTAGAGCGATTAAAATCAAAATTTTAATGAAACACAATCCTAGCAATTTTCTGTAATTTCGAACATATTTTTATATATCAGTGCACAAAAGAAGTACATCGTCTGCAAAAATAAATGCACGTTTTTATATAAGTACAAATCAATGAATTTCGTATTATTAAGTAATACTTATATTGTCTATAACTATGAATTTACTGTAATCTGCAATAAATTGTTTTATTTAATGATTTTATACTGATAAATTAAAAAATACTGATAAATTAATATTCATTAACATGTCCAACTATTCTTTCAGAAGTCCATGAAATCATTTTTAAATTTTGCAAATTAATTAATGTCTCAGGTTCATCATCATCATCAGCCTGTGTCCATCCACTGTTGAACGTAGGCCTCCTGCATGAGTCTCCATCCTCTTCGATCCTCCGCCTTCCGCATCCAGGTCACTCCCGCTATTCTTCTTATATCGTCAGTCCATCTTGTAGGGGGTCGGCCAATGCTTCGTTTGCCAGTTCTTGGGTGCCATTCCAATACTTTTCTTCCCCATCGACCGTCGTCTCTTTGACAGATATGACCTGCCCATTGCCACTTGAGTGTGCCTATTCGTTGGGTAGCATCCACTACTTGAGTTCTTCTGCGTATTTCCTCGTTTCGGATTCTATCTTTTAGCGACACTCCGAGCATGGATCTCTCCATAGCACGCTGGATGACTTTTATTTTATGGGTAAGACTTGCTGTCAGATTCCACGTCTCTGCGCCATAAGTTAATACAGGGAGGACGCATTGGTTAAACGCCTTAGTTTTAAGGCATTGCGGAATTTTCGCTTTAAAAATGTACTTTAGTTTTCCAAATGCTGCCCATCCCAGTTGTATGCGCCTGTCGATTTCTTTTGAGAAGTTATTTCGCCCTAGTTGTATTACTTGTCCCAGATAGGTATAGTCGTTTACAACCTCTATTTCTGTTCCTCCAATGGAAATAGGATCAAAGGTCTGTGAAATATGACTATTAATCATGGCTTTTGTTTTATCCATGTTCATTTTCAGACCAATTTTGTTCGACGCTTCATTGAGGTCGTAGAGCATGTCTTGGAGCTTGTGAGGTGATTCGGCTATGAGCACTATGTCATCTGCAAATCGGAGGTGAGAAATGTACTCTCCGTTAATATGTATTCCACATTTTGTCCAGGATAGCAGTTTAAAAATATCTTCTAGTGCGTTTGTGAAGAGTTTTGGAGATATAACATCTCCTTGTCTAACACCTTTGTTTATAGAAATATTGTTAGTGCTATCATGGAGCTGGACCATCATTGTTGCAGATTTGTAAAGAGATTTTATTATCTCTATATACCGATAGTCTATTTTGCAGCGTTGTAGTGAATCTAGCACTGCCCAAGTCTCGATTGAGTCAAATGCCTTTTCATAGTCTACAAAGGCGAGGCAGAGTGGCTGATTATTAAGGTTAATTCATTAAATTTCTTAATTACGTTAATAATACCTGACAAAATATTATGGCTAACCCAAAAGTGTGCTGAAGTATTCCGATTTTTTAAAACTTGATTGTGTTTTTTCTTCTCACATAAGCAACGTGGTATTCTTTCTATGCATTAAGTTATAAAAAATACATGACACTATATGCTCCTGTTTTCAGCTTAAATTGAATAAACTATTGTTATTTTTACTACAATTATAATATGAATCATAATTGTAGTATACAATTATTTATAATTTATACGTAAATTTCATTGAATTTAATCATAAATTCTGAATAAAAATATTCTATAGAAAGGGCAAAACAGAAGAGATGTTTGTTAAAAATATTAGTTCATGCAATGACTTTGAGATTCCAATATGAAATTTTTGTTGTGGCAAATTTGCAAAAATTTCAACAATTCTCTACAGATAAGAACTAGAAGAGTCTTTTCGTTGGGGATAATATATTCAAATGGACTTTAAAATGTATTTGGTTGTCTCTGTTTATGTGTTAACCATTCCCTAGTAGCCGACCGTCAGATCTGAGATGCTGGACACGCGGCATAAATAATTCAAATTCGCCTTGAAATCCCACTTAGGGAGAAAACAACGCCCAAAAATCACAAACTCTTTGGCCTCCAGCCAGAAGCCTTCCGCCGGGCTTCGGGGTTCCCCATACATATTATTATTATACGAGAGAAATTTATGAAAATAACTGTACATGTAGTAGCGCTCGCAATTTGCGTAGTGATGTTATGTATGAAGTGTTCGTGCAGGGATAAAATAAAAAATATATTTGCAGAATCGAGATACAATCGAACATGGATACTACTCTCAAACCCATAAAAACAGTTATTTTTTAAATATTTTTTCAAATTCAAGTAAAAAACAATTTTCCGGCATGTCAGCTTGGACGTTTAGGTGCAGCATACACTCATGTAATGATTGATATATATTTTTACAGTATTCTCTAGGATTGCTTCATGTTATTTTTATGAGTCTATTTCTGCAACAAAGGTGCATTCCTATAACGTCATATTTTGAGTGTTTTCAAAAAAAAAAATTATAGCTTCCCAGGCGCTACGTTTCATACTATTTTTGTAATAAATTCATTATATTTCATCTTTTCAATACCATCTTCACAGTCTTTACCAACATACAAAATCTTCAAAGTTGCCTTTGAAGATTTTGTATGTTTAATTTTATAATTTTTCACTTTGTTTCAGAATTTCATTCTTATAATATGTGAGTTTCAAACTCTGTAATTCATAATTTCCATGTCCACTTCACTATCTCAGTTTGAGGGTATTATTATAAATGTCAATGATTCTAAAGAAGTTTGTAGTTTTTGCAGTGTTAGTCTATGTCTCTATGCCTACTATCATAATTGGATAGTCAAATATCTTGTGTAACCTCACATTACTCTTCCCTTATTGATTAAACAACAAACATATATGTGAGCATACCAGTGTGAATTGATGAATTTTTTAGTGATATCTTCGCACAGTATTTTGTTGTCAAAAATTTAGTTTAAATTTAGTAAAAAAAAAAACTTTTTTTATTCACATGCTTACACGTAAAACTTTGAAGTTAAGGAATTATATTGAAAATTAAGTTGTTATGAATTCTCAAGAGGGAATTCTTCGAAATATTAATAATTTGCGAGAGCGGAAAGTTTTCCGCACTTTTTCTTTGTAAATTGTGATTCTTTTATCTGTAAGCTCCCCAAAGGCTGAAGAAGATGGGAAAACTCTTGGGAAAAATTCTGCCCCGGCTTTGGGCAGAAATTTGTGATATCATGTGAGTCCTCTAAGAAAGAACATCCAAGTTGGGATGTAATAAAATAAAAAATATAAAAAAAACTTTATATCAAAAAAGTTTTAATTGAAAAAATGCCGTCGCCACCCGTCGACGGGTTTAAAAATGCAAACAATGTTTATTCACTGAAAACATCGTCTATGTAAGTTTCAGGATTTTCAAGCGTAACCTTGAAGGAATAATGTTCAGCCAAATAAGTTCTGTCCGTGAAACATTTTGAAATGATGCTTTTAGTATTTTATATTGCAAAGTATTATATAGCGCGTAACAACACGATCTCTAAGTATTTCCATGGTGTAAATATAAAAAGTCCTTAGATTTCTTTACGTTTTATTTGACAAACTAGTTATTAAATTCATTTTTTTATTGAACTCTTTAAAAATATTTCAAATTTTGATATTTAGTCAGAAAAGTTTTAGATTCTTAGGACCTAAAATGTATAATATATGCTAAGAAAAGAAGCAAATAATTGTGTATCAAAAATACTTTCTATTCAATTTTTCAATTTTACAAAATGCAGTACACATGCAATTTATGTAAATTCATAAAACAACTCAAAAATCCAATACACATAAAATGTACTCAGTGTAGCTCTTAGAGGCAGAGCTGACATGCTTTCCGGCTAGGGAAGCAAACATGGAATAATGATAATATCATAAAAAATACTGGTCATTCGTTATTTTTATAGTATGATTGCAATGTAAGCGCATTTAACAGACACCTCCAATCTTATTACCGGAAGCAGAAGAAAACATGAATAATTGATGTCCAATATATTTGTCCCAAAGCACCGGATATGGGTTTCAGCCAGTTTCAGGGGTGTGCCTTTTTTTTCAAAATAACACGCGAAATCCCCCTTTCATACACGTAATCCCCATAAGCCGGGACATATATGGAGACTGTGTCAAAGAAACTTCCCTTATTGTATCATTTTTGTCCTGTACTCGGGTTGCTTTTCGGGTCAGCGTGACTCGCGTATTTTCAGTTTTGTAGCGACTAAACTATGAAGAATGAAGACCAAAATATCTTGTCAATTTAATGAGGACATAGACGATGTGAAAGGTATGGAATAAATCGCTAATAATGTAAGCCCTTTTCTATACAATCTGATTCATGTGATATATATTCTTTATATCATATAAAGAATTATATGACAAAAATCACAAAACAAAGCTTTCATTTGATTTGTGAAATAAAGCATAATTTAATGTGAATCATAATTGGATGGTGTCTGCTTAGTGTTCACTGCGTGTTGTTGTTTCTGTTTTACAACCTAAATTTTTCCGTGTCTATTTTTATCTTGTCGTTTTTCATAAAGTCAAATTATACACCTTAAGTATTCTATACAAGCTTTGCATTCTAATAACAATATATGTAATAGTTGCATTAGACTTTGGTAATGTGCTTTGATTTGCTGCTAAATAGAAAGATGAATACAATACAGATGCTGTTAAGATATATTTTTAAAAACAAATTAGAGAGAAAGACTTATTAAGACTCTCAGATATTGCACAGTGAGTTTGAAAAATGCTCCAGCGTTTCTTTATCAGAAAACGAACACTTTATGTATGCCACTGTTCTCTTATCAAAGATATCAATGTTCCTCAACCCTCGCTGCTCATAAGTGGCTAATCTGCATTTGAATTTTAACAGACAATAGCAAAGCAACTGGATCTTATAATATTGTTCTCATTTCACAATTAAATTCAATGTTATTTCAAATAAGACGGTAATTATCTTAAAGTATAAGAAACCTTCACAGTTTGATAATCGATCAATTACTCGCGTCTCTATTTCGATATTAAATTAGTGAGCGAGTGATCAAACTAGCGGTGTTTTTTCAGTTCCGGTGTTAATTATCTCAATAAACTGCCTTCTGTTTACTTAGAGATCCCTTATTTTCTCTTTCGCCCCCGATCGTCCACTCGAACAGTTCTGGGAGACGAGCCCTTTGTCTCACTTGGAGAAAGTTTGTCTCGGAATAGGCTTTCTCCCTTTATTATCCCGCCCGGAATTTGAACTTTGATCGTAGTGACGTAATGAGTCATTGAAATAATGTCGAATTAAATATTTGGATGATTTATTTAAGGCGATTCAAGTATTTATTAATGTTAACGAGTATTGTAATTAAAAATGACGAAACAATAAAAAATATTCTAAATTATTTTTATAATCAGTGGATTTTATAAACCTTTCTTTATTTATACAGAAGAGTACCAAAAACAGACTGCTATTTTACGGGTAAGGGATTAAAATTCACACCAACGGGGGGGTATTTAAGAGTTCAGAAATCGCTTAAAAAACTTTTATTTAATCTCTGTTGGGGATTGAACCCACGACATTTAGCTTGAAAAGCAAACGCTTTGATCATTGAGCTATACCCGCCTCTGATTAGGTGAAATAAGTTCACAAAACATATTCAAAGAATCAAAAATTATTTTTTAAATAAATATACGCCAACTGTGCGTAATGTCTGGTATTTTTCCTGAAAACTTTTTCAGAATCTTGCGTGTTTTAGCGCTCAAGTGTTCGGGAACACTATAAAACCACTGTAAAGTTTAACTGTTGCTCCGCTAATATCTGCGGCGAGGTCTTCCGGGGACGACACCGAGTTTGATGGTTCTTGAGAGAAATGGAGAAAGTAAAGAAGCGAGTCATGGGCGGCGTTGAGAGAATAAATGTCTCCGAAAACTGGAGCGAAAAATTTCATCACTTTTTAAGCATATTCACTTGTAGTTGTCTAAATAAAATCATCAAATATAAATATATTGTACAACAGTGAGTATTTTTTTATCATTACCCGTCAAATGTTGAACGTAAGCCTCCCGCATAAGTCTCCACCTAGGCCACTGCCGCTATTCTTATGTCGTCAGTCCATCTTGCAGGGGGTCACCCAATGCTTCGTTTGCCAGTTTTTGGGCGACACTTCAATACTTTTCTTCCCCATCAACCGTCGTTTCTACGACAGACATGTCCTGCCCATTGCTACTTGAGTGTGCCCTGTTCGTTAGGTAGCCTGTACTACTTGAGTTTTTGATATGGATATCCTTGTTTCGGATTCTATCTTTTAGAGACACTCTGAGCATAGATCTTTCCAATATTCATTATCATTATCAAATATATTTAAAGGATTGATATAGCGAATAACGCACGGAAAATTATTGTCAAATAGGTTGATGATTTTTTTTTAATATAAAACGATGTCTGTAATATAAGATTCCCAAAGTTTTTTTTTGGTAAGAACATATTCATTTGCATTAAATGTTACATGTACAGAAAATTCTATAGACTATAAACTATTTATTTGATATAATTGCTTTTAAGATCGATGCATAACTTGTATGTATTCACGGTCAGACTTGGTATTGTGGCTTTTGGGCTTAGCCGTGTGTGGCGAATTACCCTTCTCTTAAACAAACAAAATCTCTCGTTATGTAAAATGTTTGATAATTAATAAAATTAAGAATAGTAACAAGAAAAAAGTATCCATAAGGTAGCGTAGTAAAAAAATAGCTGAATTACAAAGAGATCGAGCGTCACTGCATTCGCTGAAGTGAAATCGCAAGTGTTTCACCTGAAAGTTTCCCTTCCGTCCAGGTGAGCTTCCGACCATTCCCCTCACGTCCATGCTCCAAGCCTTCCCTAGGGAGACTGTTTACTCCGACGAGCCTTCCTAAAAGAAAAAAACTCGCTGAAAAATAGCTTGACAAATGCATGCTGATACACTTTCTCGCCCTTTTTTATGGAGGTTTCATACGTTTTGTAGTTTTTTTATGAGACGATAAAAATATTGTCGTTGTACACGCTTATTTTGATATCATGTTTCGTTTCAAATGTGAGGAACTTTTATTTTCAATTGTTTATACTTTGTAGTCAATTGCATTATTCTTCTGATAAAAACTTCACTTTAAATACAATAAAAATAGCAGTAAACCTACAACAACAAAAACATTGATTATGTTTGGTTGCTGTTTACATTTATTTTAAAATGTATTAATCTTCAAAAAAAAAAAAACATTAATTACCATAAAAACAAATGTTACTTTGTATGTCTCGATAGTAGAGGATGTTAAATAGAAAAAAATAATAACTGAAACTCTTACAAATACAAATTAATTGTGTAATTCTTCATAAGCTTATTAAGTTTCAGGTTAATTGGTAAATGTTGCTGTCAATTATTATCTGAATTTAAATTTTATATAATTACAAAAACTGAGTTAATTCAATCAATGTTCAAATATCAAATTTAAAAGTTGTTTTAATTAAATTAAAATGAATATCGTTACGTAGCAGGAAAGGTTTTTTGTATCCTCATTACATTGAGGCATATCTTCAATAATGAAAAAAACCTTGCCAAAAAGTACTTATTCTTACGCGAATTCAACTAATTCGCAGTGATTTTTTTTTCAATTTTTATGAAAGCCACACCCGAGAATAATTAATTATTTAATAATATTTAATAAGCTTTAGAAATTATTTAGGGTAGAATAAAAAGGATTCCCTTCCTGTGGAGAATTCGATTCACTGCAAGTTCACTTGGGAGATAAAAGCACCGTTACGATTTAAAGACTTTCAAATTTATTTAAAAAAACTGAATTATTTTACATGATGTCAATGTTAACAATCTGACGTTACTTGAAGCATTTTTTTTTTTTTTTTTTTTTATGTATATCTATGAAATATAATACGTAAAAAAACGCATGTTAAATATATTAATCTCTATAAGCTTTCAATTACTTTAAATTATAGGTGAATTGTTATTTTTTTGTGCAAAGAACAATGTAACCATGTATAATTGTTATATTGTTAATAACTTAGTTACAGTGTAATGGCGCCTGTCATAGTGCAGATCGGGCACTCACTAGCGTGAGTCTGACTATTAATAGCGTAAATTGTCTAATGTAGTCACGCTTAGGAAAGATAAGTATGAAAAAATGTTATTAAAAATAAAGCGTTAACGTAGAATTGCGATATAAAATGCACAAACCTGACAAACTGAAGGTAACCTAGAAACGTCTTATTTTAAAAACACTGAATATAACATAAAAAAAACCTAAATTTGTATTGCGCATAGGAAAAACTGACACTTTATATTGGAAAGAAGGACAAATATCAAAATAAGATGCAAGTATTTCAATAAATATTAATTATAAAATAAGTTCAAACAATGATGTCTTTAAATAAGTTGATATTACTTATAGAGTATAAAAAATAGGGTATGCTATTAAGTTACTGCGTTATACAAAACTCTTCAAGTAATTAATTTTCTCGCTACCGTGCTACATCACAACATAAAACCCTCCATTAGTTCAAACGTTTCGTTTGCGTACAATGAAAATAATGACTCTGTTTCAATTATGGAAACTTTTCAGTGGAGTTATCCAATTAAGAGAAGCTTGTTTCACTTCAAATCAATTATTACCGCGGTTTTCCACTGAAACTGACTATTTTGCTTTTTTAACTCAGTTTATTCGCGAACAAATAATTTTACGTCATTTATATGACGAGACTCGTCACTGATTTATTATTTATTTTATACACTATCACTCATATGAACACTCATTTTTTCCAATATTTCAAGATTTATTTCTTAATTAAACATTTTATTAATAACAATGTGAATTATAAATCATTAATTTTAATCGAAATATCTGAACATTTGCATTTGATCTTTATACGTCTGAAAATAGACGGTTGAATGAAATCGTGGCAAACCTTGATTAGAAGCTTGAACGATCATCTTACCTTTTGTTCAATAGATTTACAAAACTTCTCAAAAATTGATGACTTTCTTCATGTAACATTCATTCCATATCTGATACATACTACAAATTGCCGCTACTCCACTGATATTTCTATATCAAGAGCTTCACATGTGAAGATATATGGTTCTAGACAGACTTGAAAGCAGCAACCACTGACAAACAGAGACGGGTGACATTATTGCTTATTTTCAAAAATATGACTTATTTTTTAAAAATAATTATTTATTTACCTTGTTTTTACATAGATCACGTAATATAAGTTCTTTATTAGGAGACTGCAGTTTCAATTAACTCGTAGCCTTTCTCAATCCAGACACACCTTTACCCCCTCTTCTACATAAAATGGGTTTGACCACTTATAAAGTACTATCGCAGCTCAGTTGTCTCTTAACAAGTGATGGATTGATAAAGGCTACGAGCTAGTCAAAACTGCAGTCTCCTAATAGAGAACTTATCTTACGTGATCCATGTAAGAACAAGATATGTAAATAAATATTAATAATTTATATAGGATATCAAAATTAATGCTAAAATCATTGAAAAAAAAACTTATTTTTTCTTTCTAAATTTATTTATAGCTCAACAAGAAACCGTACCTTACACAATGAGAGAGTGTTTTGCAATAACTGTATTCTAACAAGTTGAATATGAAAATGTACATGGCAGCTAGAAATTGAATTGATATTTGTGAAAATTTCCCTTCGGAAGTTAGTAGCCATATGACGTTGGCTTAAAATCATAGAGCAAAAATTTTTAATAGATAAAATAACCTTAAGTCCAAAAATTAGTCAATCTTAAATGAAATTTTGAGCAGTCATCCAAATGAAGGTGCTATTAATATTGTTTTTTTAGTTCATTGGGTTATCAATTTAGGAATATAAATAAGTTATTCATGTAGAAATACTTTATTTTACATTATTTTTCACGAACGTCTGAATATTTACAGATTCTTTTCAGAAGCTTTCAGACGATGTAAGACAATTTCAAGTGGATGGACATAGCGGCACGTAGCTGAGTGTTTCTCCGCGGACGTTTAATCGGCCAGGGCAGGGACCACTTCCGGCGCAGGCTCTACCAAGCGGTCGCGTAAATCCAGCCAAAAGCCTACGCCCTCAGAGCTTTTGGGTTAATTCGGTTAATATTGCGTAAAAGCGCCCATTTCCGTGACTATAAATTTTTATTTGCTTATATTAATGAAAGCGTAATTCTGACATAACGACTTCATAAAGTCATTGTTTAAGGTATTTAAACAGAACGTTACCTTATATTATCAAAAATTCTTTTATTCTTCTTTGTGTCACCGACGTCAAATTCAGCCCAACGTTTGGTAACATCGATGGCCTGTCTATTACCCAACATAAGATTATGTGACTTTCATCGGAGCAAGCTGTTTTGCTTTCCTTCGAACTTGAACTTCATCCTGTTAAGTGATTTATTGAAATTATTGAATTTAACCTCATACCATAATTAAATATGGTAAAATAAAAATAATTATAGAACTTTATTTCATTCTTATTAATTAAATAAATTTTGATTGTAAGATTAATTTTTGCTTTTAACTATTGAAAGGATTCTTTTATATGTCAATAATTTGCACGAAAGACTCTTCAAAAAAATATAGTTGCTGTACTTTCGTAGGTTTTCACGGCCAGACAAGAAATCATTGTTGATATATTTAAGGTAAAATAATATCTTATGCTGACGATACAGCAATAATAA
Source organism: Glossosoma conforme (assembly GCA_022606575.1). NCBI lineage: Eukaryota > Metazoa > Arthropoda > Insecta > Trichoptera > Glossosomatidae > Glossosoma > Glossosoma conforme. The sequence continues at coordinate 1,133,380 of JAGTXR010000121.1, forward strand.
TTGAGAGCAATAACTGGAATGATACAATAAAACTAGCAAATGATGACATTAACAGTCTTAAACGATGGTTTGACGTTAATCTACTTACATTAAACGCAGAAAAGACATATCTAATCCCATTCTCCATTAACAAAAAAATAACGACAACTCCCATACCTAAATTATTTATTCATTACCCTGGATGTAATAATACCAACTGCGAAAAAACCTGCTCATTGATCAAAGCTACTGATAAAATAAAATACCTGGGTATAATTATTGACAGTAACTTAAAATGGAAACCACACACAGCTGAATTAGTAAAACGTATACGCAAATGCATCTATATATTCATCAGACTCAGAAACATCTTAACTAAAGCAGATCTAAAAATGGTATACTACTCCATTGTCCAATCTCAACTGCAATATGGTATTGTTGGTTGGGGAGGAACATACCTAAATACTACCAACCCCATTAGAACTGTACAAAAACTTATCATCAAAGTGATATTGAAAAGGCCTCCCACCTACCCAACAGAAAGCCTATATAATAAATTCAAAGTGCCAACGGTAGATACACTATGCCAAAAATACACTATTTTACAGACTTTTAAAGAAAGGAGAATTGAAAACTGGTACAGTTGTCATTCTGCTAGGTATATGTACAACTTATTAATACCAAAATTTAACACACAACATGCAAAAAATGGTTACAAATATAACGGAATAGTTAATTTTAACAATCTTCCTCGGGAAATAAAAGAGATCAGCGATATTAAAATATTGATTGAAAAGGTGAAACAGTACTTTAAAATAATGACGAACAGAACCGACGTCACTGCATAACAAATTGAAATAATGAAATGTACCAAAAATGTATTATTAAATTATATATACATTAAATTTAATTCAACATATAGTATATTAAATCTTTAATCATATAAAGTTAGTTTTATATCAAAATCATGTAAATGTATAAATATGTAATACTCTGTCATTATCATCAGCCTGTGTCCGTCCACTGTTGAACGTAGGCCTCCCGCATGAGTCTCCATCCTCTTCGATCCTCCGCCTTCCGCATCCAGGTCACTCCCGCTATTCTTCTTATATCGTCAGTCCATCTTGTAGGGGGTCGGCCAATGCTTCGTTTGCCAGTTCTTGGGCGCCATTCCAATACTTTTCTTCCCCATCGACCGTCGTCTCTTCGACAGATATGACCTGCCCATTGCCACTTGAGTGTGCCTATTCGTTGGGTAGCATCCACTACTTGAGTTCTTCTGCGTATTTCCTCGTTTCGGATTCTATCTTTTAGCGACACTCCGAGCATGGATCTCTCCATAGCACGCTGGGTGACTTTTATTTTATGGGTAAGACTTGCTGTCAGATTCCACGTCTCTGCGCCATAAGTTAATACAGGGAGGACGCATTGGTTAAACGCCTTAGTTTTAAGGCATTGCGGAATTTTCGCTTTAAAAATGTACTTTAGTTTTCCAAATGCTGCCCATCCCAGTTGTATGCGCCTTTCGATTTCTTTTGAGAAGTTATTTCGCCCTAGTTGTATTACTTGTCCCAGATAGGTATAGTCGTTTACAACCTCTATTTCTGTTCCTCCAATGGAAATAGGATCAAAGGTCTGTGAAATATGACTATTAATCATGGCTTTTGTTTTATCCATGTTCATTTTCAGACCAATTTTGTTCGACGCTTCATTGAGGTCGTAGAGCATGTCTTGGAGCTTGTTAGGTGATTCGGCTATTAGCACTATGTCATCTGCAAATCGGAGGTGAGAAATGTACTCTCCGTTAATATTTATTCCACATTTTGTCCAGGATAGCAGTTTAAAAATATCTTCTAGGGCGTTTGTGAAGAGTTTTGGAGATATAACATCTCCTTGTCTAACACCTTTGTTTATAGAAATATTGTTAGTGCTATCATGGAGCTGGACCATCATTGTTGCAGATTTGTAAAGAGATTTTATTATCTCTATATACCGATAGTCTATTTTGCAGCGTTGTAGTGAATCTAGCACTGCCCAAGTCTCGATTGAGTCAAATGCCTTTTCATAGTCTACAAAGGCGAGGCAGAGTGGCTGATTATATTCTTCGGTTTTCTGAATGATTTGTCTTAGCGTGTGGATATGATCAATTGTACTAAAGCCTTTCCTAAACCCAGCTTGCTCTCGAGGTTGAAATTCATCAAATCGACCCGTCAGCCTGTTTGTTAAAATTCTGGAGAATACTTTATACACATGGGAAAGAAGGGAAATGGGTCGGTAGTTTTGAGCAGTGATTTATCCCCTTTTTTGTGGAACAATATCACAATACTCGTACTCCATGTCGCCGGGGTTTCTCCATGTTCTATTACCTTGTTGAATAGTTTTTTAAGCTCTTTCAACAGAGGGGTTCCTCCTACTTTCAGAAGCTCAGATGTAATTCCGTCTTCTCCAGGGGCTTTGTTGTTCTTAAGTTGTTTTAGGGCCGATTTAATTTCGAATATACTTATATCTGGGATGTCTTCAGACCAGTGCTTTGTGAGAGTAGCCCTCTTGTCGTCCGCAGATCTGTCATTAGGACCTGGCATCGTAGATGAATACAATAACCCGTAGAAATGTTCTATTTCCTTCAGTATATCATTAAGATTTGTTGTTATCTTCCCATCGTGTGTCTTTAATTTGGAAAGTTGGGCCTGTCCTATAGAGGTGTGTCTGCTAAATGCATTTGACCCTCGGCCTTGTGCAACAATCTCCATGATATACTCGGTGTTTGAACGACGAATGTCAAATCTCATGGATTTTTTCACTTTTTGTTCAGGGTATTGTAATCTTGGATGCTTCTGCTTTTACGACGTTCGTCCATAAGAGCTATCGTTTTGTCTGAGAATTTTGACCCTTTTTTCTTTTTGCACTGCTTTATGACTTTTTTGGCAGTTTCTTTAATGCTATTAATGATTCTTTCGTTAAGTTTGTTGACGTTGTCGGTGTCATCACTATCTTCCAGTGCTGCGAATCGATTTTGTAGTTCAAGCTGAAAAGTTTCCTCAAGCTTGCTCTGAACATTTAACGGACGTATAACTCTTTGTTTTATTAGCTTTTTCCTTTCCAGTTTGATGTCTAGGTGCACAGTACTTCGAACGAGACGGTGGTCACTTCCGGTACTAAAGCATTGCATCGCTGAGACATCAGTGACTATATTCTTCTTATTAGCCATAATAAAATCAATTTCGTTCTTTATGTTACCATCCGGGCTTCTCCAGGTCCATTTGCGTTTTGGTTTTTCTTGAAAAATGTGTTCATGCAAAACATTTTGTTAGCATGTAGAAAGTTTACCATCATCTGTCCTCTGTTATTTCGGAGTCCGGTTCCATATTGTCCTATAAATTTCTCGTTTCCACAGCACTTTCCAATCTTAGCATTAAAGTCTCCCATAACTATGCAGTAATGTGTCTTATTGTATTGTAGGGCTTTTTCGATGTCTTCATATAGAGCTTCTACTTCTTCATCGGTATGGCTAGACGTTGGGGCATATACTTGCACCACTCGTAAGGAGTATCGGTTCGATAACTTAAGCGTCAGGTATGATACTCGGGGGGATATACTATTAACTTCGGTGACGTTGTTGGCAATTTCCTTGTTGATTAGGAAGCCAACTCCACCTTGAGAGGTTTGATCCCCTTCTCTATAGTATAAGAGATGTCCTGAGTTGAGTTTAATCAGACCTTCTCCTTCTCGTCTAACTTCGGCCAGCCCAACGATGCTCCATTTGATTCTATCTAGTTCCTCTTCCAGTTCTACGATTTTCTCATCTAGTCTCAATGTTCTCGTGTTGTAGGTAGCAATAAATAGTCGTCTGTGGCAGCCTGCAGTAACCCAGTGATTCTTAGCACCCCCGCCCCGCCGTTACCATGGCCGCTGCCGTGGCCAGGAATAGCGAAGCTGCTGGGAACAAGGGGCCGGATCTTTTGTTGTGTTTTCATTCGGGGTTGTTGGCTTAAAACGCCACGCTTGCCAGGCGGCTTGGCGAGTTTATGGCCGGTTTACACCGTGCCTAGTTGAAGCTGGGAGAGTTCTTTTGATAACTCTCTCAGCCCTCCTTTCTCCCGTCAGTTCATCACGTCATATCGCCAAAGGGATTGGTTACCGCAATCTTGATGTGACATGACTATGTAGGGCTCACCACGTACAATACTCTGTATAATTATATAAAACTGTAAAATAACATAGATGAATCCCACGCCACACACAAGATCTTATCTTTAAGTGGTGTGGTAAGCGAATGTAAAAAAAAAAAGAAAAAAAAAAAAGATTGGAATGTAAATTACTATGTAAAAAATGTATCTTTATATATTTGATTAAATAAAAAAAAAAAATAAAAAAAATATTTCACGTAAGGGAGGCCAAATTCAGGCATGAACTCCACGAGCTTCTTTGGAGAAATAATTTGTTAGAGTCGTCTGTTTGATGAGAATCGGGACCTTTTGTTGCTTGTCTTTATTGCTTTGTTTTAAGTACTTAATCATAAGTACCTATATTTGTGTATTAATCTTGATTGTACTTCAGTAACAATTTGTTTTTTTTTAAATTTGTAATATTCTGTATTGAAAAAAAAAATAATCACGGCTATTGGACTGAGCACTGAGTGGAAAAATTCATATTTTCACCGATATTTTTACCGTTGTAGCAAGAGTCATTTTTATGCTTGATAAGTTTGAACAGAAAATTCAAAGAAAAAATTCAAATCGAAATGAAAAAAAACTGTAGACGACAGCTTTCAGTTCCGCTGACGATCCGCTCTACGGGCGTGTATCGGTTTTCCGCTCTTCACTAGACCATCTTCTCCCAGTTACTTGTAAGGTTACTAGTTACGCCATCAATCTGAAGTGGGCGGACAGCCTCATTTCTCCAGATTTCAGACAGCCGGCGCGGCTTCAGGAGGGTGGGAGATAGAAATGAAACGCAAGAGATTCAAGTCTAAACTGATTTATTTAACGTTCAAGTCGGTGCTTTTATACATTCATTTTCTGGTACCTACTTTTGCGGCCGTGGGAACAGTTTCGGTCGCACGGGTCTGTATTCCTTTCTTAGGGTTTTATTACTATACGAAGCGTTCCTGGAGATCTGTAATCCTAGCCATAACATCGGTTTATGTTTTTATGGCTAAAACTGAAACGTATCCTAGGCTCGTTCGCACGCTTTACTACACAAAGGAACACTTTCTGAATATTTAATATTTATGACATCTTCCCGAGAATAGACGCCTCTCACGCTGGCCAACAAAGGGCGACGTTTTTGGCTTATTTAATATTTATGGCATCTTCCCGAGAATAGACGCATCTCACGCTGGCCAACAAAGGGCAACACTTTTGGCTTATTTAATATTTATGGCCCCCTTTCTAACAATCGGTCGGGGCTCACGGACTGTTTCTTTATTGAAGGTCCGCCCGATAATACTCGTGGGATGCAAAGTATAATAAACCATCGAATTCCTATATCATTACAAATAACACATAACTATCAACAGCTGTCGTTTTCAGCGTGAGACGTACGTAACACTCCCACCGTGCAGTCTCTGCTGTACTCTGCCTCGGACGTCTCGACTCGTTCTGTGTTGAAAACCGCCAGCTTCGCCGCTGGCCGCGTATAAGTCCCTGTTGCGGTCTTTATCTGAACCACGCGAACCTGCCCGTCGGCTGCTGGAGTCGCTCGCGTTACTCGTCCCCGTGGCCATGTGTTGCGCGGCAACTTCGGATCCGCAACGAGTACCAGGTCTCCTTCCTGAATCGGCTCCGTCGGGGTCCTCCACTTCGGGCGCCGCGCCAACGTTGGTAAGTACTCCCGTACCCACCGACGCCAGAAAGCATCTGCCATCTGTTGTGACGCCCGCCATTGTTTCTTGAGACACATCTTCTCCTCCTCCGTGTCGTACTGTACCAGGGTCGTCATGCCACCAGCTGATCCTGTGTAGTCTCTGCTGTGCACCGCACCGGATGTCCCACGTGAATGTCGGCGCGAATGCCCGCATGCGCCCGCCGGGCGGTGGCGGCTCCCCCGTAGCAGAACCTTCATCTCGTCGCCGGAGGAGCGCCTCTGGGAAGAACGCACACGTATCGCCTCGTCGTCGACGATCTTCTCTGCCCGGAGCTCACACTCTCCTTCGGGCTTCAGGCGTTGGGGATTCTGGCAGCGATCGACAAATCCCGTAGTCCGAGCGGTTGTCCTTGGCGGTCTCGTCCTCGATGAAAACCGCGGCACGCTCGGCGGTCCCTCCGTTACGCTGCAGTGCCCCATGAAGTGTCCAGCTTCATCGCCGCCTTTCGGTTGAGCGCACGTGCCGAACGCAACGTGGCCCAGCGGCGTATCACTCACAATTATGCCATCACGCCGGAATTGCGCAATCCTTCGCGGCACTATTAGCTCGGCACTGTCTAGACCTATGATAATTTCAGGCCTCACTTTCACACTGGTGACACAATTGTCGTTTAAACTGTCCTTTAAGTCAATCCACCTCCATTGGAGGTAGCCGGGAAGCTTCGACGCCATCTCCGCGAGCAGCGCCGTCGAGACGAGATGCTGCGCGCCGTAACTCTCGAGTGACGGCACGGTATTTCTGATTAGAGTTGTGTAATCTACAACAGCAATCACACTTCTATCCGGGAACTGCGGGACCCTGCTCACCCGATTAGTCAGCATGTTGACGATGACTCGAGGATTCCCGAACTCTTTGTCCAGGATCTGCATCACTTCCGGAACGTTTTCCGGATCTGACAGCATCTCGCTCACCATGTCAAAGGCTCGTCCGCTCGAGGCCTTTTGTAGCCGGAGTCCATTTTCGACATTTTTCAGCTTGCACAATTTCGTCGATTGGATGAATTGTGTTTCAAAAATTGCGCCACTCTAGCGGTTCCCCCGAGAAGGGTGGTAGGTCTTGGACTCCTGTCCGCCTTGCCATCATCGACTGTATTTCGGCATCATCCAGCGTCCTAGGCTTCTGCATGTCTCTCAACCATTCGTGAGTATGACGGTCGAGGTCGGCAGCCATTCCCCTCGATGCCGAGTTCTCGTACGCCGCGAATTCATCTCGATAGACGCCCGCGTCCCACTCGTGGGCTCGGTAGTTCAGCATCCTTGGTGCTGGCGGCTCCCGCCTCACCCACTGGTGAGCAGGATGTTCGGGCTCAGCGTCCGCCTTCCATGGCGCTGGTGCTCTCGAGCCGCGGCGACCGTATGCCCCGCGCACTCTTCACGAGCAGTCTCGCAGTTCAGCTGCTGCCGTGCGGCTGGCTCCCGCCTCGCCCACTGGTGAGTAGGATGACCGGCCTCAGCGTCCGCCCTCCATGGCGGCGCTGGGCGCTCGAGCCGCGGCGACCGTATGCCCCGCGCGCTCTTCACGAGCAGTCTCGCAGTTCAGCTGCTGCCGTGCGGCTGGCTCCCGCCTCGCCCACTGGTGAGTAGGATGACCGGCCTCAGCGCCCGCCCTCCATGGCGGCGCTGGGCGCTCTCGAGCCGCGGCGACCGTATGCCCCGCGCGCTCTTCACGAGCAGTCTCGCAGTTCAGCTGCTGCCGTGCGGCTGGCTCCCGCCTCGCCCACTGGTGAGTAGGATGACCGGCCTCAGCGCCCGCCCTCCATGGCGGCGCTGGGCGCTCTCGAGCCGCGGCGACCGTATGCCCCGCGCGCTCTTCACGAGCAGTCTCGCAGTTCAGCTGCTGCCGTGCGGCTGGCTCCCGCCTCGCCCACTGGTGAGTAGGATGACCGGCCTCAGCGTCCGCCCTCCATGGCGGCGCTGGGCGCTCTCGAGCCGCGGCGACCGTATGCCCCGCGCGCTCTTCACGAGCAGTCATGGAGCTCAGCTGTTCTTGCGCGGCTGGCTCCTGCCTCACCCACTCGTAAGCGGGCTGCTGCATCGGGGCGTGAGTTGCTTCGCCCGTACTGCGGGCCGCACGGCGGTCCGCTTCATGTGCGGGCGGGACTGACTCACCGGCGCTGCAGGCTGCACGGTAGTGGTCCTCCTCAGGCTCCCGTATGACTTGCACAGACCTCGGCGTGGCGGGCTGCTGCATCGGGGCGTGAGTTGCTTCGCCCGTACTGCGGGCCGCACGGCGGTCCGCTTCATGTGCGGGCGGGAGCTCCGTGGTCTGCTGAACTTGTAGGCTGGCGGCCAAGCTTGCGATGGCTGCGTTGGTTTGCGCGCTGCTTGTCGTCACGGCTGCGTTGGTTTGCGCGCTGCTTGTCGTCACGGCTGCGACGATTTGCGCGCTGCTTGTCGTCACGGCTGCGACGAGCTGGGCCATCATGTCGGTGAGAGCGTTCAGCGACTGGTCAGCCTTGCGGCGCGCCTCTCTGGAGTCCACGGACCTCATTGACTCCCCCGATTCTGATCGGGCGTCGTCCTCCTCCATGTTAGTTCCACGGTTGCTTCCTGATCGCGTTGCAATCGGTGATCGATTGGCAGGCATGATCAGGTCAGGAGATGATCTTCTTCACGAAGGCAGAATCCGGCTCGAAGGACCAAATGTAGACGACAGCTTTCAGTTCCGCTGACGATCCGCTCTACGGGCGTGTATCGGTTTTCCGCTCTTCACTAGACCATCTTCTCCCAGTTACTTGTAAGGTAACTAGTTACGCCATCAATCTGAAGTGGGCGGACAGCCTCATTTCTCCAGATTTCAGACAGCCGGCGCGGCTTCAGGAGGGTGGGAGATAGAAATGAAACGCAAGAGATTCAAGTCTAAACTTGATAAATTTAAGTAATTTTGTTTTCATTTTAACAATATTATTTTCCAAATATTTTATAATACTTCATTTAAAAAATCACATGTATAAATTTAAAATCGATTTAAAAATATATGAAAAAAAATGTAATTCATGTTACCTTATCAAAACTGTTATTTTCATAATATTTTTTTGGCAACGAATTAATTTTAATTGTTGTAATATGTGTGTGTTTGTATTGCATTTGACAAAATGAACAGATATAAAATTATATGCTCCAATAAAATGTAATTGGAAAAATTATTAATGTCGTTATCTGAAATTAAACTTCATATTAAACGTCCAAACTAATGTGTTCGAAATCAAAAAACGGCAATCAAGAGTACTGTAAATACAAAATTTTCACCTCTATGGAGGTCCAGGCCATTTATTTTGCCGCTAACATCAAAGTAATAAAAATACAAACGCATTTTTATTGAATTTTATCAGGCCGCATATATTGTTGTTCCAGAATTTCTCAATTAAATTTAGTTTCTAAATTATTTTATATTTTGTAAGAAACTGTAATGATTTTTACTCGACCGTTAAAATATGTCTCAGATAAAAAAAATATGTTCAGTTTTGTTTTCAATTTCACTGACTGCTTGAAGCATATGGTAAAAAAATATGACACTTGCATAATAATTTTACAAGCTAGAATATTTTACGAACCGCTATTACCAATCTCTTAACCAGGTTCACAAAATAAATATTTTTGATCAATTGTACATAATTATTGATTATCCTCTAAAATTATATAATTGATTATTATTATTACTTAAATATACATATACTAAACATAAAATTCTTTTTTCAACGCGTCAATCCAAGCACAAAAATAATGGCAGAAGCGGGATGCGAACCGCGGACTTTGGAAACCAACAACAATGCCCAGGTATTCATACCGCTCGGCGAATCGCGCCATTGCTATGCCTAGACCGACCCGCGATGAAACTAGTATTTATATCATTGTTATTATCGTAAAACAGATGTCGCCATAGTATATATTCAAAGTATGTATATTTTTATTATTATTCTATCAGTATTCATTTATTCACAAGCTTAATATTATTACTTTCCTTTTTATTTTAATATTTTAAGAATTTTATGTTTAGTATATGTATATTTAAGTAATAATAATATTGTAATATAGTCAATGATCTATAAAAGTTGATTAGAATATTGAAATAATAAAATAATATTCTAATAAAAATTAAAAAATTAATTAATTGATTATTAATTTCAATTTCAATTTCAATTTTATTTATTTTTTCCTTGCAGAAACATTACAAATTTTATCAATTCAATGCATTTCTGAAGTACAATAATATAAAAACAATAATATAATATAAAATAAAAATACAATAGGTAACATAACCAATGTGGTGATGTAAATTGATTGACACATTTAGTATCACTGACCTCACACTCAGAACTAGCGTCAGGAGACTCAAGATAAATAGTTTGACTTGTAACAACAAAAACCCTGTCATAAGTATATCATGATTGACACACAAATAACAAGGCATTATTGTCACAAAATCAAACGTGTAACATTTCGCCTCCATAAACACCAGTACTGAATTTAAAACAATATAACACTAAATATGTCAATATCTTCACTCAAGTTGGTTTCAACCACTGTTCACTGCGATTCTTTCGTCTTATGCGTATCCAGGGTTGAACGATGGTCCTTTCAGGCCACACTTGAGACTCCATGAGAGACTCCGGCGAAGTCGCGATGACCCCGACTTTGAAAGAAGTTGACAGCGTCCGCCTGCTGACAATCCTCCTGATGGTCATCCAAGAAAGATTGAATGCAGCGGTCGCTACCAAGAAGCTCTGCAAGTCCTCAGCCGATGTATCTGGGTGAAGGCCCTTGGCGTGAAGATACGCCATCTTCACTCCAGTAACGTTTTTTGAAGGAGCTGCAGAACCACGGATCATCAGACGTGCTGAATGTTGTTGCCTTTCCCCATGTGAAGAGGCGCGACTCAACTTAGAACGTTGAACTTCTCCGGAAAGATTGCTCGGGGGAGGGAGAGGACATCCACGGAGAAAGCACTCAGGTCCTCCAGTTCCTCGAACGATGATTCTTCCCGGCTGCGAACGGGAGTCCTTGGGAGCCTTGCTCGAAACAGCAGGGGCTCCTTCGATAGTATCTTCCGAGGAGTCCTCTTCGGTGGCCTCACTCGAAGCGGATTCTTTGACGGCAGGTTCGGAGTCTCTGCTGTCGCAGTTAAGCGACATCGACACAGGAATGTTGACAGCTTCAGCGTAGGTAGCCGGAATTGATTTGCACGCTCGAGGTAAGCGCCTTCTGCGGGAAGTCGGCAGACTTGTCGGGTTAGGTGGAGGGTCCACACCAACGGATGTCAGAGCATCATCCATCCCGCATCCAACAGCCTTTAAGAGCCTCTCCAGCAGCAAACGGTGATCGTCTAAGCGACGGTTTACTTGCGCGATATCACAATCGCAACAGTTCGCCATCCTGTAGGTAGGATGACTAGACACGTCCGCCCGGTTTGAGTGTCGAGCGACGAATCATAATAATATCGAATTAAGACCTAATTTGATATTATTATTATCAATCCTAACAATTGATACGTTCATACAAATTCACAGCAATCGTTATCTATAATGTATTTTTTTCTCATTAATAAAGCAGAGAAAAATAAACGGCATACGCTGGAATTCGAACCACAAAACTTTGCAGGAAATGTTCATTCTGTACTCAACGTATGACCGCAACCACTTTCTCTACTCACTGATGATAAAGTTGTTTGTGCGTATCAATTGTTACATATTGGTATGGGTCTTCAATGTTCTATTAATATCAAAGTATTGAAATATATTCTAGAAATTGGCGTATTCAAATACTGAATAAAAGGGCAATGCTTGTTTTCATGGTTTTGAAATTTTGAAAGCACTGCATTATTTAAATGAAAAACTTTTACTGCGTCCGCCATACTTCGTTTCAGTAAATGCTCTAAGTGGATTTCGCTATTATCAGTATTCAATTAAAGAGTTTCTCTAGCGAGCCATAAACAGAGTACATATTTTATTTTTATTGAATCTATGCTGATAAAGGAAAATGCCTCTGAATGCTGATAACAGATTCTCATCTGTGATTTTGTGGGTCGTAAAAAGTAGCAGGTTTTTTTTTTGTCTGCGTCTGTTGACATATGACACGAATTATTGAGAGAATACTAAGTTTTATTAACCTCATAGTAAACGATTTAAAAGCGGTGACATGCAGAGTAAGCTTGCTACCTTAAATGATCTGAAGCGTCTTAAAATTCATGCGAAATATCTGACACTATAAATTCTATTCGATTAAATCAAAGAGCTTATAGATCGCGTGCATTATCGTTGCTATTTTGTAATGCTTTAAATATTAGCATAAAGGTGCAGCCTCATAATAAGTTTTTAAAAAAGACCTTTAGAAATACGTAGGCCTGTCTTTTTGAAGAATGACTAAGTATGTGAGAGTCAAATATAATAAATATATACCGAAAATGTCAAATCGATGTTCTTTTCAGTTGTATGCAATTAGGAGGGCTGTCAGTTATTATAGCAGCTTCGGGATTATAACGAAAGCCCCTCTACATGTATCCTTCGGTAATGATTTGTGTGTATTTTTATATATAATATAAGTCTTTAAGATTCCGAACCATGACACCCGCAAGAAAAACAACTTTAAATAACCGTTTTTTGCCAGTTCAAAAGAAACTTTGCGGTCTATCTTATATTGAATTGAAAAATGTTAATAAGTCTGATGTATTGAAATTTGTTTATTCAAAATTAGATGGTTCAATTGATTCGGATAGATTTTCATTACAATTAATTCTTTGCGTACACGTAAAGAATAAATTTTAGTTGATACGCAACAAAAATTAAAAAAAAACTGATCGTGTCTCGAAGCACATTTTTATGTCATTTCACTGACGTCAAATTCATTTGAAGGTACCTCATTAATTATTCCTTCTTGAAAGTTCCATGAATGTAGCCATTGTCAATATAGCCAGTAGTTTGCTAGATTTCTCTTCTGCTGTATGAGAAAATAATCTTTTGATATATAATTAAAGATCTTGTAAACTTTATTCATGACAAATTACAAAAGTGCGTAATATGATTAATATTAAAAACCATAATATGGACAATTCAATATTAAGCAGAGGAAAAAAACCTTCAATATAGCTTCGAACTGCATAAAAGAACCTGGTGTCTATTCTTAGCAATCTATAAAGATATCATCTTTGCACAACTATTGAGAAATGAGTAGATAAATAATAATTTAAGCCTACAAATACATAATCTTTGTTAAATTAGGTTGTATTACATAATTTATTTTATAAATATAACACGGCCCGCAGTTCAAATTTGTAAATTACGAATAAAACAATTCCTTAAATAATTATATTTGTTCTAGATAAAACATAAATGTAAAGTCAATATGTTGATATTGAATTAATATATGCATTTATTCATTGTTTAAAAATCACAAAAAATTAATTAAATAATTTAAATATTTAATGTAACTACTTCACAATGAAATCTTTATTGTTATTTATAAGTTCAAGCATTCAATTTGAGATCCATTTCAATATTAAAAAGATAAGTAATTCATACATTGTTTTAATATGGATCACATTGACGACTTTCACTTTTCGCAATTTCGTGATCTATGAATGTTTCTTCAGTTTCTATGTGTATAAACTTACTGACGTGTAAATAAATATTTACTGATAAAAAAAACGTTTCACTGGAGGGTAATTAAGTGAAAGAAATCTTCATTCATTATCTATTGGAGTATTACTAAGTTATGCATTAACTAACTTTCGAAGTATCAATGTTCAAATATATCCATGAATACAGTATATAGCCGCGATTCTTTAGTTCTATCTTAAAACGATCGTCTCACAATAAACAAGAGTTTCTGTACTATTTGACTTTAATATTTGTTCTTTTACGTTATGGAACTTCAATCCTCTGGGAATCTTTCTTTACAAATCTATTGAGACAAGGAAATACTCATTCAATTTAATATTTATTATCCTTGATATACTAAGAGAATGGGAAACCATTACTAAGACAACTTTTTTCATAGTATCTTAATTAATAGTTTCTCTTAAACGTATACACACCGTATGTATTAACCAACGACAACAGCAAATTATAACCGTGGTTTTCGTAAGATTACAAAAGTTTAGCAACATTAGATGCCTTACAAATTTTGGATAAGTTTCTGATCGTTGTTTACAGAGTCTCGTTGGTTGGAACTTAATGGTTGAAGCATCAGGAGCGTTGGGTTCTAATCTTCATAAGATTCAGATACTGCAGTTCCCACCTTTTCAAATTCCCAGGCTCCTATTCTGAGTGTCATCAAGATATACATATGTTCTCAGGTGGACCTTTATTGCAGATATATCTAGGGCAACGGTATGGAAATTGTTAGGAGTTTGTAGTGAACACAATTAATAATATTTTTTAATTATTACATATGAAATTTATCTCATAACAACATAATGTTTGTACTGTACTCTGTTAACTTTCAATATCTTTTCTGTTATATTAGTACATAAATAAGTAATGTATTTGTATATTTTAAAATATATTTCCTACATCCAGTGCGATACTGCAAATCATGAAAGTAAAATATTGACTTGACTTTCTTAAAATCCTGGTAGGGTCATATTTTCCTGTCTTTATTCGTACTCTATCAGTGTCTAGACAGAATCATGGCTATTTTGCTTTTGCTCGTTGTCTATGCATTCGTTCCTGACAAAGATGGATCACTAGAGGTGAACCAATCTCAAAGGTACTTCAGCCATGATATTATACTTCCAAAACAGGATCTTTATTTTTTTTAACTTCACTTCCACTCTAGAATAAAGAAGACAAGATTTTTTTGTACGTTTCGACACACACGTAATTTTTTAGATTTCTGTGAACATTTTTGTTACTTATATATTTATACGAATCTTGCCTAAATTATCGATTGTTGTTGAAAATATATGTTATTGTAATACTTAAATATTATTTTTAAGGGAATAACAATAAAACAATGCAGTTTTACCAAGAATTCACGATTAATAATCTCAACCTTCTTTCTATGGACATTAAAAAAAACGTTTGGTTTAAGCAAATGTTTTCAATTTGTTTTCGGCTACGTATATTTAAATAATTTTAGTAGAGAGTTATTAAAGAAAGAGTGCAGAATCTATAAGACATAGTCAATGTTTGTAAAATTAAATATTTAATAATGATTAAGAAAAAGATGCTGAAAAAACAACTCGAGTTAATAGAATTAAAGCGGTTCAAATAGAAATTGATTATATTGATAGATATAATTTATTTTCGTCAAACTTTTGTTAACAAGATGTATATGTAAGATGAAACATGCCTAGTATAATAAGAAAAGCCACTGAAAGCAAAAAACATCCCATCAACATCAACAGGGATGACAGTTTGATTCTCAAAACAGCATGGCTTCCACCCCTAGTACATACTAAAAAACCTGTACAGACAAGCAAGAACAATCACAGCCCGACATACTTTCACGGAGGTATCCTCCACAGAACATACTCATTATGACGATCGTGGAGGTATGCATTTTGGAACACATACCCACCGTACACGATTCTCCGACATGACGCTCGTGAAGATACGTTAGGCTGACGGCTAAACTACCTTCAGATACCAACTCATCACGAAGTCATCAACCCTGAAGAAGGTCCCTACAATGGCGTTCGAAATATTGGAAAGAAGTAATTCTCCACACACGGCTTAACCCAAAAGCCACAATATCAAGATGAAGAAGCATGTTATTTTATTAAGAAATATTTAATCAGGAATTCCCGATCGGACACTTCTGGCGCTTATAAACTAATCCGCCACTGATATTCAGTCTGAATAAAGATTTCAGGATGGGCGTTTATTTTTTTACTTTTTAGTTGCAAAGTACTATTGGTGAGTTTTAGAATTGAATGGTTCTCAGTTCATAATGAAGCAAATGATCTCCCGATGTTGCTCCATTCCGTTTGTAAAAAAGTGAGCATTTTTCAAAGTAAAGAAACGAGAAGTTGCCCTGGCTGTGCCCTCGCATCTCTGAGTTGTATTGAAAAAGTTCTGTCGCATTTATAAGTTGTTCGTAGTTGGTCGAGAGCGGATAGACTTTCTAGGGCTGTCAGCCAATCTTCATTAGTAATCTTCTTCGAATACAAAGTTAATACACGAATCGTAGAAATTCACACACAATCTTCAGACTCCTTGACACAGGTATAATTTTCTTGAAAAGTGTGTGCAATATTAAGTACTGTTTTACTTTGTATGACTTTGCCGTAAAGAAAATATAAAGTACTCTATTTTGTAAGACTTTGCTGTGAGAATTGTATAATGTACTTGAGTGATAAATTATCAAAAGCCTTAAGTAGGTTGTAAAATTGCTTAAGTGTGTTCTAGAATATAACATTTTGAAGTCGTGAATTGACACATTTATTCGAGAGTATTTTATTTTTGATTATTTTACAATATACATTTCTATAGTTGTATACATAAATTTACTTCCAAACATGAGAAAATGTATATTTTCGGTAGGCAAGCCGCCTTTTACAAGGTTGTCAGGTTTTAATGATGAAACTTCATGTATGTATACTTACCAACAGCCTTCTAGGATGACGAGATTCCAGGGGATTCATGAAAATGCAGTCGCACTTTATATCCTCATTCGGTGCTTGGAGTATGTCTCTCAGCCAGGTACAATTTCTTCTTTCGAGAGGCTGTATGATAGAAGAATGTATTGTTTAAATTGTACCTCGTCATTCCTCACAAAATCCAACCATTGTAATTTCAATATTTTACGTTCTCAAAAAAAGTTTTAGTCTAAGTTAGTTTGTTTTCATATTTTGTAATACTTACCATATTGCACTTGTTCAACCTTGTCGCAAAGTGTTTATGAAAAAGTTCTAATACAAATATTCTTCACGCTAGTTCGGAGCCTCCAAAAATGGATAAAAGGTTCGAAAGCTGCATAAAAAACTACTTGTGTGTATTTTTAATTAAGGTCGAATTTATTTTTGTAGTAAAGAAACACAAACGAAATGAATTGTAATTTATTTGAATTATTTTATTATTTTTTTGTAAATTTAAATACTAAATTGTAAAAATATATGTTTTTTATAGACTCTACGAGGAATAATGGCAGAAAATATAGTTCTTCTTTTTTCCACAAACTCATCTAATCAGAATAGTAGGAATATCATTATATCCAGTTTTTAAATAGTCGTAATAAGCTCTTAAAGAAGAGCGTCATTAATATATAATAGTGCTTAAAGTTTTTTTTCAGTAGTATTTTATTGTGTAGTATACTTGTGTTTTCATGATAAAGCTGTGATTGGAAAGATTTAAAAAGAGTTTTGCACATAATTATGATTGTTTGACTTTGTCCCGCTTTCAATATTTTTGTAGCAAACTTTGCAACTCGTATCTCTCATAATTAATACCTCATATGTATCTGTAATCGTTAAAAAAATAATGGGAAACATTTCTTTCACGAAATTCAAAGACCTTATTGCGCTCGTTATTTATTTACGCCACCGCTAGATCTTGCCCTCCATACATTTTCCATAGAATTTTGATTGATGTATGCTCTTCTTTGACTTTTCATTCGAGGCTTTCGTCGACTCTAAATGCCTTCCCCGAAGTGTTAATTTTAACTACAAAAATACAAGAAAAGAGGGAATCAGGACCCTATCAAAAGAGAATAAACTTTGGTCGATGACGTTCGTTGATATTTTAGATAGAAAACCTATAAAATTAAAAACATTATCATCACCGCCAATGCTTTATGATTTTATTATTTAATGAAAATAATCTAGAAATTTAAGAAAAAGATTTTACAAAAACCCGAATATTTGGAATACAATAGTTTTTTTTTTTGTAAATATAAATTTAGTTTCATTAAAAGAGCGTATAGTCACGCGCAGGTCATCATTATAATTTCCATGTCCGGTCTTCTAACTGAAGCATATTGTCGTCACTAACTGCCACCATAAAGGTTTGACAGCCGCTTTTGTCCTCGCCTTATTGCATGTAAGTTCCACTTACCCGTGCTCCATTGAGTACTTTGCATATGTAGCTCTCGAGGGCCTTCAAAAAGAGTGCGAGCTCTGGAGCTTGAAGAAAATGCAGCTCTGGTTTATGATCTTCTGTGACATCCTAAGTACATGTCCCAGCCAGTTCTACTTTCATCTCTTGGCCACCTTCTTGGCCACTTGTAGGATGAGAGGCAGCTTAGTCCGATCCCATACTTTGTCATTCCTTACAAAGTCAAGTACTTAAACGCCATTATTCTACGCAGGCATTTGCTTTCAAAACACATAATATGGTTGAGTCGAATTTTGGTGAGATGCTAAGATTTGTAAGAATAATGGCGACAATAGATACGCTGTATGGTCAGCATTGAATAATAACTTCAAAAGGAGTAGTTTTATACTGCTATCCTTTAGTGCGGCTGCCCAGCGGTTGTATTTGGGTCGTTATGGTCCCAGCAACGATCCGACTCCGTCATACGCGGCATACTAAATCTTGGAGGTCCTCGCTGAATACAAAATGGCTGGCCAGCGCATATTTCTTCCAGTCCAGATAAACCCCTAGAGACTGGACGGGGATTTACTTTTATGTAAACTCAAGCAAGAGAATACCGCTATAGCGTCAAGAGATATCTCCTTCTTAATTAATTATACGACAATTTGCATAAGCTTAATTTATTTTTAAACTATTTGTACCGCCTCAACACATAAAAGTCACATACGTTAAACAAATATCGTGTTAGATCTACAAACATAATTTTTTATTTATAGTTTATTCGAGATAATTCCATAACCAGCTGTTATATTCTGAAATAATGATTTGTTACATGATGAATAAGGAGTTTTTTTTCCACGGTATTGCAGTGAAATCTATATTTTTTTGGTTTTTTAATAGTTCAAGTAACTGCAAGGTCTTGTTCAAAAGTAAATTAATGAAAAAATATAGTGTAACACTGCCTTAAATAAATTGTACACAAATTTGAGATATAAATATATTAAATGTAATGAACGCTGATACAAATTATATAGTTTATGATAGTAATATACTATATAATTATAAACTTTTCATTCAATTTATAAACAGTCTTTTTAAAACTTTACACTTTTGGTAGACTTAAAATTTTTCTGTCAGAATTTTATTTTTTCTCTTACACAAAAAATATGTAATAATATACACAATGTTTTCATCACAACATTGACGCAACTATAACAAATTCTTACTTCAAGAAGCATTTAAATAACACCATTCAACGTTAAAGAGTCTGTAAGTAGCGAACGCTTTAATGGTGTTTTTATATATTAAGATTGAGAAGAGTGGATATCGAGATGCAAGATTTCGTTGCTGCAAACCAATCCACCGGATTGATACAACGAAGAAGGTATTTTCAACAAAATATCATATTATATTCGACCAATTTACCACTCGTCTTTAACCCCTTGCAATATAAAAAAGACTGGACCGAAATGTTGTGGGGAAGAAAAAGGCTCCCACGCAACTAACTTCGTGTAGCACTCTGTTATGCTGAAAATATTAAGGATGCTTTATTGGGACATCTACTTGTTTTTCAGGGACCTTACATTTCAAATACGTTGATAGAAGATAGTATATCGTCTATAGATGTATTTCAAGTATATCTAAATACAATAAAAACAATACACACAATTTCTTTTCAAATTAATAACTGAAAAAAGGGATGTTGGCCAAAGAACCTTTTTTCAAGCAAAGTTCACCATTTTGGCCATTGTATTCTAAGCCAATAAATATTTAGTTAAACAGACTTTTATCTAACTGACTAATGCAAGTGTCTTTATCTAAAAATATATAAACTCGTACATTTTACTTTGTAACAAGCACTATATTATAGGTCATTTTTCTTATAAATTATTCAGAGAAGAATAAATAGCAAAACGGGGATTTATACCACTGACCTAGGACAAAATTTAAACTTGTATTAGTTGTTAATTATTTATGAACATTCATTTAGTTATGAAATATTATAAGAATATCAATGAATATATATTTTATAGTATTTATCTATGATTGAACTGTTCCACTTTTTATCAAATGTATTTTATAAATGCTAATATAATAATAATGCAATAAAATTGAATTAAAAGCAATTATTAACAACAAATAATTTTTAAATTTGATTTAAGCTTACGAAAAAAAAATCTTCGTCCTAAGAGCAAATAACACTTAAAATTGCTAGTAAGAATAGTAACATCATTACAGTACAACTTTCATGCGGGTCAAAGTGAAAAATATCAAATTATTTTTATTCCGTGAAAACGACCATAGGTATTTTTTTGCTGTTGAAGCTTTCAAAGTAATTCTATTTTATTTGATGTTCACTGAAATCTATTTGATTATAGTTTTCAAAGAAAGCGGCCAGTCAGAAGCGATACCATAAAATATAATGATTAGGGATTTGTTTTTTATGTTTTATTTTGAAACGGTCTCAAAGACATTACGCAGATAAAAATATCATTCAATCTTTAAAGTGTACCGATTCTCAGTAAATGATATATATATATTCAAGTGATCTGTACCCGAAATACTTGCGTAATAATTTCTGGTTTGTTCCCCTCCGGCTGATATGGAGCGCTCCCCAAAGTTGTAAAACCTCCCGCTCAGCATATTCCGAATAATTTGAAACATTTCCCGCAGATAAAGGCCGATTGACGAATGTTAGTTGTTAATTCTGGATTCTCGGCCGGTTTGTAGCTTGGCGAATGAAGATAAACACGAGTTGGTAGGGGTCGAACCGTCCAAGGCCGTCGGAAATCTTAATAACATATATAAGTTAAGAAATGAAAAAGTCAAATTACTGATACAAATACATACAAACTTAAAGCAAACACCATTTTCATCGTCGTCATTAGCATGGATCCAATGTTGAACGTAGGCCTCCCGCATAAGTCTGCACCCTTCTTGATTCTCCGCCTTCCACATCCTGGGCCTTTTCGGTATTCTTCTGATGTCGGCAGCTTAAACACTTCCATTACCAGTTCTTGGACGCCAATCTTGGACATTTTTTTACCCATCGACCATCGGGGCTTACCTTCCGGCATTTACTTACATACCATCTTATGACCCATATTTTATTTTTTCTTCCCATATTCATTCCATATTTAGAACGTGGATTATCACCACAAATTGGCGTCACCTAGTTCTATCAATTTCAACTATCTATTTTTTATACCAAAACATCTAATGTAAATGCTTTAATAATGATCAAGACAGATCAGAAAAAATGGCGATATTTTACTAATTAAGACGGAATAAAAGATAATATTATGATCATATGTTTATCCGGAACTGGCCCTGTCTGACTCTGTCTCCTGATCCGGGCCTGTTGAGGGTCAACTTTGGGTTTAGTTTGCGGTCAGGAATGTTAGTTGTTAACCAGTTTTGGGTTAAAGTCTGCGATTTGCTGGCGTTCGTGATATTCAACGCCAAGACGCAACTTTCAAGGAATAAAATATGAATGGAGATACGCCACTGGATCATTCAAAACACATTTAAGCAAACCATCGATTGTTAGGATAAGAAATAAATGGAGATAATTGCTTTTAGAGCAGTAAGTTAATCACCAGTTTTCGAGTAGTAACTTTATATATTATATCAGATCATCATTTATGTATTAAAATCTTAAACTCCTATCGCCGAATATTTTTTGTCTGTTCTTGGCGTGAACTAGTGGTGGTTATATTTCCTAATTAAGGAGTTATATGTATTTTTTTACATTTCACTCTCGATATTGTTGATTATTAAACTTCATTACTTGCTTATTGAGTTGAAATATTGTTTTTATTCTCGTAAGTAGTTGATTTTAAAGATTATGTTTTCATTAAATTCATGAAACGTTTATCAAACCATGACAGTAACATAAGATTGTAAAACAATATGTATTTTAAATTGTTGATTGATGTTGATGATTGTAGATGTTTGTTATTAAAAAAAAATTCTAGATAAATTGATGTTATTTTTTTTTCAATCGTTGGTTAGATTAAAAAAGTTAAATTGCTTGAAAATCGAAAAGAATAGAAAATTTAATATGAAAAAATACAAAATAAAAAATATTTTCCACGATATAACTTGGATAAAATTATCAAAAGTGACATTAGTGCAGTACACAAATAAAATCGATTGCTTAATTACTGCTATATTTCCATTAAGTAATAATCCTGCAATGAAGTATAAAAATAATCACAAAATTGACTTATAATTGAATTATTTTTATGATTTTTTGACCTAGTTTTAACCTCTATCGTCTTGGTACACTAATGAAATCATTCATTTAAATAAGCACAAAATTAAAGGTCACCTTTATAATGAACGAAAGATAATTTATGAAATTTATGGAGAGTCATAGTTATAGACATCTAAAGCAAAGCAGTTTTGTTACTAAGTAAATGTTTATTTTACGTAATTATAAGTACGTAACGTAAACCCATGAATTAAACATATTAGTTCTGACTTTTTATCAAAAGATCCTCTTCTTTCGTACCTCGCCTAATCTAATAATTTATTGCCAAAGTTTCAGTTTATGTATAAACATGCTTAGAATTAACAGTGTGCCTGAAAAAAAATAGAGTGCGCGTTAATTATGTACATATAAATAAAATAACTTTCTTCGGCAGTCACGTTTGAATTATAGCTACATATTATGAGATGAAACTGTTTTTTGATACAACTATGAAATAAAAACTTGTATTGTTATGATCAAAGTAAAATAAATATAACAACCACTAATAAAAATTGAATGTTCTTCTCTAATCTAAAAAGACTTTTAAAATTACTTTTCATACAATTATTAGACTATTAGTAATTAAATATACACATACAATTGTACATCAAATTTTATACGCGTCAATTCATTCAGAAAAAATATCGTTGTGTTGACTGATTGAATATTAAAAATTAATAATATACAAACTCTTTATTATACTATAGACACATCTATCGTTAAAAGACGGTAACAATGGTATAAATACATCATCTTTCGCGTATCTATTCAGGCAGAGAAATAGTCGAGTGGACTGCATGGTGTGTAGAACGGAGCAAAGGTTGCAAGGCTCGTGGTTCGAATCCCACGTCTGCCGATATTTTTTCGTATGCGTTTTTTCGATGCGTATAAAATTTGATGAATAATTGTATGTGTTTATTTAATTACTAATAGTATTAAAATATAGTCAACGATCTATAAAAGAAGATAAGAGTATTGAATAAATATTAAAATAAAAAATTTAAGCCCATGTATTGGACTATAATTGGAAATATTTATTTAATTTTTGAAAAGTAAGTTGTAGTTTTCCATTTTATTTGTGATAGTATTTAATTTTTGTATCGGAATAAGTTATATATTTATATAACTAATTTATCAAATTATTAGTTATAATAGTTTTGGTAAATTCACTCTAAAATCGAATTATATAGTCACTTAACATAGCCATTACATATAATATATTTGCTTGCTCTCATTGTCTTCATAATAGTTATAACTACCTACTAACTTACTTTGGTAAAAAGACGGCAGCTGTAGTATGCTAGTCATATTTAGGCATTAATCGGCATTTAATAGCAACATTATCCAAAAATTGACCCGATATTCTTGAAGCTCTGGAAAATTTTGCACTAAGTGGCGGCTTAAACCAACCAACGATACATGATAGACATCAAGCAGTGACCCATGCAAATATTATTTGTATCCAATTTTGCTTAACTTCGCTGTTGCAATTGCTATGATTGATGAAAAATTTTATACAAAGTAAAAAGAACACAATATATTAAATGCATTTTATTTGATAAAATACAAATTTAATAGAAAGGAAACGTAAAAATGAGATAAATGAATCATTATTTCCAACGATAAAAATGTACAGCTTACCTTGATGTAGAAATGAAAATGATAAAATGTTATCAAAGCTTGATTATTCATTAGTTTTTAAAATATCTAGAACCTTATCTCATTAAAGTACATGTAATAGTATTTGAGTTATAAAAGCATACATGAAGTAAGTCAGACCGAATGAAACAGAGTGCCGTGTTATAACACATAAATAAAACAACGAGAAAGTACGGAAGAGGGGAAAAAATCTCTTCAAATTAACAATGCGCAAGCGGTTGATGCCGGCTGAGAGGGATCCAGGCGAGGTCTGGCAGATATCATTAAAAATGATCAAAGGATCCACGTAAAAGGGGGGAGAAGCTGATAAAAGACGAACCGTTCTTTTATTGAAAGAAATGAAATGTGTTGACCGCCGTGGAAATAGCAGACTCGATAATTTGATTATTTTTATTCAGAACCAGAGGATTTTTTTCTCTAATGTACAAATTAAAAAAAAAATCTACTCATGAGAATTAATTTATATATCCGATCCTCTAATCAGAACATGAGATCTTCACAAACTGCCATCACAGAACTCTCTTAGCCGCAAGGTTTTTTGCTTAATCCCATATCAGCTCTGTTATTCGAAGCGTTCTCGAATACATTTGATGTATTGTTCCCGATGTACTTCCAGAACAGCGAGAAACCAAAAGCCTAGAAATAAACGTTTATACTTTTCTGCGGAATTTATAGTACAAGTCTCGGCTACGTTCACTTTCGTTTCTTAATTGACTGTTGTATGGATGCTTTGTTTATCTTCTTACCTGGCCATTCCCCACAAAGTAAATCCTTCATTTTCCCAATATGCAAGCATATTTTTTGTTATAATGAGACTTCATAATTCTTATCGTTAAAGAAGGTTAGGGATTAAATAGTCTTTTTAGAATAAGTTGCTACAACCATGTAGTATCTTTTTAAATTATTAAGTTGATTTAAAAGTTACATGAAATCTTACTTTCTACTAATTATGCAAAAGAAGAATTACGGAGATAATTTGTGTCGATTACATTTTTAGACAAGATATGAAAAAATAAGAAAAGATATAACATAAAAGCCATATAAGGATATTCACATTATTCTATTTTTCTATGACAGAATAATAGAGTGAAATTTATATTACAGCGTTACCTGTAGCTTGTCTAATATCCTGCAGCCATCGCCTTTAAGTAAGAGACGCCAGTCTTTCAGAAATTTCCATTTAATATTGTATCAGGTAGTGTACTTTTTTTCACTCCGTATCCAGAGCTTTCATTTCGAAATTTTCATTCTTGGAGGCTTCCTGCATTTCTAGAATCAATTACACCGCGGATACCCTTTTCAGACCCCGGGAGATTTATTGTTTCATGCATTACTTACAGTTGAGTATTTTCAGCGAAGCCTCTGCAAGAAAAAAAAACTTGAATTATTTTCACCTTCCTAATAATATATTATTAAATCGTATTTCTTTTACTCCAAAAGGGTCTGACAATATAGTGTTTCTTTAAAAATAAGGGTTCTGCTTATTTATGGAAAGGGTTCTTATACCCAATTATTACTGAGAATCAACACTTCCAAATATCTTAGCGGAAAAATATCCGGGATTTTGTGCAACACCTTCCCTAGAAAAGATTTGGGTAAGAGAGTCCATTTTATTATTTTTCAACAAATAATAAAAGGAATTATTACGATGTATTGTAATTTAAGCCGCCTAAAAATAATGATACCTTCATTTTTTTTAAACTGTAACAAGACTCTTACTGTTATAAGACTAAAAATTAAAATCTTATTGATTTCATTTAGTACGTTTTGATTCTTAAAAAAAACAACTATTTTTTATTTATATCATGACTGGCATATGGAAAATAAACAATTTTTAAATAAGTTTAAAATTAAGAAGACATTTAAGAGAGGTTTTTTATTTCCTGGAGAGACGACGTCACGAACAATGAGGTTCTCAGCATAATCAAGGAAGATAGGCACCTAATAAGAACCATCTCAGAGAGGTGAGCCCGACAGATCGGTCACATCATGCGCAACGATGGTCTTCTTCACGACATTGTGGAAGGGTTGGTTGAGGGTAGAAACAACAGAAGACGCCCTGGACAGGAATATTTGCCGCAAGTGTTCGAGGACATGAGGTGTAGCTCTTATGCTAAGCTAAAGAGTGGAGATCGAGTTGCAAGATTTTGTTGCTGCAAACCAATCCACTGGATTGATACTACGAAGAATAATAATAAGGATATGAAAAATATAGAATTATGGGAATTACTCTTCTTGTTAAAAATAAACTTTTGGAAACATAATGAAGGATTATTAAATATATATAAACTACGGTAAAAATTATAAATACGGATAGTTTATTATAATTTATATTAACTATTATAAATTGTAGATATTTAAATGATTAATTATACATCATTTAGAAAATTATTTTAACGTTTTGAATGAAAGTAAATCATCCAAATTAACACAAGATTACTTGACTAGGTGGTTAGTTACGCTGTTTTGACCTAATATCAAATTGTCCGTGTGTTAATCAAATCTTTGAGTTAAACCGTGCATTTAATGCAGTTAGTTTCCGAAACAGTCAAATCAGAAGCAAATTAGAGACTCAGAATTGCTATTAAATCATCTACGTACTCGTATTATATATCAATCGTTTGTAAGACAATTATTGTTATTAATTTTTAGATTAATTAAGCAAAACTAATGAATATATTTGGGATGAGCAGCTTCATCATTATCATGCAATTTACTGAAATACTTTAATTTATAAGCGCCTAAATATGCTTTCATAGATTCTATAGATTCAATAGTTGTCTTCTATTTTCAATCGCTGGACTCATATCTTCGAATAAGTCAATAATCAAATATGTCCATAAGAATGTCTATGTGCAGAAATAACTTGGTATAAAACATGTATATTGGTGACTTACAAAATTGACGGTGATATGTGGCAGTCATTTTAACCATTTCAACCTATTGCGCTATTTTTCAAAGATTAATAAGTTAATGTTTTTTTACAATATCATTCCTGCAACTTATCAATTTAAAAAATCTTACTTACAATAATGAAGTACTCAGAAGTGTTATTTTATGTAGGTTAGGGGATTTAGTCATTCTTTAAGATTGTAGGTGGGATTTAAAATACTTTACCAGCACCTCTATGATGAAAGTAATACTAAATACTTGCAATAGTCGCATTCTCCACACGCTTATAAATACTACTTTTTTTATCACATATAGATAACGTTTAGCCGACCCGGTTGAGCGTCACAGACTTCAAAGAAAACCAAAATTAATTAATTAATAAATATTAGTCCTTTCTTGCATCTGAATAAAATGGTATTAATTCTATTTACATTTAATATATATTTTAGAACTAATTTTGTATAAATTTATTAATTTTATAAATACGATATTTAAATCGAAACATTCAGCATTTTGGACAAAAGTTTTGTAGAATAACTAATCTATGTTGGCTGACAAATTTCTTCAAGACAATCTATAGGTCTGTGTTATTACATGTAATAGTAATAATGATTCCAAACCCGACCGTGATTTCGGTACTGGGAGGCCGAAGAGCGGCAATAAATCTTATCTGAAACATCCAGTTATTCATTGGTGTTCTCGAAATCACTGCATTGCCTGAAACACTGGATACTTGGTGCAGAAGTCTCACAAGGGCGGGTCGCGAACAGTTCAATAAGTATTGTTGAAAAACGTTTTGATTAATTAATTAAATTGTTTAATAAATCAGATTAGTATCGATAGGTTGCAAGCAGTGAGTCTTCGAGACCTCAGAGCAGATTCTTTCGGACTGTCAGTTCCTTTCGTTAGAAGGAAGAGTTCTTTTCGATGCAGACAAAAATCCACGCATTTAAAATCTTTGCTCGTATTTTCGGTGAGATAATCTATCTTCCATCTTCATCTCTTTACAACCCGTGAATGCGATTCTAATCTCTTTCATGAGTTCTTTTTTTAGCACTTCTGTGCAGTGGCCGCAATTGTTCAGAGAAGACTCCCACTGGATTTATCAGTTGCTAACTGATCATAATCTGAATGAGCGCATCATCAAGGACTTAACTGTACTCCGGTGTGATGCGGGTGTGAGACGGGTAAAGTCCAGTCCAGGTTGCAAGCAGACCCACTGCAACTAGGCATGTTAATGCAAAAAGACTCAATTGCTGTAGAACAGCACATGTGCGATACATATCGAGCAAACAACAGTGTAGATTAGATCGTTTAGACTGTTTAGAGGGTTGAAAGTTTTACATATATTGAGTAGTTTCAAAGGCTCTGGTCTTCCACGGACTGACTCTATGATGCTTAACTTTATCAGATGGATTCTGAGTGTGAAGGGAATGCTTAAGTTGCTTGCATGAACGAGAATGTACTGATGGAATTGCAAGTATTTATTAGTCTGCTTCTCAAAAAGATACACATTCAATTAAGAAGAAAATACACGTTTACGAATACATTTTCAAAATACAAATTTAGTCAAATGCATTAATTTGAATCAATAACCAATATAAAATGTAGTAGTTATTATAAATATTTATTTACAATCAGTTGTTTAAATGTAATACATGCTATACGACTGTTGAAAAACCTGCCGGCAGTTGTAACGGATTTGGATTATCTGTTCGTTTTGATTGAAAATATGTAAGTCGTATTTTAAAAGAATTTAGTGAATCGTTATATGTACAGTTTATCGATGTTAATTATACGACTTTTAAGGAAACAAAGCGTTAAATATAGATACTCAGTCTAAAAATGTTTATATTTTGTATAATTTCCAGCCCCTGTCTTAGAGGGATGAAACAGACCTTGCTACTCACTCCTTAAAGTAGGCCCTGAAGCGGGGCGCAAGGGCCCGACATTTGCAGGGCAGTAAATCTCCCGGCCCTGGGTCGCGGTCTGGGGCCGCCGCGATTAACATTTCCTTTTGATGGGAGCGGAAGGCTCTCCTACCTGTCCTGAATTCCTGAAACACGCGCTGAAAGTCTAAGCGCCCTTTCAGCGGCCACTTTTATTCCCCCTTCGCTGCAATTATTACAGCTCAAATGCGTTTCGATTATAAAAACGTACGCTTTTGTTTTCAAAATATATTTTTACAGATTTTTTTCAGTTTTTCAGAAGTTCAAGTTAATTATTTGAATGGTATTATGCAAAACGGTGAAAAGTATATTTCATTGAAATAACCGATTAATTACCGTGTTTAAAATTTTTATAATTTACCAATTTTTAAATATTTAACAAGTATTAGAATATTGAAATATACCGTACAAAAATAAAATCAATTAAATGTTAATTTATTTTTACCCTTTTCTTTTTTTGTTGTTTGTATTGTTTTTCCTTAGATTTTTGTATGTCATATTAACAAGTATTGTCGATATGTTTATTTCAATGTTCTTGATTGGTTTATTAACTTAAGTACATGAATAAATATTTAATTTTAATTTTAATCACAACTGTTAAAAGTTCGTTGGATCGGTTCAAAGCAATAAATTTATGTTTCAATTTGTAAGGAAAACTTACGAAGCTTAAAATAATTAAAGGAATCAATCTATAAGCTCCCAAATAGTTATCATATGCTCATAAATATTAAATTCCCCAGTTTGAATATGACTGGTATTTCACACGTAAAATAACTTTTTTCTTCTTTTTCTTCGTAGTATCAATCCGGTGGATTGGTTTGCAGCAACAGAATCTTGCATCTCGATCTCCATTCCTCTCGGTCCTCCGCAACCCCTTTCAGCTCAGCAAAACTTTTATAAGATTATTAATTCATATAAGCGGTTGAGAAAATTTATTTCTTATACACGTATTTTAAATTTACATCACCACATTTATGTTACCTATTGTATTTATATTTTATATTATATAATTGTATTTATATTATTGTACTTCAGAAATGCATTGAATTGATAAAATTTGTAATGTTTCTGCAAGGAAAAAAATAAATAAAATTGAAAATTGAAATTGAAATAATGAGTCCTCGTGAAAGCGGTTGTTGCGTGAATGTTTATTTTAAACATTCTTTAGTGTTGGCGGATAAACACACTATGTACGGCCATTCTGGAAATGTTTCAGTCTTGTGTTTCTCAGGTCTATTGGAAAATAAGGAGATGAAGTAGTAATAAAGTTTGCGCTTAATAAGATCACAAGTGATTAACCCGATGCTCCAATATAAAAAATTAAATTTAATACAAAAATCAATTAATATATTTTTTTTATATCAACGTATAAATAAACTTCTATCTAGTTTGTAAATTATCAATGAGTAATATTTGTAATTGAATATTATTATATATATATATTTAATCGTGTCGGAAACAACAGGGTCAGATCTTGTCTGCCCAGAAGTGGGCGACGTCGATGGCGTTACTTCTGGCCATCATCAGGTCTTCCTGGGTGCAGCTATTCGGGCACAGCGCACACTCCAGAAGGTGTGACAGGGTCTGCTCCACGCCGCAGTCACATTCAGTCGGTCCGCTGTAAAACTGTCAGGCCCTCATTTGTGTCCTCGTCTTGCATACTCCGGTCCGAAGTCTGTTAAGGGACCTCCATATATTCCACCCTTGGTCATGTCCAGGGGCTAGGTCCTCTTTCGGGGCAATCCAAGTATTCCCCTCAGTTGCGCTTCTCCACATGTTCAGCCGCAGGGTGGTCTCAGGTATCTCCAGTTCCGTTGTCGACTGTAGGAAACTTCTTCTTGATTTGAGCCGTGTGGTTATCTTTTGGTACCCAAACATAGGGTGGAGTGACTATTATCATAGCACGGTTTGTATTTAAGGTCATTTTTTTACAATCCGAATCTGACAAAATATAAACAGAAATATTCAATTATCGAATCCCTTTAATCATGTCAATATCATTATCTCTCTTAATTAGAGCAATTAAAAATAATTATTTTTAATTAATAAGCGTCCATCAGTAATATTAAAAATATAAAATAAAATAAAAACATTTCGAAGGGCACATTTTTCCATAAAATAAATAAGATTCAGAATTTGAATTATTTTCTAAAAAAATGAAAATCGTGTTTGACACAGAGAAACGGCCCACTAAAAAAGCCTTTTACAAAAACTAAAAGGGTTTTTTAGGACTAGGGAGAATTTCACGGCGAAAGACAATTTGAGACCAAATAATCACAAACTTGGTAAAATGAATTTATTCAAGTCTCAAGGGCTGACTTTGAAAGTTTTTTTGAGATTGTTTGAAAGAAATATAGAAATTCCTGTGTAAATTGTTTGTTTCCGTAATTATTTTTCACTAATTGCATTTTGTGTCAATTTGATTGCGTTGTTTTTTTATAAATTACTTTTCAAAACTCAATGCTCTTTGTAGGGATATTTTTTATTATTAGTATTAAAAATGTATGTTTACTCTCAATATCCGTTTCATATGGAGAATCATGCAGTAGGCTTACGTTCAATAGTGGATGAATACAGGTTGATGATGATGATTGATCCGTTTGTTAAATAGACCAAATCATTTTCTCACATCACCGCTACATAGTTTTGTTTGCCCTAATAATCAAAACCATGTTTTAAGACATTTAGTGAATCATCGCAAGTGAATCCAGATATTCACTTAGAAACGTATCATTTGGTTTTTGACGGCTTCCTTGGCAATGAGAGACCAGGGACTTTGAGAGACATCAACTACAATATCCGAAAGATATTGAACTGATTATAGATTATCATTTTAAAAAATTTTGATAACTAGAAGGTCGCTCTTGAGCCTTAGCCCATGGTGGTTGGTTAAGCCTGAACTACTTTTGTTAGTACTAATAAAAAATATTAGAAAACTTATTTGTTCGTAATATGATGATAAACCATCGGTAAAACTCACAATCAACATGCAAAAATTGAGAATATTTAAAGTTTTCGTTCATAATTATGTATTTTAAAAACACAAATATAAAATTAAATGTCCCACACGTATTGAATCCTTTCAAAATTTCATCGTATGCGATAGAGTATTCAGCTGAACAAACTGAATGAACTTGTATTTATAAAGTCTACAAAGTTCGGATAGAGTAGCCGCCATCGGAGTTTTTTTTATACGGCATAATGCATTTCGTTAGACTCTTCTAAAAATAACGCGCAGAGATCGAAGCTAAGTATGAGAAAGGGAAAAAGTTTTCCAAAGCTCCGTAAAGCTTCAGCTAAAAGCTCCGCGGTCAGGCGACGAGCTTATCGCGGGCCCTGGGGAAAAAATGCATTCAGACAAAACTGAGTAGCGAATAGTAGAGTGGAGGTGAGTGATGCTCAAAAAAAAGCCTTGAGGCAGTACATAATTTCTAGTAGACTTTTAGGCGTATTAGCTTAATTTGACTTGTTTTGTTTATACTGTATAGTGTTACTACAGTGGCGATAATATGTTGAAATAAGCGAGTATTTATACACTTTATTTTTGTTTAAGGTGCCATGATGATTTTTCGAAAAAATAAATTATGATAAAATGAAAAAAAAAAATATTCATTTATAAAGTTCGATTCGTAAATAAGAACTACGTTTATTAAATGACAAAATAAGATACACAAAATATGGCAAACATGTGACTTAAGAAAGTATTATTTGCAGTACAATAATTTGTTCACTATTTTTTTCAATAATTTATTTAATCATTATTATGAAACAAATTAAAAATAAGATAAAGGCATTTAATGTTATTTTCATTGAAAAATTACAATATTGAACTTTAAATATTTTGTAAAATTATTTAATGGCCTTTGAATAAAAAAATATTTCTTAAATATGTACATATTTTATTGCTTTAAAATTTATTGGTAATATTAACGATATAAATGTAGGTATTTGTAAAATAAAATTTCATATACTTGTATATCTAATATTACAAGTGTGAGCACTTGACATGAAATGAACTCTGTGACGAATCACTTTTTTAGACTTTTGTACGGTGAGAGCGCGAAGAATGACAGGACGAACGACAGCCACTAAACGGTAACCCGCATGATTGTCTGCTACCCGCCACTGCAGGCAGCGTTTGATTTACGGGCGTTTCTCCGTTTTCAGGCGTCTATCTGTCTAAGAAACGGCTGAAACGAGCGAGGAGTTGCCTGAAGCGGCCGGGGGAGAGCTGTTGGCTACCACCGCCTCCGCGCATCTCGCGGGATTGTATTTCAGACGCATGCGCCCGAAAATTGCTGCCCCACCCCCGGATGAAGGCACAGAGGCTGCTGGGTCCATTCGCCCAACAGATCCGCTGGTGTGCGCGTTGTTCATCCGCGCGTTGTCCGCGCGAATATTTCAGCACGTATTCCTGAATTTCAGCGCGCACTGACGATCATTAAATTATTTCGCGTTCGATCGATTGCCGCTTAGTGAGGTAATGCAATTAGGGCATTGAAGGGATTCCCTCTGACGTGTGACTTCAGTGCAGCGCTGTGTGTTAGAAACGAGAAACGGAGCGATGACAGTACTTTGAGGTTATGTGTCGCGAGAAAGCAGTGTTTTTATTGTATATTTAAAGTTTTGTGAACAGTTACAGTGATTCCTGAAGCTGAAAACGTAAAGGTAAGACATGAACATTCTATACAAATCATAAAATTCACTCATTAAATAATTATCATTGCATTTTATAATGTTACTGTTGACTAGATAAAAAGGTTATTTGTAAATTAGGTTATGAATTATCTTCAATATCAATATAAAACAAAATTAAATACTACAAACTATGTTTTTAGTATAAGGAAAATTTAAATATAAAATATGTGTTATATTACATTTTATTATTTTCTGTTAGTCTTAAAATTATGATCATATTTTATTATTTGTTGAATTCTAACAACAAGTACTTAATATGCATATTAAATATATTAAAATTAGAAAGTTTATTAAATTAATCATAATTAATTTTTATTATTAACAAAAGCTTAGTATATGAACGCCAGTAATGATTTCACATATCTTGTCTTTTATTTTAAAATAAAGAAATAAATATTGTTTTAATTTTTTGTGTTAAGTATATTTGTTTTTGTCGTTAAAATAACTGTTTATAATTACTGTTTAGATTAATGTTGTACTATTTAACTGTAAACCATGCAAATAAATGGAGAACATATTATTGCTATACGATCCTGAATTCAATATTTTTTTATATTAATTTTTTAATTTTTATTAGAATATTATTTTATTATTTCAATATTCTAATCTACGTAGATTAGAATATTCAAATAATAAAATAATATTCTAATAAAAATTAAAAAATTAATATAAAATGTCTCCTTGAGACAATATCAAGAAGGTAAAATTATCCATCAGTAACACAGGTAAATGATTGGTTATAAAGTCCGAGTCGGAACTATAAGTAGTCGTTTCTCATCCATTCAGTCTATAGTTTGGTTCGAGACCCGAGTGGTACTTACTAAAATAAATAGACTGTCTGAAAGTAATAATATTAAGCTTGTGAATAAATGAAGACTGATTGAATAATAATAAAAATATACATACTTTGAATATATACTATAGCGACATCTATCGTACGATGATAACAATGATATAAATACTAGCTTCAACGCGAGTCGGTCTAGGCATAGCAATGGCGCAGTTCGCCGAGCGGTATGAATACCTGGGCATAGTTGGTTTCCAAGGTCCGCGGTTCGCATCCCGCTTCTGCCGTCAATATTTTTTGTTAAAAATTTTACGTGATCGTATCTTATCCTAGGAAAACATTAAAACAATTAATTTTATTACCTTAAACCCGTATATATTGTATAATAAATGATTTTTTGAATACAAAAAAACTATGATTTGCATTAAGATTGTCTAGTGGTTTCATTGAAAACTATGTTTCATTCTCTTCATTAATGTTAATTACATTGATTCTGAGTTCATTAACAAATACTTTAATATTCAAGTTTAATGTTATATTTATTTACAGAATAAATAAATAAAAACACAATTTTATTGAATGGTATAACAAAAAAAAGGTACGGTGACTTCATTTAAAAAAAAAAAGAAGATTAATGTAATTTATCACTTTAAAGGATCTGGTAAATGATTTTTTTATTATTACTACTATTTTTAATATTCATGCGAAAAGATTATGACTTTGCTAATATTACTATAAATTGACAGCTGTTTAAAGATTAAATTTACAAATTTAAATAATAGTAAGGCAAAGATGAAGCCAAAATTAAAAAAAAAATGTTCAGTTTTTACCAATTTTTTTTTCATATAAAATCATTACGTACAAAAATATTAAATATGTACATATTTTGAAACCATTGCCTTATTCAAAGTCATCGCATCGCTTGTTCTGAATTATTTTCAATTGTGTTGCGAAATAAGAAAACTTTGCGATCCGAAAAAAAAATCCTGTCATAACAGGAAATGGATATCGATTTTACATTGTGTACGTAGGTCTGCGAAATTCGCCTTCAGACCAACGGAAAAAGGCTCCGCGATTAGATTTATTGCGTGTCGCAGAATCTCTTAGTATTTTGTACACCAAGTCTTAATCTTGTTCCGCTCCAAGACGGCGAGTAAACAAGACTTTTTATATCCTCTCGATAAAAACGAATGTGTCTGCTTAAACTTCTCGGCTGCTTTTTGAAGCGCACAGAGTCGTTATTTTAACAGTCTTTGACGGCCATATGCTCCAGTAAAGAGAGTGAATAGAAAATGATATAAATAAAAGTTTTTTATCTAAATATTCTTGAATTTAAAAATCTATCAAAGAAACATCCACTGTCAAATTAATGAATTTTAATGATTCAGTTTATTTTCAATAAGAACCATCTCAGAGAGGCGAGCCCGATGGATCGGTCACATCATGCGCCACGATGGTCTTCTTCACGATATTGTGGAGGGGAAGATTGAGGGTAGAAACTGTAGAGGGCACCCTAGACGGGAGTATTTGCAGCAAGTATTCGAGGACATGAATTGTAGCGCTTATGCTGAGCTAAAAAGGGTTGATTGCAAGATTCTGTTGCTGCAAACCAATCCGGATTGATACTACGAAGAAGAATGACTCAGTGATGGGTAATACATGTATGAATGTAGGCATGGGTCTAGAAATCTAAAACAATGACCAAATATGACATTTCATAAAATTAAATAAAACAAATATAATAAAATTTCTTATTTCCATATCCGTTCCATTTTTAGAACATGTTGTCACCACAAATTGCCGCCATTTGGGTTTGTTGTCTGCTGCCCCTGTCCATTTCTCATTCCAGGACACATCTGCATCTCAAAGTCTACTTGGAAACATCGTTTTCGACAATCACCAGAGTAGAAGTCAGTATCCTTGAAAAAAAAGGTAGCCGTAGTATCCAAGGCATATTTTTGGGTTATTTTTTACTCGTTTTTTTTAAACAAAATCATGTATAAGCCCAACGTTTCCGAAGCCTTGACTATTTCGTCACAAAAAGAGGCTCAACCCAAAAGTTTCAAGTCGCTAACTGTATACTCATCTCTTGTTTATCGCACTCGGCGCTGACCACTGCCAAGCACTGCACTTTCTGCACTTTGAATCCAAGCTTTTCATGTTCTTTTATAAGATTAATTGATTGTTATGTAAGATTTAATATACGATACATGTATATCTTTTAATTATTTAATATTTGAATAAATTATCGTTAGACTTAACATTCTATTTGCCCTGAACTTTTTTATACTAGAATATCAGCTAATAATAAAAAAAAGTTTATATTTCACATTGGTTTTAACAGCCAATAAAAAACTAAGATATTTTGAATACCCTTGAAATTTTTAGACCACAGTTTTTTAGCGTAACTATTTCAGCTTCTTATCTAAAATAGTTTTTTCTTTGTTGAAAAATATGCCTAAAAATATTTTATTTGTGTGCTAATATCACAATGCGCTACTCGGTGTCTGCCGAAGTTTTTTGTTCGAGCATTTTCGTGCTATCTCATATTGAGATTTTTCCGTTCCTGAAATCCTGAAAAATGCTTCAGAGCTTGTATTTACAAGTCCTACAACGTAATACGTATTTATGAAAATGTAATAAGATATGTGCGTCTGAAGTATGCAGAGAGCATTTTTTCAGAGACGCTGAGTTTCAGATGAAGAGTTGTTATATTTCAAAGACAAACATCAGAGTATTTGCATATAATTTGGAGAGAAAAGAAGATAAATAGTTACAAATAAGAGAAGAACAACTTTAAAATATATGCCACGTGCTAAAATTATTTGTATATTTTATTAGGCCATTCAAATAAAATACCGTTTTTATTTCATATTTAAATAAATGCAAATATTTCAGTTTATTTTTTTATTGAATATTATTTTAATAAAAAAATAAAACAATTGTTATTAATATTAACCAAATTTCATAGAAATACAAATTATTGAAAAATTTAAAAATTGTTGAAAACATATATTTTAAATACATAACAACTTTTTTTTAGCTTTTTCGACATTGTAGTATTTAAAAATAGTCCTTTAATTTTTATTCTATCATAAAAACGATAAAATATTCAATTTTTCCATGAAGAAAAACATCTATTTCGTGAAATTATTTCTAAATTTTACTTGTCTTTATGTAATGATGATCAAAAAAGTTCACTATGAATTTTAATAAGTTTTTTTTTGTAAACAAAAATAGCAACAGCACAAATATTTTTCTAAATGGTCGAAAATACGTGTGATAAAGAAAGTATGGTCCTAGAGATTAAGATTTTAGAATTAATAGGATAGGAATAATTGTGTGGATGTAGCGATAATGGATATAAACATTAATGAAAAGTGTTTATCAATCTCGATTTTGAAATGGTTGAAGGAAAGAAACTCAGATTGCTTAATATACTTCCAAATAAAACT
The DNA here is from genome assembly GCA_022606575.1 of Glossosoma conforme. Classification (NCBI taxonomy): domain Eukaryota; kingdom Metazoa; phylum Arthropoda; class Insecta; order Trichoptera; family Glossosomatidae; genus Glossosoma; species Glossosoma conforme. Next base: position 1,170,888 of record JAGTXR010000121.1, read on the forward strand.
TTTCATTCAAATAAAGTAGTTTGAAAAACTGTTCGTTTTTAATTGAAATATAGTTTTGAAAAACATAATAAAAATTATGTTTATATAAAAGCTTGTATAAAAAGGCTGTTAAGGTGTGACAATAATAAATATAGAATATTAACTGTAAGATATCGTAACAAAGAAAATATCTAAATAAGCTGACTAAACATAAGTGTTGCATGGAGTTTAAGTTAGACGTAAAGGTAGCGTTGGATTATAGGCATTAAATTATATTGATAGAAATGACATCTTTAAAATTATGATACACAAACAACTTATTGTATAAAATTCAAATTAAAAGGCAACGATTGTTTTGAATTTACTAAAATAGAAACATTAAGCTTCTTGAACAATATAATTAATTTAAAGTATCAAAGAACTGTCAATTGAAGATAGATTATTGATTTATTTAACACGCTTTTTTTAGTTCACTGCTCAGGCAATTTGTAGCTATTGTTTTTCCGTTTTATTGTTTAACTAATTTTGCAAAAAGACGTTAAATTTACCGTGAAATTTTCCACGAATTGCTCAAATTTTTCCTGTTTGCCATTTTCCACTTGTAACAAATCCCTACCCTTCAAGAGTATCAGATGTTTTGTCTGCAAATATTGAACGTTTCAACTCAGCCAAGCATTTTCGAACACAGTCAAATATAATCCTTATTATTCGCCTACCTTTATTTGTTCGCTTAAATTTGACCCCTATACAAAGACGCTTTATTTTGAGCATATTGGAGTAATGATATAACTATTTTTAGTTAGATTTTAAGAACGAATTTAAAAAAGAAGACTTTCATAAAACATATTCTTTTATCTAAAAACTTCACCATGCTTATAATGAATCTTGAACTTAAAAAAAAATGTCAACGACCAAATAATCACGCATTTTCTAAGTGGCACAATCAACACATAAAAATATGTTATTTAATTATTTGTTGTAATTAAAGAATGATTTCTATGCGAATATTTTGTGAGTTGTTTTCTTAAATCACATTCAAAAATAAATAAACGTACGATTTATATTAAATTTATATAAATAGAAAAATGTTTATTTTATATCAATCTTACACGTTGATTTAAAATGAGTGATATAGTGGTAAAGTAAGTAATGAAAAGAACGTATGGATTCTTTGGGTTCAAATCTCACGTGTACTGTTTTGATTTGTCAGCTTAATTTTTTATAATATGTGTTAATTTGATGGTATTTGTTGGCAGCAAAAACTTTTTCATACATTGAAGTAGTGATTTTTTAAGTTTATGGTCAAGCGGAATACAAAATTTTATAAGCCCAACACTCACCAAAAAATTGCTTCATAAACGAATAATCGAAAAAAGTGTTGAATGTTACATATACGAGTACAATGTACAATTAGTGTATATTATATATACTTAAAAAATCTCTTTGATAATCAATCTCAGTAATTCATTATTTCTCGGTTTATTTTTCTACAACAAAAAACTCTTCCACAAGTATCTTGAAAAATAATGTTAAAACTCCCTTCTACTCGTTCAGAATAAAGCTTTAATCCCAGCTTGCAAGTGGCAGGTGGTTTCAGCGAAGGTATTTATTAACTACTTTCTTTCAGGACCAATTAAGCGAGTTTTATTTTATCTGAAATTTGGTAAAATCAACTGATAACAGGCATTCAAGTGCATTTTTTATTACTATAAGAGCTTTATGCAGTTATTGAATAGAAAAACTCCAAGAAATAAATGTACATTCATGAAAACTTTAAATATATTATGCAGTGTTTAATGCTTTAACTCAATGTTATTTTGTTGAGTCACCACTTAAAACCAAATAGAAGATGCGTTAGAAGCTAAAAATGTGGTTAGCATACATTCCGGCTTGGAAACCAATATGGAAAAAGTAGACAAAAAGTTAAAAGTAAAAAGAAGACAAGAAGTAAAAGAATTTTAATTACACGTTGTTGTCAGTCAAAAAACATAAAATACAGATCTTTTCATTGTCAAAAACGGCTTTTAAACATAAAATACAAAAAGTACAAATTTTACTGGTTGAACATTATTATTTTGAAGACGATTTATTGAGGTTGTGGTTCTTTAAAAATTAAAATTATTTCTTATTGTGTATCAAAATTTGATTATATGTTTAAATCTATAAAGTTTAATTAAGTGGCAAATAGCTAAGCACGAATGGAATGAGTCCTTGTGGGAACGAAAATAATTACACAAATGATTAATTCGCATTAAAAAAAATAGATATATTTTAATTATAGAGAACAACCGAATAATCGTATTTTTTAAAATATGAATAATGTTTTCAGTTTTTTAAGTAATGCAGTGAAGTTGTAAATAAGACGTTTCAGTTACTAAAAAAAGGTTTAGTCCGTATTTAAAGAGAAAAACGGTGATTCAGACGCCAGAAGTCTAGTCCTTCATCTGACCACGCGACACTCGAGGAAATTATTCCATTCGCATGTAAATTCTAGGGGCTGTCTTGCAGTTCCCGATGCCCGGGTAGCACGTCCTGAATTTCAGCGTCGGAAGCTGTAGTTTCGAAGCCAAATGGGTCGTATTTTTCAGGAATTGCGAAAAAAGGGCTTAAAAATACCCCGGTTTTATGGTGCTTTCTCTCCCATAAGAGACGCTGGGAATGCGAATGTATTCTTAAAACGCACACTTGATTTATTATTTAAGTAATTGTTATCATTATTTTTGGACACTTGACATATTTTAATTTAGTATTCTTACATCATTATGAATATTTAAATCAAATATGCAGTGCATTTCAATTTACAAGGTAATACCATTCAATAATTTTAATAAAATAATATGAATTAATCATTTTTAGAGACGTATATTACATAAAAACGGTATAAATTCTTTTTTTTCAAAATAAATAGTGTTATTTTGAAGATTAAATTCGCCGATTACATTACTTTTAAATTTTATATGCTAATTATACGTTACTTTGTAAGAAGAAAAAAATTTACGTTGACACTGTTTCACGTATTTTCCAAACCAGAAATATGTTTTTATAAATTAGTTTCATTCTTATTTTTGAGCTATGCGTAGATTTACTTAGACTTAAAATGAGTTATAATTAAACAGATATTTCAACATAAATTAAATAAATAATTTTTATATGAAAATGCATATTTAATTAAAAAACTGAACATTATTGACACAAATTACATTATTTAAATGGCTTCGATCAAGATAAGTACAAACGTTATAAAAGTACTTTAATACTGTACCGGATTTAAAGAATAATGGTGAATAATGTATTTTATACAAGCTTGAAATAATTCGTTCGCTTGCTATCGTGAAACCGGGTATACAAATAAATTTGATACTATTTCGGAGGGTTCTGTTTTTATAAGTTATCCTGATCATCTTTTGAAACTCCATCCGTCTTTTGAAATCTCAAATTACCGCAGCTTATACTTGGGGATTAAACACAAAGGATTACGAATGGAGGCCTCCGTAAAGCGGGTCTCAAAATATTGTTTTTTTTTTTGTAATTTTCAATCCCAAAATTTAAAAAATATTTACCCAGCATATTTAAAGATTGAATTTTAATGTGAGCATGCAGTAATAAAATTTTGAAATTATTTTTCAAATAATCGATTTTATGTTGCTTGCCATTAAGATAAAAACAAAATGCTTTATTTTTTCCATAGTTAAAGAGTTTCGGAAAAGTATGGAAGTAATTTTAGTAAAATTGTATTCACAAATCAATTTAACCTGCTTTTCAATTAAATATCAATTACCGCTGAAAATTAAAGTAGATGTACAATTATTATTGATACCAATATCGTTTGTTTTTATAAAATGAAATTTCTTAATCTGTTCCCTCCTACGTACACATTCTTTCCACACGGAGTGTTCAGCTGACTCATTTGAGCGTCATAGAGTCTCACAATCTTCTGCGAGTATTCTTCTGTTTGTGTTTATATATGTGATATCAAATAAATTGAGCTTATTTTACGTAATACGAGTATTTTCATATTGTATACTATAATTTATTTTCAACGTAAATATGTTCCTCTAAACATAGATATATGATCATTAATGGCAATGTTTATACGTAAACACTTCCGTATCCACGTGAACGTAATTGTAAATAACTGTACCTACCTGTACGAAAGCAATTTAGTGAAAATAAACGTGAAAACATGTTAAAGAAGATTCACCTATGGCACATAAACTTTTGGCAACAGAATCTGTACTTTTAATATGTAGGCTATTTATTGAATTATACTAAATGAAGCAATATATATGTATTGAATCAATGGCAATATCACTATCGTCATATGTTTTCACTGAACTTGAAGAATATTACGAGACTCGTAATTAGAAGGTTTGATAAATTTAAATATTTAATAAAATAACGGTTGGTTTTTTAAATTTATATAAGAAGTATGACAAAGCATATTTTTGTTGTGTTGTTTTAACACGCATAATAATAACCTGTTACGTTGCTGGTGCAGCATAAAAGGTTATTTTATAATATAAATAAAACAACATTTAAAAACACATTTATGTATATAATTATTTATGTAAACATATATATTTATAACAAATGTCTCCTTTGTACTTAATACTGTAATTTCTTATTTATTATTTTATTTACTCGTAGTACTTTCTCAAATTTCTTTGCATATGCGCATCTTTGTTGCTAACAATGTGCACCAATAACAACTTTATACTGATTTTGCCGACAATACATTAAGCAGCTTTATAATCTATTGTTTTTTTAGGACAAAAATAATAAGGAAATTGAAGAAAAAAATTATGTTGTCACACAAAATGCTTCAAGCGAAACTGAGATTAAACACGGAATAATATTCTGAGGAAAACCAAAGTGTCTGTCACAGTTCAAGATGCAAATTTCAAAATGCTCTGGGCGAGGTAAACGACCAGAAGGAAAATTTATGTCAGTGGTGGCGTATGAATTATTTAGGTCCGCAGAAAAACAAAAATATTACGCGAATGAGGTGATTCGCAAGCTGGCAAAAACATACGCGAGCGAAATATTTACGGCCCCATATAATACCGCAACAATGATATAAATAAGTCACGAGTCTTTACGGTGTATAAGGGGATTTACTGGCTCCACCAACTGTACTCATAGTTAGAGCATATGACCTAAATAGGCTTATTAAAGAGAAGCAAGACATTTGTATTTCATCCTTTATCGAATTACGTTACAAATCACGGCCCACAAATCACTAGGTTCGGTCCTGTCTGTCGGCCCCTTCACTTCAAAGGCTTACACCCTCTACAGCAATGTACTTGTAAAGCAGTGGTTATAAATGGTAAGCAACTTATTTCCAATTAAATGCATAATGTTATAAAATTGATCGCGTTTGGGAAATGTTAATTACTGAAATAAGAACATGCGTATAGGCATTCAGCCATTCACGTGTACAAATTTACTGATATAATAAATTATATTTAAATAAAAATCTTACTAATAGAAGCGAGAATATTGATGGAATATTGCCGCCTTATGTAGAGGCAGTTGAAAAGGGCGAAATGTTCACAATAATAAAACTAAAATCCGATTATAAAAATAGAGTTTTTTTATTTCTAATATTTTATTATACTAATTATAATATAATATTGGTGCATAAAATAAACTGTTGAATCGTGTATCGTTGAAATATTTTTTCTTTGTCCGTTTTTTTTAAAATTTTTTTTTCTTTCAACACAATTATTTTCATGTGTAAGATGTAAATTACAATGTTTAATCAGTAAATGGTCACTTAGTGAAGTGAGTAATAAATGAGAAGGCAATTTTTTTAATGTTTGTTCACCCTCGATATTGAATAAAAAGCAAGAAAATATTTAAAGCTTTGATATTTAAATTATATTCAGATTATTTTGTAACATGGTTGAAGGGAACAAAGTAATTTACAACATTATAATGAAATAAATTAAATAACTTACCCATCCAATATACGTAAAGTAAGTTATATGTACATTACATAAGTATTAAAAACTATGGATATTTTTGAGATATTTTCACTTAACATATTGTGATGATAATGTAAGAGCAATTAATAATCACAAGAAAACGTAAATCATACCGTATCTTTAAGAAATTCTTCTCAAAGAATCAATGAAAGCTGAAGACTTGGCATCTTATGTCACTATAATTGTTTTTAAGGTCAATATATGCCCCACTTTGGAATTTTATACGGTGACAATTATAAAGTTGTGTGCAATTGAAATCGACGAGTTGGTTTATTTTTATTATAAAATGTTTCGTGTGACTTTGATACTGATTACATTTGAAAACCACTGGTGTTGTGTTCACAAGCCCCCCCGTCCATTTCATCATTCGCTATTCCAGCATCCCTGGCATTATTAATCGCCAGTTGGTAGCTTAAGAGTCGTGTTCAACATGATTGAAGAAATTAGTTATGGTGATGTAGTGTGGCAAACAGATACTAGTGACCATTACTACAAATAAAACACCAAAATAGAACGAATGGCAGTACGTGATACGTTTTCTAGTTGATCGATGGTAAATATTTTGTGTTTTGATCTAATCTTGTAAAAAAATATTATTGACCACATATCAAATCAGAAAACGTAAGCATACAGAACCCAAACTTTAAGTCAATGTGTTAATTTACTCAAAAAACATAGCAAACAACAAATTTAAAAACAAATCATTATCAAAATAAAAGTATGGTTTCAAAATGTGTCGTACTGGTGTGTAAAAATAAATAAACCTACATTGAAAAATAATTAAAAAATGTGATTTAAAAGTCGATTTTTATATGAAAGATATCTCACTGTATATATTTGCATAGTTATCATCAAAAACAATCTGAATTCGTTGATTCATTTCTGCAAAATTGATATAAAGCCTTGAAATACGTATTATTGAAAATATATAAATGGACTCTTAAAATAAATGGAGGATTCTTAGTTATGACTGAAAACGAAGACCCTGTTTTCTATAATTGTACGATTATTTTAATAATAAAAAAAAAACTCGTAGAAATACTTTGTTTTAATTCGCATTATTTTATTTTAAGTAATTGTATTTCGATTGTTGCTAAAAAGCTTGTATATTATTGAAAATGGGCCTGAATAAATGTTAACACTTAAAATAAAGTACTACGTCATAAAACTATTGTAAATATTTTTAGTTAATTAATTTTGAATTAACTGTACAAACAATTATAAACATGAAGGTACAGCAAGAATTGACAGTTAATAAATCAACTTAAATATACTCTATTTTCTCTCATAAAAATAAAATAACAGTGTCGCAAGGGCATGTAATGAAAGTTTTCATATTATTTATGTGGGTCAAGTGAGTAATTCCACGGTGGTCCACTTTCAGAATGTCTTTATCTAGGATAGGGGAAAACATAATAATTTTACCTGGAGTAATTAAATTACCCGCCTCAGAGGAAGGACTCCCTGAAAAAGGAGAGGTTAATAAAACAAAGCGGGAGCTTCTGGCAACAAGAGTGCTTTATTAAAAAAAATAACTCGCAGTCTGTTGTTTGAGGAGAGCTTTCGTTTTAGTTATGCAATCAGTGAAAAATTGACATGAATTAAATATTATAATTAATTATCAAATGCATTATGCATTATACCAACTGAAAATAAACATAATACATAATGACTGTAAAAACTGTGTAGTATATATGAAACTGTGGTATTATTTCTGTTAATAATATTAAATCAATGTGATCAAACGAGGTAAATGTTTAATATTGGAAAGGATACAAAAACAATAAATCGTTATCACACTCATTTTTCTAGATTCTTTGCCATCCGTATAGTTTAGATCTGTGGTGGACTTGTGATCATAATTTAGTTGTTGTTAAGAAGAGCATTTTTCATAATTTTTTGTTGCTTTACAGATAATATATGACAATATTCAACATCTTATATATCAAATCATCAAAAATTTATGTTGTGCCACCTCTTATGACTAATCAGTACAGGGCGGGGGGCGTAAGACTGATTTTATAATATTATTAAATATTTTATTAACAAATCACACAAAATACGAGTAGGCTTCGGATTCATCAGCAGCCGTATCATAAAATCTCAAGGCTGCTGCTTTAAAGGTTATTGTGAGCCTTGTATGTGCTCAAACCTTTCAGATGCAAAAGTGTCTTAAGAAATAGTATGGAAAATGTCTAATGACAAAAATGAGTGGCGGAAATTTGTGGTGAAAATATGCTCCAGAGACGAAATTGTTATAGGATCAATATACTTACAGTGAAAATAAAATGCTTTTTCTGTTTTATTGAAAACGGTAACTAAGTATAATATTTATTTATATGACGACATTACTTTGCATATGTTTACATAAAAGAGTGATTGAGATTTTCACAAAAGAAGTAATTTGAAAATTTAGAATATCCGATACGGGCAGAATACAAAGTTTATTGTCATTATTTTAAACAGTAAAGCCAGAAGCTCTCGCATTTACTTTACGTCTCTGTCTTCTTATGAATTTTCTCCCCAGGGGGGTGGAGGAGAAAGTAGAGCCTTCAAATTTTGTTTTGTTCCCGTCTTAAAACTTTGGTCACCATTGTTTGTTCGGCTCCTTTATTTGACGCAACTCCGGGGACCCTGAACAATAAAAATCCAACAATTGAATTTCAGAAGAATAATTTGGCAGGTACATATTTTTTGTCTCTCTACAATACTTCATTATCTTCATACTAATTGACGATCTTCTTGCAAGTGAGTTGTCATGAACATTAGCTTCTATTATTTCCTTTATTATATTTCTTATATTTTTTATGCTTTAATTAAGAAAAAAATCACTGAATATTCTAAATATTATTCTTTGACTGTATGAATACGGTAATATTTTTTTTGCATAAAGAGCTGAAAGCGGTATAAATTGGATAGCTTAGTTTTTTCTTGATTATATAATAGTTCATTTCAAATAACATATATATTTATTAAGATCTAAGAGATTAATTAATATTCAATTTACAACTAATTTCATCTATAAAATAATCTTTGGAATAAATATCTTATTCAGTTCAAATTATTGAAATGTATAAAAATAAAATACAATACTTTTTTTTCTATTATTAAAACATATATTTTATGGACGGATACAGGCTGATGATGATGATGATAACATTTTTCTTAACATCTCAAATTGGAATACATATGTATAAGAAAAAACAACATATTTTTAGATACCACAGGCAGAACTCTGAATTCTCTTCTAGCATTTGTGTTTTATTCCTCATGCAATCTGATTATTTTCATGAAAACTTTCATAATTACTATAAAGGACATAATCACTTTTTTTCACATAAAGCGTTCGCAGAAAACCAAAACCCTGGTGATTTGTTGTGTGTGTTTTGTATAAAAAAATAAATACATATTCTCTCAGTCAACGTCTTCTTCGTAGTATAAATCCGGTGGATTGGTTTGCAGCAACAGAATCTTGCATCTCGATCTCCATTCCTCTCGGTCCTCCGCAACCCTCAGTCAACGTATAATGTTATAAAAAAAGCAAACAAAAATAACATTCAATTCATGGCACTTTGTGGTTGAAAGCAGCATGTATTATGCGCATGGATGAAGAGTATATCGACTTACGCAGTTAAAAGAACGTACAAAAATGAGTTGCCTGTGTATCAACAAGTAAAACATAAACCAATTCAGAGTTATATGAGAAGGCTCCTTACAGAGTTAAATTTGACTTTTTTTAATTTACTGAAAAATATTTAAGTACGTTATTCAAGTCATAGCCTTAGAGAATGTTGTAAAACAATATATAGACAACATTAAAACTGGTTATTTATTTCACAAATTAATCTATTGTACGAGTATTATGAAGTGCATTAATTAGTGATTTGCATTTCGCGCCGGTAATATATAATATCTGAAACAACAGGGTCAGATCCTGTTTGCCTAGAAGTGGGCGACGTCGATGGTGTTACTCCCGGCCATCACATTTAGTTGAACCTCTGTAAAACTGCCAGGCTTTCATTTGTGTCCTCGTCTCTCATACGCCGGTCCGAAGTTTGTTAAGGGACCTCTATATATTCCACCCCTGGTCGTGTCCAGGCTGTAGGTCCTCTTTCGGGGCAATCCAAATATTGCCCTCAGCTGCGCTTCTCCACATGTTCAGCCGCAGGGTGGCCTCAGGTATCACCAGTTCCGTTGTCGACTGTAGGAAACTTTTTCTTGATTTGAGCCTTGTGGTTATCTTTTAAAATAATAATGATGTACAAGTGATGAATATTCATAAACTTTAAGTAGTAATCTTATAGTATGCTGAAACACAAAGACATACTTGTAGTATTGCTGTAATCGATTAAGTATGGAGAAGTCTAAAAAATGTAGGAATCTATTAAATAGAATTGAAAAATAAGAGAAGAGCGAACAACAAAATTATTTAATTATTAGAAAGTGACCGCTGAGTGAAATCGGTGATAAATATCCCAGAAAATCGAGATAACATGACCATCAAGTGTTGGTTATCACAGTGAAAATATCTAGAGAGTCTAGATTGACCTGTAATTATAGGATTTTTTGTAATTAGAAATAGATGAAAAAATAATTTGACGCATAAATAATCTGTAAATATTAAAAGAAATTAAAAATAAATAAATTGAACAACATAACGATTTCACGATTTTTTAAATTAAAAATATATATTTTAATTTAAATTATGCAAACGACTTTATGTGTAATTTTAATTACCAGGTGAATTTGTTATTTTTGTATGGTATTTTATGTTTTTTAAAATATTATATGGCCATCAAAGATAATATTTTATTCCTGTTGACCCTCATATATACGAGTATACTCGTTTATGTACAAACGGTTTTAATTCACGACACAGTGTAACGGTTTTTTATTATTTACGTTTCAAATATTCATAAGTCTTTTTGGACCTATTTATCGCTGTTTAACGCCATTTAATTAAAATCATAAATTACCTACGCCCTTCCGTGTTTTAAAATTCATTGCGGTTTTTCGCAACGTCGGAAAAGCCTAAACAATGCACATAAAAAACATAAATAAAAAATCTCGAGCCGCCGAATGGGACAAAGATTCACTCGTCTCGGTTTGATTAATTATGTAGACCTCACAGTGCCGGGTTCATAACTCAGATTAGAACAAAAGAGCAACGTTTCCGGCGGATATCTCTGAAGCCAGCTGAAATTCGAAAACGTGAATCCTGAAACAAAAACGCGGACGTGACTCTCCCGTAGGCCGCATTCTACCGCGGGGCGAATTTCAGCCAAGTCTCGGGAAAGTCGAGTAGATCCGCTGCGTCTCAAGTCGCTAATATAGTGTTTCTAGAAAATATAATTACTGAACGATACTGCAGACTGCAGAGTTAGAATTTAAGCATCCATTACGTAATCAGCTATATGTTTAGAGTAATGACATACTAGAATAACTTACTGTAAAAGACATTTATACGGAAGTATGTACAAATGCGTTGAAAACAATGTGAAAAAAATCTGTAAATATGAAGTCTTGTTTTTGTATAAGCGACGTCATAGCATTCTTTATAATATGGTCTCTTTGTTTCCCAATATAATATAATGGGAAGAGCAGGCATATGAGATCTCATAGAAGCGATATTTTACTAAAGTCTACGCAGTTATAAAAACTGACTCACCCTATTGCAGTACTCTCTTCGGGCTGTCGTTTATTTTTTCGACTGTAATTTTCAATCTGCTCAGTAATTTGTACAAGCAAGTTTTTACCAACAAGAAGCTTTATTTTTTGAATAATTAAGCCTTCTGAATTTTTTTTTGCAAAGGCCAGATATCTCAGTCACAAAAAAATGTGGTCATTTGTATTAAAAAAAAACATTAAATGAATAATTTAAATATATATAATCGTGTCGGAAACCACAGGGTCAGATCCTGTCTGCCCAGAAGTGGGCGACGTCGATGGCGTTACTTCTGGCCATGATCAGGTCTTCCTGGGTGCAGCTATTCGGGCACAACGCACACTCCAGAAGGTGTGACAGGGTCTGCTCCACGCCGCAGTCACATTCAGTCGGTCCGCTGTAAAACTGCTAGGCCCTCATTTGTGTCCTCGTCTTGCATACTCCGGTCCGAAGTCTGTTAAGGGACCTCCATATATTCCACCCTTGGTCATGTCCAGGGGCTAGGTCCTCTTTCGGGGCAATCCAAGTATTCCCCTCAGTTGCGCTTCTCCACATGTTCCGCCGCAGGGTGGTCTCAGGTATCTCCAGTTCCGTTGTCGACTGTAGGAAACTTCTTCTTGATTTGAGCCGTGTAGTTATCTTTTGGTACCCAAACATAGGGTGGAGTGCGTCGTGGGTTGCTTTGGTGAGTTCCCTCTTGGTAGTAACTTCTCGCCGTAATATAAATGTAATAATTTAAATGAAAATAATAGTTTTCCTTAGTAATTAACAGTTAAGCAAATGTATTGTGTACAAGTATCCATTTTTAAGTGACATTATTTTAATTGAAAGATTTTTTTATATAAATAATTTTTATGTAAGTAAAATTCTTTCTAGTAGAATCTTGATGACTTTATATTGTATCATTACATAACGTTAATATTAGTAAAAAAACCTATGAATATTTCCGCAATTAAGTGGTTAATTCAGACTAAAGACTGTTCAGGTTGTATTTCAACTGACATTTGTACAAAAATGAACTACGTTTTATGGATTAATATTATTAAATATTTGATTTAAAATCTTATGACAAGCAATCAATGAGTTGGTTTAAGTGTTTAAACTTTGAACTACAGTGTGCGCAGAGGGTTTAGGTTACAGTGTTTGCATTAAAGCCTTTTCCTGAAATAGCACTGAAAGCAGCTGGGTTGACGTATTTCACAGCTGTGAAAGAGATCGTGTACATAGCATGGAATCCTTTCAAAATGGTGTTTGTTCCAGTTAACTCTCGTTTGTATTTTTATTTTAGTATACACGTAATATATAATATATTTCTTAAAAGAATAATATGTATAGTTAATTCATTTTATTACTAAAAGGTGAAAAAAATTACAATATTTGCACATGTAAACTAATGCTATAAATATACTTCAACGTTGTGATTTAATTGCTTTATTGAAGTCAACGTTTCATAAATTAGTTCGTTAAAAAAACATTTTGTATCAATGTAACAGAACTTTCATTCAGATTCGTGTTTTTTTTGTAAATTTAATTAAAAGCATTTCAAATCGATTTAATTTTTAAATAAGGAAATCGCATACTAACAAACACATTTTTAATTTACTTCGAAGTGAAAAAATCAAGTTTTTTTTATTTTTCTTAGGAATAAAAGTACTTACTTTAATATTAAAGTTGTTTTTATGATTGCATCATATTTTATAATCAAAATAATTTAAAATACATTTTTTAAGATGGTAAGACATTACGAATTATTTTATATTATTACTTCGAGCTTAAAAATTGGCTCATAATGGCACAAATTTACACAGAAAAAAAGTATTTTTTACCAAGACATTACACAACTTCCATATTTTATCTACTTGTATTTTTGTGTCCATCAGGTAATCCTGGTTATTTTAGGTTAGATTATAAATTATCAATTTCAGTAACACCATTTAGTAGCTAAGCTAAAGTCCTTTAGTTTGATTATATTTCTTCTTTTATATTTATTGTTAACGTTATTATTGAATATTTTTTTTATATTAAAATGTCATTAGAATTTTGTAGGACTTCAGATTTTATGTCACGAATTTAAATTTTCATTGAAATTTGCAGATCAAAAGGTGGAATTCAATCACATGCATTAGCATAAAATAACCATTTTCCCCTGGGTGACTGGATGGAAGTTCTTTCACGCCACCTGTGATTGCCTTTTTTCTTTTTTGGTTTAAGAAAATATTAATATTACCTTTCCTGGGATATTTTATATGAGTTTTTACGGAGTAGAGCCCCGAGCAACAGATGAGGTTTGGCAAAAATATTAGATTGATTTTTTATAATAATATATTTTGCATAATGACGAAAAATGAAAAATGTCATTTAAATTATTTTTTATACCATTGAATTGTGATACTAAATATAACTGAACATCTCCAATCTGTCACACGAAAACAATTCAGTCTTAAAAAGACTGCCAGAAAAAACAATATATTAGTGGAGCTTTGAGATGAGCAATTAGATACGATCTTTTTGGGAAGTTACCTTGCAGGTGAAAGAAATGAAAGAACCTTAAAAATATATATTATGTCAGATTAGTAGTGGAGGCTTCTCAACGAATAGGCACAGTCAAGTGGCAATGGGCACACTCAAGTGGCAATAGGCGGGACATATCTATCGAAGAGATGATAGCCGATGGGGAAGAAAAGTGTTATAGTGGCGTCCAAGCATTGGAAAACGGAACGTTGACTAACTCCCTGCTCGATGATTTGACGATATCGTAAGACATAGGACCATAACATATCGGGAAGACTTTGGATGTGAAATGCGGAAAAACAAATAGGATGGAGACTTATGCCGGAGGCCTTAGTTTGAAAGCGAATGGACACAGGCTGATGATGAAGTCTGAAAATCTAGAAAGATGAAGATTCATACGGAAACCTTATGCGGATAGACAGAGGCAGATGGTGAGCAGTAAAACATGATTTATATTATTTCCACCAGCTTATAGTTTTTTTTTCAAAAAAACTGCTGCTTAAATGGTTAACAAACCATAGTAAATCAACCTACGTTTTAATTTACTCCACTAAAACATTTATACAACTTTAAACAATCTACAATGTTGCCAGAGCTATCCAAATAGAAGAAAAACGATTCAGCGTAGCGGAGTTGGAAATGGCTGTGCTGTAAGATGTTGCGAATTTAAATTTGTAATAAGAATTGTCGTCTCCTATAACGCTGGAAGAGTCAGGGTCTGGAGACACGCGAGCTGATACTGCAGAGGAAATAGGCGAATTTCCTTCAACCCAGTTTGGTAAGAGAGGATGTTGTACCGAGGTAGTCACTTGTGTGACATGTTTACTGAAGCTGAGTTAACGTACTGAATTTCAGACATATTGAATTTTTACGTGTAATATAAATATTAAGTGAGTTATACTCCTACATGTTATTGAAGTTTTTATTTTTGCTTAAATATTATAACTTTTATTCTAAATGAGCCTTATCAATTTAACAATATAATGCGTACTTACGAGTATTTATTAGTGGCTTGATTTTAAGTTAATTACATTATTTTTCCATACATGAAATAATTTCTTTAAAAATATTTATTTATTAGCCATTTGCTATTCGCATTGTAAAATGAAATAAAATATTGTATTTGTTAAATACACATTTGTATAGAATAATATGAATAAAATTACAAATTGATGTTTTTTTAAATATCGTAACTTCCGAATTTTATAATGCTTTGTTTTGAGAAATGGAACAGATTCTACATTTAGTGAAGTGGTTATTATAATTACACTTAGAAACGTGATATCGGTGATATACTCTGGTGTTCACTTAAATTATATGTGTTTTCTATTAATATTACCCAAATATATTCACGAAACTGTGTTCATCAATCAGAATTCGGTCGAAGTCTTTCAATATTACAAAATCGTTACCGAACCATTGCCCATGAATCGATTGCTATGTTTATAAACCACATGTTATGAGTGACAGAGCAGTAACTTGGACCGTATGTATGCAGACTATTTATCAACTACAAGAAGCGCAGAGAGCGATAGAACGCTCAAGTTAGATGTTTCTTTTCGATAAAGTATAAGGAACATGGATATTTTGAGGAAAAGAAAAATTGCTGATATATTGCACGATGAAAATAAGAGTAAGCTAATCATCTGTTTAAAAGTGAATGAGATAGTTTATGGAGTGGTTGTTATAAAGCGGACGCAAAAAAGTGATGCCACGAAAACTCATCAGAAAAGATTAGTTAAAAATGGCCCAAAATCAAACAATAAGCCGATCAATGATTATTGTTTTTACCTAAAAGTAAATTGATCATTATCATCATTTACATATCCACTAAGTTAAGAAACTAGAGCATGAGGTCGTCACAGACTGCCGCTATAAGGTCTTCTTGGGTGCAGCTACTCGGACACAGCGTACTCTCCAGAAGGTGTGACAGGGTCTGCTCCACGCCGCAGTCACATTCATCGGTCCGTTGTAAAACTGACAGGTTTTCATTTTTGTCCTCGTCTTGCATACTCTGAAGTCTGTTAAGGGACCTCCATATATTCCACCCCTGGTCGTGTCTAGGGGCTAGGTTCTCTTTCGGGGCAATTCAAGTATTGACCTCGGTTGCGCTTCTCCACATGTTCACCCGCAGGGTGACCTCAGGTATCACCACTTCCGTTGTCGACTGTAGGAAACTTCTTCTTGATTTGAGCCGTGTTATCTTTTGATACCCAAACATAGTGTGGAGTGTGTCGTGGGTTGCTTTAGAGAGCACCTTCTTGGTGGTGACTTCGCCGTTTGTTTGGTGGGGCGATGCCCGAGAATTGATATAGCTTTGAAATTTGGGTAGGTTTTAAGCACTCAGTAACCACCCGGCACGTTTCATTCAGAGTATGAAAGGCCGCCTTTTCCGCTCTCTGATATTGTCTATCCTCACAAAGTCAAATCATCATACTCCCAGTATTTTATGAAGGCAACTTCTTCCAAAATACATGTTGAATGGTGTGTGTGTGTGAATATGGTTTGAAAATATTTTTAGTTAAAAATTTTGCTTAACCAGTCCGCTGAGAAATGGAATTAAAATAGCATGTGTTCCCGGCCAAACTGACACTGAATTTTCAATTTCGCGGCGCGAAGATAAGTTGCAAATTAAAACCGCAGGTCCTCTGGAGGCACTCGGCCGAGAAGGTTTCTGCGCCCCCAGCCTCACAAGTGCATCTCCGGCTGTCGCTGGATTATGCGGCCGCAATGCATTTTAAATGTGCATTAATCTTGAAGAGACGGGTCGCGTGCCAGAGCAGGATGGCTACACCGTATCTTTTCAAAAAAAAATACGTAAAACATTTAATTTATCCCTTTTAATGTTACTATTTATTTTTCAGTTAACCTATATTTTTTGTTGTGTTTTCATTCGGGGTTGATATAAGAAGAATAGCGGGAGTGACCTGGATGCGGAAGGCGGAGGATCGAAGAGGATGGAGACTCATGCGGGAGGCCTACGTTCAACAGTGGACGGACACAGGCTGATGATGATGATGATGATATTTTTTATGTTTAAGCAGTTGTAAATATTATGTAACAAATTCTTGCCTGGCGTTGAAAGCGTTTAATTAACATTAAAAAGGTTAATAATATTTTATTCATTAAAATTTGGATGTGAAAACAAATATTTTAATAAAAAAATGTATATGTATATTCATAACATTCTTCCATATAAGCTCCATAGTGGGAAGTGTCAGGTCACCATAAAGTGGTGCCATTATATTATTTAAATATTTGCATTCACTTTGATATCCATTTTAATATTAAAAAGAAGTATTTCATACTTTGTTTTAACATGGGTTACAATGAGCATTGTAATCAACAACTGTATCATTTGATGGAAGACTGTTGTTTCGCTACAAATAAAGGTTTCATCAGATGCAACACGTATAAGTATTTTACTTGAAGCCTTCATTTATAGAAACTGCAGTCTTCCAGCAAGTGAAACAGTATTTAGTGTGATCCATATTAAAACAGGCTACGAAATACGTATCTATTTTATGATTCTTTAATGTTTTATTAGGGCAATATATTTGTGATGCCATTTGTTTAGTCTCTCGAAACATTTTTTTTTCTATTTTTTATCTGACTTTTTAGGTCCTTATTTAAATGACATACTACTAATATAATGATTTTGTGTTGTTTTAAATGTATTATGAACGATAGTTTATATATTGCAACAAAATCATAAGCGATTTAAAATTACAATGCTAGAATGTACGTCAATTTAACGAAAAACAATACATACAATATATTAAAGGAAAGAAATTAACTTTCCTTACAATGTTCAGTTTCTGATAATAAAAAATGTTTTACTCTTGATATTACTATGTTTACTCAAATGTATAAACTTTGCTAAAGTTACTTACTTAGTCACACATTTTCTATGATGCTCAGTAGCTTGCTTAAAAAAAACTTAAGCCCAAGAATATTTAATTTAATAAAGACATTTTCTTTAAAGTTTTGCTATTCGAGGCTCTCAAGTTCTCGTAGTTAAGAAGGTCTTGAGCCAAGTTTCTAAGAAATAATAAACTTATTTTTTCACGAAAAAAAAATAGTCAAAATCTTAATCAAAAGTTAGTCGATATCCTTTCTTAGGTGATTCCTTTCTTTTTATTATTTCAGAAAGAAGCAATTTAAAAGTTTAAGTTTAACATGCTGAAAAATTAAATACCAAAGATCGAAGCTTTCAAAAAAAGCTTAATGAAGACAGATCTCTGAAATTCTCCCATTATCTTTGATAAAAGTTTTTATATAAAGTTTCACGGTGTAGTTAATGTACTCAACCGAAACGTTCACTTCAAAATATTCAAAAAAACTTAAAACTTTACAAAAGTTTTAATATTATATTATAATATAAGTATTTTTAAATCTATAATTACACAAAATTATAATTTTATTGCAATTTGTGATAATTTAAATAAGAAAATCAAATAAATTTTCATGTGTGATTTCTATTTTTATATCATTATTGATTAAACTTGTTATTAAATAAACTACTACATTGACGATCTACAAAATATTTCAAGATGCGACAAAATATAAATATTACATTTCAAGTACTCACAATACAAAATAATATTTTTGCAAAGCAATCTACAGAATTCATCATTCGAAGGTAAAATAAACTAAAGTCCTAACTCATTGTTATATTTGTAAATAAATTTTTTTTGATAAGATTCAATAACACTGTAATTCAGTTAAAATTTCTTCAAAAAACTTTACATTTATCAAAAAATGTATTGAATCTTAAAGTTTGACAAAGATCACGAGAACCACAAACAAAAAACTGTCTGAAAAGGTAATCAGATTAAACATGATTCAATTCAAAAACTATTTTAAAATTTGGAATCATTATCGATGATCCAATATAAACTCTAGTTGCCTTTTTTAACAAACCGTTATCCAATGTTACTGAAAACAATAATACGCGAAATTTTTTTGAACGTCTGCTTGCCCTATAGAGGCACTTTCCTTGAGTTGCGTCGAAAGATTTGCTGAACTTTACCCACCTCACACCAGCATGACACCGGAGGACACTTAAGTCTCCTTGATGATGGGCTTATTCATATTGTGATCAGTTAGCAACTCGATGGGAGTCCCCTCTGAAAAATTGTGGCCATTGCACTAAAGTGCTAAAAAAAGAACCCGCTAAAGAGTTAGAATCGCATTCACGGGTTTTCAAGAGATGGAGACAGGTGATAGATTCTCTCACTGAAAATACGAGAAAAAATTGTAAATGCACAAAATATTGTAGATATATTAACAATATAATTTAACAATTATGATGCTCAAAAGTCGTTTAAATGCAAAATCAAATAGCTTTAGATATTGTTTGTTATCAATATGTGAATTATAAAGTTTCAAAAACTAAATAAAAGTGAGCTTGGGTATATTGTACAAAATTTGTTTCTAATTTTATTGTGCGTCTAGTATGTATTGATCTAAAATGAATATTCTCTAGTAGTTGGTGGACCGCAGTCGAAAGTATAGTTGTGAGTTTTTCTGGTCACAATGGAAAGCTTCACTGAAGTTGGTGAACTTTCAAGCAAAATAAATACTTGCCGAGTTGGCTTCTAATAATCCACACAAGTTCTGTCAGCGAAAAGCTCTACGACCAAAAACAGGTTTCACAAAATCGTCAGCTCTGTTGATATAAGAAGTTTTCTTTTTATGTAAATAAATTCAAGAGAGTGCTACGAAGAAGCAAAAATTTTGCAAGGGTATGACTTTCGTAAATAATACAAAAGAATGCTCAAAGCTTTCTTAGAAACAATCTGAACCTTCCATTTTTAGACAATAATATTATTCATTAGCCAATATAGCCAAAAATAAGATATTTTATATATAATTTTCCTAATTGAATTTTATCGATACCAGAATATTTTTTTTTTATATAATCATTCGATATTATAAAAAACACCTCATTAAGTGTTCATGATTTTAATTAATAAGCCGATAGCTTAAGGTTCAGCAGTAGAAGTACAAAATATTTTTTAACACGAAACTTACATTTTCTTAACATATGTTAAAGATTATAAGAGTTGTTTTTAAAATCGGCGTAGACTTGTAAGGAAATGTCTATAAACAAATTCAATTTAATTTTGATCATATGAAATTGCTGTAATATTTTAACATAAATTCAACAAGAATTATTTTTTTTCGCAATATGGATGGAATTCGTTTTAATATTTAGCAAAACAAAAGAAAATTGTTAAGAGGTGTCAAATAAATAATAGATAAAATAAAATCTCAGTTTCGTTTCATAAATTTTTTTGTCAAATAATCAAGTTAGGCACTGGAAGGTATTAAATTTTCGTATTAAGTTTCAATTCATTACAAAATCACTTCACATAATTGAGAATTTAGATTTAATTATACGTGAAGATACTTGTACTTTCAACGTTATTAACAATTATGATCAAGTTTAAATAATTTATGAATATCAACACATTAATACACTGTGTGTATTTGTAAGGTTGTGATACTTCATGCTAAAATAGTAATTAAAATATAAGCAATGTAAAATACATATCATTTAACGACAGTTCGAATGTTTTCATGACTTTCATCTCTCGATGAAATGGCGTTTGTGCTTATATTTAAATACTTGAGTCATTTCATTTAGCCGCGGAGCTGTGCGCATAATGACGCCGAAAAGTTTGTTTTGGCGAAGGCTTCGTTGTGGGAAACATTGAGAACCATTCACGCGGAGACCAAAACTGAGTCTAACATTAAACAGAATGCGATGATTCGAGAAGTTTTCGAATTACGTAGGCTCCTTCACTTCACGAGCACTTGTACAATAATAATAAACAAAATAATTTCAGGATTTCAGCATGCAGGAGCTAATTTTGTCAACCGTCAATTAAATGATTATTTAACACTAATATTTACGTGATAATACATCAATTGAAATAGGAGATCAATTAATTTTATATCAAATTATGACTAGTAAAGAACTAATTCCTCCTGCACCCACTCACAGCCGACAAACTCGTCTTACACTTGCCGAACATTCATACACGGTTAATATATGTCGACCAAGAACTGGCAGCTTCCAAAGTTCCTTACTTAATGCCACCGGTAAGCTATGGAATGTCCTTCCAGCGTCTGTGTTTCCTCCTTCCTACAATCTGGATCTCTTCAAGAAACAGATAAATATACACTTGCAATCTCCCCAACCCACACACAAACACGAACACAACACACGTTTCCCGCATGCAGCGTCCAGCCTCCCTGGCTGAGCGTCATAGAGTGCATTGGTCTTGACTGGTTGTGCTCTCCTGCATGCGCTTACATAAAAAAAAAAAGTAAAAAATGTTATGACAATCTTTGCACAAGAACATTTTTTGACCTACAACAATTTAACATTGTAAGCGTAATTTAAGTTAAGTAACCGAAGTTAAGCTACATAAGACCAAAAAATGGATAGGTTATTGCTTGGTGCTTACGGCATATCGTTGATAAATTGCCCAAAAATATGCTCCAGTTACATCAATGTCGTCCAGAACCATATACGTTTTCAGGTTATACATTAGGCGCAGGGATGTTTTGGGAGCAAAAATCGGCAGTGGAACCTGACAAAACTGTGTAGTGCATTTTTTCAAAAATATATTCAAGTTATTGGACTAATATAATATGGAAAGCGCTATCGGTACACGTACAAAATTTCATTTTACTATCAAGAAATGCCTTATAATTGTGGAAGTATTATTTTTAAATAAATGTTTTAATTTTAATACACATTAGAAAGTATTGATAAAATACAGTATAAACGAGTTCATTGAGTATCATCAACGTTGCAATCGCTTAATGGTCACATTTATTATAAAATTACTCGAGCTGTTTGATATAAATTATGATTTTGTATTGCTGGGCTGGAAGTAGAGAAAGAAAAGGCGAGTTTTGTCTCCACCCGCAACGCTTCAGCAATGTCCGGAAATTAACAAAGCAGTGCGGCCTTCTTTAACGGTCCCATGTTTGCCGAAATTCCTGAAACGCGCAGGTAGTCGTAAAGCAACGCCGGTTTATTACGTGCCACTTACTCCTTATTACAAACAAGGCAACGGCCGAGCTTCGCGGACTGAAAAGCTCGAGTGAGAAAATTCGAGCTTTTGGGGTCCAAATGCAAAAACAGTTAGCAACCCTCAATGTTACAAAAACTTGCAGTCTGTAAATATTTAAATAATTACTGTGAAAATTTTATTCAAAGGATGTTTTTGCTTTGAAATTAAAACAAACAATTAGTGGGGATTAACTTAATACATGTGTCGCATTATCGAAGTTTCTGGCTTTTAGAAGAAAAATGGTCTCATAAAAAGTTTGTTTGAATATAATTGAGGAATATATGTACAACTTACAATTATTTAAATAGTTGTTTTTATGTAGTATTCATATAAATTTTATAATAAATTATAAATAAATAATGGATTAAATTACTTTAATGGCGACAGATTTATCAAATTAAAACACTATCCATAATTTATAAAAATAAAACTTGAATAAAAAATAAAAAATCTTATATTTTATTTCAAACAATTTTTTTTAAATAAAATCATCTAATTAATTTTTTAATTTTTATTAGAATATTATTTTATTATTTCAATATTCTAATCTACTTTTATAGATCATTGACTATATTACAATATTATTATTACTTAAATATACATATACTAAACATAAAATTCTTTTTTCAACGCGTCAATCCAAGCACAAAAATAACGGCAGAAGCGGGATGCGAACCGCGGACCTTGGAATCAACTATGCCAGGTATTCATACCGCTCGGCGAATCGCGCCATTGCTATGCCCAGACTGAATTGCGGTGAAACTAGTATTTACTTATTCACAAGCTTTGTGAATAAATGAAGACTGATAGAATAATAATAAAAATATACATACTTTGAATATATACTATGGCGACATCTGTCGTACGATTATAAAAATGATATAAATACTAGTTTCACCGCAATTCAGTCTGGGCATAGCAATGGTGCGATTCGCCGAGCGGTATGAATACCTGGGCATAGTTGGATTCCAAGGTCCGCGGTTCGCATCCCGCTTCTGCCGTTATTTTTGTGCTTGGATTGACGCGTTGAAAAAAGAATTTTATGTTTAGTATATGTATATTTAAGTAAAAATCATCTAAGTTAAGAATTGAAAAACCAATAATAATTAAAAATAATATGTGCCTAAGAAACTGTATGAATTGTATTATAACCATAGTTTACGTGCAAACTATGTGATAAATTCGTATTATATTCTCAGGTAAAGTGCATTTCAGGTATACTCAAAATGCAAACCACCTATTGTTCTATCTAGCCTGATAATAATGGAGAACAAGAAGTAGAAAAGCCATTACTATTGTGAACATGAGAGTTTGTAGATAAGTTAAATTATCTTTGTTTTACAATTATTTACGTTTACCTTATAAACTTAAAAACATTGTAATAAACTTCTGTTTTACTTATAATAAGATTTATTTTATTAGATAACAACTATTAAGAAAACTTGGCCTTATAATAATTTTATTTTATAAGAGTACTGGATATTTTATTATTTTATAGAAATATGATTTTAACAACATTTGATAATATAACTCATCGTATTTGGCGTTGATTTTTGTAAATTTCAAATAAACATATTGCAACAATAATAAAGCTAGACGAAAGTTAACACAAATATTATACTTTTGTTGCAGCTTTTTGTTTTTATAAATCATTTATTAGATTTGTTACTATTGGTTCTAAAAAATCTTTCTTTATTTAGTTCAGAGAGATAATTTGTTTTGTATTAACGAGTAGATACATACTTTACGGGAAAAGCAAAAGTAATTCAAAGAGACCTGCGAGCAAAGATAGTCCTAAACGAGTTACAAAATAATCAGAACCTTCAGAGAAAATGCGACAATGTTTGCAGGATAAAATTATCTGTAGAGGAATTGTACTGTTGAGGAATTATAAATACAGTGTTCTTATTTTGAGGAAGATAACTAAAAGTTCACCAATTAATAAGATGACAGGTGTTTGGATAATTAAAACACTATAACTGTCATTTAATTAACAATAATAAAAAACTATTATTTATATTTTAATATTGAACACTTATTTATTATGTGGTGTCGAGTTATTTATAAATAAAATCGACAAAAAAACATGCAGCGACAGCAATGCTTTCAAATAAATTATTCAAAGTGCTCCATATTACTTATTTAACAATACCCCTGTGTCATTTTTAAAGTTCATGAATTGTTAGGTACTTTTGGATTATTTTTATTTAGTGATTTAATTGTTAGCTAAAGAAAACGTAGGCGTATTTTTAATAGAAATCTTTGAATTGAAATCATTATATACTAGTGTGATATTCTTACACATCCTCATTGATTAACTTTATTTATCACAACTAAATACAGTACTAAAACAGACTACCGATGAATGTTTCAATGAAATAAAATGAAGTGTAAACTCTTAATTTTATATAAGATATGTTTTTTTTTGTATAATGGTCCTGCAGTGGATTGTAACACAAAGTTAACTGGACGAGTGAAGTAGCTAAGCATAAATCATGTCTGTTTATTTTCACTTAATTCATGTACACAAATAATAAGTTTTTCATATCCTGTGCACCAAAATCTACAGCATAAAATCGAATATATGAATTGTGGTATTAAATGTTAAATAAAGATTTATTTTGGCTTTCAATAAAAACCTCAAAAATCAGATATTAAAACATAATCTCGCTAACAGTTTTATGACGGTGAATTTTTACTTTGAAAGCTTCGCAACTTAATACCACGTCAGACAAAATGAGCTTTTGAGGCACAGCAGCGCATCCTGAGAATGGTGTTTGAAAGCTCTGCACATACACAATGCCTTTATTGTACAACAGTTGACCACAGTGCCTGGGAAAAATGAAGTTCCACTCACTTAAAAACTTTTACACTGACATTCTTTTGAATACTTCTTTACTATATACAAATAAAACAAAGTAATCATAGCAACTAATGCATATAAAAATTTAAAGAAAATCTCTGTACTATATAAAATTATTTAAAAAATCACAGATTACAAATATAATAGTCGTATTGTTAATATATTTAAATTTTAATAAACTGAAATATGTTCAATTAAAGTTGTATGCTTTAATATGATTACAAGGATCATTGTTCGAATTTTAGGAGTATTATTTCATTTTATGTTTGTTTAATAAAAGAACCTGAAAATTATTCGTATTAAAAACAATATTCATTATAAATAAATGCACTTTTGAAATACATATTTAATGACTTTATGTATAATTTTGAATAAATTTGAATTAAAAAATAAAAATACTTAGTTTTGATTCACATTTATTTAAAATGATTAAATGTTTCGGCCTCATTATTGAAGATGGTCTCCAGGGAGGCCGAAACATGTAACCGTTTAAAATTAAGTAAATGTTTTAATTTTTTAATTTTTTAATTAAAATTAACTGAAAATTATAATTATGCAGTTTCACCAAGTAATTATTGTTGATAAGCTTAATGACTTTATGTTTTTTAACACATATTGTTTCTTATTAAATGATTATTCATAAAGTCAATAAAATATAGCTAGCAATGAATTACATTATATATGACTAAGTTTAACGAAGCATTAACGAAATTTTATTCAAGTTTAATTTGCCATATAAACAGTAAAAAAATAAATCACTGTAAGTAGTATTTAAACAACGGATAGCATTACGGTGGCATTTTATAAACACTCAATAATATTTTATCTAACTTGAAAAAGTAATTGAAAAATTGAGTCAGAAACTCTTCCTGCAAAATATCATCTTCACGAATCTTCAGCCTGAAATTTAACCGCTAACTGTAAATCAAGTGGTATTCTTAACTAAAGTAGTCACTCTCTGTATTATTATATTTAAATTCCGTCCGCGTGATGAATTTCCGTCATGAATCATCGCTCAGCAGCTCTCACTCAGCTCCCATTTGCCCCGTACACATAAACGGAATGGATAATTACGCTGTTTATTTCGCTAGCTGGGTACAGTGATGAAAAGCCCCCATCTGTAATATCACAGCCTGAAATATTCAGCTCATTTTGATTGCATCAATATTGTATGTAGTACGTCTGCTCCGGCGAGACAAGAGGGGGAAATCAAATATAATCTTGGATGAAATATTTTTTGTACAATAACTGAAAAATGCAGTTATTTATTTATCTTAGAATTGTATTAAACTACTGACAAATAACTTCAATGTACTATTAAAATTGTCCATACAAAAAAATAATAAAACGTACATGCCTTAATCTCCATGTTACATTCTTCTAATTTGTATCCACGTTTGTGAATAGTAAAGGCATATACTATAGTTTGTCACTCATAGCATATACTTAAGCTGTCGAATATTAGTTGATACTTGCCTCGTCTGCATTGCTATCTAAGCCCAAAGTTTCATCAAGTACATTCATTATATGATTAAGATCTGCGTAATAACGAGTCAGTTTCTTGACCGAAAGACAGTTACGAGTATAGTGTTCGAGGTACAATAGTTAGATTTGTATTCACATTTTTAAGGGTATTTGGTGTCAAGTTCAATGATCTCATCACCTGTAATATTTAGTAATTCTTTATTATTATGGATTGACCTAACCATTAGACCAAATATCTTCAATGTACATGATTTTTGGTCCATAAAAAAATATGATCATATGTACGTTAAGCAAAATATCTGTTTCGTCAAATGTCCGTTCGGCCAAATGTCTTTTGACTCTATGAATATAAGCCAAATGTTTTCTGATCAAATGTTATAGAAAATAAATGGAGAGAAGAAGGGAACGAAAAAAAATAATTAAAATTACGATCATATATGGCGCAGAACATGGCACTGCAAAAATAATTTCCTTAACATGTATGTATTACATTTTAAAGTAAACTGATAACTTACTTTATTTTTATTCATAACACATTAACCTCTTAATCCTTATGTGTTCGCGATGTGTTTTGTGAGTGGGGGAGTCAAAAGGTTACCTATCGCGGGAAGTGGCCTGGTGTGGGAGATGCGGTCGCCTGGCTAAAAACCGCTAATGCTACTAATTGGAAATGCAAGGAGCCATTAGCACGGGAAAACCGCGATTTTAATTATTCCTCGTTTGAACATTATTATTTTCGATGGCGCGTGTGAACGATGCAGCGTTGTTAACTTGCATGTGTAATCGCTGTTTTGTGCCAACTATTTTACAGTTAATTTTAACAAGGATTTTTTTTTCAGAAAGTTGCAAAATATTTCTTCCAAAAAAGAAAATGGTATTTATCACTTATAAGAAGATTGTGCTACGTTCTCCAGATCATAAAACATATTTGTATATGAATTTCTTCGAATCCATGGACCGTTGCTATCATGGAAATCTTTTTGGTTTCTATTAATAGAAAGTACTCACTTCCAAGGCATCGATAACACATGAGAAAAAAGATATACCATAACGGCTAAAAGAATTTAAGACGGTTATTAATGTCGATTATCCGACATATTCATAAGTTTGTCTGACGTTTATTTGTGTTTACCGATGCTCTGATGATTAGACTAATTGATTTTAAGAGGCGGCACAATCCAATTAACGATATGCTGTAACATATATGCAACACTTTTAGTCTGCGTCTTATGTTGCTTAAGTTTGGCGATCTAACGTGAGCCGCACTTACAACGTTCTAGTGTCGTTGATCAAGAATTAGTCTTATGTTATTGGCTAATGCTGTGGAAGAAACAATTGACATTGAATGTTTCATTAATCATTGAAATAGATAATATCTAAATAAAATAAATTCACTAGATTCCTCCCAATAGAAAGTTATATGGTATAAATATAGATGTATATTTTTAAAAGTAAGTAAATAAAAAAAATACATTATTTTTATGTGATAACCATCGTTTTTAACTACCGCTTTTTATTTTGAAATGTTAAGTAATCGTTTATCAATGAACATAACTATTCTATACCATAATTGTAAGCAAAGAATTTTCCAGAAAATTCTATTTGAGTTTTATCTTTGAATGGACTACCTTTTAATTTAACTTTAAAAAGAAAAACGTGTCAAATTACCAAATAAGACAAAAGCAAGATTGATTATTGTCAAATGGTGCTTAAACTTCCTGTCCTTTGTTGCTTTTTTTTGTACTAAATTAAAACTTTTTAATTAATCGACTATTGTAAGTAATTAATTATAATTAATTTAATATTGAAAGTGAGAGAAAAAAAACGAGAAAATTTTCCTTTCTGCATATTTTTTAATATAAATGTATTTGTTAGCGATTGTGGAACTAAGACTAAATTTTTACACTTAAAATTATGTTTCCTTTTTAAATAACGTCTGTATAAACAATATGATGATATGTATTACTTATTAATTTCAAATATAAAGTATGTTTAAAATTACATAATTTTTTTGTTATGAAAATTATTTTAAATGTTAATAAAGCTCATAAGAATTCTTTGTGTATTTAAAATGATACAGGATATTTTCTTGAATCATTCTTGATACACGCTTTTGTTGATACTAGTCGGAAATTGATTATTTTTTATTAAATAAAAGTACTTTATCCTATTGTCCTTTTTATAATATGCACATAAACGATTATACCATGTAGAAACTATGAGGCTCTATAAATTTTATATCATCATCATCATCATCAGCCTGTATCCGTGCACCTTTGAATGTAAGCCTCCCGCATGAGTCTCTATTCTCTTCGATTCTCCGCCTTCCGCATCCAGGTCACTCCCGCTATTCTCTTTTTGTCGTCAGTCCATCTTGCAGGGGTCGGCCAGTTCTTGAGCGCCATTCCAATACTTTTCATTCCCATCGACCATCGTCTCTTCGACAGATATGTCCTGCCCATTGCCACTTGACTGTACCTATACGTTGGGTAGCATCCACTACTTTAGTTTATATCTTTTATCGACACTCCGAGCATGGCTCTCTCCATAGCACGCTGGGTGACCTTTATTTTATGAGTAAGACTTTTAGATTTCATGTCTCTGCGCCATAAATTACAGAGAGGATGCATTGGTTAAACGACTTAGTTTTAAGACATTGAGGTATTTTCGCTTAAAAAAATCTACTTTAGTTTTCCAAATGCTGCCCATCCCAGTTGTATACGCCTGTCGATTTCTTTTGAGAAGTAACTTCGTCCTACTTGTATTACTTGTCCCAGATAGGTATAGTCATTAACAACCTCTTTGTGTGTTTGTGATCAGCAAGTATGTACAAATGTTTGTTGAAGTGATCCAGATTATATAAAAAAAAAGAAAAGTTCAGACACTGCATGAATATATTAGTGTTAACTGGTCACATTTAAGAATTTTATTTTTATAAATGTAAGTTTTTAGTGGACATACAATAACTGTGTATGGTTGTTGAAATGCTTTATCCCTATAGAAGTATTCTTCTTTATATAAATCTTACCTTCAGTTATAATTACTAAATTAAATGATTTCTCAGAGTTATGTCTTTGTTTCTGGTAACAATTTCAATTATTATCAAATATTACCCATAAATTTTCGTTTCACAATAACAAACTCTTGCATTGTTATAATTCAAAAGCTGCTTCCCGATAAATTTCCTCCAAGGCTCTATCATTAATTTTTGGCCCTACTTTGAATCCAGGCTTTTAGAGATCCTTTTCACAATAAATTGATTCTCTTTCAGTGATGATAATTCAATGACGGGATACTTTGTAAAAAGCTAACGAAACGAATTGAGAAATTCGGCCATTTCGTTTAACGTATTGCTCTTATTGGAATGTCCTTAAAAGGTTAATAGCTTTTAGTAAATACATTTCAAAATCAGACGACCTTTATCTTGCAGAACCTTTTTGCAAAAGCACTTGTACCTATTTAATTTTTAAGCATTTTAAGAGACATATCTCATTCTTTGTTATATTTTTCAGGAAATTTTTATTCTTACTCGAAATAATGATACAATTTTTTATTTGAAAAAAAAATAATAATCTTTACGAATACTGAACAAAATTTAGTTAATTACATATGAATATTTAAAATTTGGTACTCTAAATTATTCCTTTCAAGTAATATCTCCTTCTTGGAAAGTAAAAATGAGTAGAACGTAGTAGGTTTTTATTATCATACGTATCATTTTATTGTATAGTATAAAGCTCTATCCGCCATCGTACTTTAGTCCTCGCCACATTCTTTGTATAGTTGTCAAGAAAAACAGGACAAAAAAAACTGGGAGACTGAAGAATAAGCTGTGTTTTATGCTTTCTTCCGGAATCAGAAGTATATGTACGAGCCAGGTTCACCTTTGTCCCTTAACCGACTAAAAACGTACTTTCTAAGACTGCTTTGTCCGCTCCTTCACTCCTCATTCGTCATATAAGTTAAATCACCGTACTACCAAAATTCAAATCAGACATATCCTCTCAGAGCTTATTTTAATCGCAGGTCCATTACATCTGAATTGGCTTTTGGTGAGATGCCAATACTCACGGCAGTAAACAAATGGAGACAATACATGCGCTGTAAAGTCAGAACTATGTTTGTTATATTTATCATATTTAAATGACGGGTAAATTTTTAATACATTATTAAAAAAAAAAGGTTTTTTCGTGTGTGAAACGGTTGATTAAATGCACACTGTTGTACAAATAAACAGTCAGGAGTGTGCTTAGAAATTAATTTAGAATACTTGGGTTAAATATGCTCATTTTGACGTCACTCCTTGAGCGTCTAATTATTGCCTGAGCCTGGCGCAAGATTGCTTCCTCAGGCTTACTGCGACGATTGCTTTTCTCATTACAAACTAAAAAATAAACAAACTTAAATATTTTAATCATCTTCGTTCTAAAATAAAAATGAAAACACTCTTTTATGACAATGTTTCAACATTTACTTTACTTTTAAACGGTTGTTGAAATACTAATTAGAATACTGCTATGACTTCACAATGTTAAGTAAATGCAAAAATATATATTTATGGATAAATAAATGTTATTTTACAGTAAATATCAACGTAACTATACTGCTTATACGAGTATATCCAATAATTTAAACAACTTTGTTGTTTTAACGTTAATCATATAGTTTGTGCAAGCAAATATTTATCATATGCTTTACTTTATATGCTTAAAACGTTTAGCCAAATATGAGTTTTCACTCTTTGAGGATCTCTGCATCTGTAATGTTTACTCTGTTTTCTACTTTGTATAATCATAAGCTCCTCAAATCCAAGTGAATTGTATCTGTTCTATGAAAATTGGATTCTTACCTCCACACTCTTCTTGTGGCAATAGACAAGATACAGATTGAAAGCACTCACGTTGTGGACAGTTTATTTATGTTTCTATCTCAATCATTATGTATTGCCTTGGTGTTTGTAATAATTTTAAGCTCTTGACCCATATTTATTACAGTGATACTTATTATTTTGAATTTGTAATAATTTAAGATTTGTTCCGTACACCTTCACTCCCTTCAGTAATTTTATGACTGTAGGGTAATTGTTACAATTCTTACAGGCGTCTCTTTTACTCATTTTGTTTATTGATCTCAATAATTTGCATCAAGTGTGCTAATGGCGAATATATCAATAAACCGATTTTTTTAATATGTACTACAAAGATCGAGGATTTAATTACGTAATTATAATAATTAGCCATCCTGAAAGACTTAATTTTTTAAATTATCTTCTCAAAGCCTTTATTTATTTGTTCAGTAATTAATTAAAGGTTTTAGCTAAGAAATTAAATAAATTGGCAGGAAATTAAATAAACTGACAGTAGATTAAATAAATTGGTAGTGTTCACTATGCACAAATATAATCATTTATAAAATTTAAAATGTCAGCAATATACTCCATAATGCCAGTAATTAATGTAAAATAAATTAATAAATAGCACTTAAAACGGAAACGTAACCTAACTTAAACTTAAAGATTTTTAATTACCATTTATTAATTATTTACCACCTATTTATTATTTTTCTACTGCCAATTTATTATTTTTACTGCTCCTTTTGTGCATTCAATGACTGTCTATTACATATAATAAGTTTGTTAAGCTTCTTTTGAATTCCACCAAAGCTAAAATTATGTAGGCATATTTTTTAATGTGTTTGTTAATATATATTTTTTATCACTATGAGTATTTGTATACATGCAATTCATAAACACTGCTTATACTTTGCCCATTATTTTGGTTTACTATTATTTAGTGTTCTTTGAACTTACAACCACAATTACGTTCATCAAAATTGACAACTTATGAAAATATGAAATATCAAAACGTAGCGAGGTAGGCATCGCTAGAGTGGGCATGGAAATTATGCCTCCACAAAAATACGCTTTACTGATACGAGTACATTTAAAACATATAACAGGTGAGCAGGTCAGGTCTATTATAGGTACGTCACAACCTGCACTCATCTACCACAAAACACAAACTTGTATCATAGCTGTCTCTTTGTTTGTTGCAGTTGGCAGTTATGAAGTTCGGGAAACTGAAGGCTGGCTAGGCTGTTGGAGCCTCGTGAAATTCAGGAGGTGAGTTAAATACTCTGCGGCTTTATTTAAAGTTTCAGTCTTCGCATGGTACCGGAACTCTTGTTGGCTGACTGTTTGATTATTTATTATGCGTTTTAGTCTAACTGGGAGACTTGTTCTTACAAATTGTTTTTGATACTAGAATTTCAATTAACACTTTGAAAACATTTCATGGCTTCATTGAAACGTTTAACCAACAACTCATAAATGAAAATCAACATTAGAGTTTCGTATTCCCAATGATAAGTTTTATTTATTTTTATAAAATTTAAAACATCAAATACAATTTTAATTAAGCGTTTGTATTTATTTACCTCCACTCCGATTAAATTGAATACTCATAGAAATTATATTAATTAGAGCAATCGTTGTAATGTTTTTTCCACATATTTAAGCGTGACCCAAACTTTGGTAATATTCATAATGACAAATATAAAATGAATGTGAAATTTGAATATTTTATATAAAGTAAATTTATTTTTTGGTGCATTATCACTGAGAGCGGTAGTCTGTAGACAGACTTAGTTTCTCACCTGGAAAACGCTAGAACCTTCTCTAGCATTCAAAACTCGCATGCATACTTGCAAAGAAACAAAACTTTGCTTCCATTGTACCTGTGTATTTTTAAATGTACACCAGCCAATGCAGATGAATTATGGGTTTTGAGAATAGTTTGACTTTTTGAATCATGACGAGGTTAAAGAGCGGACACGGCATCTTTCCATCTTACAAGCGTCGTCAATGAAAAATATGAACCTAAATGGAATATATTCTAATGCCGCAAAATAGCATTAGCTTTACCGGCCTTTTATTCACACATGGTTTTATAATTAAACTACCGAGAGACAAAAATGAGTGCACGGCAATTGATACAAAATTATGCCTGCAACTTTTTTTGATCATATGTTTTCAAAATAAGCGGTAAATATCAAAGGTCTAATCTTTTGGAATATTAGAAAAAATATTTAATTAATTTATGTTAAAATAAATTATTTAAATTTTCACATATGACATACAGATGACGGTAAAGAGTGCACATAAGTGATATGTTACGTGATCTACTGATTTGCAGCAATGTTGAGAGAGGATCACTTATATGGAACCCCTTAAGTTGAAGTATATCCTTGTGCTGAAGAGGTATCATGAGATATTTCTGAGATTTCTCTTCACGAGCTTGTTTGGGTATCGCCTTCAAACATATCCTATAGATTTTATCTCGAAAGTAATCGATATATAATAATAAGATACTTGTGTTTGTTAATATATGCTCAAAAAATTATTAATTTGTAAAAAACCGTCAAATTATACGTTTATTCATTCCCTGTAATAATATATTTTGAAAAAAATTTAATCTTATTACAAACTCGTAACTTGAACAAATAAACATATCTTAATGTAAAATTAAACTACTCGGAAATTTTTTGTGAATTTATTTTATTGTAATTATTACAATGTTTTAAGAGTATTTGCATTTCATTTTACATTCAAGGGTTATATATGTTTATTTGCTTTGAAGAAAAACGGTATTTGTTAAAATTTATCATAAACAACAAAAAGAAAATATATCCATCGTAATATGTTTATATTTGGAAGGTAATCTTACAGACTGTTTGTTTAAGGCTCACTTAATTTTATTACATAGGAGTACATTACATAAAAGTGACACGTGTTTTCGATATTTAAAATGGCTTTATTTTGAGAAACAAGACATGTTAACTTACAGTATAGTAAGTGGCAAGTACAAATATTTTCATTTCTGTTCCATACGTGGAGCATTTGGTCATCACAAACTGCCGCCACCCAGTAATATTAGATGGCTTTGTCCATGATTTGTTATAAAAAATGTCTGCATACTAAGGTCAACCAGGTAAAGTATATGGTTCCCGACAACCTCCAGAACAGGAGCACGGGGACTAGAAGAAACAGCAGATGGTAATGATTTGATTACCTTTTTTTACGAATTTGGATGATTGGCTTGTTCATTTCAGTTCCAAGGAACGGCTCAATTCAACCGATGAAACGGGGTAATTCGGTAATTCACCTGTAATAAGCAATCGATGTTTTTAAAATAATACGTGATATTTATGTGTGGAATTTATTCAAATGTTCATATCATAATATAAAAGACAGACATCTTTCATAAGTGAACCTTTGACATTCACGAAGAAGTTGAAGTGGTTTACCTTCAATCTCTTCCAATATATAAGAGTTTTAACCTAAATGTGGCTGCTGAATTAAAAAACTGGATGAATTTATACTCTGTATTGAGTTGACAGCTGAACAGCACGTTAGAGAAAAATCGACGTTTTGAAACTAGATGACCCAGTTTTTGAGACTTTTTATGGACTCGATTGACTTACTATTTCCACTTATTTGAGATTGCCACTCGAAAAGCATTGATCTCAATATTTGACTAGATTAGTCTTTTGCAACCAAATGTTCCAAGCCAATGTAATCAAGTTTTAAATACAAGTATATAAAGAAATTTTAAACCTTTTTTAATTTACACATTGCAATTGAGGATACCCACCAAAAATTATTGTTCGAAAACAATCTAACACGTATAAAATAAAAATGATGATGATGATAAATAAAATAATTTATAACTAATCTATTCATACAAATATATTTCCATAATAAGTTTCATTACTCCTTTCTATCCAATATTTATTACAGTTTGCATACGACCAATATGCGACTGTTTCAATAACATGCAATTTCATGAAACTGGAACATGAAAACATATCGTTTATTTGATTTTTTCGAACTGTTGGTAACATAATAGTCCTTTAAAAGTAAATAAAACATTTGATATATATTTTTTGAAATGAAAATACAATAGAAAAATACACATGTTGTAAAAACTATACGATATTGCCAAGCTTCTTTTAAAGCAAAGGATATTATTTTCAAATAACAATAGTTTCGAAAAATATGATTTGCATGCTTCAAAAAAGCATAAACTGTAACTTTTAGTCATTTTAAAGCTCTCAGGTTCTTGCCTTCTTGAAAGAGCGTCTGAAATTAGTTATAGATTATACTTGATAGAGGCGATATAAAAACTCGTAATATGGGCTAATGCGAAGACCATGGAGGCTGACCATAATTTTATTGGTGAAACTTGAGACAACCTTTTCTTCTATCTAGGAAATTTAAATGGAATGATAATGATCGGTAGTATAATGAGTTTATTTGGAGTAAGTTTTCTTGGTTTCGGTTATTTTAATTCTTAAACGTCGTAGAAAAACTAATATATATATTTATTTTTATTTCAACTTCAATCTCTAGTTATCCTTGAAGACCGTCAAAAGATAATGAATTGGTTCTTGTTTTGGTAATTAAATATTAAAAACTGTTTTGAAAATGTATTTGTCTGCTGAAGAGATCTATATGTTGCCAAAAAGTCATAAAGTCAAAGGATAATGTTGAATTAACCATTAATATGATATACTAATGAAATATTATGTACTTAATTATTGTTCAGAGCCATATGTTGTGTAGTAACATATATACTCCTTTAATGGAGATTCAAGTAAAACAGCCGATAATGTACCGTAAATACGTGAAATTACATTTTGAAAAAGTAGAAGAAACTAAACTAAATGATTTTTTTATATGATTTAATTAAATCTTTACTATTTCACGAAATAAAATAGCATCGTTTTTTTTTGAAAAGGATAAAAGAATCTAAATTGTTAATTAGTGTAGAGAAAATGTAAAGCTTATTAACGATGCAATGTTCCAGCGCTGCACTGTGAGGTAATTCTTCAGTTGTATGGCTTTTCTGTGAAACGAATCATACAAGAAAAGAAGTTCCGAACCATTTTTCAGTTAACTTATTTTCATGTCAAAAAATTATCGTACCTGACGTAAGTAATAATTTAAATCAATCAAATGATTTTAAAAATATGTATATTGAATTACTTACTATTGAATATTTTTAACTGTCTACTTACTATTTTGTTAAAATTAAAAATGACTATTCGAATTCTTATAAAATAATATTAGAACTTTTAACAAATGAACTTTTAAAAAAAGTCGAAATTTCCCACGGAAAAAAAACATTTTTTTAATACCTAATAAGAAAAAATAAAGTAGAAACACAATTGGTTTCATAATCTCAGTGTGATCCATGTTAAAACGAGAGACAGAGTATATATGTATTTAACATTTATCGTTCTTCTATTATAATATTTGAAGCAATTAAATAAACATAAACTATACATAAAAATCGTTAAACGAGTCAATTCATTCAGAAAAAATATCGGCGGGAGCGGGATGCGAACCGCGGACCTTTGGAACCAACCATTTTTGCCCAGGTAATTATACCGCTCGGCCACTGGCCAATTTCTTCCACCTGAGATGACTCGTCTCTGATCTTCTATATAAGTTATCATCGTATGATAGATGTCACTATAGTATATATTCAAAGTATGTATATTTTTATTTTTTTATTATTCAATCAGAATGCATTTTTATTCACAAGCTTAATATTATTATTTCCGGCAGTCTATTTATTTTTAGTAAGTACCACTCGGGTCTTGAACCGAAACTATATATCGAATGGATGAGAATAACTTCTTGTAAGTACGACACGCACGTTGCAATTAGTTATTTACCTGTGTTACTGATGAATAATTAACCTTCTTAATATTGTCTCAAGGTGACATTATCAATTGAACTTTCTAGTTTTGTGTAAAATTTTGTAGCTTCCTTGTGTATCATTGGTGATGAACCACTGTTAAGCTTGAGAGTAGCAACGTCTGTGATACTGTTAAACGACGGCAAAGTCTGTGATAGAGCCAGAGGGCGGTAGTAATGCCCGGTTTGATGGGAATTACGCGGCGTCAAATGAAATTGCCGGGCAAGCAAGCGCCAGTAGGAAATTATCCACTGGCCGGACAATGACGCCCTCACACTCACCTTTAAACGCCTGAAAGATTTCCTGAAAAATGCGTTTCGTACAACGTAAAATTTTATTCAGATTGCACTAAAATTACATATATCACAATGATACTTACACCTTTGATTATAATGCAAATTTTTAAATTTACGCGTTTTTTCAGTAAAGAATATAACATGAATGACAATATAACATGATGAAGATCAATAAAATTTACAAAAATAAGGCAACTTGTTTTACAATTTAATTGAGGACTGAAAATTGAATCATCATCATCAGCCTGTGTCCGTCCACTGTTGAACGTAGGCCTCCCGCATGAGTCTCCATCCTCTTAGATCCTCCGCCTTCCGCATCCAGGTCACTCCCGCTATTCTTCTTATATCGTCAGTCCATCTTGTAGGGGGTCGGCCAATGCTTCGTTTGCCAGTTCTTGGGCGCCATTCCAATACTTTTCTTCCCCATCGACCGTCGTCTCTTCGACAAATATGTCCTGCCCATTGCCACTTGAGTGTGCTTATTCGTTGGGTAGCATCCACTACTTGAGTTCTTCTGCGTATTTCCTCGTTTCGGATTCTATCTTTTAGCGA
This sequence comes from Glossosoma conforme, assembly GCA_022606575.1. NCBI lineage: Eukaryota > Metazoa > Arthropoda > Insecta > Trichoptera > Glossosomatidae > Glossosoma > Glossosoma conforme. The sequence goes on from JAGTXR010000121.1 coordinate 1,209,082, forward strand.
CACTCCGAGCATGGATCTCTCCATAGCACGCTGGGTGACTTTTATTTTATGGGTAAGCCTTGCTGTCAGATTCCACGTCTCTGCGCCATAGGTTAATACAGGGAGGACGCATTGGTTAAACGCCTTTGTTTTAAGGCATTGCGGAATTTTCGCTTTAAAAATGTACTTTAGTTTTCCAAATGCTGCCCATCCCGTCGATTTCTTTTGAGAAGTTATTTCGCCCTAGTTGTATTACTTGTCCCAGATAGGTATAGTCGTTTACAACCTCTATTTCTGTTCCTCCAATGGAAATAGGATCAAAGGTCTGTGAAATATGACTATTAATCATGGCTTTTGTTTTATCCATGTTCATTTTCAGACCAATTTTGTTCGACGCTTCATTGAGGTCGTAGAGCATGTCTTGGAGCTTGTTAGGTGATTCGGCTATTAGAACTATGTCATCTGCAAATCGGAGGTGAGAAATGTACTCTCCGTTAATATTTATTCCACATTTTGTCCAGGATAGCAGTTTATTGAAAATTGAATATATATTGCTTAACCCTTTTGCATCAGTTGTCGGCATATGCCGTCATAAGTTTTCTGACCACTGACATCGGTTGACGTGTTATATCGTTTTGCTACTTACATAGAATAGTTTTTTTGCATCATCTGATAGCTAAATGATACAAGAACCAATGTGGTATATGAAAATAGACTCGATGAGTACATTTACGCTTCAAATACTAGATTTATAATTGACAGTATAATTTGTATTCAAACCGAGCTGTAATAAAAAGGGTTAAAAGCTACTCGAACAACATAACTTTTTGTTAAGCTGACGGTTAAATTTACAGTTAATTTTATACGCGTACATATTATGCATGAGTGTGCTCGTTGATATTCATTATGTTTAGGTAAAAACGCTGATGTGTCATTACTTTATAATTAATGTATTTATGTAATAAATCATCGATTATCTCTCTGGACGTTGGGTGTGCGAAAATCGTTAAAAACCTGGAATTCATTCGAGTGTTCCGGGGTCTGCGAGGTGCGTTCGACTGCCGATAAACCTACAGCGCGGAGCCACGGCAGATAAGAGATGCGAATTAACGTTTCCAGTAATTTATACCTCCCGAATAACCACCTCCCAGCCTCACAGTGCCCAAGCCTTCCTCTCTATCCATGCAAGGGTGCAACTGGAGCATGTACTCGTTTGAACGAAAGCGCTGCGTTACTGTGAACGGTTTATTAGGAGTAACGGAAGCGAATGTTTTTTCAGTCTGAAATAATAATTATTTTGTATTTTGATATTTATTTTACGGTATTTGAACATTTTTTGTTGTTGTATGGGCATACATATGTACATGATGTGTTGTTTTAAATCAATGAAAGTTTGAATTGGTCAAACAACCTGTTGCAATGGAAGAACACAAGTATATTTTGTTCCATAAATGATTTATATAATGAAAAAAATAATATATTTTAAAAACGTATGTTGACCAAATGCTTTGATATATTTTTTCAATTGTTCAAACAAAGTTACATCCCAATCGGTAAATTATTCTTAATTAAATAAAATTGTTCTACTTATTTAAAATCGAATTATTTATTCTATAAATTCTGGTACTAACTCAAATGATGCGCCCTTTCGAATTTAAATAAACTAACGAGAACGAAGCATTTATAATTTTGTGTTATTTCACGTTAGTGTATATTTTATTTTTTCACAAAGTGATGAAATATCTGCAGTATTTGAATGAATAGAAAATAACAGAAGATATTTTGTTTTTGTAACATTTATTATGATGATATCATAATATTTACTTTTTGATGAAAGATATTCTTTTTTTCATGTACTCCATTTTGTTTCAGCGTTATATTTTTTCCCGCTTACAAAGAAAACAGGAAGACGTTTATTATTTTTTTATTTAATTGGTTTTTAAGCGAGGATTTTTTTCGAGCATTTTTTTCTTGCTAAAGAGAAACGAGAGAATCTAATTAAAGATGTATGTGCATTTAATTTTTTTTAAAGTATTAAATAGGTTTCAAACACAAAAATATTGTTAATATTTATTGTATTTTAAAAGTATAGTACAGGAAGCGGCAAAAAAACTGATAGTTTTCGTCATTGTTTTGATATAAAACCGTAAGGTTTTTTTGCCGTCTATTATACATATATACAAATTGTTAAGTTTTTCAAATTAAATGATTTTAATTTATTTTCAAAACAAACGGTGTTGAGTTATATATATTTGAAGTAGAAGTGTGTAGCAATTTAGGATTTTAATGTTTTAGAAAAAGTCAAAATTAACTTCTTTATAAGTTAACAATGAATTAGTTTATTAATACATTTGTCGGTAAGTTCGAATGCTTAAGCCGTGATTTTTTAAGACTTACGAATAAGTAACTTTTGTCTCCAAAATACTACTATTTGCTTTATACAATTGTTCTGTTATTAACGATTGCCGTCATATTAGGAAGTAATGTACAAACAATCTCTTCATCATGAAAATAATTACGGTTTTCTTGGCAGACGATGTCTCCTGTATTTCGGAAAACGCCGTAGGTTGTTCTAGAATTTTCTATTCTGTACACTTGGTTTATCCAGCAGCCCCATTTATTTCTGTTCATCACTCAATTAATCTTTAATTTCTTTCCCTGTCCTTGATAGTTATCTCTGTGTTCGTTAGTACTCGAATCTTCAATATTATTCTTTATACTTACCTTATATTCCTAGTTTTTACACAATAATTTATTATAATCCTGTCACTGGGTTAAATGTATATGTACACCACTGTATATAAGAAACATTTTGCGTTCATCTATATGGGTCCGCCATCTAACGTTTTCTTTTTTTAACTAGTGATTATTTCATGAATGGTAACACTTAACTCATGTTTGATTTGACAAGTAATTATTTTTATCCTTCCGCTGAACGAATATGGTTGTGTGAATGCTTGAACAACGCTGAAAAATATTGCGAGATTACTTTGAAAATCAGGCCATTATTCTTCGAAAATGAGCAAGGAGTGGCCGTTACAGTCAATGGCAATCGTTATTGGACGATTTTTGTTCACAAAAACTGAAGAGGAAGATATTGGCAACATTTGGTTTCAACAGGACGGCGTTACGTGCCACACAGCCGAAGCTACACTCGACGTTTTGCGCCCCATTTTCAAAAAAAAAAGTTATTTGGCGGACCCTTTATAATGTACTTAATAAATAAATGTATATTGCTGTTGTTCATCATTTTAATTATATGCTTTATAGCATTGATTTCAATGACGAACATGTATCTTATTATATGTTGAAGGCATTAAAAAACATTGCAGAGAACGATTGTGTTTCTGAAAGTCTTACTTAAACGAATTGATATTCTAAACATGTTTATAAGAAGTTTGGGTATGCGTTTTATTGTTTACCATTAGCAGGCGATAGGGTCAGTTCTGAATCGCTTAAGCCAGGGCAGAATATAAGGCTGAAACAGGAGGTCCGATCCATTACGGAACGCATTAAGGCCTCGGCGCCAGTACAAATTGTTGGCTCTTACACACAATTCATTTTATAAGCCACGTTTCTGGGGACGACGAAAATAATTTCCGACTAGCTATTAAATATATTACCTTAATTGAAGAGTACGCATATTTAAAAAAATATATGCACCAACGGACAAAATGATAAAAAAAATATCTTTAAGGTAAATGTACAAAATAACACTTTTAATGTCGTTGGTGATTTTGATTATTTCAATTTCAATTTTTTTTTTCCATGCAGAAACATTACAAATTTTATCAATTCAATGCATTTCTGAAGTACAATAATAATAGATTAAAAATACAATAGGTAACATAAATGTGGTGATGTAAATTTATTGACACATTTAGTATCACTGACCTCACACTCAGAACTAGTGTCAGGAGACTCAAGATAAACAGTTTGACTTGTAACAACAAAAACCATCATGTACCATCATGACCAAATATCATCATGATTGACTCACAAATAACAAGGCATTATTGTCACAAAATAAAACGTGTAACATTTCGCCTCCATAGACACCAGTACTGAATTTAAAGCAATATAACACTAAATATGTCAATATCTTCACTCAAGTTGGTTTCAACCACTGTTCACTGCGATTCTTTCGTCTTATGCATATCCAGGGTTGAACGATGGTCCTTTCAGGCCACACTTGAGGCTCCATGAGAGACTCCAGCGAAGTCGCGATGACCCCGACTTTGAAAGAAGTTGACAGCGTCCGCCTGCTGACAATCCTCCTGATGGTCATCCAAGAAGGATTGAATGCAGCGGTCGCTGCCAAGAAGCTCTGCAAGTCCTCAGCCGATGTATCTGGGTGAAGGCTCTTGGCGTGAAGATACGCCATCTTCACTCCAGTAACGTTCTTTGGAGGAGCTGCAGAACCACGGATCATCAGACGTGCTAAATGTTGTTGCCTTTCCCCATGCGGAGAGGCGCGACTCAACTTAGAGCGTTGAACTTCTCCGGAAAGATTGCTCGGGGGAGGAAGAGGACATCCACGGAGAAAGCACTCAGGTCCTCCAGTTCCTCGAACGATGATTCGTCCCGGCTGAGAACGGGACACCTTGGGAGCCTTGCTCTAAGCAGCAGGGGCTCCTTCGATAGTATCTTCCGAGGAGTCCTCTTCGGTGGCCTCACTCGAAGCGGATTCATTGACGGCAGGTTCGAAGTCTCTGCTGTCACAGTTAAGCAACATTGACACAGGAATGTTGACAGCTTCAGCGTAGGTAGCCGGAATTGATTTGCACGCTCGAGGCAAGCGCCTTCTGCGGGAAGTTGGCAGACTTGTCGGGTTGGGTGGAGGGTCCACACCAACGGATGTCAGTGCATCATCCATCCCGCATCCAACAGCCTTTAAGAACCTCTCCAGCAGCAAACGGTGATCGTCTGAGCGACGATTTATTTGCGCGATATCACAATCGCAACGGTGCGCCATCCTGTAGGTAGGATGACTAGACACGTCCGCCCGGTTTGAGTGTCGAGCGACGAATGATGGCTACGTAACCCGCAATGAAAATAAATTTCACGTGACTTATATATAGGAGTACCAGGAATTGAAATAAATGTTGTTATATACGAAAATATTGAATCATCAATCAATATTGAATTTTTTTTATATATATACTGCTATATTAAGAAGTTAAACCTTTATTGTTAACGTAATTATGTAAGTTTTTCTAACGTTTATGTAAGCATTATACTTACAGTCAGTGTATTTGATCGATTATTGTAGATTTCAAAGAAAATAACTAAATTCTTATGTAAAAAATTATGTGAATAATTATAAAAATAATTGAAGTTGTATATATTAGGATTATTTTATGATACCAGAATCTTAAATATATATATTTAGATGATTCGTGGTGATATATGCTTTTGATATTAAGACATTTAGAAAGGCTTTAAGAATATATAAAAATAAAAGTAGCAATGCTTTATTTTATATAAAAGTTACGCTTGAAGACATTTGACTGGCGATCCAATATCTGTGTGAAGTAAAATGTTCGATGTAAATTTTTCAAGTAACAAAGCATCTCCGGGCATTTTTACAACACTTGCGAAAACTTTTTCGTACATCATACTTTACGACCAAGCAGAGGTTTTACTGCTTTCAAAATAATACACAAAGAGAAGCGGTCGATGTAACTTTTTTAAGCATTTTAAATTTTCTATTTAAATGCTAAAGTTTATATATGACGCATAACTCAGTAAAGACACTATAAATCTGACTGGGATTTATTCTCAAGAGAAGTATTTCTTGCTTGAAGGGAAAGTTCTCTACCTACGTTAAATTCTGCATAAATCTGGCTTCTGAAATTTGCTAAGCTGTGGGGTTGGACCACGAGATATTAGGTGCAATTGAACTTTAGTTGGATCTTAGCGGAGTCAAGAGACGAAGCTTTATTTAATGCTGAAGTTATAATTTGAAGCAAAGTGACAGAAGAATTGAGATTAGACGCAGAAGAATATAATTTCTGCTCTGAAATAGAATAAAAGTAATAACCATTCTCTCTATTATTATTATTATATCAGAATTTGTATAGCGGTTTTTAATAACCGAATGGTCATTCCAAAAGCGCTTCTTTTCCTCTCTGAGTAGAAAGGTGGGTCTTGAGTCTGCTTCTGAAGGATGACTCCGCTTTAAGTTATCTTATGCTTTCTAGCAGCGAGTTCTAGGCCATTGGTGCCGCGTCATGTTTACTCAGTCATCACATCTATTACGGCCAGCCTTGGTGGTTGCACATCACAAATGCAATAATAAAGGTATATTCACTCGAGAGGCGACCGTCGCCGTTGGGCACCAGGTCGGTACTCTCGTTGTGAGTATTGTTACATATTCTTTATATATGGCGGACGATGTCAAACGTCAGTCTTTGTTGAAGACAACACACAGAGGCTAAGAACTGCTCTAAGATGCGATTTAAAAATGATTCGTTAATATTAGAATATTTAATGCTTCGCATAAAATATTCAACATTAATTAGTTCATCTCATCTCACAAGCACAAGATATTAATAATATGGACTTATATATAAATCTCTATTCACTGTTCAGCATTGGTTATCTTTCCTTATTACTTGTCCACCGTAGTAGTGCTAAAGGAAAAGTCTACCCTTTACTAAAGGAAAAGATGACTTCACATCGTCAGGATAGTTATCAGAACTCGTAAATTATTTCGACATAGATTGACAAACTATCAGTCTTAGGTGGAGCTTATGCTTTCAGGCCCCGGATGGATCAAAATTGGTGACTATGGCAGCTGCGACAGTGCAGCGACGTAACTAAAGCAGGGGTCATTTATAGAATTAATGGCGCAATAACGACAGACAACCATGTACATTACTAATGACGCACCATATCTTACTTTAATTCTTATCTAGATTAAGCTTACACCTTTTATGTAGGAACAAAAATCAAAGACAAATGATCGTTAATCGATGTATTTAGCACCAGCTTTAAAGGGGTATGTCGAGCTGATATCACATGCTAAAGGATACGCCAAATAACTTTTTTTTTTGAAAATGGGGCGCAAAACATCGAGTGTAGCTTCAGCTGTGTGGCACGTAGCACCATCTTGTTGAAACGAAATGTTGCCAATATCCTCCTCTTCAATTTTTGTGAACAAAAATGGCCCGATAACGATCGCCATTGACTGTAATGGCCACTTCTTGCTCATTTTTGAAGAAAAATGGCCTGATTTTCAAAGTAATGTCGAAATATTTTTCAGCGTTGTTCAAGCATATACACAACCATATTCGTTCAGCGGAAAGATAAAACTAGTTATCTGTTAAATCAGACATGAGCTAAGTGTTAACATTCACGAAATAAGCACTAGTTGAAACAAAAACGTTAGATGGCGGACAATAGCATGATTTTCAAAGTAATGTCGTAATATTTTCCAGCATTGTTCAAGCGTATACCTAACCATATTCGTGTAGCGAAAGGATAAAACTAATTACTTGTTAAATCAAACATGAGCTAAGTGTTACCATTCACGAAATAAGCACTAGTTGAAAAAAAAAAGTAAGATGGCGGACCCGTTATGTTCATTTTAATTCATGTATTTCAATCAAAAAATATATTTAACGTTAATTTTATTAGCTAAGCTAAATCGAGGGCAGTTATTAAGTAAGCATTGAGAAGATACCTGTCTACAGTATTGTGGGTGCAATGGTTTGAATATTTTGGGGATCACGAGGTGAACTAGCGTATATTGCAGTTTTTCATCAACAGCTGCTTTTTTAAGCCCTCAGGATCTTTGTGTTCTGGAAAACAGCTGTGAACTATCCAAAAAAAAGGATGGAAATCTGGAAAACAGAACTCATATGGGAAGAAACGAGGACCATGTCAGCTGACAGACCAAAAATTAGACTAATGATGATGTAGTGATAAATATACTAATGGATATTTTGGTTGGATATTTTGATCCTCTTGTTAATATATGTTTTATTATTCTTCAAACAACTTAACAACTATAAAGTTAAAAAGAAAACGTTTTTCAATTGAACGCTTCAAATGAAACGTTATCTTTAAAAGTGATATGATATATTTCAGAATGGTCTGTGCTACATTATTCTTGGTAGTTACATTTAATATAAAGCTCTTCTCACGAAAGCTCTATGCCAAGTTTTGTTCACCTGGAAAAATGTATCGTTTGAATCGTCTCTATCGAATAAAGATATATCTCTTTCGATAGCAATCACCTGACTACACAATACTTGCAGCATCCAACTAAAATTTACAATGTTGTATTACTATTGTACTTTCTAAAGGTTGTCAGGTGCTGTCAGTCCAATTTGAATTTAATTACTATAACCCTTGTTACCGTTGTACAGGCCAATTATTATTAGAATTTATTAATATTGAATTAAAGATGTCTACTTGAAATGTAGACTCTTCATATAATTTAATATTAATTTAAATACAATATTATTAATAAGAATTTAAAGTGTTTTAGCTAAGCGAGGGAATCAACTGTTTTTCATTCTTCTTCGTAGTATCAATCCGGTGGATTGGTTTGCAGCAACAGAATCTTGCATCTCGATCTCCATTCCTCTCGGTCCTCCGCAACCCTTTTCAGCTCAGCATAAGCGCTACAGTTCATGTCCTCGAATACTTGCTGCAAATACTCCCGTCTAGGGTGCCGTTCTGCAGTAATGTTCAAGCATTCCAGGTGGCATATCTTGTTGGCTGAAGGTTTTTCTTATTTGTCTTGGTTGTTTTGTCTCGAGCAGTCCCCACCCGGAGATCCGATTGGGGGATTATTCATTACAAAAAGTTATTTTACTAAAGATGTTGAAAATAACAAAATTGCATGTTATTCTTACCGTAGGTTGATTAATAAAAGAAGCTTTTAAATTTATTGTTAGTTATTAGTTTAATAATTAGATATTTATTAATATATAATTATTTAATTTTTAATTGTTTGTTAATATATTAGATTTTAATTATAAATTAAAGTTTTATTTTATTTTTATGTAATCGAACTTAATGGGTTGTAACACCCAAAATTATTAACACCATATGCCTAAAACTATTACTCTGGATACAATATATAAAAATTTATTTAATTATTTTTTATTTAATGAATTTCTTATGACGAAGCATTAAATATGAGCAATAAAATGAAAAAACATCTGTTACATTAAATATATTAACAGGTTTATTCATTAAATTTTTTTGATATTTTAATGAAAAGGTTTGTCATTACGCTAACTTGTTCATCATTTAACAACTATCAGTTATAATAACTTATTTGAATTAGATACTAAATTGGTTCAATACTATTTAATTAGTAATTAGTATTCAATCTAAATCATACTCGATGCATTCCAGCGCTTAATTAATATCAAAATAAAATTTTATTATAAAGCCAATTACTGCAGCAAATCACAAACGTAATATCACGTACACATGTTGATATAATCCGGAAACATTTCCGCAAATAATTCCAAAGCACAGCCTTTCTAGTTTGTTTATAATAATTTCAATTTAGTTCATATTTCGATTAAGGCTGCGGTCTGACGCTAATCCCGGACAACGGTGTGCGTAAAACGAACCCCAAAAACATTACCGTCGAATACCTTCACTAGAAGCACTGGATTCACCTTCCGTCCCCTACTTTCGCACGGCTTAGAACGAAACGGAAAACAAATTTCGAGCAAATTTCCAGTGACTAAAATGGGAGGGGAATTTATTTCCCTTACATCACGCTTCCAGATTATATTATTTTTTCTCTGTGTATAAGGCTCGGGATAAAATCTTCCCCAATTTATTATACGCCCGTTGCGTGTAATGGTTCGTAAAAACTATGTATTCTTAAGAATGTCGCCATTTGAGAGGCTCTATTTCCCGTTTGTCTGCGCCTTTATATTCAACCTGATGGTGGCCCAAAGTGTTACTTATATTATTCTATTCTGAATCTTAAGCCCTGTGACTGTTCATCCTTCTGTATTAAAAATGTAACATACATTGTTTTATAAATAAAGAAAAAAAAACCCTTTTTACTTGAATCTCAACAAAAAAAACCACTTTTAATAATGCTATAATATAATAAATATAATGATAATTGGCTATTTTATATCGTCTATTAAATAAAATAAGTAAATCAAACATTTTAAAAGTTTGAGAATAAATACATTTCCAATACTTTTAATTTTTTAAGACAAATGATAATTACAGCGCTTAGCCATATGCAACATTGTAAATATCATAGAATTCCACAGATGAGACTTCAGAATTACTATCACCATCTGTCGGTATTCTCATGTATGTGCTTACATAAAAAATAAAAAAACCAGGCATGTAATAATGCAATGCAAAACTTGGGTTGGAGCTACAACACATAATTATTATATTACAGTACAATATATTTTTAAATGGTTTATTGATGGCAGGATCATTAAAAAACATAAAATGATTGTAATTTAAAACAAGAAAAACATATATTTATATACTCATTTATGAAAAATAAATGTATATGAATATTTTAAAAATATTTGAATTAAAATAATAAATTATATTTCGAGTTCATTTAGGTCGTCGTTTTTAATTAAAAAAATAGTATTGAACTTTAATTAAAAAAATAAATTTAATTCCACCATAATTTTTCTTGGTATTACGAATGCTCACAAAATAACGTATAATATGAAGCAAAAAACGGCCTTTGAATCGTAACTTTATTACGAATGTAATTTTAAATTTCCGTTCCCTTACATAAAAATAATTGGCATTCAAAAACATTTACGAAACAAACAAGAAACAATTCACCCTGCGAATTCAAGATCGCTTTAATTCATTCTAATACAAGTTTCCCAAATTTACTTTTATATAATACACAAAGAACATTGTGCTCCGCAACAAAAAATAATGACATCTCAAACAATTTTCTTTTGTAATGGTACCCCGAAGGGTTACGAAAGAAATTCGGCCATTTTTTAAAAATGCCTTCACGTGGAAATATTCTGAGCTAGAGACTTTTTGTTTAATAGTTTTATGCCTTTTATGACCAGTTGTGATGCGAGCCTTAAAGGATCATAAAACTGGGAATGATATTCCTATATAAACAAAACTTATTACGGAAAAAAGAAAACTTCTTACCTTTTCTCCTCTTGAGTGGATTGCGGAGATTGTATCATATTTTCAGCGACATCGTTTTGAATTTCAAATTACTTACTGCCAAGTAAAGTCTATTTCAAGAAATTCAGTGGGTCTTGTATAGTGTACTCGTATATTAAACTGGATGTATCCATATAATATGATGTGTACTGTAGTATACGATAATACTATACAGTTAGCATAATATTATTAAGTAAATTACAAAAATAATGTTACAGAAATATGTATAGTAACGTTATGGTTATAAACTGACAATACTTGGAGAAACTTCATAATTATAATTTTATATTTATTTCAATTAAAAAATTAACAAATTAAAAATATTTAGTTTTGATTTCACATTTATTTTTGCATGTTCCTTCTTCAGTTATCTCCAGGGAGTCTGAAACATGTAATCACTTAAAAATAAATTGTAAAATCAACACAAAACACTTTTAATTTGTTAATTTTTTAGTTGAAATGAATATAAAATTATAAAAAATAGTATATGAAGTAAATAGATTACGCCCTGTTGCTTACTTTGTATCGTTGGTTTGGTTGAGCTTCTTTTTAAGATGAAATGGTGTAGGTTTTAGGTCCGTCGTTCCAAGCATCCAATCTTCTTTAAAAAGTCAAATTAACAAATCACCCAAAATATTTTACGATTAATACAGCGCCGTTTGTTCAAGATACGTTGTATAAGCAGCCTTGGAGAGTGACGGGAACTACTATATGTTCTGAAACGCGAAAATTCGTGGTGATTTTATGCTCTACATTCAATTTTCAAAACATATAACATTCAATTTTGTGGGAAGAAATAAATGTCGTCTATTAGTTACAATGGAATGATTTTTCTTACTATGTAAATATGTAACCTTATTGATTTTATTTTATGATAAAACAAATAATTTAATATGCCTTAATTTTTATGGTAATATGTTGGATACGGTAAGTAAAATGATTTTTATGTAACTTTTTATTAAAAAATATGTATACCGTGTTGGATCAGTTCCAATAAAGAATAAATAAAATGCTGACATAAAGGACGTATAGACGTTCGTTTCCATCAACTGGATAGAAACAACGTCAAGCAGAAGGGTAAAGGGAGATACAGATACGGATATTATTCTACTTTAATATAAAACGTAAGCGTACTTGTAAAAAATTTATATTATTTTGCATGGCTAAGCTTTGATGTAATAAATATTAAATTTTCTAAAGTGAAATAATGTATTCAGAAGCACAAAAATACAACGTAGGAGTTATGTTAAAGATATTTAGATTAGTTGAATGAAGTTAGTATGTTGAAGACTAGAATAATTGATCGTTCAGGAGATTTTATTTTCATGAAACGTGGAACCTTTTAGACGTAATTATAAATGTAGATTTATTATATATACAAGAAAAATCGTAGTTTATTGGTTTATATGATTTAAATGTTAAAGGATGAAGTTTGTCAATTTTTACCTAACTATATATGTTCCCAGTTGAGGGCAGATCTTGAGGCAAAGCATTTACAAGTAGCATCTAACAAAGTGGCCATACGTTCTATATATGCAACTCATTTTTGAAGAAAAAATTATGGTAGATTTCTATCTTTATTTAAACGCACTTTCAATGTGCTATATTGCTTCTAGAAAAAATAAATAAATAATTGAAATGTCAATCTTTGAAATGAAAATTTAATTTAATATACGAGTTTTTTTGCTGTTTAGAATTTAAGCATTCAATTTAAGAAGCAACTTGTGTTTCAGAATAAAAAAATAACGCTTTTCAGTACTTTATTTCACCTAGAAGCGTCCGCGGAGGCATCCTCTCCGCATTACGTATGCCGTACAAGTTTGTATGAGAGTCGGAATTACACTTTTTGTCTTGGAATTGCTGTGAATTCCCATTGTAGTGCGAGACCCGAAAGTTTTGCGACTAATTCCACCAGCGGAGTGACCGCGCGATATTTCAAGTCCGCGACCCTCGTCACTGTATTTTTGTTGAGAATTTCCAAAAGCGCGATGATTCCGACGGCACAAAAGCTTGAAAGCCAACTAACTCAACGTTAGGACAATACCACAGCCTTTTCAACGTAGATATTTTTAAAAATACAATTTTATTACGTATTACCTCTTTTTAACGTGAGTCACGTTGAGTTACTATTAATTACTGTAATGAGACCACAGTTTCATATAAATTATAAAATGTACACTTAATCAGTCTATCGTTTATCATGCTATATAGCTACAATCCAACGCAAAAATATTGTCAATTATTTTAACCCTTTCGCATCGGTTGTCGGCATATGCCATCAAAGATTCCCCAACCGTTGGCATCAGTTGACGTGATATATCGTTTTGCTACTTTCAGTACCCATTGTGACATCTACAGTAGGAAATTGGAAGTGCAGTCATTCCTTTTATCAACCCACATGTATTCTTTACAGGAATCTGTAAGGCATGTAAATAAATATCGTAAGGTTTCGTTACAGGAGCGATTTTTCTGTAAACCACATGTGTCAAAGCCATCATATGTATGAAGTTACATAATAAACGTTTGTTAAATATAATAGTTTTTAATGCATCATCTGATTGCTAAAGAATAGAAAAAACTAATGTGATGAGAATGGGTCAGATAAGTACATTTATGCTTCAAATACTAGTTTTAAGCAAAAAAATGGTTTGAAAAATTCACGCCGTATTGACAGTATAATTTGTATTCCACCGAGCCGTAACGAATAGGTTAAAATCATAGCAGCATGCAGTTTCTGTGACTATGAATTCAAATTTGTTTATATCTAAAATAATTTTAACCCTTTTGATAATCTTCACTGATAACATCAATCTTCTTTTTATGCTCTGACTTCGCTTTTTAAATTATTTCACTAGTTATTTCTCTTTGGATTTTTTGTTCAGTAAAAATAATCATTCAGATGGGACTCACCAGATCAGTCACTTATTGGTAATAATCTGAATGACTTCAAATTAAGGAGACTTTATTATCCTCCGGTGTGATACAAGTGTGTAGTGGGTACAATCCAGTACATAATTCATTGAAGTTCCAAAGTTTTTTGTGTTTTTATATGTAAGAATTAATTTTCATTTGCCACTGACTCAATTTTGCAATCTTAAGCTCGTATAAAACATTTATAAAATAAAGATATTTTAAAAATATTTTTGCATTCAATAAACTATGTATATTGATATTCCAAAATAACAAGTATGTCATAGTACTTTAATCTTGTTACTAGTCAATGTGGTATTTTAGTCTTATTACAAGTATGTTCAATTTATCTTCATTGGTGATTGAATTCTAACACTTCTAATATTTCATCATTTTTGTCATGTTATTAGGTATATGTGAAAATAGAAAACGTAATAGTTTACTTACCAAATCTTTGTAATCAACATCAAAAATAACAAAAATTCTCGTATTAAAATATACGAATAAGACAATATTTATTTGTACTTAAGAATTAATGCACGTTTTAAACACAATTGAGTCTATATGTTTAGATATGGTTACCCTTAAATATCTAAGCATGTTTGATTCTTCACCAGACATTTCATTAATGGAAAATAAATGGTCTTTGTTGAATCAGTGGTCTGAAGCGGACGCAGCTTCACTAATGCTTCTTTTGACTTTTCGGAAGGACAAAAGGCTAAGTTGGGCCAGACACGTGAGCTTTAAGGCAATCGAAAAAAAGCTTTTTTGTATCTTTTGTAAAGCTCCAAGGTGCCCTTGAGTAGGATCCAGTCAGATTGTGCCTTTACATAACAACACGTCACTTGTCCGCCATTATTATTTTTGTATTTCGAATAAAAAAATGATTTATTTTAATGCGAAAGTGATCTTTAAATTTGAAAATGCAAAATATTCTACACTCTAAAAATGGCAGTTTTTACTCGTATTATTTTATCGAAAACTTTAATATTTATATAATTTTACCGAGATTTTAATTTTACTTAAAGTATATATTTAAGTGAAATAAAAATCTCTATACAGCTCTATATATAGCTCAACTAAGCTCATGTGTAAACTATGATCTTCGTGACCTTTTTGTCCGATAAACAATTGAAACTTATCTCTAATCCATAAAACACAGACGTTCAGTCAGTTCACTCAGACTTATATAATTATTGCCATGGACACTGCTTTTAAGAACGTTCTAATTATGATTTAATATTAAATATCACTATTTAATTGCAGATATTGTGAAAATTTTGTGTCAAGTTTATTTGTCATATACGTGCCATACTTCAAACACACGGTCAACACAAATTGCCACCACTCAGTTCTGTCAGTTGTATTTTTCATCCGAAGAGATCTCTGCATCCAGTATAAGAACTCGAAGACTTAAATTAAATAAAAACCACATATATCATAAATAATGAAAACAATTTTACTTGGTTTGCACGTTAATTGTCAATGTACGCGTAGCTAGTCAATATTTTAAGTTAGCTTACCGAGCAGATCATGAAATGCAAAGCCACAAAACGACCCACTGCGCAAGCTGCTCACTCTTCTGAGCAGTTAATTTCGCAGATTTACAACATTATTATTATCCGTCTCGGTTCTCTTCCGCGATGCAGAGTGCAATAACTCTTGTCCGCCATTACGCGGGGCCATTTTTCTTCTGCCGCCCATTTCCTGTTTCCGGCGGCGCGGGAGACTCTCCCGCCCACCCCCGCCCACCCCCTAACGAAGCTTCCGAGCAGCGGATGTGTCGCGCCCGTCATTACCAAGCAGACTACCCGCCCACCGCGAGTAACTGTCTGATACTCTACCGCAGAATCACATCCATCAATACATCTTGTTCGTGGTTATCTAGGTGAAGTTTTGCATTCATAATTTTAAATCTCGTCACTCTAAAACTCAACAATCTTTAAGACGTTAAATCCACAAACAGGCATCAAAAATTCTAGGCGCTAGTTCTTTAAAAATCATTGCAATATTAAATTATGGTTATTTGCTATTAAGCGCACAGTTCAAAGTTCTATACGCACTTTTATTCCAAATAAAAAACCTCGAACGCTGCCTGAAGTGATACTGTTTTATTAAACTGTTTGTGTTTTGAAATATTCTTTTAGAACATAAAAAATGTAAAGATGCATTAATTATAATATTCTTACATAATTTGATGTATCCTTACAAATACATTTTATTTAAATCATAAAGATTCCATATCATTTCCAAGCTGGATGGTTTCCCACCAAATTTCCAAGCTGATATGGTTTAAAGCACCTATGTCTCTCTGTATCCCGAAACTCCGCAAGTATAAACTACATATAGTTAATATTGTTTTAGAACTTTCTAGAAGTTAGGAGCATTAAATAAATGCAGTAGTTTATGTTATACAGCATGCAAAATATATCCAACTAGCTATTTTAAGAAACTTAGATTCACAGGTGTATGTTAGGATGAAGACAATGTTTCTTTATATTATAAGCATACGTTCAAGCGTCCTTTGGAAATTAAGAGATTCCTCTATGATGAATAAATATTTTATCGAGACTATCGATGAAATCTTGTTTTCTTTTGATAACATATAAAATATTAATTTCGGAGGCTTTAAAGTCCACAATACGGTGGGGAATAATTTTATGGATTTAAATTTATCGCTGGTTAGCCTGTCAAAGCATTTGCAAGGAATATAGATTTGAAAAAATGTAATTATGATATCTGGAATTACTTAACAAGAATCTATGAAACGAAATCTTAAAAAAAAGTAAAGCCTCCGTTTGAAACATTTTTTTTTATAAAAAAAAGGGGCTTTACATATTGCAATGTTGAAATTAATATGACAAGAAGGTTTTTCTCAATACGCTTTTTGATTTTTTTTTTTTATAAACTTAAATTTTTCGTTAATATTCAAATTAAATCTCTGCTTTTTAGCATTTATTTACACTCAAATATTTAACGGTTTGAAAAATAAACCTTCTCAATTCGACAAAATATCGCTCCGTAAATTTTAAAAGCGCCCCTATAAGTCGCAGCGGTGAACTCTGGCGGAATTTCAATGAGGTTACTTGAAACCAACCACTATTTAACTTTGTTTTGTTTTTTTACCTGATTTTTCAGGACATTTCAGAACGAGTGCTTTTTGAAACTAAGAAACCCGATAATGTAGCCGAAAAATAAAAATCGACACGTCGAAAAAACTTTCAGAAATTTATTGTCGCTGTTTTGAATAGTGAAATTATCATCAAGAATTTTTTTGCGAGAATTTAAATTTAGTCACGATTTGGCATTGATTTATATACAAAGTTACATTATATGGAGCCAAATTTTATATCACATCAGAAGCTAATTTTTGTTGTTGTTTATTAAGCGCGGAAATAAAAACGATTATTTGTTCATGTTACATAAAAATATATAAAATTTCAAGCTAAAAAAAAAATACATCGTTAGGGTATAAATTTCACTTTTTTTTTTATAAAATCACTGCATCCCATATTATAAGCTTATTTCAATTTCAATTTAAATTTTTTGTTAATTTTGCCTTTCAGAAACATTACAAATTATTTAACTCAATGCATTTCTGAAGTACAATAAAAATACAAATAAAAAATACAATATATACAAAATTAGGTACTTATGATTAAGTACTATGAACAAAGCAATAAAGACAAGCAACAGAAGGTCCCTATGGTTATCAGACAGACGAAGCCAACCAATTATCCCTCCAAAGAAACTCTTGGAGTTCTTGTCTGAATTGGGCCTCTCTTACGTGAAATATATCAACATCCGAGGCGATTTGGTTAAACAGTCTGATCCCTCTCCCAAGAGGCATAGTCTCTGGCAGGTTAGTGTTACTCTTAGGGAGAGCGAACAATCTATGCTTCCTTATTCTCAGATATCTATCGGGGACACACAAACCGACATTCATCAAAATTTCAGGATTCCCGAACACGCCACGCAACAGTCGGAAGAAATGCATACCTAAGCACATATCCCTTCTTGTCCTCAACTCAATGTACCCCAACATACCCTGTATGAAGTTAGTTGGATACAGCCACGGATTGTATTTTTACCCTTAATTTTATTTCGTATCCAAAATAAATTACGGCTTGTGTAATTACAATATTTTATTACTCTCTTTATTATTTCGTTTTGCATTATCATTCGTATAATATTATTTTTAACGTGTTTTTCTTTTGTGTATTTTTATGTCTCGTACGACGAGTATATTTATACTTTTTTCAATTTATTCTCCCATTGATTTTCAAATTTATTTTTGCATTAATATCATATTTTGAACCATGATTTATTGCAATATGTACTGTAAATATATTAAATCGTTATCATAATCGTTCTCAATAAAATTGAAACGAATGGATTTTTGAAAAATACGTATTGTAACAATAAATAACTATCGTATGAATAGTATATAGCATAACAATTATCAATATATTTTCCCTCACTAAATACTAAAAA
The DNA here is from genome assembly GCA_022606575.1 of Glossosoma conforme. NCBI lineage: Eukaryota > Metazoa > Arthropoda > Insecta > Trichoptera > Glossosomatidae > Glossosoma > Glossosoma conforme. The sequence continues at coordinate 1,227,622 of JAGTXR010000121.1, forward strand.
ATTATTTAAATAAAATATCATTTAAACCTAGCTTATCGATGGCGAGGAATAAAATTTTAATTATATAATGCAATATTTTATTTTTATTTTATTTAATATTTTAAGTTATCGAATTTTTTTTCGAGTTATGACGATTTTTTTTTTTATTTATTTTTATTTAATCAAATATAAAAAAGATACATTTTTTACACAGTAATTTACATTCCATCTTTTTATTTTTCTTTTTTTTTCTTTTTTTTTAAATTCGCTTACCACACCACTTAAAGATAAGATCTTGTGTGTGGCGTGGGATTCATCTATGTTATTGTACAGTTATATATTTATACAGAATTTTACATATACACATTTATACATTGTCATAATTTCGATATGATACTAACATTATATAATAAAATTTTTAAGATACTATATATATAATTAAATCTAAAGTATATATAAATTAATAATACATCTCTAGTATATTTCATTATTTCAATTTCTTATGCAGTGACGTCATTTTATCATTAATATTGTTGCAAATATTTCTCGTGATATTACGCGTAATTATAAAATAATTATATATTTTTTTTATTTTAACGTATTTTTTTATGATTTCAATTTTTAAAATTCCTGTTTTCCAACAAGTCGATACTAGCCTATTTAAAATATAAATTAAAAGCATATAAACCAATTTTTAATCAATTTTCTAAAAACTTACGTACAGATTTAAAAAAATCGTTTAAATATGGATTACGTTGGTTAATTTATTTTAAGTGCAACATGATCATGTTTCTTTATATACGAGTATGTACTGCACACTTTCTCAGATGTTATAAGTCAAATTGTTACTAATACTCTATCTTTTCTTTAAGTCAATATGCAGGGAGCGGCAAAAAAATCTGACGGTTTGATTACTACACAAAACTACAGAAAACCATTTAATCTTTTGTAAAAAAATCTTACGGTTTGATTACTAGAAATCACTAAAAACCGTCAGAACTTTTTTAGAAAAGATCTGATTGTTTGATTACTTGAGATTACAGATAACCGTCAGATTTTTTTGTCGCTCGCTGTATTATAATAATTTATAATTTTAGATGCCAATTGATCTTGCAAAGCTTTGATAAGAATTTAAATTGTAACTATTTGTATTAAATCTGCTTTGTTCTTAAAAAATAAATCTTATTGAACAATATTGGCGGTCTTCGGGTATAATACATTACACAGAATTTATTTATTTTAAAGTTTTTCATATAAATAGAAAAAAATACTTTTTTCAATGAATTTATTTACGATAAATACAGTTAGTTTGAATGAAAAACTTGGAGTTAGTGTAATTACTAATGTTTATAGATACACGTATATGTAGTAGCAAAGTGCATAAAAAGTTTATCAAGGAGGCCTTGCCATTTGGAACAACGATAAAATAACGTAAACGGCCAAGTAAACAAGGCATTAACGTTGCCCCTGCTGCGAATGTGTTAATGATGCAAAATATGTCTCCCGCGACGTCCATTCCACCTCAGAAAGTTGGATAAGTGTTTTATTGTTTCCTTCGAAGGAAGAAATAAAAGTTTCAATTTAACGATAACACCCCCGTGTCCGGGCCGCCAAAAATAAATAATAAACGATGCTTCGCGGAAAAGTTTCGGTCCAGCCTCTTTAAAATAATTACAGATAAAAAGTTGCCTTGCAATAAAATTTATTTAAGTGCCAAAAGCTTAATTGGGAAAGCTTTCAATTTGAAGTTTTAATTTATGAGTATTTATTCAATTTGCATTGTGGTGTTCTTAACCTTTAAAATCTATTGGAAGAATATCTTCTTAGTAAGCGCTAGCTACAATAACGGAAGAGAGAGAGAGAGATTTATAAAGAGAGGTAATTCTACTATATTTCATGAACTGTTCCAATTAAACAAGTTTCTTAAAAGTTTCAGATGCATATCAAAGTTAATGTTGCTTGGAATTATTTATTTATTAATATATTTCAAAATCACAAAATAAACATAATTTGAATCATAATTATTAATTAAGCAAATACACTCAAAAAAATATTTATGTGTAAATGAAATACAAAATAATAATATCGTTCATTAATGAAAGAAAAAACATTTGTCGAAAAGGACATGTACAGCACTACGTTGCAATAGATCATGCATTCACAGAAGTAACGAATTGTGCAGTTTTTTTTTTGTTACTATTAATTTTAATTAATAGGCTATGACTGGTATTTTACGGGTGAGGGATTAAATTCACACCAACCGGGGGTATTTTAGAACTTAAAAATCAATTAAAAATCCTTTTTTTAAGTCCCCTCGGGGATCGAACCCACGACCTTAGGCTTGCAAAGCAAACGCTTTGACCATTGAGCTATACCCACCAGCTATTTTGTGGATTTGTCATGTTGTATAAGATTTTATTATGATATGTTTTGTAAATTTACATTTTTCAATAACACATAAAATATATTTCATACAAATAATAATTAATATACTTATTCGATTAAATAATAAAATCTCAACCTGCCTCACGTTTAATTTTCGAAGAGACACTTACTTCAGCAGTTGAAATAAATATTTTCATTGTGATATCGGCGGCTCTGAAAATAAATAAAACGGAAGGCGAAAATAGAATGAAGAAACGTGAAGAGGCTCCGTCACGTGAATGGCCTGCAGATAAGAAGGCCGTGTCGTAAAGCATTTCTATTGGCTGGCCGGTAAGTGATGACCTAGTTAAATGCAGACGGTCCACCGCCTCCCCACTACAGCCTGATCGAGAAGTAGATTGGTCATCCAAACGCTAATGTACATATTTTTTATACTTTAATTTGTAGAGTGACTTACATTCTAGTGAGTAGTGAACTTGCTCATAAAGCGACAAGGTTTGAGAAAAGGCTTTGTTTAATGAACCAGTACATAGTGAAACACTGCTCAGTGTGATCCATGTCAAATAGTTACGAAATATTTATCTTTTTAATATTTATTTGAATCTTATAGTGAATGCCAAAAATACAAATGAAAATACATACAAAGTCATCAACGTTGTAATCACTTTATACCTATTCCCTAGACGAAGCATATAGTTGGTACAAATTTTCGTATTGAAGTTCTGCTAACCGTCACGATTATCGCGGCATTAAATGTCTCCTGAAGCTCCGGCGAGTACGCTCTATGGATATGTATAACACTCGAAGTCCTTCTAAGATGATCAAGACCCGGGGCTAGAAGACGATGCGTCTTTAGTTAATGAACTTTTGCTATAGACGAAGAACATGTGCCGGTTAGGTCCACTTTCATATCATGACCAACTGTTGGATGAAGAACTGTCGTGTCCGCTCTCTTGCTATGCCATTGCTTAAAAGTCAAACCATAACACCCCCGGAAGCTATTTACAAAAATTGTATGTTAAAAAATGAGATATCTTATGTATATTCTATGAAGATACACATTTGTAAATATGGTTAATTGCTGCACGTGGAAGTTGATTTGCCAAAGTCATTGTATTATGGCTCGGCATTCACGTGTATATTTTTACGAGGACTCGCTGTAAATGGGTGGTGTTTACAGGACAACTTTCGCAGTAATTTTGATATTAAAACTTCAAATGAGATAGATCATCCACCAGACTTATTTGTAGAGCCGCAGGGAACATGTGGAGAAGCGCAACTGAGGGGAATACTTGGATTGCCCCGAAAGAGGACCTAGCCCCTGGACATGACCAAGGGTGGAATATATGGAGGTCCCTTAACAGACTTCAGACCGGAGTATGCAAGACGAGGACACAAATGAGGGCCTGGCAGTTTTACAGCGGACCGACTGAATGTGACTGCGGCGTGGAGCAGACCCTGTCACACCTTCTGGAGTGTGCGCTGTGCCCGAGTGGCTGCACCCAGGAAGACCTGATGATGGCCAGAAGTAACGTCATCGACGTCGCCCACTTCTGGGCAGACAGGATCTGACCCTGTTGTTTCCGACACGATTATATATATTTGTAGAGCAATTTTTTTTTTGCTTTATTTCAAGGATTGAAACCGTAAGAAAATGCTTAAAATCTATGCAATATCTGCCGTAAAATTATTGTATATAATAAAATCAATTAATAAAGTATTATATATACTTGTGGGTTACGGTTGACATAGTTTTTCTTTTCTTCCATTGACCGTTAACGTAAATATGCCGAAAGAGCAATCGAGGTAATGGCAACATTTAAACTTTTTATGCGTCTAATTTAATAAGTTCGCTGACCATAAATTATACGACTTTATTGAATGTTTGTTATAAGTAGGACAGAGTTTTATGAGCTTCTTTTACTTAGCTTTTAACTACGCAAAATCAATCAGTAGAAGAAGTTTATTGCTGATTTTACTCACATATTTACAGTCCATGTTTTTCTTGGTTGACTTGAAAAATTAACGAAACAATACACTTCTAAGCTTTTTAATTTTTTTGTTCCATTAATTTGAATGTATTAAAAAAATATGTTTTATAGAAAACTAGATTCAATTAAATTGAACTCAGCGGAGCTTCGAGAGGTATAATCATGGGATAAGACGAAGGCTGATATAGTTTTCTGGCGATAAATTGTGACTACCACATGATTCAGTTAAGGGAATGGCAATAGTTTATGATGATGATATTTCTTGAAACGTGTCTATTTATTTATCACTTGTTCGAACTACAGTAAAATAAAGCTTTACAAAGTGATCTCATTCCCTGGAAATAATTATAAAGCTTGTATCGATACTCTAATTAATCGTTCTAAAGCATTGTATTATTTATATTTACACTTCGAGTATATACGAGGCTACTCATGGCGAGGAATACCTTGACTCCATCGTCACTGGAGACGAGACTTGAATGCACTACCTCACACCTGAAACCAAAGAACAGTCTAAACAATGGAAGCACCCAGAGTCACCTACAGGAAACGGATCATCGAGCGCAGCTCACACCTGGCGGGCGAAGCGAGGGGGAGATCCAACACGTACGGCTGTCAAGCCAAGACTGAGCTAGGCAGGCAGCTCGCTAGGGAAGGGATTCAGAGTGGGGGAATCAAGGTACACTACAAAATCACGGGATCCACCATAACAGCGTTTTTCAGGACTGTAGCGCCATGGGAAACTTATTCTACGAATAACCCTCGTATAATATTAAAACCTATAATTTCAGAGTTATCAATATATATCGGAAATTTAAGTTCAAGAATATTAGGTTGACTTACATTTTGAGCTCATGTGTCAACTCTTTATTGTACAGTTTTCCATATGTAATGGTTTCTTCTTGAACTTATTTATACCCATTTATGACAATTATTTGTGGATAGAAATTAGATATTGATTTCGCGAGATCAGTTAAAAACAGATATTTTTATAATCAAATACTTTAAAAACTTATCAAAATCAATGACAAATTGAATGATTTTGTATCTGGTAATAATATTACATAGCGTCATGGTAATCAACTAAATTACGTATAATTATTCCATAAGTCCAATTACTGAGTAGACAACTTAGAAGCAAAGAATAAATACTTGTAATTGTACAGTATACAATCAATTCGAATTTCCGTCACAAATTTCTGTCGTGGTATGGTTTGATACTCGCTTAATTCCTGTAGTTTTGCATCCCAATGTTCCACGATATATAATTATATAATAATAATAAAATTTATTAATTTAGCCACTAAAGCCATAGTCAAAATATTATATACAATAATTCCAAGCACATATAGAATAAATATATTTCTTAAATTAAACAGAATAGAAAGAAAATATAAATATAATATGTACATAGTTTTATTACTTACTACATTAGTGGTTGATGAAACGCCATGACAATAACACATTACTCTGATTAAATACAACTGTATGTCTTATATATTGTGCATTTTATTTTTACAGATATTGTAGGTACATATAACAATTAATACATGAAAGTCTAAATTAAAAAAAAACCTTTTTACATTGTTTTTTTTGTAAATAAGTTGTATATGAAAAGATTTTCAAATTAATCTTTTGGCCTTCTGTCAAAACAGTCAACAAAAGACATATTGATTTAAAACCACTCTGCGCGTTGCTTGCAAGGCTTCTGTTTTTGCGCCCAGTCAGTGTTTTTTGTACCAGCCCTTTATTGTCACGGAATATTTTTTATACGTTTGACCCGTTACAAAAATATAACGTTTGCGTTTTATTTGTCCGATTTCATATTTGTATTTATTTCAGCCTGATAAAATTAATAACGTATATTTTGTCCTACCAGAGTTGAAACATGTTCATCTTTTGAACTACACGTTATTAATGATAAACGTTGTTTTCATTGTTGATATAACTGATTTTGTATTATAATTTGTTATAAATTAATAATTTTTACATCATATAAAAAAATGAATTAAAAAGTCGATGCAATAAGTAATTTCAAAAAAAAATAGATCTTCATATCAGTGAAAAAATACTCTATACTAATATATGTTAAGATAAATAAAAAATATATATTGCAATGGCTATAAAATTATCATGTGCCATATTGTACTACTATTAACTTTTTTCCTTCAACTTTCTTTTAAAGAAAATATTTATCATTATACATTACATTTAAATAAAAAATCTCCTGCTCGTGCTAAAAATAATTTATTGATTTAAAAAAAAAATATCAAACTTTATGATTATTTCGATTATATTAAGGTGACTGATCAAAATAAATTAATGTGAAAGAAACTTGTCGAATCTATTCACTTTTTATTGAAGTATTTTTTTAATAAAAGAATCTGTGGAAATAAAATTTATTATTAGTCTTTTCAGACAAAGAAATAATTTTTTAGAAGGAAAAAGATAGTTTTAAAAAAATATATAAAATTAATCGAAGGGTATTTTTAACCCAAAAGTATATGCTTATTGTCTGATTTATACATTTGATGAAACTTAAGGATGCTTATTTAACTTTAAACTATGCGATTTTCTAGCATGAAATTTTTGGTGTTTTTTTTGTCATTTTTATACTTCTTCTTCGTAGTATCAATCCGGTGGATTGGTTTGCAGCAACAGAATCTTGCATCTCGATCTCCATTCCTCTCGGTCCTTCGCAACCCTTTTCAGCTCAGCATAAGCGCTACAGTTCATGTCCTCGAATACTTGCTGCAAATACTCCCGTCTAGGGCGCCCTCTACAGTTTCTACCCTCAACCATCCCCTCCACAATATCGTGAAGAAGACCATCGTGGCGCATGATGTGGCCGATCCATCAGGCTCGCCTCTCTGAGATGGTTCTTATTAGTTGCCTATCTTTCTTGATTATTCTGAGAACCTCATTGTTCGTGACGTGGTCTCTCCAGGAAATTCCGAGAATTATGTGACAAAAAACATATATTTGAATGACAAGTTATTTATTAAGTAGAATAATTGTTACAAGTATATGGGTCTTATACGATATTTCCGTTTCGTACATAAGTTATCACATATCGGAATATTGTTATTTACCCAGTATAAGACAGGACTGTATCCGACATAATCAATTAGTATGGTCACCTGTTATATAAGTACCTATGGAATATTTAAGATAAGTGTGATTGGTTTCAATATTGTTAATTATTAAAAAAATTTACAGCTTTTGAAAATATACTGTATTACATTCAAGAACTTATATAATGATTTATAAACTTTTTAAATGCCATAAAAAGTTTGTTAAATTTTTTTGATCGATGATTCTAGATCGATTCCATAATAACGATGGATAAATTAAATATGCATTTAAATAACCATTTTTTTTTTAATTTTTGTAAATTATATCAATTAAAGTTCTTATAAAAACATCCAAAAAATATGATACTATAAACGTTACACTGTAATTTAAATGAATATTTTGTATGTTTTATTGCATATAATCGTATAATACAAGTCTTTTTTTTCTTCTCTGAAATTTTATATATACGGATACTGAAAATTACGTAAATATGATGAATCGTGTGTGGATAATAGTTTTATTAAATTATCTTTTGTATTTGATTTGGCAACGCTGCCATGCACTTTAGTATGATTAGATAATTAAACTATTAGGTTTTAATGAAATTGCCTGTAGAAATTATTCCACTGAAATTTCTCGGATGAGATACGAAAATTGAGTTTTAAGGGTCCTCGCGTCTGAAAATTAGAATAGCGTCTATATTTTAGATGCTGCGGTTTCAGTAAGACTGAAGTGGAGACCGTATTAATATATTATTTTAATATACTCGTAATATAACATTGCCATTCAAAATAACGACGCTTTAACGATGAATTAAATATAATATGATTTTCAGTATTATGGTATGATTTTTAATGTACGGTTAATAAAATTAGTCTTCATACGAGTATGTAGCTCGAAAATTCATCAGCAAACATTTCGCTCCATGGTTAGAACATATGGTTTTAACAAATATCAGGTCTGTCTTCCAGTACTCCAATGAGTACCATCTATTTTTCCTTATTTTTTTTTTATGTAAGCACATACAGAAGAATACCGACAGATGGTGATAGTGATTCTGAAGTCTCATCTGTGGAATTCTAATACGCTTACCATATTGCATATAGCTAAGCGCTTAATCTGGAGTATTGATCCGTCAACGCCATAGACTACAACCCGATATTCAAGCATCATCCTTATTTATACAAGAATTTACTAAAATGGGTGGTCTTCACGGGACGATCTTCATCTAATTCAAATTTTAATAAATAGGCAATGACAGTCATTTTACGGGTGAGGGATCAAATTCACACCAAGCGGGGTATTTTAAAGCACAGAAATAAATTATATATATATTTTTTTTATATTAGTCGGGGATCGAACCCACGACCTTTGGCTTGCAAAGCAAACGCTTTGAACATTTAGTCTTACCCACCAATTTGCACATAGATCATATATCATACTAAAGTATTTATACAAATCATAGTATTTTCAGAACGACAAGAACCCTAGGCCTGCTTACAATGCAGTCTTTGATCTGTTTGAGAAATTGAAATAAAACATGTGTCTAAAAGGTTTATTAAGTAGATTTGAATGCTACCATATCATCATTATTCCTCTCAAAGGCAAAATATTTTAGTCCTAATATTCTACTAAAGCACATGTTTTTACACCCATTACACAGCTGCACGGGATATTAACTAATTACAAGGATATAACAATGGTTTTTCAATATAATATACGAAGATATATACACTTTATATATTGTTTAATTTTGATAAAAAAATTTAGATGTTCAATGAAAATGAGCAAAGTGAAATTAGAAAGTAGTTTTATTCACTGATTATAAAAATATATATTTCAATTTGACTTTTATTCTATTACATTAATACTTAATTTATTTGAGTTATAACTTGTTCAATGATAGATAAAATTATAACGATAATTCCTATTTAAAAAAGCTTATCATTTAAACGTTTTTATAAATAACATATAATATATTAACATTTATCTTGATGTGTAAGTGGCCCAAAGAGAAAAATATAAAAAAAAATGTTTGCGAGGGTTTGAATAAGATAATCGACTTGCTAATCAAAAACAAAGTGTTTTGCCGTTGCGCAGATTTCAAGGAGATGATAAGCGTGTTACGTCCCATATTTTCAGCCGCAGCGCTGGTGTTTCAGCTCTCGCAGCCACCCCGCTGAAGTCTCTGTTGACTTTTCAGCGCGCTGATGGCGCCATACATCGACCCGCGCACGAACCACGAATTGCAATACGACTACGTGACGTACTTCCGAATTACGTTTTATTCTCACCCGTTGGGTGATGTCGGGGATGCTCGGAGGACCCCTTGACCGCTGGCCGGATCCTGGACCATTACACAACTGGTACAAGCCGAAAGGGGAGGTTCGCTAATAAAGGTGCTACGTGGAGGAAAAACAATTCTCCCTGTACCTCTTTTTGAAAATCTGTTTTAGTTAACGGCGTAATTGGGGACCTGTTCTTGCTTTAAATCATGTAAATAAGCTAACTTACATTAAATGAAATATTCCAAGTGTTTCCAGCAAAACAAGGAATAAAAAAAACATAATTCTTATGTAACAGTGTATATAGTTTATTACTTACTTGCAGTACTTTAAAATACCAATTTATTATTATTTCAGTTATAAATTAAAGAAAATTCAATGCTCTTTGTATTTTTTCCAATTTTATTTTATTTTTCTTATTTATATTTTAAGTATTCAGATACTGTTTTGATTTATTTATAATAATAATTAAATTCAGACTAAGATTGCAAATCGATAATACGTAATTTATTTAATAGTTAATTTTATTGTTTCACTAATACATCATCATGTAATATGATGATGTATTTGTGTTTCGATATTTGAAAGTAATCAATAGTGCAACAATAAAATTAAGTAAATCCAGACCTTATAAAATGTTAATAATTTTAAAATATAGTTACAATATTAATAAGTTGATTATATTTTCAATATATCATAAATTGAAAAATAAATCACTGTATTTAATCGTAAAGTATGGCTCTTAAAAATATATACTATATATATATATAAATATGTACACAATAAAATACGTTATTAATTCTCATATTTTAATTAGATACGTTCCTTTTCCATTTTCCTGAAAACATCGCTCGGAGCCAGCTTTTTTATTTATCGAAAAATATAAAATCGCTCGTATTACATAATATAAAGCGGCTGAAAATAAAATTCGGTCAATAAAAAACAAAATTAATTTCAAATATTGCCGCCGAGTGAATAGCGATAAAAATATTAAGTACATGTCGGTGGGTTACTGAATGAAATGAGATCTGCAGAGATCTTTCTTTGCCCGGGGCAATATTTGTGGATGTTAAACCAGAAGGTAATATAAAAGTCTTCGGATTTCACTGTATAATAAAAGAAAGTACCTGAGTGTACAGATAATCTTCTGAAATGCAATTTTGAAAAGAATATTTCTTTGATTTACGGCAGTGCATTGCGCCAAATGAGTTAGTGGGATGTCAAGAATTATAGTATGATTCATTTATGTAAAATAGCTTAAGTGCATCGTTTGTTTGCTAATATGGAATTCATATATTAAAATATAACAAGAATATAACGAATATCACTTTGCATACAGTGAGGTTGACAGTTATTACGCAACGACCAAATGATAACGCTAAGTTTACGGAATTATTGCCTTTGTACCCAACAATATCCATTTTAGTATTTACAAAACGAAGCTTTGAATAGTTCATTTGAAATGACAAATATCAATCAGGTAGCCATTTTTACGTCATCATTATGAATTTATATATAAACAAATAATATAAGTAGAAATAATTATAATTTTATAAGCAATTAAATATATATATACTATACATAAAAATCCTTAAACGAGTCAAATCATTCGGAAAAAATATCGGCGGAAGCGGTATGCGAACCGCGGACCTTTGGAACCAAATTTTGCCCAGGTAATTATACCGCTCGGCCACCGGCCAATTTCTTCAACAATTATTGAATTTGTTGATAGAAATTATGCTTTATAATAATATTATATTTATTTAATGATTCTTATTATGTATCCCTTCATTGATGGGAACATTAAAACTAGGATAAAATTTTACACTTAAATACTTACCGTATATTTGGCTAAACGGAGATTTGGCCGAACTTAACCGAATAGAAAGTTGACAACAATTTTCTGGCCATTAATGAATCAATATTGAAATGAGTGATAAGATTGAATAATTTCTTGCAACGTGATTTACTTATGTTTAATCGTCTATTTTTTGAATGCTTGCCAAAAAAAAACTGACGCCATTCTCTAAAAATCCTATTCATAATAGAAAAAACAAAAAAAAAAACATTAATTACAAAACCGTACAGACAAAAGCGTATATTTTTATTAATGATTACATAGGGCAAATTTGTATGAAATCAAATAAAATTCAATCATCCTGCGACACTTCAATTGAAAAACTGGAACATACAAGTGTCAAGTCACTTTGCACCCTAATTTACGGTGAAAAGCTCCCAGGTAAGCATAGTTGAACATGACTAACGACCCGCCTTTTATCTTAATAAAGTTTGCGAGCTTTTTAACGTTACTAGTGTCACGCGGAAGACGTGCCTTATTAACTTACCTGATACTATAAGTGCTCTGAATATTTGAAGCAAAGAAAATAAAATAAGGCGGGGGCGGGCGACGGATATACTTGCCATGGTGAACTCTTGCGTGAAAAAAATTGTTATAAGCAAGAAGCATAAGAATAACTGAACTGTGATACGTTTAAAAATACAAAAAATACTTATAATTTACATATTCTGCTTAGAAAATGGATGTTCGTAACACTTGATAAAATATACCATGATTTTAACGAATTCTTAGAATACATCAAAACTCTGAATTATAGGTTGTAAACGAATTCCTTAAACATTATGTTATCACTGTAAATAAGATATTAAAAAAACCACAGAATAAAAAACCTTATAGAAAATAAACAGTAGATTATGTTTTAATTAGCACATTTTAATTTTATATATTTTTTTACATTTTTATTAATTTAACAAATTAAACATCGAATAATAAATTATAAACAATATCCTGTGCTTATAATAATAACTTGAAACATGAAAGATTTCTTACAACTTCATCACGCTGTAATTTCAATTCTCCAAAGAATCCCGTTTTATTGATATTTCAATATCGCGGCTCCAGTTAAAGTTATTACTGTGGTGTAGTTTATATGAGGACTCTATTTCTTGGTTTCTTGTCATTTTACGACAAATGGCAGACCCGGGAAAATAGCATGTTGACATTTCAGAGCCGCTAAACCTTCTAGTTATGACATCGCATGAAATACCTCGACGTATGATTACAGTTCAGCCAATTTGAGAAATGCACACTAGCAGGAAGTAGCTTATTAAGCAAATAGTTTTCAGTAGTTAACTGTAAGCCATCAAATATTATTTACCTTTTACTGTTACGTTATACGTAAAATCACGCACGATACACTAAATACAATAATATACATGTTTTAAGAATTAGGAGTAATAATTTAATACGTATGTTGTACGAGTATAAACTTGTTTTTTTTTTCATATCCGTTTCATATCTAAAACATACAAGCAATAAAAGTAGGCCTTAATTAGATTTGTCAGTTGCCACTGATCATGCCTCGTGGCTGTACAAATATTATTAAATAATGTAATCAATTTGACCAATCTTACTTTGATAATAAATTTAAAAAATAAAAGTTAATCGTTGGAAATGACAACTCCTGAGAGAAATAGTTTTACGGACCTCAAGAAATATTATCTATTGACATTTTCGCAACACGGAATAGTTGATTTAATAAAAGATAAAATACTCTTCAAACGAATTGTATTACGTGATAGCGCTATCTATGTTCACTTGCGTTTATTTAGCTATTGACTATATATAGAGTTAAATATTTAATGACTCCGTAAAGAGATAACTCATCAAATAGTTCTTCCTTTCTTCTCACTATAATGAAAGACTGTCGATCTATGATTGTGTTAATACAATACATTTTTATAAGAATATAAATTCAGTCTCAAAGATTTAAAAATGAAAGCAAATAGATTCTCTATTTGAACGCTTTTATCGAGAGCTCTTCTAACTCTGTTGCTCAATTATCTCGATTCGATTCTCGACAGGTTGAGTCTGTGGTTTCAGACTGGCAGTATATATGTGTGATATACTCTTTATACTATAGACTATTCCAATATCATTCAGCACAGCTATCTGAGATCGGAGTATTGACCAAGCCATGCAGCAGACCAGAGCACATACTTCATAGTCCACGAAGACCAAGATGTCAGCAGATCCCAACATCTGCTTTTATCTGAAACTTTGTAAATTCCATGTTCCCTAAAGTACATTTATTGCATTCAGATTGATTAATTTTGTAATACATTTTAAACGAGAGTAAAGACACATGTGAATGTTTTCATCGATCTTTTTTTATACATTGAAAAAAATGGTCTCATTGCCACTTATTTTTTTATATGGATTTTTTTAAATTTTTATTAGAATATTATTTTATTATTTCAATATTCTAATCTACTTTTATAGATCATTGACTATATAACAATATTATATTAATAATTAAATATACATATACTATACATAAAATTCTTTTTTCAACGCGTCAATCCAAACACAAAAATAACGGCAGAAGCGGGATGCGAACCGCGGACCTTGGAAACCAACTACGCCCAGGTATTCATACCGCTCAGCCGACTCGGCTATCACTATGCCTGGACCGACTCACGTTGAAACTAGTATTTATGTCATTGTTATCATCGTATGATAGATGTCGCTATAGTATATATTCAAAGTATGTAAATTTTTATGTTTTATTATTCAATCAGTCATCATTTATTCACAAGCTTAATATTATTACTTATTTTTTGTTGTTTTTATTGTAGCTTATCATAAAAGTTCGTGTAAGTTAAATGAATTGAGGTGTATTTTTTTATTAAATGATTAATTAGATAACTTCTTAGGTTTTCACGGCCAGATTTTATATGGTGGATTTTGGGTTTAGCCGTGTGTGGCGAATTTCTTTCAAGCAATATTTCGACCCCCATTGCAGGCAAATAAATCAAATTATGTTTTATGTAAATTTCAAGAGAATATGTAAGAATAAAATTAAAATTAATTAACATAATTGAGGCGAATGTAAATTTAGACCCATTAGTTTAACAAATATTTTGTCGCATTTTAACAAAGTTATATAAATATTAAAATCATTAATTCAATTATTATGAAATATATTGAGTTTAAGCTTAGAATTAATTAAATTGAATATTAAGAAAGGAAACTTTATATGCATTATTTATTAAATACAAATATTTTATTTGTTGTATTTCGTATAATTTATTATTTTAAAAACATATAACAATTACAAGTTCACCAAGCAATGACAAAATAATGCCTCAGAATTACAATAATTCAAAAAAATATATTCATGTTTAATTTTATTTAAAAATTAACACAGGTCCTGTACATTTTCAAATAACGCCAAATAAACAGTGAAGCTCTGCATATTTACGCAAATTATTTAAAAAATTAAGTATCATATTCTCGTTATTTATTCTGCACGTATTCACATAAATAATACAATGAAAACCGATTCAAAGTTGAAAAAATGTATATTTAAATCTACGTTTCGATAACGGAACTGCGGAAACTTTTGCTCGCGGGATGGAAAAGTTTTTGCAAATAACTTTTTCATCACTCGTACGTGTCTCAAAGTACTACCGGTTTTTTTTTGTATGTACTGTACACTCCCCGAATAGAGTTTATTCCCCGAATGAACTGTGTTCCAGAAATATTCGACGTTCCATAAATACAGTGTATTCCCCGGTTGTGCCGTGTTTTGACTGGGAACGGTTCTGCATTGGTCACGTCTTATCGTATTGACTCGGGATGTTCTGAACTGATGTCCGCACAAAACGCTTTTGTGATTTATGATGTTTGATGCGTTATGGGACCGATTGAACAAACAGGAATGAAATTTGTTTTGCCAAATTCGATGGAGACTAACACAATGTGCGGCAAATTTTGCAGAAAAGCTTTATAAAGTTGAAAACAAATAAAAATGCTTATAATTTAAAAATATCAAATTAATAATTTTATAATTTAAACCTTATATGATTCATCAATATTTAATGTTAACAACATACCCATAATATAACATGAGTTGTGTTTAAAAAAAATATTGAATTCGTATGCTATCTATTGTTACTTTTCACCATCAGCCTGTGTCTATCCACATTAAGTTCCCGGATGACCCTTTCTTTCTAGATAAGATAGAGAAACAAATCTTTCTAGATTTTCAACCTTTCTAATATGGTCATCATCATCATCAGCTTGTGTCCGTCCACTGTTGAGCTTTGGCCTCCCGTATGAGTCTCAATTCTCTTTTTCTCTTTGATTTTCCGCATTTCGAATCTAAGATCCTCTCGATTTGTCATGATGCTATTATATTATGATATCTTCAGTACATCTTGCAAGGGTCGGCCAACGATCCGTTTGCCAATTCTTGGACGTCTAATTTTTCATCCTCATGGACTGTCATCTCTTCGACAGATATTTCCTGCTTATTGCCACTTGAGTGTGCCCATTACCACTTGAATATGCCTATTATGAGTAGCCTTCCATACTAATCTGCTATAATATGTAAATTCTTAAAGCAGAAGCTGTATTCTTTTATTTTTAAGGTTACTTCCCAAAAAAAATCTTATTGCTCATCTCGAAGCTTCACTCCAATATTGTATTATCTGAGAGTATTTTTATGGCTTTAAATTGTATGATTGAGTGCGGTGAATTCTGAATATTTTTTTATATCGAAATAATCATTTTACGCTTAAATGTATTGAATCGTTCAGTTTCTTTATGGCTGTTATTCTCGTCTAATTTTTTTTCATCGCCACCCATCAATTACAATTTTTTTTCTTACAAAACACAATAAGTCTTATAAACGAACTATTAGTTTGGAAAAACTATTAACATTAGTGATATTTTCGTCAATATCTACTCCAAGACTGGGGCACATGGCTGTCGAAAATTTTCACCTCAGTTCTACCAGATAATGTGAAATAAATTATACAACAATTTCAAAATATTTATATATTATAAAAAAACACATTGTTTCACTTCAATAATCACTTCAACTTTATACTAGTACTTAAGAATCCGAGCTTAAGATTTGTATTTTGGTCAAGGTAATAATACCCCATTTTTTATTAAGCGAAGAGAATGAAATAAATTTAATTATACATTTATACATTTTTTTTTGTATTTTCTATGTATAAATATTGGTTTTGTATTAAATTTTAAATTAAAAAAGGAAATATCATATTTTACTGCTAAATAATTATTAAAAATTCTATAGCATTTTTAGAACATATTTGTAAAGAAAACTTTTTTCTGTGTTAAGAAATGAACTATTTTCGTTTGTCATAAATTCGATTGATAGTAATTTTGACTTGTAAACCCTCTTATTGGCGACCATTTTGCTCCTTAATACGTACTTGTATATAAATGATAAAATAGGTTATAGTTTGAAGAGATTTTATTTGATCGATATAAAGATAATTTTTTCATATTAATAATCCATACAAACAAATTATTTAGCATTAATATCATACGATTTATCAATATTATATTTGTATTGGGAGTAATAATCTACCTCTGCGCAATGCACCGTATTAAAGCCTGCAATCGACTGTAAGATCGCGAATGACTTGCTGTCTAAACATGACTCGATGCTAGTACATGTACACCAGGGTCAGTACTAAGAGTTAACATCGTACATTCTCGGAAATACCCTCTGTACACAATATTAATTGCCCACTGCAGACGCAGACGACGTGGTTCAAATAATTGTACGGTTTCAGGACGTTTCAGGACGTTTCAGTACATTTTAGACCGACATAACTCGGGGAGTGGCTTTGTTGGCTACCACTGGCCAGCTCGTTAAGGCTGTCATAAGAAAACTGAAAAATAAGAAGATTTTGTTCCCTCGGACAATAAAAGCAGAAATAAGTGAGCGAAGAAATGAATTGGCATCCTTAGTCAAGAGGGCTGCGAGAGACTTAGCGAGAGAAATAGCGAATTTTGCTATGATTCAATTGCACATTTTTGATGTTTACATTTATCTTTAACACATAAATGTACATTATTTAAAAGAAAACCATAACTAAAACATTATTTTGTACTTAAAAATTTTTAAAACTAATAACTGTACGTTTATGAATTACTTAATTAATATGTTGTATTTGCATGTAAATTTCATCATACTTTTTGAAAATACGAGTATGTTGGATAGGTGTTTTACGTTTTAAAGTTATTAATTAATTGAAACTTATAATTTATAATAAATATTAAATTTATTTAAGCGTAAATATGTAATCGTTAACTAAGCATATGTTACCTGAAGCTTCAGTGAATAATACGTGTGTACTTTGTTGTACAAAAACAACATAGAATGTTAATTAAATTCCTTAGTAACATTTACTGAATAACTAATTAATCTTGTTTAATTCTAAGAAATTAACATTTCCTCAATTATCACTGACAACACGTGTAAGATATTAATAGAAATCTATAGAGAAATTAATAATGTTCTTATTAAGTTTTATATTCAACACAACGTTGGTTTGATTATTACACATTTCAAGTATTACCTTACTTTTATTTAGATATAAATAAAAAATTCAATGAATTATTTAGCTTCAGGTGTAAATATTATAAAATGAATTTTGCACGATAAAAAAGGAATTAAAGTATTTATTTTAAGACTGTAAAGTATTTTATTTTATGTTATGTGAACAAGTAAGTTTATTCACTTTAAATTTAATACGCATCATTTTTAAAAATTTTTTTGCTTATTTATTTAATTAACGAACCACAAACTAAGAAAAAATGTTAAATAATAACAAATTTTTATGTTTAATAAAACTTATAAATTAAGACTAATAAAACTCACAATAACACTGTTAACTTATTAAAAATATTATCTGAAATATAAAAAAATATGATCTATTACAAATCTAAATATCATTTAAATAATCTATTAGGTTTCATGTATAAACATATGTAAGCACAAAATTTTACAATAAGCGATAAGTAATGTTGTTCTCATACAATGTGTTTCACAGCGCGGCTTGCCTTTCATGTAAGAAAGCTCGAAGCAAAAAATCATTGTGTAATACTTACGCATGAAATATTTATCTTCAGGATCACAATATCGCTGTTTGAACAAAAGAATGAGGAGGCCGTAGAGAGGCATTGTTTCAGCTATTGTATGAGCCAATACAATAAAGATCAAACTGCCAACCGTACCATATTTCTCCAAGGCCCAGGCTGCCGTCCTAAGCGAATTACGACTTGAATTATTGGCTTGCGTCATAGCTAATAACTTACCTCTCCGGCATTTCTCAGGGCAGCTTACGCAAGACCATTGTTTAATGTATCCATTTTTCAGGACCGCTTCAGAAATTTGGTCGCGCGTCTCGAAAATTAATCAATAGGTCTAATTTTGGATGTGTATTCATAATATTTTGAGGACATGATTTGATTGTTACCTTTATAATGTGTCTGTATCTTCCCCATTCTCCTTTGCAGCTATAAATCTTGGCATCCTAGTAAATGCTGGAACGTTTTTCTTATCCAAGCGAAATATCTGGGACTCGCAGCTTCACTCGACTAAAACAAAATGCCATCTATATAGCGCCTGCATCGTTCACATTCTTCTTTACGGATACAAATCTTGGCATCTTACTGAAAGCCAATTCACCCGTAAAGTGGGTTCTGAAACCAGATGCTAACGTGGAATACTGGGAGTACGATGGCTTGGTTTTTTGATTAACGGCATAATGAGGTAAGAAACAAGAGAAAGCAGCTTTCCATAATACAGTCTGTCACGAAGTGAAATTTGTGGTAGCAGTATGTTTTATACATGAATCGAGTATCGAAAGAAAATAAAATGTGATATTACGTACTGATATTAGCTTGATATAGCTCCTTAAGGCCGATGCCGTAAAGCCTCAACAAGCGATCTTGTGTCTATTATTTTGGATCGCTTGCGTGACATCTACATCGAATGTTAAGCGGTGTTTGCATACGCCAAAATAATTGTTATGACAGTTGGCCTATTGCAGGTTGGTAGGACTGTCATATTGGCAGTTGGTACCGTGGAGATGTGAGATCGCGCCGTGGGCTGGCAGTTGAAGTTTGACACGCGCCCGTCACAGTGCACGCGTCCTGTGCGTTCGCTGTGGCGGGCGACGTTTGTGACAATAAACAAATAATATGTGAAACAAGTGTTTATATTGTAAACCTGATCCTGCATCCATCATCCAGTTAAACCGATGTCCTAAATGGAAGAGGAGGATATCAGTACATATTATTGTCAGTTTATTTACTGTATATATATTTTTTTGATATTTAAATTAATTTTTGCTTAGTCAATTTTAAGTTCGTGCTTACTATTATATACTCGTATGTATTTTAAAATAAATAATTTCTTACAACATCACACCATTCTCAGTATTCTACGTAGTGATATAGTATCAAATCATTTGCATTTCTTAAATACAAATGTCTGATTTAAGTCACGAATTATGTTACATCTAAAGGTAGGTTTAGAGATGCACATACTTGAACTCCTTCTTCACCTGCAAAAATAATCACTTTGAATTTGACGCCGTACTATGTTAAAAATAACTTGATTTTACATTTAGAGTCGGTCGTTACTGCGCCTGTCCCAGCTTGTAATTCCGCCCAATTATTTTTACCCCATATGAGAGTTTTTGTCGCCGGAGCTCGTTTCGAATGCTTTAATGAGTAGGCGAGCTTGCTTAAAAATTTAAAGGGCACCTTCGCTTAAAAATTTAATGACAATACCTCCCTCACGCCGCAAGGATCCCTAAATAAATACGACCCGTTACATATTTTTAATAAATTAACATTTCCTGACGGCTCGGCGACAGCACATGTGATTCTTTTTTATATTTTTGGTCGGGTGACATGTTTTGAAAATTTACTGCTATTTATATAAACCAATTCATATTATTCATCGTCGTAAAAACATTCAACATATAATACGAGTATATTTGAGAAAATATTTATTAAATAACATTGTAAGCACTCCTTTTGAAAGGGGCTAATTCTGTACAAAGAAAATTTAAATAATGTTTTAATTATATAATAACAGTAGTTGTATAATAAATATAATTTTTTTTTTCAGTAAATAGTTAATTTTATTCACAATATCCATATTCTGTGTAAATTAAAATTTTAAAAATAGTACGTTAGATGAAAATGATTTTAACTGTGGAAAAAATGTGTTTTTTTTTCAAGCATATTATAGATTAACACATTGTTTAATTCAGTTAATTGTATCTCTATTATGGTGATTTTATATTAATAAAAGAAATACACTTTATTTTAACTAGATTTTGATGTTATAATAATATTTCTTATTAAAACTATTAATCAAGATCATTTCTTACAACGTTAAGCCCATTAATATAGTAATTAATGTTGCTATCGTTAGTTAAGTAATATAATTAAAGAAACTTAAATATTCACCTATGTTTGAATAAACTTTCAATGTTTCTTCAATGAATTTTACTCTTAGTGTGTGTTGCTCAATCAATTTATTTGCTTAACAGTGGATGAAAATGACTCGGTGTTTAAATACGTAACTTTCTTTTAGATAATTTTATATTAAAATAGAAAAACTATTTAAAAACTCGGTAAAATAACAAAACTTCATCTACCTGTGTAAATGGGAAAAAATCCAATATAAATGTTTGCGGTAAGAAAAGTCTTTTAAGACAATAATTAAAGCACTTAATGTAATGAAGGAAAATTCGTTCTTAATGTAATTAATCAGACAGTAGACAATTAAAAAGTAATGGAAAAATACATGCTTTTTACTAAAATTTAAGTTAGATGATTTATCTTAGCTTATGCTGAGCTAAAGAGGGTTGCAGAGGATCGAAATGATTGGAGACTTACATTAAGTGTTTTTGTTGCTGCAAACCAATCTACCGGATTGATACTACAAAGAAGAACATTTTTTTTTATGTATAATTAAAGAGTAATAGTCCGTCTATTCACATACTGGCAGACAACGATTTTGTTTTAATGTTCCTTAATTTTATTTTGTAAGAAGAAGTTAAATTATAAACAGTATTTATGATGTTCATACCATTATCTTTACGTATGTTGTGTTTATGTATGTTTATGTATGTTTATACTATTTGTGGTTTTGATTTACGTTGATTAACACAACATACATCTTTATGTATGTTGTGTTTATGTATGTTTATGTATGTTTATAACATATGTATGTTGTGTTTATGTATCTTTATGTATGTTTATACCATTATCTTTATGTATCTTAATGTATCTTTATAGATTCACGTACCATTATTTTTATCTTTATGATCTTTATACCACTATCAATAATATTACAAATATGTTCACGTTTGTAGTGGTGTACTTTAATCATGGGCATATTTTTAATGTAAAAATAACCGAGGCGTTGCACTTTGTAGTCGGTTGTAAAGCACCCGAGAAATGCAGGTAATTAAGGTAATTAAGGTGGGAAACCTCCTCCCGGTGGAGTCGTGCCGGGGCGGCGAGTCATACTGCCCAGGTGTTGTTATTCTGTTGAAATTAACCACATAACTGTTAGGTGCAACGATAATAACGAGTACATTTTTATAGTTTTTAACATGTGGGGTGTTAAACAGTTTCAACAATGTAAATCTTCACCAGATAATGCAGAGACATGAAATATTAGCTTAGATTAAATATCTAACTGTGTGCTCTAAAATGAAGGACGATGATTGTTTTCAAAAATAAGAATGTAAGTAATGTCTTAAAAATACTCAATTTGACGGTTTTTTTGTTATTAAAAAGTACAGACTTTGTCAATTTCTCACGGTATTTTATAATAATCTCTTTTTCAAGTATCCTATATTATAAATAAGTATTTTCAACCTTTTCATTTCCAGGAAGCAATAAAAATGATAATACATTTTAGCAAGTCATACACAATATGTTAAATTAAGGTAGCAATCAATTTAATATATATATCGCAAGGTGCTCAGTGGTTAAACATCCGTAACATCTGCGACCAATCAGAGTCGAATTTCTCCCAAAGCTTCACCTTCGTAATCGTAACCTGAATGAGGATGATATTCCGGAAATAGATTCAAATATACTTGGAGACTAGCAGATCATAGTACCTACTTCAATTACAGTTCATCTGCCAAACATCCTATCATGTCTGACACATATTACTACCATCACAGCTGAGCTGTCGCAATGTAATAATTTGCTTCATTTAATAACATAGTTCTCGTGATACTTACCCATGTATATGGAAATTTGCGTAAAATCACTTTAATGGTACACTTGTGAGTCTTAGGGATTGGGAGCTGATTTTTAGGGGAGAGCACACCACAAAGTACGAAATTCTCAATACATTTAAAGAATAAAAGGTTAACAAAAAAAAACATATCAGATAGGCAAGACAAATATATCAACCTTGATCATTTTCTTCATGACAAATCACGTGGGATAGTTATTAAGAGATACAATATGGAAAATTGTCCAATCATAAATATTTGCTACAGATATTTGAGAACAAGAAAATAATATTATACGACGAGCTAAGGAAGGATACAGGGTCTGATTACAGTTTAGAACAATATACAATTTGTTTATCCAAACCTTTCAAATGCATTATCTCTTAGTTTTTAGAGAACTGATGATTAGCTTTACACTTCTGTGGTCTAAAACATTAAAACCCACACAACACAAGTAATTCATTAGATATTTTAAGTTAGTGAAAATGTTTCATTAACACAAGTATTACATGTCCGATAATACTTTAATGATAAATATGTTGCATTGTCCTTCTTTAATAATCCGCAATTAAAATGATGTGTGTTTGTAGTTACGCTATCTACACCGCAGAGCCTACTTTTAGATTTCTGCCAATACATGAAACCTGCTGCTGATGTGTGCTACTCTACATATACTTCCTGTGCATAACATCCGGTCACATCTGACGCAGATTTCTCTCTACCGGGTTAGTACTGTTAATTCAACTCTACACGATGTAGTTGACTGATGCAACTCAGTATATTTTTATTTTTATTTTATTTTATTAACGGTCTAGGCCAATACATACGGTTTTAAAATAGAAAATACAATAAATGAAATGGTAAAACAGAACAATACAAAAGCTAAGACAATACATTTAGACAAAACATGAACATGAAAAAAAAAACAGATCTAGTACATTAGTAGAGGGATCTGCGAAATGCTGAAAGGTCCACCCCGAAAAAGTCCAAGTCACTAGAGGAGTTAACCAGTCTACACATTTTTAACATAGGAGAATAGAATCCGTAGTTGGTTTTGGATGTCCTAACATGTAGCAGATCACTGCCTCTAGTGAACCGGGAGGGAACATTGAACGTAATTTCCTGCAATAATGTCGTGTCATCGATTATGGAGTTCATAATTTTAAAAATAAACAGCAAGTCAGTCACTGTTCTACGTCTCTCCAATGTAGATAAATTAAATCGCCTTTCTATATCTTCATAGGAGTAGCTACCTCTCTCAAGGCCGATCAGTCGTGCAACTCTTGACAAGAAGCGATGTTGGACTGATTCAATCCGGTCGATATGAGTTCGATAGTAGGGAGACCATATAACGCTAGCATATTGTAGCTGCGGACGAATCAGAGAACAATAAAGCACCTTGATGGAGCTCAGGTTTTTAAAATCCTTATACCTTACCCGTATAGGTGACTTTATACACTTTGCTTTTCAATAAGCTGATGGCAGATTAATTCGGATAAAGTGAACGGAAAACTATTTCCAGATGATAAGAAAATCTAATATAAAATGTTGAAGGCGTATTGTCTAATATTATCATCATAATTAGTTTATTTTCATCCATCTTCGCTTCTTTTATGATCTTACGCTTTTCGTAAACAGCTTTATCCTAATATTCTTTCGATCGGTCCATATTGCTGGGCACTTGTCGAAAGGTGATATTCCGTTTACAAGTTCCAGACTGCTATCAACGACACATGGTGTACATTAACGGTCACCATCCAAGTACATTCCAAATCCACGTTGCTTAACTTTGATAATCAAAGAAAAATAGCTGAAAGACAGGGAACGGTAAAAAATCTGGAGGTTTAAATAAAAACAACGACGAAAAACGTCAAAAAATTTTTGCCGCTCCCTATATTACATTAAGGTCGCTGTTTCACTTTATGGAACTCTGGAAAATGCAGTTAACTGTGTTTTATGTTTGTGTTGTATGAAGGTTGCATGCTCCAATTAGAAGGGCGGATTTTACGTAAAAAAAAGATTCTGTATGAAAAAAAATACAATTTATTGTAAGTAACATCGTTTTAATAATGTTTTTGCTGAATATTCTCCGAACGCAATTACATAAATTATCATAGTTCCCTTTGCTCGTGATATTATTTTATATTTTTCACACATACATCAAATAAATAAACATTTCGTGTACATAAAACCTCATAAAAACGTCCTTGGAGAAGTGATAGAATTTATTAAGGTACGTTCTTCACATAAATATTTTTTTATATGAATGATATATTATGTACTTACGGTGGTTTTTTATATTCCCGAATTTTTTGCCTTGGATATCAACAACAGACGGATGGATCGGATTCCTCGATATGAATATTCAGAAATTTAATCAGAATATTTGAAATAGATAATTACAGAAACATGTACGTATGAAATATGTTGTATAATGCACTTGTTTTATTGAAATTTATTATTATTATTTTATACACCAAAAAAATCTAATTAATATTATAAATTAAAAGTGTAGAATTTATGGATTCAAAATATTATGATGAATGAATTTTTGGATGGATAAAATGTGTCAATTAAGAGCAAGAATTTTTATCAATTCTTACGTTAATAATATAAAACCAATTGGTTTGAAAATACGTTTTATCCCCTAGTCAATTTAATTGCATTAAAAAAGATTTATAATAAAATATTTATAAAATTCAAAATTTGTATTCTCAATAACTTCTCTGTTTGTGCGCAAAAACTAGATAATCTTGTTGAATTCCATATACTCACATACTGAAATAGAGAGTCAAACTATCGATAAGTATTAAATTATTTCATGTTTTTTTAAATAAAAATGGTAATTGGATTGTAATTCAGTCTTAATGATAATATTAAAAAGAATATCATTGAAATAATTATTAAACATTACTAGAATAAAAATCTATCACAAGACTACTAATGAAGAGTTCAGTAAGCGTAAAACCATAAATCTCCAATTATATATATATCCACGCGATTAATTAAAAAATAAAATAAAAATATTTTTTCTTTTACTTGCATTATCTAGGTAAAGCATTTGATGGTCATAAATTGTCGACATGCAGTTGTCAGCTGAAATTATTATTTCGTCCCAAGTAATATATGCTTCTACAGGTCCACTAACTATACGAGTTTCGCATTTCGGCGATAGAGAAGAGCTGGAAGAAGCGATTCTCAGGTATATGCGTGGCATGGCGGCAGATTTTTTTGACTCGGGCATTTAAAAGCTCGTTTACCGCATGCAAAAATGCAATGAACTCAGTTGCGTCTATGTATAAAAATAGGTAAAAGTCTGAACTTATTGAACAAAAATGTACGCATTCATGAAATTAAACATGTTTTACACTGTGAAAAATCACTGGGAATCTTATTTTACGGATAACCCTCGTATTATAGCATCAGACAGCTACCAAGACAAAGAATTTCTGCTGCATTATTCGACGTATATTTGAGAGATCAGATCGTTACTCTGTGCTCTAAATAAATGGAACAATTGATCCTTTAAATTTGAATTTAGAAATGTGTAAAGATAATAAAAAAAATATTTACAAAAATCTAAAAGCAAATAAAAAATATAATCAATCAAATTGTAAATGAAATCTGAATAGATTACTAATTATGCTAACTAGACGTAAAATGTCCAAACAACATTTGCAACTTATATTATCACAATTTGTATTAACTGATTTTCGACGTTAACGTTAACGTAAACAAACAATCAAGTCATGAAGGTTATTCATGAGCAACCATTAAGATGATTAGCTAGCACTAAAAGCCCTTAAGTGACTGGGGTAGAAATTGGAAGCTTTCATAGCGAGCACGTCAATATTGAGGTATAAAGTATTGCCTCAACATTGCATACCTTTCGAAAATATAAAGAAAATCAAGAACCTTTTTCATGTGAAATTATAAAGTATTGTATGTATTTGTAAATTAGAAGGTAAAAATATAATTAATTTCTATTGTTTTTTATATGGTTTGTGAAGTATTTATTTTATATATTAACTTATACTTATACACTAAGACCACATAAAAAAATACTCTAGATCTGTCTATTCTAAAACTATATCTTTATTTTGTTAAATCTGGTATTAAGAGATACTTTTAATATGCAATATAATATCAAATTACGAGTTTTCTGTCTATGTAGAAAGTACTTTTAAAATAATATATAAACTAATAGATTTATTATAAAGATCTCAAAGTCACTTAGTGAAACATAAAAAATATATTTTCACAAAGCAGAGAGAAGCTTAATGTAAATTGAACATTTAATATATAAAATGTTGTATTATTGATATACCCTTTTCACAAATTAACCAATCGAGCCTGAGTGCAAGAACAAAGATAGAGAAATGGTATAGTTCACAAAAAGGTTTACTTATATTTGCTGACTTGATTTTCCTGTTTGATATAAGCGATACCCTACATCAAACGACCGACCTTTTTTCCCTTGAAAATTGTAAATTTCCTTTACAAACATCGGAATCTATTCATTTGCTATTAATACGACTTTTCAACCATATATTTGCTCCCTACAAATATGATCCCGAAATATTCCATAAACAGTAAACGATTTAAATAATAATAATAAGAAATATTAAAAATTACCTAATCAATCATTCAACAATATTATTACGAAATACAGAATTATATTTTGTAATTAAATCAATATTAAATATATTTTTTATAACAAATAATACGGTTTTATCGAATCTAGTTACCTTTTAATATTATCATCATCATCATCAGCCTGTATCCGTCCACTGTTAAACGTAAGCCTCCCGCATTAGTCTCCATCTTCTTCGATCATCTGCCATCCGCATACAGATCATTACCGCTATTCTTCTTATGTCGTCGGACCATCTTGCTGGAGGTCGGCCAATGCTTCGTTTGCCACTTTTTGTCACCACTTCAATATTTTTCTTCCCCGTCGACCGTTGTCTCTTCGACTGATATGTCCTGCCCATGTACCTTTTAATTTAAATGTTTAAAATTATAATAAAAAAACAAAACAAATTAAGTCAAACGTATTTCGTCTTTGACTTTACAATTGAGCGATTATTACAACAAGATAGTCTCCTTAAAAATGCGTAAGGTACTACAGTAGCCTTTTTTTCCGAGTCTTCAAACATCTGCCCTAAATATAGTATGGAAACAGGAAACCTTTGGGTGCAGTGATGTTTAGGGACAATCCATGAATAATGGCGACTCACAAAACTGAATGGCGGAAATTTTTGTTGACTATATGTTTCATAAACGGAACAGACATTGGAAGAAAATGGCGTTAAAAGATAAAAGTATTATTGGATGAGATTCTTGTTTATAACCGTCGTCAAATAAACCCAAAACTACGAACATCCAATTACTGAGCTTGACTGTTGAACTCGGAAATAACCGAGAGAGGGAAGAAATTTCTCGGGCCCAGTGAATTATATCTCAAGTTAAATTAAAGTATTTAATCATTACCAAATTTGAATATTCAACAAAACAGTTTTACGCAAGAATAATCATTTTATTGAAAAGTTTTCGACAGTTTCTGCCAAGTCCTTCTCGGTTCTTTTTACTGAATTGGTTCTTCAACTGAAATATTGAAATGAAATCTTCCATAAAGCTTAACACATAAGAACAACTTATCGTTTACGTTTAAGAGAAACAGAGCAATATTTCATGTTGAAATATGATATAATACGATAAAAATAAACCTTCTGAATTGATATTTATGTAAAAATTTTTAGCAACAGGAAGCGTTTTTCAGTAAGCCAAGGTAAAATAAATACAAAAAATTAATTGATTTATTATTTCCGTACAGTACATTAACATATACATATTTTATTCATAAATAACTTGTGTTACTTTTTTTGATTGCTACAAATTTACAAGATTAGGTATTTTAATAGAGAACGCCATGCGTTTAAAATTACGCATGAAGTTGCAAAAGCTTAGAAATTTTCCTGACGTATAGAGATCTTTTTCTGAAAGCCATCATTCCAAGTGATATGTACGCCAAGATATCTGAAATTTTCTACCTTCTCGGTAAAGTGTAATTCTGCTGGTGAGAGCTGGATTTGCATCATGACGGGTACACTTGCATAGCATTTGTGTCCTATAAAGAATGGATTAAAATGGGCTCAATAATTGTGAAAGGTTGCTCACTATACTATGTATTATGTTAACATAAAAAAGGATAAATTAACTTAAAAATAAAATAAATAAATAAAATGATAATTTTATCTAGATAAAGAAAATACTTTGTTTTAACATGGATCACATTGAGCATTGTTTTACTTGAAGACTGCAGATGAAGTTTACATATACTGTGAATTTATTATAGTTTTCCATCAATTGAAACAGTGTTCAGTTTGATCTAACGTTTATTAAATTAAACCGCAAAGCATGAAAATTCAGGCTTAATACAAATGTTTATTAAATATTGCTAATAAAAATAGTAGAGAGACGAAGACATCAAAATCATTTTATAAACACATTTCGAGTGAAACTGAAATATTTCCCGGCACATTTCCCGTTTTCCGTCACATCGCAAGGTCTCAAAGGGATGAAACAATCAGTGCAAGGGTGAAAAGACCGAGATAAAGAGGATTTATGCTCTCATATTTTTGCATCGAGTGTATTATTCCTTCCCCTAGCGACACAACAATCTCTATGGTAGTCTGAACTTTCATGAAAGTCTTTTAAGCTCCAAGCCTACTCCCCTGAGTTTCCTGAAATACTCGCGCCTTCAGCGGCAATTCAGATTGTTTTTACTGATTTAAACTTTACTGTTAAAAACTTATGTCTCACTGTATAAGTATACTCTGAAAACTGAACAATATTGTACATAATATTAAAATTTCACCCATTAGTTCACAAGATTAATGTACCCCGCTTGAATTTACAAGGCGCCCACAGTTTTATGGTAATACTTCTAATAATGAAGAAAGTTTCTTGTTTATTGAGTACTTATATTAACAACTTGTATTTTTTAATTCCTTTTGCAAAAGAAATACTTTTCACGCCTACAAAATTATTATGAAGGTTCTTTTCTTTCTTCAATAATATTATTAACTTGCTTTAAAAAAAGTTTATTAATTTCAGCTTTTCTTGCTTTTCGTTTGTATACAAAATTGTATTTAATATTTTTATTTTGTTACAGGTAAATTTTCAGTCGAGACATAGAAAAAAACATATTTCAACAATGAGAAAAAACTGGTAAGATAACATCTCTTTTATAATTACGAAATAAAATTGATATTTCAAATTATTTATTAATTTTGAAGAAATTTTAAGCTGCACGCAAATGATTTTCACAAATGATATTTTGACCACCAGTGCGGGAAAAATCATCTTAAATCATCATCATCTCATATTTACGGATATCCCGCAGGCGGAGGATCGAAAAGGATGTAAACCATTTATAAATTTGTGCAATGTTTACGTGCGATTATTTAAAGTGTTATTCTATATCTTTTAATTAAAAGAAGATTTTGAATACTATTTTTTTAATAATGCAGGAACCAATAATAATCAATTTTTTTTTTTATAATAATTAAAAATATATGATTTCATATATGCTTCAGAAAAGTTTCGTTTATAATAATAAAAATGTATTATGTATAATTGTTTACTTTGCTTGTACTTAGCATTTGATATGTGACTCGATAACAACTGATAACAATATAACATTATCTTTGAGATATTTTTGACCCACGAGTGGGTTTATTTTTGTAAATTCGTATGTATAAGGAAAAACGCACTGAAACTCTAAGCCAGTAACTTAAAAGTCTTCAACTTCAGTAACTGTATGTACTTGTAGTCTGTACGCAGGAGCTTGTTATCTGCTATTGCACTTGAAAGATCAGGAAATTTTCCACTTCTGGCTTTCAGCGGCATTAATATGTACATACATATCGAACTGTTTGCAGAGAGGTGAGATATCAGCTTGCACGTTAATATGAACCATTATTAAAATAAAGAATTTGAAAAAAACTCCAAAGTCAAAAAAAGACTTTTATTTTATCATTTTTGGATAAAATTATAACAACATTGGAAAAATACTTTAAAAAAATCATGGAATAAAGTTTACAAGTTTATACAAAACAGTAAAAGACTTAATAATATTGACATATTTTTTTCCATATTCGATTCATAGTTCTACAATTCTCATATTATTACCAGTAGAAATTAAATAGAAAAAACAATTTTCAGTAACTATAAGTTCCAAATCTTTTAACTCGTAGCTTATAATTATATATTATTCATGTATTTTATATAATTATTAATGCGTACGCAGTTTATTACTATAGCTTCCAGTGC
Organism: Glossosoma conforme; assembly: GCA_022606575.1. Classification (NCBI taxonomy): domain Eukaryota; kingdom Metazoa; phylum Arthropoda; class Insecta; order Trichoptera; family Glossosomatidae; genus Glossosoma; species Glossosoma conforme. Next base: position 1,258,796 of record JAGTXR010000121.1, read on the forward strand.
AAAAGAATAAATGTTCAAAGAGTAGGCTGTCATAATATCCAAGGCATATTTATTAGTTTGATAAACTGTATTTTTAACCCTTTCGTTACGGCTCGGTGGAATACAAATTTTATTGTCAATACGGCGTGAATTTTTCAAACCATTTCTTTTACTTGAAACTAGTATTTGAAGAATAAATGTAATTATCTGACGTTTTTTTTATAAATCACATTGGTTTTTCTTTCCTTTAGCTATCAGATGATGCATAGAAAACTATTATATTTAACAAAGGTTCATTTTGTAACTCCATTCACGTGATTGCATTGACTAACGTGGCTTAAAGAAAAATCACTCCTGTGACGAAACCTTACGATATTTATTTACATGCTTTACAGATTCCTATAAAGAATACATGTATTTAGAAAGTAGCAAAATGATATAGGACGTCAACCGATGTCAACGGTCGGGGAATCTATGACGGCATATCCCGACAACCGATGCGAAAAGGTTAAAGAGAAGGGTTTATTAGCCTGATGGTCCTGAATACTTAATTGGTATAATAGATTATATTTTTAATGTCAATACAAGTTATATGATTCTTAGATTGTCAAATACCCAAATAAATTTTCATTGCAGCGGACGTGACATTAAAAAAAATGCTTAAATATCTTCACGCTGAGCAATATAGTGCTGATAGTATAAATAGTATTTTGCAGCTACTATATTTCAAGTGAGGTATTTTTTATTGAATGTCGAAGTACACAAACATGTTAAAATATAAATACTTTAATAAAGCTTTGCAAAGTTTTTTACTGAAAATACCTCGAACGAAATTGTTTGGATAAATCTCAGTGCCATAAATAAATATTTGGTTTTATGAACATTTGATATTAAAAACATTCGTGGTACGGTATGAGATATAAAATTTCATTTTATCGGATAAAATATGACAAATATTTATTTTTCATATCTCCGATAATTTACGATAGCCCATAAAATATTTTTACTCAATAAAAAAAAGCTGAAAGTTGCTGAAACGTCACAAGGCTTAACTACTGGCGATGAGATATGTAATTTATTAATATGTATATTTTATGTCATTTTGCAATATCGCTCAATAAGTGGCTATCTATCTGTTTATTTGTAACTTACCTAGCTGACGTAATAACGCATTTTATTTTTACGATGTCAGCTAAATTAAATAAATAGTTATACAGCCTATATACTTATTCTCATACCCGTAAAGAATTATTTTTTATTTTTCCAAACATCAGAAGTACTAATATTTTTCTGTACATATTATAATAATAATCATTATAATTACTAATGCACTGATTGGCTTTGTAATAAATCAAATTGAGCTCTATTTAATCACTTGATGGAAGACTGAAGCCATCATTGAAGACTTTACCTATTCCAATGTATATAGGCGTACTCATTGGAACATATTGGAATTAATAAAGTCTTCATTAATGGCGAAACTACAAATGTGATCCATGTTAAATCAAGGTGTATAATTATTATTTTAAAATTAAATTCGATCTCAAAGAACATACTAATGACATACGAGAGTATATTACAATGAATGTTGTAATCGAAAAATAAAGAAATGAGTTAAAACAAGCTTGTAAAAGTAAGAATATAAAAAACGTTTATACAAAAGATAAGTGGTTTATGTAATAATATACAAGATAAGATATATAATAAACTTATAATATTCACACATTGACAAGTGTTATAAACAATCACGTACAACAAAAATGTTTAAAGGTTTAATGTAACGAGAAATACATGATTTCATATCCATAAAATTGAATGAAAATACGTTTCATTCGTTGAGTTTTCCATTTACCAGATACAAGTTGATTGAAAAAATGCATATCAGATTATTCAATATAAAAACAAACATCGTTTTCATTTAAGTTGTTCCATGTTATATTGAATACGTGCAAAACCGCACTGCAGATTGTTTTCCCTTACATATCTCCAATGACATAATATTTTATTTTCTTCGATGGCAATAGGCGTACCAAGAAAGACGGAGAAAAAAATAAATGGCATAGTGTTCGTATTCTACAATAATACGTGTAACAAGATATGGCTGTTCAATTCCACCTGAGCCTCCATGAAACGAGCTCCGCAAGAAGCTTTCCTGAGCTTTTACAGCAATTTTCAGGCTCTAGCTTATGTACGATGCAATGCAAGGAACACGAGTAAAGCTTCTTTCAATATCTTTAATATAAAATTTCATTGTTTCGATATAATATATTTAGCGTCATTTCAAAAAATATCATATAACCTTTGAAAAAATAATGCTAAAGCTTGCAGAACGTGGCAGCTTATAACATTGACGTAATCAATACATTTATAACTTTGTATGGCATTATTTTTTTACTTACTCACCAAAAAAGGAGTTAAGTAATTAATTAAAGAAGATCGAAAATTAAAATGAAAATAAAAACACAAAAAAAAAATTACAATTTTTAATGGAAACGCATACAGGAACTGCTTGAAACTAGTAGTCTATATGGCTTTCAACTTACACAGCTGGAAGTAAGTAAAAAATTTATGTTTTGTTTGTGTAATTGGGGAGATTGCAAGTGTATATTGATCCGTTTCTTAAAGAGATCTATATTTATAAACGTCAAAACACAGATACTGGAAGATCATTTCAGTGCTTCCCAGTGGCATGTAAGATGGATTTTATCAAATATTATAGCTAGTTCTTGGTTGATTTATGAATGATAAAAAATCTAAAACTAGTATTTTGGATTGACTGGGTGAAGAAATAATTTTTATTTTGATTTCAAAGGTGGTGGCCATGGTAATAAAAATAGATTTAAAAACTAACGAATCAAGGATCGTCTTTTTTCCAAGGATAGTTTGATTTTGATTGAAATTGATGTAAGTTATTTATTAGACAAAAAACTATTTTTTTTATGTTGTAAATGTTATTTTAAATTTTTAATGATAAATCAAAAGTGCCATAAATAAACGTAAAAAATACAAAAAACCATAAGTTTTAATATTTAGAACTGTTTTCATCATTAACGTCAGAATTAACCGAGATTCGCATAAAATGGATTCTTTATATGAAAATAAATTTCACAAAAAATGAAAGATAAGAAAACAAAATAAAATGTTCTAATTTTGAAGAATTTAATTAAATTTTCTGTCTTACTTCAAGTGCCATCAATCAATGCGGGCGCATTTTCTGTTTTTCATTTTCCTTCTCAGCCCTCGCAAGGGCCGTAATAAGCCTCTCTTTGTACCCACTTGCTCGAGGCGGGTGTGGTTGTGGCCACTCCTTGTTTGCTCAAACTCCTCGTGCATTTTTTAACGACCGGGTGCAGCCTTCTTTACGCTTCCTTGTCACCGATAGCTACATTTATACGATGAAATTTTTCTAGTAACTACATACTTTTACCAAGTGTTTCATACTTACTTAGAAGCATATAATTATACATATAGCCACATCCAATACTAATTTGACAGCAATATGAAGGTTTCTTCTAAAAATCACGTAAGTTAAAAATACTTTCTTAAAAAAATATGTGTCAGATTTTTTTTAACCTTTGGGCGTATCACATATATCGTAAAAACTATTTTCTAAGGCTTAAGACAACTGAATTTCATTAGGAATGACAAAACTAGATTTTTTAATGTTGTTTTTTTAAGAGACCATATGCTCCAAAGCAGATATTTCGTTTTATTTACCGTTTGTATCGCCCTACTTTCCCGGTATATTGATAGAATAAACCTTCTTTCCGGGGTATTTTTAGAGGTAATTTATGCTAAGCTCCTTTTACAGGTTATTTGGGTGTTATGCTGTAAATAGTGATTTGTGAGGTAAATCTCCGAAACATTTTCCATGTTTGTAAAATACTGAAGAAACAGTTGAAATAATTTACACTTGCAATGTATGTATGTGTTTTGATGTATTTGGAAGAATAATTAAATTATATTTTGTTAATAAAAAAAATTACACGTAAAATGGTACTTGATAAAAAACAGATGGATGGTCTTTAAATATTTATTCATTTAAAAAGTAAAATAAGATTTTTACTAAAAAAATATGAAAATACATTATTCTCAGGTACTCGAGTATCAAGATTTCGGAGTACTTTTCTGTCCATAGATAATAATCATTCTGTGGTAAAGATACCTTTAACAATATGTCAGATTTTTAAATTATTAGTTTATTTAATTTAAAATATCATTAAATCAATTAAATGTTCATGTAAAAGCATGCACGCCGACCTCGAATATACTCAGTTAATTATCCATTTCACTGATTTCCAAAAAAGTCGGTTAAGTATATATATAATCGTGTCGGAAACAACAGGGTCAGATCCTGTCTGCCCAGAAGTGGGCGACGTCGATGGCGTTACTTCTGGCCATCATCAGGTCTTCCTGGGTGCAGCCACTCGGGCACAGCGCACACTCCAGAAGGTGTGACAGGGTGTGCTCCACGCCGCAGTCACATTCAGTCGGTTAAGTAAAGTGACAGATATGCTGTCTAATTTTTACAAATAGGTACTCATCTCTTCTTATTTTATTTGTAATGAGGTGAGTACTTATTGTATAGTGATAAAAAAATAACTAACACATCATTTAATAAATTGTAATACTAACAAAATAGGTTAAAATATTATATTAATAATTCTTACTTTCTTATTCGAGAATTTATACAAAGTATTTACTCCCCGTTAAAGGAGCTTAGAGGTTGTAAACGACTATACCTATCTGGGACAAGTAATACAACTAAGGCGAAACAATTTCTCAAAAGAAATCGACAGGCGCATACAACTGGGATGGGCAGCATTTGGAAAACTAAAGTACATTTTTAAAGCGAAAATTCCGTAATGTCTTAAAACTAAGGCGTTAAGCCAATGCATCGTCCCTGTATTAACTTATGGCGCAGAGACGTGGAATCTGACAGCAAGTCTTACCCATAAAATTAAGGTCACCCAGCGTGCTATGGAGAGATCCATGCTCGGAGTGTCGCTAAAAGATAAAATCCGAAACGAGGAAATACGCAGAAGAACTCAAGTAGTCGATGCTACCCAACGAATAGGCATACTCAAGTGGCAATGGACAGGACATATCTGTCAAAGAGACAATGGTCGATGGGGAAGAAAATTATTGGAATGGCGCCCAAGAACTGGCAAACGAAGCAATGGCCGACCCCCTACAAGATGGACTGACGATATAAGAAGAATAGCGGTAGTGATCTGGATGCGGAAGGCGGAGGATCGAAGAGGATGGAGACTCATGCGGGAGGCCTACGTTCAACGGTGGACGGACAGAGGCTGATGATGATGATGATGATGATTTACTCCCCGATAAACACATTATTTGTTGAGCTTTACACTGGAAACTTCATGGTGATCAAAGAGGAAAGAAAAAATAAATAATGATGAAGCTGTGTATTTTTTTCGTAACATGCGATATTGCACGCAATTATTTGTCCACTGTACTGTCGCTTAACAAGGCCCAGCTCCACTGAAGTGGGCCATAACTCAACATAAGGGCCAGGGACGTGACTTATGGAGCAGGTCGCCGATACATCATGTTTATTCTCCGATGCACATGTGCGCCCTTATGATTGATGCATCAAACTAAATCATTCATGTACAAAAGCTCTCTTCGCGAGCGTCGGCGATGAGCGCTTGGGCTTTCTTCTCATAATGGGAGCCTCTTTTGTAAATAAATACAATGTGTGAAAGCTCTCTAATGTAGTGAAGGGTAACATTTTATTTAAATTAATTTTGAAAATGGAATTATTTCCGTAACCTATTTTATTTTTCATATATTTATGGTTATCATTAATGTTTGTCAGTTGATATTATTCTAACATTGCCTCAAGTCAAGAAATATTGTCATGTCAACCAAAATTACTGACCATCTTCAAGTTGAGAGTAGAGGTATTAAAAGAGGATAGCTAGTTTTGAGTCGTAATTTGTGAGAAATTCAAATGAATAGCTTAACTCCTTAGATTTGAAATATTTTGTATTTGGACACCAAAGTGTGCCAGTTAAAGTGATTTGTCACAAATGTATTTGCATATATCGTCCTGATTATGTTACATACATAAAATTCCAATCAAATTTTGGCTTATTTTTAACGTAATTTTTTTGCCGAAATTTAAATTACAGACCGAAAAATTAGCCGTTAATAATTAAACCATTTATCCTACAACATTAAAGAAAATATTATACTACAGATATTATATTAGGTTGAAATCAAAATACGTTTGGTTTTGGCAAAACCAAATGTAAAATTTCACTTCTGTTAGTAACTTTGGTTATACATGATATGTATGCATAATACCAACTTTATGAATTCTTAATTAGTAGGTTATTAGTTTTATCGAGAGCAGATTACGTGACCCAGTTTCATTGTATTAGAATATTTGTAGATTATGTTGGTAATTTATTTTTATTTTCGAAGGTGTAGATTACGCCAACCTTGTATTAGCCATCACTGTGGTAGGGTTTATGGCAGGTAAAGGATGTATAAGCGGACGTCTTGCGAAAGGAAAGAACGTCTTCTGGCGTTTTGATTTTGTGATTTATGGCGGATACAAAAAACGTGAAAAGGCATTGTTATGTTATAATACATTTTACTAAACGTTCCTCCAAAATACGCAAAAAATAGTTTTTGAATGATCACCCATTCAAAAACTGTTATATTGTTTAATTTTATTTAAAATATCAGAAAAACTTATTTTCATCCGAGATTTTTTTTCTAAAAGTGTTCCTAAACTAGTATGGTATATGTTAACAAACATATATGAGTGTAATATTTATGATTACATAAAACAATATTTATTTTAATCTTTTTGGTTTGTTATCTGTCAGAAGATTTTATTGAATTTTATGTAACAAATAAGTAAAATATTTAAAAAATTAAAAGAATATGCATTGAAAATGAGCGTTTTTTTTTATAAAAATGAACAGATTATTTTGAGAAGACTTTCAGACTCAGATCATTCAAAGTAATTTTTGTCGGCAGGTACGACCTTCTTCCAACTTTCAGGTAGCATGCGGATTCCATGCTGAAAAAAAGTTTTGGTCTTTTGAGGCAATCCAGTCATCAAGCCATTTTCTCGTATCATAAGAAGAAAATTATTTCTTTATTGAACAAGTCATGGCAAATATGCTTTAAAAGCTACTTTTCAGTAAAAAAAACATTTTGTTACAACCACAGTGAATGAATTTAATAGTTTATACTATAACTGTTATTTTTAAATATGCTTAGTTTAAACGTTTTTCATATTTTGTTAAATTTGATAATTTAGTTTTACAATAAATTTATAGTTTGCCTTAAGTTTTCGAAGATATTTTTATATCATTACACACGTGGAGCATCCATCGTACATATAACTCAGGTCGGCTGAAACTCTGAACGTTCGCTGAAGTTTTCCAACCGAGGCCGCTAGGCTGGCATGTAATGTGTGTTGTTTGTGCTTAGTGTTTAACATTTACGATCTATAATCCGTGCGGCCACCTCCAACGTTAACAGAATTAGTAGAGCCAACTTTCCATTCCGAAACAAACGCTGAAACCGAAATATCGATACTTGGACTGGGTCTTCAGCGTGTGATATCCCAGCAACGATACAATCAAGCTCATGATAATTTATTATTGCTTTCAAACTGATACAGGAATATTATTCGTACAAAAGGCCATATATTGTTTTTATTTCTTTATTGTTATACTTTCTTCTTCGTAGTATCAATCCGGTGAATTGGTTTACAGCAACAGAATCTTGCATCTCGATCTCCATTCCTCTCAGTCCTCCGCAACCCTTTTCAGCTCAGCATAAGCGCCACAATTCATGTCCTCGAATACTTGCTGCAAATACCCCCGTCTAGGGCGTCCTCTACAGTAATAGTAACAGTTGTTATACTAGTTATGCAAAAAACACACTCGTGTAATTTTGGGCGTTAATTATTATAATACGATTAAAAATTAAAGGTAAATAAAAAAACAGATATATTTAACTCTTTTGCGTAGAATCCATTATAAAATTAATACTTGTAAGCGCGTTTTAATGACTATTTCAGTAAAAAATTAAGTCAAAGTTAAAATTAAATCAAAAAAGTTCAGCTTTACTCAAGAAAATAAATCATAATCCCTGAGTATTGACAATAATAGTTGACATTTATTACAATTATTAATTTTTCACATGTTTTCCCATAATATCTTAAAATCTTATACCTGTTTTCAATCATATAAAGTGTTCTTATTTCAGGGGCTATGCAAAGTTTTATTGAGTAGAACATGATTAAAATTCTAAGATCTACAAGGACTTAGAGAACGCAAAATACAAGAATATAAATACTTTAAGCACATAAGTTCCCACTCTAAAGGTGTGTAAATGCCGCTTTTTAAAACTTTGAAAATATTTATAAAAACATTTGTGAGCTGAAATATATAAAATTATGTAAAAGTATATTAATATTATTAGCCATAATAAAATCAATTTCGTTCTTTATGTATAGTCATGAATATAGTCACTGATGTCTCAGCGATGCAATGCTTTAGTACCGGAAGTGACCACCGTCTCGTTCGAAGTACTGTGCACCTAGACATCAAACTGGAAAGGAAAAAGCTAATAAAACAAAGAGTTATACGTCCGTTAAATGTTCAGAGCAAGCTTGAGGAAACTTTTCAGCTTGAACTACAAAATCGATTCGCAGCACTGGAAGATAGTGATGACACCGACAACGTCAACAAACTTAACGAAAGAATCATTAATAGCATTAAAGAAACTGCCAAAAAAGTCATAAAGCAGTGCAAAAAGAAAAAAGGGTCAAAATTCTCAGACAAAACGATAGCTCTTATGGACGAACGTCGTAAAAGCAGAAGCATCCAAGATTACAATACCCTGAACAAAAAAGTGAAAAAATCCATGAGATTTGACATTCGTCGTTCAAACACCGAGTATATCATGGAGATTGTTGCACAAGGCCGAGGGTCAAATGCATTTAGCAGACACACCTCTATAGGACAGGCCCAACTTTCCAAATTAAAGACACACGATGGGAAGATAACAACAAATCTTAATGATATACTGAAGGAAATAGAACATTTCTACGGGTTATTGTATTCATCTACGATGCCAGGTCCTAATGACAGATCTGCGGACGACAAGAGGGCTACTCTCACAAAGCACTGGTCTGAAGACATCCCAGATATAAGTATATTCGAAATTAAATCGGCCCTAAAACAACTTAAGAACAACAAAGCCCCTGGAGAAGACGGAATTACATCTGAGCTTCTGAAAGTAGGAGGAACCCCTCTGTTGAAAGAGCTTAAAAACTATTCAACAAGGTAATAGAACATGGAGAAACCCCGGCGACATGGAGTACGAGTATTGTGATATTGTTCCACAAAAAGGGGATAAATCACTGCTCAAAAACTACCGACCCATTTCCCTTCTTTCCCATGTGTATAAAGTATTCTCCAGAATTTTAACAAACAGGCTGACGGGTCGATTTGATGAATTTCAACCTCGAGAGCAAGCTGGGTTTAGGAAAGGCTTTAGTACAATTGATCATATCCACACGCTAAGACAAATCATTCAGAAAACCGAAGAATATAATCAGCCACTCTGCCTCGCCTTTGTAGACTATGAAAAGGCATTTGACTCAATCGAGACTTGGGCAGTGCTAGATTCACTACAACGCTGCAAAATAGACTATCGGTATATAGAGATAATAAAATCTCTTTACAAATCTGCAACAATGATGGTCCAGCTCCATGATAGCACTAACAATATTTCTATAAACAAAGGTGTTAGACAAGGAGATGTTATATCTCCAAAACTCTTCACAAACGCCCTAGAAGATATTTTTAAACTGCTATCCTGGACAAAATGTGGAATAAATATTAACGGAGAGTACATTTCTCACCTCCGATTTGCAGATGACATAGTGCTAATAGCCGAATCACCTAACAAGCTCCAAGACATGCTCTACGACCTCAATGAAGCGTCGAACAAAATTGGTCTGAAAATGAACATGGATAAAACAAAAGCCATGATTAATAGTCATATTTCACAGACCTTTGATCCTATTTCCATTGGAGGAACAGAAATAGAGGTTGTAAACGACTATACCTATCTGGGACAAGTAATACAACTAGGGCGAAATAACTTCTCAAAAGAAATCGAAAGGCGCATACAACTGGGATGGGCAGCATTTGGAAAACTGAAGTACATTTTTAAAGCGAAAATTCCGCAATGCCTTAAAACTAAGGCGTTTAACCAATGCGTCCTCCCTGTATTAACTTATGGCGCAGAGACGTGGAATCTGACAGCAAGTCTTACCCATAAAATAAAAGTCACCCAGCGTGCTATGGAGAGATCCATGCTCGGAGTGTCGCTAAAAGATAGAATCCGAAACGAGGAAATACGCAGAAGAACTCAAGTAGTGGATGCTACCCAACGAATAGGCACACTCAAGTGGCAATGGGCAGGTCATATCTGTCGAAGAGACGACGGTCGATGGGGAAGAAAAGTATTGGAATGGCGCCCAAGAACTGGCAAACGAAGCATTGGCCGACCCCCTACAAGATGGACTGACGATATAAGAAGAATAGCGGGAGTGACCTGGATGCGGAAGGCGGAGGATCGAAGAGGATGGAGACTCATGCGGGAGGCCTACGTTCAACAGTGGACGGACACAGGCTGATGATGATGATATTAATATTTAATTTTGATGGCTGTTAGAGTGTAAATAACTGTCTTCAATAATGGTCTTATAAATTTAAGTTATTAATATCCTTGATAAGACAAATACTTATACAAATGTTTCGACTTGCTTCCGCAATACATTACATGAAATGATAAACTGAGTAGGAAAACTATTAACTCATATGCCAATACAAGTGTTTGAGCCCTATATCACCGAGATACCAATCTCCCAGTGTACAAGAGACCTGTTCAGTTTCCAATATAGGAAAACGGCTGGGAAATTTTGTACGTTCTATGGAACATCGAACAGTTTTCATCTTACGTGCTACGTATAGAGATTCTCGCGGTGGCATGGTTAGTTTGCATATAAATTGCTGAAGTCCAAAGTTATCAAAGAAGTTCCCTTGGACTTTGTCGATATGGGCTGTTTTATGGTTCGGAAATTAAATTAGAACCTACACGGTCCATAACTCAAGAGGAGTACTGTAGAGATATTCCTTTGAGATCGGCCATTGAAACCAAACGTTTCACGAACCAGCTTATATGGAAGGAGTACGTTTAACATTTACATACATTTGACTGAAATCGGGTGAACTCCCTCAAGTCTCAAATCACTTAGCTGAAGATTATCTTGAATTGGAATACAAAAGGAGTGCAACATATTACTGCAGAATTGAAAATGCAACAAACTTTCGTAAAAAAGTAAAGAATAAATAAAATATATAAATCTATTAAAACAAGCGGAGAGATAAAAAACTTCGTAGGTTTCCACAGGCAGATTTGGCATTGTGGCATCATCTTTAAATTGGATTTTGCGTAAATGACGGTTCTCTAACGTTAGCGGATCATCACATGACATGCATTGCTTGGTCATGCTTAAAATTTAAGACTAGCATTGTATTTACATACTCGTATATTCTTTTTGTATCATCTTTTCATGTTTTTACATGAAAAATAAAAATAAATGTCACGGAAAATATATATGTTTTGTCACAAAAACTTCTTCCAAATAATAAATATACTAGTAAGTCATATGAAATGTATGCAAACTCATTCTAAAAACAGTGCTGTATTTTAAAGGAAGGATTATTTATATTTTAAATATATTTTTCTCTTTATATACAGTTTGAATTTGAATCATCTTTCCTGAAAAATGCATTTTCCTCTTTCAAAGTCCGATTTATTTACGGAATGCGATTCTATGTGTTAATGTTGTTAATGTTAAAATTCAGGTCAATGAAAATGGAATATTTCCCATAATAAAAAAAAGTATGTAATACAAACTAATATAAAAGGGTCACCAGTATTACGTCATATACAATAATAATTATTATTAAATAGCACGTATGTATGTACCTATACGGTAATTCACGGTATAGTATTTGCTAAATTGTATGACATTATCACCCTGTAATCACATTGTGACTGAAATTTAATACACCCTTATGGAGCACTTAAGGAAACAGTTAATTTGGAGCTCACTATGTAATACTTGGGATTTTAGATGTTGCTTGGAATTCTGGTACAACAATTTATAATATTAAAGTATATGTATTTAACCACAAAATAAATTACTTTGAAATATTATATATAAAATCAGGATAATGTGTTTTACTAGAGTGATTTAATAATATTAAGAAAATATTATAAAAGGGTCCGCCATCTAACGTTTTTTTTCAACTAGTGCTTATTTCGTGAATGGTAACAATTAGCTCATGTCTGATTTGACAGATAATTAGTTTTATTCTTCCGCTGAACGAATATGGTTGTGTGTACGCTTGAACAACGCTGGAAAATATTGCGACATTACTTTGAAAATCAGGCTATTTTTATTCGAAAATGAGCAAGGAGTGGCCGTTACAGTCAATGGCAATCGTTATCGGGCCATTTTTGTTCACAAAAATTGAAGAAGAAGATATTGGCAACATTTGGTTTCAACAAGACGGCGCTACGTGCCACACAGCCGAAGCTACACTCGATGTTTTGCGCCCTGTTTTAAAAAAAAAGTTATTTGGCGGACCCTTTCCATAATGAATTTTTTTTTTCTTTAAAAAAAAATGAAAATTATGTAGAATTTGATCAGTTTAACTAAGTTTTTAATAACCTGAAATTTATTTAATGTTATTCATATCTCTAAAAATTATATTATATTAATTAAATTTCGATTATTAAATAAAAATTAAACGAATTTACTAAATGATAAATATAACATTTATAAATATGAATATTTCATATATTTATAAACTTACATGCTTATAATATATTTCTTAAGAGTATATACTATAATTTATAAGAGATATAAAAATTAAAAAACTTATAAGTTAAACACTACAAATGTCGCACCATTTCATTTCTGTGCAATAAATACAACATTATTATGAATGAATTATTAAATTGGTTTTTACAGAATGCTTTAATTAAAAAAACATTATTAAAATAAGTGTTTAACATTTAAAATAATAATCATAAATCAAATGTGAGTATTTATTTTATTAAAATACTCTACCTTCATGTTTTTGTGGATGCTAAAAATAAATGTTTATTATGAATTAAATATTCATAGCGATTTGTATTTCGCGTCGCATATCGGTTTGTACAAGCGTAATGTCATCCATTATGATGGTTAAGACTTTAAATTAGCCAATATAAACATATTCCAAGGGCGGGAGGCCATTTCAAAAAACACTTGCGCAAAACGTAATTGCGTTATCTGCGTCGTTCAAACAATGTTCAATTCAGATAAAACGCACAACGGGAAATACTGTATAAACAAATAAATATACAAATTCCAGAAATAAACTTAACAAAACGTAACATACCTACGGTTTCATTATTTCTGTTATAACTGATAACTATACAAAAATATTTTCATTCTTTTTTTTTTCATATGCTCATCCTAGTATTGTATAGTGAATTACTTGTTTGTTGCTATAGTTCTTACCTTATCGTGATTCTGTTAGTAAATACTGTGTGCTTAGTTCCTGAAAGATTTCATGAAAAGAGTCAAGCCATACTGACAGATGTTAAAGTATTTAGAAATTTTATCTGTGGATTCTGACGCTTGCTATTTTTGAGTATGGTTATTTGCCCGAAATTTACGCTTTCATCCATATTTACGAGTATTCACTTTGAATAAGCGGGCTTAAAGCTACGATTTTTGTTTACCGCTCATTTTAATTATAAGGTTCTAACTGAAATTTTAGGATTAAAAGATTAAGCTCACAGAAACGTGGGGTATTTAAAAAAGCCTATAGCTATATATTTTATTTTCATTTTAATCTCGTCGACAAATCAAAACACATTGTTTCGTTATGCTAAAAAACGCTTCAATCCTTAGCCAAATCTACTGACAATCAAACAAAGAATTAAAAAACTACATTAATTTTTAATGGTGAAATATAAATTGAAATAAAATTAAGCACACTTCAATATTCTATGTTGTTTCCCTTATAGGATAATTATTCAGTATAATTGTTATGAATCTAGTTGTTACCAGGAAATATCACGTGAAGTTTCTTTTATTGATGTATTTAAGTGGATAAAGTAAAGTGTATACAACTATAAAAACATGATTTATTCATCGATTGACAGTCGTAATCAGTAGGCTGTTGTGGAGCAAAATAGGTCACAATTCATTGATGGGCATATTTTTAAAGCACGAAAGCTCGATGCATAGTGACTGTCAAGCGCCTCTATAAAGAGAGGCTGACGGCTGCTATCAGGACGGTTGCTCGCGCGATATCACGCTCAGGACAATCGCCGGACAGAGAGTGGAGCTTATCAGCGAGCTTCGGCCGGGAAAGCTCATGGCTCACTAAACACGTGGGCTTTATGACGCCTGCAGCGGTCATGAAAAAACTTCCCGCGTGATTAATAGTTTTACGAGTGCACGTGAATATGGTTCAAGTTTTTTTCGCTCGCTTTGTTGTGTTGCATTTTCAGTTGTTTGTGTAAGCTTTGCGGCGTGTTTTTGCATTCGTCAAGTTTATCGAGCTTCCGCATTTTTCTACGCGATGTAAATATCACGTAAATTAAATAAATAAAATTTATTTTATTAATCATTTAAGTATATTGTATTTTTAATCAACTTCTTGAGATGCTTATTTACAAAAACCAAATCATAATTTTTCTACGTATTTGACTATGTTTTCGAAATATTTAAGATTCTGAATTTTAGTTTGTAAACTTTTATTTTGTTAATTTTAAAAGTTTTGTTTCTTAGTTATTATTGGTAACCACTGTTTTTAAGTTCATTCTACCGATTATACATATTTTATTTATCAATATTTCTTTGTAAATATATACAAATATTTTTTCTCTAATTTCTCTATTAAATACGCTCAACAACATAGAAATTCATTATCTAATTTTTCATTTCTTATATCAATTATTTAAAGACAAGTTAACTGTCAACGGAAGGATTTTAACCACAGACCTGTACTGTTTATCTAGTTTTTTCTGCGAGTCACACTATACGATTGAAATGTACTACTTAAAGTTTTTTTTTAATATAAGCTGTACGATTATTTATTTTTCCAATTTTAATCAAATTAATCAAATTTGATAATTAATTGAATTGTTATTGATTGATCATTGCAAAAAGTGACGTATAATAATGAATAATTTTTAGCCTGTATTTATTGTTTAGTTCAAATAATTTAAGCATATTATTATTTCTATTTTAAATAACTCTCAGAATATAAAAAAACATATTTAAATACAGACCGTAATATATTAAATTTATGGATTTCTAGTTAGCAATCTCGTCATGTGCTTTAGTTATTATGAAATATACATTCTTAAAATCCCATTTCACATCAAGTAACGTATGCACGTGCAAATTATTTTATTTGATTATCCAGGTGGGGATTTCAATGCGCTACTTTTTGCCTTCTATTTGGCGTTCGTTCGAAGGAAATCGAATTGTGGAGACCGGGAACTTTCTGTTGTATGGAATTATCGTCGGCGGGGACGCAGCTGGGACAAATAATTTTATTTAGATTCGTTTTCGAATTCACGGAACGCTTTGCAACATTGCACAACTTTTTTATATCATTAATAATGAAAGTACTCACGTTCTATTTTTAAATGAACTAAAAGTACTGGAGGACTCTGCGAAATGCCTTAAGGTCACAGGTTCGATGAAAGGAAAATCCTGATATATCTCCTTCTCGTGGTGGGGGGTGAGTGACATCAGTCGGCCAATATAGACAGGGACCGAATGTTGGCCGGAATAAGCTAACACCCAGCTAACCTCATCAGGTCCTGGTTAGGGCTCTCTATTGTCCTGGAGGGAGTAAATTCTCTCCTAAGGCGGATGAACCTTTATGGTCAACGGCATTAGGATGTGGAAATAAAGGGGAAAATACCACATTAAAGGTCTAAAAGACATCCCATGTATCAGCAAAAAAATGATTGCTTGGAGATCAAGATGCAAGATTCTGTAGCTGCAAACCAATCCACCGGATTGATACTACGAAGAAGAAAGACCACCTTAAAGCGGTATGCTTAATAATAAGGTGAGATAATAAAAAGCATTATATTCTTTAACTTGTAAAAAAAATTGATATTCAAATACATAATTTATGAAATCTTCTTCATATGTGAAGTTATTTTAATTAATATTTATTTTTAAATAAACGCACACATCAGAGAATTCCTAGTTGAAACAAAATAAGTTCTTTAATGATCAGTTTAGATAGTTGGGTGCATCACATCTAAGGGTTAAAGAGATTGAATGTTCATATTAATTCATTTATTAAGAATATAAAAATTTAATGATGAAAGAAGATAATTATGTTATACGTTCATATGTACGGAAATTGAAAAATTGACTATTTTTGGTTGATATTCATTGACTCGGTGCTAAGAAAATGTGTGACAAGATGTCGGTTTTGTATAAATGTTTTTTTTTCACTTAATTTTTTTTTCACTTACCGGAAAATATACGTTCATCATAAATTTCCACCATTTGGTTCCGGCTGTTTTCATTGTGAATGCTTTGTTATAAGACATCTTTTCAACCAAATTTAAACCTGAGCAATATTTACTTTGTTTTTTGACAATCTTCAACAGCAGCTGTAGTATTCGAGGCATATTCCCGATGAATTATAAATATAATTATCAGATCTCCATAATAATAATATTAAGGAAATCGGATAATTAACTTATATCCTTAAATTCTCTCCAGAAACTTAGACTAACCAACAAAATGCAGTAAACAACAACCTATACACCATCCAAATTTTGATCCGCATTCAATGATGCTAAATTTGGCGTTTTAAGAAGATTCCAATCTCAATCTGCTACTGGCATTATGTTTTACATATGTGTGTTTAAATAAATATTTAATTTATTAGACAGTAAAATAACGCGTATTTTAATACTAAAATTCATTTAAATACGTTCGTTCATTGCAACTTATATCAGTTGATAAATCCAATGGAAATTAATTTAACTCGAGTCGCTCCTCTAAACTAAAACACACATTCAGATAATGTTACGATCTGAAATGTAATTTGTTGAATCAGCAAACCTGAATTGTTTATTAATCAAATACTCCGTTTAAATCTAATGATTTTAATTATAACTTTGCCATTGGATAAACATGGCGTGTTATTGCTACTTTGCATTGCGCTTAAACGGAAACGGGGAAACTAGCGCCACCGAACGGACGGGCGGAGTTTACTGTAACGAATGCGTGAGTGGTCATTTCCGGTTAAGCCGCGATGCGTTAAACAGCCCTTTAATTATTAAACGCAAATCCCCTTACGGTCAGTATCATTTCAACATGGCAGTCTGAAGCTTTGCTTAAAGCTCAACTCATAATTACGTGAAATACACAGACGGAAAGATGTGATTACATATTTGCAATAATAATATGCTTATACAAATATTTTTATTGTGTTTTCACTGGAACTTATCAATAAAATATAAGAATGTTATCTACTTAAATAAAATATAAGATTGTCTCATTTCTGAATTTAAAGTTATATTTAGAAAAAACAAGGGTGAATAATAAGATATTGTACTATATATAAGTATAAATAAACAAATTATAAGTATAAAGACGATAGGTATGTATGTTATTATTTGTGTAAATATATAAGCATAAATTATTCAATATAAACACTGACACAATAGTACCAGCTATATAGATACATAGATGTTAGGAAACATCCTTTATTTGTTTCGTTGGAGAAAGATTTGAAGTTACTATTTACTTTTAATAAAAAATAAAAAAATGAAAAAAAAATATTATTATGGTATTATGGAAATATTTTTGTATAATTCAGATGCGAAAAGCACCACTATTTTGCTTTTTTGATTCTGTATTTTTATTGATAAATAAAATACATATTATATCTAAATATTTTTCATATAAATGACCCCACTAATGATCCGCTGTTCGTTTCAAAATGTGATATAATATTTTCTTTCGTTGGTTTACCTAAAGCAATCAAAGATATCAGAGAATTTAAAGCTAAAATAAATTGCACACAAGCTGATAAACAAGTTAAATATTTGCGGATTAACGGAAACGGAAAACCTCAACAATGGTAAAAGCCATAAATTGAAGGCTTGCAAGTGCACCATTCACGTCAGCTGAGGCTATCCGCCGTAACAATTAACGGAATTGTTAGTAATTAAACCACATTTATGGAGTTCATTTTTAAAACTGCAATATAAATGTTTGCTCTTCATTTATAAAAATCACTGGGAAAATGGTGTGCATAATTAGGAATATTCATTTAAATCTTTTGTTTGAAAACGTAAACATAAAATTTCAGGAATAAATGAAAATTGGGCATTCTGTAATACTTATTCGTTAATAAAATATATTTTTAACCGAAATTATTCAATAGCTTTCAACAATTACATGTTTTTATTTTTATTACGATTCTTTCCTGTTTCCATTAACCTGACTGTTTTTATGAATAATTGAATATATTATTACTCTATACGAAAGTCAACTTTGGAATATATATAGTTCAACAACGATCAATTCTTAGAGGCTCAAATAATTTGCCATACGTTCTCGAGGTCTGAAACATATGGTACTTAGGGATGTCTAAAGCCAATTAAAGACAAAAGGTAGCAAATTCCATGACCTTTCCGAGTTTTGGTCTACGTCTAATGTTGCTTAACTTTGGTGATCGTATGAGAACCATGTTACAATATGCTATTTTAGTTGGTCAATCAACGATAACCTAATAAGTTTGCGCTTAAAACTTTTCGACGTTTCCTGCTATACATGCAAAAATTAACTTAATTTCCCACCAAGTTCAAGATACAAATCTAGTAATAGCAATTCACACGGTAAAAATATTTTTATTAATATTTTTATAAATTAAGTATTGCCACATACAATTTAACTTAATTATTTGTATCCTCATATGACAACTTTATCTTGTGTGTTTTGTTCCATGGTTTTAAAACGTTGATCTTAAGCACCATTGATCAAGAGAGCAAAACCTTTAAATTTGTTTTGAAGCCTGCTTTACAGGAATGTACGTAAAAATATATTATTCTAAGACGTGGCAAGAATGTGGCAAAGGTATAACAATGAAAGTGGAAACAATGAAACCGCAACAGAATTATTTAATTTTTTCGCGGGGAATGCAAAATTATCTTCGGAAAGATTGCCAAATAAGGGATGTTGGTCCCAGAGGGGCGAATAAGAAACAACCGAACATTGTACACTTGGACCACTTATTTATATATGTACTCATATTCCTCTATCTATTTAATACACGATTTGTATTCAATTCATAGATTTTTTGTTGATTTTAAATTAATAATACTTAAAGTTTATAGTAACATATAAAGCAGAGTATAGTTCCATGTCTTTTAACAACAGGGTTTATTCTAAATGTATCTACAAATGATGTAAAATATTTTTTCTATATTTCATTTATGGGTTTTAAACGTTAGCAAAAATATTATTTAATCTTGTGCAACTACAAAAACGTATACTCTAATTGAAAAACTTTATGAAGACTTACAATAGGTTAGTTTTTTTTTCATTGCTTATAATATATGAAAATCAGTGTCGCCAATACAATATTTATTTATATCCTTAAATAACTCAAAAAATAAGTTTAATTCATTATACAAATATAAACTTTATTCAAATAAATTATGAGTTTGATAAAAAAAGTAACCGAAATCGTCATAAATTTTTCATTTATTTTATAAAAAATATTTGTTTGGCTTGTTATTTTAAATCGATGTTTTTTATACAAATCGTGTAAGGTACACATCTTCGAGAAAATAAACGAAAACGATTTTACAAAGGGAGCAAAAAACTGAAACGTGAACGCTGAAAAAAGACAACAGCCTTGAAACCACCTGAAAACTTATTTGAATATCGATTCTCTTCCATCCGACATTGTTTGCTCTGTCTTGGGTTTTTTGTACACCAAAAATGAAAAAGCCGTAGCAGGATTATTAAATAATTTAATAGGTTGTTGACTTATGCTTTGTAAAATTGGATTGAAGCGCAAAAAACATAGTTTGATATTTCCTCAGAAAATATAATTCGTCCAAAGATGTGGAAATCAGAAAATAATAAAAACCAAAATTTAGATAAAAAATAGGAGCACGTGAGATAACCTTTTGTAACAGCACTTTATTATAAAGATGAATGAAATATTTTTTGTATCTAATACTCTCTTTACGTAATTTATTATTAATTTTTATTACGTACGAAAACATAAAGTTAATTAAATTTTACAAAGTAGTATTTTTTTATAGACATACTCGTACATTTCATATTTTAATATGGCTTATTTTTTATAACAATACCTTTACCAACGATTGTCTTTGATTTCTTTAAACTTTAAATCAAGTACATAATTATATTTGTTTATAAAGCATCCAGAATCAAATTTCATTGATCAATGCAAAAAAGAGACGATTCATATTTTTTTCATTATCGTATGAAACCATAATTTTTTAAGACTGTAGATTTTTTTGAAAAAACCTATCAAAAATTATCGAGTATTGTTTTCTCCGGTTAAATTCTATCTGACTTGTTTCTGATTAAGATACTCAAACAATCACTTCAGCTAAAACGTTTTAAGTCTGTCATTAATGTTATAAGCTTTTTGTGCGGATGAAAGTAAAAGCCATTCATCAATTAGCTTGTACGAAAAATTAAGAAGAGTAAGTCAAATGTAGTTGTATTTTTAAGGCTACTTTAAATGCGATTACTTTTAAGGAATGTTTTTTTTCATGCTTTGTTTGAATTGTTCAGTAAATTCTCTTAATTTTAATTTACTAGCGTTCGTAAAAAATATCACAGCTTCTAATTCAAATCGAGCTGACTAATTATACGAAATAGTCTCTTGAAATTTTATGGTACGAATAGGCCATGGGACATGCCAATAAAATTTTGTACTACTGCAATAATCTAAGGGAACATGATCGTTAAATCTCAGCAATCACAAGAGACGCTCTTGATGCCCATAGTAGGTGAATGCCTTGAATAAAAGGGCGGTTCTAATTATGAATACCCAACCCAACCACCCCTTCTTCGTACATCCGCTTTAGCACTTTGTTTCTCAGCCGGAGAATATGCGGCACTAGTGTGGAGTCGATCAGCCTACTGTAATCAAGTGGATACTAACCTGAATGATGCATGCTGAGTCGTCACAGGCTGCCTCAAATCAACACCCATTTCTAAACTATACCCCTTGGCTGGCATCGCACCACCACACATAAGACGCAAAGTCATATACACCGAAGAAATGCGTTAGGCAATCAACCAACCGTCCCACTGCTTGTATAATCAGGTACCCCCAACTCAAGATTGAAGTCGCGAAGCAGCTTTCTGAAATCCACACAACCTCTCACATCCGGCCCTGAAAATGAGAGACTCCAGCTCTGGCAACAAATCGCACCAGAGGATTTCATTACTCCAAAGGAAGGCCTCCCAACTGGCAAGAACCTTGACTGGCGGACCTGGAAATCCCTGAAAACATAAAGAACCGGAGTTGGTAGAACAAAGGACAACCTCGAGCGTTGGGGAATGCTTCGGCAGGGAGAGACACTATTGTGCGACTGTGGAGACCTGCAGACCGCCTCACACCTAAGATGCTGCTCCATGTGCCCAACAAGCTACACATCTCAGGACCTAATGCTTGGCAACATACGAGCTATCGATGTTGCCAGATACTGGGAAAAAAAATTTGACGTCGCTGAAACTAAGAAGAAGAAGAAGATTATGAATAAATATTGACAACATTGCTAAAAGATAAAAAATGCAAAACGATATTCATAGTTTCATATAAAGAAAAAATCTGCTTAGCTTTTAATCAAGATCTTAATGCTGATTGCCAAAACTTAAATATCCTATCTAAGGTAACATTTATGTTTGAAAATAAGTAAATGACATTTTTTGAGTATTCCTGATAAATATATACATATTCATTTTGAAAGAATATTTTTTTATTAAGGGCGATTTTGCCAGTATTGCGTATTTTTTATTTGAGTTCTTATTAAAATTAAAATATTTTTATTTTACTTGAATGTCAAAAAAGAGCTCATACAATAGGCTGTGATAACTATTTTTTTTACATGATTTCCAGTATTCACAATCGTTTCACATAAGTGAATACTGGAAAGCATGTCAAAAAACAGTAATCACATATGATAAACGATTTTTATATAAACTGACTGAATAATAGTCTAATTTGATTTGTAATACTCTTATACCTTTATGGTTGTTGAAAATTTGACTTTATGTATGTCTTTATAAGTGGATTGACTGCGTAAATTTCATAGTAACCTTTGAAAGCGGAAGTTCGTAAGATTTCTGCTTTGCGGTACGCGAGGGATAAGTAAATCTAAGAATCTTAAATTTAATAGAATACAATCTTCCGTAGAGTATCTTCCGATAAATGTGTAAAAATTATAGTTGAATGTATGTTAAATAAATCATCTGCTGTTATAGCTATCAAATAAATACAACAGTCTATAAAGTAAATTATAATGACAAGAAAACGTCAATGCAACACATTTTTAATCAGAAAATTGCCACATTCGAAGAGCTGTGGGGGGTTTTGAGGGACTGTTTTCGTTACTTTATAGAAATTTTTGAAAATATTATACAATTTGTGTTAGTAATTCATAAACATGCCTTCGTTTCATCAGAAAATTGAGTTGTCAATTGAGATTTGGGAAATTTGTGAAAAAAAAAAACTTTAAAAATCGTTGTTTAAGGATTTAATGAAAAAACTTACTTGTTTGCAAAAAAATATAGAGAGAAATTATAATCTCACTGAATACTTTTTTTGTATTAATAACGATGCGCCCATGTTTTCTTGGCAGAATGGGCGGTTCTGATTAGAGAAGGGTGACTTTAGGGGGTGGGCGGTCCGTGAATTTCAGTCGAGGGCTTTCAGATTTTATTAACGGGAATCGAATTAAGATGCAGACCAAAAATCGGGTCACTCCAATCGGAATTTTTCAGTTATCGTAAATTTGATTGAAATTATTTGCACTCTGGGGTTACCTAAAGATTTTACATAATTTCACTTGATATTCCTTTGATTTCATTCAGCGGTCGAGTAGAAGCCGAATAAGTGAAATTACTTACGTATTCGAATGCTCGGTTGTCATCTTTTGTGTTTTTGCTGGTATATTCAATATATTTATAATATTATATTATGCCTTTGTATAAGACTTCAATGGTCCCGTAGATGAAAATATGTGTTTTCATAAAATAAAATATTTAAATTTAAATATACCAATAAAAACAAAATGCTGTACAAATTATGTACAAAAATTGTGTTCATAAGTCAATTATGAAGTCGTGTGGTTTTGATATTTTGAAATGTTTTTTTTAACATTAAACAAGAAAAAGTACATTCTAAATTATACAAATTAAATATGTTATTTCTCAGACAAGACAACATTAAATAATGAGTTTCATTATAACATACGTGAGAGTTATTCTACTCTTGAATCCGAAAAATTCTACGTTTTATATAAATTTTCAGATATTAAAATTTCCTAAAATGCATAATATTTGATATTTCACGTTTTTAATGCACTGTCATGCTTATTCATTTGAGATTGTTTCTAAATGTCTAGATTTTAACGATGTACGATGTATCTGTATTTTAATAACTCTTACATATATTCATATCAGAAAGAGTATTGGAGAAAAAAAAATGTTACCTAGACTTTATTAAGTCTGTTGAATTAAAGCTTTCCATTTTATTGTTTGGCTGCAATATTTCGCACCTTGAATAACCAATGCTGGCAAATAAATAAAAAATATATTAAAGACAGTATAAGAAATAAGATGGTTTGAGTTTGTGTAAAACCACAAAGTCACTTTATTTTTTATTTTTAAGTACACGCTGCACTTAGATTAAATCAAATTATTTATATAATTTTATGAAAGTACGATTAATTTTTTAATATTGCATAACTTTATGTAGAACAGTGTAAAAAAACATTTAATTTTTTTAAATCTTAATTTCAAGGCAAATAAACTGATGATGCTTCAAATCATTTGTCAATAAGTTTTGCTTAATGTTTGTAGAAATTATTTATTTTGGTGTATAGATTAAATATTGCATTGATAATGGGTACTGGATAAGTGTTTTGATATCTTTTTAAGTAAAAAAACTGAAACACATGTGGCTTGCAAAATTAAAGATGTATTGAGATGCAGGACATAAAAAAGGTGAAACTAAAAATATTACGTTTACTAAGAATGTTTTTAGAGTGACTGGCATTGCAAACTGACAGAATGAGTTTTATCTCTGAAAGGGAAATCGTTAATAGTAATAGTTCTATAGTTTTACCGTGAAGCATTATTGAATATTCTTAATCATATTTTTAATGAAATAGTTATATAATGTAAGGAAATAACAATAAGTGCGTTATATGAACTTTATACTCGTACGTATAATTGGTATTGTATAAACATTGTTAACGTCTACACAGACATGCTATTGTAATAGCATTTTGATTTTGGTATCCCGATATAATCAAGTGAGACATATCAACAGATGACAAAGACAGTATTAACGTACGGCTTTGTGGCATTACGTTGCTCGGTATCGGTTCACTTTGCTGAAGATACGTCGCTGTTCCATATCAGGCCACATACTACGTGAGAGGAAAATCAAGCTGACATATTTATTAATACAGAGGAGCTCCTACCGCTGGCTCAGATCAGCTCACGAGTTTAATCAGACATAGAGCGTAACGTGTAACGTAACCAAAGACGTATTGAATATGAAACGTATTTAAATAAAGTAATAACATCACTCTAAGAAAAATACTAGGAACACATACAACTAATTTAGATTGATGGTTAAAATATATTTGAGTCCTTTTTTATTTATACATCATTGAAAATCCATAACAAAGCTCCAAAATTGATACGTATTTAAAAATTCACAGCGAAAATTATAATATATGATTTCTTTCTCATTAAAAAATCAGATAAAAATAAACGACGCATGCTAGGACTTTTATTTAGAACATTAATTTGAAAAGGATCGAGGTTTGAATCTCAGAATTTTTCCCATTTATGGATGAGAGATATTTCATATAAGAAGATGTTTGCTGTGAGTTTGTATGTACTTATAAGTAAAAATTCTCGGCGTACCTGAAAATATTTGCAACGGTGATTAAGAAATATATTTAAATTATACGACATTAACCTTTTTTTAATATGCATTTTGAGTGTTCCGCCAACAAAATTAGACAATTGCATTATTCACGCCTTGTTCATTTTTACGAAAACTTACCATGAATAGTTTCTTCTGTCAATGTATTCAATTATTTAGATTTTCAGACAGATTATCAGCTAATTAATAATTTCTTAAATAAGGTGTTATAATTAATTTACGATATATTTAAGAAGCCGTTTAATAACACTTTAATTCCCTGAAATACTAACATGTACACAATCATTATAGATCCTTCCTGTTCACAGCATCTATACTTTTTGGTTAGAAATAACTTCTCCTTGGTAGACAAAAACTATTTGAAAAGGGTTTTCTGTTTATGTTTATATAATATATCAATAATTTGTTATACCTAATAAGATTTCGCAAATTAATGTTACTGATACTGTGGCTTAACTAGCTTTAAAATGTACGGTATAACGACAGATTAGCCAATACAAGAGCTGTCTTAGAGAATCCAATTATTCAGACGTCCGTTGAATTAGACCGTGGTTCGAACTCTATTAAAGATCAAGCTGGAGAGACTAACTTAGTTATGTACTTGATATTATGAAGTGGGAATATTTCATATTATAATGATATAAATTATGAAAGTACGAATACTCCAACATGATTTAAACCTTACTTTAGTGATAATCTAAATTTTAACGTGAAACTTTACTGAATTTACGCTTAAACAATTAAAAATAGAGGTATCGTTAATCGATATATAAAAATCTTTATTAGTTTGATGCTGGAATGATTAAGTCTCTAACCGAGTGAAAATGGTAGCAAAATGTTTTATAACTAAGATGTAATTCTCAGCAACTTAAAAAACACATAAGAAATATTCATAATTTACAGGTTTGTAATTATTTTATTTAAATATTTATGCTACGTTAAAGTGAAGGTGGGGCTTAATGCTACAAACATTATAAAAAAATGTATGTTGTTTTATATGTATATTTTTATTAAGCCTTGTACAAATTAACTGAGCCGTAACCTTTATTTATGTTTCATAATATGTTTTATACCACAATTTTAAGCCGCGTAACCTTTTTATGAAAAATATTAAAATTTTCTATGAAACTTTTGCAGAATAAAATTATAAAATAATATTTTAAGCATGTTACTTAATTTGAAATATTTAGCTTATAAAAATTAATTTCAAATAGTTTTGGTTTAAAGTAAAAATACACAATTATAAAATAATAAACATGACTGTTTTGAATAAATTAAATATAATATAGTGAAATAACCATTTTTTTAAGTATATGAATTATATGATTGTTATTAAAATAAAAAAAAAATAACTTTGAAATGCATAAGATTACCTTTAAAAAATTGCTTTAAGCTTAGATGAAGAAGCCTGCTTAGATAACTGTTGTTGTCTAAAAAATTGAGTTGAGCCGCCACGGGTTAAGTTGGGTTAATCATGATGGGTCAGGATCGTTTCGTCTAAGTCAGAGATTATTGAGAATCATATATATTTCTTAGTGAACCTTCCGATTGGAATAAGGTATGAAAAATGGTAAATGTACTGCATCCACCCACAACCGACAAACTTGTCTTACAGTTGCCGAATTTCCATACATGGTTAATGTATGTCAATCAAAAACTGGCAATTTATAAAGTTCCTTTCTAAATGCCACGTGTAAGCTTTGGAACGCTCTTAGAGCATCCGTGTTTCCTCCTTCCTACAATCTGGATCTCTTCAAGAAACAGATGAATATGCATTTGCCATCTCCCCAACCTACACACAATTACAAACACAATACATGTTTTCCGCATGGAGCATCTAGCCTTCCTGGTCATAGAATGCACTGGTCACGACCAGTTGTGCTCTCCTGCATGCGATTACATTAAAAACAATACTGATAAATGGAAATTCATGGTGATCCTATGCTTCCTATGTAGACCACTTTGAGAAATCTGAGATTAAAAAAATAATAAATGTAACAATGAAAAAATAATCATTAAATAATTTATATGAATGTAAATAAAATAAAACACTTGAAAATTTTTTTTTTTCATAATTAGAAACTGGATACGTCTATTATTTATAAATCTGATTCGATTATTAGGACAGTACTTCAAAGCTCAATACTAAAAGCTTGTATTCAACTGAGGCTGTCGTGTTTCGACGGCCTTCTCACGGACTTGTGATTAATCTCTATTTCACCTTTGCCTGGCGTTCGCTCCGGTTCAAAAGCTCACGACCTGAAATAACCTGAAAGACGCAAGTTTTCAGCGAGCTTTCGACGTAGCTACACCGCTGTTTACCGGGTGAGTTTTCCAGGCCTAACTCAATTATGGTAATAGCCGTTTGCGTAAAAAACGGCAATTCAAAAGCGGTTAAGGCTATTCGTCGGAAATTTTACCGACGCCGCTTTCTTGAACTGTTTGTTTGATGTTTATTGTAGCAATTCGGGCGACGCTTTTTGCCGGAAAAATCATTAGGATTGTGTTTTGCTTGCGCTTATTCAATTATGGTAAATATACAAAATCGCTCATTTAAATTTCTCCGTGCACTGATTTTGCGAAAGGCAGACAATCGTTTTTTTCTTTACAGTAAATTTTGTAGTAAATTTTGCATAATTTTTGTAAAACATTTGGAATTGGAATATCACTTAGATTTGGATTAAGCTGCATCTCAAAACCAAAAAAAAATCTCCTCGGATGAGTAAGAATAATTGTATGATAAATAAATGGGCCAGAAAATCACCAAAAATATGCATCTAATTCTACAGCTGTTGTCTAAGCAAGTTTTAAGTATGCCGGTATGGATGTCATCGGGAAATATAAATGTTATCAAGTGGACCTTTGGGTGTAGAAATATCTTGTTATAATGCATGGAAAGTGGCAGATGACAGAACTGAGTGACGGCAGTTTGTAGTAACTTTATACTTAAATAATTATTGCAGTATTGAATGATATGAGTCGATGTATTAAGCAGAATATCAGGTTATAATATATATTTTAAATTATATAATTTATATCATTTGAAACTATGTGCGTACGAATTACTTCAAGGTATTTTCTTAAATTGTTACAGCATGTAATATAAAAATAGAATCTATATGTATAAAAGAAAGTCGGGTTATTTTAGTTTTTATAACTCAAGAACGGCCTAAACCGACTTGGCTGAAAATTGGTGGAAAGGTAGCTTAGAACCCAAAAACGTCCATGGGATACTCAAAATTGATTTGATTAAGAAAAAATATTGAACATTTACGTAAACATGTTTTCATACAAGACTATTGTAACTTGACAGCTGTCAGTTGAGAAAGTGTTGCCATAGTCAGCAACATAACTAAAAATGACGCAATATTAGGTATTGTAAGTAGGTACCTACGTAAGGTACGGAATATTTTGAAACAAAAAAAAACAAGAGGCAGGAAAAAAAGACAAAAACAAAATAAATATTAGTGAAAATATTAATTTAATCTTTTATTTGTTAAAAATGTTATAACAAAAAGCAAATGGAAAGGCATCTTCTTATTCTATTATGTTATTTTTATTTTTATTATTTTCTCTATTTATTGTATATTTATGTATACTCTATGTTTCTAAATATTTGTAAAAAAAAATGGAATTTCGATTCTGTATATAAATAAATATATAGATGTGCCATCTATGTTTTTTTTTGTCTATGGTTTGATAGATATTTTGACAATCGGTTGACGTTTTGTTTCGACAGCATTTTGCTGATTTTATTATTGATTATTGATAATGCCGACACCAAAACGTTCGAATCTTTCACAACAAAGCCGTCACGCAACAAGGAATCGAAAAATTGTCAATGAAAGGACTGACGAAGAGCAAAAATCTCGCGTGAACAATCCATCGAACCCATCTAACCTGTGGCACAAATACAAGAATAATATGTCAGAAGATATTTTACATCAAATTCGTGTTAGATCAAGAAATCCTGATCTTAAGATGAATGAGGATATACATAATCGGGCTTTGCTCTTAATCGAAGACATGTGTTAACCTCATGTGCGGTAGTTTATTAGTCAGGTTAGGAATGCCAGCACCAAATCGTGAAATGAATGACGCATTTAATCGAGAATTGTAACGGGAACGTGAATATGATCACCATGAATTAGATTTAGTAGTTTAAACGAATGTACCGCTGTTGAATCCTCAACAAAAGGAAGTTTATGATACATTAATGAAGGCAATTGATGATGGAAATGGTGGTTTATATTTCCTGGATGCCCCTGGTGGAACTGGTAAGACATTCCTCATGTCAGTAGTTTTAGCCACTGTCCGTGTGAGATCCAACATTGCGGTTGCAGTTGCTTCTTCTGGAATAGCAGCCACATTGTTAGAAGGATGCCGTACGACTCATTCAGCATTAAAATTGCCGTTAAATCTTCAAACTATTGAAGAACCTACATGTAATATTTCAAAACACTCCGCAATGGCCAAAGTTTTATCAGAATCGAAAATCATCATCTGGGACAAACGCACAATGGCGCATAAACGTGCATTGGAAGCACTTAACCGATCATTGAAAGATTTACGCAATGACTCGAGATGTTTTGGAGGCGCAATGATTTTATTGTCTGGCGATTTACGTCAAACACTGCCAGTAATTCCAAAATCAACTGCTGCCAACGAAATTAACGCTTGCCTCAAATCTTCGAATCTATGGCGCTATGTAAAGAAGCTTCAACTGACAACAAACATGAGAGTTGCATTGATGAATGATACATCTGCTGAAGATTTTTCTGAGCAATTGCTGACTATCGGTAATGGTCGAGTACCTGTCGACATATCGAATGGATTGATTTTTTTTTTCTCAGAATTTCTGTATCTTTGTCTCATCGAAAGACGAACTCATCAACAAAGTATTCCCAAACATCATGACTAACCACAAAAATAATGAATGGTTGAGTGAGCGAGCAATTTTAGCGGCTAAGAATAAAGATGTAGACGACCTTAACTACATAATTCAGAATGATATCATTGGTACACTGCATTCATACAAATCTATTGCCTGTGTAACGAATTAAGAAGAAGCCACTAACTATCCAATTGAATTTTTAAACTCATTGGATGTGCCTGGCTTACCACCGCACAATTTAAGACTAAAAGTTGGCTCCGTAGTAATCATGCTTCGAAACATAAACCAACCAAAACTGTGCAATGGGACGCGTTTGGTGATAAGTAAATTGATGAACAATGTGATTTACGCGACGATACTCAAAGGAAAATTCGAAGGTGAAGAAGTCCTCATTCCGAGGATCCCGATGATCCCAACCGATATGCCGTTTGAGTTTAAGCGACTTCAACTTCCGGTCCGTCTTGAATTCGCCATGACCATTAACAAATCACAAGGCCAATCCTTGAAAGTTTGTGGTCTGAATCTTGAAAATCCATCTTTTTCCCATGGTCAATTATATGTGGCATGTTCACGGGTTGGAAGACAATCTGCGTTATTTGTTCTTGCGCCTGATAATAAAACAAAAAATGTCGTCTATCACAAGGTGCTTCACTGAAGAGTGCAACCCATGCACAAAAAATACATGGCCAATAAAGAATCATTAAAATACTAGGATTCAAATCATTGCAAATTAAAGGACTGAAGAAGAACAATTGCACCTGGACGTATCGAAGAACGAGGATTTAATCTGACATTCAAGGTATTTATTTATTTATTTTTGTACTTACACACAAAATAATTAACAGAATAACATACTACGCTTATTACTTTGAATTATGTATGCTAATTCTAAAAAAAAAGTGTTTATAAATCAGTAATATTGTCTTTGCTTTTGATTCTGTAGATACAAGGACAGATTCACCATTGAATCGGATCATTCCAACCTCTCGAAGATGCAAAGCATAAATTTGTACAAATATATTCAATGACAATATGGAGGAAGAACTTGATCGACGTCTACAAAGTCGTGATCAGAGCGGATAAACGACCATCTGGTACACACGTCGTGATACTGGGCAACTACAACAGATATCTGAAACACGTCGTTCATATGACACGTTGCAATACCCACTGATGTCTTGGCACGAGAAGATGGATATTATTTCAATATCAAAATGAAAAATCCATTTAATGGTGAGTAATCAATATGTATATATAATCAATATCATAGTTTTGATTCCGTCATGACATACATTTTAAAGTGCTTGGTTTTGCTTTATGCTTCCAATAAAAGACCAATTACACTGCTTATTACCAGGAAAATAACAGACTTAAAGATTAAGATGTTTTTTTAGAGTAAATTTGACAAATAACCGGCAAACGATTTAAAATCATTTATCTTCACCCCTTTATAATTATGCTACAAATATGGATGTTAGCTTTACATACAAAATTACAAATCTATTGTCTTAATTTCAGGTGAAGAAACTACCAAGAATCTATGCTCGATGAATTATAATGCATATCGTTTGACGATTCGTCGAAATGCTGACAACTACTTGCTGAAGTTTCGTCGATTACTGCAATAGAATTCAACCAGACCAAATATATGATATCATATGTACCGAAAAATTCAACTTAATAAAATCCAAAATCTGCTCATTTATTGCCTTTCGGGTGAAACATTGTTCACCGGGTCAGCTAGTATATTCATAAATAAAAGTTAATAACTTTTACTTTTTTCATTTTTATTGGAACAAAACAAAGTACATTTTCATTAATAATATATTCAAATTTTATATTTTTTCTTGAACAATATTCACCCTAGACACCCATCAAAATAATTTAACATTAAGAACAACTTCATCTTTGAGGCCTCAGCAAAATAAAATATTTTCCTTTGCAAAGCCTTCACAATTCCAGGAGATTGGCATCAACCCTCTGACTTTTCCCGCGTAATGAAGTTATGAATTGAAATAAGTTTCTTTCGCACTTTCAGGAATAAATTAAGCGAATAATTCCTCGGCGAACTGCGCTCATTTTTCCTACTTTATACAGCATTAAAAAGTTTCATGAGCATCAAACGCGAGTACAGAGCACAGGTAAAAACTTGAAATTTCAACAGAGTACTTGCGAGTTATTTATAGTTGGGCTTGTTAATTCTAATACTGAAATTTCTTAAGGTGACAACTTTCCTTGAGTATAAGTAGAAAATTCCAGACTTTAATTTAATTAAAATATGTAACGAGATACTTTTTAAAAATATTTTTTTATTACTTCAACAATTTCATTTTTTTTCAAATAATCTACGCTTTATTATATTAGGTTACTAAATACCTTTCATTTAATAAAGAAACGTCTAAAATGAGTAATTGTGAATATATACTGGTGTATTGCTAGAAAAATATCACTTATTAAAGTGATGTCTTGAAATAAAATCAATTAATGACGCATTATGCCAAAAAACATAAAAAACAAATCATTTTTTTATTTCATTGTGTTATTTAATAAATAAAACATTTCATTTTCATTATTATTGCAGCATTAAATAGCCATTTAGTTTAGTCTTGCCATTAATTTCAGTCTGAGAGAGCCTAATGACAATATAATAACATAAAATTACCCAAAAAAACCTTTCGCCTTGAGCTTCGCCTTTACTTTGATAACAAAAGCGTTATCATTACAGTCCGGCAGAGTTAAGGCAAACAGGGGTATTTAGAGGCAAGAACCACTTTGCCAGGTTTTGTGGTAATCTGAGTAGATTAACAAGACAACCTGAGGAGAGAGAGAGCGGCCTCTATTTACTTGATTTCTTATTACAACATTTCACAAACTCCCTACCAATATTGCTCCTGTCGTAAGTCTTTGTATATAGAGCCTAGCAAAACACTGTCGAGTTATTTTATTAATTGAAACCGAGCAAACAATTATTAATTCATTTCAATGCTTTCAATGGAATTCAATGTTGAATACAAGCAATTGACAAAATACAGAATATCATATTATTTATAGTGTTGTATAAAATAATTTCCTTATTTTCAATTTATTACATTTAATAGTTCATTTCACTAAAATTTACTTAAAATTTATTGCTATTAAGCTGTGACAAGAAATTTATTTACTTTAAGTGGATTTTTTAGGATTTTGTATACATGTAACATTTATTTTCCGGTACCAATATTTTAAATTCATCTAGTTTGATCATTTTTAAATTCTTACAATATGATCCACATCATTCAATTATTTATTATGTGAGATATCTGCAAAAATATGTTTAAGTGAAACAAATATTAAACATTATTTTCTATTGTCATGTGAATTAATTCTTTTAATTTGTAATTTTTTTTTAAATTTGCATTAACATCGTCCTCTCTTTCAAAAGGTGTTATTAAGTAGCGTGAGGGCAGGAGAGCAGAGCAGATCAGATTAATAACAGAATTTTCAGAAGCACATTGTCATATATTAACGATAAACTTTACAACCTTGTGGCCCGACCTAGTCACAGCATTCGGCCGAGCCACAATACAGTATGCTCTTGCCGAAGGGCGAGACACCACTGGCTCCACACGCTTGTCGGCGCTGAGACTCTCGCCCAGCGCCCGAGTGGCGATGTATATAAATATCATACCCGTAAGCGGACTTGTCCAAATTGGGAGAAACATAAATGTATGACAAGCGAACAGAAATAAGAGACGAAAGATTGTGTATCGAGGTTTTCGGTACCAGTCAGCAAGGGCTACATCATGCTGATTTCAATTTTATTACATTTTTAATTATAAATGTTCTTTATTTAAGACATTTTAAACAAGATGACCTGATTCGAGATTTATTGATCTTTTTTTTTCTGCTTATAAATTTAATCATTAAATCATTAAACATAATATATAACTGAATTAAAAAAAAATAAAGACTTTAAGGGAAGTGTATATCAAAATGACAAGCATTTACTTACACAATTATTGTATGTCCACGTCTATTATTAAAATGATTACTAGTGTACAGTATATATTTATCAAGAAGATAAAATTTCCAAGAAGGTAATGTTGTAAGCTCTCCAATATTTCAATTAGGTTATTATTTAAGTCATCTGATCCTTATAGATAAAATAGTTACTCGAAAAATTTCTATGAAATATAAGTTAAGTAAATAATCATATTATTTTCATTTTTGAATGTCTTCATGGGTAAGATAATTATAATTTTGTGTATATGTTATATTAATTTTATTATTTATTATATTTCCGTTAATCCGACAAGTTGGCTATCAAATATCTTGCATTTGAGGCTTTGTGTATTGGCAATAATCTAGAATATCTTGCTATAACAGTGAAAATTTATTTACCAATAAAACAATATTGCTTCATACACATTAACATTAAGCTATGCGGTTCTCACAAACTTGATTACAGAACTTGATAAGGTGATAAAATAAACATCGTTTAACATAACGTAGCCATGAAAGACAAAATTAATAAATGTTTAAAGGTTTTTAGTTGGAATTATCTTTAATTACAGTTTTGTCAAA
Organism: Glossosoma conforme; assembly: GCA_022606575.1. Taxonomy (NCBI): domain Eukaryota; kingdom Metazoa; phylum Arthropoda; class Insecta; order Trichoptera; family Glossosomatidae; genus Glossosoma; species Glossosoma conforme. Next base: position 1,293,590 of record JAGTXR010000121.1, read on the forward strand.
TGAAAACTTTACTCATTCAAATCTACATCAAATTTCTCTCATCAATTTGTGGTGAAAAAGAAACGGCAGACGCTGGGCTTCGAACTACGAACTATGTACCTTAGTTCTATTCTATGTACAACGCAATCGACCATAACTAATCTCCGCGTTAATCGGGTTGAAAGATTTAACGTATTTATTTTATCGTTACTTTCCACAAATTTATGATTAAGTTTATTGTGCAAATTAAAAAAAATAACCGTATTGAACACATTTTTAAATTAAATATAATATATTAATGATTAAACAAGTTTAACCAATGTATCCTCCCTGTATTAGCTTATGGCGCAGAGACGTGGAATCAAACAGCAAGTCTTACCTATAAAATAAAGGTCACCCAGCGTGCTATGGAGAGATATATGCTCGGAGTGTCACTAAAAGTTAGAATCCGAAACGAGGAAATACACAAGAACTCAAGTAGTAGATGCTACACAACGAATAGGCAAAACTCAAGTGGCGATGGGCAGGGCATAAGGACGAAGAAAAGTATTGGAATGGCGCCCAAGAACTGGCAAACGAAGCATTGGCCGACGCCCTGCTAGATGGACGACGATATACCTGTAAAAAGAATAGCGGGAGTCTTGGATGCGGAAGGCGGAGGATCGAAGAGGATGTAGACTCATGCGGTGGATTACGTTCAACAGTGGAGGGATACAGGCTGATGATGATGATATTTTATTTATTTACGATAAATAAATGTGCCATCTATGAAAAGTTAATATTGTATGAAATAATATTAAGACGCAATAGGGAGTATATTGCATATATAATTCCTGAACACCAAAATATAGAGAGCAAGGAATCTTGAACAGAAATCAGCTTAATATCTGCAGTAAGTTAATCAGTATTTGTAAGGAGATCAAATGGTACACCAAAAGCTTTCGTTTGAAATATTTGGTTCTATTGAACGGCTTAACCTGAATGATGAAATGATGAAATGATTTTTTTATACCACTTAGTACATGATGCCTTACATGTTATTAAAGTATGTCATCCGTAAATTTCGTTACACTTGCTAATAACAAAAATATTTTTCATTATCTCTGTCGCACAGACCCAATCTTGAACGCTGGCCAAAATCGATTCTTGACATGAATGAGTTTATGAGGCACAAAGAGAAACTACGAAGAGAAGGCCTTAGGCTGGGGTAGAAAACTTGATGCAAAAATAGTTGAAAATTATAATATTTAATATGAAAACTCTATAAGTACGAAAAAACATTAGATAATTTCATAAAATAATACCAATTGAGTATCAGTTACTATTTAGGCAATATATATATAAATATATAATTGTGTCGGAAACAACAGGGTCAGATCTTGTCTGCCCAGAAGTGGATGACGTCGATGGCGTTACTCCCGGCCATCATCAGTTCTTCCTGGGTGCAACTACTCGGACACAGCGCACACTCCAGAAGGTGTGACAGGGTCTGCTTCACGCCGCAGTCACATTCAGTCGTTCCGCTGTAAAACTGCCAGGCTCTTATCTGTGTTCTCGTCTTGTATACTCCGGTCTAAAGTCTGTTAAGGGACCTTCGTATATTCCACCCCTGGTCGTGTCCAGGGGCTAGGTCCTCTTTCGGGGCATTCCAAGCATTCCCCTCAGTTGCGCCTCTCCAAATGCTCAGCCGCAGGGTGGCCGCAGGTATCACCAGTTCCGTTGTCGACTGTAGGAAACTTCTTCTTGATTCGAGCCGTGTAGTTACGTAAGGTAAGCCCCCCACACAGAAAATTTTGCTAACAAATAAACAGAAGCGGAGATTAATTTCTTTAAAAAATAATTTGGATAGATGTTTTGAAGGCATGTTTTTGGTCGGGAATAATTAATTAGGACGAATAAATGTATGCATATATTTTTGTGGGCATTTTTTTCATATTTGGATGTATGGAATATATGAATCGGACCAATCAATAGCTATGAAATATAATAAAAAGGGTAATAAAAAATCATATAAGGCACTTTTATTTTCCTATATTTGCAAATAAATTGGAATGTATGGCCTTTACAAATTGCTGGCGGATATAGCTTAATGGTTAGTGAGTTTGATTTCCAAGCAGGAGGTCTCTTTTTTATTTCTACACTCTAAAAATACCCTCGGTTGGTGTGAATTTGACACCTCATCCGTAAAATACCAGGCATAGCCTTTTAATCAAAATTGGTGGTTGACAAAAGTTGGCCCGTGAATACCACGCATTCATAGTAAATTGTTGTAATTATTGGATGATGAGTGAATATATGGCTGTAGTCAATGACGTTAATGGATTCCAGATGCTGCACTTAGCCACATGTACTCGTAGCATGGCAAGCGTCATGGAATCCACTGATAAGACTGCATCATTATCACAATCTGTCGGTATTCTCCTGCATGTGTCTACATAAAATAACACCAAGATCTATCTAGCTAAATTCTCAGCTACTAGATTTAAAAGTCGGATTTTAAAATACTAGTTGTACTACCTTTTTTTTTTTAATATAATGCATAATTGATGGGCATTATAAACTTCAACTTACAAGTATATAATTCTGTAATTATAAATATATAATAAAAAATATATACCTGATAAATCGATGCGGTTTTCTATCGCAACAAGGTTGCCTACCCCCTTTCCTAAGTATTTCTCTCAAGGGCGTCGAATACGGCTCTTGTGAGATGTGACGAGTGGTGGAAGAGCATACTATCAGACTATAGGATCTCGGCCAAGGCTTTCCCTCATTTCCTGGTCCACACGCTTCATTGGACGTATTTATCGGCTGATTAGGCATCCAACGGTGACCGTTCAACTACACATCAGGAGGCGGGGATCATTGATGCCAACACGTATTCTAAAGCATTTTTTACCGTCCTTAAATATATATCTTTACGTATTTTTATAGTTGATCACAAATGTAAACATTAAATATGTTAATTCTTTAATAAATATGATAGACACATACAAACTTATATCAAATATAATATTTAATGAAATTTTTTTTGTCATTTGCGGAGAAAAAGAAACAGCAAAGCCTGGGATTTAAACGAACTATGCACTAATCCTTCTTCAGACTACTTCCTCTTCCTAAATAATCGTGAAATTTCATGTATTCATATTATTGATACATTCATATTATAACAGATTCCACTTTGTTTTGAGTTGTATTGAAACATATTCTCACACATAATGTTAATACTTGTTTGAAAAATATTCGGTTTTTGTACAATAAAATTAAATTTGTTATCTATTTTTTTAACTTGTCATCAAACGAAGGTTATGTTAAGAAATATTATTGATTGAGTTTCCCTTAGAAGTAAACGGATCGTTAATTTCATCGTTACATATGATTTCCTTAAAAATGATAATTAAAAACATCCTGAATATGCCTTACCGGACGCTACCTTTATTTAAGCTTCCGAAAGCTCCCTTCTCACGTTTGAAGTCGTTTTAAAATTTGGAATATACGAGTATGTACTCTTTAACCACTCGGTATGCAGAGATGTCATAGAATGAGGCTTGGATAACCACCACCGTACCGCTCCCTTACTGGAACATATGGCATTCACAAACTGCCGCCACGATGGATATTAGGAGCTTATTAAATTGTCGTGGCCGTTTGTGACGACCATACGGTTGAGACATACTCGTAGATAGGATTTGGAAAAAATTAGCAAAATATCGATAATTTATACACTGTCTACATTTTTGTAAAATATTCATCATACATTTTTTTTAGTAACAAAAGTGTAAGATTTTTATCTACAATATATTTATCATAAATACATTTTTTGAGGAAAGTAAATGTAAAATTAATGCATCGTTTGAATAGAAATGTTAAAGTGAATTATATCATTTAATAGGAAATAATTCTCAATTTTAATAAAAAAAACAACGTATTTTTTTAAGCAAATAACTTTTTTTCAAATTTGTCTATCGATCCAAAATATTTTCAGTACCACAAAAGTTTTTTTTTGTGTAAGAGATAATTACGTAGAAAGTTTTTGGTCGAGTCGGGTTCAAACTGAAAACTCAAAAGATAAATGATCGAAATACTCGATGTAACAATGTGATTATCCAGCATCATATTCAAGAGGAAATCGCGAACAACTTTTTGCTTTGAAGTACGCGCAGATTGTGTTTGCTAACACGAGTTAGTTATTTCACATGAATAGGTCTTGGAAAATTAAAACAGAGTTTTCTTCGCGTGATTGAACCATTATCAACGTGATTCTTAAACGTCCTCATTTTTTTTTAAATACGGGATAGACGAAGAGAGAAAAAAAGATTCTGGAATATATTTAAGGTTTATTCAGGTTGGTAGGATGTTTTGTGCGGAAATAATGTGTGACGATTCCGGAAATCGAAAAAAAAGTGTAATTTTTTTCTTAAAGATTTACATATTATGTGAGAGGCACACAGTTCCGGAAACGAAAAACGGAGTAGGTGATACTGAATCAGATCTTTCATTATGAATAATCACACTATATTACTTCAAACTATACAAGTAAGGTTAATATGAAATGCTATAGCATATAAATCATTTTATTTCATTACATCATATCAGATAAAATTGTATTATTAAGCTATTTTTTCAAATTATGTGAAAAATTCATGGAAAATGCTGAAGATTTAATTTTAAGTATAAAATTAAATTTCACTAGTACGTGGTTAAGGTCAATGCTAGGTGATTATGTAATTATTTTAGTTCATGTTGTTCATAAATAAGATTAATGCAATGTAATTTTAAATTTTAAATTAAACGCTGGTCTGTTATCATCTGTAAAATTACTTTTGATGTAAATAAATTACGAATGCTTACGTTGTGGCATCGATAAAGAAACGTTAAATAAATTTTAATAAAAGAAAATATTGAGGATACTATGAAAAGCCTTTTTATTATGAATTTAAGTTAATATTCTATGCGTATTAAAAAACATAACGTCATTTTTATATTTATTTTTCTTATGAAAGCATGGAGTAACCACTATTTATTGTTATGACTTTAAAAAAAAAATGTTTATATATTTAATTCACTATTTACATGGTGTTTGTATGAAAATAATTCTCTACAAAAGACTATATTTAGGCTTACAATAAACCGATTCAATTACTTATACTACTAAGTAACTAACAATGTTTCTACCTTCATAAACATTTGCTTAAGCATGAATCAAGAATACTCCAGCTGAATATGGAAATCTCTCAAACAATATATTACAGAAAATGTAAAATAATCACATCTTACACGCTACAATAAATGAAATAGATTACACTAACAAATGTGTTTATTATCATAAACGGATTACGTTTTTGTTTTTTTTGTTGCACGGGAGGTTATTCAAAACATTGATTTATTTTGTATACCACTGTCAAAATTTAAATGAGCAAAATATGAAAGGATTATTTTCGTGCTGAAACCGACCGGGGCAAACCGCCATCCTTTCAGCAATGATACTCTGAAAGCCTCAGCCTGAAGCAGCGGAGATTTCCTTTCACAGTATTTACCCAGAGCTCGCGGCCCACGCGACCTTATTCACGGCTCTTTCCCTCCTGAAAACTGAAACTTGAAACCTGAAACACTGTGCCCGAATATTCACGTGATATTTGCCAGCGGCTGACCGCAGTGGTTGAGAGATTCCCTCAATGCAACAGACAACGTTCTTTGATTATGCTCGTAAGTAATTTTGCTTTTGTAGCTTCAGATCTCTTCAGTAAATCGTAATTAATGTTTTGTGTTTCTTTCCCCGTGTACCATAATATTTATTTTAAATAAATTTACAAAACTATTAAGCCGGCATTTTTGGTTGAATTTAATACTTTTGTATTATTAAATGATATAACTAATTTTTAAATTTATTATACGATACAAATTGTGATTTAACAACAATTAATAAAAAATAATATGTACCTGCATACTACGTACTTAACTCCATAAATTTTGAAAAAAAAATCTTATTTTATTCTTGAAAACAGTAATTTTTAATTTATTTTAGACTTACTCGTATCCCACCAATAAAACAATTCGACTGTCATAAGGATTGCATAATTTATAAAATAAAAATGAAGAAAAAATTTAAAAACATATTTTTTCCCAAGTCTAGTTAATTGAGAAATAAATACATATTTTTTTAATAAAACCTTGTTTGTTACTGATTTAGGCACACCAATGAATGATTGCTTAGTTTTTATTTATCTATAAAAAAAAGAAAATACGTGATAAAATTTGTATTGTCATATGAAATTATAGTCCATCTAATATAGGAAGAACCCTATGGCACATTTATTGCCCTGTGCTAAATATCGTCCGATATAACGTTCGCTACCTATACTAATTTTATCAACATAAACAAAAGCCTCTCTTCTTATATATAATAAGTTATTTAGGTAAATATATCACAATAAAAACAAAATAATAAAAAATAAATGCATATTGTTACAAATTAGGAAAAATACGGTAATTTGTAACTATAATACTATAATATCTGACGCACGTAGAAGGCCATGTCACATTACTGCGAAAACCAGTGTTGGGGTATAAATAATCGTATTTTCGATTGTTTTTGTAAATACCTACTAAAATTAAATATTAGAATTATTATCAATTATAAGTGAAAATTAACAGGTTTTAAGAGACATGTAAAACAAACTATAAATAATAATATTAGTAATATGAAAATTATGAAGAAAAGCAAGTGTAGAGATAAATATTAGCACATAACCTTAAAAACACATATTTTAGTTGGAACTGATAAAGCAGTACATTCTAAATTGTCTTCGTCACTATCGGAATCAGAACTACAACTTTCACACACATTTATAATCAGGTTCTGTTCACTTAAATTGTCAAAGCGTACATCGCGATCCCAATCTGCATAATATTCTCTTTTTGTTTTGTCCACCACTTTTTTCCAATCTTCTGCCGTGACATTGTCACATGCCTCGTTCAATAGAGTCAACATCTTGTTCGCTGTGAATGGTGGAGACGTGTTATTTCTAGCCGCATAACCTAAATGTAAAAAAGGATATTCATTACATAAATAATGATTAAATGGCGTGAGGTAGAAGTGATAAATTATATTAATATACCTTTTATTTGAGCCCATATCATTTCAATAGCATTATATTGGCAATGGTATGGCGGTAATCTGATTACCGTGTGGCCTTTTGTTCTGGCCAGTTCGTCCAATACATATGTTGGTGTTGGAGGTTTATACAAATTAACCAATCGGAGCAGCTCATTTTTTAACATTTGTTGATTTGGACAGAATGGTACGAAGCATGGTCATAGTATGCATACACGTGATTCCAAATTGCTGCCAAATCAAAGCTATCGGGTTTTGTTATTGAGCATTTCTTCTGTCGTTTCTTATTTGGTGTTAATAATTTTTTCTCTTCTAATGAAGATTCACCGTATTTCTCCTCTGTGATCAGAGATACTGTAGATTTACTGATTCCTAGGGAATCCGCGACCCGATCTCGAATGTTTTCAACAGACAGCAATGGTCCACCATTTTGTTTTTCTTGATGAAAATAATCACGCAAGCGTACGACAAATTGACGAGATTCACTGCTGAGAATAGTTCTTTTCTGTCTCTTCGGCATTGTAAAAACACAAAAATATGATTCAATGAAACAACTTTAACAATACTAACAATAAATATAATAATTACAACAACAAAAAACACGAGTCGATCGAAGAACAACACGCTACTGAAAGTCAAACATTTGTACTGATCCGCCATGAAGCCGCCATGCGGAAATAGAGATGTTTATATACGATTCACTTCGAATTCAAATTCGATTTTTTTTCGAAGAAGAAGAGAAAAAAAATCGACCTAATCGAAATAAATATTTTTGCCCCATCCCTTTTACAAGGGGCAATAAATGTGTCATAGGGTTCTTCATATATTGGATGGACGTATGGAGTATTTCTATTTTTATCTCGTTTATTAAAATTTAAACCTAATTATTTGAATTAATATACGTAACCTATATTTATAAAATGTGCACTTCATTATATGTACATTTTCATAATTGCAGTTATAAAAAAGAATATTAATTTAGGTGGAATTGGCCCGGTGGCCGAGCGGTATAATTACCTGGGCAAAAATGGTTGGTTCCAAAGGTCCGCGGTTCGCATCCCGCTCCCGCCGATATTTTTTCTGAATGATTTGACTCGTTTAAGGATTTTTATGTATAGTACATGTATATTTAATTGCTTAACAATATTAACGTCCATCTATACATTATATGTTTGTTATTATCCGCGTTAGGATTATACTCTTCTTTCGAGAGTTTGTAATTATTTTTTATACAAAAAAAAAAAATTGGATAAGAAAAAATGAATTAAGTTGTAAAATATAATAAATTAGTTAAATAATTACCACTTTTATTTTTCAGATGAAATTGGTCTGAAGAAAACTCGATTTCATCTCCTGCAATAAACAAAGGTAAGAAAATTAATGAATTGTTAGAAAAAAAATTGAAAGAAATGCAATATTTATTGAATAATAACACGATTGTACTGGTGAGTTTTTAAAATAAGGTCAAGTAATAAAAAAAACGTAAAACCATATTTTGAAATATTTTAAAGATATCTTTAAAAAGAAAGTAGCCGTTTTGGTCTTTATACACGTGTTCAATCTTCATATTTCATCTTAATTAAAGTCTTTTATTATTCAATATCAGTTATCACAAAGTATAGAAACTGCCTGGATCAATAATTAATTGAATTCGATACAATATAATAGATGAGATATGACTTATTTATTTAAGTAAAATGTGCACCATTAACAGTTTAAAAATTGATTAGCAAATCCACCAAAAAAGCGCTGCGGCCAAAAGGTTAAATAAAACATTTTTAAATGAAAAAAATGAAATAAACAAAACATTGTGTTACACAAATATGCGTCAATGTTTGCATGCCTAATTAAAATGAAAATTTCCCATTTGAATTCATTCGTACGTAGCGTCATTTATAACGCGCGCAAAAAAATCTGTCCAAACTTCAAAAAGATGACAGCGCCACGTCCCTATTAATAATCTTTTTACGATCCTTTATAAGGCCGTATTTTCTCTATCGGCTCGCTCTGCGCGGTTATAAGTGGGTCTAAAAAATACACATAACAAAGCCGGGAAAATTATGCTCCGAGAGAAAAAAAAAACTGTTTATCCTCCAGAGCATTTGGAAGTCATAAAATATGGAAATTCAACCCTCCTTTATGTGGACTAGCCCGCAGCGACCCGGCCATAGAGTTTTTGGTGGAAATTGCGGAGGATTTTTGTGAAAAACGGGGTTACGTTGAGGCGAGCCATCGCGGAACAAACAGTTGATAGTTTGTATTAAAGATCATGTTTTGGGTATGTTATTTACGCTTTCTACATTTGAATACACGCAATTTGTACTTAATAAATGAGATTTATGTTTCAATATATTTACAACTTCTAAAAAGATAAAATAGTAAAAAGGCAACACAAAGGTTATCAAGGTATCAAAAAGTAAAACGAATTATTGTAATTAACTAAATATACATATACTATACATAAAATTATTTTTTTAACGCGTCAATCCAAGCACAAAAATAACGGTAGAAGCGGGATGCAAACCGCGGACCTTGGAAACCAACTATGCCCAGGTATTCATACCGCTCAGCCAACTAGGCCATTGCTATGC